>OW964572.2:36396636-37869841 GCA_943138885.2 Tholera decimalis
CATATTATTTTCAATGTTTTTTTAAATACATTTTTTTCACTTGATGTATTTATGTATTATATCTATTTTATTTATAATACCGAATTAACGAATGAATTCCTCTTCTTTCTTTAACATTCTTCTGAACAGATAATTATGATTAAAATACCTAAATGATGGCAATAACCATAGAATAATGGCAAGCAGTAAAAGTGACCACTTTTTTCTTCCACTAAGTGCACGATGCGCGAACTTACCCGCACTACGCCAAAACTCTGCCAAGTTATTTGGCGTCATCTATACGCATGTACTTTTTCTATTTAACCGACTTAAAAAAAAAGGAGGTTTACAATTCGACTTGAACTTTTTTTTTTATGTATGTTACCTCATAACTCGGAGATGGCTAGACCGATTTGAAAAATTCTTTTTTTGTTTGAAAGGGTATACTTTCTAGTTGGTCCCATTGTCAAGTTTGGATCTGATGATGGAATCATGGAGAAATCGAGGGAACTCTTCAAATATTATAGGCACACCAATAGCGTTTCGGCTATTTCTTATAGTACCTTGTGCAGTTGCTCTCGAAAAGCACCATTTGAGGAAGTGAAACTGATGATGAAGACCCCAGATGGCCACCGAAACTACTCAATAATAAGTACATATTTCGTTGATTGCGATTAGATTACTTGAATATGAATGTTAAGCACTTTTATGCTCGTCACAATGCATATGGTGAAGTAGAGCTGATGGTGATGTACCAGGAGAACTCCTCAAAAATTAACAGCTCTGCACCGGGAAAAGCAATATTTTGTAAAAGGTGATAAGTAGTAGACATTTTGGCTTTTGTAACTAGATAAATTACAAACCGACCCACTAAAAAGCGTGAAAAAAAACTTTTTAGCAAAAAATAGAACCGAATTTCGGAAGGCGGTGTCTTTAGTTTTGTATATATTTTCGTTTTTGACACCGCCTTCCGAAATTAAAGTTATTTTTGCCTTTGTAGTGTTTTTATATCGAAGTCGGTTCTATTTTTTGCTAAAAAGTTTTTTTCTAAGATCATTATTATTGAAACCTTTGCTGGCTTAATTTAGTTGGCTTTATTTATTAGTCTAACATGTTCTGTTAGCAATATTAGCTAAGTTGAGGACATTGTATTGCTAAGTGCGTAAGCGTCGCCAACTCCTAATCACATGCGAACAATTTAGATAGCAAGAAAGAAACAGATTATCGTCTTTCAACTGCGGTCTTTGGAACCAAATGTAAATGTCCGGAAAAAAGATTCCTTTCGGGTTAAAAAGTGTAGGTACCTCTTAGTAGGCAAATCAATTTACATATCTAGGCCACTTTTGACTATTGGCTGAAGGCCGAGAAGATGAGGACATGCGGTGTGTGAGAGAGAACGTTATCATCCAGAGGTTATGGCATAGGTACTTGTAAAACTTTAACGTCTTTAACCAAACACTTCATCGTAGGTATACATTAACCACTGCTGCTAGATGTCAGGACTGTAAAAACTTATTGCAAAGACTTACAGTCCTGACAGTAGGTAGGTAGTGATTAATATAGTTTACCACTATTTTATGATTTAATCGCTGAGAAATAATAGAATATACACTTAAATAAAAACCCTAAACTACATAATCATATACATCTAAAAATAAACTAAAATATGGCGTCCGTATGAAACCTTGGGATCGTGGGGTCCGAGTGCTCACAGATTATTTAAAGATCTATCCAAACGCCTAGTTGACACTTCGCGTGACCCAAAGGCTGGCTTTTACCTTGGACAGCGGTTAAGCATTGCCATACAGCGTGGCAATGCCGCCAGTCTTTTGGGCACATTACCGGTGGACAGCGATGCGCACGAATTTCTGGACGCCATATTTTAGTTTATTTTTCTCCAGCCGCATTATGTTCCCTGCGCCGATACGACGCTCCGCGCACATCCCGTGTACAGTCGCGTCATTAATTGTATTGTTATTGCTGTTATTTTTTGTTGTTGTATTTTTGTTAAGTTTAAATTTGTTTGTTAAATAATTTTTTAGTTTGTTTGTGACTTTATTGTGAATATACCTAGAAGAAATACTGTTTTGAAAAGACAGGCAAGGAAAATGGTTTATGACGTGAATTGCTTTTTAAAAAGGAAATCTAACGAATTAATTGATTCTTTGAAACAAATTAAAAGTGAGATTGACGAAACTACAAATACATTACTCAGTCATTCGGACAGCATAACTGTAAATTTGAGAATGGTTCTCTGTAGATTCAGATTCACTGTAGATTCTCTGATTCAGATTCGACTTAAATCTAAAATAGAAATTTTCAAATTAACAAATAATGTTTTTATTTTTACACTCCCCACAAAACTTGTTAAAAATTATATCTTAGGTACCTACTATAAATCCTTGGACATTGGCATTGGAGATAAACTATTTATTAAAGTATAGGTAATATTATTTGCATGCGCGACAGTACTAATGCGCAGCTATCCTCTACATTTCGTTCAGCGCTAGACCTACTATTTGACATTACATTAAAATAATGTCATTAACGTTATTTAGCTAATAATTGTATTGCGTGCGCGACAGTACCTACCCATGCGCAGCAATCCCCTCCGCGTATCGTTCAGCGCTAGACTTACGTGCCGCTACCTATGTGTAGTTCAATTTTCGTGTTATACTTAATACTTAGATACCAGACAGGCTTCTGCCCGCGACTTTGTTCGCGTGGATGATTTTCCGCTTAAATCCCGATCCCGTGGGAATTCCGCGATTAAAAGTAGTCTATGCATGTATTTTGGTGTACAATAAAGTATATTGTATCTAACTATGTAACGTGTTATTCCAGGGTGTCAACTATCTACTTGCCAAACATTCAGATCCGTTCAATAGTTTTTCCGTGAAAGAGTAACAAACATCCATACATACATCAATCCTTACAAAGTTTCGCATTTATAATATTAGTAGGAAGTAATATTAATGTTAATACACGAGTCCTGTCACTCAATACATGATAACTATTTTTATTTTAACGAACTACATCCGTCTGGTCATACTATGCACGCACACATACGTATTACAGACAAGTGGTGGACATCGGGAATAATCGCATTGCTAGTTATCAAATATAAATTAAAAAAAATTATTGCGAATAATAGCTGAAAAAAAACAAGTTCAGCTTCCAACTCTTGATTATGTGGCTTTTGTGACCAGCAAAATTTTGTCAATAATTCGTACGTATAAATAATAAACTATAAAATAAGTAGAGTTACATAATAAATATGTTTTTCCTGACTGATATCAATGACATTCATTTCACACAACAACTATGTTTAATCTGGATTAAGTAGATTTTCATCTGATAGTTGTTAAAATATTAACGTCATCATTATTATAATGCACTTGATAGCTGATTCTATTATCATTTTGTTTGCATGTAGTACAAACTGTGGATATTGTTGCTTATCAAATTATAATTTTCTAAGAACATAACCAAAATAATAATGATAATTAGTAGGTACCTAACTAAAGTTTGATAATTAGGTATTAAATGAGTATTGTTTATCATAGGTACATAATTAATAGCTATGATATAAACTGATAATAATACTTATTTGACGATATGAAAGTTATATGTCCCAAATCATGATGATTTTTGATTTGATGATGATGTTTTGCCAGTCAAAGATACGGTATTGTCTTGATTTTATATATTGACTTCGATTAAACGATGAGGATTTCAATTAGTCTGTAAGTTTTTGTGTTAGGTCAGCGATATTTTTGCTAACTGTCGACAGATTTTGATATGGATTCTATGGAGTCATTTGGAAAAATCTGTGCCTTTTTCCGTGGGAGAATCATCAAATGTCTTCTACCGCTCTAGGCGTAGTGGGAGTGTCAGACTTCTACAGACTAAAAAACGGTGCACGCAAGGCCTTTGCGTTTTAGGCCGCGGTACCGGTATCTCGTTAAAACATTCCCACAACCCCGGCAGATGACCTTGCAACGACCCTGTCGGGGTCCAACATTGCTGTCAATAGACGACGCGCCATCAACGCACTGATCCAAAAGAGCCATTGTAATTTGATTAAGTTTTAAAGCAGATGTCCAGAGTTACACAGTATGATTATTTAATAAGTCTCGCTTATGTCCTGTGCTTGCTGAATCTTCAATCTGTTTGCAAAAAATAATGATTGATAGTATAACAATTGGTAGACACGGTTGGCGCAGCGGTTGATTTACTGCGCTGCGTGTCGCGGGTTTGATTCCCTCTCTGGGTCGTGTTGATTAAATGTTTATCAATTAATCAATTTTTTGCAGGAAACTTAGATGGGCTTATTGCGGCTTTGCTTACGTTTTCGGTTTTCGATTGTGCTGCGTAAGCATGTTTCGAGCTCGACGTCCAATTATGTGTACGTTTATGTCGCCTACAAATGGTTGTTCCGGGTCTGGGTGTTTGTTAAAATACACGCATGACATAGGAGAAATTCCAAAAATAAAACCCTATTAAGCTATCTTCTTCTTCGCCAATCCAAACATGGGTGAGTAGTAGTGTTGCCCAAAATCGGTCTTGGTCTTGCAGTCTTGGTCTTGTCTTGCATTTTCGCAAGACCAAGACCAAGACCGCCTTATTGTAGCAAGACCAAGACCAAGACTGAACCCTGCAAGACTTGAGCAAGACAAGACTTAAGCCTGCAAGACTCTTGCGTCTTGCAGTTAAGACAAACTGAGATTTGGGCGTTATTAAGTAGGCATTTGGTTTCAATCCCGATTTTGAGAAACTTTCCCCAGTATCAAAACCGTAGGTATCGTCATAACACTAAACTAAGGGCTGCAGTTGTATCCGCAGTTGGCAACGTGCCGCTCGTCTGAAAGAACCCTAAAAGGTATTGTATTGATTAGGTAGGTAAGTACTTATTGTATTTCAACTATTTATTAAGTAAGTAGCGTGTTAATACTCACAAATCTGTTCCCATCATCCCATATGATAAAATGTACCTACCTAGAATAACTTTCTAGCAAAGTTCATACCTTGTAAGTATCTACCTATAATAATACACGGTTACTGTTAGATCGTTCTGGAACCGAAAGCCATGAACTCGATCATCGAATTCGAAATGATTGAACTATTTTTTTCAAAAAAGAATAATAAAAAAAACACGTAAAATTAAATTTATTGTTTTTTTTTTGTGAAATAATGAGAACTCGAAGTAAAGCTTTCTTGCAGTAAATGCATATGTGTGTGTAAACGTAAGTATCCACAATTCCACACCATTCATAAGGATACCTTTATTTCATAGACATATTAGATAAAAATACATACGCGATCTAAATACGTACACAAATAAGTATACGAAAAGCAAATTTAGACTTTATTTCTAAACAGTTAACGGTGAAAATTAGAAATTTTACCATTTAAAAGATCATGACGAAGATGCACAACCGAATCACACGGTTATCTGTATAAAATTAAGGTCTTAATTCGGTTTAATAATTTCTTAAAAAGGGCACCGCTGCTAAATAAAAATGAACACTATTCGACAGACGAAACGATTCATTTTTCTCTTCGAATTGCCTGCCTTTGTAGAAGCCGCCCGACTGCCGCCAAAAGAATGTTGTAGGTTTTATGCAATATTATTTTTTTTCGTCGTCCATTGACTTCCTCAACTGACCCGCAGGTGCACAGCGGTTCCGCGCTACGTCATCACTAAGTAGATCGCGTACCATATTGCATTTATGAATGAAATAGTGGAACCGCTACTAAGATTTAACTCGAATGACAGAAAAAAATTGATACATTTCTAACTACTATATTAGATGTCTTAAAAAAAAAACAACTCCAATAGTAATTATTACTCGACTGGAGTTAGGTAGGTACTATGTTTCGGCTCCAGAACGATGTAAAAGTAAGCGTAGGTATATTATGCTTGTTTATGTCTAATGTGCAGATCTAACGTTAGTACTCGTAGGTTGGTATGTGCTTAAAATTGTAGCCTACAAAATTATAATTATAAACATTATGTAGGTACCTACTTATGTTTCAAAGTTTATATTATTCTTCTATTCAGCAAAATTTAAAACTAACAGCGAGTCGAGTAGGTCTAGTAACAGTCTCTACGGCAGCCAATGTTATGGTACAGATGCCAGCACATCAAGCTCCTACAATCTGTCAAATTTCTTAACAGATTTTCAACTTTATCGCTAAAGAATTAATAAATAAATAAATAATATATTTATTTCACTAAAAAATGTTTCATACACAATCACAAAGTAGTTTACAGTCTTATTATACAGATACAGCGCCTAATGGTACTTCATGATTTTTGAGAACCTCTGCATCCGAACTAGGTGGTAACCTGTATCTCGGAATACGGAGGAATATTAAGGTTCAAGGTTGGTTGGGAAAATGTAACGTTCTGCGAATAAACTGTTGGTCGGTCGGTGTATTATATACCTACTTATTTGATAATTACCGACAAAGACGCCGCGGTTTGCAACAAGTGTATCACAGCATTTGACACTGTTTGAGCGCCGCATTCGTCGACAACGGACAGAGGCACACAAAATTGTTACCTATTTTGGTAGGGTTGGTACAGGAGGATAAAATTAAGTGACCTTGAAGATGTCTCAGCAGTAGGTAGGTATAAATTGAATGCTCTGAGTTTCTTGTATAAATACATTCTCACACTGGTTCGAATACGAACACTGCTTTCCATAAGTTTATTTTAAAAAAAGCTCTCAAGTAAGATTTAGAGTTTACCATTCAATTACACACAACAAATTATTGAAAAACAAAAATTATGAAAAATATATTTAGACTGAGTAGGTACCTACTTAGGAAATTAGTAGAAAAAATATTCTATCGTGGATCTACACAGTTATTAAAAAGTTAATAAACGTGTTTACTTAATATTATTTTTCTGTTCTAATGCCAACATTGACAACCCTACCAAAATAGGTAAAAATTTAGTCTGCTCCAATGATATTATAAAGTACAGATATGTTACGTTCATAGTAATTTGCGTTGAAATTTGTTCCGCGTAGTAAGAACTGCACACATCACGGATATCTATGGCACACATTGACAAGTTTTACTTATAAGTAGAATGAAAGATACTAAACAACACGCAAGTGAAAGAGATGGCTATAATTCTAACAATTGCGCTTCAAATGAGTCCTTGTGCCATAGGATAACATTTTTATAGCCGCAGAGTGGACACTCGATTGAAGAGTAAGTACGTAGGTAAGAAATTAAACATCTAACTTGGTTAATCACGGATCAAGTATTACCACTAATGTTTGTATTCAGCTTAGCCCATTATATTCAAAACTAAAATAGAAATTAATAGTCATTATGTTAATGAAATAATTTATGATCAGTCATAACAATAATTGCATGTTTCGAAAACTTCGTCAAATCGGAACTTCATCTTGGATGAAGCAGGTGGAAAGCTAGTAATCAATAAATAATCAATTTCATGACACAAATATAGGTTTCATAATGAAATGTCATGTAGCGGTTTCTTTGTAAGTACCTATACTGACCAAACAAATTCAACTTTGGCGAAAATGCAAGCAACAGGTAGCTGACATTTTATAAAACATTATGCAGGCAGCATTGTTTTATACAATGTTTTAGATACCTACCTCTATAATTGGAACTGCATTTTTTTAAGCATTGTTCGACCACATTTCGTAACATATTTGTTAGTACTTTGGAAGTGATTGCTACATTGTCCTGCTGTTTTTTGATATTATCCAGTCTGATTCGCTTTTTTGTTCACGAACAATTACGATCCAATCTTGAAGTCGAAACTGATCCCTCGGAAACCTAATTCAATAAAAAACAGTTATAATCCTCAATAATCAGTCAAATGAACTTTAGTCAAAAAAATTGTAACACAAAACAAATTAAAACAAGTCAATCAATATCGCTTCTACACTTGTAAACTTTTAACTAATCTATGTCCGCACGCAAGCATCCTTATCGCTCTCGCGACAAAACAAGTTTGCTCTCTCTGTCTTCACCTACATATGGCTCCTAAGCATAATTTATTGGCAAGTTTGGAAAATAAGTGAAATATAAAATATAATCTTAATATATTTGCATTATCACATGTGATATGAGATCCTTTGTATTTTGTTTACTTTGGAAGTATAATTCGTACACTTCCGAAACTCACACGATGGCAATTTTGATAAATAAAATCTAAGAACAGGGGTATTACGGTGCGGCACGCTTGTGGTTGCGTTCGATGCAGACTAGTTGCAAGACGTTCCAATTAGCTCGTGTTCGAGTCTTCACGACGCGCGCGCCCATAACATATCTGTACTATAAAATATCATTGGTCTGCTCCTAGACTTTGTATCGCCGCCGCGTCGCTTTCATTTCATGTCAAAGGTCGCCGCCACTGCCCATGTTCCAAAGAATAAAATAAGTTTCCGGGTGCTCAGAACGGACACAAATAGATTATGTTGTCCTCGCAAGGAAGATTGTAGTCGCAAGGATAGGTAGATATTATAAAAATTGTAGTAAGTAATAATAATATACCTAGTTTATATTATTATTATTACCTATTATACCTTTTTAAAGGACATTGCACTGCAAATTTGGAAGTGGGTGATTTTAACAAAATGGAAACATGGAAAAACTCCAAATATGAGCGACGTCATATTGCTTTACGCATTTTGTTTTAAAATCACACACTTCCAAAAATCGAGATTTGCAGTGTCGGTTTATCAACTTCTATCGCTAGTAGCGAGTAACCTCCATAAAAAATGCAGGCAACGTACCGCAACGGAACTTGCCTAGTTCCAATAAAAGAGGAACATAATAAACAATATTATTTGCATAATTATCTACACTTTATTTTTGCGTAGGCACAAAACCTATCTGATTCTGATACTTCTGTTTTATAATCTTTCAAAGATGTATTCTATCTATCAAAGAATGCAGTTTTTAATTCAATTTCAGTCATTTCCAATTGAGCTTCGCTTCGAGTCTATCTTATTTATTGTTCTCGCCCATTTACCTAGCTAGGTACTCTAAATCCTTATTGCTTTCGGAGTGATTGCTTACAATTTGACATGAGTGACGAAGATTCAAATAGCTCTAATCGGAGTAGTGAGAGTTGCAGAATTAGATCTAAAAGACCTAAAAGCAAATTTGACGAGTTTTTCGAAATAATTCATGCGTCCCAAATTGGTATGTGTAAATTGTGCCAACATAAAAAAGTTGAAATAAAAATGAAAAACAGAAACACTTCAGGCTTAAGGAAGCATCTACTATCTTTTCACGAGAAGGAATCGCAAATATTTCTTCCTGTAAGAAAACCAACATTAAGTCAAAGTCAAAGTGGAGATATCACAAGCTTTTTAACAACCACTGCAAAAAGTAGACAGGTAAGAAAAAAATATGTTACGTAAATACTAGGTAGGTACTCAATTAATAATTACAGTAATTTACCAAAGTAAAGTACCTAGCTGTTTCTCGTAGGTACTTTATTTTTGTAAATTGATGAAAAAAACAATGCAGATAAGGGTGTTTCATAAATACCTACATTAAAATTTATGAGTTTACTTAGGTATCTACTTTACTTTTTATAGGTTTATATTTTTTTTTATAAATTATTTAGTAGTACCTACGTAGTCCTCCGATTGCCGCCAAACCTGCCCAGCTTGGCAACTATGGGCAACTACCCGCCGAGTGGGAAGGCCTTTGTCCCGCAGTGGACGTTCTACGGCTGATTATGCAGCTATGATAATGATGAGTAGTACGTAGTTATTAAATTGTTTTACGATTTTAATCTCTATTTCTACCAATGGGTGTTTGTATAGGTACCTTCCCTTGTATTACGTGTTACAGAAAGGGTAGGGCATATCCATTCAAACGGGGTGAAGAGTGTAGGTAGGTATCTGGTTTAGAATCTGCATTCATTTGAACCGTCAGCTAAATAAAGTACCTACTCTACTTAAGTAGGTACATAGTTACTTAATTACTGAGGCAGCCGGAGCAGTAGGTACCTACTTAAGTTTTTTTTACTACAAACAAAAAACAATTTTCCAAGCTACAATTCCTACTTAGATTTTGTACTAACTAATTTGTGTTCAAGTATTTGTTATTTTGTGGCATAAAACTATCAATATAATAATAAAAATACCAGAAAAACAAATCTTTTACGGAGTTGTTTCTTGGATGAATAATTGATTGACACTATTTGACACCGATCAGCTGACGTAGGTACCTATGTAATTAATGATTTGTGTAGAATTCACTTACAAACATTTATAATAATTATGGAGGTAATTATAGGTATTAAAAAATGTTGCCTTATTGGTGTGTTATCACTTATCACCATAGGAATCCGTGCCTTTGATATGTATGTACATCAAGTATATCCTTTCCGTAACACGATTTTAATCTGTACCTACCTAGGTAATTTATTCAAATGCGAAGCTAGTTTAGGTATTGATTTATAGAAACGCATTATCTACGACAGTAAAGTCGCCGCAGATTTGCTAGTAGGTACCTATAGTATATTTTTATAGATATCATGCTATGCTCATAGTTTTAAAATCTAATAGGTACCTATTATTACTATTATTAACACATGTTTTAATATTTTATTACAGTCAGTATCTGAAAACCGCAGTGACAACTTCATGACAGCTACAGTTGATTGGATTGTAAAAAAATATCTTCCTTTCTCATTTTTCGATGATGAAGATACACAGGAATATTTTCGATCGATTTGCCCGAATACGATATTTCCTAAAAGGTCGACACTAAGAAGGAAAGTCAAGGAGCGATTTGAAGAACTACAATCGAATGTTAAAAATCGACTACAACAATATTCATGTAAAATGTCATTTACCATTGATGGATGGACGTCCATTGCTGGTAGGAGTTACTACGGGATCACTATTCATTATATAGACAATGAATGGAAGTATCGATCTGTAGTCCTTGATTTTATACCATCGCGCGGTCGACATACTGGGTTAGATATTGCAAGGATTTTCCACCAATGTTTATTGGAATATGGCATAATTGATAAAATACAGGGTATCACGGTGGACAACGCAACTGCAAATACCAAATTTATGTATGAACTTGGCAAACAACTGCTGCATTTTGATTCAGACAATCAACATTTCCGGTGCTTTGCTCACATTTTGAACCTTGGTGTACAAGATTTACTAAAGACCTTAGCACACACAAGACACAGTGAAACTGATAATAAAGAACAAGAACAGCAGTATGAAGACTATGAAGACGAAACTGAGGAAGATGAAGAATATGCGCCAAATATTGCTGACTCACGTACAGGTATTACAAAATTACGCAGTATTTCCAGTAAAATAAAAAGAAGCGAGATATTGAAGGGGAAGTTCCAGTCTGCTTCTGAAGCAGTTGGCGTGCCATCAGATCTGAATCCTATACTCGACTGTCCAACAAGATGGAATTCCACACATGATATGATTGGATTTGGTTTAAAAGTGAGAACTGGCATTAACATATTATGCGTTTCAGTTACCGAATTGAATGATTTTAAAATCACAGAAACTGAATGGCAAATACTCGAAAAAATACATAAGTTTTTAATAAACTTTAAACTTTTATCAACGAAACTTGGTGCAGAAAAATATGTTACATTACCGCTAGTTTCATTGTATCATTCAATCTATTGCTTGATAAAATTGAATCCATGGTAAAACAATTAGATGAGAAACCTAATCGAACTGAAGTGGATGAAAGGCTCATTTTAGGTTTCCAAGCAGCCCGAGATAAAATGCTTAAACATTATAAGAAGAGCAACTGGATTTACTGTACCACTTTAATTTTAGACCCAAGGCACAAAGCTCAGACTTTTGATATGACATTATGGGGGAAGCAAATTAAAACAGAAAGCCTGCGCAAATTTAATGAACTTTATAAAGAATATAAAAGTCTACACGTACAGCAACACTCGGTGTCTAAATCTCCAGAATTACCAAGAAATGAAAACGAAGTATGTGAGGATGAAGAATATGAAGATGTAATAGACTTTGAGAAACTGTATGCATGTCCCTCTACGTCGTCATCTGGATCTGGATCTTGTCTTCAAGGCTTAGTTATTGACGAGTTGGAGGAGTACAGGAGTAAAAACATAACCTCCTGCATTTTCAGTCGGATAAAAAGTAGTCTATAACCCTGTGTGATACCCGCGTGCCTAGGGTTGCCATTCGACCGGAATTTTTCGGACATGTCCGGTAATATAGGTCTTTGTCCGGAATGCGGACGGAATCCTAAACCGTCCAGAATTTCTACAATTGAATGAAAGAGTGAAACATCGAAAAAGATATAATGTTTTTATTTCAAATTAAAGAAAGTCAGGAATTTTCATCAAATGTCCGGAATTTACTCCGGATTTTCGATTTTTTTGATCTGGCAACTCTACCCGTGCCTCGGGAAGCACTTTAAGGCGTTGGTACGGTCTGTCATTTGGTCAGCTTTAACAGTCGTTACGAGTAGTCAGAAGTAAGGAAATCTGACACTGGTGTAGCGAAAGGGTATCGTGTTACCCAGTTACTGGGTTGTGGAGGTCAGATAGTCAGTCGCTCCATGTAAAACACTAATATTCAGCTGCAACCGGTTAGACTGAAAGCTGACAGCACCATAGTTGGGAAAAAGATAAGCAGACGATGAGCCATTAAAAAAAAAGAGTGTGGCACTCGGGGACTGCCGCGGTAAAGCTAGCATTTTTTATCAACTTATGCAATTATAATTACTTATTTATTTCCTTTATGCAGTATTTTTTATATTAATTCTAGCTACACTTTTTGAGCGTGGTGACCGATAAGAAACATTTTTTTCTTTTATTGAATAAATGAGAAGTTAATATTGTTTAAAATATTTTTATTATCTTATAGACGTATGCGTGTAGACTAGGTGCCAACGGCTCATAGCAGCTAGTCTACACGCATACGTCTAGTCGTACGCACACAAACACCGTGCCGAAGTCTGCCGAACTGAAACGACGTTACACGATGCACGGCTTTCAACGCCGCACCGCTGTGCCGGTCGGAGTGGGGGGTGTTAGGTTTATTTTCGTTACGGAATTTCTCATAGCAGCTAGTCTACACGCATACGTCTAGTCGCACGCACACAAACACCGTGCCGAAGTCTGCCGAACTGAAACGACGTTAGACGATGCACGGCTTTCAACGCCGCACCGCTGTGCCGGTCGGAGTGGGGGGTGTTAGGTTTATTTTCGTTACGGAATTTCTCATAGCAGCTAGTCTACACGCATACGTCTAGTCGCACGCACACAAACACCGTGCCGAAGTCTGCCGAACTGAAACGACGTTAGACGATGCACGGCTTTCAACGCCGCACCGCTGTGCCGGTCGGAGTGGGGGGTGTTAGGTTTATTTTCGTTACGGAATTTCTTGATTCGGTCGCCGCGCTCAAAGCGCGCGATAAAAGCTATGCAATAGCTTAAAAAAAAGGTAACGTCTTTCAAACTTTACGTCGTAACGACTTTCAAAGATGTACAAATTACAGCCGGGATTAATGGCTAAACGTGCTTTCCGAGGCACAGAGGAAGATGGTCCCCATCCACTGACCGAAGTCAGCAAGCGTTGCTTAACCTTGAAGAATAACCTGTGTTGCTGTTATTGTTTAGCCACGAACTCTTGCGAATGCAACACCAAGGAGTGAAATCTAAAACACGCACGTAACAGATTCATTCCGCGAAATTGTTCACGCGAAATAAATGTAGGTGTACTTGAAACGTGTCATAATGTGTATACAAAAATAAACAAATCATTGTGTAACATTTGCTATAATAATGTCTCTGCGTAAAATGCATGCATTGAGATTTTTACTTGTATAAGAGTCAGCATTTCTGGGTTACTGACCGTAGTGGGAATTCGGATTTTTTATGAATATTCTATTCTGATACAACAGGCCGGGCAATAATGAGTAGGTTTTTATTTAAACGTGGTGAAACGAGGCAGTAGAATTTTCCAGTGCTGTGTGTTATTACGTGTACATATATTAGCGGAGCGTAGATTTGGTGATTTACACAATATACAATGATTTACAACCAAACGATTGAAAAAAAATCTTTTAGCACGCATATTTTGATCAAGCAAACAGAAGATTTTTTTTAAAGAGACTAGCAATATGGGTAGAATTCACATTACTAGCAATCTTGTTAACCTCTCCAACTAAGTTAAACTAGTACTCACGCGGGGCTTCGCTCCCGTCGATTCTATCACGGTAAAAACATAACTCTCCTTTTTTGCAGTTGCGTAAAAAGTAGCCTATAACCTTCCTCAAGCTTCAAGCTACTTCCATACCAAATTGCATCCAAATCCACCCAGTACTTTCGAAGATTAGCGCGTTCAAGCAAACAAACAAACTTTTCTGCTTTATAATATTACTAGCTTTTGCCCGCGACTTCGTACGCGTGGGAAGGTTTTCCCGCGCAAATCCCGATCCCGTGGGAATTTCGGAATAAAAAGTAACCTATATGTTATTCCAGAATATCAACTATCTACTTACCAAATTTCATTCAGATCCGTTCAGTAGTTTTTGCGTGAAAGAGTAACAAACATCCATCCATCCTCACAAACTTTCGCATTTATAATATTAGTAGGATAGGAAGGATATATAGTATAGATAAGATATGCTTGTATCTGGAGTGAGTACACGGCAATAGTGGGGTAATAATGCGTGGGGGTCAAACTCGCGATCTCTCGATCACAAATCCGACACCTTAGCCTAATGGCTATGGACGCTTCGTTAACTTATTAGTTGCCCGTACACTTAATAAAAAAGCAGTACTGGTGTTGTGGTCGTGGCCTAGTGGGTGATCTTTGTTGTATTTTCGACCACATCCTCGCTTAACATCAGGTGAGATGGTGGTCAAACGCCAGCCTATCAATTATATAAAAAAAACTAGTACTCTCGCGGGGCTTCGCTCCCGTGGATTCTATCACGGTAAAAACATAACTCTCCTTTTTTGCAGTCGGGTAAAAAGTAAAAAGCCTATAACCTTCCTCAAGCTTCAAGCTACTTCCATACCAAATTTCATCCAAATCCACCCAGTACTTTCGAAGATTAGCGCGTTCAAGCAAACAAACAAACAAACAAACAAACAAACTAACAAACTTTTCCGCTTTATAATATTAGTATAGATTAGCATGGTATTGTGAATCAGATTCATCTTTGCATGTTACCAAATATACCAAACAAAGGTAATGAAAGTCGAAGAGAGGTAATTAGTTTCAATAGATAATATTATAATTGTTTACTAAGCATGTTTCTTAATAAACACTGGTAATATTTGTTATAACAAATATCACAACGTGAAATAGTCTACAGTAACTTTTGATATACGTTAAGAATATATTGATTTTAGCTTGCGTGCTCTCGAAACAATAAAGGCATAATAAGTAGGTAATATAAAAATATTGAAGACTACTTTATCTTTGAAGACATTAAATATTAAGTATTATTTTAATACTATTTCTTCAGTAGATTAAACTTTTAGTAGGCACTAGTCATTCAACAAACTGCCCAGATTTGTTTTTAACTTTCGCTACAACATACAATTCTTCCTGAATTATCGTTGATATAAACCGCATCGGAGGCGCTGAATGTTTATTGCGCGTAGTCAACGCGATGGCGACCACGGTACATTTGTTTTTGTTCATCCTGCTAAGGCTGCTGACCCTAGCTAGTGCCGACACCTACAGCGTGAACATAAGTGCTGAACAACATGTGAATGTTGTCGATAGCAGATTTCTAAGTTTCACTATAGACCCCAAGTATTTGTTTTCGAGCAGTGAGAAGTACAGTAGGTGAGTTTGCGTGACTACTATTTTGCTGATTACAGTATTTTATGCACGTGTGTATTGACTTGCAATGAGTGGTTGACGACTTTTTTAAATTGATAATAGGCTTGCGTTTGACTATCATCTTACCTGATGGTAAGTGATGATGTGGTCGAAGACGGAGCACGCTTACCTAGAAGTAACCTATTTACACTTGACTTAAAGACTCCTAGGTTGTAAAAGAGAATTAACAAAAACGTTGTAAATATAGAATATATCTATCTATATCTGTGCTCATCTCACACTGAGTAGAGTGGAAGGGAGTGTCAGACTTCTACTGACTAAAAACCTATCCTGTTCCTGCTCCAAAATGCAAGGGCAAACTCCCTTGCGTTTCGGGCCCGCGGTATCTCTTTAAAACAGTTTCACGACTCCGGCAAATACAGATGTTATTATAATGTACAGTGTTATAAAGTCAGCCTTTTCTTTTAATTTTTTTGTTTTAAAAACAGACTAGTTGCCCTTTGAGAGATTAATGTTAAGTTTTTGAAAAGAACAGGGATTGCAATGATGCGCAGCAGTCTGGATTTGTGCTTGGCAAATTTAAAAAGGCACGCTTTGTGGTCTTGAAACTTATTTGTTGTTTATTTATATATACAGTAGTGGTACATGGGCACTGCCTCGGTGGCCTAGTGATGGCAAGCGTGACTGTTGAGCAATAGGTCCCGGGTTCGATTTCCAGGTCGGGCAATAAGTACTATTGGGTTTTTCTGATAGAAATTTACGGTCGTATTTAAGGTCGGTTTGTTGATGGGTAGTAGTATCTTAACATACTGAGAGTTCTCTGTGCCTCGGAGCCGTTCATCCGTTGGTCCTGGCTGTCATATATACATTTCTGTTAGTCAGTTTTTAAGTAAAGTGAGTCTTTAAGTAAAGAGTGAGTAGGTTACTTCTAGGCAAGAGTGCTTCATTCACCACATAATTGCACATTATTTAACATCAGGTGAGATGGCGGTCAAACGCAAGCCTATTAACAATAAAAAAGTTAATAGGAATCGTGCGCCAGCTACTGGCTTGTGGACGTTAGATAGGCAGTCGCTTGATGGTCTGACCAGAAAGAAATATAATCTATACTAATATTATAAAGCGGAAAAGTTTGTTTGTTTGTTTGCTTGAACGAGCTAATCTTCGAAAGTACTGGGTGGATTAGGATGAAATTTGGTATGGAAGTAGCTTGAAACTTGAGGAAGGTTATATAATATATATATTCCACAACATTTTTTTTTTTTCACACAACGCCATCTATTCCCAAACTAAGCAGAGCTTATGATATGGATACTAGACAACTGATAAACATACATATATATTTCTAAATACATACATATTATAGATAAATTACACCCAGACAAAGAACAAATGACCGTGCTCATCACACAAACATTTGTCCTAGGTGGGAATCGAACCCACGACCTTGTGCATAGCAGTCAGGACCACTGACCACTATACCAACGGGCCTGTCAAAATTTATATAGGTTATAGGCTACTTTTTACGCGACTGCAAAAAGGAGAGTTATGTTTTTACCGTTATAGAATCCACGGGATCGAAGCCCCGCGTGAGTACTAGCAAAATAAATATAAATAAAAATAATAATAAAAAAAATACATAATAAATAATATAATATAATCAGCTAGAAACAGTCCCCAACATAGTTAGCTAGTAGCTGATGACTTGGTACCTAATCTTGGTGGTTTCAGGTTTCAGCTCTGCTGCGTGTGTGGAGTCTGAAGGTTCTTGAAGTAATGTAGTCGATACCAGGAATTACTTTGGAATTTCAGTGTAATGCGAAGATTACAATTAAGTATAGATTAGAACAAAGATGCGTGCGATGTGATAGTAGTGATCGGAATAAACAAGAAGAAAAAAAGAGATTTTAAAAATTAAGGCGATGAACATTTGTTAAGGCAATGTCTAAACAGTATCTTAAACATATAAATCTTCTTGCCTTCCAGCAAAGAATGCGTCTGCATGGCTTCATCCCTCACCCCAGCGTACCTCCGCATCGCAGGGCCTTCCACCGCACACATGACTTTTCACAATACAACTATTGCCATTAACGACGTGGACTTCCCCGACAATAGACAGAACTTTGACATTACAGCCATAGACTCTGATGCCCCTAGAAAAAATCCCCTAAACCCTCATACAAGGAATTTGGCGGTGTCACATAGACAATGGAAGAAGTTCGTCCATTGGGCCAAGTCTACAGGGTTTGATCTGGTCTTCGCGTTGAATAATGGTGAGAGGACAGCGGGAGGCATGTGGGATCCTAATACTGCGCTGAATATTCTGACGGTGGCTGAGAAAGTGAAAGTCGGGGATATTTTCTGGGAGCTCGGATATGGTGAGTACTCAAACCTTTTACAAGTTTTTATAATTATTTTATTTTGTTTATTAAATAAAGAGACAGACTACATATACAGACTTAGACATTGAGGTAGTACAGATATAACAATATACGGTACATAAATCTGAAGTCCAATTATTATTGTACACATCATTCAATGTCTAATATACTTCATTAGTGATGACTAGATTTAGTTTATATGAAGTTACTTTTAGGTTATAATGAAACATTTCTAGTTTTATTTATTGAAAAGCTTTTACAACAAACTGAATTTATTTATTACACTTATAGACATATACTTAATACAACTAATACATAATTAAATAAAAATAATAAAATAAAATAATAATAAATAATTAAATTTTATACAGCGGATTTCTAAATTCGTTAAAACTGTTCAAAAATAAATCTAAATTAGAGCATATTACATTATATTGATTACACATTCTAGACAACGGATCGTTTTCAGAAACAATATTGTTATTAGAGGGAATATACTGAACAATTGTGGAGTATAGCTAAATGTGTAAAAAATGTCGCAGAAATGCTTTTTATGAGGAGAATTAAATAAATGGAAGCAAGAGTTTCAAAATAATGTGCTAAATTAAAGCTCTTGTTCCAGCGGTTATCTTTTAACTGTGCCCAGTTTTTAATTTAATCTAATTTGAACAGTATTTGAACGGATCTATTATTATGGAATTGAGAAGAGTTATATTTTTATCGTGATCGTGAAGTCCACGGGAGCGAAGCCCCGCGCGGCTAGTATAAAATAAAACGCTTACCTACAATTTATATTTCAATCAAAGACTAGAAAAAATACTCTCTGATTTCAACACTCCGCTTGCACAATAAATAGTTAATTAATCGCTAAATAATTATTAAAATTGCAATTCGTTTGGCATCATTCTCTACGAGTCAATAACGTACTACCCATTTCCATCATCAGAATGCACCAACCAGTCCATTGATGAGTACCTGAATGACCTGGAGACCCTGCGCGTGATCATCGAGACCTTCCCTCCAGGTCGGACAGCAGAATGGAAGGTAGTGGGAGGTGACGTCACCAAGTGCCTGCAGGCTGAGTCCAACAGCGACTTCAAGGATTATATCACGCTGTCCAATGATATGATGGACGCTTTACTGTTGAATGGGTAAGTTCGTTTGTTTTTCACTTAGATTGATTCTATTCTCTTTTTGGTTAATGGCAAGTGGAGCCGATGTCGACTATTCTGCCAATGTCTAAAGTAAATTGGAAAAACAAGTGTGTATGATTAATGATTAGAGACAGAATGGATTTAGAAAAGAAAAAAGTTAAAATCAGAACAGGAACGGTAGTCTCTGTTTCTTCAATTGGTACAGTTGAACTTGTTGGGTTAGTACAGGACTGAAACAAACAAAAAATAAAAATCCATAAATATTATAGTTGTTAAACGATTACATAAATTATACCACAACCATACAGACAATTTTTGGTACTCTGGTTCACAGTTTTATATTGTTGTGACGGATGAAACTCATCAGCGCCACAAGCAGTTCTGGTGAAGGAAATGTTAGAAGAGAAGAGAAGTTAATTGGAAGAGGGATCTTAAATTTCGGGAGACGACTATACAAATCTGAAGATGAGACGATATTTGGGCATTTAAAAAATATGTGGTCCAGTGTGCCTTCTTCCAGGCCGCATTCGCATAGGGATGAGTCCCGAACACGATTTTTTTCCAAGAACACAGGAGTGCATCAAAAACCTAAACGGATTCTACAGAGGACGGAGATGATGGATTTCGACACCTTTTTGTACGTGTAGAACCAAGGTTTTGGCTTAACATATGGTTGCACTGCATAAAAGAATTTGCCTTTCTTCTTCCCAGTCGAGTTCCACTGCTGTTGCCAAGTACTGTAAAGGTTTTCTTTTGGGAGATTCAGAAAATCATAGCCCTGATGGGCATTGTGGCAGAGATCGGCTGTAGCAGATGAACATGCACATTTACAATAATAAGTTTGGCGCAGTCAACATATTTTTCCTCGGCAAAAGTATATTCAGTAAGCAAATCCGTTCAATAATTTAGGATCGGCAGTCGACTTTGTGATTAACGTGTATACCTATTTGTCTACCCGGTTTATGAAATCTTTTATATTTTACATACCGTGCATCACACCGTATAATAACTATAACACTAGTTTTTTTAAAATAGTAAACTGGGGTAAACGTTGTGGGTAGTATATTTACCATATTTTGTATGTAAGCCTTATTATGTACGAGTATAACTATGTAATATGTTACTGAAATGAAATTATATGAAATATTTATTTTGTAAACTGGTTATAAATAACGCTTTTACACGTCATGTTTTTTTGCGTGTTAAGTTTAGTTTAGCTAGATGAGGCCGGTGTTTCATAACTGACTACTCTGAGAAGAAACACCGAAACAAACTCAGAGGTCAATGTCTCTTTTAAAGTCCATACAATTTGTGTTGGTCCAATAATATGAAAAATATGTAGGTTCATGTCTTTGGTGCTCTTTGAGGAAATAACCACACTGATTTGAGTGGACCTGTCCAGACAGTGCAAGCATTTGTCAGTTATCGTGTAGTCAGTTTGTTTTCCCTAAAATAAACAAATTTAAAAATAAATAAATCTGTGTGCATGATCTTTCCTCAAAAGATCGACTCAGGCATTAATCTACAAGGTTCTCATATCATTTGACAAGTACAGATTGCATGGAATTTAAAAGAGACTTGAGTTTGTTTAGGTATTTCTTGTCAGGGTAGTCAGGAAACACCGGCTTCGTCTAGTTTAAATTTATGGAAAAAATAACATGTAAAAGTGTTATTTAATAATGAACTTGCAAAATAAAGATCATTTATCATTTTGTGCTAAGTGTTCCCGCTTCTTTCTGATGAGGAAAGGTGGAGCAAAAGGGAATGTTAGACTTCTACTGACTAAAAATTCACACTGTTACTTTAATTTTAATTTTATTTAAGAAAATATAACGCTGAATAATTACTTACATTTGGAAACGCAGTATAGCTTATTTTCTAATTTAAATAAATAATATAATAATAAATAGTAAATTAGAAAATAAGATACTTAAACGTTTTTACATCTGTGCCAAAGGATAATTATAATTATCAAAAGAAATTGAGCTCGAAGTCGTCTTAAACGCTTTTCTATCTTAGAATATTGAACTCTGAAGTCATCAAAGAAAATAAAAGAAAATTGATTTTAGAAATCATTCTTTATAAGGGGCTGTCTCCACGAGCGAGAGAATCGCGGCGATAATATCGTCGTGCCACGTATTTCTATACACTCTCTATGAACACGTCTCCACACGGCGATGCTATCGCGGCGATGCACGGTGGGCTGAAAATCGGCTTTCATAGACTTAGGCATTTTATTTTGCAAGTGCGAGTTTTTTTGCCGGATATCACTTCTATTAGTTATAACAATATACAAAAATGACACCAGAATTGATTCTGCACAGAAACGAAGGAATTATAATTTTTTTACGAAAATTTTGTATGGAGCTAGTATGAAAAATCGAAATATCTCTAAAACGGCAGCGATAACCGTAATATCCTTATAGGGGGTTATAGTACTAATTATTTATGATTTTTTGACATACGTTACATAATGGTTGTAGATGCCTTTTTTAAAAAAAAATCGTCAAAATATTTTTATTTATTTTTACATATTTAAACGTTCCTTTTAGTGTTTAAGTTGAAGAATTCAGAGCTTTAACAACTCTTATCATAAAATAGCATCACCCCTATAGGCCTGAAGGACTAGACAGAGGTGTGTAGTGTCTTGTTGATCTTGTAAGATTTCCAACAATACCAAATAGTTGAATATCAGTGTCAAAGTGCCCATGCTGTCGCTTCTTTTTGAAAGATAGGGGAATGAAATTGTTAATTGATCATACCCTAAAAGTATGATTACAACATAACCGGACACATAATAATAATAATATCCTTATAGGGGATTATAGTACTAACATTATTTATTTTAACATATGAAACTGTTCAAAACGATCCATGAACTGTGTCAAAGTTAAGAACATCGTTAGGAAGCATGCTTTTTCCCCAAATATTAAGAATATGTGAAAAAAAAAAGACTGTATATAAACTTTTTATTGATAGGTAATTTAAATAAAACAGAAGTAACAAAAATAATATCTAATAAATTCAATTATACAAAATACATATTTGAAACTATAATTTATGAAATTATTAACTAAACATATTGGTACAATAAACTAACATAAATAACAAAAGAACATAAAGAAAAATAATTAAATTTTACAAATTTTCTTTACAACTTTCGTTATCGGACTCCAATTCCGAGTCAGAATCCAGATCGGATATACCTACAAACTCGAACTCAGTTTCCGGAAACTGTATTAGGTCGAGAGTTTCAGCAAAAAAGGTTGTCTTCCTTTTGGCATCTAACTTCGGCCTTTGTGCACTTAGAAAAGGATCCGAAGAAACAACAAGCATATTTAGGATATCTTGATTAGAATCTTGCCTGCTTCTTTTCCGCGAATGATGTTCCCGGAACCTCCTAAAATCTTTGTTTCGAGACTCTGAGGCTTCTTCCGAGAGAGTCCCAATCGGGACAATATCATTTTTTTCGATTATGTCAGCTCCGTGTATTAATAGTTTATGTACGGTTGATGACATGTAGTACCAGTCGTATAATTCCACGTACTTTTCTGCTGTTTTGCGAGCAAAATCTTTAAATTTGGTGACATCGATCTTCTCACCAGATGTTATTGCTTGCAAAATAACAGCAAATCTTTTTATCAGGTTTTGATCCAACCCAGTAATAGCTGCAGTTTTATTGGGAAACTCGAAAAACTTCCTTGCGGTATTCCCGTCATTGGTAGTTCCCGAGCCTTGTTTTACTATATCAATTAACAGATTGAGCTCCTCTTTAAATTTATTTTGAATGTTTTTTTTTTCTGTTTTGTAACATATCTTTATGCTCATTACTTCTTGCTGCCCACTGTTTGAAGTCAAGTCTGTACGCAATGTGTAACAGACATTCCATGCAATTTATACGGGCATGTAGGGATGATAGGCCAAATTCATATATGTCAGAACACACAGTTTTTGATGTTACAGCATCTAAGTGGTTCATTTCTGTTGGTTTTGCTAAGCACAGGTAGCATGATGCATTTGATCTAGCTTCAGAAAGGTACGTGCAGACTTTTGCGTCGATCATTGTCATCATTAGTTTATGAGTCACCCTGTTACTATTAATGCACTCTGTGGGGTTAAGGGCCTCAATTTCCTCATCCATTTTTCTTTTGTTATCAATGACAACTGCATGGCTTTCTTTTACAAAAGTGAACTGAACCGGACGACAATAAAAAGTTGAGCATGGTTTCGGGTTTGTCCATATAGTATTATCTCCATCTGTCAGTTTCAGTGGCACCAAGGAGGTCATGAAAATGCTTGAATCATCATGCTCGCCGTCCATTTTCTGCTTGTATCGGCTTTGATTGGAAGCACCATCAAATCCCCACTTCGATATCAGCTTTAACTGCTTATTTTCCACATTATCAGAAAGACTTTGAAGAATCCGCTTCACCGTGATGTCAAGTAAAGCTTGAAGTGTAATTCTAGCTGATGAATCCGTAACTGATACTGATTGATTAGGAGGGTAGCATGCAAGCTTAGTTTGTTGCAGTTTATAGTAGGATGGGTAAATATCCTTAGCACCTTCCCGAATGGCAGTCTCTCGCAACGTAATATATTGCCACTTTGAAAGCTTAAGTGAAAGAAGCAATCCAAGTGCTTTCTCTGGTGTAAATATTACTGTTTTCTTAATGCTTTCCTTGATTTTAACGGCAGCTTCTGGATTTTTGATCATATAATTGATTACAGATGCGATATCTTCATAACCTTCTTCTTTTAAACGTGCTGCAGCTGCATATGCCAATTCACAGGAATCCTCGCCTATGTGCTCACTAGATCTTCTCTTTTTCTGTTTGCTTCCCAGATCTTTGAATGGTTTTCGGGACCTTTTTGTCATTGTTCCAACAGTCGATGATGTCGAAGGTTCTGGAGAGACTGAGCGTGCTCTTGGTATCTCATCAACAGTTGGTTCTTGATTTATTAAAGTTTTCACGCAACTCGGCCAATCAATATTTGCTTGCAACCACTCTCCGTACGTATTTCTAAACTTATCAAAGAATCGTTTAGATTTCTGCCACCTGTTTAAAGCAGCTCGCGTGAATCTCCGGCAAAATTCTTTGAGAGTTACTTGATCTTCGGCAGAAAGGCAATCGCCTATGCGGGACACAATTGCACTAAACAATACTTCATGATTAAATGAAGGACACTCACTTTTTAGAAGAACAAACAAATCTAAGTTGGTGATTAAACTTTCCATTCTAAGATTTTGTAGTCGCAAAGCAAATAGTTTTAGTGTTAGCAGTTACACGGTTGTGAACAATCTAAATTATGGAACAAAATTATAGCCCTTTTATTGTATAAAGTCAATAATTAGTTAACTATCCTCATTAAAGTTATAAAAGATATGATAATAAAAATTTATAATCGTCAAAAACATTTCGTAGAACTCATAGTAGAACTAATCAACATTAGCAAATCACATTAGCTCACTAATTATAAAAAGGTGAATGCAGTTCTTAGTTGGTATTGTTGCGAGATATTTCAAATCATTTAATCACATAATAGGCTCATTAGAATCAGAAGACTACAACCATCATTCTAATTACTTAATTACTTGTCATCAGACTCATTAGATGACTACACAATATGTTATTTTGTATTTTGAACGTATGCAAGGTTTTAAAATTCCTTTTGTGTCGATATTATTATGTGTCCGGTTATGTTGTAATCATACTTTTAGGGTATGATCAATTAACAATTTCATTCCCCTATCTTTCTAAAAGAAGCGACAGCATGGGCACTTTGACACTGATATTCAACTATTTGGTATTGTTGGAAATCTTACAAGATCAACAAGATACTACACACCTCTGTCTAGTCCTTCAGGTCTATAGGGGTGATGCTATTTTATGTTAAGAGTTGTTAAAGCTCTGAATTCTTCAACTTAAACACTAAAAGGAACGTTTAATATGTAAAAATAAATAAAAATATTTTGACGATTTAAAAAAAAAAAAAGGCATCTACAACCATTATGTAACGTATGTCAAAAAATCATAAATAATTAGTACTAAAACCTCCTATAAGGATATTACGGTTATCGCTGCCGTTTCAGAGATATTTCGATTTTTCATACTAGCTCCATACAAAATTTTCGTAAAAAATTTATAATTCCTTCGTTTTTGTGCAGAATCAATTCTGGTGTCATTTTTGTATATTGTTATAACAAATAGAAGTGATATCCGGCACAAAAACTGGCACTTGCAAAATAAAATGCCTAAGTCTATGAAAGCCGTTTTTCAGCCCACCGTGCGATGTGACGAGTGGCAATGTGCGCGCGTAACGTCGTCGTATCGCCGCGGTATCGTCGCTACTGGTGGCGCGCACGCCACCCGCTCGCCGCAGAACGCGGCGCTCTCGCAGCGAGCGCGCGGCGGGCGCGCTGTCAAACACAGCGTCATTTCGCGCTCGTGGAGATGGCCCCTAATCTTCCAAACTAATCAGCCTACAATTTTGAAAAAATACAGTTAGGCGGTTCTTTAGTGCAGATAGTTTTCATTGATAAAAAAGGTGATTTGATACTATTAATACATACTGTACATTACATCTCTTATTCAATTCTCTTGTCGCAGGGATTTTAAAATAAGCACCTTTGTGCTCTCACTTATCTATTTGTTTTTAAATTGTCATATAAATTATTTTCAGCATCTCTTCGTCTCATGAACTAGAACGCATGACAGAACATAATCGTTTGAAGCTCTTGCGCCTTCTCGCTCGGAGTCAGACGCCCTTGTGGCTGACGGAAACCAATCAGAGGCGATACAACGACTTGGAGCGGGCTGCGGATTGGCTGGCCAGTCTCGGCTACTCCGCTAAGAACGGCTTCTCTGTGCACTATCGGGAATTGGAGGAAGAGGAGATGTATGAACCAACGTTGGTAAGTTATCGAAGTATTCTCTTCGTAATAATACTTGCTTCTGCCCGGGACTTCGTACGCGTGTGAGGGTTTTCCCGCGTAAATCCGGATCCCGTGATAATTCCGGGAAAAAAGAAGCCTATGAGATTCGAGAAATTCAACTATCTACTTCAACTCAACGGATCTCAATGTTTACATTGAGATCCGTTGAGTTGAGTTGAGTATTCGCGTGAAAGAGTAACGAACATCTTAAAAAAAAAATATCTATACATCCATCTTTTCCCAACTACGGCAGCTTACCTGCCCTCTAAAACCCTGTATCTGGGTAAACGGTACTCAACTGGCGGGTGGATTTGAATAATAGCTATTTTTATATATTTTATACTGAAAACATTTTAATTGTTATTTAGTTTTATACATATTTATATATATTTTGTCGATGTCATCAGCCCTTTTTTCCATCCCTTGCCGACACGCTTGAATCTCAGTTTTCTGATGTACCTAAAATTTTAATGTAGTCCATATAAATGCTCAAAGTATTCCGGCCCATTACTCTGACATGTTAGCTAACCTTGACTGTAAGAACATCCATGCAATCCTTGTTTCAGAGTCTTGGCTCAAACCTTGTCTCCCTTCAACATCCTATTCCTTACCAGTTTTCCAGCTAATTAGAAGATCCTTGAAGATTTAACTCCTTCTTACAGTCATACAATAATTATGGTGGAATTCAATACATGCTTATTGAAAAATGATTCTCGTTCTTTATCATTTCAGTCAATACTTCAGTCGTCAAACATGGCTGTCCTTCCTTCAAGTGCCACACACCACTTCCCAAACTGTAATCCCTCTCTTTTGGATCTTGTAATTGTATCCTCTACACATCATGTCAGTAAGCATGGCCAATGCACGGCTCACATGTTTTCCTATCACGATTTAATATGCCTTTCCTACAAGATTCGCCCTCCCAAGGCCAAGCCTAAAACTCTTCTGTTACGCAGTTTTAGTGGTATGCATGTTGATAATCTCCAGGCGGATGCAAACAACATTGATTGGACTTCTCTTGTCACTGTTGAATTGGTCGATGACAAAGTTAACCTCTGCTTTAGAGTATTCTGTTCAATCCTAAGACCCCCTCTTATCTTAAAGAACGTTTTATGTTCCTCCATGACACACATGCCAAATTTCTGAGGTCATCGGAAAACTTGAGGCTAGAAGTACCGAGTCACTCCACCAATTTCTTTGGTAAGTCGTTCGCAGCTCAAGCAGTACGACTGTGGAATACTCTTCCCGTGTCAGTAAGACAAGCACAAACCCTTCCTTCTTTTAAAAAACATGGTAAAAGATCTCTATCTCTCTCTTTAATTTGTTACTATTTTTTATATAACTCACTTTGTTCTTTTTATGTATATATGTACATGTGTATTGAGTATGTAGGTTATTACTTATTTATTGTATATAAGTGAATAGTACACCATGGACAACCCGGGTATTTATTTTCTCCTGGTGTGTCAAATCCATCCAAAGGTTGTCTGTAAAAGATCGCTTTTAGCGATAAGACCGCCCTTTGTAGTTTTTTAAGTCCTTATTTAATTCTGTTATGGTGTACAATAAAGAGCATATCTATCTATCTATCTATCTCTTTTTTTTTCGGTGGGAAAATCATCAAATCCCTCTCTGCAGGAAGCACCCTGTTTCTTTAGTTGTCCTTTTGTTCCGGGGCCGCGGTATCTCGTTAGAAAATTCCCGCTACCCCGGGACACCATACCCTTTGGCAAGACTGGAGTCAGATTTTTTAAATATTTTTTGAATCCCCGACGGAAACAGAGTTGTGTTATAAATTTATCGTGTGAATCTGTATATCTGTCTGGGGCACCGTAGCTTCTAAGCGGGTGAACCGATTTTGATGCGGATTTCTTTTTGTTAAAAAGCAGGTTTTCTGGCAGTGGTTTTTAGACATGTTTTGTCAAAATTGGTTAAAAATAATAGTCGCGTCGGAGATCGCTATATAACAAATTTTAAATATCGATTCTGAATTGGCGAGGTATTGCCAGTTCATATATATTTTTTTTATTTTTATGGGAGGTTTCTTAAATTATTTTTGCGTAGGGGGTTTTTTTAATTTTTATTAAAGATAGAAGCAATGTGGGTAGAAGTCATATTACTAGCAATCAACAAAACAAAACAAAAAAAAAAATGCTTGTGTCTGGAGTGGGTTCACGGCAATAATGTAATGCGACCTCTCGATCACAAGTCCGACGCGACAGTCAAAGATGTAATGTGGGTAGAAGTCACATTACTAGCAAACTTGTTAACCCCTCCAACTTGTTGCAGAATTGTTCAAAAGAGTTACCGCGGCCTCGGAAACGGAGGGCATATGATAGAACACGGATGGGTTTCAGTCACGGAATAGAAAATACAGTGGAAGTGCCGCTCAGATATCGCACGCGTGTCAACATTAAGCACAGATGCGCGACATTAGCTTATTCGCTGTCAGATTCATGTCGCGATTGGTTGTCTCTAAAATACACGAAATATTAGAAATTATGCCTTGTTGTGCGGTTTGGACCTGCAAAACCGAAAGCAGTAGAGATGGGTTGTACTAGGTATATTTGGAACTAGGTGCACCTATTCTTAGTATTTAAAAATACGTGATCCAGATACCTGTTCCACCTAGTCCACCTAGTATCAATTATTACTTATCGAATGTGGTCATGGTGCACGTACTTAGTCCAAGTCATTTTTTTATTGTGGCTACTAATTTTGCAGGAAACTGTTAAACAACAAATGAACACGGTATTTTGATTAAATTTTACGATGACGGTCTTTAAGCTTCACGGACTCACCTCGTTGCCACTTCTCCTGTACTTGATATTTCTATTGAACTTAGGGTGTTAGCATCAGCAATCAGTGATAAGACTAGGTTGGTACCTAGTAATTGGACTTTATACTCGAGACCAGTCAGTAATCATTCGATCCGAGAATACTCGATCCGAATGAGTACCAACTAGTCTCGACAAGACTAAGTATTACGAAGTATCTATTTACTTAGTATTTTCGAGACTAGTTGGTACTCATTCGGATCGAGTATTCTCGGATCGAATGATTACTGACTAGTCTCGAGTATTGAAAGATAAAGATGGGAAGACTACGGAATAGCGTAATTAAAAAAAGGACAGAATATATATTCTTGCACAACACGCGTGCGCGTTGCGTTACTTTTATGTAGGTACTTTGAATTAGGAATTAAATTCAAGTAACTGACAAACGAATGATTTTGACAAGTTCATGAATGAGCGGTAAAGCAGGTTTATAACGTGTTGAGTGAATGGAATGCAATTACGCGTTAGTGCTATGAGGCCTAAGAGCAGTTGGATTTCGCAATACTTTATGATACTAGGTGTTGTCAAAGTGAGAATAGGTGCCGCCTAGTATCGAAATTTACCTATTCTTCGGATCTCTTCTAGTAAATACGACTCATATCTAGAAAGCAGTAAATAAAATGTATCTTGTGGAGGCGTATCGTATCATCGATAAGTATTAAAGTTTGTTAATTTTAAATATATTTGATTTTAATGACAATACCACATTTCATGACTTCAATGCAAACTATAAACAACCTTATTTTCATTAGCACAACGTTTAAATCTACTTGGTCGTTATCTGGAGGAACATACTATAAATTCTAGTAACTTCGACGCTACTCAATTAGGGATGTGACACATTCGTAAAGTAGGTCTGTATCGATAATTTTTATTTATTTCGAACTCTTCATAGCAGCTGGCACCATCATTCAGAAAATTGATTTCGGACGTTTATGTGTATAATTCACTAGCTTCCGCCCGCGACTTCGTCCACGTGGAAAAAATATCCCCCGATTTTGAAACATTCTTCATTAGTGCTCCGCTCCTATTGGTCTTAGCGTGATGATATATAGCCTATAGCCTTCCTCGATAAATGGGCTATCTAACACTGAAAGAATTTTTCAAATCAGAACCGTAGTTCCTGAGATTAGCGCGTTCAAGCAAACAAACAAACAAACAAACAAACAAACAAACAAACTCTTCAGCTTTATAATATTAGTATAGATAAATGTTAAACTGAGATTGCATAGAAATGTCGACGTTTTAACCACACGTAGCCTGCATCCGTCTGTAGTAGATACGGGTCGCTAATCACACCGCCTATTTTATACTCATTTTTATAAATGATTGTCCTGTATTAAATTGAGGTGTACAATAAAGTATATAATAATTATATATTATATCGATGGCCTAGAAGACAAATGTGCTAATTACAAAATTTTAATAATGTTTTTTGCATTTTAATGCCAAAAGTATTGAAATGATCAATGAATACTTTTGGCATTAAAATCTTACAATATCAAAATTTTGTAATTAGCACATTTGTCTTCTAGGCCATCGATATTACTTATAATAATTACACTAATATTATAAGTCAAAAGTTTGTGTTTGTTACTTCTTCACGCTCGAAAGGCTGAACGGATTTCAATGAAACTTGGTACACGGGTAGACCATGTCCTGGAATAGAACATACGATTTTTCCTGAGACTATGTTCCCTTGGGAAAACTTTCTACTTTCACGCGGGCGAAGCCGCTGGTAGCAGCTAGTAGTTAATAAAGATAACATCACATAATGTAAACCGTAACACATCAATTTCTGGATATTGACCTAAGAAAAAAAGTAATTTAAATATTTCAGTTTTCCCCAAGATCCTTTTATTAACGAAAATGGATGTTTATTGGGTCGTCAATATTCTAAAACATAATCTATCATCAGTTAGGGGAATTTTCTACGTCTAATCATATTACCGACTTAATGAAAGCCATCACGGCAAAATATATTAATATACGCTTTCATCACCTATTAAAATTAAACATAAAACTATCAAAACGGCAATTATTAAACGAATATGTATAATTTCAAGGTCAATATATATTTTTAATACTATCTATTAACATTTCATTGAACACTAGCTTGTGCCAGCGGCTTCGCCCGCGTGAAATTAATACTTTGTTATATGATTTATAGCCTATCTATAGCACTAAAGAATAATGCAGCTACATATTAGGGAAAGAATTATCAGAATCGGTTCAGTAGTTTCAGAGATTACCCCTACATACAAACTTACAAATTTTACCTCTTTAATATTAAAATAGATTCTATTTTTTTGAAGCTGATCAACCTTTTTCCATTGCTAACCATTTGTATGATGTCGATAAATTATTACATTGCTCACACGAATAAAATACGTAACATCGATATTAAAATATCGATATGTGTCTACATCTCTATCTGAGTAGCAAAAGACATTACATGTGCATGCAAATATGACATCTATTTCAAAGTTCTTAGCGGTCCGAATAGAATAAATTGGTTACAGTGTTATCTAGCGTTGAGTAGCTGAACTCGTTGTAAATTGTTCGATTTATGTTTTTTAAACGATAAACGCCTTTATTGATTATGTCATGTCAAATAATAACAACTTTCGGTCGTTGTAATGAGACTTAATATTTTTGACAGCATTAAGAAGATGATTTGTTAAAGTTGCGTTTCAACTTTGTAGCCAATTATATCACTGTTTTTTATGTTTGTAATGGACATTTTGATTTGCAAATGTGTGAGTTTGGCGACACTGGTTCTCGTTTTGAGAGAGTGTAGGGGCACTTCTACTTAATTTTTTTTTCTGTGGTTTCAGTCAGTAAAAGTCTGACACACCCTCCCGCTTCGCCCATTACGGGAGGCAGTCATTGGATGATTTCCCATACTTAAGAAAAAACCTCTCTCTACTAATTAAGCTAAGAGCTAAGGCTTGTATTAGGTATTATTAAAACGTTTGAATTAGTAAAAGGTTTGAACATTAATTTTAAATTTCAGAGTTTCTACATGGCCCTGTTGTTCAAAAACTTGGTTGGAGAGCGTGTGTTGAATGTAGAAATGGATCCTGAACAAGCAATCCTCTTTGCACATTGTACATCGCTGCGTCACAAGCCAGTGCCCGGCGCTGTCACACTGTTCGGAGCGAACATGGACGACGAACCTGCCCGGTTCTCACTTAAACTGTCCAGGAGAGAGGAAGGCGGCGATATTATGCAGTTTATACTTGGGAATGATCATAATGGGTAAGCTTGGTACGACAAGACGGTATATCAACCAAGTGTGGATGGTACCCAGCCATGCGTCTGGTATACCGGTAGTGAAATGGAGATGGAGGATTATATATTACTTTGAGGTAGAGATTCCTGTGTGGTATATAGACTAAGCGACGAAAACCTAAACCCAATCTTTTTTTTTTGCTAAAGATAGAAGACAAGCGGCATTTCTACGAATTCTTTCTTGAAAACCAATGGAATAATTTACTTGATATTAATAATTGTGTAAAAAATATTAAGAGTTCTTAAATTTTAAATTACAGGAACATTGTAGTGAACGGCCGTCCGATGTTTTACGAAGGGGACTTGAAGCCAGCTGTTAAACGAGTTCGTCCATACAAAACCCTGCTCATCAACTTACCGCCCAAATCCTTCGGCTTCTGGGTCCTCGCTAACACGAAGATCGAAGCCTGCCATAACGTAGACAATAAAAATAAAACCTTTATTGAAGTAGAGACCGGCAGCAATGAAAACATAAGAGCTAAGCGTTCAATAAATTATGACTTTGATGACGACGCACACATAGCCGATCTATCTTACGATTTTGAGGACAGCGACTCTGCTATACCTGACAATCATGCTTTGAAAAGCAGAATTATAGACATGAACAAAGATTTTGACAAAATACAGAATGCATTTAAAAGAAACTTGGGTAAGGATAGGTTTAAAAGAGAAGATGTAGATTTTGTTGGAAAAGGAAAAATTAGAAAACATTTAGATAGATATAGAGCTGACAGAGGTTATCGATTTGAATCTCGTGATTTCAACCCTAGACGAATTATCGATGATTTATTGGAAAAGGCAAGACAAAAAGTAACCGAACTGAAAAGCCTGCATCAGAACCTACCAAGATTTAACTTCAATAGAGTAAACAAAAGGCATTCAAAGAACTCTAAGTTAAGGCCTTTAAACTCATTGAGAGAAGACAATCAAATGTTTGGAAAGATTCCCAGGAAACAAATAAAATACATTAAAAAGGTTCCAGAAGAAAATGACGACTTTCTAAAGAAAGTCAACAGAAAACTTAAGACTGAGAAATACATCGTAAAAAAACCAGACGCACAAGACAAAATTATAAAAAGAAATCAAGATATTAACAAACTATCCGCAGAAGCTACTAACACTTTAGAAGCAGGAGCAAGAAAGAGAAGAAGTATAAGTAATGATGTCAAGGTAATATCATCTGAAAATGACATAGACCTTAGTGATAGAAACAAAGCTAAATTGTGGAAAATGTTGAAGAAGATGAACAAAGAATTTGGAGATCTTTCAGAAGAACCTATTGATGATGAAACTGATTCAATAGAAGGGATTGTGTTGAAGACTGAATTATCTGATGACAGTGCTACTATTAAGGTCAAAGACTCCAACCATGGCATGATTAAGACAACAATGAAAAGTGTGCTGAATGTTCTAGAAGATTTGAATAGGAATCTAAATAAAGTGTGGAGTGCTCTCAGTCTGTTAGATTAAGTTACAGTGAATAGTTTAGGTTTTAAAATAAATATTTATAATTTCTTAAAGTGTGTTTATTATTTGGCTTAGTTTGAAATGGATGGAGCTGGCTACAAGCTTGTAATTTAAACTATTTAAATAAATATTGACATAGATAGGTCTAGGGATAGGATAGGATAGGTGGTATAGGTTTAAGCATAATGCATAGAAAGGGCTCTCGTGTATTAATAAGAAGGAATGGGTGTAGCAAACATTTTATGTAAATATTTGATTCAGTACCGTAGTGGAATATACATTATAGCGTCTGATCTTAGTTTTATGTAAGTATTTTATTAAGTACCGTAGTAGGATATAAATGTTATACGTCTTACGTCTGATCTTAATTTCTTTGAGTTTAGATATAGAATGGCATCTTTTCGAAATGGCGAAAGTCCATAAACGATGAATTTTAGGGCAATATTTAGTATTAATTTGGCCAAAAACTGGTGGCTCGTAAATGCACATGCCAGATATTGCAACATGCAAAACCATAATTATATACTCGACATCTGCTATCGCATGCCCCGGAGATGTTGACACGCCGAACGCTGACCTTCTGCATGTGGATATAAATGATAAATGATCTTTATTTTACAAATTGGTTATTAAATAACTCTTTTACATGTCATTTTTTTTTCAATTTAAACTAGATGAGGTCGTTGTTTCCTATCTGACTATCCTGAGAAGAAACGCCGAAGCAAACTCAGGGGTTCGTCTCATTTAAAGTCCATACTATCTATACTGGTTAAAAATATACGGGAACCTTGTAGGTTACCGCCTGAGACAATCTTTTGTGGAAAGATGCTCACAGATTTGAGTGGGCCTGTCCATACAGTGCAAGCATTTGCCTGATGACGTATAGCTCAACTTAAAATAAGGAGCTTAATGATTTGACGAACAATACCAAGGTAAGGACATTTGGGTAGGTCGCAAAAAGCACTCAAACAGCTAGACAATAATGTTTAACTCGAATAAAACAACCTACATAGTTCACATATTCACAATAGTTTATGAGGATTACCTACGTAGATTAGTTTGAGATGGCCTTTTGAGGAAAGTGCCTTACAGGTTTGAGTAGACCTGTCCTGTCAGTGCAAGCCTTTGTCAGTTAGTCGGTAAGCTCAACTTTGGACGACTAAGGAGCTCAACGACCTGACGACCAATGCCAAAGAAGGGACATTTGAGAAGGTCACGAAAGTACTCAGACTGTCAGATATCGTCGTAAGAGAGAGAAAGAAAAAAAATAATAATAACGGATATAAAAAAAACACATAAACCTCGAATTAAGTACAAAATTATTAAAAAAATATACTTCACAAAGTAAATATTAATGTCAAAATAAACAATCAAAAATGTCAATTTGTATAAAAATAAAATACAAGAAATTGTGATAGTAAACAACACTAATGCTCCCTGTATATCATTGGAGCAGCTCAATCCCAAACCTTTTTATCCTCAATATAGTCTTAATTTACATTTTATTATTTTTCTCATTATATCAGAATATGAACAAACAACCAATTGTTTATTATTGAATGCCCAGGATATTCATCTGTTAAAAGTTGGCTTAAACTTTTTCCAATCTCATCACAATAAATAACAACTTCTTTATTTACATTCGGTTGTGATAAACCATTAAAACTTTCTACTGGCAAACTGGCACAAGACTGCAGTAATGTACTATATTTAGTAAAAGGATCTTAGCAGAGTTTTAGTTGTCTGTTAAACTTTATTCATGATGGGCCGTTTGCCAAATATTTCAAGTCTTATGCTGGTTGAAGATGAATGACGCTTACCTAGAAGTAACCTAATCATCCTTGACTTCAATAACGCCAGGTTATGGCTGTCTGGAAACATAAATGGAAAACAAACAATGAAAGTATTCCCAAAACGTGTCAGGTGTCGTCGAAGTCCACCATGTAACGATGGCCTACCGTTTTCTATCATCTTGTAGTCCGATGATGGATATTGTCAGGTTGTTAAAATAAAACAAACAAATAGTGGTACAATGTAGTTTATTTATTATTTAACAACATGTTAGATAAACCATTTTCACATTTAACTCAACGTACATATATGAAAATGGCTACCTCTAAACTTTTATACAATAACTAATAGGGACCTTGTAAATAAATATTAACAATGCCTCGCAACAGTAATAGCGAACGAAGTGTTAGCAAACAAGCGTCCTATGTACTACAGTGATACAGTCGTGAAAGGAAAACTAACCTTATATATATAAGAATAGAGTTTAATACGGCAGTTTGTATACAGCCTGAAGATAGCGACAGACTGTACGACCGATTCCAGTTTTTTTTTAAGAATATTTAATTACCTATTTATTTTTTGCCGTGAATTGAAAAATGTTTTCTTTTTTATGTCTCAGATATGATAGTCTCTATGCGATTGGTTGTTGGAGATAGCCTTAAATGAATCTTTCAGACGTTTCATTCATATTTCCTTGAACCGGCCATGTACAGTTGTCTTACTGCAAAAAAACCTAACTTATTGTTAACAACAAGGTGTCACAGAAGCTCAATCCGTTTTTTTAATTACCTAAAAACATTTTTCAACAATAACCTTTTTCGTTATTCATCCATAATCCCTAAGTTTAGATTTAATTGTGGATAAACTACTAACCTTTTCTTCTTTAAATATAACAAGACAACATACATATGAACCCCGTTCATATATGAGTACTTAATGGTTTCCTTGAAATTTTATACATTCTGTAAACTTGCAATTTTAACACTATAATGTCACTAATATTAAAAGCTAACGAACTAGGTGTGTTGGCCAATAACTATAATATATAAATATACAAACAATAAAACTAGAAGGAATGTCCCGAGCTTTAGTTTACAATAATATTGGCAGATAGTAAGAAGCGGAGACGGATTCCTTCCAGTATAACATATGTTTATAAAACTATTAAGAATCACATAAAAACGACAGCGCAGATAAGGATAACAAAAATAGCGCAATATTGATAGTCTGTGGCACTTTTAAATCAGTTCTTTATTAATTCTGCGCCGTTGAGTTTGAAAAACGAATGTTGAGATTAAATCAATGCTGGCATTAAGTGTAAAAGCTCTTGAGTGTGTGGTACAGTGTCGTTGTCTCTAATTGTCTATGCTATATTGCAATCACCGACCTCATTTCGTTCTGTTGTCTGTGGTTGTAACGAACAGCATTTGAAATATTTGTCGCCGGTAGAGTTATCATTTGAATGGTTAGGTCAGAAATGGTGAGTCAGTATTTTGACGTTAAGTTAATATCTGTTGTTTGTATATGTTCTCTCTCGTTCTTTCTTGTATCTTCTCTCTTTCTAATAACGATTTTATAACATTTCTAAATTCAGATGATAAATCTACCAACTCTCTTCCCCATCTTTTTTACCTCTAAATGATGCATTTGTACTATTCAAGTCTTATCTCGTCTCACTCACAGTATACTACAAGTTTCAAGTGTATGTTTGTGTGTTTTTAAAACAAATGCACCATCTCATGCCGCCCCCCTTATATTAAACCTAGTGCAACTATCAATAGGCTAGTTTATTTAATAAGTTTAACAAGTTATGTCATAAAATGTTATTTAGTCTACCATTTCATAACTCCTCTAAGGATTTAAGAACAACAGTGAAATATCAAGACGTTCTACCGTTTGGGTCAAAGAGTTACATTTAGAAGGAAAAGTTTAGAAGAAAGGGTCAGGAAAGCCATCGTAGGCCAAAAAGTCATACATTTCATACCTAAACGATCTAAATCATACTATGAACAAATAACTATAAATAGTATATTACCCTGAGTATGAGAGTCATAAGATTTGAAAATATCCAACTGTTTCATCAATATTTTATCTTTCTCGTGGCAAAAAATATAAAAAATTGGTCGTAACATCTTGGATTCCTTAAAATTAACACTACGGGTTTTCACGGAAATAATTATAATTTATATTCTTTTCAAAAATTTTGATTTTACAATTATTTTCTTTATGTCTAAACTACCCATCTACCTTGTATAAACCTCTTTATATATTCACTATAATATTATAAAAAAGAACCGTACATTGTTGTGTGAAGAGTTAATTACAATATGAAAGTAGGGCGAAGAGATCGATGTGTTACAATTGTTAGTATTACAATCTTTATAAAATAAAACTCTGTCCGTAGAAACACGTCCGGTTCTACAGAAAACAATTCAACAACCATTTGATATCACCCAAATTCCTTAGAAGTGGCGCAGTGAAGCAACGTTATAACTATGCACTATGACACTGAACATCGAAAGCTTAAATATACACATTTATTGAAGCTTCTAAATATTATTTTAACAAACAGCTTGAAACAAGACTGATTAGGAGAGAACGACACCAACACGCCAAGAGCACACTTCTCAACACTGTCATGCAAGAAAACTTACAACTTATCGCAAGAAACCATCGAAGATACATCGCTGTTGCACAATTCGGTCGCTGCCATACAAGAATGTAAATACAAATGACAGTGACGTTTCGAAACGTCGCTGTCACTGTGACAATTCACTGACAGCGCAGAGAATGTAAGTTCCGTTAATTTTAAATTAGTGACAGTAAGTCCGCACTCCCGAATACAGATCGCTCTATACCAAAATAACATTTTATCTAAACTATCAGCTACTTGAGAGTCAACAATGTAGAACGCAGACTAAACTACGAAAGATTGAAGATATAGACAAAGGTTATAGATTAGTTTTCTAACACACAAGAGGATGTAAGGAAAGATAGATTCGATCGAAATTTGGTCAACAGACAGGTCCAATAGACTTAACAACTATTATTGTATTGAATGTCTACATACAACCATTTAGCTAGATTTGCCATGCACATACGGTAGAACTATGTTTATATAATTATGTCCTAGTCTAACCACACATACATTGTGAAAATTTAAATTTATATTTGGATGACTTACATTAGCGATGTGGCCGGACGGGGCCTTAGGAGTGATGCCCTTCTTATAATACAGCGGTGCGTGCTTCAAACAAGATAACTATGAAACAAGCTATGAAAATATGTTGAGTGCAGTACAGTGCGAAAAATAGTTGATTCTTATACTTCAGAAAAATAGTAGCATTCTCAATAAACAATCTGAAATTATTACTTTTTTATTTACATGTTTGTATATTGAATAGTATATGTGTGAAGAGAAGGTAGGTGTTTGTAATTGACAGGATGCCATAACTGAACGTAAGACAAGCAAGCATTACATTAAATGTGTAAGTGAAGTATCTAAAATAATCTTAGTATTTAACACGCGATGCGATTTGTTTGGAATTGATACATCGACTAACTGTCAGACAACTCGACTCATTAGTGATGTGCCATCGATATAGACTATGTAGATTGGTGTTAGTGTCCTTAATCCTGTTGTACTTATACACTGTATAATATTACGAACTTTAAATAAACAAATTAACCTATGGAGACCTATGTTTGTGTAAGTCATACAATTATCATAAAACGGACACAGTGCACGGGTGAACACTTAAATCTTTTACATAACGTTCGAACATGTATATGTACCACTTCAACTATCACAATGAGATCTATACATAAGATAAGTCTAGACAAGAACTTACTAAACTAAACCAAAAAGCATCGCGTGTGAAGAAGATACAACTAAAGTACATAAAATACATGATGTGCTGATTGAAGAGATTGTAATCCGAATAGGTACATCTACTATAGGGTAGAATGATAGTCTCGTGTCGAACATTGAAAGATTGAAGAAGCAAAGAGCGCGAGCGGTCGTCGCATTGCGCGCTTTAGTTTATTATATTCATATATCACAGCTTTTGACGATAACAAATCTTTTGCATTTGCAGCTTTATAACTATGTGGACAACATTGTTCGAACCATTAGCGCGAAATGCCTTCAGCACGCTCCTCTCTTCGTCTGCCTCATCGATCAGCTGCCTGCATGCGTCAACGTCCTCATTTAGTGCATCGGTATCCTACGATTTTTACGCTCCAGTATGTGTCTACCTGGTACCTAAGTAGTACCTAGTTAATAGTCTATCGATAACAAATCTTTTCCCATCACTACTCCACTCCAAGATGGCGTAATCGCTCGAATAATTTGCTCACACCACAATGTGTTATTTACTTTAATACCTAAGCGTAAAACATCGATAAAACATTAGATTAGAACAACACTCGTCGGCGGCGGTAACACAACGCGAACCACTTGTATCTACAACATTTTATACATTAAACACTAAATGAACATTGACTCTTATATTAAACATGCAAGAAAGTATTGGACAACGACAGCCGACGCCATAACAATTACCTATTATATTCGATGTGGATATTAAGGCTAGGTCGATTACAGGTATGTACACCTAAACAAAATTACATTGACACATAGATTAACACCGCATAAGCACGCATGCAAAAGATTTAGAGGCAAAAGTTGAAGAGCTCAAGCGTATGGCAGAGAACCACGGAGGCCGGCTTGCCGGACAAGCGCGGAATTTGGATGAACCAAACGTCCCGGGGACGAATACATTGTTATTTCAATGTAAGTGCGAAATAGGGAAGAGAAGGCCATGAATAGTCGAATATCGATTGTCGAGTCTACACGCGTGCTAGAATCCTTATAATAATTTTGCTTCCATTTTTAAATAGTTTACACCGTTTCGTTCTAGTTGTATTTATATTATTTCAACTTTACACTTAAATAACAATATATCACAAGCTTCAACATATAAAACGGATTGTTTCACGACTGCGTTCGCCGCTCGGTAGCAAATGACTTTTTGACCGTACGCTCTGAGACGCGCTTCACAGTTGTATCGAGGGCTGCCTTCAACATTTTTTATGAATGTATAAAAATATTATTGCTTATTATCAAGCACCAACGCGCCACTAGCCAACTACGTTCCGAAAAAATTTAGAATTCGAATCTCTCCTACAAAATGTTGAGCGCGAGTGATTGATGCGTCCGAACGAAATGTTATTGTATTTGGTATTTTATTATTCGCTATTCGGGGGTCGTGTGGGGTGGGGTGTATACAGGGTGGTGACACGTCGTCGTAACAATGACCTTAGCTCAGCTACATCATGTATTCAGATAGTGCACATCGTGGCGAGGCGCTCACTGCATCACGCACTTGCTCTCGATCTGCGATTTTAGTTCATTCACTTGCGTTTCGATGGTGTTTTTCAGTTCTGAAATGAGATAAATACAATTTGAGTAACATTGTAGTGGCAGTTAATAGAACGTCCTAACGTCCTTACAAAACTCTTATACATATAATCATCCCTAAGTTTATACGTTATAAACTTAGGGATGATCATTATATACAAGAGGTAAGATACAGGCACGTACAGGAGGTAACGTAAACAACCTTTTATTTTCTCTAAGTGGAAATTGGTGTACAAATGTAATCAAATCTAAATAACAATAATGACAACTGTTTATACGGTACGGGCCAGCTCTAACAGCATCATGGTAGCAGGAAGACTGGACTGCCCTTATATGGGTCGTTGTTGTGACCTATTGAGTAATTAGTAGATATGTATTTATTGCACCTGTAAGCAAATGTTACTAACATAGTTTCTTTTAAGTAGATTTTACTAATAATTTTTGAGTCAAAGTCATTCTAATGAATAAATATTCTATTATATTTTAAAATAAATGCTTCTCGCAGAAATTCATTAATATTGTATAATAAGCTTTGTTATTTACAGACAATTATAGTTTTTTCTTTAATTTAACATTATTGGATTCCCTCATACTTTTAGGCAACTTCAATGATATTTTATAGTACAGATATGTTATAGGCGCGCGCGTCGTGAAGACTCGAAAACGAGCTAATTGGAACGTCTTGCAACTAGTCTGCGTCGAACGCAACCACAAGCGTGCCGCACCGTAATACCCATGTCCTTAGATTTTATTTATCAAAAATGCCATCGTGTGAGTTTCGGAAGTGTACGAATTATACTTCCAAAGTAAATAAAATACAAAGGATCTCATACCACATGTGAGAATGCAAATATATTAAGATTATGTTTTATATTTCATTTATTTTCCAAACTTGCCAATAAATTATGCTTAGGAGCCATATGTAGGTGAAGACAGAGAGAGCAAACTTGTTTTGTCGCGAGAGCGATAAGGATGCGTGCGTGCGGACATAGATTAGTTAAAAGTTTACAAGTGTAGAAGCGATATTGATTGACTTGGTTTAATTTGTTTTGTGTTACAATTTTTTTGACTAAAGTTCATTTGACTGATAATTGAGGATTATAACTGTTTTTTTTTATTGAATTAGGTTTCCGAGGGATCAGGTTCGTTCAAGATTGGATCGCAATTGTTCGTGAACAAAAAAGCGAAACAGACTGGATAACATCAAAAAACAGCAGGATATGTAGCAATCACTTCCAAAGTACTAACAAATATGTTTCGAAAATTCGAAATGTGGTCGAACAATGCTTAAAAAAATGCAGTTCCAATTATAGAGGTAGGTAACTAAAACATTTTATAGAACGTAATGCTGCTTGCATAATGTTTTATAAAATCTCAGCTACCTGTTGCTTGCATTTTCGACAACGTTGAATTTGTTTGGTCAGTATAGGTACCTACAAAGAAACCGCTACATGACATTTCATTATGAAACCTATAGTTGTGTCATGAAATTGATTATTTATTGATTACTAGCTTTCCACCTGCTTCATCCAAGATGAAGTTCCGATTTGACGAAGTTTTAGAATCATACAATTATTGTTATGACGGATCATAAATTATTTCATTAACATAATGACTATTAATTACTATTTTAGTTTTGAATATAATGGGCTAAGCTGAATACAAACATTAGTGGTAATACTTGATCCGTGATTAACCATTATGATGTTTAATTTCTTACCTACGTACTTACTCTTCAATCGAGTGTCCACTCTACGGCTATAAAAATGTTATCCTATGGCACAAGGACTCATTTGAAGCGCAATTGTTAGAATTATAGCTATCTCTTTCACTTGCGTGTTGTTTCGTATATTTTGTTCTACTTATCAGTAAAACTTGTCAATGTGTGCCATAGATATCCGCGATGTGTGCAGTTTTTACTACGTGGAACAAATTTCAACGCAAATTACTATGAACGTAACATATCTGTACTTTATAATATCATTGGGCAACTTGTAATAAATAGGAGAATATGGCTCAGTGGATAAAGGCGCGACATTTAGGTCGAAGTTGTAGGTTACGGGTTCAAACCCAGGAAAGCACATTTTTTAAAGATCATTAATAATGTGCGTGGAATACACATTACTAGCAATATTGTTACCCCTCCAGTAAGCAATTGTGTAATAGGTGGGGTGCGAATCCACCGCAAGCAGGCACGTTACTTTGTGTTTCTATTATCATCACTGGTCTCAAAACATCGTGAAGACGTGTCTTAGGAGAGTGACATTATTCATCAACACGCACGGGGACCACGCAAAACACTTTTACGCATTAGTGCAGTCTTACTCTTACGCATTAGTGCAGTCTTTTACGCATTAGTGCAGTCTTACTCTTACGCATTAGTGCAGTCTTTTACGCATTGGTGCAGTCTTACTCTTACGCATTACTGCAGTCTTTTACGCATTAGTGCAGTCTTTTACGCATTAGTGCAGTCTTTTACGCATTAGTGTAGTCTTACTCTTACGCAAAAAGAGCTGACTGTTTATCTGTCATTCTCAAAGGGCTTTAATCTACTAAAAATAATCTACTATAAATACTTCCATCCATACTAGGGCTGCCATCCAGGTAAAATCCGGACACACATTGGTCTTACGGGTACCAAAAGCACGATCTCTATTATTATTTTCCTATGGTATTTCATCTCATTGTTTATGTTACGTTGATTAAATGAAAAGGAAGAGACTGTTATTAAAAAAGTTCTAAAGCTCTACAATGTTATTACTTTATCAAAAAATAAAAACCATAATTAATCATCGTTGTTTTTGGTTTCAAGTTCATACATATATTTTTCTACGGTGTCCGGGGAAAAACTATGATTTTACCCAAATGTCCGGGGTTTATAAGTCTTTGTCTGGGGTCGACAAATTTGGTGATGGCAGCCCTAATCCATAGTAACATTATAATTGAGAAAGTAATTCTGTCTGTCTGTTTTTTACCTTTTCACGCCTAAACCGCTGAACCGATTAAGATGAAATTTGGCATGGGAATAGTTTAGGACCCTGGGATTTGGGAATGACATAGGATAGCTTTTATCCCGGAATTCTCACAGGATCGGGATTTACGCGGGAAAAACCTCCCACGCGAACGAAGTCGCGGTCAAAAGTTAGTATAATATAATATTATTAATTTTTAAAAGCTTCCCATATGAACAAAGTCACTAGCACAGTTAGGATATAGCACTGGTAGTTAGAAACCGGAAAATCCGACGCTAGTCTTGTTGTGACTACCAGCTTGTGGAGGTCAGACAGACAGTCGCACTAGTATAGTCCTCGTCACGTAAGTTGGCAAGGTTTTGGCGTAGTGGGGGTAAGTTTGCGCATCGTGCACTTCGTGGAACAAAAAAGTGGTCACTTTTACTGCTTGCCACTATTCTATGGCTATTGCCATCATTTATTTTTAATCATGTTTGTTCAGAAGAAAATTAAAGAAAGAAGAGGAATTCATTAGTAAATTAGTTATTATAAATAAAATAGATAAATAATACATACATACATTTAACAGTGAAAAAAATGTAATAAAAAAAACATTAAAAATGATATGTTCTCGTCGTCACAATTAGTTAATAAAACTGCTACCCCATTAATTATTCCTCTTTTTTCCCGGTGTCCTAATGACAGTGACGAATTCGGAATTTCAACTTTCCTTAACTATAGTGTCTAACTGTTCTTTCTGACGTTTTAATAGTCTGTGTAAAACGGTATTTGGTCCTGGCATTGTAATCAACGTAACAAAAACTAAAAACAAAGGGTACAAGTTTCGTGTACGCAAGTGTATTCGGGAGCGGACGGAATGTAGACAAAGAGTGGGAAGCAAGGGTCTACTGACGAACCAATCGCGCGGTCGGAGCGGTGCTACGTCATACCCCGCGTCCCGCTGACAACCGCCGACACCTAAAAATCGACTTCTGCGCATCTAAGGACTCTTGCCAAGTTACGTGCCGGGCACTAGACTCAGCTGCGTCCGGTTAGACTGGAAGCCGACCTAACATAATTGGGAAAAGGCTAAACAGATAATGAGACTTACTGGTGAATTCGTCCTGGTCTTCCAGCTCCGCCTCGGCCGCCAGTTCCTCAGGAGTCTTCTTCTTCCTCATCAGCGGGTTGTCAGGCTCAGAGGGTTGCTGTTCCACCACCTCCTCTTTCTTCGGGATTTTGTACTGGAAGAAGAACGAAGAAAGAATTTTACATAAGTCCACTCAAAAATCAGCGTCAGGCAAATTATAGTTGTCTTTTTTTCCGGGTGTAAAAATCTTCGAATAACTTCTCCCGCTCTGGGTGGAGAGGAAGAAGTCAGACTTTTACTGACTAAAAACCCACCCTGCTACCTCAGCGGTATCTCGTTAGAACATTCCCGCAAAATGTACAGTTAGATAGATAGATAGATAGATAGAATATACTTTATTGTACACCAAAATTTAAACACACTTATTTTTACAAAGTCCTCTGATGTCTGGAAATTTCTAAAGTCAGTTGGCATCGGCAAATCACCCTCTAATACTTGTGAAGATGTTGACATATGTGCTCTTAATAGACACTTTTCTCTTCCTCCTGTTTCTCTTGAACCTAGTGTCAAAATTTCAACTTTGCAAGAGCTCACTGATTTGCCTTTACCAAATTGCCCAACTTTTAATTTGACTTCTGTTTCTGAAGACGATGTTAAAAAATCTCTACTTTCTATTTCCTCTTCGGCTGTTGGTCATGACAATGTGTGTTCGAGGATGATAATACCTATTCTACCTCAATTGCTCCCCATTCTAACTCACATTGCTAACTATTCCTTATTTTCTAGCTCATTTCCTAGTGCCTGGAAACAGGCACATATAATACCTGTTCCCAAAATAAACAATCCATCGTCCTTATCTCACTTCAGACCTATCTCCATTTTACCTTTCCTTTCTAAAGTTCTTGAACATATTGTTCATGGCCAAGTTTCTAGATACCTTACAGCACACAATCTAATTTCCCCTTTCCAATCTGGATTTCGTACTGGTCACAGCACAGTAACTGCACTTCTGAAAGTCACCGACGATATCCGCTGGGCTATGGACAATAAATCTCTCACCGTATTAGTCCTACTTGACTTCAGTTGCGCATTCAACTCAGTAGATTTTGACATACTTCTTGGAGTCCTTCGTTCATTTAACTTCTCGCCTTCTGCACTATCCTGGTTTGACTCGTATCTTCGGGGTCGCTCTCAGTGTGTCCGCCTTGATGAAAAATTTTCTGATTGGTGTGATCTCACTGCTGGTGTGCCTCAGGGTGGCGTTCTTTCTCCTCTTCTTTTCTCTGTCTTTATTAATACAGTTACTCAGATCATCACCTCGAACTTCCATCTCTATGCAGACGATTTGCAGCTATACCGACACTTCTTGCTGGCTGACGCGGACTTGGCGATTAGTGCCATGAATTGTGACTTGGAGAATATTAGTCAGTGGGCTAAATCATACGGATTACAGATTAATCCGTCCAAGTCCCAGGCTATGATCTTAGGTAGTCGATACTATCGCTCTGCACTTGACACTTCCTCTTTGAGGCCATTATCCCTTAACGGCTCGGTCATTGCGTACACGGATATTGCAAAGAATCTTGGTGTATTACTTGACAGCAATCTTTCTTGGCGAGCGCAAGTAAGTGAGGTTAGTCGTAAGGTGCACTTTTCCTTCCACTCTTTAAAATCCCTACAAAGCTTCTTGCCTTTCAAAACTAAAATCTCTTTAGCTCAAACTTTAATTCAGCCGATTATTGATTATGCTGATGCCTGCTATTTGGATGCCACTGAGGAGCTCTTATCTAAGCTTGAGCGCTTGCAAAACTTGTGTATTCGCTTTGTTTTTGGTCTGAGGAAATACGATCATGTCTCTCAGTTTCGCAAGGATCTCAAGTGGCTCCCTATCCGTCTTCGCAGGAACACTCGAATATTATTCCTTCTGTACAACATCCTATTCAATCCTGCATATCCTAGCTACCTGCGCGATCGTTTTTCATTCACTCGTCCTACTGATGCCCTTTGTAGATCCCACCTTAAACTCCATCTCAATTTCCCATCCCAAAAAACCTGTTTCTATTCCCACTCCTTCTCCTTTCATGCAGTATGACTGTGGAACTCACTTCCCGCTAAAATCCGCGAAGCTAAATCCATTACTATTTTCAAAAAGCAGGTCAAAGATCATTACCTATCTAATATCCCGTAATTTTATATATTTATTATAGGTATATATTTTTATAGCATGTATTTTAATTCTATGTATGTATATATTTATTAAATATATCACTTTAGTTTAATTTTATAGCTAAGTATGTTTTATATCGTAATTAGTATTTATACACACTGTGTCTATCATCTCCTCTTCAACTCTCCTGTCGCAGGTCTGCTGGAAGAAATTTCTTAGGAAATAAGCAGCACCTTTGTGCTCTTTTGTCTGTATTTAATTTTTTCCTTTATAAGTGTCATGTGTGTACATAAATAAATAAATAAATAAATAAATAAATATTGCTTTTTGCTGAACTGGGCTTATTTGGAACAGCTGTGAGGCACACAAAATGCTGTTTGTTTAATAAAGCTTTTGTTTTTATTTGGTATTTATCTAGCACCCTTACATCGGGGTCACATAAATTTATTTTCTTTCTTTCTTACATAAGTAAAAGAATGGATGGTAAGCGTTCGACCACATCATCGCTTACCATCAGGAGAGATGATAATGAAAAACACACCCTGTTTCTTCAGTATCTTGCTAGAACAATTCCGGAACCCTAATTGGCAATGATCCTATCGTGTCCGTCAATTCTGCTGACTGCTCTTTGAGGCACGCATGGAACACAACGCTATGTTGAGTCATGCAAGAAAGGATCCTAACTTTTTTTTTAATGTTCCGAGGTGGAAATCCTCATGGATGTCCTCCGCCCTGGGGCGGGCGAAGGGGTCTGTCAGACTCTGACTAAAACCACCCCGTGATCCTTCGTACACATGCACCGGGGGCTGCGGGAACGTATAAGTATTCAACATCGCGGCCCCCGACTAGTCCCCGCCTCTGCGGGCCCCATCTTTTTTTTTATAATTGGGGAGAGTGAGGTGTTTGGCTCCCCTGTGACTTCTGAGAAGGGCGCGCTTGGAACAAAACGCGTGTTATAGGGGACGGTGGGTATCCCCAAGCCCACCGTCCCTGGACCCATTTAGGGGGGCCGCCAGAGGGCATTGTCTGCCCTCTGTCGACGCCCGGTGCGCCTTCTGCGGGCTGGGAAAGCACTCGAGATCTCCCTCTCCCTTTCCGCAGCCCACCAGCCACCAGCACCGCGTCCCAAGACGATGCGCCGCTGGCCATGGAACGAATCACAGCCGGCAGCGACAGGTCGTTTCCCACTTCTGAAACGAGGGCACGGCGCGTCTCCTCCCAAGCTGCACACTCTGCCAGCGTATGCCGCGCCGTGTCCTCCCGACAATGGACGCAGTAAAAGGATCCTAACTATCCCAACCTCAACAAAAAAAAATGAGTGTGGCACTCGGGGACTGCCGCGGTAAAGCTATTGCATAGCATTTTTTATCAACTTATGCAATTATAATTATTTATTTATTTTATTTATGCAGTATCTTTTCATCACTTTCTTAACTAATAAATGCACTTTGTTTATTCATATTTAAAACAGCTAAACACCTATATACCTATACAACGTGTAACGGAAACCCCATATCTATCCAAAGGGGCTGAAGACAACATCTGGTATGGAGTCTCTATGCACAGTTTCAGCACAAAATAACTGACTCAAAGAATTGATACCAAATTATCGGTTTCATATGTTTCTTGAATACCAATCATAACAAACGTGTTACAGCACTACGAGGGTCGATAACTTTCCACGTCACTTGCCAATAAAACGATAATTCTCTTCGTTTATACTTCACACATGTAGACATAGGATTATAAAACCCTTGCCATATCGTTTATTATCATCCAAAGAAACCGTGCACTTGGTATGTATATAATCTTTAAATTACACGTTGTATATTTTCTCACAAACAGCTGCTTATGTATTCGTCCGATTTCGGAGCAGCTCGTCTCGATCCGTGTGAGCTTCGTAGAGTCGTACCATATACATACACGTTAAGGTTCAACTAGTCGCGGGCTCGAACTCACTTGAGGACTCAGTTATGAGCAGTTAGCAGCTAGTCTACACACATACGTCTTTAAAATATTTTTATTATCTTATAGACGTATGCGTGTAGACTAGGTGCCAATGGCTAATAGCAGCTAGTCTACACGCATACGTCTAGTCGCACGCACACAAACACCGAGCCGAAGTCTGCCGAACTGAAACGACGTTACACGATGCACGGCTTTCAACGCCGCACCGCTGTGCCGATCGGAGTGGAGGGTGTTAGGTTTATTTTCGTTACGGAATTTCTTGATTCGGTCGCCGCGCTTAAAGCCCGCGATAAAAACTACGCAATAGCTTAAAACCCAATTTGGTTGTTTTTTTTTATTGTGGTTCCTTTTTTGATAGTTGCCAGAAATAAAGGATAAGCATATTATTATCCTGATTACTGTTACTTGACACTGTGGAATGAAAGAAAGATAGGGGCTGTAGCTCCACGCATTGGTGACCAGATCCACAAGTCCTTATCGATACAAGTCCATGATGTTCTAGAGGCCATCATATAGATCTTAAGTATTCTAAGTACTTGCAGCAGAAGTAGCAATGAGGTCGTGTTGGCGCGGCAAAGTTCCGCAAGTTCGAACCAAACGGGACAACTGAGCTCATCAAGCTTGACTAGTATAGTAGTACGAATAGTTTAACCCAAGAAGATACCAGGAACTCAGGCAGGCATATATAGATACTTTGTGTAACTGTTCCCGAAAACATGACGAGGAAATCTTCTAAAGATTCGTCTCCATATGAAACGACCAATTTCGAACCGTGCACTAGCTTTTGACGTTTTGTATGTGCCCATGTAGGGCTATGTGAAATAAAATATTTTTGATTTTAATCTATATGTTCTAGGACCAAACATCCGAAGTGACATCCACCAACCCACAGGTGCCGCCAACCCGCGTGGTGGGTTACTGCCCATTCTACATTTAAAATGGGTTGGCTTTATTTCCCTTTATGAAATTACCAATCTAAACCCAATATAAAGGAATAAAGTTCAAAGAAAAAAAAAACGCACTTATTTTAAGTGCGTTTCTTTACAACGTTCGATATTTTTAGAGGTAAGTAACTTTTACTCTCAATTCTTTCACTTTCAATTTCATTACTCAGTTTCAGAAGCATATAGGTATCAGTTCTGCTTAAAGGACCGATAAATAATGATTTTTAAATTCAGAGTCACACGTCAAAACGGCAAAAATATATATTCTCCTGGAAAACGCAGAGATATGCAAATATTTAAGAAAACACTGATGTAATTATTTCTTACATAGACATGAAAATCACAATCACTTTTAAATAAATTCGGGCGTACTTTTATTAAATTTTGACCATCTGCCAAAACAAATGGTATATATAACGTGTAACGGAAACCCCATATCTATCCAAAAGGGCTGAAGACAACATCTGGTATGGAGTCTCTATGCACAGTTTGAGCACAAAATAACTGACTCAAAGAATTGATACCAAATTATTGGTTTCATATATTTCTTGAATACCAATCATAACAAACGTGTCACAGCACTACGAGGGTCAATAACTTTCCACATCACTTGCCAATAACACGATAATTCTTTTCGTTCTTCTTAATTTGAAAAATTCGGTCTCTGGTTTCAATGTATTGAAATTTCTAATATGCTCCACACATGTAGACATAGGATTACAAAACCCTTGCTATATCGTTTGTTATCATCCAAAGAAGCCGTGCACTCGCTATGTATATACCCTTTAAATTACACGTTGTATATGTTTAGTTTATAAATAAAAAAGTTCAAGAATAAAATAAAATGTTCTTTTTTCAAACAATATTTAGTAGAGATGGGCCGAATGTGGTTTGAACCGAATCCGAACTTCGGCCGAACATTCGATTAAAATGAAAAGTTCGGCCGAAGTTCGGCCGAATTTCGGTTCAATTTCGCGCGCTTTCTCGAGAGCGACACGTCGTGACTTGTTTACGCATTTACTTCAATCTCGAATATATTTATCGTCTCCTGGAAGCTCTGTATGTTCTGAGCAACTTTTATCGGAGGCAGGAAACGTATACGAAAAAACAAACGTAACACACTTCTGCCAGATAAGGCAGAGTTTTTGGTGTTTTTGCACCATAGGCTGCCTCTGGTAAATTTTAAATATGAGTGAGTAGATAGATGAGAAAAGTTTGTTAATTTGAAAATTAAGTACCCTTTAGTTAATGAATGTTTAGTTTGTGAATCAAAAACGTGATTTTTTAATTCAATTTACGAATTGTAATCCAGATGTTTGTTAGAAGAATAATAAGTTTATTTAATTTTTGTAATAGTATATCTAATTATTATGTCAAATTAATTAGGCAGAGATTATCAAGACTAATAAGAAGAACCGATTTAATTTAAGATTTACATTTACCATGTTCGTAACTAAAATAAATGACCATGAGTGAGTAAAAGACATAATTTTATAACAGTAATGCTATTCTAATTCTATAAAATGTTAGTCAAAATAGTGGAAGTAAGTATTATTTTTCTTATGCCGAATGTTCGGCATCTGAACCGAATTTCGGCCGAATGCCGAAGTTCGATTCAAGCTGCCGAAATTCGGTTGAACCGAATATGAACCGAATTTCGGCCCATCCCTGATATTTAGTCATCCGGATGAAAAGCGCGGTACCTCAATCTTTGCAACCATTACAAGGCGATAGCTGTTGTTACCTAAACAGTTTTGGCTTTTTCTAGTTCTCTAAATTTTTTAATAATAGTCAAAGTTATTCTGTGGAAATAATTTTCATAGAAATCTACGCAATTGCAGACTTCCATAGGTTACGTTTCATTCAGAAATGACTGAATTCTATAATGAAAAACTTTACCCGTAAATTTTTCAAAGTTAGAAACTGGATTAATACTCACGAGTGTTAAAAGTTAGTATTATACAATATCAACATACCTAATTAAAAAAAGGTAATTTCCTAAATCCAACATAATCTAAGTATATATTAGTAGGTGAATCAAAAACCTTGTACCCCTTTTAACGACATTTACGCAGATGGAGGAGTATGAAATTTGGCACATTTAATGTTTTAAATATGGAAAAGGAGTGCAAAAAGTAATATTTTTATATAATACTACATTCTAAATAATAATTCATTCATTTAATTTTATTCGTTCATTAAGAATTCAAATTCTATTAAATATACAATTAATTATAAAACAAACACAAAAGAAATTACAAAATAAAACTATGAAATTAACATTTGTGTCAATTCAGTAATAAAAGTAAAGTCAAAACAGTTAGAAATAACTAACTATAATATCGAAATTTAAATTGATGTCAAAAGAATTATACCAGAAAAAAATCAAAATTATACAAAATGTCAATTGATTAAAAATATAAAATAATAAATACATTAAATATTACGTGACTTGAATTATTTAAATTACGGTCGAATTTCGACCACACGGCGAAAACGATTTCCTTTTAATCAATTAAAATTTACTGAATGTCCCAAAAGCGACTTCCAACCCTTATATTCTCGTCGATCGTCCGACCAGCTCGGGGCGTATGATTGCATCCCATCAAACTATGGTCGTAACATGCTATGACGGTTCCTCAGCGGAACCTTCGGGTTGCCAGCCGTAATTTCCCAACGGTCCAGCGTATTCGGTTTCTGAACGCTCAGTGTTACCATACTCAAAAAGATTGGCTTCTTTTCTGTAAACTCGCGATTTATTCCCGCAGCTGGGACTATTTATAATGCAACCTTTATTTTATTGAGTGTTATTGGAACTGTTTTCTTTGTAACTTTTTCTGTTTGTAGTCAAAGACTTTGTGTTTATTGTAGCTCTATTTACCTTTGGTTTTTGGTGACGGTGAAGTTTCTCAACGGTATTGAATCGCAATGTGATAGAAATTAATACTAGGATTTTTTCTAAGAAGAAAGTAAATTGTTAGTTTAGGATCCAAATACTTAAAAAATGTAAAATTCCTTTTTTTCTTAAGATCTTTGCAATGGATTAAAAGTTAAGAAAATCGTCTGCGAAAGCGGTAGGCATTCTTTTGAAGCAAACCAAACACCGCTCGAGCTGAAAATTAGCAGTGTTATTATTTCATTGTATTTGCTTCAAGACTTCATTCTCATAAGATCGATACTTGTTAAACAAATAGAAACTTCGTGATTGAAACATTCGTAAAATTTATCCAATTAAGGCCAATGCGTAAACATAGGATGTATATCTAGACGTTTAATTATCGGCTGGACTTTGATGGTTATAGTTGGAATAGCGTCATTACATGAACTTTAAATCGTTTGTGGTACGGGTTCCAACTCAACATGTGTCATCTCTCAAGTAGAAATTTTAGCCGAAGGGTGTCGGTTATCGATGATTTTGCGGAAGGTTACGCGACACTACACGGCTCCGTCTCTTCGTGTGAAGTTGATTTTCAAATGTTGAAAACTTTGCTTCCGTGGACTTTATCACGTTAAAAATATAACTGTCCTTTTATAAAGCGGAGAAGTTTTTTTGTTTGTTTGTTTAAACGCACTAATCTTGGAAAGTACTGTGTGGATTGGTATGAAAGTTAGCTGTTAGCTTGAGAAAAGTTACAAGCTACTTTTTACCCTGCTGCAAAAGGAGGGAGGGTTATGTTTTTGTTATTTAAAGTCCACGACATCGAAGCCCCGAGCGACTGAAAGTTAGTGATTTACTTAAAAAAAACTGTCAAAGTTGGATTGCATCTCCAAGATTCCATCATTGCTTGAGTTAAGTTACCAAACTACATTCATGGTTGTGGAATGTCCTAACCAAAGTACATCGAATTAATTGTAATCCAAGCCACTAAGGCAGTTACGGTCGATGATGTTAAGAGGCTTAGTTATTAAATAGAAAATGATAACGCCAAGACGCGGAGCAATCCTCTTGCCTTTAATCTCCAATTGATTACATGCAGCCTCCACTGCCTTGGAACAATTTATTTTAATTTTAAAAGCATTTTTTCCGCTGAAAACCCTCTAGAGATCTCATTAGGGCTGTCTCCTCTGATGTGGCTGGAGATCGAGCAAGGCTTTGCGGGTATCGGTATTAAATTAGACTTTTTTATTGTGGGTTTTAAAAGCTTCTTTGTATTCTTAATATTCAAATAGATATTTCTCCGAGATGTATTTAATTTAACTTAGTATACACAAACAGCAGAGTATATTGAGTTTCTGCGTAGAATATATTTTTACTTTAAAGCATTATTTTGTTGACAACCCTCTGGGGATCTTATTAGGTTTGTGTCAGATATTGAGCAAGGATTTTCCGGTATAGATGTCAAATTGGTTTTTAAATTATACATTTAAAGCGCTCTCTTGCTTTTTATATAATTTTCTGAAGAGGAGCTCGTGGTTAAACAGCCGCATGCTACATTCAAGATTAAGCAACGCTTGATAAGGTGTTGCAACTTAACAATCTTCGATAAGACCGCCCATTGTATCACCCTTTTTAGTTGTTAAGTCCATATTTGTTTTACTGTTGTGGTGTATAATAAAGAATATATCTATCTATCTATATCAAGATTCCTCCGCGTCTCGGAAAGCATGTTTATTTATTTATTTATAACAAAATCCACAGCTCTTAAAACAATGTTTTGTAGTAACTTATATCTAATCTTACAGCCAATTACGGATTTACAATTTATTCATTAGTGACAAACATGTAGATTTTTTAAAATTAACATTATTATACAGTATTAAGAAGTGTGCATGGGGAGTATTAACCTCTAGAGCCCCAGCGGCACAAAAACATGCCAGTAAACAAATATTAGTTGAGCCCCGCTGGCACAAATTTGTGCCATCAAACCCCGATCGATTTAAAACTGTATTTGTAGTAAAGATAAGTCTTAAAATCGTTTGTCACCGGGGTCAGATTACGCTTACGATAAGAGCCCGCCCGCGGCGCTTGACAGATGGTTGACGTGATAATGGCGGTCCTTGAGAGCTTAAATGAATGTATCTGTGTGTGTGTGTGTATGTGGTGTGTAGTGAATGCCTGTAGTGTACCATACTTAATCTCATACTATTTAATTCTGTTAGGATCTGATTAGGTAAATAGACACGTACAGTCGCCAGCACATCAAGCTATCCGAATCTGTCAAATTTACCCAATTGAGTTTGAACCTTATCAAATTGTAATAAAGTTGTAAATCTATTAAATTATTTTGACAGATTGGAGTAGGTTGATGGCCAGCCACCGTACAGAGGATCTTTTTATCTTTTGTACATGTTTGAAAGTATTTAAGGGAAGTCAGTAGTTAGAAAATCTGACTGGTATCTGGTCAAGGGTTTTCGTAGTATCCAGCTAATGGATTGTAGAAGTCAGATAGGCAGTTTTTTAATGCAAAACACAAGTAGTTAGCTGCATTCTGTAAATCAGATGCCGACTTGGTAGAAGGTGATGATTAAGTTACTGAAAAACAGATGCGAGTAGCATTTTCAAATTATCGCAAGGTTAGAGTGAGAAATTTTTAAACTGAGACATTACTTAATGCATTTTCAACGGCAACATTCCAAAGGTTGTCTGTAAAAGATCGCTTTTAGTGATAAGACCGCCAATTGTTTCACCCTTTATAGTTGTTAAGTCCTTATTTGTTTTCGGTTATGGTTTACAATAAAGAATATATCTATTTATCTATCTATTGTCCGTTGAAAACACATTAATGTCATCATCAGTCAATGTTTGTAAAAAATAATAACAATCATTTTAGTACCCGATATTAATATGATAAAATAGCACACATAGACATTAAACATTTTCAATTCTACTAAAAACAAATTTTGAAATTGATTACATTATTATACCAGTGAACAATTGTTTTACCTCTGGTAACACCACTGGGAGCACGAAATATAACATTTTCCTTAATCATGTAGATGGCACAATTTAAAATAATCACCGGCTTAGTGATGCCCGGGGATTTCCACGGATTTGATTAATTAAAATGAAACTGAAATATAGTCGATTTAAGTAGCGGTAATATTTATAAATATATATTTATTTTAATGGTAAATATTTTTTTTAAATTATATTAGCTTTATAAAATGTTTGGACATCATAATCATAATAAACCTTTACTTTTAACTTCAAAATAAACTTTAGAAATTTGTACATATGTTTTCAATGGGGATTGTGTAATATAATAAATATTATTTCAATAAGACAAAAATACATAAATACAGAAAAAGTGAAAGAACCAACTCCTAGGAACTAGGAAAAATACAACAAAAATATCACGATTTTACAAGACAATGGAACAAACATAATCTTCTGTCTTTCTTTTTCTATATTCTCTCCTTTCTTCTCTTCTGGCGCAGTGTTAGCCTCAAAGAAGTCAACCTGACTCGATTAGGGAGTCGCGCGTTAATACGGACTCCCTACTAGAGTCAATTTAACATCCAAGAGCTGTGTCTTCTTTCTTCTTTGGGCTTCTGTTTTCTGCTATTTACTTCTTGACTCTAGATATATATCATACATTGCATGGTGTTATATATTGACGCGAAAACAGTATTACATTATGTTGAATGCTATTTCATAATTACATACTTACGTATATATTTTGCAATAATCGTAAAATAAACAAACGCCAAACTGAATTCATGACAAATTGAATATGACACTGTGACCGGGGTTTGGTTGGACAAATGTTTTTTAACACACATACATATGAAAAAAAATTAAGTGTATGTCTGTTAATTTAAAATAACAGGATACTAAAACACAAACAGACTTTTTAAAATACTTGTCTGTCGGTCTGTGTCTCTGTTTTTCCGGGTTCATCTCTGGCACAGCTGTTCCGATTTTAAAGAGATTTTCTCCTCGAGAGACCTCCCACAGGAACGAAGACGCGGGCATAGCTTGTGGATTATAAGAACGACGAATATAACTAGGCAGCTGTATAAGAAAAATGTTTCATGTTCACAAATTCTTTTTAATACACCCTTGAAAACATATACGTGGTAAATATCTCGTTTTAAATTCTCACCCCGTTTTACCACCTTACTTCCTTGAAATTTTCGTACTTTGATCGTCCTCCATCATAATCACTAATTATGTAAAATAATAACAATGCCAACAACAGTATTCTGTAATTCAAATCTCGTAAACGTTTCAGATATACACCCCTAGTCGAATTATGGATCCTTTCCTATCTGGTTCACAACACGTGTATGTGTTAATATTATTTAATTTTCATAAATGTTGAACAATGGTTGCGTGCCCGACTTGACAGTAGCAGGTCGTCTTTTCTAACCCAGTCAGGAACATTACCTACTTTGTGGAATGTATATCATGATCACGTGACCATCGTGAAGAAACTGGCATGTCCTTTTTTCCGGTTGGGAAAATCATCGAATGACTTCTCCCGCTCTGAGTGGAGAAGAAAGGAGTGTCACTCTTCTACTGACTAAAAACCCATCCTGTTCCTTCTGCTGCCCTTAAGTTCCGGGGCCGCGGTATCTCTTTAGAACATTTGGCTTTTTTATAATTGATAGGCTTACGTTTGACCACCATCTCACCTGATGTTAAGCGAGGTTGTGGTCGAAGATGAAGCACGCTTGCCTAGAAGTAACCTATTCACTCTTGATTTAAAGACTCCCAGGTTATAGCTATCAGGAAACACAGACTCCGGCAGGGAATTAAACTCCTTAGCTGTACGCACGATGAAAGTATTCCACAAACGTTTTGTGCGCATGGGTGGGATGTCCACCATGTAACGATGGTGCATCGCCGTTTGTCTTGTAGTCCGATGATGGAACGGGCTTGGCGGAATTAAATTGTGCAATTCCATCGCACACTCCTCGAAATGTAACCGATAGAAAACCGTTAGACTTGCAACGCGTCGTCGATGTTCAAGGCTCTGGAGCTTTGACTCGACCAGTGCATCGTTGCCAATGAGTCTCATGGCCCGCTTCTCGATAGACTCATGAATTACATTACATAGAGGTTATTAAGTCATTTACATTTTAGTAGAAATATTGAAAGTTCGCAACGCCACCACAACACAAGGATTTCAAGATTGACAATAATAATATAATGATAATTTTACATTAATACAATTAATCTACCATTAAGGTACGTATGTATGTATTAAACTACCAATTTCCAATAGATCTTTTTCTCAGTGTTGACTATATGAATTGTTGAAAAGCAAGCACAAGAGGGCGTCACTTGAGCATAGCTTTATTTAATTATTTTTTTTATAGACAGAACAAGCAATGTGGGAAGAATTCACATCACTAGCAATCTTTTTAACCCCTCTAACTAAGCAAAATTTCCTTCATGACACACATGCAAAATCTCTGAGATCATCAGAAAACTTCAGGCTTGCGGTACTGAGTCACGCCACCAATTACTATGGTAAGTCGTTCGCACCTCAAGCAGTACGGCTATGGAATGATCTACCCGTGTCAGTAAGACAAAAACTAGGTAAAAGATCTTTATCTCACTCCTTAAATTGTTGTTATTATGTATGTCTTTGTTTCTTTTTTTATATTTATGTGTATATATATGTTTTGAGAATGTTATTTATTGTTTTTATATTTCATCAAAGTAAATAGTACACTGTGGACTGCGCGCGTATTTATTTTCCCCTATGTGTCAAATCCATCCAAAGGTTGTCTGTAAAAGATCGCTTTTAGCGATAAGATTGCCCATTGTATCACCCTTTTTAGTTGTAAAGTCCTTATTGTTTTAGTGTTATGGTGTACAATAAAGAATATATCTATATATCTAAATATGCTTGTGTCTGGAGTGAGTTCACCGCAATAGTGTAAATGTAATAACCTCTCGATCACAAGTTCGACACCTTACTCATTAGGCTATTGACGCTAAAAATGTCCCGCCTCATCCATTAATAAATTATAACAAACTAGACACTAAATAACGTTGAGGGATAGTGATAAAAGTTTCGAATATCAGCGTCGTGCACCCGCTATCATTAGCTGTTGTGACGCTTCCAATTTGCGCCAGATTGCCGCGTTGGGGCGCACTAAACGTGTTACGAAACTCATCTGGATAGAAATTGAGCGGTGGGTGTACTCGGGTATGTACATCCCTAGGCTAAGGCTTTTTATTCAATAGTTGTAGCAAGGGATGGGCCATGTTGGGGGCATAGGCGTTGACACTTTGGAAGGGTTGAAGTTTGCATACAAGTGGAGGTGCTTTGTCATTACGTACAAAATATCTATTAAGTTTCTTTTTTTTTACTCTTACCTTATTTAATTACTGCAAGCTGTCAAATCTATTATGTTTTTTTTAAAGATAACTAGCAATGTGGGTAGGATTCACATTACTAGTTTATCTTGTATTTAATCGTGTTAGCTGATAAATGTTTAGTTTATTAATATCAAGATTTTGTACTTATGTTTGATGATGAACTGCTTCAATGTATGCATGCCTAAATGGTAGAATGTACAAGGATTCTTATACTGTAACACCTTATTGTAAATACCTACATTCTGAGCAAATAAATGAATATTCTATTTTATTCCCTCCAAGTAAGCTAAATATGCTTGTGGCTGGAGTGAGTTCACGGCAATAGTGTAATGGGTGGGGTTCGAACCTTCAACCTTTCGATCACAAGTCCGACACTTTAGCCAGTAGGCTATTCACGCGTTTTGAAAACAGTAAATACCAGTAAATACGGAGTTTCTTGCCAATACCAACCAACTTACCAATTTCGCACCGTGTGAATTCCACGCGCGCCTCAAAGAGCGTCAGCAACATGACGAGGCCCCCTCTGCAGAGGGCCGAAGCCCGCCGGGGTCGTGGGACTCATCCCGTTACCGTGGCCCCGGTATGTAAAGGGTTATTGAAGGAACACCGTGGATTTTAGTCAGTAAAAGTCTGACAGTCCCTCCTACCCTGCCCGGAGTGGGAGGACTTATTTGATAATTTTACCACGTAAAAAAAAAAAGGCCTATGTGAAATAAAACATTTTGAGTGTTTGAGTTCGAGTTAATCCATTTTCATTTTAGGATTTGAATAGGAATACTAACAGAGGGTTAAGAAATATTGTTAATAAATCAATTCAATTTAATTTAATCTTTATTGCAATAACACGTGTTTTAACAAGATCTTAATATAACAACAGCTTATATGGACCCTGTGAGGCACAGCAATTTAATCTATACTAATATTATAAAGCGGAAAAGTTTGTTTGTTTGTTTGTTTGTTTGCTTGAACGCGCTAATCTACGAAAGTACTGGGTGGATTTGGATGAAATTTGGTATGGAAGTAGCTTGAAGCTTGAGGAAGGTTATTGGCTACTTTTTACGTGACTGCAAAAAAGGAGAGTTATGTTTTTACCGTGATAGAATCCACGGAAGCGAAGCCCCGCGTGAATACTAGTATATTATAAAGATTAAAGATTAGAGTGGCTTTATACAAACTAGAAAATCAAATAAAAATAATCACAATAGTTAATGTTGCAAAGCTCTAAATGGAATAATTCAACAGTCAAATTAAAATAGTTATTTTAAATAAATGTCAAATTAAATGGCAATGTCCGTATAGAGTAGGGTCAAATAATTTCATTACGCATGTGCTATGTCACAAAAAATTATAATAATAAAAATGCAAATGTCTTTCGGTACTACGTTGTAAAGTCAGAGTCAAAAAATTCATTCAATGTAATTGTAACACATTGAGTCATGTTACTGTACTCAATCAGTTAATATATTACTTCTTATTGTTTAGTTATGTATGTAAAAAGAACTGCTCTTTTTAAAATAAGTGTTATGATATATTGGCAATAATACAATAAAATAGCAGTTCTACGAAGTTAGAGAGCATATGGATTATTAAGTTTAATTCTATTGAAAAGAGAAACTTTCTGCATTTCAAACAGTCTGGCATTAAATATATAAAATAGCTATATTTATGTTTAATCGACCGTCTGTACTTTTTATCGTTTCGGTTCAGAATTATCTATGAGTGCAACATAAAACACACACAAACATGTACGTATAAAAAGTGTGTAGTGTACACGGGTTGTGGGTGTGTGGGGTGTAATACGGAAAATTGCTTAGAAGGTTTTCACACTTGATCGCTCAAATTATAATTTATTCGTTTACCGTATTGTCCTTGTTATTATTTTGACATGGAGGTTAAGAGTTGAGTGTTTTTGATGTACATATTTTGTGGATAAGAATCACAACTCCGATTAGAACAAATAGACAGCGTGTTGTTGTTATCTGTGGCTTTTGCTGTGTTAGAAAACAGTGGCCATTTTAAAGAATCATTGTTCTTCAAATAGAGATGATCCTTAGCGTTAGCCTGTTCTGAATAAATAACTTTGAGTTTTAGTTTCTTTTTTTTTAAATAAATTGAATTACCTTTCTCAACGGTGATGGAGTATTTCTTTATCTATTTCTTTAGTAAAAAAATAAAATAATTAATTTTCACATGGGCGCTTATAGAACGTCACAAGCTAGTGCACGATTCGAATTGGTCATTTCCGATGAAGAAGAACCGGCAAGAAAATCCACGGTCACTTTGTTAGAAACTTAATTTATTTTCACAATGTTTACATAATACATTTTTTATAGGTGCGAAAGGACTTTATAGATTATTTCATATAGCAAAATGTAATTACTTATTAAAAAGGAATGTAAGCAACTTTAGTGTTCTCGCATTCCCATAAAAAGGAGTTTCATAATAAAAACATACTTTATATCTAATACATAAGAATTGTTTTTAATGTAGATTGAAAACGAATCCTGACATGTTCTCTACATTAATTCTAATCTTCACAATGTTTTATCGACATAGCTACGCACGCAACACATCACCCTTTGTGATGCATGACGCATACTTGCTACAAGACCTTCCAATACTGTACATACATACATATACATACACAATTACGTCATCATTGTTTGTGTAGGAACGCAATAAGAGGTCACACACACATAGTCATAAGGTATACATTTCACGCTTAGAATGAAACCGACCAAACTCTAAAATCTTGTAATTTCTGATTGTGGAATAAACTGATCTCAAACTATAAAACCTAAAAAGTCGAAATTACAAGTAATAAAGGGACAGCCTATTCATGGATTCTAGGAGATACATAAGTCATATTTAAATTTACTCAACACTAGTTTTTAAGAGTTTTTTGCTCATTATCATCATTAGCTTAGATAGGCATCTGACCTCCACAACCCAGTGGCTGCCTATATAACCTCCACAACACGGTACCATCAGATATTTCGGTGGACTGTATGTTGATGATTAAAACTTCAGAGCTTCGGAGATTTCACGATTTATTCTTGTTCCCGGGACGGCTTGCTGCTTGAGTGACGTAACGTTAACTGACAATGACAATGATTTATATCTGACTTGTAGCAAATGACTACACTGACAATGACTGACTGGTTAGTGGATCTCGGCTAGCGTTCTCACTAGTATCACCAAGAGCTTTTTGATTTTGTGAGCTAGGTCAATTTTATTTTAAGTGTGTTAGTAGGTTTGTATTTAAGTGTGTGTGCAAATACTTACACAATTAAGATTATATTTTATTTTTTTTATTCTATATCTTCTCTTTGATCTATATCTGATCTTTCACTCACAGTTTTATGTATGTACATATGTGGATGTGTATGTGTGTTATGGTGGAAAATTGCTATAGGGAACTTTATGGAGCGCAAGGCTTCGGAAAATGATGTGTAAAACGTTTGCAAGTACGGTTTGCATAAACAGGGATTTCTACACGTTTTTATGAGAAACTCGGAGACGTATCCTGTGTACTTATTTTGAAGTAAGCGGCGTTTATTAAAGTAGTTTCATGCGTCTGATAGACGTATATTAGGTTGTTTGGTACGTCTGTTAGACATATATTGGGTTGATAATGTTTGTTAGAAGATAGAGAATTCTTGGATATAGTATTATTATTTTAGTATATTATTTGCTGTCTACGAATTCATTCGCGTGGTAGGTTTTTCCTGCGTAAATCCCTATCTCACGGGGATAAAATGCCTATTAGTATATTGCCCTATAGCCTCCCTTATCTCCCAGTGAAAGTCCCATTAAAATCAGTTCATCGGTTTACCCAGGACTAACAGAAGGACAGACAGACCGACAGGCAAAAATCTTGTTATTAAAATTGTTTAGTATCTTATATGTAAATAACTTATAAGCACTTGAGAAAACATAATCATTTTGAAATCACAGACACACTTCAATTTTATTCATATATAATATAGAAAATAGAAAAGATATAAATGTGTAGATTATTATGCTATCATTATAGTTTTTTGCTTATAATAGGACACCAGATATTTATCGTAGCGACTTTTTGTTTGCTCAGATTTTCACTTTACTATAAGACTGTTACTCTATAGAAACTTATGTTCAACATAAAAACCCACTTAAAACATATCAGCGAAACCAAACCACCGTGTAATCATATTTGCTGTCGCTATGGACGTCTTGCGGCGAGCCTAATGTATCGGAAGTATTGCCAACGCGTCCTCTCTAACACTTAGCGGTACTTTGTTTTGAACACTACAAGTACCTCTTCTGGTCTCATAGTCTCCTGGTACTTTCATATTGTTATGGAAGAATAGCTATAGGAGATGCTGCTTGCAGATTATCATACCAACGCGTCCTCTCTAATACTTAGCGGTGCTTTGTTTTGAACACTCTACAAGTACCTCTTCTGGTCTCATAGTCTCCTGGTACTTTCATATTGTTATCGAATCGAAGAATAGTTATGATGCTGCTTTCAGATTGACATGTTGACGACATAGGAAAAATGTAGGACAAAATAGTTAAATTTACAGCTCACAGGTTAAGCAACACTAGCCGAGGTTTGTTCATGGATTACACAGTTAACATATCGAGACAGAAGGAACGTTAAGCCATTGGTCTCGGCAGTCATTTGGTACATCTTTACCAGTGGTTACTGGTATTCAGAGCCAGAATATCTGAACCATGTCTTGGCAAGGGGTATCGTATTACCCAGGTACTAGGTTGTGGAGGTCAGCTCCATGTAAATAGTACTCAGCTGCATCCGGTTAGACCGGAAACCGACCCAAAAAAAGGGGAAAATACGAGGCAGACGATGTTGATGATGTTGCCATAGGAAAAATGCTCTATGAATGGAAAAATGTTCTTAACGCAGTATTTAAATGACTTGACAGATTTTAATTTTCACTAAGCAAGCACATTTAATATCATGACTGGATTTCCCAAAGAAGGAGAGTATAGGGGAGTATAGAACCCATTTCTAACTGTTCAGCTCATAGAAAATACGACGACGGGTGAAGTCATTTTGCATGGCCTAAAAATCGAATCCAAGACCACACCAGCAGTAGCTTATGCAATCATTGAACACAATGTATTAGTCCAGCTTTTGTTTTGTCGTTTCTGTTTTCAGTTAAGCTCGCTCTTGAGTTTTATCACGCCTGATGGATAGCGATAGATAAGGTCTACGATGGAACGAGCGAGTCAAGAAGATGCCTGTTTACTCTTGATTTAAAGGCTGACGGGTCATATGTGGTAGGGAAAACAGAAGCCAGCAGAGAGTTCCACTCCTTAGCTGTGCGCAGGATAAAAGTGAAGGAGAAGCGCTTTGTATTTAGTTATGACAAGACGGTATATCAACCAAGTGTGAATGGAACCATGCAGAAAGTCTTATTCATCACATTTGGCCATTTTCCTGTCGCCTACCATCAACATAAGAGACCCTTACTTCCCATAAAACCTTAACAAATTAAATTCAAATCTAGCAGCGGAATGTTAATAGGCAATTTAAAGCTAATTGATCGGAAAGCGGATAATTGTCAGCTGGGACAGAAGGCTTATAATCGCATGCAGGGAGAAATACTACCAAGACCGAACCTTAGGGCCTTATGAACTAGTAAGTTTTATGATTTTATAACAGTAGTATGGTCGTTATCGGAGACCCTTGGCTGGATATGAGCTCCTAGTACTTGTGTATAATTCACTAAGTAGAATAGTTTAATTTAGAAAACTTTCAAAAGGAAGCATGGACTGACTGATTGTTGAGTGTTTTAACCACACACAATCTTTGACATTTCTGTAATATTGTCTATAAATTTTTGACATTTTGGTAACTTGTGGACTTATAACTTGACATGTATATGTTTTTGACCTCTTCATGGATTTGTATACAATAATGTAATAGTAATAATTAAATAAATAAAATAAAAGTCGTTTATTGCAGGTCCATGACCCATACAAAATTAAACTCAAATAATCATGTTACGATTCCTTACAATCGTTAATTCCAGATTTTTTTTGTAGACAGAACAATGATGACATCCACTTGACTTTTTTTTGTATTTCTCATGTCTGCATCTTAATCTGAATTAATGATTTGTTAGCTTATAAGCGTTTCAGTTTCACTGTTAGATTAAATTGTGTTTTCGCATAAATAAATTGGGTGTTGGGCTGACGGTTCGATTCTAGGTTGCTGAATGGAAAAAAAGTATTAATCTAAAAGTGTGTTATTTTTATGCAGATAAGGAGATTTGAAATTCATTGCCATTAATTGTGTTCATGTAGACTACTCCTACAAACTTTATAAGAAAATACTGGTTATTTTCAACCAGTAGTAACTTTATTAATATTTAATACCCAATTTTATTATCAATTCAAAGAGTGATGCTCTTAATAATTTGAACACTGGAACTATTCAATAATTTCGAATGGTACATAATTTACGATACGTCTATCATAATAGATTTGATTAGGCTGTCTAGTGCCAGCCCGTTGCCAATAGCCATTTAATAAATAATTTACGTAAAGGCTGGCAACACTCACGCACTATGTTGCTAGTCACGCGATTACAATTAACGTTTTACGTCGATTTGTTTCCAACAACCTCATTGTAGTATATTCAGGTCAATGAAGTATTCACTTCCGATCAATTAAAGATGAAGGCTTGAGACAATGTTCTGTAAAAAATATTAAGTCAAACCTATAATTAAAAATATAAAACATCTCATTATAATCCCTACAGTGCAAATGCGAAAGTAGTCCTCTTAATAAATTTTGACGATAAAATAAAGATACTTAGGCTTTAATTTTAGCTTTAAAAAATATATCGCGCAACTATTTGTTTTTGTCAAGAAATAATTTGTTGTTGTTGATAAAACTGGTAGTAAATAAATTTGTAGATACCAGGGTATCAGATGAAAAGACGACGAGAAACTTACAGCAATACGATCAGTTTGGCTTCCTACCTACCTTAGAGTATTTCTGTAGAGCGATTGTCTATTCGATCTCCAAAACCGTACTCTCTTACTCTGTATCACGACCCCATCTGGCAAGACTATTGTTATATTTTCCGTCAATGACTGCTAAAGATCAATTGATAATTCGAGTGTGGGTGCTCACTTATTTACCGACTGACTTTGAGAGCTCGATAATATAATAATTATTATTCAGCCTATTACGTTTCCACTGTTGGGACACCGACCTCCGTTCTATGGCAGACTTTTAAGTCCTAGGATATCATGATGTTTTCCTTCACCGATTTAGAAACTGTGGGTGGATGATAAAAATTAAAACAAGTAAAGCACCACTTCGAAAGTTTTGCTTAACCTTTCTCTACTTACCGTGTACCAAATAAAAAACATTCATCATAATATACAACAAAAAGTTTCACCAATAAAACACGGGTCTATTAATCAGATCGCAAGTACCAGGCTCTCATAATCCGCACAGAGCTACACTTAATTAAGGAGCCGTCATCAAAGTCCGTCACGTTCGCACGAACATTTGCGGAAAGTTGTGACAACTCACGTAAAAGTTCCTTTACTGCAAGTTTTAATTGTAGGGTCACAACTCGGAGGGTGGCACTCGTAATGTGCTTAGTTAGAGGGAATTCGGAGGAGTAAGTGCTTTTATTAAACGTCGATTGGAGTAAGTATTGAGGACTTTTTTTAGAGCAAGATTTAATTACGAACAGTACGTTTGTCTTACGTAAATTACATTTAAGGAAATGTGCTTTATTTTGTTCAAATCGTTTGTTCAAGTAATTTTAGGATTCCGTAACCATATACGGATTCTTTATGTATTTAACAACTTATTTTTATGTACCTACATTCCAAGCAAATAAAGACTTATTCTATTCTATTCTATTCATATAGCAAAAATGGAACTCTTATTGATTCGTCATTGTTGTCTGTACGTATGTATTTCACAGCCACTTTATTCCGAAACTTTTAGACTACACAGTTGAAACTTGGTAGGTAGGTGTATTGTCTGAAATGCTTTACGATTTTTAAACAAAAATTGAGGGAGGACCTTGTTGCGTCCAAAACGTATTTGAACGCATATTTTTGGTGTGGCAATATTCTATTGCAAGAAAAATTATATGTCAAGTGTCAACATCAAAGACAATAGAATATTGGCACACCAAAAATATGCGTTCAAATACGTTTTGGACGCAACAGACCTAAATATTACACTATCAATTCTTGAATGCCGTATATTGAAACACAATTTTTACAATTTTTCCTTTTTAGGGTGGAAAATTACAAAATGACTTGAAAATGACCACTTTTACTGACTCAAAACCTACACTGTTCTTTCAGTTTCCCTTGCATTCCGGGGCTTGGCATCTCGTTGGAATATTCCTGTAATCTCGGTACACGTTTTTATACCCTTAATTGGTTTACCCTTAGTTGAATCCTACCACCAACATTAAATAAACATTGGTCAGAAAACAGATAGGTTTCCAATTTTGAAGTCTCTAAACAAAACATCAAAGGTTTTATTGGATTCTGAGGGGCAGGGTAATGGGGAGGAAACAGAACTCTTATTAATAAGTTCAGGAATGAAGTTTACAGAGTAATTAGTCAGATGGCTAGACTGTTAATTGTATCAATTGGTGGACGCCAATCCTATTAGGAAATATTATTTTACTTCAGTCTGGTGTGTGGTGTCAATATTTAAATAAACATAGATTTATTATTTATTATCTTCACACGTTCTGGTTGACTTTATAATAAAAAAATGTTTAGTGTTAGAGGTTTTGGATCATTTGGATTTCTTACTAAAACTTTCTTTCGGAGAAAAATCTATTTAATTGAATAGCAACTAACAATTTCACAGATATCGCGTGGCAGGACAATTATATGTGCGGAGTTGTGGGAATGTTCTAACGAGATACCGTGGCCCCGGAACTTAAGGGCAGCTTAAGGAACAGGGAGGGTTTTTAGTCAGTAGAAATCTGATACTCCCTTCCACTCCACCCAGAGCGGGAGAAGTCATTCGATGATGGTCCCATCCGAAAAGAAAACAAGAAAAAGGGCAATTATATGTAATTGACTATTGAGCAGTACGCTTCCCTTCGTGTTTTATTAAAAATGAAATTCACCATGTTATTCCAGACCGCTACAAAAGAATTGATGTTATTTATATTGTGAAGCTCCGCAATTATAAATGTACGTGGTTAAATCCTTTAAAATCAGCTGAAAAAGAAATAAAAAACTGTTAGCCTGACGCAAGAAACATAAGGGTCTGCGCTATTATTCTAACGTTGGTACGGTTTGGTTCAGAAATCAGTATTGCCAAAAATTACAAAAATTTAGAACCAGTTTTTTATTGAGGAGGCTTTTTATGTATTTTCTTAAGCCTTGTGTTAGAGTAGCCATTGGTAGATAGATATAGATAGATATCTATTAAAATAATCATTGACTTAAACAGCAAAAAAAAAAAACGTTTGGTCCGCCTTGGGACCGTACGTTTTCTTCAAATTGACCTATAACACCAAAGCGACACCAGAGTAACACCATCGAGACATAAAAAATGCTGTGAATTTGTATAGAGAATGCATATACCCTATGATTTCTGTTTTTATCTATGACTATAATATTGAATTAAATTACATTGAGTGGCTTTTGGAAATTCATACAGAAGTGTATTATACAGAACACAAAATTGCAGTACTAAATTAATAGAAGAAACAAATATACAACTCAATAAATGAGTTCAATAAGACGAACCGCAATGCACCATCGTTACATGGTGGACAACCCGCCTATAAGCACAAAACGTTTTGGGAATACTTTCATTATGCAAACAGCTAAGGAGTGAAATTCCCTATCGGAGTCTGTGTTTCCTGATAGCTATAACCTGGTTGTCTTTAAGTCAAGAATGAATAGGTTACTTCTAAGTAGGCGTGTTTCATTTCCGTCCAGATCGTCATTTACCATCAGGTGAGATGGTGGTCAAACGTGACTCTATAATCATTAAAAAATAGTCGCAATATACGACAATTACAAACCTTTAAACTACTGTGTTGTGGAGGACAGATAATCTCTCCATATCATGAAACACACAAATTATGACAAGCCTTTAAACAACAATGGGAATAATTCCATCAAGAAACAAAAGAATATAGGCGAGTTTTCACAAAGCTGTCAAGACAGTTTTTCCTCAAAGATACGGTATTCGACCTACATAAACCATATTTGTTTAGACATCTGTGACGTCGTACACAAAGTGAAATTGAAATGTATCACGTTACCACCCTTTATGTCGAGATCCGGTTTGTAAATGTAACCTTCTTTTGAGCGAATGTTTTCCTCAATTTGGTTGAGCATTTCGTGATAACTTTTATTTTGAAATCATTTTTTTAAAGATAATAATGTGAGTAGAATTCACATTACTATCAATCTTGTTAACCTCTCTAACTAAGCTAAATATGCTAGTGTGTGGAGTGGGTTCACGGCAATAGTGAAATGGGTGGGGTTCGAACCTGCGACCTCTCGATCACAAGTCCGACACCTTATCCATTAGGCTATTGACGCTTATTTCCTATGAATATTTAAAGAATTACTAATTTATGCTACGGGAATGTGTTTTCCACCTTTATAACATTCATATTTTGTTGGTTGATCAGCAATAACTCGACATTAAAACTGTTGTTGCTGACAATTCATTCAACAGTAATACATACATATGAGATGGTCCGTCTAAACGCCAATGTATTCAAATGTAATTTAATTTAAAATAGCTTTCATTAAGTATAGGGATTTAAATGTGATTTAGTTTAATTTGATGTACCTTATTTAACATTTTTAATGCTAAAAAAGGAACAGATAGTTTCTGAATGTTGAATATGTAAGACGTAGTTGTACCTAGCTGTCCACAAAAAAAAAGATTTGAACCTATGAAACAGTACAGCAACGGACAACGATAAAGCTCTGCCTCTACTACGGGTAATTGTTTTCTAAAATTCAGGCCAATACATTGTTTATACTAGTCGTAGTACACAATACACTATTAGTAGCATGATAACATCAAGCTAGTCATGATACTGAAAAACTAGTGAAGTCTATACACACCCAATGCTACAGAAATATATTTATTTATTTATTTTTATTTATTTATTAACTCAACATCACTATCATTACAGGAATTGCCTAATTCAATAGTGTGGCCACAATTACAGTTTTATTATTTACCATAAAATATTCTGTACATCGTGGTTTTTGTGAACTCACGCAGAGAACAAGTAAAAAGATCTATGCTGTCTGTCTGCTGTCAATAGCGCGAAAAACATTTTCTCTACTATTAGTTTGGTATAGATTTCGACTAAGTATCGCCGGATTCCATTCTGCATCTCAAGTTTATAAATACAAGCCCCAAAATATCCTTTACGTACAAGTTAAAGTACAACAGCAAGCGAGTCTCAAACCCGCTGCCGCTCCTACCTGTGACCCTACAGGCACCCAACTCGAAATTACCGAGGGTCCTTTGACGGAGCCATTTAGGGTACAAATTTTATTAGTGCGGGAAAGCGAAGGCACACTTCGACGGAGCGTCGTAATGGCCCGACTAATACTCCGCCCGTCACCCGGCACCTAATGTAAGTGTTACAGTTTTAAAGTGTTGCCAATTATGACTTGCTGTATAGATTTATAAGCGATCGTGTTTTGTTTTGATAGTGAGATGGGAGGGGCAATAAGGCCCTTCGGATTACCATTTAGGTACCACAGGTTTATAGTGCTGCGATGTTAGGCCAGTACGGAATTGATAAATCATATTTATTTTGCATACTTATTCGTTAATTTTAATGTTGATAAAGTCAGTGTCTCCTAACTGACTACCCTCAGAAGAAAATCGAAACAAACTCAGAGGTCAACGTCTCTTTTAAAGTCCATATAATTCGTACTAGTTAAATCATATGTGAACCATGTAGGTTTATGTTTACAGTGCTGCTTATTGAGTTATGAAGTAAACAGATTTGAGTGGACCTGTCCAGACAGTACAGGCATTTGTCAGTTATCATAACTCAACACAGACCTTAAGGAGCTCAATCTTAATTGTTCATTCAATCTTTAATAGAGTGAGTCCCTTATAAAGCTGACGTCACCAACCCAATCATTCGCCTAGTCAATCTAGTCCTAATTCGAATCACTCTTCTCGCGGGAACTTCTGGGCTTTTTACGCGAGAAAATTGCTGGTAATTTGGCGCGAAAGCAGCACAATGGCGGGGCGGCAAATTACGGGGTAAAGTGGCACTTCGTCTTTACGCTGGTTATGAAAGTTAGCGAAACGGAGGGCAAGAGGAGGAGAACTAGGGCGTTTAGTGGTACTTATTTTTATGGAAAAATGTGGTGAATATTGTAGTGCATGTAATGGGGTTAAGTGAGGGACGTGTGTGCATTTTTGGATTTAATGTGGGGTAATGTGGAACATACATAATTTACGCTGAAGCAGCTTGTTGCAGTGAAGTCGGTGTTGCTGTGAACTTAACCTAGATTTTTATTATATTTAAAATTGGAATATTTTTATAATTGAATTTGTAGACTTGAGTTTCATAATCTATGGGGTGTCTGAGAGTAAATGATTATTTTTATTTTTTCTAATTATATTTATTAAAAGCTAAACCCACAAACCCGGTTTAAAAGTCTTAGATAATTTCTGCCTTCATGTAAGGTGTTACAGAGACATCACTTAAACATATAATTTTATATTCATGTAAGTTTACAGTGGTATCAAGTTATGACTAGTTTTATTATTCATATTCATAGAAATATTTAAAGGTGTACAATGAAGTTTATTCAAAGTAAGTATCCAATAAATCGACACTGTGATAAATGTTAAAACAAACGAACTGAGTTTGATACTGTTTTAGTGATTCTACATAAATTAGGTACGATAGTTAAAACAAATGAGAAAACTTAGTTACTCTCAGTCTATGTTCTCAGTCAATATAATTTCTATCTCAAATTGAAGCAAAGATCTTACCGCCACAATATAATTAGATTTCCCAAAATTCCTTTTACTAGACCACCAATGAGAATTTCACAAAGTATCTGTGTTTTTATTGCTGATAAGCTCGCGTTCCACCACCATCTCACCTGATAGTAAAAGGTTAAAGACCCCAGGTTATAGTTATCAAGAAACAGACTCCCACAGCGAATTCCACTGCTTACACTATTACAAAACTAATCAAACATAGTGTACAAGTTACGACGTAAACACGGACATACAAATATTACATACATAGATGTTGTATTTGTGTAAGCCTTCAGGTGCACCAATTATGTAAATGGCGACGGCAGGTGACGCCACGGCGGCGCTTGAGATTCTATTTGTGCAATTGAATCTACGTTTCTATCCAATTGAAATTAGAGGGACTTTGTATGTGTTCTTGACTTAGAGAAGTTATGTTTGTGGCTGTCTGTAATATTTAGTTGGTTTTGATATGGGAACGAGGTTTACTGTAGATGTGTTGTTTTAGGTATTCAGGGAGATTAATAGTAATAGTAGCAATAGTTCAAAGATTGCTCGTTTCTTTATACAGTATGTTAGTTTAAACGAGGGACATATTCAAACCTATAATAGTGTATGCTTACATGATACTAATAAAAATATGAACAAAAAAAAACACTGATAAATAAAAGACAGAACCATACCAAAAGTCCTCGGGGGGACTCCCGTGGGGGCGGAGTTTACACACGAGCTTCCTTTTTTGGCAGGATCGGGCCGTATTTTGTATCGTGATTACTTTAAGTACTCTTGCACCTCAGTGTACATGATAAATTTATTATATTGGACAATTACGTCAAAAATGTAAGTTATAGGTTTTTCACATATTTGGGACGAGAATCGAATACTGAATACCCTCCCTCAATAAGTCCCCCGTTTAACCTAACACACTCTATAATTACACAGTGTAAACAATGTTATTTGTAGCCTAAGAACTTTTTAACTTGTAACAAATTATTTATTTATTTATTTTGCTTGGTGTGTTCCGCCTAACATTGTACCCTTGGTCTAAACTACTGTTGCGTGTATTTATAACTCTGTATTAGTGTAACAATTGTAGGTAAGCCAAATAAATAAACAAATAACAAAATCCACAGCTCTTAAACAAAGTTTTTACAGTATCTAATATCTAATCTTATAGCCAATTACGGATTTACAATTAATTGACTAGATAAGAAAGGTGTATGTGTGTATTCCCTAATAATTTAAGTTTTAGGGAATAATAAATGTAAACGTTATTTATACAGTATTAAGGAGAGTGAATGGGGAGTACAACGAATGTGTCGGTTTGTGCGTGTGTTAATTTATTAATATGTAGTTCAACTTCTTAAATTGACATTGTCTTTAACTTAGAACTTGATATGGTCCGAGTGCTCACAAATTGTTTAAAGATCTGTCCAGACGCCTAGTTGACACTTCGCGTGACCCAAGGGCTGGCTTTTACCTTGGACAGAGGTTAAGCATTGCCATACAACGTGGCAATGCCGCCAGTCTTTTGGGCACATTACCAGTGGACAGCGATGCGCACGAATTACTGGATGCTATATTTTAGTTTATTTTTAGGTGTGTATATGTAGTTAAGGGTTTTTATTTAATTAAAGTATATATAAAATTAACTTAGAACTTAAAACGGGATATTTACTGTGGATATGTGTCGTGATCATGACGCTTCCAACAGTGCCGAAATATTGGAAACTGGAAATTATAAATATAGGTACAGGCTAATGTAAGTAAGTAGTAGACAAGTTCGTTTTGACCCTTTCAGTACCAAATCTGAAATCATATTCTGCGCGTAATCGGCTGAATAATGGCTTTAAAAAATGGCTTTTTTAATGTGGCCTTAGTGCTATGTTTATGTATATTCTATTTATATTTTGTTGAGCTTCTTAGTGGATATCAGATCTCAAAACTTGTTAGTTTTCTATTTTTACTTTTAAATTTAAATATGTGTAGTTCAGAGCACGAGCTAAGCCTAGACGTCCGTTGTCTAAAATAAAGGTTATTATAAATGCTTTCCCAAATAGTTTTTCTGCTAGAAACCTGTAATTATTTAGTTAATATTTCACAACATACTATAACAAAATACAGCGGCTAAGTTGTAGCACAAACTCTAAGCTTTCCGCTTAGGATTTATTCAAAAGCGCTGAAACGCTAAAAGCTTCCAAAATTAATAGTTTTTAGGAAGCACTCTACGTATGTAAAGTTATTTTATTTATATTTTGTGTATGTTTTATTATACCTAAGTAATATGGCAAAGTGAGTGAGTGTATACTGTGTAGTGTACTTATAGTTTATTTAAATGAATAGCAATAATATTATTTCTGTACGGCTTGGGGCACATTTTGGCTATTTATTACCTTTATAGATATATTTTTATATAGACCAGATCGCGTTTGATGTCATCCTTATCTGATAGAAATAGATGATATGGTTCGCATTCGGCACCTACACAAACAAAGTTATTTCACGTGTGCATTTACTTTCTTTTCGGGGGAAAATCTGAAAATCTGTGTGGAGCGGACGTATGTATCAGAGTTCACTAAAAACTTATCCTGTTCTTGCAGTTTCCTTTACATTCGGGGGCTGAGTATCACTTTGGAATATTCCCGCAACCCTGAATTTGTGTAGGTACCTTCATGGCAGCTAAGTGTAAGCTCCTACTACAACGGAAATTAAACTTTTCTTAAAAATAAGAAACAACACCACATTTTCTAGTAAATCTCTTCATCTATCACGTGTTTGTAAACCGTTGCTACAAGGTGATTGCTTAAGGACGGACCAATCGCACCCCTTCAATCTCGTGCGCAAACATGGCATGTGTAGATTATATTGTTTAGTATTAATAAAGTTTTGCACACAGTCTTAATAATTGTATTTTAGATAGATAAATATAACTATAAATATAACTAATAAATATAACTTTATTGTACTATAGATACCATAACAGAATTATATAAGGACTTAAAAACTACAAAGGCTGCTACAATGGGAGGTCTTATCGCTAAGAGCGATCTTTTACAGACAACCTTTGGATGCATATACAACGTGTAACAAAATAAACGCAATTCCTGAAAGTAGTTGGTTCAGAATCGGCTTCTGAATCGATTTCCGTCATAGAAAATTGGTGTTAAATTTTGATGGAAAAATCTTTCATTTAACTTAAAATGAAAACACAGTATCATGACAAATTAATACAATCCTTAATTCAAGGAAATTGTGTGCGTGTCGCGCCAGTCGCTTACGTTGCATGAGTGTATGCGTCTGCGTAATGATATTGTATGACGCACATACGTTTTGCGTATAGTAAGGATAACAATTTTATAAAAAATGCCTAGGTTTGATTTTAATTTATTTAGTTACGGATGTTGTTTTAGACTTATAATTTAATATTCTAATTGGAGTGTTTGAGGTATTGCGCTTAATCTGATACACGTTGTAAACGCGAGTAGTCCATGGTTCGATGTTTTTATTTGTTGCTTGAAAAGCTCGTAGCTAAATAATAACAAGCTCATGGGTCAATCTTCGAGGTTAAGCAACACTAGCCGAGGTCAGTACGTAGATGGGTGGGTTTCTCCTCCTCTCTGTTTCTCCTCTGTTAGCTTAGCCCTTCCTTTTAACTATGTCAGGTCAGCTTCAAGTCTAACCGGATGCAGCTCAGTACTAGTGCTTTACATGGAGCGACTGACTATCTGACGTCCACAACCCAGTAACTGGGTAACACGGCAAGACTCGTGTCAGATTCAAAGACAGACCGTCAAAGATTTATGTATGATAGGCGGAAACTATGGCTTAGTGTGCTTTTGGAGGCATGAGGGATTCTCGATATATTAATATGGTCACTCATCCACGGACCGACCTTAGCAATCGTTGCTTAACCTAGAAGATCGACTCGTACTCATCACAAATCAATCAATCAATCAATTAATCAATCAATCAATTAATCAATCAATCAATTAATCAATCAATCAATTAATCAATCAATCGATCAATCAATCAATCAATCAATGTATTTATTTGTATACACAGGTCTTAAGGTCTAAATATTAAAAAATATGAAGATTATTTTTCTATGTTCCTATTCCGTCTCTAAAATAACCTTTTGTTTTCTATCTTAATTCACTAATAAAATAAAATTCACGCTCTGAAGCATAAAATTAATGAATGTAATTAGTTTAATGTCCACACAACATTTTTATTTTTATCTTTGTCCTCCGCCCACGAAAGTGATACGCCCGAAAGAAAAACTGCAAAGAACGTCTTTATGAAATTAACGAGTTCCGTACTTTAACTTACGGTTGTAGAAGTAAACTTTCAGAGATAATTGGTTCAATATATACAGTATGTTAACTAACAGAGGGCGTTCCCGTTAACCCGTAATAGTGTAGCATCCATACATGCTAAAAAATATTACCATTCGAAAACAAAATGTTTTTATTTTATTTTTATATTAAAATATTCACTAAAAATGTTAAATTGATACGTAAAAGAAACACTCTGTACACGCGTACTTGAAGGACGACAACGTCGCAATTTATTTATGAATGACGGGCCGCGTGTGCGGCGATCTAATTGATGTTCTTATACTATTGCGGGTTAACGGGAACGCCCTCTGTTAGTTAACGTACTGTATATATAAATATGATAAGATGATTACGGATTGTATGAGCTTCAGACGTTCACCTTTGAGTTTGTTTTGATTCTTTTCGCGGTAGTCTGCTAGAAAACTTATCTAGGTTAAATTTACAAAAAAAGAATAATTATAATAAACTTGCAAAATAATTATCATTGTTTCATTATAACTTTATTTTCAACAGCTTGTATTTCTACTACACTAATTATGATTTTCTTTGTATTCTTTATTTTATTTTATATTTTTTGTATTTTTTTTTTTAAATTGATTATAGGCTCGCGTTTTACCACCATCTCACCTGATGGTAAGTGATGATGTGGTCGAAGATGGGGCACGCTTACCTACAAGTAACCTATTCACTCTTGACTTATATACTCCCAGGTTATAGCTATCGGGAAACACACTCCTGCAGGGAATTCCACTCCTTCGCCGTACGCATAATGAAAATATTTCTAGAACATTTTTGTGTATGGGTGGGATGTCCCCCATGAAACGATGGCGCATCAGCGATTGTTAGTTTTGATTTCTAAATTAGTTTGTATAACTGGAAGTCTTGGGGGTCCTGACGACCCCCATTGGTACCACATAGGTATTTTATGCCTATTTCGAGTGTCAGTCTTTCACAAATGTTTACACTGTACACTAGATTAAGTACTTCTACAGCATACATTAGTGTCAAGAAATAAATAGACAATTTCATATTATTTCAGGAACTATAAAATTATTTAGGTAAACAGTAAAGCGGCACATATTTCACGCGCATACTTCGAAAAATGTGAACAATTCATAATATGCTATATTAAATTCCTCTCCGATATCACCCCTATTATGTACCCCAAAGCTTTAATAGAGCGCCGAACGGAATCTTCAATTATAATCCTCACATTGGGGTAGTACGGAACCCCGTAAAAATGTCGTGGTCCGCATACCGTGGCCTGTGAGGATTATTAGAATTTTTAATTAAGAATAAGTGAACCCACCCGAGATCCTTTTGTTTTGTAAATGAAGACGCGATTTTATTATTTACGTCAGTTTTTGGTCAATTTAAATGTTAGAAAGGCGGTCTTAAGGAGATTTTTTAATTAACCGGATAGCTCTGCGGGTTTTTCAACGTTTTGACGATATTTTCATTGTTAAATTATCCTTGACGTGCTTTGTAAGGCTAAGTATTTTTTTTGGCGTTTTTGAGAGTTAAATCGGTCTCTCTCGACTAAGCTGTTTTGCTGGCAATATGTTTTAGGTTATTATGTTTTTCTGTAATTATTTACTGAAGACTATATTCAGAGTGTGTTTGTTAGCCTTAAGTCAGTGAAATACCAACTAATACGTGGGTGAGGTGAGACATTGATATTAATACTTTCCCCCGGAGGATTCATTTGAAGGGGTAAAACTTTAATGTGATCTAACTCACCTGAATTAATAGACAAAACTTCATGCAGAAATATATAAAGCATATATTTTTAAACCAATAACGAAAAAAAAACTTTTTACCAAAAAATTAAACCGACTTCTAAAAAACACTGCAAAGTGAAAAATAACTTTAATTTCGGTAATCTATAAAAGTATATTATTTAAGTAATCGAAGCAGAACCCATGAAATACTTATTATTCCTACTTATATATTGAGTAGTTCCAGGTGGCCATCTGTGGTCTTCATCATCAGGTCCACTTCACAAATGGTGCTTTTCGAATGCAACTACATAAGTTACTTTAAAAAATACTCAAATCACTGTAGGTGTGCCTATAATATTTCAAGAGTTCCCTCGATTCCTCCAAGATCCCATCATCAGATCCTGATTTGGTGATAATAGGACCAATTTCAAAGTATACCCTTTCAAACAAAAAAAGAATTTTCCAAATCGGTTCAGCCGTCTTCGAGTAATCGGTGATCATATATAAAATAATATATAGTATATATACAGATATACGCGTTGACTTGATAACCTCCTCCGTTTTTTTCGTCGGTTAAAAAAAGTTCATGTGTACACGAAAATAAAAACAAGTAAATTTTTCTCAGCACTCAATTACCGAAAAACAGAAATATAAAGGTGATCCCACACTCGCCGAGTGGAGCATCCTCGAGCGCGTCGAACAAATTATCTGACATGTGTGGAAGGGCTTTAAGGGCCCTTGACATACTTCCGCGCGTCTGCATTAATTGTTGACTCGTTTGCGATGGTACCAGGAATGTGCAAAGGTTGGAATGAGTCATTAAAAAAGAAAAATAAGCCGAAATAAATATCCACTTCTTAACAAATTCCGCTTGAAATGGACCCAACTTCACTTCTTCTTTTTATTGGGGATTTTCACGCACATCATATGATGGCCTCATCATACCCTAAATCTAGTTAATAAATTAAAAATCAGTTATTTTAATAGTTGCAATTCACGTCAACTAAATATTGTTAGGTTAAAACAAAAGTCTGTGGGAATGAACCTAGTCTCTAACCAAGTCTATTCAAGTTCTAGGCTCCAAAGAGATCATTTCTGTAGAACTTAAATCGAATTCATTCCATCTAGGTGATGTAGATTTTCCACCACTTTACATACTTCACAATTAGGCGAGTATATTTTTTTCAGAAGGAATGCAGGACTCAACTTGTGGCTGCCTAAATTATTTTCGATAGCTTTAATATTATTTAGTCGAAGCTTACGAACTTCTCTGTAATTCTGCCCTTGTAACTATAACTACCTTATGTGTATCAATAGTGAAATCGAGAAAAACGCGGTTAAAGTTTTTTGTTTTCTGTTTGTTGTAATTAACCAATTCGTAACAGGTTCTTGTAATTGATGTGCTCTCTACTCCTTTTCTTGTCTCTGATTTCCTGGCTCTTCTTTTTGTACGTAAAGAGCTATTGTGTTGCTATTGTATTGTCTTGAAGTATCTAGTGTTGTTTTTTCTTTACCTCGTACTTGTAATGGTTCTTATTTCTACTCCTTACCTTGTCCCTGATCTCCTGGCGCATCTTCTCTCGCTCCTCCTCCATCTTGCGGTGCTTCTCCTTGCGCCGCTCCTCAGCCTCACGGATAGCTTCTTGCCGTTCACGTTCTGCTTCTTCTTCCTTTTCCTTATCGTCGCTGTCATCTCCGTCTCCACCGACTGCCCCTGTAACAATGAATAATAGCCAAGGTGAGTTTATTTCTCAAAGCGGTGCAGAAAAATATTGTGTGGGAACTGGTATGTTATAGGTACCTACATGCCTAAGAACCATCGTCAAAAAACATGCTCTGTAAGAAAAAAATCGCATCCAAATTGTTTTATCTATTTATAAGCTAAGGTGTCATAGGTATAAACAGACAACCACACATAGCGTTTAAAGAGGGGTGATACAAGATAACTTTCTTTATGCGTCAGAGGTTAAACAAAAAAGAGAGAAACTTCCCTGGCCTACATGATATCCCGTTTCCTCAACAAAATATAGAGAAGCGGTCTGTGTTTTCGTACTAAGAAGGTCATAAATTAATAGTATTTTATATCTTAGAGGCTAGAAATGAAATGGTACCCGAGTAATAGTAAAAGAAGCAAAGTTAGACAAACTAAACGTTGAAATAACGACTTAAAAAGGATAGGTTGTGGTTGTGGTTGTGTGTAGACTGGCAAATAATAATAATAATAATATTCCACAACTGACTGGATAAAATGGAAAGCATTGCAAGAGACTTTTGTTGAAGGATTCCTCTAATGCTTTCTGGCTGCCAATTATAAACGATAGATTATGTTATGGTATATTTTAAAAGTAAAACTAAGTTTTAGCAATAAAGGCTCATTTTGTTTTATTTATCTTGGAAATTAACATTCCAATCAATAAAAAAATCAATCTTTTAACTAAAACAAATTAATGATAAACTGTCCTTTTTTCATTGATTATAATTATGTAAGGTTTCATTACAACTGATAGTAAGCCATGAGTTGGTTCATTTAGATTTAAAGAAATATGTAAGGGAAAAAGTGACGGAGTACATGATATATTTTTTCCAACACTCAGCTTATTTCAACATTTACTTCATTATTTATCTCTGCAATATTTTTTCTGAAACAGTAAAATAGAACAAGGAACTCGGTCACCCGTTAATGTATAAACATCAGAGCCTTTGCAACTATTCTCTTGATTAAGTACCCAAGCCTTTTGTTTTTAACAAAAACCTTATCAAGTAATCTTAGAATAGAAATGCTAAAACAGGACTAGCTAACAATACTGTTGTTTAGGAAGACAAACACGAAAATATCATAAAATGTTAGGCTAAAATTGTATAGGACTTTTGTGGATATGAATTTTAAATGAATAGGATAAAACAAAAGGATATCAGGTATCTAGTTAATACGGGGTCCAATACGAACATTGCCTTACGGGGTTGCGGGAATGTTCTAATGAGATACCGCGGCCCCGGAACTTAATGGCAGCTGAAGGAATAGGGTGGGTATTTTTTAAAGAGCTAGCTGTGTTCAGCGGTTTCACCTGCGTCCATTTGAGGAAAAAACAAAATTCATTACAATCGATTAAGCGGTTCAGATTTCTACTACAATCTTACATTCCGAAAAAGTAGCATATGTTTGACCTATTTCCCTACAATTTTTATTCCTAATTTTATCCAAATCGGTGCTGTGGTTTAGTCGTGAAAGCGTAACAGACAGAGAGACTTACGCATTTATAATATTGGTATGAATTTTTCTTGGCAAAAACACTAAAGAGAATAATGAGAAAACATTATATCTATTGCATCGTTATTTAGTTGTGCCTATTTTTTTTTATTTTTCACTGAGAATTTTGTGCATCCTTAGGTATAAGTGTTTTTATTGAATCTCAAATACATATGTATTTGTCTACTTATGTTTTATTGTAATTGTAAATATATCGTTGTAAATAAATAAATAGCTGCTATTTGAGCAATCATTGTAATTTAAAAATGCAAAATTGACAAAACGATGTTAAAAAACCGGCCAAGTGCGAGTCGGACTTGCGCACGAAGGGTTCCGTACCATTTTCTACAAAAACGGCAAAAAATCATGTCTGTTGTATGGGAGCCCCCTTAAATATTTATTTTATTTTGTTTTTAGTATTTTTTGTTATAGCGGCAACAGAAGTACATAATTTGTGAAAATTTCAACTGTCTAGCTATCGCGGTTCTTGAGATACAGCCTGGTGACAGACAGATGGACGGAAAGACAGCGAAGTCAGTAATAGGGTCCCGTTTTTACCCTTTAGGTACGAACCCTAAAAAAAGAAAGAAAAACTATTTATTGACAAATTACATGCACACAATATTAAAAACCTTTTATAATTCCATAAAAATAGTGTCAGTAGTTGATTGTATTTATATTATGTTAGTAGGTAAGTATAAAGATGTAGGTACCTAAACACCACTTTTCTTTTTTACTTTTTGTATCAATATGTATGTATCTATACCTATACAGGGTTAATTGTAAAACACCAAAAACCTCTCAGGACTTTGTTACTAACATCATAATCGACAACTTTTGTTCTATGACTTTAAAAAATTCGTCATATTTTAGTTCACTAGATTTTCATACAAAAATAAAAATATTTAAATTGAACGCCCTGAATGTTACGAAGTCTATGCGAAGCAAAAGAAAGCGATTGATGTTATTGCTTTCTTTTGCTTCGCATAGACTTCGAAAATAAAAGTTGTTGATTATGATGTTAGTAACATAGTCCTGAGAGGTTTTCGGTGTTTTATAATTAACCCTGTATACACCCTACCAAACAACATCAAGATATTATTAATAAGTAAGTACCTAATTTACAATTTTCTTATAATAACTGCGGACAGTTTTTACTTTTTCACACTACACATAATTTAATGTATCTAGTTATCAAATTTTGTTGTTGTTGCTCAATGTAATTGAAAATTCTAAGTGCGATCTAATGTATATTATGGATTACTTGTATATTATGGTTCATATCTAAGTTAATTTCTTGTTTTAATGATATTCCATGTATGCCTACTTTTGTACGCCTTAGAGGCAAAGCATAGTGCCCTCAATGTATTACCAAATAAAAACTTATAATATACCCATGTTTTACAAAAATAAATGAATCTGAACGAATAATATAGCTAAAATCAATTCCGCCCATCAGAAGAACGCATTGAAATTAGAAAACACATTAGCTTCGCTCCGATCCGCTCTCGGTACCGGTCTGAACCGCCTCAAACCGGTTTCATCCGGTCGAGTGGTCGATCTAACAGCGCTGCTATTCAAAAATCCATTTCGCGTCAATCTGAACAATTCGTACGTCGAACGCACGCGATGGCGCGAACGGTTCGCATACAATTTACTATTCTCGTGGAAAAAAATGGCGGACATTTTTTTATTGTCTGTGGTTCGCGTTTAGAATATTGCGTTGTACAAATGTCGGACTGTGTGGAGTGTTTATTGGTTTGTTTGATTTGCATGTGTTTGTAAAAAACTATTGTGAGAAAATAATGCTATTGATAACATGGCAGTCCTTTTTAAAAAAACAATGGGTTTAATTCCAGGGTCGGGCAAAGTATTATTGATATTTTCTATCTTTATCGTCTATAAGTATATATTTACGATATTTAAATGCGTGGACTGACAATAATGGATAGAGCTTAGGATAGAGTAAGGAATGAGTACTTACAAAAGAGGAAGTTTGAAAGTGGCGTCTACTGCGGAAAAATTGAACGGAAGTCGCCTATCTTAAAATGGACATGTGATGACTCGCATGCGACTAAAACAGTGATGGTTTTGAATGATGATTGATGTTGATGGATGGAGAGATAGGGGAAGGCCAAAGATAAGTGGATGGATGGTATAAGGAATGATATCTTCTTCTGATAGGGAAAATGGAAGAAAAAAAAAACGTGTCGCGCTTATGTCGAGCAAATAGGATAAGAGCAACGAGATGCTTATATCTTTAAGTTTTTAGTAGTAGTATGGAGGTTGAATTTGAGTCCAGGTGGGCAAAGGGTTCGGTCCTTGTTACGTTATTAAATAAATGTAGTGTGTGTGTGTAGTGTAATATCACCTCTACCCAACCCTTCAGGGATAACACGCTTAATATTATTCTGTTACTAATATGTAATCAAAATTCAGCATCCACAAGAACAGCAATGTCAAAATAAGGTTATATCTACATTAAAATCTGTGCGCAAAAATGTTTGTATCATTTCTTACCGTCTGCGAATATAAAAATGTAACTTGAAATAGGTTTTTCATAAGCTTCTTACAAGAAATTCTTGAAAGCTTAAACCTGTCTGTCGTTTTCCAGATAAAACTAGTTTTGCTCAAGTCCTACAATATGGTATTTGAATTCAGAAGTCCAGACTTCAAACGAGAGAGGATTTTTCCAAAGTAATAATGTTATGAGATAGTCCAAGCAACATATGTAAGTAGTGTAGTTAATTGTAAGTATACTCTAGTCCTTTACGCTGGACAGATAAAGCCCGAAAATCACTGAATATTTAAGTATAAAGGGATATTATTAAGAATCAAGAACAATGTCTTGAAACTATGACCCAATCAGGCATGATTATGGCTCAGTCCGGTAGCTGGGTATCACAATACCTCTGGAAAGACTAGTGTCAGTCTTCTGACAGCACGTAACGATTGTCAAAGATGTACAATTGATATCTGAGACCAATGGCTTCACATACTTTATGAGACACGGAGAAATCTCTACATGTGTCATCGCACAGCGGCCGTGACAACCCGACGCGCGGCTGTAGGCAATACAATTAACTTGAGAAACTAACTAATATTTTGTATATTGTATAAATCTGTCACAATAGACAGATAGACAGAATACTCTTCATTATTCACCAATAATTTAAACACACACTTGATTTACAATACTGTAAAATATGGTTACAATGGCGGTCTTATCGCTGCAATAAGCTCCTACTACTCCTGGACAACGCAAATGTAAGCAATGTTAAGTATTCATCCTTACTAATATTATAAATGCGAAAGTAACTCTGTCCGTCTGTGTGTTACTCAATCACGCCTAAACTACTGAACCGATTTAAATGAAATCTGGTACGGATATAGTCTAGAGCCTGAGAAAGGACATAGGCTACTTTTTAATGTGAAAAAAGGGCGTAAGGGGTTGAAATAGGGGATGAAAGTTTGTATAGAAATTACATAATTTTTAAAGCTAGAAGCTTGAAACTTATTTTTTTGACTTTTGATTAGAAAAATGTACTTAAATAAGCTATTAGCAGTAAAATGTTGTAAATTGCTTATTTATGTATCATTAGAACTTAAAACGGGATATTTACCATGTGTATTTATTGTTTTGAGTTTCCGATATATCGGCACTGTTGCAAGCGCCATGATCACGGATGAACTGAAGTAATTGCGGGTGGAAGTTTATGAGCAGACAAATCGGTTTACCCTCTTTCTCGTTCGTCATAAACTTCCACCCGCAATTACTTCAGTTCATCTGTGATCATGGCGCTTGCAACAGTGCCGAAATATCGGAAACTCAAAACAATAAATACACATGGTAAATATATCCCGTTTTAAGTTCTAATGATACTGTTAGTGACCATGTTAGCTTAAAAACTTATATTTATGTATGAGTTTTATTTTCAAAATAATTAGTCTAAAAAATTAAAAATGCTGCCGAAAGTCACTATTCCGTGCGAAGGAAGTCGCGGGCACAGCTAGTTTCTGTAAAAGTGATTTGTAATCTTTAGAAATAAATGAATTCTAACCGTATGAGTTAAGATGGTCTGCATCTATGTCAACATCTATGTGTATAAATAAAAAATAAAAAAAGAACTTATACCTATGTTAAGTTAACTATTAAGCCTCGTATTCATGGTAAACATTTGTTTAGCAACAGTTGATCAACGTTGTTAATGGACGGCGAGAATGCTGCTGGAAACTTTGTTTAAATCAATATGGGTTGTCCATACACGCCAGCCCGCGTTAAAATGTTGCGCGAGGAAGTAGTGTTATTGTGTTCTCTGTATCTGATGTATAAGATTTCTAATAAAAAAAGATAAAAAGATGGTGGGTGCGAAACTATCTCCTGTAAAGAGAAAATTTGGTGAGTGACCTCAGAACGACAGATAGATCATTTAGTAACTTTATGGCATGTTTATAAACAGTTGCAAACACGTCCACACACGTCAACATTTGTTGATAAACTGGTGTTTTCGCTCACCGGGCGTCAACTCTGCAACATGGCGTGATCAACTTCGCAAACCAAATGTTGCCCGCAATATTTTGACAGCAACTCGGCAACATATTTAATACAACCATGTTGATAAACAAATGTTTACCATGAATACGAGGCTTTAGCTACCCACTGTGTTACTAGAGTCTAGTTCCGTATGAATTTCCAAATAACAGTGACAAAAGGATGTCTATAGATTTTCTTTTCTGTTCTTACCCATTTTAATCTATCTTTGTGTTAAGACAACCAGAGTATCTTTAGTATATTGTAAACGTTGACGTTCAAAAGAGACTCTTAATGGACTAACCTAGTTCAAAATTCACTATAATATCCGTACCAATAGTACCGTCTCATCTCTTAAACCACACACGCACGCTAAGCATTCCAACCGCCAAAAGAGTTTCACTCATTTCCATATCGAACCGCGAACAATGTCCTAGCATTCAATACCCAGCATAAACGAATTCCGATGGTGAAGGCGCTCCAACAATTCAATTTGCTCTCGCCTCCCCAATAAATGATCCCCATTAAGAAAAAGGCGGTCGTACATGGTGCTATAACGGTGCTATAACGGAGCTATAGAACCTTTAATTGATTGCATCGTGTCTCTGACAGAATAATGAGGTCGATTCAACAAATTCAAATTCAATAATTTTCGAGTGGCACTGCGACGTCGGTTCGCTTTGGGTTTGGTCGCCGCTTTTTAAATTAAATATCCGTCTAACTTTTACTTTACGTTTTCTGAATATTAATAAGTTATTTTTAGATTTAAATAATAATGAATTTTGTTATTTGTGTTTCGTTGCGTTATGAATATTTTTTTGTTCGATGCCTTTGTATGAATAAGGTGAACGAATTGGGTTTCTTTCGTGTTGAACAAACACGAAAAAGGTCGGGAAATGTATAGTAATATGGTTTGTTCGAGCGGAAAGATGATCAAATGTACCGCACGTTCATGAATATCAAGTTCGAATGATTTTTACTCCGTTGAAAATTACGTTTTTACTGCTGAAAATATAAGCAAACATAAGAAGACAACTTGACGCTTTTTTCTTAGAATTCCTTCTGTATTGTGTAGAACAATTTCTATGAAAATGTACTGTCACATCTATCAAATCAAATCAAATCAAATTTATTTATTTGTTAACGTAGGTAAAGTATAATTATGTATAGATGTTATATCAATAAAAAGAGCGCTATGTTATGCCAGGAGGCGTATAAATATTTTGTGCAAATCTACTGGAAGAATACATTATACAAATAAAATTTACTAAAATATTTGCACAATCATGCATAATTTAGGTATTAAATTAAAAAAAATAATTAAATAGAATAATAAATTATGTCAAATTTAAATGAAGAAAAAAAAACATTTTGTTTTCGAATGGTAATAATTTTTTTTAGCATGTATGGATGCTATACTATTGCGGGTTAACGGGAACGCTCTCTGTTAGTTAACATACTGTATATATCCTCAGAAATTCGCCAATAACTAATCCCACAAAACAACACGCTCAAACAAGAAAACATACGCTCACCACATTCACATGAAAATTTACACAAAGATAATTATATAACAAGCGATTGGTACTGTATGGCTTCCCCTTATAATTGAATTGGTACCCTCTAGCAGTCTAGAACTGTGTCCTAGCTAGCGCGAGCTGCGGCTAGATCTAGCCATATTCGAGACTAGATTGTTGATTTATGTCTTATCTGGTTTTGATACTTAATCATTTTATTAGTTTAAAACATTAAATTTTTAACATATAAATAAAAACACTAAATTACATGTACACATCTAAAAATAAACAAAAATATGGCATCCAGAAATTCGTGCGCATTGCTGTCCACTGGTAATGTGCCCAAAGGACTGGCGGCATTGCGGTTTTGAGGAATTTGGTTTTGAGTTGGTGAAAATAGTCACGAAATAAAATGTTGGTTAATATGTTTTTGATTGCAAAGCCTGTTATGAGTACATATTTAATCTGCTTAGCCCTTTGCAAACTTTACTTATTAATAGTCCTAAATCTGTTCAATTCCATTAATTTTTATTGTATATTTTCTTTTAATAATAATATGATGTTGCTTTTTTTACTTTGTGTATACTGCCGCCATAAGGAAAAAAGATGAATCTAATTTTTTTTTCGAAATTGGTTTAGCTATATGTTTAACACAAGATAATTATCGTGTTAAAACGTACTTCAGGGACCGTTAGGGATTCTACAAGGTGCGGTTATTTTTTAAGTTAAATGTGTATTAGTATTACTAATTTGAAAAGCACCAAATGGCTATTAGCGTCTTTTTTATTTAGTTAACTAGCACCTGGTATCCATCATCACTAAGTAAGAAAGGCGTTTAAAATATACTAAGTTGAAAGGACGTTTCTAGCGAGAAGCGTCTTTTCATTGCAGTAAAACGTATTTTCTTACATTTTTGTTACTAAAAAGGAACAGAAAAAGTTAATTATTTAATTTTATTAAAGTTCTCATAAAATTTCCGAAAGGTCAAACTATAATAGAATAGAATAGAATATTTTTATTTCGGACCACAAAAATCCATAAAATGTTAGTAACTTATACCTAATACCTTATTATCTAGTGTTAGTACCCATCACCCTCCGCACAAACTGCTTCATAATAGGAGAGGACACACTCTCACTCACCGTTCTCAGGATGCTGTTACGACTGTTCCTTACTCTCCTCAGAAGTGAAGCCGTTTTTTTACGTATAATCGCATGAAATGCGTGCGTACGAGCTTGTGCAAACATTTCTAAGGCGCTACAGTAACGAGGCAGTTGCAAGAGCATCCTGAAAGCATTATTATACTGGACGCGGAGCACATCTAGCGATCTTTTAGCGTAACTGACCCATAGATTGCCCGTGTACAGACTCTGGCAATAAGCCTTAAAAAGAGTAATTTTCACTAGGTCTGTACATCGCGCAAACCTACGGGCCAGCATATTGCTCCGGACCGCTAGAGCCCTCCGCTCCCTCTCAATGTCTGCATCGTCTCTAAGGTCGTCAGCAAGAAATGCCCTAAATATTTAAAAGATGGTACCCTTTTAATTACTGACCCATTTATCAGGAGATCGGGTCCATCTTCACGGCACTTGCCGCCGACCTTAAAGACCATGCATTCACATTTTTTTTTTACATTATATATTAAACCATGCGCGGCAGCGTAGGCTTCACATGTCTTCAGTAGCTTTGCGATTGCCCCAGCAGTCGGACCCAGCAAGACCATGTCGTCTGCATAGCTGATGTTGTTAATGCTAACCCCACCAACGCTACATCCGACACGCAAGCCGCTGAGTTCCGCTATGAGGCCATCTATGTATAGGTTGAAGAGCCGAGGAGACGCCAGACCTCCCTGCCTCACCCCGCACTCCAACCCATACGACTCAGAGAATGTACCGTCCCATCTCACCTGATTGGTTTGGTTACCATACCAATACTGGAAAAGCCGACATATTTCCGCGGGTACACCCCTGTCTCCCATCTTTCCCCAGAGCACATCATAAGAGACAAGATCAAATGCCCTGGAAAGGTCAAGGAAACAGGCGGACCCATCCCATTTTAAAAAAATATGTTCAATTGGGTCCCGCCTGCTTGTCACTTTTAAAAATAAAAATGTGCTTGTTTCTTACACTTCAGTTGAGCAGTCAGGTTTTTTAGATTTTTTAAATAAGTTTTTTTTTCATAAAGTCTCGTCATGATATAAGCTTCCAAAGTGGTAAAATGTGTGTCCCCACCTCTAACTTTTATAATAATGGAGTGAAAAATCTAAAAAAATATACATCTGTAGATCTTAATGTAAACTTTCAACCAAAATTGGTTTGAACGAAATCGGATCAGTAGTTTTTGAGATACAGCATATTTTCTAAAACCGCAAATATAACTTTGTAATTCATACAAACACTATGAAAAACAAAGTTATTTAGCGTAGTTGTAAAAATGTAAATAAGCTAGTTTTAAGAAATATTTAAGGTTTTTTTTTTATTCGTTAAATAAATATACATATTATATTATATTGTTATAGTTACTACGGAACCCTTCATGGGCGAGTCTGACTCGCACTTGGCCAATTTTTTCTTTCTTTTTTTCTTTCAAACCATGTTGGGGTTGGCTTCAAGTCTAACTGGTTGCAGCTGAGGATTAATGTTACATGGATTGTCTGCCTGTCTGACCTCCACAACCCAGTAACTGGGTAACACGTTACCCGTTGGTAAGATCATTGTCAGATTTTCAGGCATCCAACTCCCTGTAACGACTGTTAATACTGTTTATATGACAGCAGGGACAGGGGGTTATCACACCGCCAACTTCCAAACTCCAGGCTACCACTTAGAAATTTCTTATAGAAAAATCCAATATAACTTTTTACCCGACCGAACCGAACCCGAACCGACCTTAAGCTCAGCAGTCGTTTTCTAAACCTAACATAAATAAAAAATAAGGTACTGTTTATCCCGAGAGTATGTCGTCTTGGGAAAATTATTAATTGTGCGTACGACTAAGGAGTGGAATTCCCTGCCGGAGTCTGTGTTTTCCGATAGCTATAAACTATGAGTCTTTAAGTCAAGAGTGAATAGGTTACTTTTAGGTAAGCGTGCTCCATCTTCGACTACATCATCACTTACCATTAGGTGAGATGGTGGTCAAACGCGAACCTATTTACAATGTGGCGACACATTGTATTTTGCTGAGCTAGCTCCTTCAGAGCTCTCACGGCCAACCGCTCCTAATGAATTCAGTCGCTACCCATAGGCCACAGTATAGACCCGCGTATACACCGTATATAGACTTACGTCATAGACCGTGTCTTTGTATTAAATTAAGTGATATATAAAATACATGTTCATCTGTTTACAAGGTGTCTACTTATTTCCTAAATTCAGAACCTTCTGACTAAGGACTAATTAACGAATACACAAAGAATAATTAAATCTTTGTTAAAACAATTTTTTTTAAAGAAACTGACAATGTGTTTAGAATTCACATTATTCACATTAATTCGCAATCTTGTTAACCCCTCCAACTAAGTTAAATATGCTTGTGTCTGGAGTGGGTTCACGGTAATAATGTAATGGGTGGGCTTCTAACTCGTGACCTGTCGATCACAAGTTCAACATCTTAGCCAATAGGCTATCCCCGCTTCTAATTTATGCTGGTCATCACAATTTCGTACCCAAAAATCACTAGATAAATCGTGTACAAGATGGCCTATGGATCACTTAGCAAAGCAAATACCGCCATAAAGCAAGTATCTATAACGAGGTCATTATAGTAATGGCCCAGGCGCTTCGTAAACAAACTCGTAAAGTTAATTGGAACGGAACGCCACGATGCTGTTATTATCGCCATATTTCGGGGAGGGGCGAGATTTTGGGGGCGAAGAGTGCAGGTTAAGTGCAGTTTCGTACTGGTTTTATGATTTAATTTGGAGAGGGGCGAACAATATGGGATGTTCGTTTCAATATGTCAGCCGATAGAATTCGTCATAACATAGCATTTGATAAAATGATGAGGTTCACTCACATATAAATATATTTGGGAACAGGTTAGATTCCTCGACTTAGGGATTTCCAGTAGTTTCAGAGAATTTGAAACAACCTCACACCTAAGGCGTTCATGTAATGTTTCTTCGTTTTTCCCAAGGATGTCGAGATTTACAAAAAAAAAAAATTATTGACACATAATAAATACATACACAATTTCACATTCCTGCGCTTAAGACAAATTTGTAATTTAAATTTTAAGGTGTATTACCCAAAAGTAACTGAGAAACTGTTACCCAAACTAGGCTGGAGCCTGTGTAATCAGTGTGGAACCAGCGATCAGACCGACAGAGAGGTCATTTACACATAATTATTGAGATTCTCTTGTATCGTGAGTGCATTTGGTGCAAACACCAAGACCCGGTACAATAATTTGAAGGATACACAAACATTCGTGCCGGAGCAGGAATCGAACTCACGACACGCAGCGCCGTAGCCGAGCCTTCAATCACTGCACCAAAAGTATTGTCAATATATTAGCATGATGTCAAGCTAGTTCTTTGTATTGAAAAAAAAATAATATCCTCCATCTGGTAAGTTATTGTAAAACTTTCTATTGATATCGTCTTGCAATAGATATTTGCTTGACTTACTTCAAGAAATATTACAGAAGATAACAAAGAGAGGTTCACACAATTGATACCATTTCGATGCCAATGCTATACATTTTCTAATAAAATTGAATTGATGAAACCTATTGGAAGTGGTGCAAGTAAAGCTTCTGAGAAAAGCTTTTTTTTTCGGGGGAGAAAATCATCGAATGATTTTTCCCGCTCTAGGTAGAGCGGGAGGGAGTGTCAGACTGCTACTGAGTAAAAACCACCCCGTTCTTTCGGCTGCCTTTGGGTTCCGGGGCCGTGGTATCTCGTTAAAACATTCCTTCAACCCCAGTTCCGAGAAAACCTAGAAGTCATATTTGCAATAATAAAGGGGTCTAGCTATTAAAACCTTTACTTTTCTTTTAATCATGAAAATAAAATTATATAAAAGTTAGCCTAACGGCTGTTAAACCGCTTCAATATTTTTCTTAGGAATAGCCTTTTAATAATATCTGCACCTTTGTTTGCTCTTACTGATTTTATGATAAACGAAGTTTATAAACATTAGTTAGTAATATTATTTAGACCTAACTTGGTTGGGTTCGGTTTCTAGATCACTAAGATAATGCCAATTCATCAAATATAAGTTTTTAAGCTAACATGGTCACTAACAGTATCATTAGAACTCAAAACAGGATATTTATCATCTGTAGGTATTTATTGTTTGAAGTTTCCGATATTTCAGCACTGTTGCAAGCGCCATGATCATGGATGAACTGAAGTAATTGTGGATGGACGTTTATGAGCAGACGAATCGGTCTACCCTCTTTCTCGTTCGTTTTTTGAGTTTTTAGTTCTAATTCATCAAATGTTAAAAATATCAACTACAAATTCAATGATTTGTAGTTCTCTTCGATTACAATAATAATAATAATATTCCACAACTTTTTCACACAACGCCATCTAGTCCCAAACTAAGCAGAGTTTGTGGTATGAGTACTAGACAACTGATAAACATACATATATATTTCTAAATACATACATATTATAGATAAATTACACCCAGACAAAGAACAAATGACCGTGCTCATCACACAAACATTTGTCCTAGGTGGGAATCGAACCCACGATCTTGCGCATAGCAGTCAGGGCCACTGACTACTATACCAAAGGGCCTGAAAGAATATACCATTTTATGCAGTACGTAACTATACAGTAAACAGCGAAAAGGATAGCTTGTATCAAGAAAGGATGGATTTAAAGAGTAAATGCAAAAATCGGCCAAGTGCGAGTCGGACTCGCGCATGTAGGGTTCCGTACCATTATCTATAAACCTTTAAATATTTATTTTATATTAATTTAATTATTTATTTTTAAAGTGAATATATAACTAAATATTCTGTGAATATTTCAAGCGTCTACCTGTTGCCGTTATCAATATCGAGAAAAAACCAGCAATAAATTCACGTTTGTTGTATGGTATGCGCGTTAAATATCTATTTTATTCTGTTTTTAGTATTTGTTGTTATAGCGGCAACAGAAATACATCATCTGTGAAAATTTCAACTGTCTAACTATCACGGTTCATGAGATACAGCCTGGTGACACATAGAAAAACGGACAGACAGATAGACGGGCGGAGAGCGGAGTCTTAGTAATAGGGTCCCATTTTACCTTTTGGGTACGGAACCTAATAAAAAATACTAATATTCAACACTGGACCTCAGGCTTAAGATAATAAATAATATGGTGCCACGTAAAAGGTAAATTTTTTACAGCAACTTAATATTTATGGCTCCTTTGGGATATGGAATGAAATACAGCTTCCTTTTCTTACGAATTCATGTAAAAATGAAGATTATTATGCTTGTAGATAGTCATTTGACGTAGCATCGTGTAGCAATTTTGATACACCATTTTGATATTATTTCATGATTGCAGAGGTATACTTTTCTAATGAATAGAAGACGTGGAAATTTGTCATGAGGCGTTTTATATGAGGATAATTTGGGAAAATACGTTTTGAAATAATTTTATTTACACATAACCAATCTTTAATGTTCTTACTGTTAGACCTCACCTCCTCATTATAAGAGGGGTCGTACTAATTTTTGGTCCGATGTTTTTCTTCATTGTCTTAAGAGCAAATAATTTTACTAATGTCCGCGTGGGTTTCGAAATAATTAATAGCCCTAACCTAACCTAATGCCACCTAACTACCAACGAAAAAAATTCAGAGTTGGATCATTCGTTCTGGGTATTACATCCAAACATACAAAAAAAATTTACCTCTTTATAATGTTAGTACAGATAAAAAAAGTTGGGAATCCTAGCCAAGGTGAGACGGTACTTCACACCGGAACAGCTGCTCAATTTGTATCAAGCCCAGGTTCGGTCGTGTATGGAATACTGCTCTCATCTTTGGGATGGATCTGCGAAATACCAACTGGACGCGTTTGAGTTTATCGAGAAGCGGACCAAGAGACTCATTGGCAACGATGCACTGGTCGAGTCAAAGCTCCAGAGCCTTGAACATCGACGACGAGTTGCAAATCTATCGGTTTTCTATCGGTTATATTTCGGGGAGTGTGCGATGAAATTACACAATCTAATTCCGCCAAGCCCGTTATATCATCGGACTACGAGACAAACGGCGAAGCGCCATCGTTACATGGTGGACATCCCACCCATACGCACAAAACGTTTTGGGAATACCTTCATTGTGCGTACGGCTAAGGAGTGGAATTCCCTGCCGGAGTCTGTGTTTCCCGACAGCTACAACCTAGGAGTCTATAAGTCCAGAGTGAATAGGTTACTTTTAGGTAAGCGTGCTCGATCTTCGATCACATCATCACTTACCATCAGGTGAGATAGTGGTCAAACGCGAACCTATTTTCAATAACAAAAAAAAAAATAACTTATTAAAATAATTTTCTAATAAATGTTTGTGTATGTTGTGATTTATCGATAACTTTGTGAACAGTGTATTCGTTACACCTAATACTTAAGTAAGTTTGGTAGTATTAAATACTCTGCTGTTTGTTATCCATAATAATGCTACATAATTCTTCAGCAAATTAACGAACAACTGAAATATACTAAAACCAGCTACGCCAAATATATGACCGAAAAAGATAAAAAAGTTGATACAAACGCTGGAAAGAGAAAAAATGACAGCCATTAATATGACCATGTAACCCATTACAAAGATACAAGACTCATTAAATAACCCCGAGATAGCCCCCCTTAGCTCCATCTTTTTCAAATTTAAATAAAAAGAGAGGGACAAACATACATCCCTTTTGTTCATAAAGATGTATGTAACACATATTATGTGTATTATGTAGGAGATAATACATGATATGAGGCCCTAATGTAATACCTTTCCTTTGCCTATGGGACGAGCCGAAATTGAGACGATAGGCTGTTGCATGGTGTTGAGCGTAGCGGGGAGCGATTAGCAATTTCCCTTAATTGATAAGAAAATCTTTAATATTGAATAGAAAGTAAGGAGGTGTTTTATTTTCAATCATGGTTTTTATATTTTAGTATTAATTTAATTGTTGCCAAGAACGAAAAGTTTAAAAAAGTACTACATTCTTATTTTTCACCACTCAACAAATATCAAAGAATACCTAAGGTATTATTTATAGTTAGAATAAAAAAAAAATCGACTTATTAACCGACCCGGGCAAAGCCCGAAAGTAGAAGGGTTATGTTTTTTTTAATATTTTTCGTGGATTTTGGCGGAAAAATACCTAATACACTTACGAAATACAAATACAAAAAAGTGTTATAAATCACTTTTCTTGTATTTGTAATTATGAAGTGTGGTTGCGCTGATATACGATTCCTTTTCGTTTGTATTTAATTATTGGCAACACGCCTAATAGCTAATTGGTTGACATTTCTCCTTCCGCATTTGCACCTTTGGCTACTCGAGAGTGAAAGGGAGGGACGATACGCTTGGGATCTCTGACGAGAATCGAAGAGACTCCAATGGCTGTCAGATCGCGCTCGAACAATCACGCGCTGTGTGGAAAAATTCGTTGTAGAAGAAACTAAGGTGATAGTGGTATGGTGAAGTGATTCCAGAGTGCTGGCAGACCACCGGATTAGTAAGGTTAGTGCCTCCCATCCTCTACGGCGCTGGATTCTTATATCTTTCTTTTCCAATCCAAGCGTCACATTCCTGTCAATTTTGTGTAACCGAAAACTTCTAAATTTCGCAATCATTAGCTTTCCCGCGTACCCATAGTGTTTTGATTTTAATCGTCATCATGATGATGACGTCATGAAAATCAGTCATAGCTATGAAAGCCATATGAGAATAAATCGATGTTATTGGGTATTTTATATTTTTTCAGTAGCACATCATGGTTTCGATGTCCGAGGTGCTCGCACACTTGACGCCTCCATTTCGTGTTGGATTATCATCTCTCATAGTTCGGTGATATCGAGAGTAAATAGAGTCCACCCGTGATACCGCATACTCTTGTAAACCTAATATATGGGTGACAACTTTAGTACACAGTTTCTCATATCTACTCATACGTAATTAATCTTTTAACCATGTCACTCGCAAAATAATCTCTTTTAAAAGAAACTATGCCCTGTTTATCTCATTCCCAACCAGACAAAATCCGTTTCCAATTTTCCGCTCCCCTCACTCTGTCCGCTACCTAAATCGGCCACACTCGAAGGGACTGAAAGTAATCACGGAGAGTTTTTCAGGAATCCTTATCGCTCACCTAAGCTTCAGAGAAGGTTTTATTTTATTATGATAACGTGTATTACGTGTTTCTTGGCGGACATTTTGTTCGAAAGGCTATTTTCAATTTTTTTTTGTGTTTTTTAGGTGATAATGTTTTCAATCTGTGTCGCCGATGATTGATAATTGTGTTATTGAAGAGATAAACAGGAATGTTTATATTATAACTTGTTAGTAGTCAGTAATTCCCAGTCCCAGTCCCAATCAGTAATCCAATAAATGTTGACGTTATTCAAATAATTTGGAAATAATGTTTGAAATCAACCTGTAATTTAAAGGTAAATTTAGCACAGTCTTACTATGCTAAATTTACCTTGTTTTTTGTAATACAGTTCAAGTTTCACACACAGTATATTTTCCTAACACGTGCTGAACTGGACTTCCAATTGGTGCAACTTAGAGAGACACACACTCGTTAGTTATGTTGTCGCGTTTGATTAAGTTGTTTGGTACTTCTGCCATAGATCGCCACGTGTGCCATAGGCATAGTGGATTCATTTTGTGTATAATTTTACGCAGGTTCGTATTTTCTATTTAATTAATTAATTAATTTATTCTATTTTGACAACATAAATCCATGATGTTAGTATACACGCTTAAAACTAATGTTACTATCAAAAACAAATACAAGTAAAAAAAAATAACGAATAATTAAGTACATCTTGCATGAGGGATGAACAGGCAAGTATTAACTTGTTCATCACCCATACAAAATGTCTCAAAATAAGGGAGTAAAAATTTTTCGCAACAGTTTTCAGAATGCTGTTATTACTGACACAGAACCTGGTCACGAGAGAGGCCGTTTTTTATTTTTGCGTTTTGTGCATTAATATAAAAAAAAAAACATTAACAAAAAATAAACAACAAATACATAAACAAAAAATAACATATAACAACATATAACAAAAAATGATTTATCTATCTTCCAATAAAACCTAGTGTCCATACAAACATAACTTCTTCTCCATCGTAATGACGATGATAGAAACATCAACATGCAGATAATTATCAACATATACATACATATGTATATAGTTGAAGACAGTAATAACGTCGAAAACTCAAAAGGCTCGAATCACTACACCGATGACATGTTCCCCAATGATTTTAGCGTCGAATGACTACATCAAACATAGGCATATAACTAGCTAGCTAGCTGTTAGCGTGGCAGAGGCGACAAGCGGCGCCGGGCCGCTATTATTAGCTCGATCGATACCCGCCGGCTCCGTCCGAGTTTGTTGAACTAAATCCACTGAACACTACAACTGCTGCGGTGAAAACAAAAGTGATGCTTTGCGGGAGTATAGGGGATGGGACAGCTCGGATGAGTAGATAAAGCAAGCCAAGTTTAGACGTACGACGTTCGTATGTGTGACGGGGTTGCGGGAATGTTTTTACGAGATACCGCGGCCCCGACACCCGGCCCTCCCTTCCGCTCACAAATAAATCTCATCTTCCATACCTACCGTACCATACCATGTCTACGGCATTTAGTCCGCCTTTGCACCTATGTGCATAAAGTGTAAATAAATAAAGTAATAAGGTTGTCTGTAAAATATAGCTTTTAGTGATAAGACCGCCCATTGTAAAACCCTTTGCAGTTTTAAAGTCCTTGTTTAATTCTGTTATGGTGTAAAATAAAGAGTATATATATCTATCTATTTATCTATCAATAAATAAATAAATAATTAATATACAACTGATATACATCTGTAAGACGTCCTCTCTAGATAAGGTATAGAAAACCATTGTCAAGTAATTTGCAGTTGTTTGGCGTTTTACGTTACATTTAGGCACACATAAAGCTGTTTTATTTCATTAAGTACTCGTGTTTTTATTTTTAACCGACTTCAAAAAAAGGAGGTTCTCAATTCGTCTTGAACTTTTTTTTTTATGTATGTTACCTCATAACTCGGAGACGGCTAGACCGATTTGGAAAATTCTTTTTGCGTTTGAAAGGGTATACTTTCTAATTGGTCCCATTGTTACGAAATCATAATCTGATGATGGGATCCTGGAGAAATCGAGGGAACTCTTCAAATATTATAGGCACACCTATAGCGTTTTGGGTATTTCTTATAGTACCTTGAGCAGTTGCTTTCGAAAAGTACCATTTGGGGAAGTTGAACTGATGATGGCCACTGAAACTACTCAATAATAAGTATTTCGTGGATTGCGATTCGATTACTTGAGTACGGATGTTAAACACTTTATGCTGTCATAATACATATGAGTATGGTGATGTAGAGCTGATGGTCAAGTAGCAGGAGAACTCCTCAAAAATTAACGGCTGTGCATCGGGAAAAACAATATTTTGTAAAAGGTGATAGGTTGTTGACATTATGGCTTTTGTAACTAGACAAACCGACCCACTAAAAGGCATTAAATTTTTTTTTTTAACAAAAGTTTGAAAGGGTATACTTTCTAGTCGGTCCCATTGTCGTCACGTTTGGAGCTGATGATGGGATCATGGAGAAATCGAGGGAACTCTTCAAATATTATAGGCACACCTATAGCGTTTTGGGTATTTCTTATAGTACTTTGTGCAGTTGCTCTCGAAAAGCACCATTTTAGGAAGTGGAACTGATGATGAAGACCCCAGATGGCCACCGAAACTTGAATATGGATGTTAAGCACTTTATGCTCGTCACAATGCATATGGTGAAGTAGAGCTGATGGTGATGTACCAGGAGAACTCCTCAAAAATTAACGGCTCTGCACCGGGAAAAGCAATATTTAGTAAAAGGTGATAAGTAGTTGACATTTTGGCTTTTGTAACTAGATAAATTACAAACCGACCCACTAAAAAGCGTGAAAAAAAACTTTTTAGCAAAAAATAGAACCGACTTCCATATAAAAACACTACAAAGGCAAAAATAACTTTAATTTCGGAAGGCGGTGTCTTTAGTTTTGTATATATTTTCGTTTTTGACACCGCCTTCCCTTTCTTGTATGTATTGTGTGCCTTTGCATCTGGATCAAATACATTTATTTTACTTATTCCTTCTTTCTTCCCACTCCACTAAGAGTGAGAGGAGTCTTATGATGATTTCCCCTAGAAAAAAAGAGAATGAAGTTACAAATCAGCGGCATAAGTCTGATTTTTAATTAATAAACTTGTGGTATTTTTTAATTACATATCATCATTAATAGTACAACAATTAATATTGTCGACAGATTTAATAACTACTCAAGATATCCGTTTAATTATTTAAGATATAATTAAGTTAAATATTTACTTCTAATTGAACTCTTTCAAATAAAATTATGGGTGTCCTCAATTCCTCATTTCCAAGTGTACCATTATAAATGAAAATCTCTTCGTATTTGATAAAACCACAGTCAATAGACTTGAAAATCACAATACGCAAAGAACAGAAGAAACTCCCGTCATTTCAAAAGTCGCAGTTAAGTAGTACAAAGAGCGCTCGTTATCATAATTGTGGGCAACTTAACTCCCCAAGTTATACTTAAGTTACTGTTAAGTTAACGTTACTGAGTAAAGAGATGATGTAGCTGCTAGATGCGACATTGTTAATCCTTGTTTTAGTCACTGACCATTTATTTATAGCTGTCACCCGCGATTTTGTAAGTGTAATCTTACAAACATTTATGAATAAAAAGTAGTTTATATTTGAATTCTATCTGCTTGCCCAATTTCATCAAATTCTATTCAGCAGTTTAGCCGTAAAAGCATAACAGAGCCGTCAGCCTTTCGCATTAATAACATAACTATGGAGCTTTTGAAGGAAATGTTATGAGTAACGATATTTATGTAGCAAAGTGGTTATAAATAACACTTTCAAATGTCATTTTTAATATTTAAAACGGAAATTTAAAATAGGTGAGGTAGATATTCCTATCTGACTACCTTTAGAAGAAACACCGAAACAACTCAGAGGTCAACGTCTCTTTTGAAGTCCATACAATTCGTACTAGTCAAATCATAATGAGAAGCCTATTATCAATAAAAAAATTAAAAACTAAAGGACCAAGTACGTTAAAATCTGTGATGCTTTTAGTAGGAACTAAAACACATATATCAGTAGAACCATCTAAGCAGTGCAAGCGTTTGCCAGATAGCTCAACTTAGGATTACAAGGAGCTCTTAAAATATACGAATAACTATAATCCATACTAATATTATAAATTCGAAAGTCTGTCTGTTACGCACGGCTAAACCACAGCACTGATTTGTATGAAATTTGGAATGAAAATTGTTGAAGACCCCAGGTCAAACATAGGCTTTTTCAAAAATCAATCCTTAAAGGATTTAAATAGGGCTTATTTTTTGTAGGAGAAATCTAAACCACAAAGCAATTTTATTTAATTTTGTGTTTTCCCTCAAATTAACGCGGGTTAAACCGCAAGGCACAGCTAGTAGTCTATAATTTAAAACCTATAGATATTAGTGATATTTTAAATCTTACTTCGAAAGTGTGTAAACCACAGCTCCAAACATTTTTCCAGTTTAATAAGAAGGGAAGTAGATATTTTAGTTTGTTTTACTCGTCCGCTTTTTCTAATTAATTTCTTTGCGAGATCCAAGACAGTAGATTCGTGTCTAAGAGACAAGAAAAATAATTACATTTATAAAGTGCTGGCCTTGAAGCCGATTGGGAAGCTGATAGTTCATTGAGCGAACTACTTTTACAAGAAATATTTATTTTGCTCCTTAATTAAGTGTAGCTCTGTGCGGATTATGAGAGCCTAATACTTGCGATCTGATTAATAGACCCTTGTTTTATTTGCGAAAAATTTGTTCAATATTTATGAAAGTTTTTTTTTGCTGAAAGGTTAATTTTCTGTTAGTCTGTGTTTCCTGATAGCTATAATCTGAGAGTCTAAAGGTCAAGAGTGAAAAGGTTACTTCTAGACAAGCGTGCTCCATCCTCAACCACATCATTACTTACCATCAGGTGAGATGGTGGTCAAATGCAAGCAATCATTAAAAAAATGGTGGCACCGTGGTTATGGGCCTGAATTACGAATCGTAGGTCATGAGTTCTAACTTAGTTAGGCACATTATTTTGTGTAATTAATATTATTGCCACTGCTAAAAATATCGTGAGGAAAAGTGTTCTAGGACTAAAAATCCGAATATGTTTTGTCGTTTCCAGTATAGCAAGTCTATGATCTATGGTAAAAGTTAAGTTCAAACCTTTAATAACTTCAACCTGCGTCTCTTTGCGACTTGTCATAAATTATTTACTTTGATTTGAGGCTTCCAAAGTTTAAGGCTTTATTTTGTACAAGAGTATGTAAGATATTGTCGGTGTAGTCGCTAAAGATTTGTTTTCCTAGGAAAGCGGTGCCGTCATATAGCGGTCGTAATATTACGGACGCAAAAAGGCGGCCGTCTTTACGGTGACGACATGTGGAAAGTTCCACGGCCGTTTTAACACACTGTCTGCTTCATCGATATCTAGTGTATTACATTCTCTTTGGAAACGTTCACGAAACCATCTGACACCGACAAGACGGCCGTCATGCAAATGGCGGCACCGCTTTTTGACGTTACGGTGTCAGTTACCGCTCTCTAGGAAACCGCGCCATTTTGTTTACATAGACAACGTTCTAGTGACGTCATTCACCGCTGTATTACGGCCGCTATTTGACGGCACCGCTAACCTAGGAAACCAAAGCTGTAGCGGCGTAGCGCTACGGTGTAGTCGCGTAGCGGTGCGGCGTAGTAATATATTGCGTCGTAGCCTTGACATGTTGTTAGATTTTATGTTATGGGAAATCGATTGTGTTATTTTTGCTGATTCGAATACGAAGAGAAATAGTTATTTGGTTACTTTCTTTTATAGTAATGTAGCTTCTACCCACGATTTCATCTACGTTCATACTTATATATAGTACATTTTCTTGAATAGAAACCTTGTACTGACAATAACATACACAACAAAAATAGAATTATCCGAATAGTCAATCCGAAGTTATGCTCGTACACACATTTCAACGATTCATTTTTATTTATATAAACTAGCTTTAGCCTACGTTTGTTTAATGAAAGTTTGGGATAATTTTAGACCTAATTCAGTACGTATTATATTTTTGTTCAAAGCCATTGTGGCATGGTTAGGTAACTACCCCAAAATTAGTTACTGAATATAACATTGTGAACATGCCATACTAAGACCCATCGTTAATATTTGTCATCACCCTTGTCTCCTTAGCCTTTTCCCAAATATGTTGGGTCAGCCTCCAGTCTAAATGGATGCAGCTGAGTACTGTACTAATCTCTTACATGGAACGACTGCCTACCTGACTTCCACAACCCATTAGTTGGGTAACAAATACCCGCGGGTCATTATATCCTCACCACCCATGGTTGACTAGCAGAGAATGCCTAAAGCATTGAAATGAAATGAAATATTTATTTTGTAAATCTATACTAATATTATAAAGAGGAAACCTTTGTATTTTTGTATGTTTGTATTGAATAGGCTCAAAAACTACTGGACCGATTTCAAAATTTCTGTTACCATTACTTAGAGGGATTCTTCCGAATCCGTATAGGCTATATTTTATCCCGGAAAATAGATAGGATTTTTCGTGGTAGTGAAAATTGTGGAGTAAGGCGTCGAAAAAACTGCCGTACGTTAACGATTCTCGCGAACGCTGCCTATATTTAATATTAACATTGCACCCGTGCGAAGCCGGGGCGGGTCGCTAGTTGGTTATAAATAACACTTTTACACGTCATGTTTTTTGCGTGTTAAGTTTAGCTAGATGAGGCCGGTATTTCCTAACTGACTACTCTGAGAAGAAACACCGAAACAAACTTAGAGGTCAAAGTCTCTTTTAAAGTCCAGACAATTTGTATTTGTATATGAGAAGCATGTAGGTTCATGTCTGTGGTATTCTTTTGAGGAAATAACCACGCAAATTTGAGCGGACCTATCCAGACAGTGCAAGCATTTGTCAGTTATCGTGTAGCTCAAGTTAGCATTAAGGTCGCCTTTATACTATTTATGTTGCATTAAGCTTAAATAAATAAATGGTCTCAGATCTTCTGGCTTCTAACTACCTGTGACAACTCTCAAAGACTTACAAATTACAATCGAGCCAACGCTTTAATGTACTTTCCGAGGCACGCAGGGATCTCGATATGTTTAGATGGTTACCCATCTACGAGCCGACGTTGCTTCACTTTAAATGTGACTATTATGATGAAGCCATGAGCTCACATATCGTTAACATTTCTATCAATCATAAACCTTGAAATATAACAAAAATCGATGTGCTATAAATATAAAAACCCTCCTATTACATAATCGATGAGATCCGCCCCCGCACACCCAGGTAGGTTCAATACCCCACAGTTATGCAATGTTCTGGTCTTTGACCTATGTGTTCGCTGCCAAGTACTAGGAAAAAGTTTATTATTATATTTCATGTTCATGGTAATTGTCACGATAGGCTTATTTTTGTATTTATATTTTTGTGGAATCATGATAAATGGATTGAGACGGGTCTACCTTTTATAGCAGAACTTTTTACGTTATAATATTATTTTGCATAACAACGGATAGCATAATCTTCATTTCGTAGAAAGTTGTTTGGCATACACTCATTTATCATAAATTTGAAACTCATAATTTTGTTAGTCAGAATCATCTTTAGGCATAAATTTCATGTCCATAATAATTGAAAAGCAGAACCATCATATCGCAGAAAATTCGCAGTCAGAATCATCTTCTGGCATATTTTTTTATATTTAGCTAGGAGGCAGGCATGCAACATGCAGCAGGTATGCAAGCAAAGCATGCAGCATGGAAGCAGGCATACAACATGCAGCAAGCATCGTTTCTGTCACGGCTCCAGCGATGCAGGATTTGGGCGGCTCCGCGCGAGCTTATCGTCGCAGATGATTTCAGCGCTCACTACCGGGCTTCAAACCACCTGCTTCTCAGCTCGCGAGTCACCCTACCCTCCGCGCCTACGCGGGCTTGAATTACACTCTAAGGATAGGACAGACAAGGCTGTGTAAAGTCGGTTTTGCGGCGATTCGTTTCTGTCACTAATTTTTTTAGCACAACATGTTGACTTTTTATGATACATTTTAATTTATCATTGAAAATGCTAACGAGTAACCATATATGTGTGGCTGAAATTCCGTAAAAGTTATTTTGTAAATCGGCGAAATAAAGTAGATCTAAACATAATATGTCAAGTAATGCACATATCAAAAAGGACGTCGGTCAATAGGTTTCGGTAAAATTAAATTTTAACAAAAAAAAAAATCGGAGAAGTGATCGGTTCCCCAAATAATCATCTCTCTAAATAAACATTATGCTAAACCAAACTATGCGTAATATTACTAATTTAGGCATTAGTAATTATGCCAAATAAAATTCTGCCATGTTAAAAGTATGCCGTTGTAAATTGGGACACATATAAATTCTGCCAAACAATAGTTATGCTAAATAATTTTTATGCCTTAAAAATATTCGATTAAAGAAGATTATGCCAAGTGTGTTATGCCAAATAAATTTCGGAGTATCAAGATTCTGCCAGCTAGAAGGAACCCGATTGAGACATCTATGCATCAATGGTATGGTGAGATATTAATGTGATCTACATAATTATTTATTTAAACTTTATGTGCAATAGTGTTACATGGGCGGACTTTATGCAGCAAAGTATTTTCTACCAGTCAACCTTTGGGTTAGTTTAGTAATTATTTATTTATTTATTATATACTTTATTGTACACCTTACAATATTTCTATGGTACAAAAAAAATTAACTAGTATACAATGGGCGGTCTTATCGCACAGGGCGATCTCTTACAGACAACCTGTATATGTAGGTATATAAGTATTTTCCCAATAGGTTTGTATATTTGTGGAATGTGTGTGTCTAGGCGAGAGCAGTGATGGTATTGGGGTTACAGTGGACGTAGGATCGAACCCAGGTAAGTAAAGGTAAGTGTAATTTTCATCATAACCCCTGCTCTCATAACGTTGAAGGAAAATGTCAGGAAAAAACCAGCGCGTCCTAGAATCGTACATTCTGAAGTCATGTGACATCCACCAACTAACAATGGAGCCGCGTCGTGAATTACGACCTTATTCCCTCACGTAGAAAAAAGTTCGGTAAGGATTTGGTACGTTAAAGGCTGATTATGTATTTCATATTATTTGGAGCAAAATACTCTTTTTCTCTTTATGTCTACTGATAATTACTATGTTTGAACTGCGGCAAATTTAAAAATAAGCCTAGCAAAAATGTCTTTTATAATACCTGGATACCTTAATTTTATTCAACTTGTTACCACACTGTGGGTAGTGACAAATAATAGTCCCAATTCAGCTGGGGTCCAAATTATTATTATTAACTAGCTTGCAGTCGTGCGGAGCTTGGCTCCCGTGAATTTTATTACGATAACACACAACCCTCTTTTTTTACAGTCGAGCAAAAAGTAGCCTTTTTTTTTTTTTTTTTGGGGTGGGAAAATCATCGAATGACTTCTTCCGCTCTGGGTCAAGCGGAAGGGTGTGTCAGATTTCTACTGACTAAAAACCCACCCTGTTCCTTCGGCTGCCCTAGATTTCCGGGGCCGCGGTAACTCGGTAGAACTTTCCCGCAAAAGCAAAAAGTAGCCTATAACCTTCTTCAAGCTTCAAGCTACTTCCATGACAAATTGCATCCAACTTCACCCAGTAATTTCGAAGATTAGCGCATTTAAACAAACAAACTGTTCCGCTTTTATAACCTATAGTACTCACGCGGGGCTTCGCTCCCGTGGATTCTATCACGGTAAAAACATAACTCTCCTTTTTTGCAGTCGGGTAAAAAGTAGCCTATAACCTTCCTCAAGCTTCAAGCTACTTCCATACCAAATTGCATCCAAATCCACCCAGTACTTTCGAAGATTAGCGCGTTCAAGCAAACAAACAAACAAACTTTTCCACTTTATAATATTAGTATAGAAGTATCTATTACATATATATATACATATTATAAAGCGGAAAAGTTTGTTTGTTTGTTTGTTTGCTTGAACACGCTAATCTTCGAAAGTACTGGGTGGATTTGGATGCAATTTGGTATGGAAGTAGCTTGAAGCTTGAGGACGGTTATAGGCTACTTTTTACGCGACTGAAAAAAAGGAGAGTTATGTTTTTACCGTGATGGAATCCACGGGAGCGAAGCCCCGCGTGGGTACTAGTATTAGTATAGATAGTAAAAAAAACCCAGTTTTCAAAATAAAAACGTTTTCCTAGGTCCTTTCGTAGATGGGTAACTTCTTCGTGATTCAGGAAAAATTTTCAGCCGTAGGTCCTGGCTGTCATTCTTCCATCTTTGCCATTCGTTACGGATAGTCAGAAACCAGAAAGTGTGACACCAATCTTGCTAAGGGCATCGCATTACCATGTTACTGGGTTGAGTGGTAAGGTGGAGTGAGACTGTACATAGACTGATTCCTCTATCTCCCTTCCACTACCGGTTTACCAGACGCACGGCTGGGTACCATCCACACTTGGTTGATATACCGTCTTGTCGTATCAAGCGCTTCTCCTCTACATTTATTGTGCGCACAGCCAAGCTGTGGAATTCTCTGCCGGCTTCTGTGTTCCCTGCCACTTATGGACCTTTCAGCCTTTAAAGCATGAGTAAACTGGCATCTTCTGGGCTCGCTCGTCCCACCTATCGCTTACCATCAGGCGAGATCGAGCTCAGTATTGAGCTCATCCGTAATAAATTAAACCCAATACAGTCTAAGAGTCTCAGCAGATTGATAACTTGTAATATGACCGACATAGAGCCCACTATTTAAATTCAGCTAAAGTGAAAATTAAACTACGAACGCAACAAAAGTATCCCATTTTTCAATCCTCAGTTAGAACCGACTTCACAAACCGGACATATCTCACAGATAACTCGCCAATTAAACGCAAAAGGAATGCTGAACTTTCATACTTTAGAGAACAAGTCGAAACTTTTTGCGGTTAATTAAAAAAAAGCCTTCAGAAAGAAAAGTTCCCGAAGAACAATGCGAAGTATGGAATCTTCCTCGAAATGCTTTTTTCGGGAAATTAATCTTATTTTCGAGGAAAGTTTTTTTTTTTTTTTTCTGAATAGTTTAATTACTTCGTGCTTTGTTGTGGCATTTATAACTAAAAGTATCTCAGGAAAGAATGTATTAGAAGCCTGTTTACCGTGACTTGTTTGTTAAAAGTTACAAGACTAAAACAACGTTGTTGGACTATGCTTCATCTCCTATCCTGCCGATAGGAGATGGAGCATAGTTTACATGCAGTTTCACATCCACACTCCAGTGCTCTTCGGTATATACAATACAACCAGTATCGGGGCCATACATTTACTATATAGATAAATTCGAACCACTTAGAATGTAAAAATTTGTGGAAGAGCTGAACCTCCTTACACAAGCATTTGTGAAATGAAATGACAAGGATTTTTCGTTATATATTCTCGTACACCAAATTTTTGTTACTGAATAAACTTTGATTATTGTTATACTTTTCTGGAACTATTCTAAGAGTAATATATTTATATATAAAATTATACATAAGTACTAATTATTTCATCGAACTACAAGACCAAAGGCCATCGTTACATGGTGGACATCCCATCCATACGTACAAAACGTTTTGGGAATACTTTCATTCAACGTACGGTCGGCCAAGAAAGTGGTGTACCAGTTTTGATTTAGTTTCCCGGTCATCGAAAATTACAACAAGGTTCGTTATAAAAAGATATTACTGAAAGAGACAACATTATCATGACGTAAACCTATGTATTTAGTATTCATACGTCATATGTCACATATAAGTACATGACATTTTAACCTTTAGTATAAATGAAAAGGACATTAGTTTCTACAAAGCAATTGAAATGTTTCCAAACAAAAGTAATAAAAACTATTTAGACAACCGAATTCCATTTGAAAAAGAAAACTGACAATTGACATTTTGTCAAATATATGCAAAAAATCGATATATTTTCCGTGTTATTTTTCAATCAACTGCATATAAAATCATCTCAATGCCTGCCAACTTGACCATTGCCGAAAGAGCACAAATAATTGCCCAATTTAATGAGGGAAGCAGTATCAGTGCGATATCCCGGAATTTGAATATATCGAGGCGTTCTGTCCGCTTTTGGATTCGTCGTGAAGGAGAGGAGGGAAGTTTGTTGGATCACAGAAGAAGTGGTCGCCGGCCTGCACTCTCCAATAACGATAGAGAATTCATGAGACGGGAATATGAAATCAATGGTTTTAAGCCCACAAAACATTTTGCGGAGATGTTCGATGTGAGTGCCCAAACAATAAGGAATCATCTACATTACATGGGGTTGCACCACAGGCATTACGCCAAGAAAATATATTTGACGGATGCTCACAGACTTGCTCGTCTGAACTTCGCCAGAGAGCACTTAGAGTTTGATTGGTCTAATACAGTGTTTTGTGATGAAAAAACGTTTAAATCCAGTCAGCATGGACGTCTTCACCTTTGGCGATATAATTCAACACGGTATAAAGATGATCATGTAATCCCAAATAGAGAATCAGGTCGAATTTCCGTAAATATTTGGGGCTGGATGAGTACGGATGGTGTAGGAGAATTGTGTTCTCTACCTCCTCGAGCGACGGCTGTAAATTATATCGACGTGCTTCAGAATGCAATGCTACCGACAGTCCGTAATGTTTACCCGGAGAACGAAGTGCCACAATTTGATTTTGTTCAAGATAATTGTTCAATTCATAATGCGAGGATCGTAAGAGCCTGGTTTCGTTCACACACTGACGTAAGGGTAATTCAGTGGCCCTCAAGATCGCCGGACCTCAACCCGATAGAAAATCTTTGGGGCCTTATGGTCCAACGATGGTCGCATCAAAATGAAAGAACCAAACAAGCTCTTATTAGTCACTGTAATTATATCTGGGAGGAAATGCGGGGAACCGATATTTGCTCACGGCTTGTTGGTTCAATGAGGTCTCGTCTTTTAGAGGTTATAGAGGCCAACGGCGGTTACACCCGTTTCTAATTTTTAAAAATTTTCAATATCTTCTAAATATTACTATATATGCTATGTTTTTGTTTGTTATAAGTATTTTAAAATTGATTGTAGAAATTTAATAAAAGGATAAATCTATTTTTAGCTTGTTTTTTATTGATATTGTAATTACAAGTTTACAGAAATTGTAGGTTTGTGGACTCGCCTTGTGCCTTTACAATTTTATGTAACTTGTTGATTACAATTCTGAATTTGTAGATACAATTTTGTCATCAAAATCTACAGCCCCCCCCCCGTTGATTTTACGACGTCATTGGTTCCATCAAGTTCAAACTAAGAACAGCTGTCACGTTACAAACAGTAATAGTCGTTATCAATAATCAGATAGACAGCAATAGAAGTTGTCAGATCGATCTGCAAGCGAAACTAATCTTTATCACCTATGAATCTGCAAGCGATATTCAACCTTAGGGTGGTACACCACTTTCTTGGCCGACTGTACAGCGGAATTCCCTACCGGAGTCTGTGATTTTTAATAGTTATAACCTAGGCTTCTTAAAGTCAAGAGTAAATAGGTTACTTATAGGTAAGCGTGTTTCTTTTTTGACCACGCCATCACTTACCATCATGTGAGATGGTGGTCAAACGCGAGCCTATCAACTATACAAAGAACTAACTTCTATATATACTTTTGTATTTTTCACCTTTATATATAACCTTTACATACATTGTAAGCTGACCCGCTGCCACAAGCGCAGTGTACCAACCGTTAGATAGCAATATTAATACATCGCCGGCCGCGATACAATCAGTGCTGCCAACATAAATAATGCGCTCGTTTGAACAAGCTATTATTTCAGCGCGGCAACTGTAACCTACTTCTCGGAATAGATATCGCGGAATAAAAATATGAGCATCTGTTTTTATTTTAAAATTTGAATTGGGTGCAATTTATTGGTATTCTTGCAGATTTTACGGTTTAAACGGTTTTGTTGGTAATACATTTAGTATTGTTTTCGGTGAATTCAGAGAAATATTTTTTAAGTAGTAAGTGAACAGAAATGCAGATTTGTTTTCGGTACAATATATTGTGTGAGTAATTGTATCTGCATAGACGCCCAATCAAATATATTTATTCAGCACTAGCTTCTGCCGGCGACTTCGTTTGTGTGGGAGGGGTTTCCCGCGTAAATCCTGATTCCATTGGAATTTCGGGATAAAAACTATCCTATGTCCTTCCCAGGATCCTAAACTATTCCCGCACCAAATTTCATCGAAATCAGTTCAGCGGTTTAAGCGTGAAAAGGTAACAGACAGACAGACAGACAGATGGACAGACAGTCAGCCAGAGTTACTTTCGCATTTATAATATTAGTATAGTATAGTATGGATATGGAAGTATGGATATAGCTAAGGAGTAGAATTGCCTTTGGAATTACCTGAGGATCTTTAAGTCACAAAACTGGTTCATCTTCGACCACATCATCACGTACCATAAGGTAAGAAGAATCTGAACGTAAGTTAAAGTTGAAGGGTCAAGTATTATAATGAAACTAGCCTTTTCGAGTTCTACAGCACGTTTAAAGCCTCGTAAATCCATATCCAGATATCTATATAGCTCTTAAAACGAGTTCTATAGATGTAGCCGCCACCATCACACGAGTATACCACATTTTATTATATGACGATTCTTTATTAGATATTTTCGCAAGTACCAAACTGAGATTCCTGATCACTGCTGTACGATATTTGGAATCAATATCTACTTCAACTACTATCTCTATCGAGTAGAGTAAACTATTTAATTTGCTATTTATTTGAAATTCATTTTCAATCTTAATTCTGTATAATTATTATTAATTCCTTATTTACTTCTTTATAATGTAAGTTAATGTCGTTGTAAATAAGTTAATATTTATTCTTATCAATTTTAATTGTTTCACATTACTATTAAGTATTTAACTTATAACTTGCATGTATGGTATGTAATTACTTTTAGTGCAAGTTGATGATAAATAAATAAATTAACTCACAGTCGTTTTTGACCTCGAATATTTTAACTTTTTGTTAACATTTTAAAAACTAACTATTAGTAACAAAAACATTAACCGAAACTAAACTTCAGTTACTTATAACACTGATTAACAAAGCACTGTCGTAGCAATAGTGCTACGGCGTAGCACTGTCGTAGCCAGGCAAGTTTCGTAGACATCTGCCGTAGACATCAATACGAAATCGTGTTTGTTATTGTTTTTGTCGTCCAGTTTGAGGGATGTTGCGCTTTGAGTTATATAACTTTGTTAAGAGTAAGGAAGGATATGTCATGTGTTAACTTTTAGTATGATTATTGGTTAACATACATGTTATAAACTATAATAGGAGTTCGTGGATAAATAATAACAGCCACACGGGTCAGTCTTTAAGGTAAGCAACGCTTGTATGTGGATGGCTGACCATCTTAAAATGTCAAGATTTCTTCGAGGTTGGGAAAGAATTTTAAACAGTTGATCATGGCTGTCATTTGTACAACTGCAATGATGACCAAAAGAAGTGTGATCGAGGAGCTAGTCCAATCTAGTTTAAATTAAGGCAAAAAATTCGTGTAACAGTGCTGTTTATAACCAATGTTTCAGCTAAAAGAATGTCACTTTCCGGACCTTCAATTCTAAAATTATCTCCACTTAAAAACCCAAATCAATCCGTTGCTCCGTTTTGACCTAAACGAAGGACAAACAAACACATTTTCATTTATCATATTTGTATGGATATATAATATACTAAATAAATTGTATGACAGTATGGATTTGCCATATAAATACAGTATGTTAACTAACAGAGGGCGTTCCCGTTAACCCGCAATAGTATAGCATCCATACATGCTAAAAAAATATTTCCATTCGAAAACAAAATGATTTTATTTTTTTTTAATAATAAAATATTTACTAAATACGTCATCAGTTATACGTAAATTTTTTCACATAGGCCTACATAGGTACTCATAAAAGGTCAGTAGCTAATGCACGGTCCAAATTGGTCGACTCTTATGGAGAAGAACCGACAAGAAACTTCCCGGTCACTCTTCTTATCAGTAAACATTTATTATCATTTAAGACTAAGACATTTGCGATATGACGATGTAGTATTTTGTAATTTTACTTAAATACTCCACATATATACACGATTACACGTAAAATTACCGTTTATCAAGAACTCGCAATTATAACCGAGTTACATGAAACGATTTACAACAGAATTAATGGAACAGATACTAAGTTACTGGAAATCGCGTGTTGGAAGTAATGAGTTCACTAGGTATAGATAGATAGATATAGTCAGGAGCAAGGCATAGTATCATTACTATGTCTATTTCAGGACTGCTAAATTATGTTGATCAAAATAGTTTCGTATCTCTTCTGATTTATTAGCAGTTATATAAAAAATGGTTAAACGATAAGCGAGCTATAAATTTTGATGTCTATCAATTGGTGGAAATAGAGAATTTTCCCAAAAAAAAAAACGATTTAGTCTATCCATTACACAAGCAAAGTTTATTGATCATGCCTGATGGTAAGCGATAGATGAGGTCTACGATGAAACGAGCGAGCCCAAAAGATGCGTGTTAACTCTTGCTGTAAAGACTGATGGATCATAAGTGATAGGGAGCTTAGAAACCGGCAGAGACTTCAACACCTTGGCTGTGCGCACGAATGATTTGAAATCAAACTAAATAAGGCTGGTCTACCCTGAGAAACATGAAACACGGTAACAATCTCAGAGATCAACGTCTGAAATTGTTTAACATTAGTATAGTACGTCAACCTTTAAATCATAAGTCCACCTTTACCGTAAATGTACATAAGGTTTAAATAAATAAAAAATATTCATAACTTCACCAAAATGAGAAACCTGCACAAAAGTTGTTCCCAACATGTACTTACATTCATATATACGTAGATACATACATAATTGGGCACAACTTATAACTAACTGTACAACTAAAAAACTTACTCGTCGTGGAAACTTTTAATTAAGTAAAAAGCCGTGTGTGCACGGATACGGGGAGACTGGATGAGATACCACACAGAATTTCAAGTAAATTGATTTCATTAGAGGAAAATCTATAGATTAAGTAAGAAAAACAAGACGGGGATTTTTATTTGGTAGTTAAACAATCTAAAGGTATGTTCGAAGAAGAATCGGTGTATGACTTTTAATATACATCTTATTTTTATTGGTCACTAACTCTTGCCCGTGACTTCGTTCACATTGGAGGTTTTTCCCATGTAAATTCCGATCCCGTGAGAAATTCCAAAAATCTTTCTTAGTGCTCCCCAAAGTTCATACATGCCAAATTTCAGCTTCTTGCGCCCAGTATTTTCGGCTGTCCGTTGTCTGTCAGTCCGTCAGTAACGGAAGCGTTTTATATATATTGATTGATAGGCTTGCGTTTGCCCACCATCTCATCTGATGGTAAGTGATGATGCAATCGAGGAGAAGTAAACTATTCACTTTTGGCTAAAAGATCCCCAAGTTACTATCAGGAAAGACAGACTCCGGCAGGGAATTACACTCTTTAGCTGTACGCACAAGTAAAAATGCACACATCTAATGTAACAAATACCACATATTGTGTACTATATCTTTGTCAGTGTAAATTAAAAAACGAGCGCACTAGCGCCCTCTACGTTTTCCCAGATTAATGAACTGTGTTCTGTCTTGTCAGGGTGAGCTGTCGGGGGTGAAACTACGCTGAGGTTACAGTTTTGTGTCGGACACTCTGGTTTTGAGTAAATTAAAATTGCTGTATTGGTTTTGTAATGAAAAATCTCCGACGAGTAAGGTTTCTAGTAGAAACTCAAACTGTTTAATGAATCTCTGTAGTGTTTATAAATATAAGGTACTTTTTATAAAATATATTTTTAGGAAAACTTTTTAGCTTTATTTTTTTCCAACTATGTTAGGATCAGCTTCGAGTCTAATGGGATGCAGCTGAGTATTAGTTTTCTTTTTTTATTACTGATGGTTCCACTCCTGACCTCGATCTCGCCTGATGGTAAGCGATACATGAGGTCTACGAAGAAACGAGCGAGCACAGAAGATGCCAATTTACTCGTGCTTTAAAGGCTGAAAGGTCATAAGTGGCAGGGAACACAGAAGCCGGCAGAGAATTCGACAACTTGGCTGTGCGCACAATACATGTGGAGGAGAAGCGCTTGGTACGACAAGACGGTATATCAACCAAGTGTGGGTGGTACCCAGTACCCGGTGCCCGGTGTACCCGGTGGTATTTTAAATGGACCTACTGCCTATCTGACCTCTGTAACCCAGTAGCTGGTTAACACGATAATCCTTGGCAAGAATGGTGCCTGTACCCGTAATGACTGTCAATGAGTCCAAATGACCACAGGAACCACCGGCGTAACATGCTTCCTTAGACACAGGGGGTATCACTCCGGCAATTTCCGAATTCCAAGCTACTACTTAGAATTTCTTTTATAGAAAAACCCATTAGCACTTTTTGCCTGATCCGGGAAGACACTTCATGTTCAGTAGTTTTCCAACGAGGTAAGGCTCTTTAATAGGTTTACTCATTTCAATTTTAATACATTTCATTAATTAATGTGATTCTTATTTGTATAACAATATGGCATTTGCCTTAGGTGGCAACATCTCCACATAGAAATAACTGTATCAAAGTTAATCTATACTAATATTATAAAGCTGAAGAGTTTGTTTGTTTGTTTGCTTGAACGCGCTAATCTCAGGAACTACGGTTCTGATTTGAAAAATTCTTTCAGTGTTAGATAGCCCATTTATCGGGAAAGGATATAGGCTATATATCATCACGCTAAGACCAATAGGAGCGGAGCACTAATGAAGAATGTTTCAAAATCGGGGGATTTTTTTCCACGCGGTTGAAGTCGCGGGCGGAAGCTAGTGTTCTATACACCGTGATCTGTACTAATATTATAAAGCGGAAAAGTTTGTTTTTTTGTTTATTTGCCTGCTTGAACGCGCTAATCTTCGAAAGTACTGGGTGGATTTGGATGCAATTTGATATGGAAGTAGCTTAAAGCTTGAGGAAGGTTATAGGCTACTTTTTACGCGACTGCAAAAAAGGAGAGTTATGTTTTTATAATAATAATAATAATATATACTTTATTTCGGATACAGAAAATCCATAATGTGTTAGTAACAGAAATACTTATACAACTATATTAGTAAAAAAAATGAATTATACAAAATAAATTAACTTTAAAATATTGTCCCCTCTTAATTTAAATATTTTCCCTCAGCCCCAGGCCCGCAGGCATGCCTGCGAGACCAGTGCATCAGGAAAGGACAGTCCGGTTTCTCAACTATTACCTTCAGGATGTTATTAGAGCTTCCACGTATCCTACGCATCAAGGATGCCGTTCTCTTGCGCATGATAGCCTCAAAACTATCTGTGCCTGCCTCAGCAAACATGCCTGATGCGCTACAAAACCGCGGAAGCCCCAATAACACCCGGAAAGCATTATTGTACTGGACTCGAAAAGCGTTGTAGGTTTATCGTGATAGAATCCACGGGAACGAAGCCCCGCGTGAGTACTAGTATCTAATATACAAACTTATGACCCTCGCTTCGCACACGTGAATAGATTTTTCACAAAATGTAGCTTATTCTACTCTAAAGCTATTTTTTTTTTATTGATGATATGCTCGCGTTTGCACAATATCTCACCTGATGGTCGAATATAAACCATGTTTAGCCTAGTTTAGTTAGTAACCTATTCACTCTTGACATAAAGACCCCCAGGTTATAGCTATCAGGATACACAGACTCCGGCAGGGAATTCCACTCCATAGCTGTACCAATGCAATGCGATGGAAGTATTCCCAAAACGTTTTGTGTGAATGAGTGGGATGCCCACCATGATCTAACTTTGTACCAATTTTTTAAGAAATTTTATGAAAACGAGTTAATTGTTTTAGGCGGCAAAGTGTAATGGACTAACATAGTCACTTCCGCATATAAAACATTAGCTTTTGCCCGCAACTTCGTTCGTGTGGGACGTTTTTCCCGAGTAAATCCCGATCCCTTGGGATTTTCGGGATGAATAGTAGCTTATGTGTTATAATGATGTTTATTGCAAATAGGTTATAAATAACACTTTCACACGTCTTTTTTTCGTAAATGTAAACTAGAATGTAAATGTATCCTAACTGACTACTCTGAGAAGAAACACTGAAACAAACTCAGAGGTCAACGTCTCTTTTAAAGTCCAGACAATCTGTAGTGATCAAATCATATGAGAGCAGGCCCGTCCAAGCAGTGCAAGCATTTGTCAAATATCGCGTAGCTCAACTTAGAACCTTAAGGAGCTGGAATGACTTGACGAACAATACCAAAGTAAGGATATTTAGGTGGGGCGTATAAAGCACTCAAACTGCCAGACAGTGTGGTAATCTATTCATAATATTCGTTGTTATCCCACATTGCTCTCATATTCACAACATAGCTTTTGCTTTTACACAAAATAAAAAAATTACCTGAAAAGGAAATAATATTGTCATCTTGTACAAACAAAATTAAAAATGTTAAAGTATAAAAATAAGAAAAGTATATTCTATTACTTGAATAAGATAGATACATCGTGTTTGGTATCATTTGAAAGGGCTTTACTTGTACTTATCAAAAATATTACTTAAATTAAACATGGCGCCCTCTAGCGGTCAAAAAGTCATGTGTAAAAAATAAAAGTAAGTTAGATATACCGAGTTTGGTACATTTGAAAGGCCTTCACTTGAATTTATAAAAAATAAGTAAATAGTACAGAAGCGCAGTGATTTAACTCCAAAATAGTTTAAATAATAAAAAGTAAAAAAACTAAAACCCGACTACGACAAAAAAATCCATGCTAAAAAGGATGAAACAAGATTTTCAGGATGCTGAAATAAACAAGGTTACTGGAAAAACAAGAACAGAACAAAAATAAAAGCCGTAGTCACACGTCACGTTATTAATTGTTTTGTTACGGTTGATATCCTACATATATATAATTTAAGTAATATTTTTGATAAGTACAAGTAAAGCCCTTTCAAATGATACCAAACACGGTGTATCTATCTTATTTTTATTTTTTTACACATGATTTTTTGTCCACTAGAGGGCGCCACTTTAAATTTAAGCAATGTTTTGGAAATGTGCATGTCACGCCCTTTCAAATGATATCAAACACGATGTGTTTATCTTACTTTTATTTTTTAACACAACACTTTTTGGGCCCTAGAGGGCGCCACATTGGGTTTTGTGACACGTCACGTAGCCTATGTTCAGTGGACGGTCAAGACGGTTCTAACGATACCTCATTTGTCGAGTTCCGATAAGCAGCTTTGGAGCTATGAGGGAACAGATGAACATACACACATACATACATACATACATACATACATACATAGCCTGTCAAAATCATAACCCTCCTTTGGCTTTGCCGTAGTCGGGTAAAAAGTAAACAATATTGTTGTTTTAGGATGTCAACTATCTACTTAACAAGTTTCATTGAGATCCGTTCAGTAGTTTTTTTGTGAAAGAGTAACAAACATCCATTCATCCTCACAAACTTTCACATTTATAATATTATTATAGTAAGAAGTTAGATTAGTAGGATAGGATTTAAAGCGATACACAGGGATAGGTAAATAATGTTCGAGCGTATTATGAGTATTTTATAGTCATACCTACTACTGTAATACTATTTACTATAGCGTAGGTATTGAACTTGAGAACTAACAAGATAATGACAGTGTACACATCGTATGTGGGCTCTCACATTATTAATGGCTTATTAAGATACTAATTACGATAAAGACAGCCTATTTAGGTAATACATTGATGTTATCAGCGTCAGGTAACTTATGTCAATGTCATGTATTAGAAACTATGTGGATACACATTTTATTGGAGATTTTAAGATAAATAAAGGTAACAATTTCCCTTATTATATTGAGGATGACTTTTTTTTTTAATTGAAAATTCTTTCCCTCTCGGTGGAGTGAAAGGGAATATAAGACTTCTTCTGACGTGTTTCGGCATCACGGTATCGGGTTAGAAGATTTCACAACTGACTGGTTGATCGACTCCAAGTAAAACTGGTTAAACCCAGATACTGGGTAACATAAAACCTACCTAAGACTAGCTTAGTTGTCAGATTATTGAGTTTCTAAGTCTAACTTAAACTTAGTTTAGTTTCGAGTTAAGATGTTTGTAATTACTTGTGAGTAACACAATATGCCTTATGATATCAGCTAATTCCAGCCTATCTAATCGAATCTAAGAGTTGAAATACCAACTTAAATCGTAATCGGTGTTTGGAGTTCAAAATCGTAGCACAAATGGATTAAAAATTATTGTTTCGAAGCTATAAAAGATCAGTCTATGTGCAAACAAATTATTGAAATATCTAATTGTCGAAGTGCTAAAATTCGCCCGTGAATTCGTCCTCGTGGATTTCGAATTCAGAATTGGATTATTAGTTCCGGAGATTACTCACTACATACAAACAAATTTTACCTCTCTATAATATGAGGGATAGATATAAAAATCACTGTTTGTTATCGAACTCCTCTGAAATTTCTGAATTTTCTGTTTTCTGTGTTGTTTTGTGTAAATTTGGTAGGTCTGAGAATAGGTCATCGGCTATTTTTATAGAAATCTATATATATAAAAGCGAAATACTACTAACTGATTAATCACGAAATCTTAGAAACTGCAAGTAGTAGGGCTCTCAAATTTTGCATGGGGGTTCCTTTTAGTACGTAGATGCTCACTAAGGCGGGATTTTGTGAAATTCCCACGGGAGCGGGATTTACACGGGAAAAACTTCCCACGCGAACAAAGTCGCAAGCAACTGCTAGTTATTAATATGAGCTAAACAACGTCTAGCGTTTTTTTATATGTGTAAGGTTGCCTCAATGTTACACAGTAAAATATTGTGGTTAGTAATGACGTGTAACTATATTAATGAAAAGAAAACTATATAACGATAACGAAAAGTAAACATAAACAGCTGTGATCTAACTAACAAGACAGCCATTACTAGAGCCCGAATTAAAATGTGTTGCCTTAAATAATTCAGCCTGTAATATTCCCACTGCACAGGCCTCCTCTATGAGAGGGACTGGGCCGAAATGGACCACGCGGGCCCAGTGCGGGTTACTTGATGTTTTCGAATTTGGTTCTATAACCCATCCGGCTAGGACCAGACCCGGGTCGGCGGCGCAGCGCGTCATGTTCCACGCGCGCTTCAAAGTGTCTTCAGCACTAGGGACGAAGCCCCATAGGGCTATTGCTTGCCGGGGTTGCGGGAATGTTCTAACGAGATACCACGGCCCCGGAACTTAAGGGCAGCTGAAGGAACAGGGTGGGTTTTTAGTCAGTAGAAGTCTGACACTCCCTTCCGCTCCACCCACAGCGGGAGAAGTTATTCGATGATTTTCCAAATTTAAAGAAAATTAAGGACATACCGGTTTCCTCACGATATTTTCTTCCACCGATTTGAGCAGAGGTGATGATATATATTACACAAAGTGATGTCCTTGACTGAGTTCGAGCCTACGACCTTTCACTCACAAGAAAGGTCTGTAACCACTGAGTCACTATTTTTTTTCGATGCTTTATATGTTGTAAATATGGAGTGGATATAGCTTCCATCATTACTTGGTATACACAACGTTTATAACATGACTAACTGCTACCCGCAACTTCGTTCGCGTTCCCGTGGGAATTCCGGAAAATAAAAAGTACTATCTACTTATAAACAGACAAATTGACAGATATTTTTTTTATTTTTTTGCTGTATTATCATTTCTTAACCCAACTCAATTATTATTTTTGTAAAAAATTTAAATGTACAGACACATTTTTTTTTACTGTTTTATTATATTATAACACGAATATCAGTAGCGCGGAGCTTCGCTCCTGTGGACTTACTACTAAAACATAACCTCCTTTTTTTGAAGTCGGTAGCTTATAACCTTTCTAAAGCTTCCAGCTATGTCTATACCAAATTTCATCCAAATCCATGTCAGTACTTTCAAATAGTAGTGCGTTCAAACACACAAACATTTTTGCTTTGTAATAATATTATAGATGAACAAAATAATGTCATTATTATTTCCTCCTACGTTTCCTAGCACTGCAGGCTAATGTTAGCATGTTAATTACGATTCAACCTAGTTTTTCTTCACCGGTAGAGCTATAAGAGTGCGTTTACATGGGCGTCCGCAATTGCAGATATTTGTTAAATATAGTATAGTGTTATAAATTCATGATAGCGAGATGCAATTTGATTTTGCTATGTGAAAATTGACGAATTTCTGTTGTAGATATTCTATTTATTTATTCACGTACCTAATACAATTATTTTGACATACGAGAAATTACTCCTGTATCATGTGTGAGCTTACAAAGATTTAGTACGGACATATTAAAATAATCAACCAACAAGTAGCTGTAGGATGTAAGCATATTTATTATTTTCATGAACTATTCCACTAAGCCCTGTTCCATTATCACATTACGAGACGAATGGCGAGATACACTATCACGATCATTACATGGTAACGTTTTGGGAATATGTACTTAAATTGCAGGACAGCTAAAGAGTAAAATTCGCGACCGGAGACTGTTTTTCTTGATAGCTATAACCTGGTGGTTTTTAAGTCAAGAGTGAATAGGTTACTTCTAAGTAGGCGTGCTTCATCGTCGACCACATCATCGCTTGCTATCTGGTGAGATGGTGGTTAAATGCTAGCCGTGAAAGTTGGTGAGGATAGATTTTGTTACTCTTTCACGCAAGAACTGCTCAACGAATCTGAATGAAATTTGGTTTGTAGACAGCTGAAAACTTGGAATAACAGATAGGCTACTTTTCATTTCGAAATTCCCACGCTATCGGGATTTAGTTTGAATAACTTTCCACATGAACGAAGTTGCGTGTAATAGCTAGTTAACGACAAAATTAAACCGACAACCGTGTCATACACAACTGCCCAAATATATTTATCAATACTCCACAATCTTGGACTAAAAATAGTCGAACGACCTGACCATATGAACACAGTGTAGTACTGTAACATAGCATGTTAACTACGATCAGCCTAGTTTCCTTCGTCTGAGCTCCGGCGAGCCGGTGTGTGCGAACTGCACGCGATTCTAACTGCTATATGTAAAGTGTGATGGAGTTTAAGTTGTACACTTATTGCGGTTTAGTATTACTTAAGTCGCTAATGTAGGACACATTTAAGCGACCATATCTTGACAATAAAATATACCGCTTTAGAATAAAAAAATAAGAGCTATGACTAGGTACTATCAAAAATCAGCACGATACCTTACCGGTCATTTATGATACCTTAGTTTAATGCTATTATGCTAGTAGTTTATGATTTTCATTTTTTTAGTTTTATTATGTAATATCTCAATAATCACGCAGGGGTGTCTAAAATTGGGAACGGATTCCGGACGAATTTCGGAACACAAGGGCATCTGAAAGAACAAGGTGGGTTTTTAATAGAACTCCTAGTAGAAATCTGGCACTCCCTTTCGCTCCATGCAGGGCGAGAAGAGTGATTTGATGATTTACCCCTCGAAAAAAGGGGGTACGTACAATAGATCTTACTAAAAGATGTTACTACAATAGTACAACTAGTGAAGAACTAAATTAAATCCATGGTACCAAAATAATTTTTAAACCAGTGCCAAAAGATACAATTATTGTAATTTTATTTTACATACATAAAATACCAATATCAAAAAAATCAGACAAGACCGATAAATTGAACCAATAAATCTATAACATAACTGACATCCAGAATGTTGTCGTTCATTCAGTTCATTCGTTCATTTCGTTCAGCTCGCTCTCTCCTGTAAATCAAGCCACGATGATTTAAACCAAATTCGTGACCCAAATATTGATTTTCGGTGTACAACGAACAGTTACGAAAATAAAAGGCTAATATGTAGCCAGCAACCTACTATAAAATAAGATTTTATTCCGCTATTTTTGTTTTTCCAATGTAAATTGAATCTGGACTTTATTGTTGTTGATTTAAGTTGGTTTTTGCTTTGAAGGTTGTGTTTAAAGGCTTTATGCCTAGCAAACACGCGAAATGGAAAGTAAATTGGTGGATGTCAGTATTTTTTGTATCGAAGGATGGTTTCTTTAGACGTGAGGCTTTAGATTTATGTGAGGGTTAACGGCGGGGTATTGACTTTATGACTGGCTGGCTCTGCTATGCCAAGGTTCTGATAGTATTAAAGGTTTATTATTCTTCCATAAACTTGCCCAATTATAATAGGAAGACTATTTTATGTGTTGTCTTTTCGCATTTTTGATAAGTAGGCAAAACGGTCTCGATTATTATAAATCTCAAAACCAATAATATCAAGTTCACGATTCAGGTAATGGGTAATCCCAAAGACTTCAAAAATGTACACTATAGTTGGTTCACTTTAAGAAAATAGTGACGTCATCAGTGCAACTTCAAGGTAAAGGTGTTTTCACAATGGAGTAAAAATTCAAAATTACATTTATAGTTCAAAAGATTAAGTTTAATGGATAAAAATCAAATGAATTGTCTTAAATTAGTAATATTTTTAATCAGTGTCACTAGAATCTTCATTTGTATTTATTATGAAAGAATTTTGTTACAACGTCCGTCTGAATTTCACATAAGCTTTTCTTCTTGTACCAAATGGTCGCAGCATTTCTTCCATCGATTACCAACTATTAAAGTTATTGCATCACAAAATATATATTTTTATATCACTCATTTTGTATGTAGAGTTTTTGGCACCTACATAATTTTTTATTTGGGCCCAAACCAATTTAATACGAATTAAATTAATTTATTTTATGTATAACGCATAAAAGACAACCGTTTCGCCAAAGCATCTGCAGTCAACAGGTCACTGTGAACTTAGCTTTATAATTTGCTGCGACCTAATTGGTCGAGAGGCGCGGACAACGATGACGTCACTATATTCTTAACGTCCACAACACAGTAGCTGGTACCATGATACCCCTTGGCAAGACTGACGTCAGATTTTCTGGTTTCTGACTAATCTTAAAGATTATAATATTAAGTACAAGAAGGCTTGGGAATGAGCTGCTCCAGTGATATACGTGAGCGATTTTTATTTTTTAAATTTTGATTGTTGATTTATTTTTTATTGATTAAAATATTTGCTTTGTTAAGTATTGTATATGCCCATTTTTTTTTATATAATTATTTACTATTCTTTCTTCGTTGTTTTTACTTTCTTATTTAATGATGTCAAGCAGTTTGAGTACTTGTGTGGCCTACCCAAATGTATTGTTGGACAGGTCCGCTCATATTTGCGTGGTTACTGACGTGACAACGTCTTATAATTCGATGAAGCTGGCTGCACGCACGAAAATACATGACTCATGCGGCGTTACCTCGCTCTGAGGCGTTCCATCGCTCTGAGGCGTTCCAAAGCAAATCAAATTGGATCTACAAGTTGACATTTATGTATGACTCAACGAGTCAAGTACTAGGCTATCATAAAACGCTAAGAGATGACGTCACTGTGTAGGGATTGTTCCATTGTCATGAGAAGGGCAGTAATAGTGACGTAAAATTAAAATTTTCTGTTGAAAAATGCAACCATTCCATCAGTATTTTCTTATGACGTTGTCACGTTCAACTATCGTCAGTAAACCGACTTTACAGACAATCGATTTTTTCCTCAACAGAACACCACAGACATGAACCTACATGCTTCTCATACACAAATACAAATTATATGGACTTTAAAAGAGACTATGACCTCTGAGTTGTTTCGGTTTTTCTTCTCAAAGTAGTCAGTTAGGAAATACCGGCCTCATCTAGCTAAACTAAACCTAACGCGCAAAAAAACATGACGTGTAAAAGTGTTATTTATAACCAATTTACAAAATAAATATTTCATTTCATTTCAATCCGTAAAGATTGACAAAGATATACAATCGATAGTTGGAACCAACGGCTTAATATACTTGCCGTATGTTGGCCGAGCGTTGTCGAGTGAAGGCCAATACCATGTGTCTTGCTATCGCTCGGTGTCACTTGCCTAGTTGTCCGAGTGGAGGCCAGCGCCAACGTGTATTTATATATTTATTGAGAGTTACCAACATTTGATTACACTCATACAATTACATAATAATAACAAGCAAAAGGGAATGAACATAGGTGTAACAAACAATTATAGGCAACTACAACACTAACATATACATAATATAGTTCAATACAGTTATTTAAATTTATAATTTATAAATATTAAAGAATATCAAAAGGTAGAAAAGTGTTATGGGGGAATATTACCGTTTTTTTTAATTCATAGCGGAGTAGTCAGTGTATAGAGCTCATTTGGTGCAACTTGTCTTCGCTCGCCGTTGCTCGTGATCACTTGCCTCACTTCGGATCGGTGTCGGTTTTTGGTCACAAATCAAAGGCGCGCGTCTGCGCTCGGCCAACGTGTGTGCAGCTCTACAGACCCTCTTCTACATTGGTCGTCTGCATTGGCGTTCGACGAACTTGTCGAGCGTGTAGACATTATTTCTTGCCTTGTACCTATTTGCCAACGCTCGCGTTGGCCTACGCTCGGCCAACATGTATTGCAGGCTTTATGGTGGTACGGAGGAATCTAATTATGTCAATGAAATCTACGGGCCGGCCTCGGCAGCCATTGCTTAACCTTTAACATCAGATCATCATCAAGTACAGATTATATGCGCTCTAAAAGAGACTGTGACCTCTGAGTTTGTTTTGCTGTTTCTTCTCAGGGTAGTCAGTTAAGAAACACCAGCCTCATCTAGTTTAAATTTACGGAAAAATATCATTCAATATCTGCTCAGACTTACCTACTCAGCCACACATATTCCCAAGTCCACTGTAATCACACAAGCTCATCTAGAACCTTAATATGCAATAACGATAAATCTACAGATTCATTCCCGTATGTAAGCTAACTGCTGTAATTACAACTAGAATAACATTTACATTTAACAACTATTGTAGATACGAGTACATTACATTACGTAACGCTGGTTCTACTCGTATTATTAAACCTCTGAGAGTTAAGTAAGGATAACTGGAACTTATATAACTTACGAGTCACGAGTTTGAACCCAGTCAATTATTCTTTTGTTTCCTCTCCACATGATGTTAAAGAACATATTATGTTTATATATAATTACTAATGTATTGTATTGTATTTATATATTTGTATGTATATACAACGTGTAATTTAAAGGGTATATACGTACCAAGTGCACGGCTTCTTTGGATGATAACAAAAGATATGGCAAGGGTTTTACAATCCTAAGTCTACATGTGTGGAACTTATTACTCAATACATTGATACCAGAAACCGAATTTTTCAAATTAAGAAGAACGAAGAGAATTTTCGTGTTATTGGCAAGTGACGTGGAAAGTTATTGACCCTCGTAGTGCTGTAACACGTTTGTTATGATTGGTATTCAAGAAATATATGAAACCGATAATTTCGTATCAATTTTTTGAGTCACTTATTTTGTGCTGAAACTGTGCATAGAGACTCCATATCAGATGTTGTCTTCAGCCTTTTCGGATAGATATGGGGTTTCCGTTACACGTTGTATATATACATATATTATTTTCTGTTTTATGAGTACACTAATTTACCCTTAGATTCCTGTCTTCTCGAAAATATTTGAGAAATATATTCAAGCGGAATTAAACGGGTACATAGAAAAAAATAATATATTATGTAATGAGCAAAAGGGATTTCGCAAAAATAAGACTATAAATATGGCGATCTATGACTTCCTATATACTGTATTGATAAAAGTGGATAAAAAAATACCTGTATGTGCGATATTCTGCGATATGACTCAAGCATTTGACTACGTAAATCATGACATTTTAATAAAAAAACTTGAAGCATATGGTATTAGAGGTAATGTTCTTAATTTAATTAAATCCTATTTAGACAATAGGAAACAAAAGACAGAAATAATTAGAATTAATATAATAACTAAAAAGGAAGATATATACTTGTCAGATGAACGTCAAACTACTTTTGGTGTTCCACAAGGCAGTCTAGTGGGACCTCCACTTTTTACACTATATATAAACGACTTGCCAAAATCAACTCCCCACCCTATGACTTTATTTGCAGATGACAGTACGGTGACAATTTCTAGTAGCAATAATGACATGATCCAATATAAACAAGACATACACAATACCTTGACATCAATAATAGAATGGCTAAACAATAATAATTTAAAGATAAACTTAGATAAAACTAAAATCATACACTTTAGCCAGCGATTGACAATAGAAAATATGGACATAAATATAGACAATAAAACCATTGAAACCGTAAATAATACAAAATTCCTTGGACTCACAATTGATAAAAGACTTGACTGGAAGGCACAAATTGAGAATCTTTGTAAAAAATTATGTAGTTCTGCATTTGCATTACACTCTCTAGCTGCAGTTGTGAATGTGGATACCTTGATTACGGCCTACCATGGCTTAGTTGCGTCTCACCTAAGATACGGTATCATATTTTGGGGAAATTCTACCGATGCTAGCACGGTATTTAAGGTCCAAAAGAGATGCATCAGGTCCATGTTTGGGCTAAAGTCGGATGATTCATGTAGACCATATTTTAAAAAGTACAAGCTACTAACTCTTCCTTGTCTGTACATTCTCGAAACAGCAATATTTGTTAAAACGAATCCCAATTTGTTTCCACGTCTCCAGGACGGGGTACCGCGTAACAGACGGGATATGACCATTCTTCGAGTCTATCCAGCTAAAACGAAACTCATGCGCAAAAGTATCGTCTGCATGGCGCCCACTATATTTAACATTTTGCCTAAACGTTGGAAGGAGCTAAATAGTAAGGCGTTCAAGCATCAACTTAAAATGTTTCTTTTGCAAAAGGCATATTATGGTGTCTCTGAATTTGTAAACGAAAAGGTGTTTTCTTTTGACTGATCGACTGATTTACTGAATCCTTTTACTGACATATTATATTATATTTTTTGTTGACATAAATTCTATTGAATATGAATGTGTATAACTATTTAATATGGAATCTGGACATTAAAACTAAACTAAATTTGACTGTAATACTAAATTGACAAGAAGAAGGAATTTTGACCGAGAATGATTTTAAATTTATATAATTTCTAAAAAATTTTTTTTTTAACTTTGTTATTGCCTATTTTAGTTAACCTTTTGATTATTTGTCTACTCAAATCACCTATATGAAATATTTGTACGCCGATACTGACGGCTAAACATGATGGTCTCAAACATATTAATATCTTGCATGCTTTTGTATGTATACCATGTTTAAACAAATAAAGATATCTCTCTCTCTCTCTCTCTCTCTCTCTCTCGCAACTTCCCTTAAAAACCATGAAGAATCACATCATGAGGATGTATGTGATATTTGACGACATGATAAATCCAACCACCTGCCCACTGGGGCTGTAAAGAGGATAACTGGCCATTCCCTCTCATAGAGAAGGAGGCCTGTGTTCTAGCTGTGAGAATGTTATAGACTGATTATATTATATATTTGACTATTATTATACTATGCCCCACATCCCACCCACACGCACAAAACGTTTTGGGAAAACCTTCATTGTACGTACGGCTAAGGAGTGGAATTCCCTGCCGGAGTCTGTGTTTCCCGATAGCTATAACCTGGGGGTCTTTAAGTCAAGAGTGAATAGGTTACTTTTAGGTAAGCGTGCTCCATCTTCGACCACATCATCACTTACCATCAGGTTAGATAGTGCTCAAACGCGAACATTTTTCAATAAAAAAGAAATTGGAATTCATCCAGTATCGGGAGTGCAATCTATTATAGGTCATACAAACATTGTTACGATGCGGGAAGCGTCCCCGCGATACGCAGAGCAACAGTTAATCGGTGAACCACTGTTCTGATAATTTATATTCTATACAAACTTATAAATAAAATTGTAGTATCCGTCTGTCTGTGATTTCAAAATAAATATGTTTTCTCGAGTACTTATAGTTTTACAAGATACCAAAACACAAACAGTTATTACAAATCTATTTGTCTTTCCGTGTATCCGGGCTTATCTGTAAAACGACTGCATCCGTTTTAATGGGAATTCCCCAGAAGACAGGGAGGTTTTAGGAACACATTCAGGCTACTTTTGAACCTTACTTATTACTTATTGATCTCTTAATGATCTGAATTAACGCGAAAAAAACGGCGTAGGTAATATTGATTTCGGAAAACGAAATTGCGGGTAGAGTTATTAACTATTACCGTTAGAGAGAGTTGAGGGAGTTAAGGAGAAGTCAACCAATTGATTAGATTATACATGTAGCGTCTAAACTCAGCAGTAACCAAGCCAGGTTGCTACATTCAATATTAATAGTTTAATCTCGCTGGAGGTTTTAAGTTAAGAGTGAATAGGTTACTTCTAGGTAAACGTGCTTCATCTTTAACCACATCATTGCAATAATATAAATATTTCATATATGAATAGAAGTTATTCTCTCTTTATTAGAAGTTTTTAAAACGTGATGCAATTGCCAATTCTCCTAGACATTCATATTGTCTCTGAAGCTCTGACTACCGATGCCAATGTATTTAGTTCTTCATTTAATTTAATTTATTTTTCCCATCAATTTCCAAAAACATGAGAACAATAAACTCTATAAATCCTATTCATCTGCTTAGCCTTTTTACCCGACTGAGGCGAAGCAAGGAGGAGGGTTATGTTTTTACCGCGTATGTATGTATGTCCGTTCCTTTGTTCCCTCGTAACTATCAAACCCGCGAACGAATTTTGATAAATGGTACGTCACTGGATTTGTCTTAATGGCGCGAGTGTTATAGTATAGATTAAAATTAAAATAAATCACCACAACGACAATCAGGCGCCATATTGTCAAAAATAAAAATAAACTAAATCGACAAACTATGACAAGTGGGTATCATTAAATAGATCTTTAAAAATGATTTTGAGGTTTCTTTAACCATTTTTTATTTTCAGAAACCGTTTAGGAAATATAACGTTTTAAAACCGAAATAAATACTAAAAAGCAGAAAAAAAAAACTTATTTAAAAATCTAAATACCCGACTGCTCAACAGAAATGGAAGAAACAAGCACATTTTTATTTTAAAAAGTGATGCTGGCGGGACCCACTTTTTTAAATAAAAATTATATTAGGTTAATTGGGTCCCGCCGGCTTGTCACTTTTTAAAATAAAAATGTGCTTGTTTCTTCCATTTCAGTTTTTTTTTTTTTAACTTTATTAAGGTCTGTTTCCAGTCTTACTAGATGAAGGTGAATACTGGTGCGATTGTATTTATGTAGATATTTCGATGATATAAGTTTTTAAATTATTTTGTCGATATTATTCTTATATTCTTTTCTTTTGACATATGTTTTTTATTTATATTTGAAGACATAGTGTATGCAATTTAATCTACGAAAATTTGTACACGATTTAACCACAAGTTCCAGACATTTATGTTTGCATATCTTAGTAAAATGTTCTAAAAGATTGATTATTTCGATATTTAAGAATTGGTTCTATATTGAAAACTTATAGCCCCATCTTAGTTCTATAGTTCTTTGTTTTGCACGAAATGTAATAATGTGGTAAATATAACTTAAATTAACCACTTAATTTTTACTAACACTCTTTTTTTCAAGTACCTTTACTACAAGGGTTTTTATTTTCCGAAATGAATAAATACAATTAATTAAGTTATAGTAAAAGTGGTTCACGGTGACCTCTTTTTCAGGTTTTGCATTATTTTTGTTTGAGAAACCTTGTAGGAGTCTTCGTATCTTTCCGCAAACCAACGTTTTACTAACAGAGTTTCAATTAACAGTGTCAAAGCAATCAGGGCGGCAGTGAAGCGTCACTTTAATGCTGGGGTAACATTGCCAGTAACATTGGCAACTGCGGCCCATTTGAGTAACATTGCCAGACGCTCTGGCAGCCGTAAACCAATTTAATTGGTATCTCGTGCATGTTTTTATTTTATGAGAGATAGTTATTATTTGCAATTTTATAGAAGACTAAATTCAGTCTGTGGGTGCACTTTTCAGCAAATAATTGTATTATATACTATACTCACTTAGTAATGATGTAAACAAATATAGTTTTTTTATTTACCATAAATTTGATGCATTGCACAGATTTATATGTGAACAAATTAAAACAGATATGTACATTAGTTTCAACCCTGCCTCATAAACTAGGCAAAGCCTGTACCTTAGGGGGCAGTATCCGACTATAGGGTTACATTAATATAGAGTTTACATAACGGACGTACGTGTGTGCGTGGTGTGTCTGTTTATAGTTTTGTATTATTATAATGTAGCTTGCTATTGGTGAAAGAATTTTCAAAATCGGTTCAGAAGATCTAGTGATTACTTCTTTCAAACTTTACCTATTTATATTATGATTACGAGCACTTCGACCACGACTTCATCTGTGAGGATTTTGAAATGATGTAAGCCTAAAGCACTTGGCTATTAGATCATTAGATCTCATGATTGCCTCCTACATACAAACTATAATTTATATAATGATGTCAAGCAGTTTGAGTACTTATGTGGCCTACCCAAATGTCCTTACTTTGGTATTGTTCTTTAAATTGTTGAGCTCCTTAAGTTTTAAGTTGAGCTACACGATAACTGACAAATGCTTGCACTGTCTGGACAGGTCCGCTCTAATTTGCGTGGTTATTTCCTCAAAAGAATACCACAGACATGAACATACATGCTTCTCATGTACAAATACAAATTGTCTGGACTTTAAAAGAGACATTGACCTCTGAGTTTGTTTCAGTGTTTCTTCTCAGAGTAGTCAGTTAGGAAATACCGGTCTCATCTAGCTAAACTAAAGACGCAAAAAACATGACGTGTAAAAGTGTTATTTATAACCAATTTACAACATAAATATTTCATTTCAAACAAATTTGACTGCTTTGTAATATCAACTATAGATTGTAAGTCATCGAGTGCTAAAATAGTATCCAATGGGTTTTTGTCCCAAGTATGCAATTTGTATTAAAATCTTTATTAATATTAACAAACTAAATAAAACAAAATAGATTCTATAAAGTAATTATCCAGGTTAAGTTTTTCACAATAGCTTTCAACAAAAGCTACGTATTTTCGACTAAATATTTTATTCCAACTTTTTATTTTATTAGTTCGTTAGTTTTGTGCGTTTGTAGTAAGTTCAGTGAACTGGTTTAATTGGTACCAACTATGTAGGCAATATAATTTGAGCTAGATTTTATTTAAGTGTTGTGAATAATTTAGCTAAACTCGTACAATTTTGTTTCAATGTTGCGTTTAAAACAAAACTGGCATCGAACCAACTAATACCGATGCCTATCAACTATAAAAAAAGGAAGTAAATTATGACCATCGTCATTGAATGCTCCAGTGTGCCCGGATGCAGATGGGCTTGTCTGACCTCCCAGTGGCTGGGTAACACCGTACCCCATGGTAAGATTAGTTTCCGATTTACTGGCTTTTGACTACTCGTAACGATTGACAAAAATATACAAATTACAGCGGGGACCAATGTGCTTTTCGATGCTGGTAGGAAACCCATCCACAAACTGCCCATGCAAACCCATGCGGCTATTATTTACCCACGAGATTCAAATTATGACCATTTACGAAGACAAAAAACTGTTTTTAGCGTTCCGTAGCCGAATGGCAAAAACGGAACTCTTATAGTTTCGTCATGTCTGTCTGTCTGTCTGTCCGTTCGTCCGTCCGTATGTCACAGCCATTTTATTCCGAAACTATTAGGACTGCACATGTGAAACTTGGTTGGTCGATGTATTCTGTTAACCGTTTTCCGATTTTTATTAAAAAATAAAAAAATATGTATAGTTAAGGGGGCTCCCCATACATAGAACTGAAACTATTTTTTTTTTTCATCTATCCTATTCGTTTGAAGTATTTATAGACAGGTCTTTAAAAATGACATTGAGGTTTCTAAAACCACTTTTTCTTAAAGTCAATCGTTTAAAAGATATACGCTTCCAAAATGGTAAAATGTGTCCCCCCCTCTAACTTCTATATCTGTATAATAATGGAGTGAAATATTAAAAAAATATATATGCTGTAGATCTTAATAAAAACCGCAAAGATAACTTTGTATTTCATGCAAACACTATAAAAAAAAAAACAAAGTTATTGGGCGTAGTTACTACGGAAACCTTCATGGGCGAGTCTGACTCGCACTTGGCCAATTTTTTTTTGTTATAAAACCCTGTTATAATCCTCATAACTCAAAAAAAAAACACAGCTTTTAATCCAAGAATATAATCCAGTATTATTATGAAGCACTCGTACATTATCCCAGACATAATCCCGTCGGCCATCTAAAAGCATAACGATGTATGTTTGGTCAGCACACCATTCGCTTAGAGTGTATCTCTGTCTTTTTCTGTTCGTATACGGATGAAAAGGATGGCGGTTCGGTAATGGCCAGTACTTTCAAGCGGGTATTTTTTACGCTCGTGTCGTTAAAAAGTTTGCCCTCTCTAAGATTTCTGGAAGAATATGTTCTAGTGAAAGGGGGGGAGGGGTATAAGTATACATCTTTAGTGGGGGAAAAGTTTGGAGCTTTAGAGAAAGTTGAGTCTTCAAAATATTAGAGCTCTTGGTATTGAATAGTCTGGTTTGGCTATTGAAAAATGTTATACTTTCACTGTGCGTACGGCTAAGGAGTGGAATTCCCTGCCAGAGCCTGTATTTCCTGATAGCTACAACCTGGGGGTCTTTAAGTCAAGAGTGAAAGGTTACTTCTAGGTAAGTGTGCTCCATCCCCGACCACATCGTCACTTACCATCAGCTGAGATGGTGGTCAAACACGAGCCTATTTTAAATAAAAAAAAAAAAATAGTCACATCTCAGAAAATATAAAGCCGAAACGGATTTACGAGTTACTTAACTATCTAACTATAACATTATCATCTGTTTAGCCTTTTCTCAAGTATGTTGGGGTCAGCTTCCGGTCTAACCGGATGCAGCTGAGTACTAGTGTTGTACATGGAACGACTGACTATCTGACCTCCACAACCCAGTAACTGGGTAACACGATACTCCTTACAGAAATTCCTTACAGAAAAATCCAATAACAATTTTTGCCCGAGCCGGGAATCGAACCCGGGACCTCATGCTTAGCAGCCGCGCTTGTGATAACTCGACCAACGAGGCATTCATTTATGTACATCTTTGACTATTATTGTTTAAATTACGTAAGAAATATATTTGCCAGATTTGGTTTATGTATTAGGCAACCTCTGAAAAACAGCGCAGTGCTGCGGGTGTGTCTATGGCATAGCATAATACTGATAGATAAGATATGCATTATTACATTGTAAGACCACCCCAATACAGTTAAGAAAGATTGCTAAAAAGATTGTTAAGACTAACATTAACACGTTTAAAATTACACATACGAACTTACTCAAACTAACCATCACTAAATTAACTAGAGTTACAAGCCATCTCAATAGAATAATTCCCCTAAGAAACCTTCATTTAAAATACAAGACACGTCAAACTTACACGGAATATGAAGCCTTCGTGAAGTAAGTTGGCACGGTGCCAGCCAGCCTGGCATCAACTGGCATAAACTGGCAATACTGGCTAGCTCATTAGATTAACCTCTGAACGGTAATTCAGTTACCAACCAGTGGAGGCTTTGTCGGCTGGGAGGCTTGATCAGAAGAAGGTGGTTTGATTAGGATGAGATGGTATGGAAAGTATAATATAGTATAATAATATAAGACGTTTAATTTTCTCCACACAAAGTAACTTAATACTATATACTCAACCATTTATTGCATTCCACAATGTGAACTTAGGACAAAGCTAAACAAGGTTAAAGCTAAACATTAGAGTAAACTAAACTAGAGGTTTGACTTTGTGAAAGACTGGTGCCTGAAGTGGGCTCCAAGAGAACCTGTATTACAGGGCACCAGTTCTCCCCCGCGGCCTGAGACCCGCTGTGCCTTAAGTAAAAGTATTTTATAACCTTCTTGTGATTCTGAGTTGCTTGTTTTGTTGTCCTTTATAATTATCTCTCTGTGTGCATAATTGTTCTTACTAAATTAGTTGTTAATTTGTAAGACTAACACTATTGGCCTTCGATGCCTGACGATAAAATGATTTTATTTTAATTGTAGTACTAACATATGGCTTATTGTAATTGCGTATCTTCTAGAGGTACATAACAGCACCCAATTATGTGTATGTTTTTTTTTGGTGTTTTATTTCTAGTCTTGAAGTCAAGAGTGAATAGGTTATTTCTAGGCAAGCGTGCTCCATCTTCGACCACATCATCACTTACCATCAGGTGAGATGGTGGTCAAACGCGAACCTATTATCAATAAAAAAAAATGATATGTTTTGTTTTAATTTCGATATTTTTTTTATATACGTTGCTTAATTTATTTATTTATTGCACAATGTACACGCAGTTACAGGCATGGTTTATGTAGTGTATACATAGCCCCGTTAGGGCGCAGCAAATTAATTCAAAGGTGAATACGAAAACAATGTAGATTTTCAGATATGTTTTGAGTATAAATTTTACTACGTGAATTGGTCTATACTGTCGTCTCATACCTATCAAAAACTGTATTATGGAAAGATAGTGAAAAATTTTTTGTTTGTTTAAAAGAGTAACCTTGGAGTTTCTTGCCAGTTTTTCTCCATAGTAATCGACCAATTTAAAGCGAGCACTAGCTCCTGAAGTTTTATAAGTGCCCATGTAGATCTGTGTGAAAAAATATATTTTTGAGTTGAGTTGAGTCGAGGCTTAAGGAAGTTTGTTACCAACCAAATAAGTCTCATAACTCAAATAAAAAAGCTTATTATTATTATAACATGGTACGTGTATTCCGCATAAGGTTTCAATGAAAACTAGCTACTTCACACGACTTCGCTCGCGTGAAAGGATTTTTAGTGAAATTAAAGTAGCCTATGATACTTGTTTATAATGAAACTTTATATTGGTGAAAGACTTTCTGGAATGAGTTCAGTTGTTTTTGAGTTTATCCATAGTAAACTAACAAAAAATTCGGACTTTCCTCCTAATAATATTAGTGTAGAAAAGTAAAATATTCCACAACTTTCACACAACGCCATCTAGTCCAAAACTAAGCAGAGTTTGTGCTGTGAGTACTAGACAACTGATAAACATATTTCTAAATACATACATATTATAGATAAATTACACCTAAACAAAGAACAAATGATCGTGTTCATCACACAAACATTTGTCCTGAGTGGGAATCGAACCCACGACTTTGCGCATAGCAGTCAGGGCCACTGACCACTAGACCAACAGGCCTGTTGAGTTACTACAGAATTTTTGTCCCTTCTTTTCCTATCTCTATGATGATTATCTCTATGATGTTAAAGTCACCCTATATTTTAAATATCCCTTTTTTTACAGATAACTAGCAATGTGGGTACAATTCACATAACTAGCAGTCTTGTTAACCTCTTCAACTAAGCTAAATATGCTTGTGTCCGGAGTGAGTTCCCGAGAATAGTGGAATGGGTGGGGCTCGAATCCGCGCCCTCCCGATCACAAATCCGACAGCATAGCCATTCACTATGCATCACGAAATTATGAATATCACCGTTCAAAAGTGTATTTTCTTAGTCTAATTGAAATAAAATAACAGCTGCATATATTATGTACATACGTATATGTGTAGGTCATTGAACTCCTAAACGTTCAGACCGATTTTGAAGAATTTTCTAGTACTTGAGTTTGGAAGTTGGCTGTGTGACACGCCTCGGAAATCACGTAAAGCCATTAGCTGCGAAGCATGTCGCCGTCAACATTGTGTGTAAAGTGATAGTTTTATAAGTTTATATATGTAGGGTGATGGATGACCGAAATAATACACCTTGCTTCGTAATTCTTCTTTTATTAATTTTAAAACACGAAAAAAAAATGCAGTACGTCTTTACCTCTTTTCGCTCACACACATACCTCCCGTTCCTTCATCGCTGCGTTCATAATACTCCTTTTATTTAAATTTAGCTGCGTTCCGAATTAACATCCTACATATATATGTATTAGTTTATTGTAGTATTATATTATTTTGTGTATTCTGTTTAACTTTGGTTTTTAGTAATATGTATATGTTTTTTTTGTTATTGATAATAGGCTCGTGTTTGACCACCATCTCACCTGATGGTAAGTGTTGATGTGGTCGAAGATGGAGCACGCTTACCTAAAAGTAATCTATTCACTCTTAACTTAAAGACCCCTCGGTTATAGCTATCGGAAAACACAGACTCCGGCAGGGAATTCCACTCCTTAGCCGTACGCACAATGAAGGTATTCCCAAAACGTTTAGTGCGTATAGGTGGGATGTCCACCTAGTAACGATGGTGTATCGCCGTTTGTCTTGTAGTTCGATGATGGAACGGGCTTGAAGGAATTAGATTGTGTAATTCCATCGCACACTCCCCGAAATGTAACCAACTAGCAACTCGTCGCCGATGTTCAAGGCTCTGGAGCTTTGATTCGACCAGTGTATCGTTGCCAATGAGTCTTTTGGCCCGTTTCTCAATAGACTCAAGCGAATCTAGTTAGTAGTTAGTTTATTTATAGTTACTGTTAAAGTATGTAAGTATTTTATTTATATGGGCCAAGTTTGCCTGAAATAAATGAATTGATTGATTGATTACTCACGGCTGTCCTATCGACATCTTTGAAAGTCGTTATAGGTAGTCAGAAATCAGTAAATCTGACACTGATCTAGTCAATGGGTAACGTATTACCCAGTTATTGGGTTGTGGAGGTCAGATAGGCAGACACTCCATGTATAACACTAGTACTCAGCTGCATCCGGTTAGACCGGAAGTCAACCCTAACATAGCTTGGAAAAGGCTTGGCTTATGATGATCAGTTACTTGATGAAGGAAAGATAAGATAAAGATGAGATAAGATATACAGAGTTGATACGACCGAGGGGCTTTCCTTTAAACTGCGTATACTAGGTATCATTTTCAAGCTTGGAGAAGTAGTTTAGTCGCAAATGATTTTGATGAGATGCACCTTAAAGCGATAAATCTGACCAAGACTAGAGATATCACACGCCGCACTACGTTGTCACTTTGTTATCTAGGTATTTAAGATTAGTCACATTTATTTACAAAGGGTGGTTGCGTTTTACTCTGATTTGTAAGCTATTTAGTTTGCTAGAAAAAAGAACTTTTTGGCTCATTTTATTTTTTAACTATATCAAATTAACACTAAACACGTATAGTTTACGTAGTGTAACATAATGCCCCTCTGTCGTATCAACTCTGTATTTATTTGTCAAAAACATATGTCAGTTTCATAATCAGTTGGAACGATTACAATAACAAAAAAAGTATCAACATGTTTTGCCTAGAAAGGCGTACAAATACAATATAGAAAAAAAAAAAATTCAAATTATAAAAAAATGAAAGTTGCGTCAAAATAATAATATTTACGTAAGAGATAATAATTAACAATTGATTAATGTCCATTCGAAACAATATGTAAAATAATAATAATAATGTCAGTAAGCTTAAATATTTCAATAATGTCAATAAGTTCAGAAATCCGTAATTATATAAAAATAAAAGGTTAAGGTCTTCTGCCCACCTCTTTCAGATATTACTAGCGTGATGATTACTTATGGGTAAGTGTCATATCAGTCGGAGCCAGACGAACTGTATTGCTAAGAATTCAGAAAGACATAAAATATTTCAACATAAGATATTCCATATAGTCTGATATATAAAAAATTTATTTATTCAATATCATATTATGTAATCTATGAATACATGTAGTTTTATAAATATTGTAAGGATAGAACAGGGACTGCAACAATACGAGAGTCATAATTTTTATGTTACATAATATCACTGCTGTGTTCCCTAAGGATTTGGTAAAGGAGATGCAAGCTCCGGTGTTATTGAGATATTCCCGTTAGAAAAACCCAATAATACTTTGCCTGACTCGAACATCGACCATGGACCTCAGGCTCAGGGCCCAACGTATTTTTTATGTAAATGTTAAATTTCTTCGCTACGAAACTACGGCGTAGAACTCAGTACGAAGCTACGACGTAGACCTTGCTACGATTATCGTGTGGCGTTCGTAGCAAGTGCTACGAGACGGAAAAGTTTTCTATGAAACTCGTTGAACAGTCGTAATCGTTTTTATGCGGGAATGTTTGATGATGATCCAGTTTAGTGTGAATAGGTCATTTACATTTTAGAATTTTATGTTTCTTTCATTCTGTAAGTGCATTATTTATTTCAATTTACCCGTTTTTAGTATATTTTGCCTTCCAAATATTTCAGCGTTTTTAGTGGATTTGGAACCTTTACTATACAACGTGTAACGGAAAGGGTATATACATACCAAGGGCACGGCTTCTTTGGGTGATATCAAACGATACGGCAAGGGTTTTTTAATCTTATCTCTACATGTTCGGAAGTAATGAGAATTTTTAATACATTGATACCAGAAACCGAACTTTTCAAATTGAAATAAGCACATCACAGAAGAAATTTATCGTGATATTTGCAAGTAACGTGGAAAGTTATTGACCTACGTAGTGCGGTGACACGATTGTTATAATTTCAATTTAAGAAACTTACGAAACCGAAAATTTGTTATCAATTTTTAGAGTATTTTATTTTGAGTTGAAACTCTTCCAATATCGTTGATATCATCCAAAGAACCGTGCCCTTGGTATGTATATACCTTTCCGTTACACGTTATATATAACAACGGTTTTTCCGGGAAAATGCAATCAAGTGAACAATGTATTTTCCAGTTCTCCGCTTAAATATAAATTATTCTTATCTCAATTCTCAGAAACTCATTGCAAAAACAAAACATTTTGCCCCAAAAGAAAACCTCAGAATAATAATTTCATATAACGCCGCAATTACTTTAAACTTGCATACAAAAATGTTCGTGAACCAAATGAAAAATTTCCTACTAACTTGGTTGCTGAAACTACCTCTAAACAGCACGTATGCAGTATGTACTGATATTTGTGGTAGTATAAATTTCAATGAAAGCCTCGCGAACTGAACTCAACTGAACTAGTCGCTCAACCAACTGAACTAACTCAGGTAATTATTGGAGTTGCGCCGAGTTATACTGCGGCTGGTTTCAGTTTATAAATTAGTTATAATTTTACGATATAAAAATTTATCTTGTCCAAATAGTAATAATTAGAACTCATGTTGCCAGTAATACAGATTTTACTGAGGAAGAAATGTAGGTATTCTATTTTTTCGATACTTCTGAGACTATTTTTAAGTATTCGAAGAAATTGCAGAGCAGAACCGTGACCGCTGGAAGAAATGGAGGGAAGCCTTTGTTTGCCTAGCAGTGGGAAACTACAGGCTAACATTATAATAATAAATAAAAAAAACTAATAATTTACGCGATGTATTTATATTATTTATCTGGTGCAATATCAGATGTTGAATTCTTGTCTGTCCGAGCAATTATTATAAACAGAGACACAAAGTTTTTGATTCACGTATTAATATAAATTAATTATATACTTTATTGTACACCCTCGAATATTCACAATGATACAAATAACAAAACTAATGTACAATGCAACAGTCAATCAATCGCACAGGGCAATCTCTTACAGACAAACTTCATATTGACAGAGCTTTAAGGGCAAGCATAACTACGTATTTATCCTGTATTATCTTCATTTTATAAAGCATTTCGCTCGCGACTTCGTCCAAGTGAATTTCAGAATAATTACTTTATAGCACTTACAAGTAATGCACCATACTATGAATGAAAACATTTTTAGAATTGGATTATTACTTCCGAAGATTAACCTCTACATACTAACTTACAAACAAACTTTACTTCTGTATAAATATTAGTATAGATTTAAACTAAGTCAAAAAGACTTCCTTAACTAAGAACCTTCCACTAAACTATGTCTCAAAAACGAAACAAGCCAGACAAACCGCTAGTTGCTCATACTTCTCGCGCTTACTAAACTATTCAACTCGATATTCCCTAACTTGGCTTAATTATTTATATAAAGTCTGTCTGTTCAGGCAGGCTGCGAGGTTCCACTGTCACCTATTTCGGGTCTGGCTGAGCCCCACCAACCCAGTTGGCACGTTGCCAGTGGCCTTGAAAGAAGTCGGTCAATGCGTGTGGCTCACTTCAAGCTTGCCCAGGATTTGCCTGTGTCAGCAGACTACTGAGAGTTCCACAAAAATGAAAATTGATGTCGTATTATATTTTAGAGGCGGAAGAAATATATTTATACAAAGTATATTGTCTAGGGATGATTAACAACAATTGTTTTTCTATTAATGAAAGAGGTTTTTCGCCTTTCGCTAGGATCATAATGAAATTACTCTTTATTGATTTATAAAAAATACTGCAGTGCACTAAGAGTTGACTACTATTTTTAGATATACAATGTATGTGTGTGGATACATTCTATGCAGATTGATTTCATTCTCTTAGATTTTCCTTATTACAAAATTCTTGTAAACATTTTCGTACAAAAAGAAAATCCTAGTTTTCAGGGAAAACTCCGAAAAATACTTTCAGGAAATAAGACGGCTCGGCTTTGTGTGTTTAGAGCTGATTTTATAAAAAGAAGGCTATGTACGTGCGGAGAATACTTGAGGGAGCGTGAAAAATCCGCATGTTATACGTAACGGAACACGGAAAAAGGTTAGTCGCTGAAATAATGGTAGATATGAAATTATGCATATCCGGAAAATCCAAAATTAATGCTCGAACAAAAAATACATAAGAAGATTTACTTAAAATGGGTTAACTAGAAACAAAGCAATATAAAAAGAGAATCTAAGAAGAGTTACAAGCATTAAATGAAGTATGAAATGAACAAGGAAGCGTATAAAGTGCATTAAACTTACCGATGAAGTTCATCGTGCTGCTTCTATCACACTTTCCGTACCAAAAATATATTATATATATATATCCTACAATCTAATAACAAGTCGCCATAAAGTCCGTATATAAAAAATACTTTTAATTTGTAATATTGAGCACCAAATTTTGCCTACATTAGAAAATACATGATACGTATCGTTATAAGAAGAAGAAAGAGAAGTACGTAAGAAGCTATGACATGGTTGAACGGAGAGAACGTCTGCCCGTCGCGAGCGGCGGCAAGCCAATGCTGGCTGGCAACCGTGCAGAGGGTATTTAAGCCCCGTGCAGACTAGAGGCACACCCCCACACAGGCGCGCGCACACACACATACACACAACTTAAGAGGGCGCACAAGGGAAATCGTTCCGCCATTGTAGTCGTAATGGAAATGGTAAAATTGATTCCCGTCAAATTGTACTTTTAATAATGATCGTAATTATCTTTATTGAGGGTTTTTTCTCTAGATTTCTGTGCGCCATCCCTCTGGGAAAAGATAGCGCCAATTTAAGAAATCAAAGCTTATCTCCAAAAAATGTTGCGTATTTTTTAACATGAAATAATCGTTAAAATCTAAAATTCTATTGGCAATACGGCGGGATGACGATAAATAAAATGTAAGTGAGAAAAGTGGATGCGTATTTCACCCCCCTTAACGCACACATGGGTGGGGGCACCCATGCGGATTGCGCATGTGTGAGGGTGTAAGAACAAAGGGAGTGCGGAGGGGGTGTGGCCTCGTGTGTGTGTGCGTGCGTTAAATCTTTTATAGGTCGATGCATTAAGTAATTTAGTATTATACCTTGCATTTGACAGAGGCCGGTTGAGATACGGCCTGCGGCCGGCGGCGGCCGGTTCACTTCCGTATTTTTAACCGTTTCCGTGTCTGGAACGTTTACTTAGGATTTTTTTCTATTGTTGGAACTCTTTGTGAAGATATAGGGTGGTTTCTAATGACAGTCGTCCAACTGAAATATAGAAAGTACTTTCTTGGAAACCTTTTGTTGGTTACTTAACAAGCTTTAATGCGTTCTATGTAATGCTGACTATTAATTTTTTTTAATAGTGTTATTTTCAATGACTCGCTAAAATGCCATATTAAAATCTTTATAGCATTGTAATTAAGTACAGACGACTGTACCGTCTTAGAGCGCCAGTAATTTTAGTCATCTACTATAATAATCCGTATCTAGTCATTAAAAACTATAACAATCACACATTCATGCGCTTCAGAGAAAGCGTAAATTACATTTGAAGGTGTATTACCCAAAAGGTACTGAAAAACTGTTTTCCAAACTAGGCTGGAGCAAACAGTTTAGTAAGTACAAATACATCCTTTTTTATTAATTTACCAAAAATCTTACATTACTTGATAATTGGAATCTCCTTTTAAGCATATTGATGTCTGTGTTAGGAGAATCCGCTCTTCCAATAACTTAATTTTCTAGAGCTAATGGACAAGTATTTATCACAAAAATAATAAAATTCAACATAAAAAAGTCAGTATGTTTTTTTGTAAGTATGTCAATGTTTGAAAAACTTTCTAACGGAAAATATACCACGTTGCACCTGACTGGCAAAGAAAATTTGTTATTTTTCAGTACCTGGAAAACTACGCTTTAATATTGGCAAAAAACAACAGTTAGGGTAAATTAAAAACACCAGGAAAGTTATTTGATTTTTACATTAATGTAGTTGCGAAAACATATTCATGTTAGTCCTAAAAGTTTCTATTCAATTTAATTGATTCTTAAAACCAGGTAAATTGAAAAATAATGCGTAAAATCTCCGATAAAATTTTCTCACGAAATCAAGACAAATCTTATTAATTTATTTTTGCCAAGCTCGTGTTTGTCCACCATCTTAACTAATGGTAAGTGATGATGTGGTCGAAGATTAGGCATGCTTACCTAGAAGTAACCTATTTACTCTTGACTTAAATACCCCCAGGTTATAGCTATCAAGATACACAGACTCCGGCTTCCACTCCTTAGCCGTATGTATAATGAAAGTATTCCCGAAACGTTTTGCGTATGGGTGAGATGTTCCTCATGTAACTATGGCACATTGCCATTTGTTTGGTAGTCCGAAGATGAAACAGGCTTGGTAGAATTCCATTGGAAAAATCTATCACATACTCCCCAAAACGTAACTGATAGAAAACCAATAGGCTTGCAACTTGTTGTACACAGCCAAGGTGAGGGACTCTCTGCCGGCTTCTGTGTTCCCTACTCGACAGCCTTTAAATCTATAGTATACAGGCATCTTTTGGGCTCACTTGTTTTATTGTAGACCTCATCTATCGCTTAGCTATAGTCTTGATTGAGGTCAAGAGCGGGCTCTACCGAAAAAAAATGGGCCAGTGCGAGTCTGACACACACATCGAGAGTTCTACACCGAGGGGGGTAGTATTTTTTATGTTTTTCGTTATATATAAGAATGTTACCTACATAGTTTGCTTTTTTTTCAGAACTTCAAGGGACCTTACTATATGGTTTTAATTCATATTTGATATATCCACGCGTTTCCGAAATAAAGGGTCTTGACAAACAGACAAACGGACAACAAAGTGATCTTACAAGGATTCCGTTTTTTTCTTTTGAGGTACGGAACAAAAAAGAACACATGACATTCAATCACGTCTGCATCGTACCTTATTAGTAAAATCCGCCACGTATGTTAAACAAACTAACATCACAACAACAACACACAACTCGCCATCTAAAGCATTCGACTAAAACTCTAAAACCCCATTAAAACTTACATCGAATCATCCAAAACTTAATTTACGGGCATCCACATCCACAATATTGACATTCACAAGATTCCTCCCGGTGACTAGAAGACCTCATAATCCATGATTAAGATTCAGCTCCGACTTCAGACTACCCGCACTCTGCACTCATTTGAATATTATATTAAACGGTGACATAAACAGCGCATTATATTATAAATAGTTTCGCACATTTACTGTTATTATGTCATGTTGTGTGTGCGATAAGGGAAGGGAATTTTGATTGGTTTTAGAGTTTTAATGGCTTAATTTTAGTATGGAGGGTTGACGAATAAAGGCTTTACACAGACGTCTGTAAAAGAGGAGTCTTTTATCTCTCTGTGGATTTGGAAGTAAGCTTGAGGTAGAGAAACTGTTTTAAAGAACGTTCTTAGGAAATACCACGTCTCCGGAACTCAGGTGCAACTGAAAGAAAAGGATGGATTTTTTAGTTAATAGATGTCGGAAATTCCCTTCTGCTTCGCCCAGAGTTAGAGAAATCGTTGGATAAATTCTTAATCCCAAATAAAAATAAGGTAGACAAACTGCGATTTCATGACCAGTAACATTATCCTTAATGATTTCAAATAATTTAAAGTAAATGCTGAAATTCATAGAATTTTTAATAATTAACTTCTGACATTCATAATTGCTGTTAGAATGCTACTTTCTCTAGTTTTCAATTTATAAATTTATTTATATAATCAAAACAAACAAAAGCAATGGGTTAATTTAAGGACTTATAGATGTAAATTGGGACCCTTACCCATGTAAGGTTCTATATGAAGTTAGCCCATAGCCATTTGAATAATATGCGTTTAATTAACATTATAGGATAAGACACGCATTAGTAATAAAAATACAACAGACAAAAATCCAGAACCTCCTTTCACATAAAAAAGTTAGATTACAAAATCTTAAAAAAGGAAATACCAACCCTTAAGTGCTTCTTCTTTCCAAAGAAAAGTTACAACAACAAACGATTGTCATCCGAAGAAACGGAAGTCACGATTTCACGCTCCACCACCCCTGTGCCCAACAGTGGACCTTGTTTCTCGTGTAAAAGGAACAAGACCCACTTAAAAGCGTCAAAAACCGATAATCATCATAAAAAAATCATATAAACTTTTTTAATCCCAATCGTTCGCAAGTAAAAGCCTGAAAGGGGGTAATATTCAAGAATTATGCTTTTCATAAAGGCAAGCGGTCCACTTCACTCAACCGACCCAATAAGTCGCGCCAAAGAAAGTGTGCATTACCGTAAAAATAAAAGTCGAAACCTCTTACTGAGGTTGTACGCGCAAATTGTCCTCACCGCAAAGCTAACAGAACTATGCCTATCTCGCTCACACTTATACGAAATCCTATACTCCTTGGTGAGTAAGTAATTTTTGACAATAGAAAAGATTCTAGGCGCGTGATTGTAATAACGAATAAAACTAGTTTTTAGAGAAATCGTGGCTTTTTATTGAGATTTATATAGTGGGAAGTAGAAAGAAGATATTACTCGTGTAGTTACGTTTGAAGTTCGGTTGATTTAACTAAAAACAGTTGGCCTTACTTTTCGATGGTGATTCTCTCAGCTTTTGTTAAAGCTTTGTTTGTTTACCTGTAAAAGAAAAAAGTGAGTTGTTAGTCAAATATGCAAATAAAAAAAAATGTGGTCAAATAAACTTCCGCAATAATATGTAAGTTAACAATCTTTTAAGTCCCAGAATTCGATCATTTAAATGATTATTTTTCTTTGTATTTTAATGTCTTTAAATAAAAAATGTATTCTTATACTAAAACAATCAACCGAAGTAAACTTATTCATTAAAAAACAAAAGAAATGCAACAATCCGTGTAGTCGTAGCTATATTGATAAGGCGTAGCCGCTAAGCTACGCCGTAGCAGACGCTACGAAAAGCGTAGCGCCTGAACAAAAGAATAATGCAATGCACTAGGGTGCCTTTACATTGAAGAATTCAGTTTATTCTGCTCAATTCTTTACTTTTTTCGAAGTTTCATAAGATGCGGATAGTTTTAAAACGGTAATTTCAACTTAAAGTATGAAAGGCCTTTGTTTAAAAGTGGAGTTGGTTCAAACTATTTTAGTTCGTTAATATTTTTTTATGAATTTATGTAATATTGCTCTCTCTCTAGCAAGATAATATATATACACTTGTATAGCTTTTTCTAAAAACATATGTATTAAAGTAACCATGTTAAATTAATTTATTATATTGTTTGTTTTGAAATTTCTTTTTATTTCAGTTTTCTTTCTTTGTAATTGTATAAAGGGTATGTGTTACCCAGTAACTGGGTTGAAGAGGTAAAATAGAAAGTCTGTTTTAACATGCGGTTAGACTGGAAGCTGTCCCTAACTTAATTAGATAAAAGTCTAGTAGGATGATTGATATTCCTTTGTATTATTTTTTTATTGGTATTCTCTGATTATACAATGTCTTAGCATAATTTTACTACCTATCAGTAGCGAAGAGTGAATTTTCATAAAAGGGAAGCCGGACCAAAAAATGCTTACCTTGCTCAAGTGTGATGCGTGAATTTCAGTAACCGTGGCCTTGTGGCTGACTTCGAAATCTTGTAACTTCGTAAATAATTATTTGTTTAATTGAAAGTAATAGATTACTATTTATATATTCATATATAAAATAATAGACTAATATTTGCCATATTTCAAAAAGGAAGCCGGTAGGATTCGAGTTGTATGGAGCCTTCGCCACTGCTACCTATAGAAGTCAACAAAGATTTAGTTATTGGATCAATTTTTCTCACTAAGGTTTGAGTCTGAACAATATTTCAGGCTGATAACATGTTTGAAGTCATGAATAAAATAATACGTTAGGTGTACTATTAAGTATATAATAAATAAAAAAATGTGCGGGGGCTAAATCATCATACGAACCAAATCAGCGTTCGGCAGCGAAAAAGAGTATCAGACTTTTGTTGACTAGAAACCCATCCTGTTCCTTCAGCTGGCTTTACATTCCGGGGTCGCGGAATCAAGTTAAAAAATTCCCAAAACTATAAAAATTAATACCGCCTGTGGTACGTAGCCAGAACACCAGCAGTATATCATTGGTACATCAGTGGTATATCTGAGGTACATGAACAATATATCAGCTGTACATCAGTGGTATATCAACGGTACATCAGCAATATGTCAACACTATACCAGCTGTACATCAGCGGTACGTCTGCGGTACGAGAGCAGTATGTTGGCGGTACGTTAGCAGCGTGTACCGGTAGGTCAGCGGTCCGTACGCAACGATAAACCGGAGCCCACTCGCGTCTGATTTCATTTACAATTCATTTGATATACTTAGCGCGGATCTTTGATGGACGCGCTAGGGCTACTCCACGTCGGGGCCGGCTGACAAGTGGGGAGATTTGTTTATATGCATGAGGTGGGTACACATTTAATTTTCTTAGATTTTAGTAACATCAAATAACATAAGATTTATTTATTTGCGTAAACATTGTGTAAACATTCAAGGATACAAAAGTGCACGTATCATAATAATAGGTCCAGACATGTTGGTCACGTAAATGTTTTGATTAATAAATTTGAATGTAAGTTCGTATTATTTTACTTGATTTTATTAAATATTTCTCCAATTTAGTGGCACTTTCTGGGTAGCCATGGGCTTATATGACCAGTTATTTTATAGTTTTAAATTTTTTCTGGGTAGCCATGGGCTTATATGACCAGTTATTTTATAGTTTTAAATTTTTCGTCAACACGTCAACTATCTCAACCATAAATGAGGTCAAATTTGACACGTATTTTTTAAATAAAAAGAAAGTTTTATTTAATAATTTTAATTCTATTCTTTTTCAACAAAAATAAAATTCAATGCGCCATAAAATTCTCCCCTGCCAGCCCTGCCATCGTTTAGGTATAAAGTTACGTCTGAACGCAAGTGGTCCGGGGGTAAATACGTTTTCTTATTCCTTTCTACCCCTCGCCCCTCACCCCGCGTCCCTGCCATACCCCTCCGCTCTCTACTGACCCTCGAGGACTTGTACACACTGGAAACGGTTTTCCAGTAAGTGTTAATGGTTTGTTTGGATTTGTAATTAGGAGCTTTTCAGTGTATCGAGGGGAATGTGGGGAAAATGATAGCCGATTGGCTGGCTGGGGAGTCGTGCGTTGAGCTATTGTTTAAAGGTAGTACAGGTAATTTTAATTAGAAGATATTAGTTTTTAGGGTGCTGAACTCAAAAATTGAAAAAAAGAAAGATCTTTTTTGCATTTACTGTTACAGTTTTTAAAGCATGACTATCCTTTTTTCCCTTTTTTGCGGTTGTAAAATCATCAATATATGATCATAACATACAAACGGAAAACAATTATCTAAAAATGTCCTTAATTTTATTGAATCATCAAATTGCTGTAAAAAATTCAATGCATTTTCACTTCAACAAAAAGAAAACGCTAAGTCGTCCCTCTTCCGTCCCACATAACGACAATAGAAGTTAATTCTCCTTTTCAAACAAAATGAAAGTTAATTGGGCGTGTCTTGTAACTGCTAACTAAGTGAGAGCGGCTATTAGCTTACGTTCAATCCGTGTGTCAATCCAGACTGTCAGTCCCGACTGACAAGTAAGTAGTGGTTGGGAGCGAGTGTGTAAAGAGTGAAGATAATTTATGTTACACTATGGTTGTGTTTTAGTTTCCTATATTATTTTGTTTAGTCCGTCAATTAGGTATTTTACCAGAAAATATAATCCCATTAAAAACAATACTCGTCAATAAAACCAAGTCTCGCAACTCAGTTCTTCTACCGTAAAAAAATTTGACATCCATGTTTTAAATCTTTAACGTTTTAAATAAATAGATTAACTCGGCCATCGCATGAAAACACAATATATCTCACAAGTAATACATACATATAAAAAATTTTTTAGCAAAAAATAGAACCGACTTCCATATAAAAACACTACAAAGGCAAAAAATCCCTTTAATTTCGGAAGGCGGTGTCAAAAATGAAAATATATACAAAACTAAAGACACCGCCTTCCAAAATTAAAGTTATATTTGCCTTTGTAGTGTTTTTATATGGAAGTCGGTTCTATTTTTTGCTAAAAATTTTTTTCACGCTTTTTAGTGGGTCGGTTTGTAATTTATCTAGTTACAAAAGCCAAAATGTCAACTACTTATTACCTATTACAAAATATTGCTTTTCCCGGTGCAGAGGCGTTAATTTTTGAGGAGTTCTCCTGGTACATCACCATCAGCTCTACTTCACCATATGCATTGTGACGAGCATAATGTGCTTAACATCCATATTCAAGTAACCTAATCGCAATCAACGAAATACTTATTATTGAGTAGTTTCGGTGGCCATCTGGGGTCTTCATCATCAGTTCCACTTCTGCAAATGGTGCTTTTCGAGAGCAACTGCACAAGGTACTATAAGAAATACCCAAAACGCTATAGGTGTGCCTATAATATTTGAAGAGTTCCCTCGATTTCTCCATGATCCCATCATCAGATCCAAATGTGACGACAATGGGACTAACTAGAAAGTATACCCTTTCAAACAAAAAAAGAATTTTCCAAATCGGTCCAGCCATCTCCGAGTTATGAGAATACATAAAAAAAGAAAAAAAAAGTTCAAGACGAATTGTAAACCTCTTTTTTTTATGTCGGTTAATAAATTACATTGTTTTTGCGATTGCCAAGTCAATCTATTTATTTAAAACGTTAAAGATTTTTAATGTTGATATGGTCACTATATAGACTAGGGGCCCACTTGCAGCAACACTTTAAATCGAGATTTACAGTACCATAAACTCGATTTAGGTACTGTAAATCACGATTTAAAGTGTTGCTGCAAGTGGGCCTTAATGTTGTTAGGCTAGATAATTACGTAACAACTTAAGACAGAAGGTCCCTTAAGTAGGGACTGAATAATCGAATAACCGACTTGGTATTACATGGATCTCACAACTTTTTACGGTAGAAGAACTGAGTTTTTTTTTTTTTTTTTGTGTGTGGCATCTCGCAGGTCAACCTCTGAGGTTGTCGGCTGCTTAACCGGACTTGCTTGTGGTTGCCTTAATTAATAAATTAATTAAAGCCTGGAGGCTTTATTAAAAAACTTACAAACTAGGCGACTACACGCTAAGGGCACCCCCTGTGGGGTACGGACCTCGGCTTAGGGCGTCGCAGGGGAGGGCAGCTAGGGACAGGCTGGATCATATCATTATTATTATTAATAAGGGAATTTAAAGCTACTGGCTCAGCGTCGCGGGCTGGCTCTGGCAAGGGTCGGGGTGGACTATTACGGGGACGTCGCGGTGGGCCTCGGCGGCGAGGACGGAAGGACGGTCGGTTTTTGTGTTTGTGTGCCACTGTACTTGTTTCCCTACGGCTCTCTTGGAGCAGGGTGATTGCGTCATCGGGAGTGACTAGGGTATGCCTTGGTCGGCGAATCTTAGAGATACGCGAGGGTTCGTATTGGGCGGCCGATACGATAAGGGGATTCCTATGTTGGATTGAAATTTCAAAGAAACGCTTGGAGACACGTTTCATGAACTGCTGGATGGTGGGCATCTTGAGATCTACGTGAAGAAGCTCATTTCGAACATAAAAGGGGGCTCCCGTGACTCTACGGAGGAATCGGTTTTGGAGGGTCTGCATCTTGTGGATGAGGTAGGGCTTTGCATGTGCGAAAACAACGCAGGCGTAGGTCATGATGGGACGGATGACCGCGGTGAAAATACGCAGCTTGCACCTGAGTGATAACTTGCTGCGAGAGCTAAGAATGAAGTGGAGCCTACCTAGAGCGAAAGCGGCGCGCGAACGTGCCTGCTTTATGTGCTCAGCGAAGGAGAGGTGTCTATCGAGGACCACGCCTAAGTATTTGGCTTGCTTTTCCCAAGGGATCGGCTTGCCGTACATGGTAATCGGACGGGGGGAGGGTGGGTTTATCCGCGGTTTAGAAAAGAGGACTGCCTGGCTTTTATCTGGATTGACTTCGATTCTCCATTTCCGGAACCACTTGGCCAGAGTGTTTGCGGAAGTTTGGAGAGTGCGAGCGATGGCATCGGGTTTAAGACCGGTATAATAGATAGCCGTATCGTCGGCTAATAGGGCTAGCTGGGTATTTTTATGCTTGGAAATATCACTAGTGAATAGCGTGAAAACGAGAGGGGATAGTACGGAGCCTTGAGGAACTCCTGCGCGAATGGGATGGGGGGAGGAAAGCTCCCCCTCAATTCGATAACGAAAGGTGCGATTCGATAAAAAGTCCCGTAGGATGAGCACGAGACGGTCAGGCACGCCGAGTTGGTATAGCTTATAGATTAAGCCATTGTGCCAGACTTTGTCGAACGCTTTCGCTATGTCGAAGAATAAGGCTCCCGTTATTGCGCCCCGTTGGAAGCCGGCGCTGACGTGTTCTACGATGCGGTGGACTTGTTGGATACATGAATGTTTGGTTCTAAATCCGAACTGCTCATTGGGTATTAGACTCTTTGCTTTGGCAAAATCTTTGAGCCGCTTATATATAAGCCTTTCATAGATTTTACCGAGGACGTTGAGTAAGCTAATGGGACGGTAGCTAGACGGGTCAGACTTGGGCTTGCCTGGTTTGGGAATACCTATGACGGTGGTCTGTTTCCAGGTTGTAGGGAACATATTATTGCTCAATGCGCCATTGAAGATGGCAGTCATTAGCACTATAAGCTGGGCGGCGAAAAGTTTGAAAACCCTATTGGTGATGCCGTCGGAGCCAGGGGCTTTTCGCGGTTGGAGACTTTTAATGATATCCTGGACCTCATCAGGAGTGATGGGGGCCAGTGGATTATCGGGATCTTCGACGGGCGGAAGGGAAGTTCTACGTTCGACTTCGGCGTTCACCATATCGAGGTGGGCTTGGTCTACTGGTTGAGAGCTGGGAGAACATTGGGACTCTAGGCTGTCGGCTAGGCATTCTGCTTTTTCAGAGTTATCGAAGGCGACACTCTTATCGGGACGAATGAGAGGAGGCATTGTGGCCTCTTCAGTGGATCGTAACTTCCTCTGAAGCTGCCAGAAGGCAAGATGCGTGGGCTCAAGTTCACTCAGCATCTTGTCCCAGCTCGCATTACGCTGCTCGGCAATGCGTTTCCTTACAGCACGCTGTAAGTTGCGCATGTGAGCTTTGTTTGCGGCGCAGGGAAAAGCGCTGTACGCACGGATGGCTGCGTTCTTCTCGGTTATCAGATTCCGTACATCTTCCGGGAGTTTCCAGCGGTGGTCTTCCACTACAGGAACTTCCCTTGAACAATCGTTCAGGACGGATTGTACGTGATCTGTAAGCGAGTCGATCGCCGCCGTCGTGTCAGCGACTGAGACTATGTGGTCAGGAATGGTGTCCAATTGAGGCGACGTGGTGGATTTCAGTTTTTCACTTACTTTCCTCCAGTCGGTGATCAATTGGGTCGGAGGAGGTTGGGTAGGATCATGGTTACCCGAGCGAAAACCTAGGTGTAGGATAACGGGACGGTGATCCGAGTTGAGCTCGTGAAGCGCTTCTATGGAGTGTAAATGGAGGTTTACATTCTTTAGGAGCGCCACATCGAGGACATCGGGGTTATGGTTGGGGTCGTGTGGGTAGTGGGTGGGAGTCATCGGAGCGATGACGTCATAGTTTAGGGTCGCGCCTAGGTTATACACGATTCTGCCTCTGGCATTTGTAGTGTTGCTGTTCCAAGCGGGGTGTTTGGCGTTGAGATCGCCCGCTAGTAAGACGGAGTCACTCAGGCCAAAGAGAGTCGTGAGATCGCTGGTGAGCGCGATAGGATCGTCTGAAGCAAGAGACGCGACCGATGGTGGGGGATGGTAGGCAGAGATGATGGTTATCGGAGGATGACCAGTCATGCCTAGTCGACAGGCAGAGTACTCTAGGTGAGAGAGAGGCGCGGGTGGGGTCAGAGGGATGCAGTATAACTCCTTCCTATAATAAATAAGGGTACCGCCGCCGTGGCAGCGTGTTCTGTCATTGCGAACTAGACGGTAATTCGCAATTTTAGGGTCAGCGCGGTGGGGTTTCAAAAGGGTCTCCTGTATAAGGAGGACGTCTAATTGGTGGTCGCGGAGGAATTTAGTTATTTCGGCGCGTTGGTTGAAATGGCATTTGAATGGCATTGGCGTTGAAAAAACCTAATTTGAGGGATCGAGGCCTAGTGTGGTTTGTGCGTTGGGAATCCATTGGATCAGTCCATCGCATCCATCTGGTCGAGGCCTAGCACGACATCACTGTGTGTGCTGAATATTTGGCTGTACATTGCCGTCGTAATTTTGCCGTTATTCTGCTGCTCGGCAGCCAGAAGGGCATCGCGGAGAGACCTGGCTTGGCGGGTCATAAATATTCTATAGTGGCGCAGTAGAGTCTGGCCGCAAGACTCGCCGTGCGCGGGTGAGGGATTGGGCGGTTGTTTGGCTGCAGGAGCAGCAGTGGTTTGGGGCTCGGGTTGGGGACTGGCTGTGGCCTCTGGAGCCACGGCTATAGGCAGGATCGGCGCTGCGATGGGTATATCCATCAGTGCCTGCAAAGGTTTGGCAGTGGCCAAGGAGGGAAAGGCTTTTTCGTGGTTTAGCCTGTTCCACGGGGATGGTCTCTGAGGAGCGAGACGTTGGGGAATTTGAGAGGAAGGTGCCTCTCTTTGTTGGCAGGCGTTGGCGCGCTTCGCTAATTTAGGAGCGAGTTTGGGGCTTTGGGACAGCCGCGGTAGTTTGCCGGGTGACCGGTCTGGCCGCAGAGAACGCAGCTGGGTGATTCCAAACAGAGGGTTCGGTCTTTGGGCTGAGGGCAGTCCGCAGTGCTGTGCTCGCCCAGACACTTGACGCATCTGGGAGTCGCATAGCAGTTGCTCTGCGCATGGCCATACAGTTGGCAACGGTGGCATTGTCCCACTGTTGCGGTTTTGTAGGGCTTTTCAATTGAGATACCGGATAGGGAGCAAATGGACTTAATCCTAAAAATCGGGTGATGACCTTCGGTTGGTTCACAAATGACAAGAACCATGTCGTACAATTCACCGCCTCTCGCTTTATGTAAGCGATGGACGGCGATCACTGGTATACCTTGATCGGCAAGGTCGTCTTTAATATCCTGTACTAGGATTTCTTTAGGGACACGTTTAATAATAACACGAGTGGGCGTGTCCTCGGGGAAGGAGAAAGTGTGAAAGGAAATATTCCTTTCACGGAGGGCGCGATATAGTTCCCTATAGTCGTTCGACGTAGGGACGGTGACTTTAATGCCATTTTGGCAGGCACGGGCGTTTGTGTAGTTGATCTTTCGATCAACACACATCTTGGACACATCAGTCCATTTACCCTTGTCCTGGATGTAAAAGGGGGGCGGAGGGCGTTGCTTCCTTTGGGCTGAGGAAGTTTGGGCTATCGGGCTGGGGGGACGACTATTCTGCGCGCGAGCAGAGGTAGTTGGGACGGGGCTAGCGGGTCGAACGGGCGTTTGAGTTGGGGACGGGGGCGACGCGGTGGTCTTTTTGGCCTTGCTGGCCTGGGAGGTTTTCCCTTTCTTCCTCTTGCCACCGGTGACGACTTGAAAGTCGTCTTCCGAGGACGAGGGGCATAATGACAAATCATTGTCGGAGTTGTTATTGGACACTGGTTCGGTGGTGTCCATTTCACGGAATTCAACTGCAGCGCACACCTGCGCGGCGTCCATTGTTTTATGAACAATGGGATTAGTAGGTGGGCCGGAAACAATGGATGATTTCGGGAATTGGGCGGCCGGCACGACATTGTCGGCGGGCGGGAGCGATAGAGGGCTATCTACCTGGAAGTCGTTCGTTGTTCGATGAACAATGGGATCGGAGTTGATAAACACTTCCGTGAATTGACCAACCGGAATGCCTTGATCAGCAAGCGGGGGAGATAATGGGCTGTCAAGTGCGTCACTAAAATCAGCGACGTTGGCTTCGGTAGCCGGAGGACAGTTAGCGATATCACGCTGGATTATTCCGCCATATCTGGCGGAGATAGCAGGGTTTTCCTTAAGGATTTTTAGCAATATCTCCAAAATATTGGAGTTTGCCATGATTGGCGAATGGATCAAAAATTCAATGGGGAAATTTTGGAGATTTCTCTCCCGCGGGGGACCTATTTAAAGCCTAACTGACCTAACTCCCCGGATGGATGGGTCCGGGGATGTGTAACCCTCCCAGTCGGGTAGAGACTGGGAGGTGAGTACCTAATGGTGAGCCCTAAGCTTGTAACCGGTCGCCAGTCTTATTGTGCGAACTGGACCCTATTGGGTCTAGTGCGAAGGGGTAGACACACCCAACCGACACTAGGTGTGTAGCTGAAAAGGAAACTCAGTAACTAGGTTTGACTAGGAGATCCCCCAAGGCCAAAACCTAGCACTCGACTCCAATTGACTGCTTCACCCTGAAGGGGATCAGCGGGTGCGTCGGGTCAGCACCCCCTTGGTATTGTTGACACCGTGAGGTTTCCAACCAAGGACCACGAAACTGTGGTTTTACCCTGAAGGGGCCAAACAAAATTGTTTTTGACGATACTCTGTTATAGAAACAAAATATCCTTCACTGCCTTGAAAAAGGCGGTTCCGGATCGGGAGTTGTAGTCGGCGACTACGAATGACGTCACGTCGAGCGCGACGAAGCGATGACACAAACACAGAACGATCGGGAGCGCAGAGCGGCACGACCGTCTCGGGCGAGCGTCGGGCGGAGAGTGAAGAACTGAGTTGCAAGATTTGTTTTTTTTTGACGAGTATTGTTTTTCATGGGATCTCATTTCTTTTTGTAGATAGTCCTACTTTTTTCCTTTCCGGCGCCTTCTACTTTTTGTATACCAACAACGAATTTTCTTAAAGCCCTCTCTCTGGTTTTTTTATTCCGTTGACCATTTTACAAGTTGCCTTTGAACATAATTATTTCTAGATACCTATCTACACATATTATTCCATTATATTATACATAATTATATACAGGTACACTGATTAATTAACTGTAAATGTAACTTTGTAATCCCATATAAATATATGGGATTACAAAGTTATTTATGCAGTTGATGTATCTATAAAACTGGACCGAAATAGAAAAATATTTTAGTTTTTCTTGATTCATACACTAAACACTAATTGTATTCTAAATTTGAAGCTTCTATGTCTGCTAGAAGTGCCTTAGACTTTTGATGATCGGTCAGTCAGTGAGTGACAAAATTAAGGAACTTTGACTCATTATAATTCTTAAACTACTGGTTCAAATTAAATGAAATTTGAAATATATCATGTTTATACAATGCCTGTTTAGTTACTGAAAACTCAGGCTTCTAGTTTTATTCACTGCCGTGCCCCCAGAAAAATAAGATAAGTTGAAACTTTTTATTTCGGACCATATAATCCATAAAAAGTTAGAAAGTTATACCTAATAGCATAGCACCTACCGATTATTCTGAGAAGATTGAAAATGAGAAAGCTCTCATTAATAAGATCAACATAAGTACCACATATATAACATTACAGTTTTAATTTACAACAGTAATAAGTCGGGACTGCCAAAATAGTTTCGTTACAGTTTTAGAGGCATCCCGCCGACGTCCTTTGGCCAGAGACAAAGCTTTGTTCAGTTCCTGTCAGTGACAGGCTCCCACAAGCTAATGTGAGTTCAGGCTACTTCAGTTCGTAGCACGGAGACTGAGTATATGCACTTTTAGCTTATTTTTACTCAGAAGTTCTGTGAGTTAATAATGATTTTTAAAAATGTATTTTGTGTCAGAATGTTGAGCATTTTAATGTAGAATATTGCCACTATCGGACTGTTTTTAAAACTGTAGTATTGCTATTTATTTTGTAAATTGGTTTTAAATAACACTTTTACACGTTATGTTTTTTTATAAATTTAAACTAGATGAGACCCAGGATATGGCAGTATATGTATAGCTAGCACTTCGCCCGTGACTTCGTCTAGCACTCCCCAATAATGCAGCATACTACCAAAGAAAGACTTTTAGAATTGAATATTTAGTTCCAAAGATACCCCTACATACAAACTTACGAACAAATTTACCTCTTTATAATGTCAGTATAGATTAAACTAGCAAGCCACCTCGCTCGTATATACCCGCATGTTAAAGCTCTGATACATCTTCTAAGATATTAATTTTAATCATAATAAATTATGCTGTAAAAGCTAATTTTGATCGAAATGCATAACGTATCTTAAGTCTCTAATTGGTTAAGGGATAATACTTTTTTGTTTAAAATAACTTCGTTTTTGTAAAATGTATAAGATAAAAATGGTTACTGTGTATTATCCTTAGAAGTAAGCCCATACAATTGTGGACTGTTTTTAGATTTTTTTAAGACATACAATTTCGTAATATATAACTTTAATCTATCGCGTTAGGCCAGCGTTTGCAATGTAAAAGAAAAATATGTCTTTCACATGACAAATCTCTGCGATGTAATTTTTATACAGCCTTGCTCTTGAATCACTCAGTTGATTGGTGAAAACCTCATTTGTTAGGAGAATTTAGCAATAGATTCATGTAATAGTTACCAACTGCAATATCAGGAGGATTGTCTATACCAAACATTTCTTCCTTTTTTATTTTGGTTGGGTAATGCCAACAATTGTACAAATTGTCTTAGATCATTCCCTGCCGGAGTCTGTATTTCTCGATAGCTATAACCTGGGGGACTTTAAGTCGAGAGTGAATAGGTTGCATTTTCGACCCCATCATCACTTACCATCAGGTTAGATGATGGTCAAACGCAAGCTTACTATCAATAAAAAAAAACTAAATACTTCTACATAACTACGTTAAAGTACTATTAACTATGTTTTCACTTGTTACTTTAGTGAAGTTTTATTTTTAAGTGAAGATAAAGCGTGGGTAAAATGACTGCTTGTAACTCACCTAAACGTAAAGAGGATAATTCTGTTTATCTCCAACGTAGTTCAACACTATCATTACACATTTATTTCCCAATCGAATAACAAATTGATATCGATCAGCTTCGCAAGAACAGGAAATAAGCTAAAACAGCGGACATTCGATAATCGACTATTATTATTTATTGAAAGGCGGATATTATCGGATATTGGCGGATATCGGAGCCGCCTCTAGTGATGTAGTTAGGTTAGGTTAGACAGTCACTGTCGGGGGGTTAAGATTAAATTCTTGGAGTGTATTGTGAGAATTTATTGATCTCTCATTGGAAGCGCACGATTTTAATGGAGAAAATTTAAAATTATATGCTGAAAACTTAGTTTTCAATTAATATTTCATTATTATGTAATCTTTGCATCTCCCCCCAGGAGAGGGCACAAGCTCCTGTAACACAGGTTTATCACCTAGCATGGGAGTCAGAGACTCAACTGGTTTATGTAATCATTTTTGTAACATTTTTTTAGTGCAAATAAAGATTATATTATTATACTAGCTTTTACCCGCGACTTCGTTCGCGTGGGAGGTTTTTCCCGCGTAAATCCCAATCCCGTGGGAGTTTCGGGATAAAAACTATCCTATGTCCTTTCCAGGGTCCTAAACTATTACCATGCCAAATTTCGTCTAAATCGGTTCAGCGGTTTAGGCGTGAAAAGAGACAGATAGGCAGAGTTACTTTCGCATTTATAATATTAGTATGGATTATTATCGCTAAGGGCAGTGGTGTCCCAGTGGTTGTGAGCACGACTTAGTCGTGGGTTCATGTAACTTTCATCATCATTACCGTTCTTAAATCACTTAAGGAAAACATCGTAAAGAGACCGGTATATCCAGGAGCCAAAAATTCCTAAACGAAGTTCCTGAAAGTAGTTGGTTCAGAATTGGCTTCTGAATCAATTTCCGTCATAAAAAATAGGTGTTAAATTATGACAGAAAAATCTTTCATTTAACTTAAAATGGAAACACAGTATCATGACAAATTAATACAATATGCACATATGTTTTGCGTTTAGTGAGGATAACTATTTTTATAAAAAAATGTCTAGGTTTGTTTCAATTTATTTAGTTACGGATATTGTTTTAGACTTATAATTTACTATTCTAATTGGGGTGTCTGAGGTATTGCACTTAATTTGTTACACGTTGTAAAGGTGTGTCTCAACGTTATAGTTTGGCAATGTGAAGTTATTATATCGTTAAAATTTCTTACAGACATTTTTCTTTTAAAACTTTGATTTGGGTAACAGTTTTCTTGGTTATATTTGATTTGCTCGCGTTTGAGCACCTTCTCACGTGATTTAATTGGATCCCGCTGTTTACTGGCTTTACGTAAAAGGTAATAAATCTCTAATGAAATAGAAAACCTGTCTAAAGGTGGACTGATAATATGGTGATTATTATAAGCACCGTGTCAGTCGTTATAGTGTCACTTAGGGGAGCTAGCTATATACAGATAAGAAACATATGTAGAAAAGAAACACTCTGTACACGCGTACGTATTCATATATAAATTGCGACGTTGCCGTCCTTCAAGTACGCGTGTACAGTGTTTCTTTTACGTATCAATTTAACATTTTAAGTGAATATTTTAATATAAAAAAAGATTCTGTTTTCGAATGGTAATATTTTTTTAGCAGGTATGGATGCTATACTATTGTGGGTTAACGGGAACGCCCTCTGTTAGTTAACATACTGTATTTCTGATGACATGCATAAAGCCAGCCTAGCTTGTATGCTTTCAAATAAATCCATTAGAACTCAACTGCATTCGGCGAGTCAATATCTCCTGATGATGCTGCGTGGAGGGGCGAAACACGTGTCGAGTGTGGTTTGTTTGCATGTGTGTATTATTATTGCATCCCTCCTGCATGTGCTATATTTGTGGAAGGGCGGTGCTGCATACTGCATACAAGATTGAACATCTAGTTCTTGACGGAATTAACACGAGATATTTATATGGGTTTACGCAAAGTAATTCCTGATTCCATTCTGTATAAATACCATTAGTTTAAATATAACTACCGAAAACAAACATTCAAGCTTCATTTCACCACGTCCTATTAACAGGATCATCCCATTTCTTCCACCCCCGGTTTTTTCACCGACAAACGAATGTTCTCCGAATGATTAGCATACATCGACGGCTTGACGGATGCCGTGTCCGAGCCGGACCGTGACGGATCCGGCCCGCCCGGCTGATGTATAACCGGAATATATTACGAACAGGTTTTTTCTGTTGGATGTTTTTTCGGTGTAATATTTTAACGCAAAACGGTATGTTTGTGTTTTGTTTTATTTGCTATACTGAAGTGAATGTGTTTGGTTTTGTAAACTATGTATCTGATTTTAAAGAGGAATTGGTAATTAGTAAAGCAATGTAGTTATAACTTAATAGTTTAAAGAACTAAAAACACGCTTAATCATATGTCCTCGTCATCAGGAGAAATGGACAGAATATGGTAAGACGATCTAATGAGCCCAAACTCGATATATTTACTAGTAGACAGTACCAGGTTTCATCAGCCACCTTTCAATTCCATCATCAGACTAGCTCGATGGTACCATATTATTGTATTGTCATCTAATCTACATATAATTACCAAGTTTCATGATTTACAACAATTAGAAGTGCGTGTAATTCAGATTCTTAGATTTTATTACGTAGTTTGTTACAGCTCGACCTCATCAAAGCGTGTTAAAATATATTTTTCTCCTCTTTCTATGTGGAAAAGTCGCAACGTTTTGTGAGCTAAATTCTATGTCGTGTTTTTTATATAACATAAGTTGTATTTACTAAAGTTGAGGTTTTTTTTCTCTGGGTGGGAAAATCATCGAATGACTTCTCCCGCTGTGGGTGGAGTGGAAGGAAGTGTCAGACTTTTACTGACTAAGACTCACCCTGTTCCTTCAGCTGCCCTTAAGTTCCGGGGCCGTCGGTCTGAAGACAGTCAGGTCTATGTGTAATTTTTTTACATCACCATTGCTCTCAAATAACGGTGAAGGAATATGTGAAGAAACTGGCCTGTCCTCGGGCCGAAATATTCGAAAAAATGCGACATCCACCTGCACACACTGGGCCCACGTGGTCCACTACGGCCCATTGCCTTTTATAAAGAAAGGAGACCGGTTACATTTCGGGGAGTGTGCGATGGAATTACACAATCTAATTCCGCCAAGCCATAAAAGTTTTGGGAATGCCTTAATTGTGCGTAAGGCTAAGGAGTGGAATTCCCTGCCGGAGTCCGTGTTTTCCGATAGCTGTAACGTGGGAGTCTTTAAGTCAAGAGTGAATGGGTTACTTTTAGGTAAGCGTGCTCCATTTTCGACCACATCATCACTTACCATTAGGTGAGATGGTGGACAAACGCGAACCTATATTCAATAAAAAAAAATGTTAATGTTTACAATATTAACTTGATCATTTACCTTAGAAAAGACCCTGCTATTTAACGAGAGTTTCCTATGCAAATAACTCATAAAGCAAATTCAGATGATAGGTCGTTCAAAAACTTCTGTAATTTTAACCTCATAAATCATCTTGAACTAAAAGCAGTGCAAAATTAATTAACTTAGGACTGACCAATGAGCCTACAAACGATACTAGAATGACTTGCTTACTATGGCAAGTACTCGTAAAATGACTTGCATGAATATTACAAGCATTGTACAGTGAACCACACGCACATGATACGAATTTCATGCTAAAAGACAGTTAATGTCATAGCTTTAAGGTCGGTTTTGTAGCTCAAGTGTTACTTCTGATAGGGGTTGATGATACTTGCATGGTGACGTTTGTTTCTTACTGGGTAATTACTTACTTATACAGTAATCACATGGGGTGTACATGTCGGGGAAGGGGCGATGTATTGTTTCTTTTCAAAAGATCCATGAAGGGATTATAATGACTGGTAGGACTTGGTTTCGCAGTTTATATCTAGAACATTATGGGGAATTATCTTGTTAGCAGTGTGACTCCAGCTAAGGTTAAGTAAATTCATGTATGGGTGACTGTCTAGATGTACCGAAATACTCCTATTTCTTGAGATAGGCGGCGATGCACCATCGTTACATGGTGGACATCCCGCCCATACGCACAGAACGTTTTGGGAATACTTTCAATGTGCGTACAGCTAAGGAGTAATTTCACTTCTCCCTGTCTTGTGTTTCCTGATAGCTATTATCTGAGGGTTTTTAAGTTAAGAGTGAATAGTTTACTTCTAGGTAAGCGTGCTTCATCTTCGACCACATCATCGCTTACGATCAGGTTATAAAAAAATTACACATTTCTTCAGCTGTTTATGTATCTTGATTTATCATTGTACCCTTATTATTTAAATACCAAAATCGTTGAAACATTTGCATTCGCTACTTTCAACCAAAACAATAACTAAATCCAATTCAAAACAACGTAATCAACAATCAATTCGACCAATCACCGTCGATTGTCCGCCCCACAATGGGCTCTTACCCCCATTGATCATACCCGGGACTGCCCCAGCACTGTTGTTCGAGTAATAAAGGGTTGCCCTCAAGAAAATGCCGCTCATTCATAAGATTGATCTACACATATACGTCTTAATGACTTGCCCTTAATTATGAGTTATATTGCCGCAGGAGTGTTTGTGAGGTGAAATGGTTTTGTTATTATTGCGGGGATATGGTTTTATTTTTATCTGTATATTAATACGTGAAACAAAAACTTAATATATAGGTAACATTTGTTTGTAAGTTTGTGTGTAGGGTAATCTCCGGAATTAATAATCAAATTTTAAAATGTTTTTTATTGGCAGTAATGTGCATTGATGGTAAGGTGCATTATTTGTAAGTGCTATAGGCGATAAATTATTTTGAAATACAGGTAGACGAAGTTATGGTCGATATGCTTCATATTTATTTCTGAAACTTCACAATAATGGAGGATTTTTATACCAAAAGTCGGTAACAATCGTTAGGTAACAATATTATAGTATCCATCTAAAATACTAAAAATCTTCATTACGATGCGATAAAGCCAGAGGTTTTTAAATTGTTTGACAATCAGAAACAAAAATAGTTTAGAATTCAACTCAGTGTGCAAACTGCGAGCTGCATACAAAGTATGAATTAATTGGACGGGTCAATCGAGTCAGTCAATTGAATAGTATTGATCAATCAATTACTGATGTCGATTCGGATTGGATAGGCAAATATGTAGAAACAACGCAACAAACTCATAATCAGCTGATTACTTTTCCTACCACACAATTTTAATCATTACATCAATTTTAATATTCCTCCGTCCCAGCTGTGGAAGCTGGGACGGAGGAATAAGAATAGAATAGAATAAGAATAAGAAGTTTTATTCGCTCAAACATGTGTTCGAACCGGCTCCTACTTTCCGAGGTGTAACCGTGCTGATAACCGATCGTAACGAGCTTCTGGGGGTAACACTAACTTCTACACTCAATTTTGGCCCATTTATCGAGGCTAAGGCTCAACTAGCATCAAAAAAGTTGGAAATCCTAGCAAAGGTGAGACGGTACTTCACACCCGAATAGCTGCTCAATCTCTATCAAGCCCAGGTTCGGTCGTGTATGGAGTACTGCTCTCATCTTTGGGATGGATCTGCCAAGTACCAACTGGACGCGCTTGAGTCTATTGAGAAACGGGCCAAAAGACTCATTGGCAATGATACACTGGTCGAATCAAAGCTCCAGAGCCTTGAACATCGACGACGAGTTGCTAGTCTATCGGTTTTCTATCGGTTACATTTCGGGGAGTGTGCGATGGAATTACACAATCTAATTCCGTCAAGCCCGTTCCATTATCGGACTACAAGACAAACGGAATACGTACTAAACATTTTGGGAATACTTTCATTGTGCGTACGGCTATGGAGTGGAATTCCCTGCCGGAGTCTGTGTTTCCCGATAGCTATAACCTAGGGGTCTTTAAGTCACTAATCACTTACCATCAGGTGAGCTGGTGGTCAAGCGCGACCCTATTATCATTAAAAAAACATACAGAATTGAATATAATACATGCATGCAAGATCTTAAAGTCAGAATGTTTCACGACATGTCTGCCATTTCGCATGGCGTGCAAATATGTTAACATACAGTTACATCAATGATTATTTAAATTCTACACAACACAAATTTCATAAATTAAATCAGGGCTCTTCTCTATGAGAAGGAATTTCAAACTCAAACTCATAATGTTTCATTTCACATAGGTCGACATGGGCACTTACAAAACGTCAGCAGTTAGGGCACGGTTCGAAATTGGTCGTTTTCTATGGAGAAGAACCGGCAAGAAACTCCACAGTTACTCTTTTCAATTAATTTATTTATTTCATTTGGCCGTCATCATTTTAAATGACTGTGATCCACTTCGCTGGCCCAGTATTGGTTAGTGGGTGTCGCATTTATTCGGTTTTTCTCGTCCTAGGACAGGCCGTTGCCCTCACAATGTTTTCGTCACCGTTTAAAGAGTAGTGATGATGATGATGTTAATCATAGAAAGTTATGTGTCTGACTGGATTCACACCCACGACCTGCGACTAGTAAGTCATGCCTTTAATCATTGGGTTACCACAGCTCATTCTCAGCTATACTCGCAATAATTGACCTAAATCATCTATACTAATATTATAAAGCGGAAAAGTTTGTTTGTTTGCTTGAACGCGCTAATCTTCGAAAGTACTGGGTGGATTTGGATGAAATTTGGTATGAAAGTAGCTTAAAGCTTGAGGAAGGTTATAGGCTACTCTTTACGCGACTGCAAAAAAGGAGAGTTATGTTTTTACCGTGATAGAATCCACGGGAGCGAAGCCCCGCGTGAGTACTAGTTTATAATAAAATCCCTGAAACTATTAAACAAATGCCTACTGCTTTGTTTAAAATACATCTAAAAAAATATTTCATAGACAAATGCTATTATTCCATATCAGAATTTTTAAATGACCGCAAATAATCCAATAGATGAACCTACAATTACAACATTTTCACAACTTGTCTCCAAAATTTATAAATACTAACTTCCATTATTATTACACATATTATATTAGTATTACATATTAGCATTAAGATTTAATTTATTAATTTTATAGCTTGCTGTGTAAACTCAAATTGTCTTTATTTTATTTTTTGGTTTATTGTAAACCGGAATTATTTTGTTTTTGTACGCCATGAATGGCAAAACATGTAGGTCTAACTGTTTTATTTTAAGACCTTACACATTTGATGTATTCTCATGTTTTTACAATAAAAGTTTATTCTATTATAAACTTACCTTTAAAAAAAATGATCTGATGCTTCCTCCCTCTGGAAGGATCGAAAGGAAGTATCAGACTTCCACTGACTAAAAACCTACCTTTTTTTCTTCAATTTTCACTACACTTACAATGCTACCGGTCAGCTACACTCCGTACGATAAGACTGGACTTTTAAATCCAAGTTTCGATTTGCGAGTCACATTCGGATGCATGAAGGGGGAGGTCGCAACAGCCGCTCGGGTCGAGCTTCCAAGTTAAGCAGCAACGTTTACCGAAGTATGTCTGTGAACATCTCAACATACCAAGATTCCTTCTTGCCTCAGGAAGCACGCATGTGTAACTATTCTCAGTATTTATATGTATCATCTATGGTAACTATCGTAAGAAGAAACATCGAAATCATTCAGAAGTCAATGTTTCAGTCTGTTTTTTAATCTCAGTGACAAAGTTGACATTACGACGGTTGCCAGTTTTTTGCAATACTTAAATAGTGATGTACCACTATCGAAATTTACGTTAGTAAAATCTAGTATCGATTTTTAAGGTTCCGTAGCCGAATGGCAAAAAACGGAACCCTTATAGTTTCGACATGTCTGTCCGTCTGTCTGTCTGTCCGTCCGTCCGTATGTCACAGCCATTTTATTCCGAAACTATTAGGACTATACATGTAAAACTTGGTAAGTAGATGTATTCTGTGAACCGCTTTCCGATTTTAAGAGAAAATTTAAAAAATATTTAAAATGAAGGGGGCTCTCCATACATGGAACTGAAACTGAAAATATTTTTTTTTCATGAAACCTATACGTGTGTGGTATCTATAGACAGGTCTTTAAAAATGACACAAAGATTTCTTAAATGACTTTTTCATAAAGTTAATTGTTTAAAAGTTATACGCTTCCAAAGTAGTAAAATGTGTGTCCCCCGCCATCTAACTTCTATAATAATGAAGAGAAAAATCTAAAAAAACCATATGTTGTAGATCTTAATGTAAACTTTCAACCAAAATTAGTTTGAACGAGATCGAGTCAGCAGTTTTTGAGATACAGTATATTTTCTAAAACCGCAAATATAAGTTTGTAATTCATACAAATACTATGAAAAACAAAGTTATTTGGCGTAGTTGTAGAAATTTTAAATAAGCTAGTTTTAAGAAATTTTTAAGGTTTTTTGTTTTTTTTTTTTAATTAAATATATTAAGTATATTATATTTATTATAGTTACCACGGAACCCTTCATGGGCGAGTCCGACTCGCACTTGGCCAATTTTTTATAAATAACTATCATATCTTTAGTGACACTCGTATGGCTAAAACGAATTATTATAACATTACTTTAATTAAAAATTACATTATTAAAAAAAGAAGTGAGAATTATTACAATTGGCCCACGTGCACAATTTGGCCTGTACAACGCCACATAGGTACAAACATACATACTTACAAAGATACATAGACTGTAAAACACATTACTCTTCTTTGTATCGGGTAAAAAGTTACGCATCAACAAACCGGTATCGTAGGTACAACACTGCACAAAAGAACGGGCAACAATTTTTCTAAACTTGACATTTGCATGTGTCAATTCTGTCTACGAGTTTAAAAAACGATATAAAGTCCTTAAAATTCATACTGGTCAAATCATTTGAAGACCATGAAGGTTTATGTCTTCAGTACTCTTTTGAGGAAAGAAACACACAGATTTGAGCAGACCTCTTCAAATGGTGCAAGCGTTTGTCAGTTATCGCTTCACTCAGATTAGAACTTCAAGGAGTTCGAATTATCTATACTAATATTATGAAGCTGAAAAGTTTGTTTGTTTGAACGTGCTTATCTTCTAAATTACTGAGTGGATTTAGGGTTACCATATGTAAATAGAGGGATGCCTGTCTATAGGTATAAAATGCCTGAATTTTCTGAAAAATGCCTGTTTAAAGCAAAACGCTGTAGGTAATAAGTAAAAGCCAACAGATAATAATGAAGAAGGATTTTTATTACTGATATTTGTCAGAGGACATTATTTTTTTAATAGTTCTTTCTTTTCTAATACATAAACGTAAAAATCTTCACAAGATACAGTTTTGTAATTTTCCTGAGTAATCAATATTGCTTTTACTTATTCTATTGTCAGCTCATTTCTTTCTTTACTCCACTGGGTGTTGACGAGAGAAAACGTACGTTCTACGTTCGCATTGTGTGCCAAAATAGAGAACACAAACTGGCAGATTTTCATGAATTCTGTAATATCACCATTCACTTCCCTACTTTTGAGAAAATTGCACTAGGTACTTTGTAGTTAAGCTTTCAGAAAAAAATATGTTATCTGAACTTCTACAAAGTTCTTTTAGAACTTCGTATTCGTCAAACAGTTTCATGTCGTCAACACTGATATTCAGCTTAGAGAGAAATTCTACAGATGAAGCTAAATCAGAACTTGAGAAACTTTTCATTTCTTTTTGTAAAACCATCCACCGGAAGGAAAAGAATTATTCGATATTATTCATCCAAATAAGCTATTAAATCCACATACATGCCCAGAATCTCCGTTTTAAAATTATCGGTACTAATTCCGTTGTTTTCCAAAGTGTTCAGTAGTCGAATAACTGTCAATGATTTAAAATTTTTATCTTTACGAGATTTGAGTGCATTTAAAGTTGCGTTTAATATACAGTTAATTTCTACAATAGTAACATCTTCTTTCTCAATAGCTTGAATTTTGGATTGAAACAGGGGCATTAATGAGTGAATATGCCATAAATAAATCTCTGAGAATGGGTTCTCAAAAAATCGTTTGATCACTGTTGGAGTTCCTTAGACAGATAAAAAATACTCTTTTAATGCTGTAAATAAATTCAGGATCCTTTCTATTGCTGGAAATAAACTCGGCCATCGTGTTTTGCTTGTGTCATTCAAATACAAGCGCGAAACGCGCGCGGGCACAAAATTTAAAAATGCCTGTCTCAGACCAATGCCGGCCGCACGCCTGTCTAAACCTTAAAATGCCTGTCAAATGCGGCAAACGCCTGTCATATGGTAACCCTGGGTGGATTGGGATAAAATTTAGTATGGAAGAAGCTTGAAGTTTGCGGAAGGCTATAGGCTACTTTTTACCTGCCAAAAAAAGGATGGTTATGTTTCTATCGTGATAAATCCCCGGGAGGGGAGCCCTGCGTGACTGCTAGTTTCGAAATATATCTACTAACGAAAAATAATCATAACAGCTATATACTATATTTATTTTCTACGTAAAACTACTCGAAGTATTTTTAACTCTAGTCTTCAAGTTCTAACCTAAGAAAACCCAGGTTGGGTAATAGCTAATATTTCAAATGAAAACTACGTACGTAGTAAAACTATCTTTATCTGCTACCACCACACAATCAAACAAAAATAAAAGCGCCACCAACAATTACAAAGAGTACCAATAACCCTGAACAGTTGGGTACAATTTTACCAGCACTACAGCTCGCCAAGGGTTAAGTCCATACATATTAATTGTGCCGACAATCGGGCGAGTGTCTCATACATATGGAGGCGAGTAGAGATGAGAGAACGCTTTCTGAAATTATTCTATAGCTCGTGTTATAGGGGGGTACATTAATTCGGGTTCGGAGGCTTTTGTTTCTTGGCTTTCTAAGTTAAGTGTGTGTCTTGTGGATAAAGGGTGTTAAAACGAATCGATACTGTGAATTACATTAAATGTCTCTTAAAAGAACGAGTTATTGGCTGACCAGAAAATGGTATTCTGTAAACGTTTTAAAGCTACAATAACTTAAGCATTTTTAAGAGAACTAGCAATGTGGTTAGAATACACATTACTAACGATTATGTTAACGCCTTCAACTAAGCTAGATATGCTTGAGTACGGAGTGGGTTCACAACAATAGTGTAATGGGTGGGGTTCGAACCCGTGACCTCTCGATCACAAGTCCTACACCTTAACCATTAAGCTACTGACGCTTGTATTATATATCATTCTTCAAATATAGCTATGTTTCTATAATTTAAGACTCATTGATGTGTTACTTAACTTTGTTTTTTAAAAAATCTTAAGGGTTCAAAAAATGTAGGTGCTGATGTAAAACACTTACCTGATCTATGTGTAATTAAATGTAAAATCTTTCCTTCTTTCCATTCCCACAACATTATTCGTCGTTATAAATATTATTCGAATTCTAGACTTATTGAATATTTCGCTAAGATTAACTTTCACACCTTTTGTCTAAGATAAAGATAAGTTTAATGCTCATGTAAGTGAAACAGAATAAAACTGTTTTGTACAAAAATATGAAAGGAGTTTGAGAAGAATCAACAGGTGTCTTCTCGGCCGAAGTACTAAGAAGTGCATTACACATTTTCCACTCGTCTCGTGTCGAAAGCTCCATAATATACTGGATCACTTACACATACTATTTTTACTGCAATTCTGTAACAAGTTCATCTATTTTTCATTACTGGTAAATAAGTAAAAATGCAAAATATCCTTTAATTTATGTTGTTAGTATTTGTCTTAGCTTTTTATATAATTACTAGTACACACGCGGGGCTTCGCTCCCGTGGATTCTATCACGGTAAAAACATAACTCTCCTTTTTTGCAGTCGCGTAAAAAGTAGCCTATAACCTTCCTCAAGCTTCAAGCTACTTCAATACCAAATTGCATCCAAATCCACCCAGTACTTTCGAAGATTAGCGCGTTCAAGCAAACAAACAAACAAACTCTTCCGCTTTATAATATTAGTATAGATATTGACTATGTATGAGTAAATAGTACACCATGAACTGCCTGCGTATGTATAGTATATGGTATATTTATCAATCAGTTAGAAGTACAATAACATATTATGTTTTAATTTCACATGATTTTCATTTCCTTAGTTTAAACTTAGCCTAGTAAGTACTAGCTTACTAGGCTAAGCCTAACTTGCCTAGTAAATAAGTTGATAATCAAACTATTGCCAACAAGTGTATTTGGCAATAGTTTGGCTATCAATTCGAAAAAAAACCATTCTCAAATGAAATCTATCATACAGAAAAATGCCTTCTCTAAAGAAGAAATTAAGTGGTTTTAAAGTAAATAATTGAAACAGGCAAAGGCCATCCAACGCCCACTAAAAGCCCAACTATCCTAAAGTAACTTTCCGAATAGAGCGCAACTAAAAAATCCGGGCACAGAGACAAGGCGGCCATATTTCAGGCGCCATTATCCGGCTGTTCGCGCTCATTTCTACTCGCACCTACACTCAGCTGTTATTAGGAAAATTCTAACTTATTGCTGTACCAGCAGTGCTCTCAAGATGTCTTTGGTTGCAGCCCAAGATGGAAACGGACGCGACTTGAGAAAAAAATCAGACGTGACTTGTGAAAATAGACCTTTTTTAAGTGTAAATATTATTTTGTTTGCATATAAAATCAATCTGTCCACCGAGATATAGTTGGTATAGTGGTCAGTAGCCCTGACTGCTGTGCGCAAGGTCGTGGGTTCGATTCCCACCTAGGACAAATGTTTGTGTGATGAGCACGATCATTTTTTCTTTGTCTGGGTGTAATTTATCTATAATATGTATGTATTTAGAAATATATATGTAAGTCTATCAGTTGTCTAGTACTCATACCACAAGCTCTGCTTAGTTTGGGACTAGATGGCGTTGTGTGAAAGTTGTGGAATATTATTATTATTATATTACAGTTATACATAGACTATTTTTTTTCTTTTGGACATGAATGATTAATAAAGCTATTTTGGAATAGTCTGGGCAGATTAAAACTAAAAACTTAAGCAAACAGTAATGATTTGAATATTGAAACAAAACAATGATTTGACATAATTATTTAAGGGCTTAAAATATATGAATACAGAACTAACAGTAAAATTAACCATATTCTTGGTTCCGCTACTTCTCATGATTAACTCCACACAATCGTAGTGCCAAGCGTAATGCATCGTGAAAGGGTCGCGCGTGACTCGCTGTGGATCCGATGTGGAGCGGATCTGTCCGGATCACTTGTAAAAATGATTGCTCTTATAACGTTCACAGCTATCAGTATTACTAATGCATTTTGCGTTTTGAATATCTGACGATAAAGTTCAAAATTGAAAGAAACATAAGTTTAGAGACATTTAGTTGAATAAAAATTCAAAATCGAACCTAAATTTGTATAGAAATGTGTAGATAGTACGGAATGAATTATCAGGCGTTGCTGACTTGTTGATTTTTGTTGCATACCAATATAACGAGTTTAAACAACTAGATTTTGGAGGGATAATAATAATAGTTTCATCTCCTGTTTCTACCAATATTCGGATATCGGAAATCGTATAATGGAACTCAATTGGAGTTAGGCAAGATACAGGTGGAGGAAAGCTGTGACCGAGTGGCGACCATGTAATAAGAGCTTTACTCGTCCGCCAGCGAGATGGGCAGATAACATTGTAGCCGTCGCGGGGATATCCTGGATAAGACTGGCACATGAACGTGGAGCTTGACATAAGTGAAGGGAGGTCTATACCCAGCAGTGAGTGAAGTCAGGCTGTGGTGATGATGATGAAACTACGGTTCAAACCGTACAGTTTAAGCGTCAATAGCTTAGTGGCTAAAGTGTCGGACTTGTGATCGAGAGGTTGCAGGTTCGAACCCCACCCATTACATTATTGCCGTGAACCCACTCCAGACACAAACATATTTAGCTTAGTGGGAAGGATTGATAAGAGCTAGTAATGTGAATTCTACTACCATTGCTAGTCGTTTTATAAAAAAAACCTCATAATGCTTTCAAACAACTATCCACATATTATTTTTCCACCTTTTCCTAAGCCCCATTTATTTCTCAGTCACACATTCACTCAGCACCCTCCGTGCTTACCCTCATCGCGTCTGATTAATTACCGCGCGATTAATCAGGACATGACTGATAGTTGACATCAGCTGTGGAGGGTTAACGATAACGTTCTCTTGGTTAGCTCATTTTAGTTTAGTTATGACTATGTTACTCTTTGATTTATGGGTACTATGATGGAAGGTTATGTTTTAGTCGTAATTAACTGATATTATCGTAGGATGAAGAAGGCTCTCGAGCCGATCTTCGGCCATTGTAGGCGCGGGCTTGCGGACGGCGCGGTACCGTCCGGTAAGGACCAAGCCCGGGTCGGCGGCGCATTGTTTCCACGCGCGCCTCAAAGAGTCATCAGCAATAGTGACGGGGTCCTATAGGGCCATTGCCTGCCGGGGTTGCGGGAATGTTCTAACGAGATACCGCGGCCCCGGAAATTAAGGGCAGCTGAAGGAACAGGGTGGGTTTTTAGTCAGTAGAAGTCTAACACTCCCTTCCGCTCCACCCAGTGCGGAAGAAGTCATTCAATGATACCCAGCCAGAAAAAAAAGGTTGGAGAAGGCTCTTCCATTCAGTTTCTCTGTGTACTCTGTAATTCCTGATAGCTATAACCTGGGGGGTCTTTAAGTAAAGAGTGAATAGGTTACTTTTAGGTGCTTCATCTTGTAATGTTTCCTTTTTATAGGGCTTTAGTACTTACGTTATAAACGGTTACTAGGTAACGGTTACACTGTTCTATGGATTTATTTGTAAGGGCATATTGGCACTAGAAATTACCAAAAATTCATTAAAGCTTACTTAAGGAACTATTATACCCGGTAAAATATAGTAGGTAGGCGTAAACATTTCAATTTGTCCTAAATGTACCCCGGTTACTCAATCAAAATACTAATTAGCGACTTGAATAGTTCTAAATCTGAAAAATTTAGCCTTAGTGACTGGAATCAGTGGTTAGACACTGTACGAAATTTCATGTTTTGTTATAAAACAACTTCTGCGATTTATGATAAAGAAAGGGAATGTAATAGACCTTTTATTAAGGTACAACGTAATTTTTTCGGGTCTCTTAGATAGCGGTAGTTGTTTTACTATTTTAGGAAATAATTCTCATAAAGATATTCTAAAGCTAGGTTTTAAACAATTCAAGTCATCAGCTCAAGTTATGGTTGCAAATAAACAAAAATCATCATCTGCCGGTTATTTCAACTTACCGCTGAGATATAATAATCGAACTCGTGTCATTAAAGCTTAAGTTTTTCCGGAGATATATCCGTCTTTAATTCTTGGCTGGGACTTCTGGAAAGAATTTGAAATGTGTCCTGAAATACTCTCACTAGAACTTAATCTTAAAAATAAAAACTCATCCAATTGTGCTATTGAAATAAGTACTAAAGCCCTATAAAAAGGAAACATTACAATCTTCGACCACATCATCACTTACCATCAGGTGAGATGGCGGTCAAACGCGAGCCTATTATCATTAAAAAAAAATACTGAGGAATTTTAAAGGTTTAGTCCACTGATAAACGTATTTAATTAGTATTCCTTTGGGACAACAGTTTTGTTTTTTTTTTTTTTTTAACCTGGTAAAATTATCAAATAAGTCCTCCCACTCCGGGCAGGGTGGGAGGGACTGTCAGACTTTTACTGACTAAAATCCACGGTGTTCCTTCAATAACCCTTTACATACCGGGGCCACGGTAACGGGATGAGTCCCACGACCCCGGCGGGCTTCGGCCCTCTGCAGAGGGGGCCTCGTCATGTTGCTGACGCTCTTTGAGGCGCGCGTGGAACACGACGCGCCGTCGACCCGGGCATGGTCCATGGTCGGACAGCGAGTTGCCCTTTACTCGCTGTCCGCATGCCCGCGCCTACGGTGGCCGGAGATCGTCGGCCGACGTCCGACGCCGTGGGCGTCTACCACTGCGGCTAGGCTGGAGGGAGGACGCCATCCTCTCCCTCACGCGGCCCGCCTCCTCCTTCGGAAGCATGACTGCTTCGCAGAAGGAGGCGACCGCTTCCCACTCCCTCTCGCCCCGCAGCATGGCCTCGACCAAGGCCGGGCGCGAGAGGTCTCCGCCTATTGTCGCCGTGAGGACACGTCGGTGCTCTGCCCAAGCTGGGCAGTCCTGCACCGTGTGCTCGACTGTGTCCTCAGGGCGACCCTCGCAGTGGTGACACCCAGGCGTCTCTTCCTTACCCATCAGACACAGGTACCTCCCGAAACTTCCGTGTCCGGTGAGGACCTGCGTCATGCGGTAGGTCAGGACGCCGTGACGCCGATCTAGCCACTCCTCAAAGAGGGGTCTTACCGCCGCAATTGCGGCGTGCCCGGCCGTCGGTTGCGACAGTCGTTCCCTCCATACTGCCCTGAGATCGCGCCGGAGCTCTTCCCGCCGCGCCTCGACTTCTCGAGGCAGCGGGGATACGCCCCGGCGCTGCGCCTCCACGCGCCATTCATAGACGCGCCGGAGGGCAGTCGCCTCCAGATCCCAGGGCAGCAATCCGGCAAGGAGGTTGGCCGATTCGCCGGCAATCGTGCGGTATCCCCGGATCATTCGGATAGCCATGACCCTCTGGCATGCGACCAACTTTAGTGGTCGCGTCCGGATGCACAGGGCCCACACTGGGGACCCGTAGAGGGCCATGGACCGCACGACGCCGGCGTACAGCCTTCGGCAGGAGGCGTTTGGCCCGCCGAGATTAGGCAGGAGTCGCCTGAAGGCGGCTGCTGCCCGGTTCAGCTTTGGGGCCAAACTCAGGAAGTGCTCCCTGAAGTTCCACCGGCTGTCGAGGACGAGTCCCAGGTACTTCATCGTCCTCCCGACGCCGATGCGAACCCCCTCCACCGTTATGTGGGACTCGGACCGTGGCGCGTTCCGACCGCCATGAAAGCACATGGCCTCGGTCTTGTGCAGCGCCACGTCGAGTCCCAACTGCCGGATCCTATGAACGACTGTCGCAACCGCTTGCGTCGCCAGGTCGGCCGCCGCCTGGTGCGACTCTCCCTGCGCCAGGACGAGCGTGTCGTCAGCGTAACATACTACGCTGACGCCGTCAGGGAGGTCGCCGCGCAGCACCCAGTCGTATCCGATGTTCCACAGGGGCGGCCCCAAGACCGATCCCTGTGGGACACCGCACGACATCTCTCGCCGGTTCCACTCTCCCCGGTGACCGGGGTAGATGACGGCTCTGTCCGTCAGGTAGTCCTCGACTATGCGATGGAGGTAGGTCGGCACCCGGTGATACCGGAGTGCCTCCCTGATGCAACTCCAGGGCAGGGTGTTAAAGGCGTTGGTGATGTCCAAAGACACCGCCAAGACGACCCTGCCCCGGGATACCGCGTCCCCCGTCGTGAGGGCTCTCACGCGCATGATGGCATCCACCGTCGAGCGCCCCCTGCGGAAGCCAAACTGGCACTCCGCAAGATCCGGGCCTACCCGATTCAGGTGCCCGAAGAGGCGGTCTGCAATTACTCTTTCCAAGAGCTTGCCCGCCTCGTCGAGCAGCACGATGGGCCGGAATGCGGACGGAGAGTCCGCAGGGCGCCCGGCTTTCTGGATCAGGACCAGCTTTCCCGTCTTCCAGCGAAGCGGAAACTGGCCCCTCTCCAGGCATGCGCTAAAGAGCCCCCCTAGTCGAGGCCCGAGAGTCTCCGAGGCCAGGACCCACGCTTTCCCTGGCAAGCCGTCGGGTCCTGGGGCGGTATTTTTGGCCTTGAGCCGTTGTACCGCCACTCTCAAGTCTACTTCGGTCACCTCTGGAGCGTTGTAGACGCCGTCGTCGCTGTGGTCCGCGTTTGCGCCAGCTTCAGGTTCCGTCGGAGACGGAGCCATGGGCGGGGGAGCGTGCTCCCCTCGCGATGGGAACAAGGCGCTCACCACGTCCTCCAAGAACTGAGGCTGGAGACTCTGCGTCAACGGGGGAGCCCAGGGGCGGAGCTTCTCTCGCACCCACTTGTAGGGGCGGCCCCATGGGTCCCCGTCTAGAGTCGCCAGCATCTCCTCCCGGGCCAGTTCCTTGGCCCGCCAGATCTCGTCTCGGAGGACGGCCTTCGCTGCCCTGTAGCCCTCGTACAGCTCCGCCTCTACAGTCGCCGCATCCGAAGGTCGGGTGCGGCGCCTGCGGAACCTGGTGTACCGGCGTCGCGCCGCAACGCACGCTTCGCGCAGCGCTGCTAGTTCGCTCGACCACCAGTACAGCTGACGCCGGGCGCGTCCTAGCCGGACCCGGGGCATGGCCACGTCGCAGATCTCCGACATGGCCTCCCGGAACCACTCCGCCTCGTCGTTTATGTCGGCAGGCCTGTCCGGGGGTGACCCCCAGGCCTGCACGATCGAGGCTTCCAGGAATAGCTCCCGGTCCATCTGCTTCAGCGCCCATCGCGGACCACTCAGGTCCCGTCGGACCGGCGCGTCTGGGGTCTGGGCGGAGACGTCGAACCGGATATACCGGTGGTCGGAATAGTTCTCCACCTCCTCCACAACGCGCCAGTCGGTGACGCGCGGTGACAGGCTAGGGGTGGCGAACGTAACGTCCACCACCGACTCGCCCGTAAACCGCACGCACGTGGGGACAGAACCCCGGTTCTCGATCACCAGGCCCTGTGCACGGGCCCAGTGCTCGAGCATCCTGCCCCGCCTATAGTCCGTGGACCGGGAACCCCAAGCCGGACTTTTGGCGTTGAAGTCCCCGAGGACGAGGGCGGGGAGGGAACTGAGGGCGACGACGACGTCTCCCAGCTCCGTTAGGGAGTTCTGGAACTCGGCGAGAGTTCGGTTCGGGGAGAAATAAACGCCTACCACAGCGATCTCCCCGAACCGTGCTGCGACGATCCCACGCCCTCTCTTGACGCAATCGAGGGGCGGGGGTACCGGCGGCGGCCGACGAAACGAGGGTCACCGAGCCGTCCAAGTCCGCCACCCAGTCATTCCTGGGCAGGACAAAATACGGCTCGGCGACCACGGCGACGTTGATCAACCACTGCGCCATGCTCTGGAGCAAAAGTTCCTGAGCAGCGGCGCAGTGGTTGATGTTCGCCTGGAGGAAGCGCAATGGGGCCATTAATCGGGATCCATTGCAGCCTCCTCCAGGGCCCCTCGCGGGGGTTCAGCCACGACGGCGGCGGCAGTAGCGACGGCGGCGGCGGCGGCGGCGGCGGTGGTGGTGACGACGGCGGCAGAGGGCCTACCTCTGCGCCTGGCTTTGGTGGGTGGGGCGCAGGACTTGCCCCCAGCCCGGTGATCGGCCGGCTTGCCAACCGCCTCTTCTTCGCCGTCTTCGCCCTCGCAGGAGCCGCCGTCGCTGGGGCCGTCTGCCCAGTGGCCGTCTTTGCCTGAGGCGGCCTCGTCACCGTCCGGGGAGGCTTGGACGCGGCCGCAGCCGCGTACGAAGGCGCCGCCAGCGGGGGTCGCAGCACGCGGCTCTCCAATACGGAGAACCGCTGCTGGAAGGCGGCCAGCTCCTGTCGCACCAGGTCGAGAACCGAGTTCTCCGCTGGTGTGGGCTGGCGTTTCTCCTTTTGGCCCCGCGGCAGCGCATTCCGCTGGCCGTCTCCCCGGATTGCGGCCAGGTCCGCCTTAAGGGCGGCGTTCTCCCTCTGGAGAGCCTCTATGGCGGCAGTCAGGCGGGTGACCTCCGGCCGCAGATCGGACATATCGTCCCCTGCAGCCGGAGCCACGCCGTAAGTCCGCGCGGCCGCTATGATGGAGGCCATGGCTTCGCCGATCGCGTCCTCCTTGCTCTTGCGGTTGCGCTTCCGCGAGATGGTACGGATGGCAGCCGCCACGGCCTCTTCTAGTTTGGCCTTGCTCGGGGCCAGACCAGTGTTGGGCTCTCCAGAGGGAGGCCCCCTCCCCGAGGTCTTGCCTCGGCCTTTACCCCGCACGCTAGTGGGGATCTTGCGGGCCGAGACAAGCCCCTCCTCCGACGACGACTCGTCGTTGCGGGGGCGCTTGAGGAACTCCTTCCTCCTGTCGGCGCCCCCCTCGTCACTCCTGACTGCGCTCCCAGAGATCAAGCTCTGGAAGCTTTCGGCGTCCGATGCCGAGTCGGTTTCCGACCCGAGCACCGGCGCCCCTCTCCTCCGCGGAGCGGCGCTCTGCGCTCGCTCAACGTTCGGTGCCGGTGAGGTGGACGTGCTGGACAAGTCCAGCGACTCCACCTCACGGGCACGTGAGCCTCCCTGGGTCAATGCGGCGACTGCCGGGGTAAAATTGGGGTAAAAGCTCTTGTTGTCCCCCCCAGAGTACGGTGGGACTGACCGGACGTGTCCGGTGCGGGACTCCCCAGCTGCGGAGCAGCTGGGACCCGCCTGGGTATCTTTGCCAAAAACTTTGTCTGCCATATTGTTTACTTTTTTAATGAGGTGAGTTCCTCCGACCCTATCTCCCATTTCCCCTCCCCTGGTTCACTTCACGGTTACGTCTAAAGATTAGACGCATACCGGAAGTGAACCTTTCCTCCCCCTTGACCCGATCTCTGAGACCGGGCCCCGCGCCGTCTAGAAGCTCGAGCTAGCTGCTCGATCCTCCAGGCGGCGCGCCTTTCCCCCGGTGTGTCCCTCTTGGTTCTGGTTTCTCCCTCTGGGCCCGTCCGGCATGAGTGCCTCTACCGGCATGGCCCCAGAGATCATCGAAACACGCAAGCCCCACCACGACGACAACGTGGGGACACAGTTGGTGGGGAACAGTTTTGTTTAGAACTCAAATCGGGATATTTACGTTATGTATTTATTTTCTCTAGTTTCTGATATCTCAGCAATGTATTGCAAGTGCCATGATCACGGTTGATCTTTCCGTGATCATGATCTTTGCAATACATATAGTAAATATCCCGTTTTACGTTCTAAATATACTGTTAGTGACCATGTTAGGTTTAAAAGTTCTAACATTTTTGTTGGCTAAAGTCCAATATTTCCTATGGTTTTTTTTATCATCGACTTTAATTTGCGACCATTTACGTTTTTGTTTGAATTCTCTTCGGGTGAGATAGTCTCCATATGCAAGGGAAGCTAGTTGCAAATAATAATGCAATTTTAATAAAATAAGGTTACACACACAAGGAACAGTTCGCACATATGACATTTTAAATTGAAACAACAATTAGTCATCTCAAATGGCGAAGCAAATTTTCTTAAATCATCTCCTTTTTGAATAATTTCAAGCGAAAACACAATAGAAACCCCATTCTTTTGAACCATTCTCAACTTGTATTCAAATTAAGACGCTCGCTACTATCTCAGCACAAAATGTTTATTATAACTAAATCAAGTAAGACTCGGGAAGCGACGCTTTGCTACGTTTTGACGAACCCCAATAAATCTGCTAGCAGTATTGTGCTGCGTTCAATTGGGTTAGTGCGGAGGCAAGTAGCGAGTGCGCCTGAATGGGGCTTGTTAAAGTGATTTGTGTTCCAACTTCCTTGGTTTGGTTAAATACGAAAATGGAGAATTGATTTATTTTCTTTATAGAGTTTCTTACTTATCTGGCAGTTTTGTTGTCATTAAATAATGTATTATGTTGCAGAACTAGTTTATTTTTATTTATTTATTTGACACACACACGTTTTTGAGGAAAGAGAGATACAAAAAGAAGAAGAAAGCAAACAGTATACAAGAGAAGTACCCGTGGGCCCCAAACTAACTTAACTTGACCCCTAACTTTTAATTCTTTGAATGTTAAAAAGACTGCAGATCTGTGGGGTAATTCTGTTTATGTTACTAAGTCCATTATACACATTATAGCTCCTACATTAGCTGTTATATTTAAAAATTGTATTGATTGCGGTGAGTTTCCTGGTTTAATTAAATATTATAGTAAATTAATCCCACTATTTAAATCGGGTAGTACAACTGACCCCAATAATTATAGACCTATTTCAGTACTGCCCACTTTCAGTAAAATTTATGAGAAAATTATTTTAATGCAGATGCAAAGATATTTTAATAAACACAAATTGCTACATAATAAACAATTGGATTTTACAAAGGGTCGTTCAACAACTGATGTTGAACTTTTAGGACACATTTATAATGCATGGGAAGATAAGTGCAATGCGTTGGGCATTTTTTGCAATTTGTCTAAGGCATTTGACTGTGTTCCCCATGAGACATTAATCAGGAAACTGCACCACTACGGATTCCGGGACGCCTCTCTGAATGTTCTGACCTCATACTTGTCATTTATGTAAGCGATATAAATTAGAAAGCCATCTAAGTGTAAAGTTTTAAATAGGAGATCTAGGTCTAAAGTCTAGGTCTAAAGTCCAGGTCTAAAGGCTGTCTTTCAGCGATAAGACCGCCATTGTGACCACAGAATAAGCAATTATTGTAAAATAGGTGTGTTTAAATTTTGGTGTACAATAAAGTATATTCTATTCTAGGATAAATTTTATTCTCTTTACTCTCTTTTATATATTTTGAATGTAACTGTAAAAAATTACAGAACTACTATCTGTGCATAAATAATATCCATTCGAAACACAGGTGTTCTTAATGATAACCACGATGACTGTGATGTCTTCTATAATATCGGTAGGAAAAACAATAAACCTATACAAAATAATAATTGGTGTGCCATAATGGATAAATAATGAGTAAATTACCGGTCATTACACTATTGTAATATTTTATACGGGCTCTTGGATAGTGATGATATATAAAATAATATAGGTAGTTGTTATAAGTTGGATATGGTCTTTGATAAATATTTAATGTTGTTGTTCTTTTAAATGTTAATAAAGTTATTATTGAAAATTTCAGTAAAGCTGTCCTTTTGATTTACTGTTATGGGTATACATAGCAATGAATGTAGAATCTTCGTCATTTGTTAGTATGTCGCATTGATGAAACACTATATTTATTTTATTTTATTTATTTTGATCACCAACAGTTGAATAGACTGATACAAATTGAATATAAATTCAATAGATTTATGGACTAGTATATCAACTTCTTACATGTGTGTTCCATCATCGGACTACAAAACAAACGGCGATGCACCATCGTTACATGGCGGACATCTCACCCATACGCACTAAATGTTTTGGGAATACTTTCATTGTGCGTATGGCTAAGGAGTGGAATTCTCTGCCAGAGTCTGTTTCCTGAGCGCTATAACCTGGGGGTCTTTAAGTAAAGAGTGAATAGGTTACTTCTAGGCAAGCGTGCTCCATCTTCGACCACATCATCACTTACCATCAGGTGAGATGGTGGTCAAACGCGAACCTATTTTTTAATAATAATAAAAAAAATTACTGGGTCGAGTGGTTACTTACAATTCAAAGAGTAATATTTTAGTTTTTTTTTCCTCTATTGATAGGCTTGCGTTTGATCACAATCTCACCTGATGTTAAACAATGATGTGGTCGAAGATGAAGCACGCTTACCTATAAGTAATTTATTCACTCTTGACTTAAAGACCCCCAGGTGATAGCTATCCGGAAACACAGGACAGGGAGAAGTGAAATTATTCCTTAGCTGTACGCACAATGAAAGTATTCCCAAAACGTTCTGTGCGTATAGTTGGGATGTCCACCATGTAACGATGGCGCATCGCCGTTTGTCTTTTAGTCCGATGATCGAACGGGCTTAGTGGAATTAGACTGTGCAATTCCATCGCACGCTCCCCGAAATGAAACCGTATGATGAACTCTTATCTATTTAGTGTAACTTTAGAATTGTTTTCTCTTTGGTCTTACAAAGAGGTATCGTGTTACCCAGTTACTGGGTTGTGGAGGTAAGATAGGCAGTCACTCCATGTAATACACTAGTACATAGCTGCATCTAGTTAGCCGGGAAAAAGACGACGATGAAGAGTTTTGTTACCGCGTTTAAAATAAACAAAACTTTCAAACAAACCCTGACTATCCTCTAGTAACTATTCGCCCGCTTAAACGCAGCACAATACACGAAGGCAGCGAAATAATGAAATTAGCGGAGCCGTACTCGCCTTAAGAACAGTGATTTACGTAATCAAAGAGCGTCTAAACGGATTACCGACGAGAAGGCTACTTTTATTTAGTAGCTAAACTTGAGAGAAGCGGCCTTTGATTTAGGTATTGTTTGATACAATTGCTATACGAGAGGGAATTGGTGGAGAATTGGTAATTTTTAAGTTTTGAAACTGACATGGTCAACTTTAAAAAAATAATAATACATTGACACCATAGTTATATCTTACTAAGATAATAAATGCGAAAGTTTGTGAGGACGGAAGTTCTTTACTCTTTCACGAAAAACTACTGAACGGATCTGAATGAAATTAAATTTTAAGGTAAGTACAAATGTAGTTGACATCCTGGAATAACACAAAATAATAATAATAATATTCCACAACTTTCACACAACGCCATCTAGTCCCAAACTAAGCAGAGCTTGTGCTATGAGTACTAGACAACTGATAAACATACATAATTATATATTTCTAAATACATACATATTATAGATAAATTACACCCAGACGAAGAACAAATGATTGTGCTCATCACACAAATATTTGTCCTGGGTGGGAATCGAACCCACGACCTTGCGCATAGCAGTCAGGAAGGTTACTTTTTATCCCGGTATTCCCACAGGATCGGGATTTAAGAGAGAAAACCTTCCCATGCGAATGAAGTCACGGGCAGAAGCTAGTAAAGCATAATGTGGGTACCACATACCGAAATAATGTCCCATACTTAGGTCCCCTAACCTTTTATACCTGTGACTTGGGAGACAGTGTCACTTCAAACGGTATATTTACCGTGTGTAAGTATCCCAAAAATATCTCGTTTTACTTTCTAATGATACAAACGGTACTTTCCCAAAGGCTTGGTTTGTGTATGAAAGGTAGCTAGGGATGAAAAGTATCATACAATGACAAAGTGTTTGCTTTTGTTGAGGCAATTGATGAAAAAATGCCTTTTTTATTAACAGAATACCTCGCAAGCCTCGTAGTAGTATTAAAAATCCAGAGTTCCCTTGAGATTATAGTTTTTTTTATATTAAAAATAGGTTCACGTTTGCCACCATCTCACCTGATGGTAAGTGATGATGTGGTCGAAGATGGAGCACGCTTACCTAAAAGTAACCTATTTAGTATTGACTTAAAGATCCCTAGGTTATAGCTATCGGGAAACACAGACTCCGGCAGGGAATTCCACTCCTTAGCCGTACGCACAATGAAGGTATTCCCAAAACGTTTAATGCGTATGGGTGGGATGTCCACCATGTAATGATGGCGTATCGCCGTTTGTCTTGTAGTCCGATGATGGAACGGGCTTGGTGGAATTAGACTGTGTAATTCCATCGCACACTCTCCGAAATGTAACTGATAGAAAACCAATAGACTAGCAATTCTTCGACGATATTCAAGGCTCTGAATGACAAAGTGTTTGCTTTTGTTGAGGCTGATGAAAAAACGCCTTTTTACTTTAAGAATACCTCGCAGGCCTCGTAGTGTTAAAAATCCAGAGTTCCCTAGAGATTGTAGTTACTTAGTTTTCACTATATCTTTTTTAGAATGTTTTTTGTAATGTTGGCTCAATAATAACATTACATCATCATCATCATCGTTACATGGTGGACATCCCACCATACACACAAAACGTTTTGAGAATACCTTCATTGTGCGTACGGCCAAGGAGTGGAATTCCCTGCCGGAGTCTGTGTTTCCCGATAGCTATAACCTAGGAGTCTTTAAGTCAAGAATGAATAGGTTACTTTTAGGTAAGCGCGCTCTATCTTCGACCACATCATCACTTACCATCAGGTGGTCAAACGCGAGCCTATTATCAAGTAAAAAAAATCGGTTGTCTGTAAAGTCGGTTTACTGACGATAGTTGAACGTGACAACGTCATAAGAAAATACTGATGGAATGGTTGGTTGCTATAAACAATTGACACCACATTCACTTTTCACTGCACTTCATACTTGACGAAAACATATAAATGTATTATTGTAGCAGCTGTCCACGCGGACGCATCGCTCACTCAAGTAGGAGAGAGACAAATGTCGAACGCTGCCGAACGCGGAGGCCGATTGTGCAACTTTATCGCTCGTTCCGCGCTCTCGCTTGCACTTCAAGCCTTAAATGGAACGCCTCAGAGCGAGGCAACGCCGCATGAGCCATGTATTTTCGTGCGTGCAGCCAGCTTCATCGAATTATAAGACGTTGTCACGTCAAAAAACAGCTGTTTGGGTCAATCTTCAGTGTTATGCAAAGCTTGGCGATGTCGATTCACGGATGGGTGATCATCTTAAAATATCGAGAGTTCTTTGTGCTTTGGAAAGCACGTTAAGATCGGCTCGGCTGTCATGTGTACATTTTAGTCAGTCGTTACAGGAAGATAGAAACCAGAAAATCTCACCCCAGTTTTGCCATCGGGTATCATGATACTCCATGGCAAAATGGGTAACACGTTACCCAGCTACTAGGGATGTAGGGTTGTGGATGTCAGAAAGTTTACTCCATGTGAAACGCTAGAACTTAGCTGCAACTTTCACGACTTAAAACCCATTTGTTGAACCACCCATAGCTGTGATAAAGGTTTAGTCTAACTCCAAAGTTAGGGCCACTGCCTGTCGGGGTTGAGGGAATGTTTTAACGAGATACCGCGGCCCCGGAACTTAAGGGCAGCTGAAGGAACAGGGTGGGTTTTTAGTCAGTAGAAATCTGACACTCTTCCGCTTAACCCAGAGCGGGAGAAGTCATTCGATGATTTTCCCACCTGACAAAAAAACAGGGTAGGAACATACCTTATATAATTATATTTAACATCAATATTTTATTTTCATTGAGCAATAACATTTACACAATAGTTCATTTAATTTGTCATTGAATTTTCCCTTAAATACACTGATCTATCGGGCACGCCGCAATTGCGGCGGTAAGACCCCTCTTTGAGGAGTGGCTAGATCGGCGTCACGGCGTCCTGACCTACCGCATGACGCAGGTCCTCACCGGACACGGAAGTTTCGGGAGGTACCTGTGTCTGATGGGTAAGGAAGAGACGCCTGGGTGTCACCACTGCGAGGGTCGCCCTGAGGACACAGTCGAGCACACGGTGCAGGACTGCCCAGCTTGGGCAGAGCACCGACGTGTCCTCACGGCGACAATAGGCGGAGACCTCTCGCGCCCGGCCTTGGTCGAGGCCATGCTGCGGGGCGAGAGGGAGTGGGAAGCGGTCGCCTCCTTCTGCGAAGCAGTCATGCTTGCGAAGGAGGAGGCGGGCCGCGTGAGGGAGAGGATGGCGTCCTCCCTCCAGCCCAGCCGCAGTGGTAGACGCCCACGGCGTCGGACGTCGGCCGACGATCTCCGGCCACCGTAGGCGCGGGCATGCGGACAGCGAGTAAAGGGCAACTCGCTGTCCGACCATGGACCATGCCCGGGTCGACGGCGCGTCGTGTTCCACGCGCGCCTCAAAGAGCGTCAGCAACATGACGAGGCCCCCTCTGCAGAGGGCCGAAGCCCGCCGGGGTCGTGGGACTCATCCCGTTACCGTGGCCCCGGTATGTAAAGGGTTATTGAAGGAACACCGTGGATTTTAGTCAGTAAAAGTCTGACAGTCCCTCCCACCCTGCCCGGAGTGGGAGGACTTATTTGATAATTTTACCACGCTAAAAAAAAAAAAAAAAAAAAAAAAAAAATACACTGATCTATTACTCAAACCAAACACCCACCGCAACTTTATCATAATAACAAATAACCCCTACTAATTAGAAAACAATACGTGCTCCTCCCCCCCGTGCACCCATCCGTAGCTGCATTCACACATAAAAATAGAATATGCCAACTTGGCAAGTAGAGAGAGCTCCAATTATTTGAGCGGAGGCACTTGGCGCGTCAAACGCACTGGATGGCGGGCTCAAAGTGCGCCAAACGGAAATTGCCCGCGCCATCTTAGCCGCCGACCGGAAACACGCCAAATTATCGGGCCATGGGCTGTGTATGGGAGGACCCTTAAGTTATGGATTTTAAGTGATTTTTCCTCAGTGATGGTATTGTGCTTGGTGGTAATTGTCTTTTCTTTGGAGTCTTACGATTAATTGAGTAGAAGTGAAAAGATAAATGATCTTTATTTTAAAAATTGGTTATTAAATAACACTTTAACACGTCATTTTTTTTCAGAAATTTAAACTAGATGAGGCCAGTGTTTCTAACTGACTACTCTGAGAAGAAACACCAAAACAAACTCAGAGGTCATAGTTCCTTTTAAAGTCCATACAATCTGTACTTGGGTCACTATGGGTCAATATCTGAGGCGATCTTTTGAGGAAAGATGCTCACATTTTGAGTGGGCATGTCCATACAGTGTAAGCATTTGTCAGATAACTTATAAGTCAACTTAGAGCTCAAGGGAGTTCAATGATTTGACGATCATTATCAAGGTAAGAACGTTTGGCTAGACCACAAAAGTACTCAAAAGATGTTCATGCCATCTGTATTGGTCGTATCATAATTATGAGAACCACGGAGGTGATCTTTCTATTAGTAAAATGTTTGTATGAGATATCGGATTTAAAATCACATAGTAATAAATAAATTATGTGCCTATATCTAATATTTGTATTTTAATCATTTGACATTATATATATTTTTTTTTATTTACTAACATTTAATAATATTTTACTTTGACATTATATTTAAAACGTTAAAATTATAGGGATAAATATGTACCTCTTTGACATAATTTTCAATACAAATAGACACAAATGTTACCTTCATAGTTATATTTTTTTGTATAAGTCTAATTGTATATTCAACACAATGTGAATTGTTAATGAATAAATAAAATGGAAAATGGAAATGGATCATTTAAGGAAACATACTCAAAGATTCAATTAAGCCTGTCCAGAGAGTACAAGCATTTGTCAGATAACGTATTTTAATATTTAAAAGGATAAATAGCAATGTGGGTTGAATTCACATTACTATCTTGATTAGATTGCTATCTTGTCAACCCCCCTAACTGAGCTAAATATACTTGTGTCTGGTGGGGTTTGAAATCTAAACCTGTCAGTCACAAGGCCAACATTTTAGGCTATTGACCTCAAGGACAAAGATTCGATGATCAACGATAATCTAACAGTACCAAAATAAGGGCGTTTGGGTAGGCCGCATAAAGTACCTACTCAAACTGCCAGAAAATCATATTTATCTCAAATATAACAAACTACATAGTTCACATATTCATAAATTTGGTTATGAAGCTTATGAATTCAAGTACCAGAAATAGTCTTTTGAGGAAAGAACTACACAAAATTGATTAGGTTTTTATAGTAGGAACCATGACCGTTTGGATTGCAAGACTTGATCTTAAACACAGAGGTTTTCAAAGGGTCACACTCTGATTTAGATTAGTTCAAAAGAAAAATTAGGAAAAAACTTCATCTTTATTTAATCAATAATTGAATATACACTTAAATGAAAATCATAAACTACATATATACATCTGAAAATGAACTACAATATGGCGTCCAGAAATACGTGCGCATCGCTGTCCACTGGTAATGTGCCCAAAAGACTGGCGGCATTGCCACGCTGTATGGCAATGCTTAACCGCTGTCCAAGGCAAAAGCCAGCCTTTGGGTCACGCTAAGTGTCAACTAAAAGAAAAAGTGATTTTATGAACTATTGACAATGACAACCCCAAGACAGTGTTTTGTGATATTTTGGCTACAATTATTATCATCTGGTTTTCCCTTTTTGCAACCATGCCGAGGTTGGCTATCGGTCTGACCAAATGCAGCTGAGTAGTAGTGTTTTACATGAAGCGGGTGCCTGTCTGACCTCCACAACCCAAGAGGAGAGGAGAGGAGGTTTCTGGCTTATCGTAACGACTTTAAAGGATGATCAAATGAAAGCCGGGATCAACGGCTTATCATGCTTTCCGAGGGACGGAGGATATTAGATATGTTAGTCTATATTTTCTGATAGTATGTGAGTCTGTATTTCCTAATAGCTATAGCACTCTTTAAGTTGAGAATGAATAGGTTACTTCTGGTTAAGCGTCTTTATCATAGACATCATCGTTTGCCATCAGTTGAGAAAATGCTCAAAAAATGGTTACCCATCGAAAGTATGACCTCGGCAAACATTGTTATCATTTAGCAACGAGCTCCTCATGTATTGATAGATTGTCACTATCAACAACTAAATAATAAATCAAATTAAACTTAAGACATATTTTCGAAAACCAATAAAAATTTCCTTACACGCATTTTTCTTGAAGATTTTTCGCCGAAACGTTGACAATGTACCCATTAAAGCTGAGCAAGCATTTAACTTTCCAGCGTCAACAGGGCCGACATTATTGCGGGCACATAAATACAGGGGTGTCACGACACATTGGCGCGCGGCGGGGCGGCGCTATCTCCTGCGACAGCCCTGCGCGCTCCACTGACGAACGTAATTGTTTTAGGGTCCCGTCTGTTCTTACTATTGCGGATATGGTCCTTGATTTAATTTTTTTGGGAACTTCAGAGAATGAACCAGCTGGTTACTTTTAAATAAAGAAAAAAAAACTTTTTTAATGCCACAGATAACGACAAAACACATCAAACTTCCTTAAGGATTTTTTAATTTTTGTTTACCCAGGATGAGCCCACTCTTGACTGATCTCGCCTGATGATAAGCGATAGATGAGGTCTACGATGGAACGAGCGAGCCCAGAAGATGCCTGTTCACTCTTGGTTTATAAGGCTGAAGTGGTAGGGAACACAGAAGCCGGCAGAGGAGAAGCGCTTGGTACGACAAGACGGTATATCAACCATGATACCCAGCACTGCGTCTGGTAGATGGTATGAGTAATAGATGCTTCTATTTTTTTTATTCAATCAATCAATCAATGTATTTATTTGTGTATACAGGTCTTAAGGTCTAAATATTTTTATAAATGTATCTCTGTGTCCTGCCACAGACATACAAACAGCATACAAACTTAAATTACAGTTGTCAAAATAATTACATTCAGAAAGTCACAGTATAATGTCCACTTACAAATTATATAATACAAAACAGTAAATAATAATAATCAATTTCAGAAAAATCGATAAAAAACATAATAATTAAATAAATAAAAAATAATCAACAAAGTTGAATTCAAAATAAAAACTTAGTCAACTTTTCAACAGTAATTAGTAAACAATAATTAAAACAATACTTATACCTATAATAATTAGTCGACAATAATAAAATTCACAATAGTCAAATTAATAATAATTAATTTAATTAACACTTAAATAATTTTATCTTCCATGAATTCTGTCACACTATAATAAGCTTTTTGCGCTAGTTTAATTGATTTCTTAGAGCAGTCTCATTTAGTAGTTCTCATTTAGTTTATTGTTTTATAGGTTCGCGTTTAACCACCATCTCACCTGATGGTAAGTTATGATTTGGTCGAAGATGTAGCACGCTTACCAAGAAGTAACTTTGGACTTAAGACTAGAGGCTTGGGCCACCACTACGCTTGTTTTCCCTTATAAGGTAAGAAAGTAAAATCTATGGATATTTACGTAATAATAATAATGATCCAATCCAGCCTGTCCCTAGCTGCCCTCCCCTGAGACGCCGTAAGCCGAGGTCCGTACCCCACAGGGTACCCTTAGCGTGTAGTCACCTACTTTGTAAGTTTTGTAATAAGCCCTGGCAGCCACAGGCAAGTCTGGTTAAGCAGCCGACAACCTCAGAGGTTGATCAGCGAGATAAGACATTAAAAAAATCTATGGAAATTGATAAAATATTGATTAATATGTATTCCATTGTTGTTGTTTGATAACAATCAGCATTTCATGATTGACTATTTATAAAAATGTTTCGACTTAAGCATTTCCCGGACGAGGACATACTAGTTAAGAATGGATTTATGAAATGCTGTATACATCATTTATTGAAGTTTTTGCTTGCTCAACTTTCAATAAGCACAATTCGCAGAAGAGTCTGGAATCGCGAGCCGATCTCCGGCCACCGTAGGCGCGGGCTTGCAGACGGCGAGCAGGGGGAGCTCACCGTCCCAGGACCAGGCTCGGGTCGGCGGCGCGTCGTGTTCCACGCGCGCCTCAAAGAGCTGTCAGCAATAGTGACGGGGCCCCATAGGGCCATTGCTTGCCGGGGTTGCGGGAATGTTCTAACGAGATACCGCGGCCCCGGAATTTAAGGACAGCTGAAGGAACAGGGTGGGTTTTTAGTCAGTAGAAGTCTGACACTCCCTTCCGCTTAACCGAGAGCGGGAGAAGTCATTCGACAATTTTCCCACCCAGAAAAAGGGCTTAAAATAAAGTATCTTATGTTTGACATCGAGTTTTCAACTATCTCTATGCCGAATTTCATCTCCAACTGACAGCGGGGATCAGCGGTTTTCCGAGGCACCAAGCAATCTCAATTTGTTTAAATAATAATGATAATAATAATAATAATTTTTAAATGTTTTTATTTTTTATAATAATATTTAAAAATGTAATTTATATGTACATAGATTTAATAAATGGAATAATAATAATATTCCACAACTTTTCACACAACGCCATCTAGTCCCAAACTAAGCAGAGCTTGTGATATGGATACTAGACAACTGATAAACATACATATATATTTCTAAATACAAACATATTATAGATAAATTACACCCAGACAAAGAACAAATGACCGTGCTCATCACACAAACATTTGTCCTAGGTGGGAATCGAACCCACGACCTTGCGCATAGCAGTCAGGACCACTGACCACTATACCAACGGGCCTGGTCACTCATCCACGGAACCTTGGCAAGTGTTGCTTTACCTTTAAGATCGATCCTTGCGGCTGTTTCTATTTCTCATTATTATTTTTCATTATTTTAATAAAGAAAATATAAGATCGTGTGGCGTAAAGAAAAAATTACGGCCATACGTCAGAGTGACAAGTAACTTCTTAAATTAAACCTAGTTTACTTATTAACTCCTTCAGTATACTAGTCCCGAGTAAGTTGACAGGAGATTTATTTAACGGCCGTCAGACCATTAAGTTTAACTTTTCACCGCGACTACTTGTATTTAACGGCTTGTGAAAGATACATAGCCTGTCATTTAAAACGTACATATGTATGTATACGGTTATTTGTTTCACTTTACTGACATTTAAACCAAATTTCTTCGGTTAAATAATTGATTTTAAAAACCTTTGTTTTAAAAATGTTTCTTTAGGTATTTTATGGCGTAGCAATAATAATCGTATGAGCTAAAGAAATAAATGTATAAGTAGCGGCACATAAGTCTAGCGCTGAACAATACGTGGAGGGGATTGCTGCGCATGGGTACTGTCGCGCACGCAATTCAATTATTAGCTAAATAACGTTAATGAAATAATTGTAATGTAATGTCAAATAGTAGGTCTAGCGCTGAACAAAATGTGGAGGATAGCTGCGCATGAGTACTGTCGCGCATGCAAACAATATTACTTATACTTTAATAAATAGTTTATCTCCAATGCCAATATCCAAGGATTTATAGTAGGTAGGTAACTAAGATATAATTTAAAAAAAAAGTTGTGGAGTTGTGGAACAAGTTTTGTTCAGAGTAGAAAAATAAAAACATTATTTGTTAATTTGTCAATTTTTATTTTAGATTTAAGTCTTATCTGAATCAGAGAATGGTATCACGCCTTCAATGGTGTCTTGACAGGGCCTTTTGCTTATTGAAGGCCCGAACTCAGGGCAAAAAATAACAACAAAAATTAACAGCAATAACAATACAATTAATGACGCGACTGTACACGGGATGTGCGCGGAGCGTCGTATCGGCGCGGGGAACAGAATACGACTTCAGAGCCAATCGTCGCTACGCACACCCGCCCTTCATCCCGCTAGGTATGAGGTACCTAAATTTTTACTTCTGCGCAATAACGGTCAGCGCTAAAGTTTCGTGCCGCTACTTGTAACTGTCGAAGTAGTAGAATGTAGTAATCATTTTGTCGTAGTTCTTGGTTTGTAGTACAGATTATTGCTTAATTTACCACTAGAAGAGGTGCGGGGCTTTGCTGCCGTGTTCTTTATCACAATAAAAACATAATCCTCCCTCCTATGCGCACCTCAAAGCACAGCACTAATGTCTGAATCCAATAAGATCAGTCGGGGTTGAAGAAATATTCTAACGAGATACCACGGACCCGGAACGTTAGGAGAATTAAAGATACCGCGTGTGTTTTTAGTCAGTAGAAGTCTGACACTCCCTTCCACTCCAACCAGAGCGGGTTTTCCAAAAAAAAAAAACGGTTTGCACTCCGGGAGTGCCGGCAGAAGTGAAAACTTGAATATTAACGTTGTGCATTTTTGATATTTTGGAATGGTTAGGGAATAATTTTGCACGAATTGCTTTAATTATCAGTATAAAAGTACTATCATTTATGTGGTAGAATACAATATTTATTTATTGCGCTATCGTACACAAACATGACAATTTATATTACATTAAAAAGTTTGCGCAGGCATACATTTTCGCTTCGCCGTAGAAAGAGAGGAGGATACTTCCTCTCCTACGCCGCGCCGGCTGTCTACTCTCCGTCCGTCTTACGAATTTTCGATCAGGTCACGTGTCCTGACGCGAGTTTAAAATTTTTTACCCATTACAAAAAAAGTGCACAATGCCGCTAAAGAAGTTTTCACTCCAAAATAAAGAAAAGGGTTCAGCATTACTATTACTAAAATAATGAGTCACGTTATGTACTCGAATAATAAATAGATTATATGAGTCAGGAACAGTTTTAACTTTTGATAAATATTTTTATCAGGTCCATCCAAACACTTTTCTTTAGAAGAGAACTAACAACGTGTATTTAATTCACATTACCAGCAATCTTGTTAACCCCTCCAACTAAGCTAAGTAGGCTTGTGTCTGGGGTGGGTTCACGGCAATATTGTAATGGGCAGGGTTCGAATCCGCTAACTCTCGATCAGTGAAATGAAATGAAATGAAATGAAATATTTATTCTGTAAATTGGTTATAAATAACACTTTTACACGTCATGTTTTTTTGCGTGTTTAGTTTAGCTAGATGAGGCCGGTATTTCCTAACTGACTACTCTGAGAAGAAACACCGAAACAAACTCAGAGGTCAAAGTCTTTTTTAAATTCTCTCAGACAATTTGTATTTGTATATCAGTAGCATGTAGGTACATGTCTGTGGTATTCTTTTGAGGAAATAACCACGCAAATTTGAGCGGACCTGTCCAGACAGTGCAAGCATTTGTCAGTCAGTAGTCTCACACCTTAGACATTGGACTATTGACGCTTTAAAATTAACTAATTCATATTCCTTCTCACCGCTCCGGGTTTATGTCAAATTCGTACGCGTGTTTTAACCATAAAACTCTGGAATGTGCCTCCCTTGACATCAAGAATGCTAAAAGTAATTTTCCCTTTAAACATAAAATTTGGAAGTACTACTCACAGGGCTCTTAAACCTAGTTTGGTCTTCATCATAATAAATTATTATATTGTAAGTTCGTAAATTTATTTCTTGTAATTAGGTTAGACTCATAAACCAAGCTTTTGATTTTAAGAGAATGCCATAAAAATGTATTTTATTTGTATGGGCCAAGTTGCCTGAAATTTACAACGTGTAATTTAAGGGGTATATACATACCAAGTGCACGGCTTCTTTGGATGATAATTAACGATATGGCAAGGGTTTTCTAATCCTATGTGTACATGTGTGGAGCATATTAGAAATTTCAATACATTGATACCAGAGACCGAATTTTTCAAATTAAGAAGAACGAAGAGAATTATCGTGTTTTTGGCAAGTGACGTGGAAAGTGATGACCCTTATTAAGTGCTGTGACACGTTTGTATTGATTACTACTGCAATGATTACTGGTATTCAAGAAACATATTGTTACGAGCTGGGGTTCGGGATAGAATAATTAACGCCAATTAAACCAAAATTAATACTTTAATTAATTAATTAAACACAATATTAAAATTTTACACAATTATTCGCACCACAACACTTGTCACTTAACACTTAGATCACACTTAAATCGCACTGAAATTCACTGGTAAAGCTTCGATTATATCTCGTATTCGCCTCGTAATAAGACTGACTCTCTGCGCCCCTTTGCGCTCTATTTATACCCCAGTCTATGAGTTCGAGAACATTCTTATAAAATCGACTCACTGTTTATACTGCCTAGAAAATACTCGAAATACATAGTACCGCAATTCGACGCTAGATGGCGTTAGTGTCTCGACTAGATATGCTCATTCCTGCTACTCGCCGCTAGATGACGTTAGTGTCTCGAACATGCTAGATTTATGTCGAAGTTTCTCGACGTACTTCACTAAGCGACTGGCGTAACAATATGAAACCAATAATTTGGGGTCAATTCTGTGAGTCACTTATATTGAGCTGAAACTTTGCATAGAGACTCCATACCAGATGTTGTCTTCAGTCCTTTTGGATAGATATGGGGTTTCCGTTACACATTTTATAAATTGAGTGATTGATTAATAGCACATCTACAAAGCCTTTTCCCACTATGTCAAGTGGCTTCCAGTCTAACTAGATGCCGCTGAGAACTAGTGTTTTACTTGGAGCAAATCCCTGTCTGACCTCTACAGCCAAGAAGCTGAGTAACACGTTACTCCTTGGCAAGACTAGTCTCAGATTTTCTGCCATCTGTCTATTTGTAATGACTGACAAAGTTGTTCAAATTGATTGAATTGGTTGATTTGTTAATATGGTGATGGGTATCCAATGACCGACCTCGGTAGGGGTTGCTTAACTTTAAGGATCGACCCTTGTGACTGTTACTATTTATCATCGATGAAAATGCGGACATGTCAAAATAAATACCTACGAAACGCATTCGGGGTTAACGGCCCTTTTTCATTCATTGAAACACCAGTAACCTAAAAAGGAATGTATAGTTCTATTAACAATAGCAAAAATTCACTTTACTACATCAAAATACACGTACAAACGACAAACAATTGCCTTACAAATCTATTCAGAGGCGCGATATCCGACTATCCACCCCTACCCGCGTAGTATCCGCCCCTACCCGCTTAGTATCCGACCTCATCGCGCGCAAACCGTGAGTTATATCCGCGGATCCGCAATAATCCCTGTTTATGACCTAAGGATCGTCCACGTATACATTTTTATATAGGCGAGGATCAGAAAAGAATATATCTTTGTAAATACGGGGACATGTTTTTATGCATTAAATTTCAATCCTAAGGCATTTTATTTCGGGGATTTAGATGTTTTTAGAAGATATATGGGGGGTGGTTGATTTAGCTTTTTTTCCTGTTAAAGATTCGACATTTGTGATCTGTACCTAATAGAAGCTTATAAATGCGAAAACACATCCAACTAAAAATATTGCTCATGCGAAAATATGATCTTAGCTTAGCCTTTTGCCAACTATGTCGTGGTCGGCTCCTGGTCTAACCGTATGTAGTTATGTTACTAGTGTTTGTGCTTTTACATAGAGCGACTGCCTATCTAACCTCCACAACCCAGTAACTGGGTAACACAATACACCCAGGCAAGACTATTGTCAGATTTACTGGTTTCTGACTACTCGTAAAGAGTGTCAATCTATACAGGGTTAATTGTAAAACACCGAAAAACTCTCAGGACTATGTTACTAACATCATAATGAACAACTTTTGTTCTATGACTTTTAAAAATTCGTCATATTTTAGTTCGCTAGATTTTCATACAAAAATAAAATATTTAAATTGAACGTCCTAAATGTTACGAAGTATATGCAAAGCAAAAGAAAGTGATTTATATTAAAAGTCATAGAACAAAAGTTGTTGATTATGATGTTAGTAACATAGTCCTGAGAGGTTTTTGGTGTTTTACAATTAACCCTGTATATACAGAAGAATTCGTCATATTTTAGTTCACCAGATTTTCATATAAAAATAAAAATATTTAAATTGAACGCCCTAAACGCATGTAGCGTCTATGCAAAGCAAAAGAAAGCGATAGTATAAATTTCTTTCTTTTGCTTCGCATAGAGTTCGTAACATTTAGGGCGTTCAATTTAAATATTATTATTTTTGTATGAAAATCTGGTGAACTAAAATATGACGAATTCTTAAAAGTCATAGAACAAAAGTTGTTGATTATGATGTTAGTAACATAGTCCTGAGAGGTTTTCGGTGTTTTACAAATAACCCTGTATATATAAAAGCGAAATACCACTCACTGATTTATCACGAAATCTCAGAAACTACAAGTAGTAGGGCTCTGAAATTTTGCATGGGGGTTTCTATTAGTACGTAAATGCTCGCTAAGACGGGATTTTGAAAAATTCCGACGGGAAAACTAACCACGCGAACGAAGTCGCGAGCAACTGCTATTTATGTATAAATGGCAACCGGGACTAACGACTTAACATGTTCTTTGAGACACGAAGGAATCTCGATATGTTTAGTAGGTCACCCATCCACGAATCAACCCCGGCAGTCGTTGCTTAACCTTTAAGATCGAACTGTGTCTGTTGTTATTTAGCCAGGAGCCAATCAAATATAATAATATTAAAGTGAAACTATGATTAATTTTCCTTATTGATTACGTCACTAATAGCACGGGTAAAAATTTTTGAGCGTAAGTAAAACAATTAGAAGCTTCACTTTTAAGTCTAGGAGATTATCATGGATTAACTTAATGAATTCAAGAGATAATGAATAGGAACATTTTTACTTTAATATATTTTAGATATTCTTTATTCAAGATATTTTATTTAAAAAGCTGCTCGGGTTTAAAAACATTGAAATGTTGCAAATGATATTTCTTTTCAAGTTATTTTCCTCGGACTACAAGACAAAGGGCGATGCGCCTTCGTTACGTGGTGCACATCTCACCCATACGCACAAAACATTTTGGGAATAAGTACTTTCATTGTGTGTACAGCAGCTAAGGAGTGGAATTCCCTGTCGGAGTCTGTGTTTCTTGATAGCTATAACCTGGGGGTCACTAAGTCAAGAGTGAATAGGTTACTTCTAAGCAAGCGTGCTTCATCTTCGACCGCTTACCATTAGGTGACATGGTGGACACAAGCGAGCCCATAAACAAATAGATTATTAAATAAAACTTTTGCATGTAATTATTTTGTCAATTTAAACTAGATGAGACCGGTCTACCTGCAGACTACCTACAAAGAAAAACGCCGAAACCAACTCATAGGTTCTTTTTTAAAGTCTATACAATAAATAGATAGAATATACTTTATTGTACACCAAAAATTGGAACACACTTACATAACCTTATTTCTATAACTTTGGTTACAATGGCGGTCTTATCGCTGAGAGCGATATCTTCCAGACAACCTTTGGAAGGACTTTAAAAGCTTTAATTGAAATTAGGGAGGGCTAAATTAGTGTACTACAAATACATATAAAATATATAAATGTAATGTATTCTTTATCATCGTGTGAAGAAAAACAAAGAAATAATCATAAATTTGAAAGAAAATGATTGGCAACTGAGCTTTTAAAAGCAGTGAGTGACTGTGCTTGTCTTACTGACACCGGCAATGCATTTCACAACCGAATAGCCTGCACCGTAAAAGAATGGTCATAAAATTTAGTGGAATGTGTAGGCATCAAAAGTCTCAAATTTTCCGATGATCTCAAATCTCTACCATGTGTGTCATGAAGGAACTTAAATCGTTCTTTGAGATAAAAGGGAGTCGTTGGATTGAAAAGAATACTGTAGAGTAATGATAAAATATGTGTATTCCGGTGAAGGCGGATAGGCAGCCACTTGAGTTTAATGCGAAACTCAGAAACATGATCATACTTGCGCAAACCAAATATGAATCTGATACAAAAATTTTGGAGTCGCTCAAGCTTATCTAACTGCACTTCAGTGAGATCTGGATAACTTGCATCAGCATAGTCGAGGATAGGGAGAAGAAGAGATTGGGCAAGCGCAGTTTTAGTGGCAGCCGGCAGGAAATTGCGCAATCTGCGTAAAGACCCCGCAGAGGCAAACAGTTTGCGGCTCACTTCCTGCAACTGGGGACCCCAAGACAAATCCTTATCAATATAAATACCAAGGTCTCTTACTGAGTCACAGTAAGGTATAACAGCTCCATCAAAAACGATTTGGGGAAGGGTCGTCCAGTCAATTTTGGAACGTAGCCTAGGGCTTCCAACAATAATGACTTGAGTCTTCGCAGGATTAACCCTCAAACCATGATCCAAACTCCAATCAGAAATACGCGCTAAGTCTTTATTCACTATCTTCACCGCCTCAGACAATTCCTCAACGGGAGCTTGTGAATAAATTTGCAGATCATCAGCATAAAGGTGGTAGGATAAGAGAAGTTCATTAGAAATTGAATTTATAAATATGGCGAAAAGAAGAGGAGAAAGAACGCCCCCCTGCGGTACGTCAGCAGTAGTATTGCACCATGAAGACAATGAACCTTCAATGCAAATACGTTGTCGGCGGCCACACAGGTAACTACGAAACCAATCAATAGCTGTTGGAGATATGTTAAGAGAGCACAGTATCCCAAGCAAGACATCAAAATCAACACTGTTAAAAGCATTACTGAAATCAAGTAAGGAAAGGACCGTCAGTTTCCCACAGTCCATTCCTGATCTTATATCGTCAGTAATGTTAACAAGAGCTGTGGTAGTGCTATGCCCTGGACGAAACCCGGATTGGTAAAAATTAAGGAGTCTGTTTCTACAGAGGAAAGCACTAAGCTGGCTATGGATAAGGCGTTCTAGGACTTTGGATAGGAACGGTAAAATGGAGATAGGACGGAATTCAGAAAAAGAAACAGGATTTCTTTTTTTTGGAAGAGGGGTTATTTGAGCTTCTTTCCATAGAGATGGAAAGACACCAGAGGATAAGGAATAATTTAGGATATGACAAATGACAGGAAGGATTTCGTCTAGTATAGGGAGTATCACCTTGCGACTAACACAGTCACTACCAACAGCATTTGATGTAATTGATAAAATACTCTTCTTAACATCACAACTAGCAAATTGATTAAAAACAAAAGGAGAAAAATCGGGAGTGGGAAGAGACGAAAGATTATCTAGAGTTTTAGCTTTAACAGCTCCATTGAAACTACAAGAGGTGGAAAAATGATGATTGAGTGATTCAAGATCTATATCTTTAGGGATAGACTCTTGACGTGACTTCCCAATTCCCATTGATCTGAGAAATTTCCAGACTTTAGCTGGATCACCGTTTTCAACAGACTCATGAATGTGGCGGCGTTGGGCATCCCTACAAACCAAGTTGCTGCGATTTCGGATAGCAACGTATTTCTCACGATTTAAGGAGCTAGGTCTGCACTTGTATCTAGACTTCGCTGCTGCCTTTTTTTGCTAAATTCCTTTCACGTCATCTGATAGCCACGGAGCAGGCAGATGCTTGATCTTGACCAACCTAACAGGTGCATGGACATCATACAGCTTGATCAGATTGGAATTAAAGAGGTTAATTTTGTCATCAATCGACTCCGCATGAACAAGCTCAGACCAGCCAATATTGCTAGCATCTTCCGAAGACCTTCCAAATTCATTCCACCAAAACTGGGCTGAAGAATACTTTTAGGTTTAGGCTTAGGTGGGCGAATTTTGTAGGAAAGGAAAATTAAGTCATAGTAGGAGAAAGCGTCGGCTGAACATTGCCCATGCTTAGCGACGTGTTGTGTGGAAGAAACAAAAATGAGGTCAAGAAGTGAAGGAGTACAGTTAGGAAAATGGTGAGTTGCACTTAATGGAAGGAGAGACAAGTTGCAGGATTGGGAAATAGATTGGAGTGAGGAAGAGCGCGAATCATTTTTAAGAAGGCAAGTGTTAAAGTCTCCCACAATGATTGTATGCCTGTAAGAGGGCATAAGGTTGACTATAAGACTTTCAAAGGAGGAAAAGTAATCGATACGCAGAGAGGGATAATAATAGACACCCAGCAAAATCTTCAAATGTTGTAGATCCACTTCTAAAAAGAGATGCTCGCCAGCATTCGACGGTGGTGGCTGCGGTGAAATGTCAATAATAGAAAAAGGAATATTTGCACGCAGATATATAGCAACACCACCACCCCCAGCACTAGTGCGGTCATTCCTTATTAGTTTGAATCCAGGCAAGGAATAAGATGTAGAAGGAAGACAAGGTTTCAGCCAGGATTCGGAAACAAGAATTGCATGGATGTCTTTACAGTCCAAACTTGCAAGCATATCATGGTAATGAGCCGGAATACTTTGAGCATTAATGTGGACTACTGTTGCGGACGCCGAACTAAAAAAAACCTGGCGAGAGTCCGCTCCGTCGACACACCATCACAGTGGGCCAATTGGCGAGGGGTGCGGCGCAGCGGGACGGGGTGCCGCCGGCCCGGGGGCTGAGCGAAAAAAGGGATACCGTTAGGACGCCAGTTAGGACGCTCGTAGCGCGCGGCGTCAGTCGATTAGAATAAAACTCTCAAATGTAAATAACAAGAAAATAAAGCGTGAACCAAACAAATCTTTCAATACAGTCCACTTGAACAATAACCAGCCTGAAGGGTTACTAAATCCACTTCAGTCCATGGTCCATACGAGCCGGATAACGAAGACCAGCATAGTTTCTGGTCCTCCGCGCTCCGGATGAAGAATACGTGTCGCGATAATTCTGGTACGTATAAGTGCGGGCGGACGAAGAAAACACCTGCAACCTGTGAATTAACGAGAGAATCGACTGTCTACTACGAGGATCTGGAAAAACGACGGCCAGAATTGAAGTAGTGTCGCCGTCCAGAACCTCTCGAGTGCCTGTGCCTAGTGAAAAAGTGCGTGTGCTAACTATTTAGGCGGGAAAACGCCGAGCCTGAACGTGTGCCGGTCCCGGTCTATCTAGGCTGAATAAACAGTGCGTGTGCTAACTATTTTAGGCGGGAAAACGCCGAGCCTGAACGTGTGCCGGTCCGTGTAACTAGACTAAATAAACAAAGTGCGTGTGCTAACTATTTAGGCGGGAAAACGTCGAAACTGAACGAGTACCGACGCCTATTTAAATAGACTGAACGAACAGTACACATGCTAGTAATTTAGGCGGGAAACTAACGAGTGCCGGTGGTTTACGGTTATAGACAGAACAATATAATGCGTACTTACTTGTGTTTATAACTGTAGACGAACAATATAGTGCGTACCTGTGTTTAAAACTGTAAACGGAACTTATAAGTGCGTGCCCGTGCCTGCTATCTAGGCGGAACTTTCGCGTGTGATTGGGCCTATGGTTATAAACAGAACAATATAGTACTTGTGCCTGTGTCTGCTACTCAGGCAGAACCTTCAGTACGAGTGCCTAGTTACTTACGCAGAGCCAAAGCCGAGCAGAAGTCGTCGTGTACCTGTGCCTGCTATACAGTCAGAATCAACGAGTGACTGCACCTGCCTACCTGAGTTTGACATCGTCTGTACCGACCGTCGACCATGGTCGTCACAAGGAGCCAGTCAGACTTGGCTGAGATGGAAGAACAGAGGCACAGCCAAGAAGCCGCACGCCGCCATGAGGAAGGAAGAATAGAGAGGGAGCGACTCCGGCGGGGGTCCATGGATCCGCCGGCCTCACCCTTGTCAAGGCTAGCGGAGACAAGCACAGCTGGACCCTCCGGGGTCAGAACTACGATGACCACGCAACAACGAGACAGATCACCTGCAAGGTCACTACGGTCGCACCGATCAACCACAAGTGTCACAACGCGACTGCGACTAGCAGAACTGAACGCAGCAGAGAGACTGGCAGCTATACAAAGAAAGCAGCTGGACATGGAAGCGGACCTAGTCAAGAAGAGATTAGCTGCAGAGGTGTCTGCCATCAACGACGAGGAGAGCGTCAACGCCGGGCCAATAAATGAAGAACCTCATACCAAGGTCGACGAGTGGCTACGAACAAATCCACTCGACTCACGGGGGGAGGAGGCCGCCAAGAGCATCAGGGAGGAGCCAAGACAACTGAGGTTCGAGGTACCTAGGGTACGATCGCCCACTCCCACCAGAACGAGGAACAGCATCGAGCAATTGGCCACCACGCTTGAGAAGATGGCCAGACCCAGTCTGCGATATACAGACCTGCCAACATTCACTGGAGCTGCTAGCGAATGGCTGCCCTTCAAAGCAGCCGTTCGAGATTCAACACAGATGTACCAGATTCCAGCAGCAGAGAACATCCACAGACTGAGGAGCTGCCTAAAGGGAGAAGCCCGGGATGCTGTGGCCGCACTACTACATACGGCCACAGACTCGGACATCATAATGAAGACCTTGGAACAATGCTTCGGGCGTCCTGAAATTATTATTGATCGGGCGCTCGACGACTTGAAGAAACTCCCAAGACCTGGAGCATCAGCAGCCGACCTCAATAGCTTCGCTGTGAAACTACAGAACATCATCTGCGTGTTGAAGACCATCGACCGAAGGGGTTACCTCTTCAATCCCCTGCTGACGAGGGAGGTGTTGGACAAACTCAGTCCTCATCTCCGCTCGCGCTGGTGCGACTACGCATATGAAAACGAAGGGACGGCCGATCCAGAAATCGTCGTGATCTCCCGATTCTTAATGAGGGAGGCGGACAGGGCACTACGTTACACTTATGCCCCATCTACGTGCACCGCCGTGAGCCAGAAGAAAGAAACACGACCCGCAGTGACCCAAAAGAAGAAAGCGACTGTCTACAACACCGTCGCCGCAGCGGAAGAAGAGAAGATGCCGTGCCCTGGGTGCGAACAAGCACACACTCTACCCCAATGCCCTAAATACAAGGCATTTACGATCGAGCAACGATGGGAGTTTCTCAAAGAGAAGAAAATTTGCTTCAAGTGCGCCCAACGACGACACCGACGCTTTGCATGCAAAGCAAGGCCCTGCGGTGTGGATCAATGTCGCCGACCACATCACGCGACCCTACACCAAACACCACCGCAAACAGAGGCGGCCAAGCCAGCAGAGACACCGAAGCAAGAAGCAGTCCTATCTGTCACGCCGCAACCAGCTATCGGACAACGAACAGCACTATTGAAAATGTGTCCCATCATCGTGTCCGGACCAAAAGGAGAGATGCAGACCTACGCGCTCCTAGACGAAGGAGCTACGATAACCCTAGTAGACAAGGACTTAGCTTCCAGCATCGGGGCAGAGGGGCCATCACAACCGCTACATCTAAATGGCGTCAACATGAGCCAACAAGAGACGAAGAGTCAGCTCATCACTATTGATGTAAGAGGGATAAATGAAACTGAGAAGTACAGGGTCAGAGCAAGGACCATCAAAAACCTGCAGCTGCACCAGCAGGCCATACCCGAAACCCTTCTCCAGCACGAGCACCTGAGGGACCTTCCCAGGGACGAGGTGTGCTACGAACGAGCACGCCCCGGGCTCTTAGTGGGAACTGACCACTGGGAGTGCATCGTTTCCAGGGAGCTCAGAACCGGCGCTCCGAACGAGCCGGCCGCATCGAGGACAAAGTTGGGATGGGTGGTGCATGGAACCGCACCACGCAGCGTCCTTCTACAGGAAGGCAGGGTGCTGCACGTATACGAGCCCGACCGAGAATTGAATGTGAGCAACCAACAGCTCCACCACTTTGTCGAGGCTCATTTCAAAATAGAAGCTCTCTGTATAGAGGGAAAGCTGCGAGTACGAGAAGCAGATCAGCGAGCCATGAAGATCGTCGAGGCGACCACCAAGAAGACCGACACAGGGTACGAGGTGGGGCTGCCGTGGCGGCGAGACGACACCACCATGCCACCTAGCCAAGCACTCCGTCGCCTCACGACCATCGAGAAGAAAATGGACGCCGACCCTGAATTCGCCAGAGAATACTCCAACCACATACAGAACCTGCTGCAGAAAGGATACGCCACACCGTGCGACGGCTCGGAACGTACGAGCCCGGTGTGCTGGTACCTGCCACACTTTGCCGTGCAGAACCCAAATAAGCCCGGCAAGTGTAGGCTGGTGTTTGACGCAGCCGCGAGAAGCCACGGAATATGCCTCAATGACGAACTTCTGGAGGGACCGGACCTGCTACTGTCGCTGCCAGGGATCCTATTCCGATTCAGGGAAAAGGCGGTGGCAGTAACAGCGGACATACAAGAAATGTTCCTACGAATAAAGATCAGACCAGAAGATCAACCAGCGCAGCAGTTCCTGTGGCGAGGCGATGAACGAGACACGCCTCCACTCAAATTCAAGATGAAGAGCATGATCTTCGGCGCCACGAGCTCTCCGTACATGGCTCATTATGTCCGTAACCACAACGCGGACATGCATGGGCAGGAGTTCCCGCGAGCGCTAGCGGCTATAAAAGAAAGCCACTACATGGACGACCTAGTGGCGAGCTATGACGACCCGATGGAAGCCTGGAAAGCGGTGGAGGAAACGAGAACGGTGCACGCCAACGCCGGCTTCACGCTGCGGGGATGGAACGCAAGCGATCAGTCAGTGCTGCGCGACATACCCCCTGAGCTGTACGCCACTGCACCCACACAACTGGGGGGAGAACAGCCAGAAAGCAAGATACTCGGCCTGTTCTGGAACGCCGAACGAGATGAGCTTGGGTTCAATACATCCATGAACCGAGTGCCAGCGGAGGTACGAGACCGGGCTCGCGCGCCGACCAAGCGCGAAGCCTTAAGCGCCGTGATGTCAATCTACGACCCACTTGGACTGCTGAGCCACTACACCATCCGCTCTAAGATCATCTTACAGAGCTTATGGCGCCTCCAGACGACGTGGGACGAAGAGATACCAGCAGAAGAGAACGACCTCTTCGCATCGTGGTTGGCACACCTGAACGAGATAGCCAAACTCCGACTGCCACGCTGCTACACGACGAAGAGGTACAACCACATCGACCTCCACGTGTTTTGTGACGCCAGCGAACAAGCCTATGCGACCGTGGCCTACTGGAGGATCACAGGCAGCGACGGGAGTGTCGCCGTAGTATTGGTGGCGGCCAAAGCCAAGGTAGCGCCAAGACAGGCGCAGACCATACCTCGGCTCGAACTACAAGCAGCTGTCATCGGGGCAAGACTTGCCGACACGATAAGAAGGGAACACCGCTTGAAGATTGGTCGGACAACCTACTGGACCGACTCATCCACCGTGGTCCATTGGATCCACCACGACATGCGACGATACACACCGTTCGTCGCACACAGACTGGGTGAGATAGCTGAACTCACTGACAAGGGAGAATGGCGATGGCTACTAACGGAAAATAACGTGGCGGACGACGCAACGAGGCTCAGCGACACTCCACTGAGCACAACAGATCGATGGTTTCAGGGGCCTGCCTTCCTATACCAACAGGAAGAACGATGGCCCAAGATGTCAACGCGAGAAGAAGAAGACGACGAGGTCCTGCACACCAGGGAAGAACCGGGACGAGATAGCTGGCTACCCGACCCTGCCCGCTTCTCGAAATATGAAATCCTGGTAAGGGCCACTGCACGAGCGCTTGCCTTCACCGACATCTGCCGACGTAAAGCGACCAGCATGGAGCATCGACACATCCAGCGCGCCGAGAGGGAACTAATCCGGCACGCGCAAGAAGACAGCTTTAACGAAGACCTAAAAAGGATCAAGTCTGCTCACCCCTTAACAAAGTCGAGCAGGCTGTATCGACTAGATCCTATATTAGAGGATGGACTCCTGAAGGTGCGAGGACGGATCGAGGCTTCCTCAGCGCCCACCGAGACGAAGCGGCCCATCATCATAGATGGCCGACATCCACTGGCCAAGCTCATCGTGCTACGGGAACACTGCGCTGCGGGGCACGCCAACAGGGAGCGTGTAACGAACGACCTACGGCAGCGCTACTGGGTCATTCACCTACGACCCACCGTACGCACGATTGAAAGGAACTGCGCCTTATGCAAGAGACTGAAGGGAACGCCCAAGACGCCGGCCACGGGAGATCTGCCGCATGCCCGCCTGGATCCTTTCCACCGCCCGTTTACTAACTGCGGGGTAGATTATTTCGGGCCAATGATGGTCAAGGTGGGCCGTCGCCGAAAGAAGAGGTGGGGGGCATTGTTCACATGCCTCACCTCTCGCGCCGTACACATCGAGCTCGTGGCGTCCCTGTCAATCGACTCTGCGATCATGGCGCTGCGAAGAATGGCTGCGCGCAGAGGATGGCCGCGATTAATGTATTCTGACAACGGAACGAACTTTCGTGGGGCTGATCAACAGCTACGTAAAGCCTACACCGAGTGGCTGCCCGCTCTGAACGACGAGGGGCTGCAACATCGCATGGAGTGGCGCTTCATACCCCCTGGTGCGCCCCATCAAGGCGGAGCGTGGGAAAGGATGGTGCGCTCCGTGAAGACAGCGCTCAAGGTAACTCTGCGGGAGAAGGCGCCAACAGAAGAAGTTCTCAGCACACTTCTCACCGAAGCTGAGTTCTCGATAAACGCGAGACCATTGACCCACGTCAGCGTGGACCCTAGCGACCCCGAGGCCCTGACCCCCAACCACTTCCTGTTGGGGTCATCAAACGGTCTGCAAGCGACGGGACCCTGCGACGAGGCTGACCGACGAGCATGGCGAGCTAGCCAGGCGCTCGCCGACCATTTCTGGCGGCGCTGGCTACGGGAGTACCTGCCAACGTTGGTGCCACGCGGCGAGCCCAAGAACGACGTCCGGCCCTTGCAGGCCGGAGACGTGGTCCTAGTAGTCGACCACACGTTGCCCCGGAACACCTGGCCGATGGGAGTCGTCGAGCGCACGCATCCTGGAGCAGACGGCAGGATTCGAGTCGTCGAGGTGCGAACCAGAACCGGCATCTTCCGACGCCCGGTGAGCAAGCTCGTCGTCCTGATCAAGAAAGAAGAGGCTACGCAGGCTGTGCCGGGGGGAGAACTGTTGCGGACGCCGAACTAAAAAAAACCTGGCGAGAGTCCGCTCCGTCGACACACCATCACAGTGGGCCAATTGGCGAGGGGTGCGGCGCAGCGGGACGGGGTGCCGCCGGCCCGGGGGCTGAGCGAAAAAAGGGATACCGTTAGGACGCCAGTTAGGACGCTCGTAGCGCGCGGCGTCAGTCGATTAGAATAAAACTCTCAAATGTAAATAACAAGAACGGTTATTTCTTATAAAACTTAAGTCCACCCGCCAGTTATGTGTTAACAGAAAACAAAAGAATAATAATTTATCAAAACCTTAATCAAAAACTTATCAAATAATAGTACACCGTTTGGTCACAAACTCACAGCTTACACTTATAGCAATGCAGAAAGAATTCATATAGAAACAAAAAACAAGAAAATTACTAAGTTGCACATTGTTTTAAGAAATAAATATAATATGTTTCTACAAATAATTAATGCTCAAAATGTTACAAATTACGAAAACAAAACGTGAAACAAAATGCGACATTGACATAATTGACATGACAGTGACACTTAACTTGACATAATGTCAAGTGTCATAAAACTGAAGAATGCAAATAAATTGAGAAAAAATATTTGAACCAAAAACGTAAGGTAGAAGTTAAATATTATAAAAAGCAAGCAAAGTGAGCTGTGAGGGTAAAACAGCGTTAAATATAAAGTGAAAAACTGTTACCCGAACGATGCATTAAGAGGGTTAATTCACTTCTTCACAGGCTTCCTATACCTCTTCAATGGGGGTGTTTTGGCTAGTTTCCCGGCCTGTACCCGAACATCTAGTTGGCGCTCTGGATTATCGGAATCAGCATCAACCTCAGGCACATTGAGCTCTCTGCAGTTCATGACCTGATGCTTACTCCCATCAGCTCCCAGTACAAAGATATGTGCCTGCTTGGTCCAACAATTCGTGACGCCGAACTTCTCACGCGCCTTCAAGAAGATCTGATGCCACGATCTCGTCAAGAATTCAAACAAGGTTATACCAGAACCTTTTAATGTGGTTTTGGCAAACCAAATCTTGTCACGAACTTCCACCTCCTGTAACTTGACCAGTATAGGTCTAGGCTTCCCAGCACTGCTAAGACTGCCCATTCTGTGACACCGACGAATAACAGCAATGGAAAAGTTGTCCAACTTAAGCTTGTCATGGAACACTGTAGCAACTACCAGTGAAGTATCCTCGTCGCTCACTTCAGCAACACCATGGACAAGGAGCATTTTCCGGCGACCTCTCATCTCCAACGCATCAACATCCCAGGCAAGGGCCTCCATTTGATGCTGAAGACAGCCAAGTGACTCCAGAACAAACTTCTTGAAACCAGCATACTCCGCTGCAAGACTGTCGGAACTGCTGCTGGATGAAGTGCTGGGTGAAGATTTGGTCAATTCAGCCTCAAATTTTGACATTCTGTCATGAAATTGTGCCATTAAGTCGGACATTGACCCTTTGAGTGACTCCATTATTTTATTTTATGATTGTGATAAAATTGTTGTAATATTGGTTTTATGGAATTTTATGTCTATGGTTTACTGGCAGGTTTTTAAGTCTATGGCATTTAAAACCAAAATGTTGTTAGGAATGTTTTTGAAATGTGACAAAAGAGATGAAAAGAAAAGTCAAGTAGAAAATATTCAGAGTTGAAGATATAGTCGTTAGTCGGAGTGGTTGTATATGGTCGATCATAAATGATTTAGTTTTTAGAGCAGTTTACCAATTTTATCAAACATGTATAGAATGTAATTTAGAATTTTGTAAAGGGTTTTGGAATGAAATAAAAAGCAGTGTAACTACAGAATGAAGTTATTTATTGGAATAAAGGATCCCACACTTACAACATCTTGGTAAGAGAACTACCAGATATCCTCAACAGGTTATGGCCCAGGACGCTTCCAAGACGATATTTTTAACAGGTTATGGGCTGCCCCCGGGCAAATTTAACCAGATGTTGTAAGAAGATCGACGAAAGATAAGTCTAAAAATTCTTTGGAGTACAAGATAAAATAATAATTGAAAATAAAATTTATTGAAAATGACTGAAGATTTAAAATTATCAAAACTGTCAAATGAGACAGAATATGTTCTTTGGAAACAAAAGTTAACGTTATTTTTGACAGCAAAGGAGCTGGATTCTGTGTTGGAAGATGATGCACAATCAAAGAAAGATTTTATTAAAAAAGATGCGAAAGCAAGATTGATAATAATATGCTCAATTAGCGACAAGTATATGGTTTACTTGTCGCTAATTGAGAAAAAAATTTACAATCAACTGTAAAACCACAAAGGAAATTATAAATAAATTCGACACGCTTTTTCTTGGACATAAGGAGTCTCAAACATCTCGCCTTTTGGAAGAATATTATAAATATAAATTTGAAAACAAAGATTTAATGACAGACATAGCAGAAATTGAAAATAAAGTGACAAGAATAAGAAGTTTAGGATACGATTTTGATGACAAGCAGATCATAACAAAAATACTTTCGAATCTACCGGAAAAACTTTTTCATTTTAGGACAGCATGGGAATCAACATCTTCAGCAGACAAAACTTTAATAAATTTGATATCAAGGATTAATCTAGAATTAAAGATGAGGCAAGAAAATACAGACAGACATGAAGAACCGAAACCTTCAACATCTGTTGAGAATGACAACGTCAAAGAAATAGAAAACAGCTTTCATGTGCGAACTTGTTTTAAATGCGGGAAGAAAGGACACATTGCAAAATTCTGCAGAACATTGAAGGGTGACGCTAAAACATACAATAACATACTTCAATGTTACAAATGCATGAAGAGTGGACACAGACATGCAGATTGCAACATAAAGTTTAACTGTGTGAACTGTAAGGACAACTCGCACTATACAAAGTTCTGCCTAAAACAAAATGTAAGTGAATTCTATTCAATCAACACAACAGAAAGAGAAGTTGAATTCATAATAGATTCAGGTACCAGCAGTCATATTGTTACCTCAGAAAGTTATCTTGAAGATAAGAAGAAGATTAATTATAAAATCATGACTGCAGATGGAAATATTCACCATGTGAACATCATGGGAAATATTTATACTAAACATATTACTTTTAAAGATGTATTATGTGTTCCTCAACTCAAAAAGAACTTAATATCTGTATCTAGATTGGCTGATGATAATTATTTGTTAAAATTTTTCAGAACGAGCTGTCAAATCAAAAGTAAGGACTCTGAATGCATAGAGGTTGGTGAACTGAAGCAAGACGGGCTATACTATTTAACTGTTAATGCAAACCCAGTCGTGCCTTCAAGGTCTGTAAACATCCTTCAAATTAATACTAACTTCTGGCATCGTGCGCTGGGCCATGTACCTATTGGCAAGACAAAGGATCTTGTTCGGGGTATGGATAGAGGCCTGGTAAAGGAGATTGACATCTGTGAAGTCTGCACAAAATCAAAATTATGTAGAAAACCATTTAAATCAAATAGACACAGAGCTAGTAAACCATTAGAAATTATTCACAGCGATATTTGTGGTCCTATTGAAATGGAAACATGGGATGGATATAAATACTTTATCACGTTTTTGGATGACTATACAAATTTTGTTAAAATTTTTCTACTCAAAAATAAAAGCGAGGCTTTTTCGAAAATTATCAACTATATTAATTTGGCGGAAAATCATTTTAAAACAACAGTTAAAACATTCAGATGTGATAATGGGGGTGAATATACTAGCAAGCAATTTAAAATATACTGTATTAATAAAGGTATTAATATTGATTACACTATTCCCTATACTCCACAACTGAATGGTAAAGCTGAACGATTAAACAGGTCATTAATGGAACGAACAAGAGCGTTGCTTTTTGATATGCAGCTACCACATAAGCTATGGGGTGAAGCTGTTTTAACTTCTGCTTATTTATTTAACAGGAGTGCAAATACAATAAATGTTAAAACACCAGCTGAAATGTGGTTTAATAGAATACCTAATTTAAAACATCTAAACATTTTTGGATCTTTAGCATATTATAAAAATAATTTTCAGCTACATAAACTTGACTCCAGGAGTAGCAAAGGGCTTTTAGTAGGGTTTACTAATAATGGTTATAAGATCTGGGATCCTTTAAATTTTAGAATTGTTTATTCGAGAGATGTGGTGTTTAATAATAATAAGTGTGCTGTTGCGAGTTATTTAAAAATGTGTAATTGTAGAGCGAAAAAGTGCGATTTAGAAAATTTATTTAAACAGGTTAATGTTGATGTTAGTGATAAAGTTAATGATGATGTAGTTGGTCGTGATGATTTTTGTAGTGAAAGTGGTGATGGAGCTGTTAGTGATGAAGATCATGAGATTTTTGAAGAAAATGTTGAAGTTAGTGATGAAGATGCTGAGGTTTTTGAAGATAGTATTGAAGACGTTGAAGAAGGAGTTAGTGATGAAGATGTTGAAGTTAGAGGAATTGGTGCTGAAGAAAATGAGTTTTTTGAAGATAGTGTTGAAGACATTGGAGTTGGTGTTGAAGAAAATAATAATTTGAGAGGGGAAGTGAGAGATGATATAGTAGGTGAAATTAGTGATGAGTTTGAGGATGCAATTGAACCAGTTATTAATGATGGATTGAGGATTTTACCGAATAGAGAAAGAAAATTGCCATCTAGACTGAAAGATTATGATTTGGAGACTTCGTTTTTGACTTATACAGATGTTTTTAATAGTTTTGATAAAGATTTATGGAAAAGAGCAATGGATGAGGAAAAAGATTCCTTAGAGAGAAACAAAACTTGGGAAATCGTTGACAAGTGTGAAGCAAAAAATAGGAAAATAATTACGAGTAAATGGATATTTACTATAAAGCCTGGTGGAAGATATAAGGCTAGATTAGTAGCAAGAGGTTTTCTTCAAAAATACAATATTGATTATAAGGAGACATATAGTCCAGTGGTAAACACTACTAGTGTTAGATTGCTGTTGGCGATTACAGCTCAAAGAGGTTTTAAAATTAAACAATTTGATGTTAAGAAAGCCTTTCTATATGGAGAATTAGATGAAGAAATCTTTATGGAAATACCTTTAGGATATGATATAAAAGACAAAGAGAATAAAGTATGTAAATTAAAGAAGAGTTTGTATGGTTTGAAGCAAGCACCACATATGTGGAACAAGAGATTAACGGAGTTTTTGAAAAAATTGGGTTTTTCACAAATAAAATCAGATCCATGTGTGTTTATAAATAAAGATAAAGAAATATATTTGGCTATTTACGTAGATGATGGTATTTTAATTGGTGAAAACGAGATTGATTTAAATAAAATTATTAATAAATTAGAAACAGAGTTTGAAATGCGGAGATTTGATAAGACTGAAAAGTTTATAGGGTTTGATATTAAAGTAGAACAAAAGTTTATTAAGATTTATCAGGAAAGTTATATAAATCAAATTTTGAAAAAGTTTAAATATGAAAACATAAAAGATAGTAGTCATCCGGTTATTTTAGTCGATACACATCAAGAGGGGAAAGTGGGAGTTGATGATGTGCATCGATATAGACAATTGATTGGTTCATTGTTGTATTTGGTTAATAAAACAAGACTGGATCTGGCTTTTCATGTTGGTTATTGTAGTAGGCATCAAGAACATCCTAACTTGAATGATTTTGCAAATATTAAGAACCTTTTTAGATATATTAAAAATACAGTCAGCAGTGGTATACAGTATGTTCGTGGTAATGATTTAACTTTGAAAGCGTATTGTGATGCAGACTTTGCAGGTGATCCTGATACTAGGAAAAGTACGACTGGCTTTGTAATATTTTATGGTGGTGGTCCAATTCATTGGTGTTCTCGTAAACAGTCAGTCACCGCTCTTTCCAGTACTGAGGCTGAATATATTTCTGCAGCCGAATGTATAAAAGACCTCTTATACATTCAGAGTCTGATCTTCGAGTTGACAAACAAATGACCAAAAACACAGTTGTTTGTTGACAATCAATCAGCTATAGTATTGATTAAAAATGGAATTTTGAATAGAAGAAGCAAACATATTGATGTAAAGTATCATTTTATTAAGGAAAAAATAGATAAAAATTTGTTGGAAGTTCATTATTGTCCAACTAAAAATAATTTGGCAGATATACTAACTAAACCACTGGACAGAACAAAGTTTTTGAGATTGAGACAGTGTATAGTGAGTGATACATAAAGGACATTTTGTAATGTGATGAATTATGTAGGTTTATTAGTATATAAGGTTGTTTGAGAATTAATTTGAAACGTTAGTGTTTAAGTTAGTTATGTAAGGAGTTTAGATTAATTAATTCAAAAGTTTGTTTGTTGTATTTAGTTAAGTTGGGTGGTTTAATTGAGTTGGGTTTTTAAAAATGAGTTGATAGGAGTTAAATAGGAGATGTTATTCTAATTGCAATAAACATAAAATTCAGAGGTGATGTTGTAATATTGGTTTTATGGAATTTTATGTCTATGGTTTACTGGCAGGTTTTTAAGTCTATGGCATTTAAAACCAAAATGTTGTTAGGAATGTTTTTGAAATGTGACAAAAGAGATGAAAAGAAAAGTCAAGTAGAAAATATTCAGAGTTGAAGATATAGTCGTTAGTCGGAGTGGTTGTATATGGTCGATCATAAATGATTTAGTTTTTAGAGCAGTTTACCAATTTTATCAAACATGTATAGAATGTAATTTAGAATTTTGTAAAGGGTTTTGGAATGAAATAAAAAGCAGTGTAACTACAGAATGAAGTTATTTATTGGAATAAAGGATCCCACACTTACAACATCTTGGTAAGAGAACTACCAGATATCCTCAACAAAAATTAGAGAGTGCAATGAAGGAAACACACAACTGGCAGGTATTATTAATAGCAGAAAGTATTATGCATTTAAAATAGTGTAGAAAAACTACTTATTTGTATTAAATTATTTTTTTTATATCAGAGCAAATAAAATGTGTGTTACTTTATCAACTACCTCCCACAAAAAAAAAAATCTGTAATGGTTATAAAAGTAAAGCTGTAATTTTATTTTGCCTCATAAACTACGAAATAAAATAAATAAGTACAAAAATTTTGGTCATATTCGATTCTCACGCTGAAAACAGTAACGCATTAAAGAAAAACGTATTCACCAGTGATTAAATATTCAATACATTTCTGTTATAAAAATGTAAATTTGTCATATTTTAAAGATCCTTTAAAGCATGAAAAATTATGTTTTAACAATATCGAGACACCACTAATGAGCAAAAAGAAGTCATCTATCTTTTCACACCTATATTTTTAGTATTTTCAAAAGAAAAGAAACAAATATTAAGTGATAGTGTTCAGTTGCAAAGAAAATAAAATAAATGTGAAAAGCTGCGTCGGGATCACATACATGTTTTGTCCCGCGGTATGCCCTTGTGGTAGAGTATACGGACGGGTATTTGGGACAGGCCCGTTTTGTTTTTTACTACCCCATTACCCTAAAAAAGGTGGTTATGTTTTCGTGAGTATGTGTGTATGTTTGGATATCTCTTTTGGGCTGGATGGATTTAATAAAAGCATATACCTATGAAAAAAGAAATAAGTACCTACAGACCTAGTTTTTTTCTTTCAAACACATGTACAAAGTATTTAGCTAGTAGACGCATATTTCGTGGGCGCATACCCAAATCCATAGTAACAAAACAAGTGTTTTGTTGCTATGGATTTTTTAAACCCACTATGAGTTATGGAAAAGAAAAAATAATAATTTTTCTTGAGTATTTTCAGCTTGAAAGACGGGCCCAGGTCGGTGGCAAAACAAACTGGATGTGTACCATGACGGCTGGTTTGAAGCGGCTAGAGAAAAGAGGTCAACGAAGGAATTGTAAGAGGCCTTTTTAAAAGGGATTGTCCAGCAGCAAAAAAAAAGTGAAACAGTTTGCAATGTCTTATACCTTAGTTATGTTTAACGGATCGCCTTTAACGGCGTTGTTGACTACTTTTTGAGTTTCACTTTTTAACTGTACGCGCAATGAAAGTCATCGTATTCGTGTCCAACAGATTTTTAGCTACGCAATTATAGTGATAATTACATCGTCGCTGTAGAATGCTAACCTCGTATGTCCAGAACTCCAAACTCCACAGGAAATGAAATGAGCAGTTAATTTCGTCAATGTTTAAAATATTTCTATGTGCTGTTGTCTCATGTGTTGAATGATAAAAAGGACTTATTTATGTTATTAACCAATACGTTACTTAACTGGATTATGCCAGAGAAATAATATAAGAGGTTTTCTGTTCTTATATCTACGTAGATTTTTGTTTAAATGCCCATCTCTATAGATAAGAGGTTTTAGTTTCACTCCATTTATGGCACTTGTAGTCATATACTGGGTTCACAGTTTCGTCGTATTATAAAATACGTGGTTTCATACGATTTTTACAAAAAAGGAAAAAATGATTTTTTGACATACGAGGTATTCATTCTACAGCGACGACATACTATTATATTAGGGCCATATAATAAGAAAAACTGTGTAACTATTTAATCATCATCTGATCCCTTTTCCCAATTATGTTGGGGTCGGCTTCCAGTCTAACCAGATGCATCTGATCAGTGTTTTCGAGGAAGTGACTGCCTATCTGATCCTCAAAACCCAGTAGCTGGGTAACACGATACCCGTAGGCAAAACAGGTGTCGAAGATTCTGACTTCTGACTACCCTTAACCACTATCAAAAATATACAAATACTGGGCCCAACGGTTAAACGTGCTTTCAAAGACACGCAGGAATCTCGGTATATTAATATGATCAGCCATTCACGGAACGACCTCGGCAAATGTTCTTAACCTTGATCTTGGTCTATTATTTAACCACGATTTTTTAGCGTTAAGACCGCCCATTGTAACACCCTTTGTAGTTGTAAAGTCGTTATTTATTTCTGTTATATCATTTTTACAAGATTGGTGAATAATGCCCGTAAGTGCTCCCGTATAAAATATTTTCTTCAAAACACCACGCGCGTGCCCGTCTCAAATTATTTCCCCTGAATGTTTTAGACGCTCGCGCGAGTGGCGCCGGTTGTCATGGCAACGACACGTCTAACCACGCCCCCTCGTTATGTGTAGTGATGGGCTGACATCGATCTTTAACATATCGCAATATTGCACTATTCAAATAAATGTTACAGTATGAAGTTTTGCTTAGTGTGAACACTGTTTCCGGGATCGTTATGTATATTGAATTATGCAAATTTTTTTTTAGTAGAAATTTTTAGCAGGGAGCGAAACTAGATTCATAACAAACAATAGGATGTTGAAATAGTTACTAAAATGGAAAACAACAAATTATAATATATGTATTGTGTTAATTCTGGGATCATTTGTATCTGAAATAAATATATAATAATAATAAGAACAGTTACTTATTAACGTAACATTTTTTAAGCTTCAATAGCTGAATGGCTACGGTATCAAAGACATGATCGAGAAGTCACGGGTTCGAACACCACCCATTACACTATTACTTTGAACCCCCTCCGGACACAAAAATATATTTGGCTTAGTTAGAGGGGTTAACAAGATAGTTAGTAATGTGACTTCTACACACATTGGTAGTTATATTAAAAGAATATTCAAACTAATTATTAGTTCGAAAATTATTAGTTAGTTTTGAATAAACAGTAAGCAAAACAAGCTCTAAGAAAATTTACCTTTCCTTTACAACCTTCAACAACAAACTGTAAATATTGATAACTACTGCATACTACTTAATTAACACGACAAAACAACACTCAACCATCATTCACCATTCTTTCGCAAACGTCATGATGGTAGACTTACAAAAACCCAACTCACTTTGTCCTCACCTTTCCCCCTTCTAGTAAATCGGCCTACAATCCATTACATGATTAGATATAAAAAGGGGTTTATTACAAAGCACTTTATAGCTCATAACCTGCTGAAGAATGTGCGATGTCGTGACGGATCGGAACGGTTCGGAACGGGGCGAATACCGGAACAGGACGCCGTCAGAATATCAACAGGGGCTGTGTTAAAGGGTAGGTAGGTGTAAAATATTTTTGCTGTTTTTAGAATTCCATAGCCAAATGGGAAAAAACGGAACCCTTATAGATTCGTTATGTCTGTCTGTCTATCCGTGCGTATGTCACAGCCATTTTATTCCGAAACTATTGGAACTACACATATGAAACTTGGTTGATAGATGATATATATATATTAAAGATATATTAAAGCTATTCCTGTATATAACTATACCTGTAAATAGGTCTTTAAAAATGACATTAAGGTTTTAAAACTATTTTTTCTTAAAGATATATATTGACAAAGTGGTAAAATGTGTATGTAACTTCTATAATAGATTGAAAAATCAAAAAAAAATATATGCTGTAGGTCTTAATAAAAACTTTCAACGAAAATTAGTTTAATTGAGATAGAGTCAGCAATTTTAGAGGTATAGCACATTTCCTAAAACCGTATATAACTTTGTATTTCATACAAACACTATGAAAAACAAAGTTACATATTTTGTGTAGTTATTACGGAGCCTTTCATAGGGGAGTCTGACTCGCTCTTGACCAATTTTTTTACAAAAAATATCCTTTAAGTCAATTGTGAATTCTTCACAGAATGGTCGAGGTTGGCCAAGATGCTTTTTCTCCAGATAAAGTACCTTGCGATGCATCTTCGTTTCCTGAGGTGTGCAGCATCTTGGGAGCTTTGGGCTAAGGTCATTTCTGTAGCCACTTTCTATCTGTCCAACAGGTAAATGACTTGTTCATTTCGCATAATTTGTCCTAAGTAGAAATATAAACTAAGTAGGTAATCGATAATTATGTTCTGATAGTATTTCGTATCTGTCTATTGTTAGGCATTTATTAATGTAGTATTCTTATCTAATATGATAAAAAATGACTTCATAATACTTAACATGATAATAATGATTGCGGACACTTCAACCTTTTTTTTAGTCAAGTGTGAAAATCATCGAATTACTTCACCCGCTCTGGGTTAAGCGGAAGGGAGTGTCAGACTTCTACTGACTAAAAACCCACCCTGTCCTTCAGCTGCCCTTAAGTTCCGGGGCCGCGGTATCTCGTTAAAACATTCCCGCAAACCCGGACGGAAACTTCAACCTAGGGGTCGTGGTAAAGTAACAAATGTACAGTTCGCTTTATCAAGTTTATCTCCGCGATACGACTATTAATAAGGACACAATATTTGTATGAAAAAATCACTGAATATTTCTCTCCTCTTTGTTCTTATTTTTGATCAAATATAATAATTAATTAAGTAAAATATTCGTTTGAAGTTTGATTAAGTTATAGTATAATAAAAAAATATATATATTTAAAAAGAAGTAGACTTCTTCAACAAAACATAGCTAACACTTATTAAAAACTAAAAACAATTATTAAATATCAAATTAAGTTAAAAGTAAGTTAAATTAAAAAAGTAAATTAGATTACATTAAATTCAATTACAAACTTGTAGAAAATAATTGAAATACCTAAACTATAACACCACTACAGTTACCAACTACGCAACGCACAAATGTCATTTGCAACTAACGAGGGGTTAACATTAGAGCCTATGAATACCTATGAGTTTAAATTGAATCGCAGCTTTCACGCAGCCGAACTACGTACGTATATAATTGGAGCTTAGTAATCGCTCATAGACGATTTGCGTGTGTTAGGAAAAATGTTGTGTAGTGAAGCGATTGTATGGTTGTTACTGCAGGAAGTAATGTTTCATGGCTTACTCTGTTTTTAGAATGGGGTAAATGAGTGTTTCTTTTGTTAATTATGAGTAAAAAAGTGCTTGTTTGCTTTGTATAATTTATTTGCTATTTTCTTTCTTATATGTACAAGTAAATATGAGTTTGTGTGAGTTTTTGTGCTTTTTTCTTTGATTCAATACTTGTTTCTTTTGATGGAATTATGATATTTTATTTTGCAATTTGGTTATAAATAACATTTTTACACATCATAGTGATTAGTATCTTGAGCTCTGACACAACTAAAAGGCGTCGCGGTAGACCTCGTAGAATATGGCGGGAAGAGCTGGATCAAACTAACGACCAGTGGATTACTTTGGCCCTGGACAGAACAACCTGGAAATTATTCCCAGCAGTGAGATGATGCAGGCTCACAGTAACAGTTATTAGTATTATTTTTATATTGGTCTTGAGACAAAGTTTACTATTATTTCAATAATAACAATAGTTTATTTTGAGCATTGACTAATCTTAAAAATAAAATTACCATCCAATTAAAGAGCAAAATTTGCTCACATTAAATTATACTTACTTATTTTTTTTTAAGTAATAAACCGTATAATGAAACGAAATCACAATAATGCATTCTTATTTACATTCCAATCAACATGTATTTTTTTAAATGATAATAGGCTCGCGTTTGACCACCATCTCACATGATGGTAAGTGATAATGGAGCACACTTACCTACAAAAAACCTACTCACTCTTGACTTAAAGACAACCAGGTTATAGCCATCGAGAAACACAGACGCACAATGAAAGTATTCCAAAAACGTTTTATGCGTATGGGTAAAACAAACATTTACTTTTCTTACTTCCTATTCAAAAAACAGTGAGCAACACCAAAACATTCCCCCCCCCTACCTCCATTAATACGCAACACTTATAAAACCAACAGACACCTCGAATTCTTCTCCAATTTATAAAATATTCCATCGCAATATCCGTATCGACAATCCGGTCACGTCCCTACGCGTCAGTGGCATTCCTGGCATAGTGAAGTGCGGCGCTCGATATTTGCCGCTCGCATATTAAGATGGCATTCTTCGCAATGCTGGGAGACAATGCTGGCTATATGAGTTATCGATCGTTGATGTGCTTTTCAGTTAAATGGAAGGGGAATGGGGTTTATTGAATGTAGTTGGGATAATGGGTCTGTAGTTGTGGCTGTTTTCAGCTATTTAGTTAAGGTATATATCGATGGGTCTTTGTAACCTCAAAATAAATGATTAAATAAAAAATTAAAAAATGTTTTTTTTTTTGTTAGTTCTAACATATATATTATTAAATATTTATTATACTGTTTAATAGTTCGGTTTAATTATTGATTAGAGGATCTACCTATTTTCCGGTTGGGAAAATCATCGAATGACTTCTCCCACTCTGGGTGGAGTGGTAGGGAGTGTCAGACTTCTACTGACTACTAACCCACCCTGTTTCATCAGCTGCCCCTAAGTTCCGTGGCCGCGGTATCTCGCGGTATCACCCATCACAAGCAAAAGTTTTATGTATTTTCATAAAAGGATTTTCCTAATGAAATTGTTAAACTCATAAGTTGACAAAAAATAGAAAGGTTGCAGACTTTTTATCAGTCTTCAGAAAAAGAACTGCAACGATTATGAACATAGTGAGAGGCATCGCCATCAACTATCTAAAATCAATTACTAATGTTATTTATTCCCATATGGAAGCCTCAAGACAGTATTATAAGCTAAGATTAAATAAATTATTTGATACAAACATAGTTTTAAGTTTTTTTTTTTGTAAACTAACGCTATGCAGATGCCGTTGACCCAGGCTCTCCATCAAACTGGAGACCGTAGTAGATGTAGGAGCTTGTTGCAACATTTCCATCGTAGAAACGACGATCCTCAGCACTGAGGGACCGACTTGAGGAAGAGGAGGATAGGTACTAACGCTATGGATGTTTATATATGTATGTCTAAAATAAATGACCTGCTTTGATTTTTTGGAAAGTGATGGATAAACTAACACACAAATAAATTCTTCAAAAGAATTTTTTAGTATTTTGTATTTCCATATTTGAGCTAAGCACATTATTTTTAAAGACTGAATACAAGTAATAAATTAATCAGTGTTACTACAGGAAAAAACTTCAAAGTAATGTAATTAGTAGCAATTCTGTGAATTTAAATAGATTCATAAAGAAATGGAAATTGAGGACTTTGCGTAAAAGCCTCAAATTAAATAGTTAGGTACCTTGTAAAGAAAGTACAACGCGTTTCCTCGAAGATTTTCATATTCACGAACTTACCTGTAAAAGAAGAAAAAGACATTAGTGATGCGGATAAACAAAACAGTAATCTATCGATACTAAATTTATAAAACCGAAAGTGTATTTTTATCCTTCATTCAGGCCAAAATGAAACAAGCATCGATTTTTGTTGTGGAGATATTTTAAGGGATTCCATTCTTTGTTTAAAAAAAACCTTTTTAATTACGAAGCTAGTATAGCCATGTTTTATTTTAATAAGTACAGAGGCAGATTACAGACTAAGACATTTAGTACAGCTATGACAATATACAGTACATAAATCTGAAGTCCAATTATTGCTGTACACAGCATTCGGTGTCTAATATATGTACTTCATTAGTGACAGTTGGGTTTAGTTGATATGAAGTTACTAAATGATATGGATTTAATTACATTTTATACAGAAAATATCTAAATTTGTTAAAACTGTTCAAAATCAAATCTAAATTAGATCATTTATTACATTATATTGACTACACATTCTGGACAACGGTTTGTCTTCAGAAACATTATTGTTACTAGAGGGAATACAGAACAATTGTGGAGTGCGCACAGATCGACTTGGTATTTTAAAGTTTATCTGACGAAGTAATTGAATATCAAAGCAGCCAATTACAATTTTATGCAGTATACTTAAATCACTAACCCACCTCCTTCTCTCTAGACTCTTTATGTGAAAGTGAGAGACACGCTAATTGTAGTTCATAAACTTATAAAACGTGATCGGGCGTGTAGTTGGTGTGACCGAGATACCAAAAGTAAAACAATGGGAACGGGGAGTGTCAGTCTTCTACTGACTAAAAATCCACTTTGTTGCCACAAGGTCAACTAAAGGAACGAGGTGGTTTTGTCCGGAGCTGCGGTATCCCGTTAAAACATTCCCACAACCCCAGTCAGCTTCTCACCCTGCCATCAATGTAGATAGGCACGTGGAAACACCACACGACACCTACTCAGGGCTAATATATGATGGTATGACAATGACGGACTTTCCCAAGTCCGTCATACACAGGCCAATGATACTAAAGGCCTTTGTTTACTTTGAGAAATCATTTTGATTAATAGTTTTCCGCTGAGTTGGGGCACGGTTGGCTTTGTAAGATCACTATATAGGTTGCGGTGATATTCCCAGTTGGTACTATTATTTGTTAAGTATACAGTTGACCTCAGAAAGACACATACCATCATATTTTTATGGCCTACAGATAGTTGTTCCGGGTTCGGTTATTGTTTTACGAGAGTTTATACAGATTTGTACGACCGAGGGGCTTTCCTTTAAACTGCGTATACTAGGTACCATTTTCAAGCTTTGTACCAAAAATCAATTAAATAGGTGAAGTAGTTTAGTCGCAAATGATTTTGATGAGATGCACCTTAAAGCGATAAATCTGACCAAGACAAGAGATAACACACGTCGCGCTACGTTGCCACTTTGTTACCTAGGTATTTAAGGTCAGTCACATTTATTTACAAAGGGTGGTTGCGTTTTACTCTGATTTGTAAGCTATTTAGTTTGAAAAAAAAATGTTTTTTGACTCTTTTTATTTTTTAACTGTATCAAATTAACACTAAACGCGTATAGTATACGTAGTATAATTTAATGGCCCTCTGCCGTATCAACTCTGTATAATTATGCATGATAAATGAGTATTTTTTCCTGTCTTAAGTGTGGGGCTACGTCTAATCTTGTTAATCTTCTTACAATAATCTGCGCTGGTATGTTCTTTCTCCTTTTACTTCAAACTAGGAGACTAAATGTGAGTAAATCATCAAATGACTCCTCCCGCTCTCGGTGGAGTGGAGGGAGTGTCAGACTTTTATATTCTGACTGAAAACCCCTTCTCCTTCAGCTGCCATTGCGGTCTGGGGGTCGCGGTATCTCATTAGAATATTACTACAATCCGCCGCAGTCACAACAGATGGCTAGGCTCGTTAAATTAATATGAGTTAAATGAATATGAAATAAAAAATCTTTGCGTTGTATTTTGAAACTAATATTAAGAAGAGGAAATATTTTTTGTTTGTTTGTACCAAATAGGCTCCCAAATTACTGGGCCGATTATAAACATGTTTTCACCAATAGAAAACTACGTAAATGTGTAAATACAAAAATGTGTATCTTACTGTATTAATAAACTCCCAGAGGAATTGAAAACGATATACACAACAAATGCGAAAAATTATAAGTACAAATATAAACAATTTTACATAAAAATAAATTGTTTTTTTCTTTGTCTATTCGAATAAATAAGAAATGACGACTTGCCATCACACAGATAAGCCCTAAGAGGCTTTCGTGTATGGCGTTTTATTTTTATTTCACACTAGCTGTACCCGCGATTTCACTCGCTTGGGCGTCAATAATATCACAAACGAGGTCTGTCTGTACATTTCATATTTAAACATTCTAGATGGGGGTTAAGAAACAGTAATAGAGAAAGAATTTAAAAAGAAGTCCGACTGTCTGTTTGTACACGGTAATCTCCGGACCTACTGGATAGATTTTAATGAAATTAGGTAAGTAGATCGTTGAATTTCTGGAATAACACATAGGCTACTTTTTATCCCGGAATTCCCACGGGATTTACGTACACCCTCCCACGCGAACGAAGTTGCGGGCAGCAGCTATTGTAAACATAAATGAATACTGATTGGAGGAGCTCGTAGCATAACAACAACCACATGATTGCACGAGTCGATCTTAGAGGATAAGCAACACTTGCCGAGGTTGGTTTATGGATGGGTGAGCATGTTAAGAGGAGGCTCCCTATATTGTATGTAACTTTGCATTAATATTCTGAAACAATCACGCATACAAATAAAATAGAACTTTAGTATATGATTTATTGGATTTTTTTCTTTCCATGTCTAGATCAGTTACGTAATTGGAACATTTTCGCTCGATTAATTTTTTATTCGAAAATCATGTCTTTTTTAAAGATTATTCAAAATTTAATCAAGATTATTCGGCTTTTATGTCTAAAATCACAGTAAGAAAATATAGTTTATTATCCAAATATTAGTAGTAATATATTTTTTCTCTAGATCAATTATTACTTTAGTTATAAACGAAATAAAAATTGAGACTTACGACATTTAGTTTCGAACCCGAACATGGTAAAAGAGCGCACGCAATATTCAACTTTATTACTGCTACGTTTAGCATACAACGGCCTAACCGGGGTGCATGGGGGCGGAGCTTGCGTGAATAATATTTTAGAGTGCCTGGTCTTAACATTATGGATATTCCTCCGTGCTGCGTCAAGCTGTTGGTTTCAGCTGTCATTTATAGGTACATCTTTGCCAGTCGTCATGGGTAAACAGAAGCCAAGAAAATCGGAGAGTTTGGAATCGAAGGTATTGCCAAGGGTATCGTGTTACCCAGTTACTGGGTTGTGGAGGTCAGATAGTCAGACGCTCCGTGTACAACACTAGTACTCAGCTGCATCCAGTTAGACTGGAAGCCGCTCCCAATATAATTGTGAAAAGCCTAACAAGATAAAGATGAAACGTGTACTGATCGCTTTAAAAGTTTGATTTCATAATATTTATAGGGGATTTCTGTAAAATAAATTGTTAAAATTATTTAAAACAGATAAATTTATTTTAGTTTTCCCGGTCATGTCACAATGGCACCCCACCGGATTCAGAAAGTGAAAGAGCTAAGTAAAGTTTTAAACTTTCTCATTGTATTATTTTTGCTAGTATTACACTAATGATATATGTAATATATTTGGGTTTACCCACATAAGAAATTAGTAAATAAGATCACGTATAAATAAGCCTACATCATTGTAACAGCTCAGTTCGCAATATACGCTCGCTACAAGTTGACGTCCTTTTATTTATTACTCCCGATACTTCAGTGGCGACGAGGATCACTATTTGTGCGTAATCATCGAAGTTTGGCTGCAATTATTCGAGGGAAATGTCGGTCGGCGGAGTCGGAAAGATTCGCGATTTTGATGCGAAGTCAGGCAACTGGACTTTGTACGAGGAGCGGTTGCAGATGTTTTTCAAGGTCAATAAGGTCGAGAAGGACATGTGGCTGCCTATGCTGATCACGGGCGTAGGTGATGAGACGTACGAATTGCTGAGCACGCTGTGCAATCCAAGAAAACCAGGGGATATAACGTACGAAGAGGCCGTTACAATTTTGAAAAATCACCTACAACCGAAACCTGCGGTCATGGCGGAACGCTACCGGTTCAGACAAAGAAGACAGAAAGAGGACGAAAGTGTAACACAATATCTGACCGAGTTAAAGAAACTCTCGAAAACTTGTGAGTTTGGTGCAAATTTGGAGGATAATTTGCGTGACCAGTTCGTATGCGGTGTGAAAAGTGACGTCATCAGACAAAGGTTGTTTGCGGAAGACAATTTGACATACTCAGGAGCAGTCAAATTGGCGGTTGGGCTGGAGGCGGCCGAGCGGGATGCGGCAGTCGTGGAACAGAAAGCGGAGGCATCGGCAATCGTGAACACTTTGCGAGCAAAGCGTGGGCGCGGCCAGTTTGCGGACCATGCAGTGGACCAACGAACGAACCACGGGCGTTCGGCGCGGGTCACCGAGAAGGGCGCCGGGGGCTGCACGGCGTGCGGCTGGCGCGGACACAGCAAGGAGGAGTGCCGCTATAAGCATTTTGTTTGTAGCAAATGCAAACAAAGCGGACATTTGAGGCGTGTTTGTCCGCGGACGGAGGCGAACAGTGACAGAGGGAAGAGGCGCGGCGTGAACCATGTGGATGCCACCACGAGCGACCATCCGAGGGCAGGAGCGGGTGACTCCAGTTCAGACGAGCTGGAGGAAGAACTTCATCAACTATGTTTGAGCGGCTACAACCCGGTGAGTTTATCATTACTGATTGATGATAAAACATGTAAAATGGAGCTAGACACGGGCTCGGCGATTTCATGTATCAGTAAGAAAACATATGATAAACTTTTTAACAATAGAGTAATTGAACCATTTAATTTAGTGTTAAAATTTTATGATGGTAGCAATATAAGACCACTAGGGGTTATAAGACCGAAAGTTCAATACAAAGGTAAAATAAAATATCTAGAACTGTTTGTGATAGACGGGGGTACGACTTCCTTACTGGGCAGGCAATGGTTAATAGAATTGGGTATTAAAATACCTCCATTTCAACAAGAGATTAACCATAGTGTACACAAAATGTCTGATACTGTCGATTGTTTGTTGAACAGGTATAAAGAATTGTTCAGCGAGGGACTGGGCCGGTACACAGGCGGCAAGGCAACGCTCCGGTTGCGGGAGGGCGCGATGCCGGTGTTTTGCCGCGCGCGGCCGCTGCCTTACGCTCTGAGGGGTCAGGTCGACGCGGAGCTGGACGCCATGCTACGCGCGGGCATCGTCGAGCACGTCGAGTGCTCGGACTGGGCGACGCCTTTGGTACCGGTACGTAAAGCGGACGGAGGACTCCGTATCTGTGCTGATTACAAAATAACTTTAAATCCTGTCTTACTGGTCGATAGATATCCGTTACCCAAGATAGATGATTTGTTAGTGAGCTTAAACGGTGCTACACATTTCTCAAAAATTGATTTGTCCCTTGCTTATAACCATATTGAATTGGATAATACTAAAGATTTAACTGTAATAAACACACATCGAGGTCTTTTTAAGTACAATAGACTTGTGTTTGGGTTGTCTTCTAGTCCGGGCATCTTCCAGCGTATTATGTCGAATTTACTTAGTGATATTCCGGGGGTAGAAGTATTTTTAGATGATATCATCATCGGAACGGCGGGAACACAGGATAATCACTTAGAAACGTTAGAAAAGGTGTTCCAGCGGTTACAGAGTCACGGTATGAAGCTAAAAAGGAGTAAATGTTTATTTATGGTTAATGAAGTCAAATACTTAGGTTATGTCATATCAAAAGATGGGGTTAAAGTAGATTCAGATAAAATAAAAGCAATAATAAAAATTCCCAGGCCAAGAGATATTTCAGAGTTGCGATCCTTTTTAAGTTTAGTTAATTTTTATGCTAAATTTGTTAAGAATATGAGTACTACGTTCGCGCAGGCCGTGGTGGGGGCGTCGGTTTCTATTTACGGCGGGGTTTGAGTGCGCGTACCTACGCCGGGCCGATAGATCCCAGGTTCGATTCCGTCGAGCAAATGTGGCTCACGGTTACAATGGCAGGTAAGAAAGTTGCCATCGGTACCGCTTATCGACCACCATGGTTTGACATTGACCTATTTTTGGATGGTATAACAAACACGTTTGCTGCACTGGGAAATTGTGACCACTACATTTTGCTCGGTGATTTCAACGTCAATATGTTAAATACTAACGAGTCCGGAACTAAGAAGGTGCACGAGTTTCTGAATTGTTTGAGCCTGGCTCAATTAGTTACTTTGCCGACTCATTTTACTGACACAAGTGAAACTCTTATTGATCTGCTCTGCACGGACCTGAGCGCGCGATACACAAACGTGGAATCCTTCGGAACGTATACTGGTCATGCCTTCATAGTGAGCGAGTTTCATATAAAACCTGACAAAATCTTACCATATGTGGTAAGTTTTAGGCCTATTAAAGATATTTGCCGGGATAGTTTTATCAGTGATTTGTCACAGTTAAACTTGGACAATATTGTTCAAATTTTAAATGTTCATGATATGGTTAATATTTTCAATCAGCGTATAATATCGTTATTTGACATACATGCACCAGTTAAGACCTGTACAATAAAGGAAGCATCGTATCCCTGGATTACTGACACAATCAAGCTCATGATGCGGCTGCGGGACAAAGCATTAGCTAATTATAGAAAAACCAAGACAGAACAAAAAAAGCAATACTATAAACAATTAAAGTCTTTAGTAGAAACCTCATTGTATTATGAAAAATCTGCATATTTTGGGCACAATATTAATAAGCAAATTAAAAATCCAAAATTGTTGTGGAAAAACATTAAATCTACACTTTCTTCCTCTAAGCGCGGCCAAGACCTACCATCACACTTTAGAGATCCAGATTTAATAAATAATTCTTTTTTGAATGTTCCTGGCAACCCGTTGGCCAGCCTGTCGCTTACAGCATACTATAAGTCTCACCGATTTAATGAAGCAACTTTCACCATTTCACCTGTGGACCGCGATGAAATCTCACGCATTGTTTTTAATTTGCAATCGAATGCTGAAGGCTGCGACCACATATCGTTGAATATGATTAATTTAACTTTGCCACTTACTTTGGATATCGTCACATACATTGTAAACTACTCAATTTGGAGTTCTACGTTTCCCGACCAATGGAAGATTGCTACTGTAAGACCTATACCGAAAAATTCAAACCCCTTAGAAATTAAAGACTTGCGGCCTATTAGTATACTTCCCTGTCTCTCAAAGGTATTGGAGAGAGTAGTGTGCCTTCAACTAACACGTTTCTTGGAAGAAAACCAAATGTTACCTGACCTACAATCCGGTTTCAGAAAGCAGCGTAGTACTTCCACAGCATTGCTGGCTGTAACTGATAATATTTTAGCTGCCCAAGATAAAGGCATGTGTACACTGATGGTTCTGCTTGATTTTTCCCGCGCTTTTGACTGTATAAATGTATCTCTGTTACTGTCTAAGCTAAGCTACTATGGATTCGACGATAATGCTATACAATGGTTCCGCAGCTACCTCAGTGACAGAAAACAATTTGTTGAATTGCGCTTAAGTGACGGTACTACCTTAGCTTCAGCCCTGGCTTCTTTGGAGAGGGGAGTTCCTCAGGGCTCAATTTTAGGCCCAATTCTATTTATACTGTACTGTGCTGACATAATTAAGTGCCTTCAACAGTGTCAATATCATATTTATGCTGACGATGTCCAAGTATATATATATTTTAAACCGGAGGATTATAGTACAGCTGTTAAGCATTTAAACGATGATTTGGATAGAATCGCTGCCTGGTCAGAAGAACATTGTTTAGTATTAAACCCGACAAAAACTAAATACATGTTGTTTGGTACAAGGCAGCAGATGAAGAAAGTTCCCTTAACACTGAATCTGTCTCTGATGGGGGAGCCTATTGACCGTGTTGGCGAAGCGCGCAACCTTGGGTTATGTATGGACTTCAATCTTAGATTTGAAAAACATATTGCTAGCTCAGTTCAAAACTGTTTTTACCGATTGAAGCTACTGTACAAAATGAGGCCTTTCTTGTCTGAAAAGCTACGCGAGCAGTTAGTCGAAACCCTTGTACTATCAAAATTAAATTACACTGATACGGTTTACGGCCCTCGCTTGCTAGCTCGTACAGACAGACTTATTCAAAGAGTCCAAAATGCATGTGCACGATTTTGTTATACTGTCCCCCCTAGAAGTCACATCACTCCATTTCTAAACAAGCACTCTGTGCTTAAAATGAAGTCAAGACGTAAACTTCACCTAGCATGTCTGCTTTTTGGTATAATTAAATATAAAAAACCAAAATTTTGTATGACAAGCTATGTTGGATGACCAGTCGACGAGATTGCGCGCCCAGACTCTGTGCACAACAGTTGACAACGCAGGCTCACAGGACGGCAGCTTTTAGAGGCAGTTTTAGATACGCTGCATCCAAGGTGTGGAATAACATTCCGCCACCAATAAGAGTGGTGGGCACAATCCATACATTTAGAACCCGTCTACGGCAGTACTTGATAGATGCGCAAAGGAAACTGGATATGGTGCAACAGAATATTTCAATAATATGATTTATATTTAACCATTACTACTATTATGATGTGGAACGTAGTCGTTGACCCTTGAGATAGTCGTCGTCTGTCGTGGTTGCCTGCTGTTGCTTGCGCGGTTTAGTACGCTCTTTTGGGTGCCTCTCGTGTCCCCCGGCTTGGAGCTGGACATACCCACATATACAATGCACCAATTTACTAATGTCACCATAATGTCATCAATAAATTATTATAGTAATAATAATCACACTCATCTCGTATTCTTTCTTTCATTTTCGTATACATATAAATATTAAATTACATTTATGTGTCATTTCAATCTAGCACCTAATTAGTTTATTTATACCCAGTCCCTTAAAATTAGAGAACAAATTATTATATATTTGTAAATTTGTCGCGCCCCGATGCACACAGCCACTCGCAGTGATTGTATAAAGCTAATTTTCTCTTCATCTCTCAAACAGGACCTGTTGAAAATCAGCGTCAGGCACCAGTTGTCTGGCATTTTGCTGAACAGGGCCTGTTTGGCACTGCCGTGAGTCACACATAGAAATATGTCTGTCATATTATCTTAATTATGTAGTTTTATTTTTAGTTTTTATTTTTTTAAGTTTTATTTTTAAGTTCTATTTCTAAGTTTTTGTGTTTTTTTATTTTTTATTTGTGTTCGTGTGTACTTGTGGCATGTAGCCAATAAACGTTTTTTCTTTCTTTCTTCTTTCTTTACTATTTTATCACCACTGTATGAACTTTTAAAAAAAGAGGTCATGTGGAGATGGGGTGCGGAGTGTGAAAGGGCGTTTGCAAAAGTTAAAAAAATGTTAGTAGGCGCAGAGGTATTAGCTCATTATGATCCAAACAAGCCGTTAGTGTTGACATGCGACGCGAGCGCGCGGGGCATAGGCGGTGTACTCACACAGCTGGGTGCCGACGCACGGTGGGCTGAAAATCGGCTTTCATAGACTTAGGCATTTTATTTTGCAAGTGCGAGTTTTTTTGCCGGATATCACTTCTATTAGTTATAACAATATACAAAAATGACACCAGAATTGATTCTGCACAGAAACGAAGGAATTATAATTTTTTTACGAACATTTTGTATGGAGCTAGTATGAAAAATCGAAATATCTCTAAAACGGCAGCGATAACCGTAATATCCTTATAGGGGGTTATAGTACTAATTATTTATGATTTTTTGACATACGTTACATAATGGTTGTAGATGCCTTTTTTTAAAAAAAATCGTCAAAATATTTTTATTTATTTTTACATATTTAAACGTTCCTTTTAGTGTTTAAGTTGAAGAATTCAGAGCTTTAACAACTCTTATCATAAAATAGCATCACCCCTATAGACCTGAAGGACTAGACAGAGGTGTGTAGTGTCTTGTTGATCTTGTAAGATTTCCAACAATACCAAATAGTTGAATATCAGTGTCAAAGTGCCCATGCTGTCGCTTCTTTTTGAAAGATAGGGGAATGAAATTGTTAATTGATCATACCCTAAAAGTATGATTACAACATAACCGGACACATAATAATAATAATATCCTTATAGGGGATTATAGTACTAGCATTATTTATTTTAACATATGAAACTGTTCAAAACGATCCATGAACTGTGTCAAAGTTAAGAACATCGTTAGGAAGCATGCTTTTTCCCCAAATATTAAGAATATGTGAAAAAAAAAAGACTGTATATAAACTTTTTATTGATAGGTAATTTAAATAAAACAGAAGTAACAAAAATAATATCTAATAAATTCAATTATACAAAATACATATTTGAAACTATAATTTATGAAATTATTAACTAAACATATTGGTACAATAAACTAACATAAATAACAAAAGAACATAAAGAAAAATAATTAAATTTTACAAATTTTCTTTACAACTTTCGTTGTCGGACTCCAATTCCGAGTCAGAATCCAGATCGGATATACCTACAAACTCGAACTCAGTTTCCGGAAACTGTATTAGGTCGAGAGTTTCAGCAAAAAAGGTTGTCTTCCTTTTGGCATCTAACTTCGGCCTTTGTGCACTTAGAAAAGGATCCGAAGAAACAACAAGCATATTTAGGATATCTTGATTAGAATCTTGCCTGCTTCTTTTCCGCGAATGATGTTCCCGGAACCTCCTAAAATCTTTGTTTCGAGACTCTGAGGCTTCTTCCGAGAGAGTCCCAATCGGGACAATATCATTTTTTTCGATTATGTCAGCTCCGTGTATTAAATGTACGGTTGATGACATGTAGTACCAGTCGTATAATTCCACGTACTTTTCTGCTGTTTTGCGAGCAAAATCTTTAAATTTGATGACATCGATCTTCTCACCAGATGTTATTGCTTGCAAAATAACAGCAAATCTTTTTATCAGGTTTTGATCCAACCCAGTAATAGCTGCAGTTTTATTGGGAAACTCGAAAAACTTCCTTGCGGTATTCCCGTCATTGGTAGTTCCCGAGCCTTGTTTTACTATATCAATTAACAGATTGAGCTCCTCTTTAAATTTATTTTGAATGTTTTTTTTTCTGTTTTGTAACATATCTTTATGCTCATTACTTCTTGCTGCCCACTGTTTGAAGTCAAGTCTGTACGCAATGTGTAACAGACATTCCATGCAATTTATACGGGCATGTAGGGATGATAGGCCAAATTCATATATGTCAGAACACACAGTTTTTGATGTTACAGCATCTAAGTGGTTCATTTCTGTTGGTTTTGCTAAGCACAGGTAGCATGATGCATTTGATCTAGCTTCAGAAAGGTACGTGCAGACTTTTGCGTCGATCATTGTCATCATTAGTTTATGAGTCACCCTGTTACTATTAATGCACTCTGTGGGGTTAAGGGCCTCAATTTCCTCATCCATTTTTCTTTTGTTATCAATGACAACTGCATGGCTTTCTTTTACAAAAGTGAACTGAACCGGACGACAATAAAAAGTTGAGCATGGTTTCGGGTTTGTCCATATAGTATTATCTCCATCTGTCAGTTTCAGTGGCACCAAGGAGGTCATGAAAATGCTTGAATCATCATGCTCGCCGTCCATTTTTTGCTTGTATCGGCTTTGATTGGAAGCACCATCAAATCCCCACTTCGATATCAGCTTTAACTGCTTATTTTCCACATTATCAGAAAGACTTTGAAGAATCCGCTTCACCGTGATGTCAAGTAAAGCTTGAAGTGTAATTCTAGCTGATGAATCCGTAACTGATACTGATTGATTAGGAAGGTAGCATGCAAGCTTAGTTTGTTGCAGTTTATAGTAGGATGGGTAAATATCCTTAGCACCTTCCCGAATGGCAGTCTCTCGCAACGTAATATATTGCCACTTTGAAAGCTTAAGTGAAAGAAGCAATCCAAGTGCTTTCTCTGGTGTAAATATTACTGTTTTCTTAATGCTTTCCTTGATTTTAACGGCAGCTTCTGGATTTTTGATCATATAATTGATTACAGATGCGATATCTTCATAACCTTCTTCTTTTAAACGTGCTGCAGCTGCATATGCCAATTCACAGGAATCCTCGCCTATGTGCTCACTAGATCTTCTCTTTTTCTGTTTGCTTCCCAGATCTTTGAATGGTTTTCGGGACCTTTTTGTCATTGTTCCAACAGTCGATGATGTCGAAGGTTCTGGAGAGACTGAGCGTGCTCTTGGTATCTCATCAACAGTTGGTTCTTGATTTATTAAAGTTTGCACGCAACTCGGCCAATCAATATTTGCTTGCAACAACTCTCCGTACGTATTTCTAAACTTATCAAAGAATCGTTTAGATTTCTGCCACCTGTTTAAAGCAGCTCGCGTGAATCTCCGGCAAAATTCTTTGAGAGTTACTTGATCTTCGGCAGAAAGGCAATCGCCTATGCGGGACACAATTGCACTAAACAATACTTCATGATTAAATGAAGGACACTCACTTTTTAGAAGAACAAACAAATCTAAGTTGGTGATTAAACTTTCCATTCTAAGATTTTGTAGTCGCAAAGCAAATAGTTTTAGTGTTAGCAGTTACACGGTTGTGAACAATCTAAATTATGGAACAAAATTATAGCCCTTTTATTGTATAAAGTCAATAATTAGTTAACTACCCTCATTAAAGTTATAAAAGATATGATAATAAAAATTTATAATCGTCAAAAACATTTCGTAGAACTCATAGTAGAACTAATCAACATTAGCAAATCACATTAGCTCACTAATTATAAAAAGGTGAATGCAGTTCTTAGTTGGTATTGTTGCGAGATATTTCAAATCATTTAATCACTTAATAGGCTCATTAGAATCAGAAGACTACAACCATCATTCTAATTACTTAATTACTTGTCATCAGACTCATTAGATGACTACACAATATGTTATTTTGTATTTTGAACGTATGCAAGGTTTTAAAATTCCTTTTGTGTCGATATTATTATGTGTCCGGTTATGTTGTAATCATACTTTTAGGGTATGATCAATTAACAATTTCATTCCCCTATCTTTCTAAAAGAAGCGACAGCATGGGCACTTTGACACTGATATTCAACTATTTGGTATTGTTGGAAATCTTACAAGATCAACAAGATACTACACACCTCTGTCTAGTCCTTCAGGTCTATAGGGGTGATGCTATTTTATGTTAAGAGTTGTTAAAGCTCTGAATTATTCAACTTAAACACTAAAAGGAACGTTTAATATGTAAAAATAAATAAAAATATTTTGACGATTTAAAAAAAAAAAGGCATCTACAACCATTATGTAACGTATGTCAAAAAATCATAAATAATTAGTACTAAAACCTCCCATAAGGATATTACGGTTATCGCTGCCGTTTCAGAGATATTTCGATTTTTCATACTAGCTCCATACAAAATTTTCGTAAAAAAATTATAATTCCTTCGTTTTTGTGCAGAATCAATTCTGGTGTCATTTTTGTATATTGTTATAACAAATAGAAGTGATATCCGGCACAAAAACTGGCACTTGCAAAATAAAATGCCTAAGTCTATGAAAGCCGTTTTTCAGCCCACCGTGCGACGGCCGCGACCGCCCGGTAGTGTATGTGTCACGCGCATTGAATAACGCCGAGAAACATTATTCACAAATAGATCGGGAGGCGTTAGCTATCGTATTTTGTTTACAAAAATTACATCAGTATGTTTATGGTCGACGATTTGTCTTGCGAACCGACCACAAACCGTTAGTAAGTATATTTGGACCAAAACACGGTGTACCAGCGATGGCCGCGAGTAGATTACAACGCTGGGCAATTATTTTATCCGCTTATACGTACGATATTGAATATGTAAACACTAAACAAAACGGTGCGGACGGGCTGTCGAGACTGCCGGTTCCGTGCAGTAGCGATGAGTCACTGCGGGTCCCCGAGCAAACGTATTTACATTTTGCACAGAATGCATTGTTATTAGATTATAATACAATTAAACAACAAACTATGGTAGATCCAATGTTAGGTAGGGTTTTAAATTATATTCGTGATATGTGGCCAACAGATAATGATATTTGAGAATTACAGCCGTATTTTAACCGTCGTAAGGAACTGTACGAGGAGCTAGGCTGCGTTATGTGGGGGCACAGGGTAGTGATTCCTGCAAGTAGTCGAACCAGGGTACTACAGGAATTACATGAACCTCATATGGGCATAGTTAAGACGAAGGCGTCAGCTAGGAGTTATGTTTGGTGGCCGGGCATAGACGAGGCGATTGAGGCTACGTGCAGGGAGTGCGCGGTGTGCGCGGGGGAGGCGGACGCGCCGCAGCGGCACGCGGTCACGCCGTGGCCCTGGCCTTCTAGACCGTGGGCGAGGGTGCATCTTAAGGGGCAGATATTCGATTTTCGATGATTTTTAATCCAAGATCACGTCTAAACGGCTAGTCGGTATGCTTTGAAAAAAAAAATAATGATAAACTAGACTATTTCCTTAATAATTTGATATATGAATATTTAAATATTTTTTTGTAAAACATTGTGTAATTTATTTTTAAAAGTACGTCTAACGCGGGCATAAAAGCGAAGATCAGGCAACAACCATTGGGTGTATTTTTATGAAACTTTCACAGTCTAAAAGATAATTTAATTGCCAATCTTTTAGTATACGGCTTTTCTTCATATTGTGTTTGGTAAAGTCATGGTGTATTATTATTCGAATAATCTAGGTGCGCAATGAATCGGGGGCTCTTGCGGGCGACGGGCGGCAGTGCATCGCTGACCACTGTCACGAGTAGACGCTAACGCTCCGCGCAAAAAATACAAAATGATTTTATTCGCATAGAAGTTTAACGCCAAAATGGTTGGTATACCCAAAACACTAAAAAAGAAACGCCTTACAATGTTAAAAATAGATTAATGAAGTAACGAATTTTAATTATTTATATAATTTACTGCCGCCATGGTCGAGTGGTTTAGGGGTTTAACTTGTGTGTGGTCGTGGGTTCGATTCCCGCGGGACGCATACTTTGTAAATTTTGGTTTTCCACTTTGGCTAGGACATTGCAGGCCTGAATCACCTGATTGTCTGATAAAAAGATGTTTCCGTGCTTCGGAAGACACATATAAGCCGGTAGTCCCGGTCGCCAAATGGCGGTCGTCAGAATAGACCACGTCAGAGGCTCTTGAGGCAGTCTAGAAACTCTGACACTAGGGTGTATGGGGTCATTAGACATTACTACCCACACGATAAGAAGAAGATTATTTATATAATCTCTATCAATAGTTTAAATTAGCATATTGGAATAAAATAAATGTGATTTAAATGTAGTAAACAAACTTTTATTTTATTGAAATAATTATGTTATTTCCTTTTAGGAGAACACCAAATAGTAAAGATTCTTGAGTCAAAAATGTAGAGACAGGGTGAGTATTGAAATGTAATTTACGAGTAGGTAACCATATTGGAGCGTAGTAAGGACAGTTCGATTAGAGTTTCAAATAATACTTGAGTGTTGCTGATATTGGAATAGTTGTAGGTATAGCTCTTGATACGTAAGTAGCATGACCTTGAATGCGGAGATCTAATATTTAGTAGGTAGTTACTTAAAATTATTTTTATTTTATTCAAATTATGTTTTTTTTTTGGAGTATATCAAATAACTTAGATTCTCGCCGCGAAAATGCAGAGACGAGGTAAATATTGCAATGTAATAGCACCATACTACAGCGTAGGTACTAAGGACAGTCCGGATTAGAGTATCAAAAAATACTTGATAGCTCATATTGACACGAGTTGTAGGTATAGGTCTAGCAGTCATGCTAGCGAAGGAGGAGGCCGAACGCGTGAGGGAGAGGCAACTCTCTATCTCGCGCCCCAGCCGCCGCGGGAGACGCCCCGGGCGTCGGGGATCGCGAGCCGATTTCCGGCCACCGTAGGCGCGGGCCTGCGGACGGCGAGCAGGGGTCGCTCACCGTCCGGTAAGGACCAGGCCCGTGTCGGCGGCGCGTCGTGTTCCACGCGCGCCTCAAAGAGCTGTCAACACCAGCGACGGGGCCTCATAGGGCCATTGCCTGCCGGGGTTTTGCGGGAAAGTTCTGCCGAGTTACCGCGGCCCCGGAAATTTAGGGCAGCCGAAGGAACAGGGTGGGTTTTTAGTCAGTAGAAATCTGACACACCTTTCCGCTTGACCCAGAGCGGAAGAAGTCATTCGATGATTTTCCCACCCAAAAAAAAAAAAAAAAAAAGGGTAGGTACTTATGTAGCATGCCCTTTAATGCGGAGATCTAATGTTTAGTAATTTTTTATTTCATTGAAATAATAGTGTTTTTTTGTGGTGAGTACGAGGTGAGTATTTAACTATAATGTAATCATACTACAGCGTAGTAAGGACAGTCCAGATTAGTTTAAAAAATACTTGAGTGCGGTTTTTGACATAGTTGTAGGTACTTATAGCTAGCTATGGTACGAAAGTACCATGACCTTGAATGCGGAGATCTAATGTTTTGTTTACGCACAACTCTCCAATATTCCAACTTTCGCCCATATGGTCAATCCTACTTTCGCGCTATATTTACCTAAATTTAATTTATATTATATAACTCGCTTTATATTATATAGATCGCATCGAACTTCTTGAGGTTACGTTGACATCCACCCTTAATTTTGGTCCGTTTATCGAGGCTAAGGCTCAATTGGCTGCCAAAAAGTTGGGAATCCTAGTAATTACACCCTAACTATTGATTATAATATAATAACATTAGATTCACAAGTCGCCACAGAATTTGAAAATTTTTTCACTGACATACCCGTATCGACAATCAAGTCGCTAAAATCATCTGCCATTGCTGCAGACACATTACTTAAAAAAAGTGTTCCAGTTTGTAGTTCAGAGTTTAAATTCCAATATGTTACTTCTAATGACATCATCAAATCTTTTAATTCTTTGAATGTTAAAAAGGCTGCAGATCTGTGGGGTATTTCTGTTCATGTTACTAAGTCCATTATACACATTATAGCTCCTACATTAGCTGTTATATTTAATAATTGTATTGATTGCGGTGAGATTCCTGATTTAATGAAATATAGTAAAATAATCCCACTATTTAAATCAGTTGTACATCTGACCCTACTAATTATAGACGTATTTCTGTATTGCCCACTTTCAGTAAAATTTTTGAGAAAATTATTTTAATGCAGATGCAAAGATATTTTAATAAACACAAATTGCTACATAATAAACAATTTGGTTTTACAAAAGGACGTTCAACAACTGATGGCCGGTGTTGAACTTTTAGGACACATTTATAATGCATGGGAAGATAAGTGTTGGTAAGTGTTGGGCATTTTTTGCGATTTTTCAAAGGTATTTGACTGTGTTCCCCATGAGACATTAATCAGGAAACTGCACCACTACGGATTCCGGGGCACCTCTCTGAATCTTCAGACCTCATACTTGAGTGAAAGGATTCAGAGAGTCGACTTGAACGGCAAAAGATCGCCGGGATCTGTGACGTCAAGATGGGGGTCCCCAAGGCTCAATTTTAGGTCCCTTTTTGTTTCTTATTTATATAAATGATTTACCGTACCTGATCAAAAATCATGACATAGTGTTATTCGCTGACGATACTTATCTTTTATTTAAAATCAAAGTTAACAGCAGGTTACTGAAGAAGTAAACAGTGCCCTTGCAACTGTAGATAGCTGGTTTAATGTTAATAATCTTCTTGTTAATGAGAAAAATACCAAATGCCTAAAATTTACGTTACTTCATGTTAGACAAGTGAATACAAGTGTATCAATAATCTTTTATTTAAAATCAAAGTTAACAGCAGGTTACTGAAGAAGTAAACAGTGCCCTTGCAACTGTAGTTAGCTGGTTTAATGTTAATAATCTTCTTGTTAATGAGAAAAAAACCAAATGCCTAAAATTTACGTTACCTCATGTTAGACAAGTGAATACAGGTGTATCAATAAAGGGCGAAATATTGAAACCCGAAGATACCACAGTTTTCTTGGCATAAATTTGGGTGCGAAGCTTCAGTGGGGCCCCCATATAAATTGTCAAAATAGCCAAGTTCTGCAGCATATGCCGTTAGAAAAATACGTGGATTAACTGATATCGAAACAGCACGTTTAGTCTACTTTAGTTACTTTCACAGAGTGATCTCATACGGCATTATACTTTGGGGAAACGCCGCCGACATTCATACAATATTTGTATTACAAAAATGGGCCATTCGTGCAATTTATAAATTAAGTCCTAAGCACTCCTTAAGAGACAAATTTAAAGAGATTAATATTATGACTCTGAATGACTCTTACTATGAATATTAATCTCAGTATATTTATGAGAATCTCTTGTATGCACACAAAAATATTAATCTTTTTAAAAAATACAGTGATATTCATAGTGTAAATACAAGGAACAAAGACACATATGTCATTCCTAAAACAAGGAAAAAAGATTGATGGATCGTTTAGATGCCAATGTATACGTTTTTATAATAAAATTCCTAGCCATATTCAAGAACTAAGTATTAATAAATTCAAATTATTTATAAAACGTAAGCTATTTCAGAAAGCTTTTTACACAATTACAGATTATATTGAGGACAAGAAGGCCTGGGAATGAGATGCTCCAGTGATATACGTGTGCCTTTTCTATTTAGTTTTAAAATTTTGATTGATTATTTATTTTTGATTGATTAGAATATTTGCGTTCTCAAGTATTGTATATCCTTATAATCAATAAAGAGAAAAAAAAAGTATTGTATATACCTATTAATTTTGTTTTTGTTTATTGTTTTTTTTTTATGTACAACGTGTAACGGAAACCCCATATCTATCCAAAAGGGCTGAAGACAACATCTGGTATGGAGTCTCTATGCACAGTTTCAGCACAAAATAACTGACTCAAAGAATTGATACCAAATTATTGGTTTCATATATTTCTTGAATACCAATCATAAAAAACGTGTCACAGCACTACGAGGGTCAATAACTTTCCACGTCACTTGCCAATAACACGATAATTCTTTTCGTTCTTCTTTATTTGAAAAATTCGGTCTCTGGCATCAGTGTATTGGAATTTGTAATAAGTTCTACACACGTAGACTTAGGATTACAAAACCCTTGCCATATCGTTTGTTATCATCCAAAGAAGCCATGCACTTGGTATGTATATACCCTTTAAATTACACCTTGTATATAAATATAATTATTTCATTATTGTACTTGTGAGGACAATGTAGGTTATTCTATCTTCGTAGTTTTTACTTTCACTATAATTTCTTTAATGATGTCAAGCAGTTTGAGTACTTGTGTGGCCTACCCAAATGGCCAACAACAACAATTCAACAATTTGACGAACAATACCAAAGTAAGGTATTGTTCGTCAAATTGTTGAGCTCCTTAAATTATAAGTTGAGCTACACGATAACTGACAAATGCTTGCACTGACTGGATAGGTCCGCTCAAATTTGCTTGGTTATTTCCTCAAAAAAATACCACAGACATGAACTTACATGCTTCTCATATACAAATACAAATTGTCTGGACTTTAAAAGAGACTTTGACCTCTGATTTTGTTTCGGTGTTTCTTCTCAGAGTAGTCAGTTAAGAAATACCGGCCTCATCTAGCTAAACTAAACACGCAAAAAAACATGACGTGTAAAAGTGTTATTTATAACCAATTTACAAAATAAATATTTCATTTCATTTCATTTCAAAAGTGAGACGGTACTTCACACCGGAACAGCTGCTCAACCTCTATCAAGCGCAAGGTCAGTCGTGTATGGAGTGCTGCTCTCATCTCTGGGACGGATCTGCCAAATACCAGCTTAATGCACTTGAGTCTATAGAGAAACGGGCCAAAAGCTCATCTCATCGCCAACGAGAAACTGGTCGAGACAAAGGTCCAGAGCCTAGAGCATCGGCGACGTGTTGCAAGCCTATCAGTTTTCTATCGGTTACATTTCGGGGAGTGTGCGATGGAATTGCAGTCTTATTCCACCAAGCCCGTTCCATCATAGGACTACAAGACAAACGGTGATGCGCCATCGTTACATGGTGGACATCTCACCCATACGCATGAAACGTTTTGAGATTACTTTAATTATGGGTACGGCTAAGGAGTAGAATTCCCTGCTGGAGTCTGTTTCCTGATAGTTATAACCTGGAAGTCTTTAAGTCAAGAGTGAATAGATTACTTCTAGGCAAGCGTGCTTCATCTTCGACCACTTCATCGCTTAACATCAGGTTAGATTATGGTCAAACGCAAGCCTATAAACTATTAAAAAAAAATTCAGCTCTGGCTGTATACAAAAGGGAAAAACTCAACTCAGCATGTCGAAAATGAGGACATGATTGCTGACAAGTAAATTCATACTTATTTCAATATTCCGATTTCAATGTTATTAAAACTTAATTATTTACGAGTATCAAATGAGTCTAAGTAGCGTAGCCACATAGTCATTTTTATATCTATAGATAGATAGATTTACTTGTCTAAATACACATAGTAGTTTTCAATGACCAGACAATTAAAGTCCAGAAAAAATTTGGATGGTGATAATAAATCAGGCAGTACAGTCTTCACTATTTGAAACGTATGGTTACCTTACGAAATTTCGTGCTTGCGTTGCGGGGGTGCATTGCGCGGTCGCGGGGAGTGACGCAAGCTTCTCCCCAGTCGCTCAAGGTCGCTGCCATATAATGTCGCCTTAATTTCTAGGGCCTATTTTCGGAAAAATGTATTTAGTTATGGTTGACGCTAGAACTAAATGGTTAGAAGTATTTCCTGTGCCTAGTACGGCGGCTAGTTCTACAATTGAAAAACTTAACGAAGTTTTTTCTAGATGGGGTTTACCGAGACAAATAGTCTCAGATAACGGACCACCGTTCACAAGCAAGGATATGGCAGACTTTTTGGCTAGTCAGGGTGTAGATCACGTTTTCTCCGCTCCGTACCACCCAGCATCGAATGGGGCGGCAGAAAATGCAGTGCGAACGGTTAAAAGAATTATAAAAAAAGCTTTTAAACGGAATGAAAACATTAATTTATTTTTAAATACCTTCCTTTTGCATTACCGTAATACGGAGCACTGTTCAACAGGGGAAAGTCCAGCCACATTAATGCTAGGTAGGAATTTACGTACCAAATTAGATGCATTAAAACCAAATATAGAAAATAAAGTTAGGAAGGCTCAGGAACGACAACAGAAAGTAGGAACGGACGTCAAACGTTCTTTAGAGATAGGAGAGGAAGTATGGATGAGACAATATAGGGGAAATGAAAAATGGAGTCCGGGGCCGGTAGTAGATAAAATGGGTACTACAGATTATAAAGTTCTGGACTGTTCAGGCAAAGAAAGTCATAGACACATTGACCAGTTAAGACAGCGATCGCGAAGCTCATTGATTTGTCCGACTAGCACATCAGAACGGAGTTCTCTTGAAGCGGAACGTCCCGACAATCCCGAAGTGACGAAGCCAGCGTCAGTCCCCGGAGAGACACGGAGCCCTCGGAGCGTGAGGGAGTTCAGTCCGGTTCGAACCGCGACTACCGTTGAGTTGCCGTCTACACCTGCTTCTGGATCAGTACCTCTCAGTAATGTACCCAGTCCTGAGGAGCGGCTGATAGTTTCCCAATCCGAGGATGCTGTTCCAGAAGTAGTCCGGCCCCGTCCGGTACGAGCGTGTCGCTTAAAAAGACCGCCCCAATGTAGTGATAGCTAAATGTTTAGTTCTTACTTATTTCACTAATTGTTGAATAAAGTTATACTGGCAGCTATTGAAGACTAAGTTCCTATTTCATTTATGTTTGTATAACTTTGTAACAGTTGTAAGATATAAAATAGTTAATGTTAAGGTTTACATTTTGTTTAATTTAGTTTTATAAGGATATGCATTATTTAAGGTGGAGGATTGTAATATATTTGGGTTTACCCACATAAGAAATTAGTAAATAAGATCACGTATAAATAAGCCTACATCATTGTAACAGCTCAGTTCGCAATATACGCTCGCTACAAGTTGACGTCCTTTTATTTATTACTCCCGATACTTCAATATACATGATATATCTTTTTGAAATCCTTGTGTTAAGTAAGCCCTTTAATTTGATACTCATATTGCAGTATTCGAATATTTTTTTTCATTATATATAATTGCTTGGCACAGCCGCCATGTTTAATTTTTTCAAATGTCAGCACCTATCTAAGAACACTTGAGCTACTAAGACAAATCTAACGATATCTCATTTATCAATCCGATCAGCGGTTCTGGAGATATGAGGTAATAAATAATATTACAAACATACATACATACAAGATACGCGCGAAAAACATAACCCTTCCTTTGCAGTCGGGTAAAAACTCACCACTCGTTAAGTTGCCATTAGGTTCCGAGGCTGCGGTATCTCGTTAGATTAGAACATTCCCCGAATCTACAAGGGCATGTGTGAGTCTTAAAATTACCACATTGAATTGTTTCTTCATCTTAAGCAGTAATAACATTTTATACCGCTGCCTGCATTTCAAACCAGTAAACAATGACTATAGCTAACAACATGTGCGATATCTTTTGTTTAAAGTTTCAACTTTTAAAAGGACGCCGCGCGCCGCGACTTTGATCACTCCCGTTATTATTTTACAACTTCTACTTTCACAGTAACGTCTTTTGCGAGTAAAAGTTATGTTTTACAAGCAATTGTTCGGTTCTTGTTAATGTTTTTGGGGCTTAAAGTTGTTAAGTCGTTTAAAATGCTAAGTTTTTTTTTTATTTTTGTTACTAAGGCTTGCTAGTTATGCATTTGGACGACGGCTGAATGATATTTATGTTACAAATTGGCTATTAAATAACACTTTTACATGTCATTTTATTCATAAATTTAAACTAGGTTATGCTGGTGTTTCTTAACTGACTACCCTAAGAAGAAATACCGAAAGAAATTCAGAGGTCAATGTCTCTTTTGAGGTCCATACAATCTGTACTAGTTAAATCATCTGAGATCAAACGGGTTAATAAGATCAAATAGATCAAAAGGGTCTGAAGCGATTTTGAAGAGTGGGTCTGTGCAGATATTGAAATAATTTTTCAGATTATACGATACCTAAAAAATGCTTGCACCATATGTTCAACTTAGAACTTTAAGAAATTGAACGATTTGACAAATAATAGCAAGTAAGGCAGCATAAAGTACTCATGAAATTTATTCTGAACCAGCATAGCTCATACATTCAAAACAGGTTTTATACAGATAAGTGTGTGAAATATAATTATATATAACAAATCGAAAAGTTTAATTCCCTTAATCGGGTTTTTTTCATATAGATTAGTTGCTCATTAGTAAAACTAATTAACAATAGGCATTACACATTTCATCACATTATTTTTGCGATAATGTGTTATTCGAGAATCTGGGTCTAAGATTTATAGATTCAAACCAGTTTGGTAACTTTTTGGTTAATTTGACTTGAGATTAAAGTTAACTCCGGTATACAGGGTGAGACTATTTTTAAACTGAAATTACCTAGGATATATTTGAAACCGAAAAAAATATAAAATAAAACCTACTTATTGTTTACTTTTTTTAAATAAGTCAACAATTAATCAGAATATCGTCGTATACAAAGTTCATAACATAATATAACTCCTGCTATCCTAGCTAGGTTAAAGCATAACTTGTATTAAGAAATAAGATCTCGGTTTGCATCTTGACGTGAAACTTAGCTGACAAAGTCAAGTTTCTAGTGTCAGCCAAAGGGCCAATGACACTTAGCGGTCCTTGTATGTTCTTGTGTGTTTTTCACACAATAAGAATCTACGTTCATCCAATAATCTTCTCTTACTCTATCCTTCTCATACTACTGACTTTGTTCATTATTCTTTTCATATCCAGTCGATTCTCCTCTGGAATGCACTTCCTCTCGAGATCAGGCCGGCTGACAGTCGCTATGCATTTAAAAAGAAATTGCGGATCTATTTTCTATACCAATAAGCAGAATTTCCACATTTAGTTTTCATTTGCTTCTTAAGTACATATATAAATATTTGTATGTATTTATGTAAGTATTTATTCATATATATTATTTATGTAGATTTCTATTTTTTATGGTACTAGGGTTTTTCTGTTTTGCACCTCCTACACTATCTCTTCACCACTCATGGTTGACTGGTAGAGAATGCCTACGGCATTAAGTCCGCCTTTGTACCTATGTGCATAAAGTGTAAATAAATAAATAACATCTAGAGGAATTTAAAATATTGATATAAATAACTTCATTCTCACGGTTTACCCCAATTACAAGAATTACTAATCACTAATAAGCTCATTAATTTAAAAATATTTTTACATAGTAAACCGGTATCATAAATCACCCTCGTTACCTAAGCTAAGCAAACAAAAAAAAAGAAAGCAATAAAATGTTTTGAAATAATCTTTAAGCTCTTTCCTAGTAGTATTTTATTTTTTTAAAACCGAGGCGGACACTCCCGAGCATTTACGAATACACCCGAAATGAGTCTCATTAGGTGGTGCGTAAGCGCATAAAACCATTACCAAAACTAAAATCGATCTCAGTTACCCGGTGTGTGGAAACGGGAACTGAGGGGCGATTTTGAGCGAAAGATATTTTTTTGCTTTCGTGATTTTTATTTTATTTAGTTTTTTTTTTCTATTTACTTTGATTTCCGAGTGGGACAGATATGCAGTGTATAAACTAAGTTATTTAGTGTTCTGTGTTTTTTGGTGAAAATGAAGAAATCTAAACGATATTATTATGAGGATGTGGTGTTTGAGATGGTAAGTAAATAGATCTAATTAAGTAATTACTGTATAGTTTGACAGCAAAACATAGTTATCTTCACTAATAATATGAAGCGGAAAAGTTCGTTTGTTTTGGATTTAAGCTACATAGCTTAAACCCAGAGGAAGTTTATAGGTTAATTTACCCGCCTGCAAAAGAAGAAGGTCATGTTTTTATCGTGTTAAAGTCCACGAGACCAAAGACCTTTGTGAAATTGCTAGTAAAATATAAATAATATTGCACAAGAAGCTATTGAAAATTTTAATTATTATTTTCGTTAAACCAAGATTCATATTTTTATTCATAGTATGTTTTGTTTTTGAAAAAAATGTAGCTATACAAGGCTGATTTTAAAACAGTTTAATAATTTAAGTCTAAGTAATGTATTTGGCGATCTGGCATCGTCAGTAAGAATAAGAAGTAATGTTTGAGTCATATTTTAATTCACAGGTTAAAATGTCAAAAAAAATTGCCTTTGTTAAATATATCCCTAGATATGTTAAAAAGCTTTGTTTATATTAAAATATTTTATTTATTCGTTACTTATATACTCACTACAAATAAATATTTGGTCACCCTGTATACATGTATTATCTGAGTTCGTTTCGGTGTTTCTTCTCAGGGTAATCAGTTAGAAAACACCGGCCTCAACTAGTTTAAATTTGCGAAAAAATTACGTGTAAAAGTGTTATTTAATAACCAATTCGCAAATAAAGATCGTTTATTATGTATTCTAACCAGACCATATTTTTGCCAACAGGAGTTGAATTTGCAAAGCATTCGGCGGGACCTGATAAATCTGCTAGAAGAATACAAGTTCCACGACTGCTTAGTTTGCAAATGTCTGAAATGTCAGTGCTCAAAGAAATCCTCCTTGAAAAGCACCACCTTTTCAATAGACAGCAGCGACAGCGCTTTTCCCAACGAGAGCGACCTAAACTCTAACGACATGTATTACAATGCCGCTCCACCAGCAGACACGCTCCCAACACCTCGATGGCCCCAGCCTAAAACCAGCATTGGAAACGAAAATGCATCTGAAGATAAAGTCTCGATAACCGAACTCAACATCTGGGTAAGGGCTTCTATACCAAACATAACCCAATCAACTTCAAGAGTTAGTTTCCCCGTACCACGAAAAGTGCTGGATCAAGTCAATTATTCATGGCCCCCATTCCCGAAGTCAATATGGAGTGAAGAAAGGCTGAAGGAGACGACTATGAGGGAGAGAATTCTTAGCTACGAGCCAGAAAGAGACGGCGATCGTTCTGTCGAGGCTTTCTTCAAGTACTTTGGGAAGAAACAGGCAATTCCTAAAACCGCGTTCGCATGTTGATGGTTAAATGGATTATGAAGTACATTGCGTCGTTTCCATAAAGTGATCGACAAGAGTGGCCTTGTAGCACGTAATGTATATCATGTTGTGAATTATGTTCGTACTTTCATATTGATTTGAGATTAGAAAGACTGATTGTGGCTGTAATATTGAATAGTTAAAATTTAAATATGTTTAATATGTGAAGTAACTTATTTTATTAGCTTGTCAGTTTTGTAATAACTAAAATTATATTATTTTGTATAAATGATGAAAATATTTTAAAATTCGCGAAAATTACAATGTGTGATAAATTATTTTTAAAGCTGGATTATATTTACTAAAACAAGACGTCTATATAAGAATCAATTTTAATGATGTTGTAAGAAATTTCTTAGAAATGTACCGCTCAATAACAATTTTGGTGTTTTAACCCAAAGGTTGACTGGCAGAGAATGCTTTGTTGCATTAAATCCGCCCATGTACCACTATTGTACGTAAAGTTTAAATAGGTAAATGTATCTAATTATGTAAGGTTATAATTATTATGCTCACTATACACATTCGCTTCTTTACTTCAATAACGTGTTATATTAACTAATTGTTTTAAAGGTAAAAACTCTCGCAACTAATCTTTCTGAAATTATAAGAAAATTTTGACAACAAAATAAATTTAGAAAAAGTGCATAGTTTTGAAAAAAAAATAAGGTAATTTGGAACTTGTCATGTTATTGAAGCATAGAAGTGACATGTACAATTAGGCATGTACATCATTCATGTATTGCAGAAGTGGGTGTGAAATAACCTTAAGATAACCTATCCTTGATAGTTCCTAAGTCTTTGCCTAGATAGCGCTTCTTCTAATTTTGAAATAATGACTATGTGAACTACAAAAAAATGATACGTGTGTTTGATTAATTATTGTTAAATTTATATTTCTGATTGTATACTTGTGTCATGTGACTTTGTTGACTAAATGATATGAAATATAATCATGTAATCAAAGTATTTAAACTAAATAATATAATAAATCTTACAGAGGTAAGTAAAAGTAACACAAAAAAAAAACAAAAATTTGAATCTTACACTAATTGTAAGTAAAGTTAAAAAAAAAAATTGAATCTTGCTTTAATAGTAAGTAAAATTAAAAAAAAGTTATTTGCAGTTAAGTCTGTTATGTACTTATAAGTTAAATATTGTTATGTAATAGTACTGTGGGATAGGTCAATGAGATTATTTTTGTAACATTATGTATTAATTTATATACTTAATCAATATTTAATGATTTTTTCAATAAAATTGTAGTAGTGTAAAAATTACGACTGTTCAAAAAACGACTAATTATAAGCATATTATTTGATTGGTCAAACAAAAATTCATGAATCGTTTCATTTACAAAGTTCCCATATGGCCATAATCCATGTAAACTAATATTATTAAGAGGAACATGGTATGTTTCTAAATAACAAATAAAATTAACAATGAGTTTAATCATTGTTAATTTTGACACTGACACACCAACTCTAAGTAAGCTGCGCTAGCCATCACTATAAAAATATATGTGCTCCGTGAAAATGAGAAACAGTTAGTTTGTTCATCATTCATTGCGGCAATGTTGCCAGTACTCAGGACACGTTTCCGAACGACAGCAATGAGCAAGAGTACATTGACGCCTTGGCTTATTTTTATCTTAATTAGTGTATAAAAATTATAAAAATCTAACTATTTATTTCCAAATATATAATGAATAATGACAACAACATTAGCACTATATTAATAAAAATAGCAAAAACAATGGCACTAAGCATATAAATATTGAAAACAAAAAATGGAGTATAATTCATGCTACAAACATTTGCATCTGCAAATATATGACTAACTAGCTTCCGCCCGCGACTTCGTCCCCGTGGAAAAAAAAATCCCCCGATTTTGAAACATTCTTCATTACTGCTCCGCTCCCATTGGTGTTAGCGTGATGATATATAGCCTATAGCCTTCCTCGATAAATGGGCTATCTAACACTGAAAGAATTTTTCAAATCAGAACGGTAGTTCCTGAGATTAGCGCGTTCAAGCAAACAAACAAACAAACAAACAAACAAACAAACTCTTCAGCTTTATAATATTAGTATAGATGTTAGTCCCACCTGGTACACTAAACTCTTAGAATAACAACTCATAGAAGAGGTGTCTAGAACAAAACACGAGCGACTTCGTGTGTCCACTTTATTTTCTTTGTGTGCGTGAGCCGAATGTGTCTACGTTCTTAAAACGCACACAAATATAGCTTTCAGTGATACCAATACCAGTACCATTACCACAAAAATGGGAAAACGCACTATTATGTTGCTGGATCAAATCAAGTATTTTATGCTGTGAAACTAAATAAGATGATGTTTTTTCATGTAATATGACTTATATGACATATATTTACGGAAGGTAAATGAAATGAGATATCGTTTATTGCGTTTAGAATGTTTGATGTGTAATGTGTTATAATGATATTATAGAAATGTATTAATTGCTTGAAAAATCTCGTTTGATATCAATTAAAAGTATGTGTTGTATTTATGAAATAGAAAAATATTATTGAGAACATTACTTAAATAAAAAAAATCTTAATCAATAAAATTGTCATCTTTATGATGCCACTCTTCGAACTAACAGTAACTTTTAGTTATAAAACACTGTAGGTAGTAGCTGTAAATAAATATAGTTTAGTTTGACGTATACATAATTGCCGCCAAAACTATATTTTTTTAAACAAAAATAAGCACAAAGGAAATCAATATGGGTATTTTTTTCCTCACGGATAGGAACATTGAATTGTGATAAGTTAGGTTATTAGAATTTTTATTTGATGGTCGATTTACTTAAATATAATGTATAAAATGTAAGTATTTACTTGTGAAATGTAATTTGATTACACGTTTTTTGTTTTCCTGAAGGACTATGACATCCCTTTACGCTACAAACGGTAGTTTTAAATTATTTACTCGCGAGCTCTGTTCGGTTGAATGTGACCTTGAATACTGACGGCTCGTCGAGCAAAGTTAGCCAAAAATGGCTAAGTTTTAGTTGCCTCACTTTTTGCACTCGTACTATCCTTCTATGCGTTGTTATTCTAAGACTAAACTTATCAAGCTTACTTACAGAAAATAAATCTTTAACCGTATCTTTACCAGAGTGACAAAAATGAGCAGAATAATTACGCTTCTATTACTTGCGGATTAGTTCTACATGGTACGATTCACTACTGCCATCCTCTACCCACATACCATGATATATCCAAAAAGCGAGGGTAGTTTTAAAACTCATAAAATAGTGCAGTCAAAACTCGAAAGACATCGTTTTAGACAGAGCTAGCGTCCTCGCGCGGCCGCCACGTTACGCATCAACCATAATAATTATTTAATTACTTTTTCAAATTAATCCTATTTACTTAATATATTCATAGTTAACTAATTACGGCTTTCGAAGTGAAGTGAACCGAGTTATTTGGAGACAGGTAAGTTTATCATGTTTTTTTAATGTTAAGATGTTTGGTTCGCAAGATTTTCGTTATGATTCTTTATACTCTTTACTAAACTCGTGCTATAAAAGCCAGTAAACAACGATGTATTTGAAAACTGTGTGTATTTTGTTTATTATTGAAAGTGTGTTAATATGTGAGGGAATTCTATATAAGTGCATACTTTGACCACTGATTATCTCGTTACACACACAGCAGTATAACATAATTATTATGTATACTATATTTACTAGGGGTTTTGGAGATTATCCTTCCTAATGACAATAATACCATGCGTGGGTATGCATTGCATATCGTGCCAAATATAATCAGTTTTTTTAATTGATAATTGGTTAGCGTTTTACTATTATCTCACCTGATGGTATGTGACGATTTGGTCGGAGATGAAACACGCTTACCTAGGAGCAACCTATTCACGCTTGACTTAAAGAACCCCAGGGTATAGCTGTCAGGAAACACAGTCTCCAGCAGGGAATCCAGTCCTTAGTCGTACGCACAATGAAAGTATTCCCAAAACGTTTTGTGCGTATGGGTGGGATGTTCACCATGATGTTTTGTAAAAGAATGAAATTCGTGATTTTAATTGTCCGAGTTGTTTGGTCGACACTACGAGTTTTTATTTATTATGAACTAGCTGACCTGACCGACTACATCATGGTATTTTTTATTCTTGTACTTTTTTGTATTATGCATTTTTGTAGACAAGAAAGTATTATCCAGTTTGTTGCAGTCGTTCAGAAATTATGTGCGTAACTACATACATTTCAGTGTTTCGTATTTACAATTGAATGATTACGCACATTGACCTTAATCTAGCCGCATGACAATACTTTTTGTCGTCTGCTAATTATTATCCCTATATACCTATATGTAAACATTTATTGCTGTATACAAGAAGTCTTTCTAGACCTTAAAACACCTATAATGAATAATAATTGAGAAATCCTAATTATTTTGCATGGGAAAGATTGCTTTAATCGATGGTGGATGATTTGATTATGTGGAAAGTGTTTTTGTTTATAGAAAAAGTATTAAAATAACTGGTTTGACTTCTACTTTGAAGTAAGTTTAACAAAACTGATTAGGTATATAATAAGATTTGCAAAGTTGCTTGCAGATTAATTAGATCTGACATTTTGATTAGTAAACTATTTTGTAATATTAATATGATCATTCAATTTGAATGATAACTTTCAAGGTTAATAGTTCAAACCGTTCCTAGAAAATAAAATTGATAACAGACGAAATGAAAAATGAAGTTGTGGCAGTATATTAAAAGTACTTTAAAAAAACCTGTTAAGTGCGTGTTGGGCCACGCACAGTGTAGGGTTCCGTAGTTTATTCCGTACCATGCTCTAATAAAATCAAACTTCTCTGTTTTCCACAAATGAGAACTGGATCTAAATATTTTCATAGGAATTTGTCTGAAAGCGTAACTATTACTCGTAAAATTGTGATTATAAATCTCTCTGCTATGCAACAAAGACATTCTTTTTTATTGATTATAAATTCGCGTTTGACCACCATCTCACCTGATGGTAAGGTCGCAGATGGAACACGCTTACCTAAAAGTAACCTATTCACTCTTGACTTAAAGACCCCCAGGTTATAGCTATCGGGAAACACAGACACCGGCAGGGAATTCCACTCCTTAGCCGTACGCACAATTAAGGTATTCCCAAAACGTTTTGTGCGTATGAGTGGGATATCCACTATGTCACACCATGCCTTGTCACATCGCTTAACAATCAATTTTGTCAGTAGGTAAATACTGATGCAATTATCAGGAGTACTAATAGATGTGTATGTATATTCTAGCAGTCGCCAGGAGCTTAGCTCCCGTGGACTTAATCATTATAAAAACATAACCCTCCTTCTTTGGCAGTTGGGTAAAAAGTTTTTCAAGCTCCAAGTTACTTCCAAAACAAACATCCAAATCCACTCAGTACTTTCGAAGATTAGCGCGTTACAACTTTTCTGCTTTATACAAGGTGTAACAGATTATGTGAAATACCTCAGACATCCCAATTAGAATATTATAAGTCTAAAACAACATCCCTAACTTAATAAATTGAAACCAAACCAAGACATTTCTTAAAAACAGTTATCCTTACTAAACGCAAAACGTATGTGCGTCATACAATATCCTCACGCAGACGCATACAACATGCAATGTTAGCGGCCGACACGCACACAAGCGCATTTCCTTGAATTAAGTATTGTATTAATTTGTCATGATGCTGTGTTTTCATTTTAAGTTAAATGAAAGATTTTTCCGTCAAAAGTTGACACCTATTTTTTATGACGGAAATCGATTCCGAAGTCGATTCTGAACCAACTACTGTCAGGAATTGCGTTTATTCTGTTACACGTTGTAATATTAATAGGGTGTGTAGGTTGACTTCTTATCATCATGCTAAATTATTCCAGACATTTGGAATCAATCAAAGCAAAAAAACTTATCTACTATTTCCTTGCTTATTGTCAATTAATATACAGTACAAACATGTAATGAAAAAGTATTTTTTAAATTTCATATTGTTTAAATATATTCACTTTCCCCAATAGGATTAGTAATCACCCACAACTGCAGCATTCTAAAACAATAGGTACCATTGCTTTCGTCACGATAATTATAAACTTAATCTTTAATCCGAACAGTCAAAATCCTTCCAATTGTTACATTTCTAGAACATTACAAGAAGGTCAGACTTTAGCAAAGTTATAAACAAAATTTATGGATTGGCCTTAAATTTCGCAAAACGTTTGCTACACGATTTTCAACTCTATTACTGAGCAATTAAATATAGAATGTTAGTGCTTGAAAAAAAAAAACCCTTTGTTTTTATGACCGTACCTGAAATATTTTCAGAATGGGTACAATAGATCTTGGCGATTATTTTAAGTGTAAAACTTCATTCCGTTTATTTGCTTACAAATTGAACTATTTTTGTTTGATACAAATCATTTTTATTGTTGCCCTTTTGGTGCTTTATTTTTCATTATCTTCATTGTTTCGTAAAAGTAAAATAGCCTTTTTTAATGTTTTTGATAGATGATAGATTCCATTTGGTCTCCATCTCAACTGATGTTAAGCGATGATGTGGTCGAAGATGAAGCACGCTTACCTAGAAGTAACCTATTCACTCTTGACTGAAAGCCCCCCAGGTTATAGCTATCTGGAAACGCAGACTCCAGCAGGGAATTTCACTCGTACGCACGTACGTTTCAACGTGCGCACAATTAAAGTATTCCCAAAACGTTTTGTATGTATGGGTGTGATAACCACTATGTTAGGAAAACTTTGAGATGACAAGTACAGATAGGTTCAGTTAGCTTTATCATTTACAAATCTTATGATAAGTTTTTTTTTCAACACACTTGCTCATAAAATGGTTCTAATTTCACCGCAATTAGGCATATAATGATACCTGTAATCAAACTGTGACTTTTTCTTTACTATTATTCACAAGTGAGTTATAGGTTTCTTTTTCAAAATGGTTGAGTTGCTTTGTTTTTAAAAAAGTTTCGAAACATAAAAGATCGTGTTCAATAGTACAAATAAATTAATGCACCTACCTATTGCTTGCTAGTTTCATGCAACTTCGTATTTAAATAGATAAATTTCAACTTGTACGTTTTTAATAAATACAACTTTCACTCAAATATAACTTTTGTTTTTTCTGTGATAAAGAAAACTTTGAATTACCCATTTTGTACGTGGCTAAAACGCTATCCGAGAAAAGCACAAAAAAAAGAAACCACATTCTTTTAGTCTATGGCCGATCTGTTAGATGCGCGCGCATAGGAAAACTGATTAATTTTTCCCGCCATTGCGAAAAAAATTTCACAACTCGTTTTCACTGTTGAAATTATAGTTATTTTTTTCACGAGTGTGTTTAAAAACGTCGTATGATACACGTATGTATTGATGATTACCGTCCTCGGCTCTCTTAAGACCCTCACCTAACAGCTCGGGTCTCAATGGCTCCTCAGCGGTAATCACCAACATTACACACCTGTACCATAATGTACTATTCTAAACTACTCTGGCGTTAACTTCCAGTCTTACCGGCTATATCTTATTAACAGTACATGGAATTATTGTCAACCTGACTCCCACATAATGCCCAGTAACTGAGTAATACAGAGTATCGGATATTCTGGTTATCCGTAACAACTATCAAGGACAAACGACGATGCACCATCGTTACATGGTGGACATCCCACCCACACGCACTAAACGTTTTGGGAATACATTCATTGTGCGTACGGCTAAGGAGTGAAATTCCCTGCCGGAGTCTGTTTCCCGATAGCTATAACCTAAGGGTCTTTAAGTTAAGAGTGAATAGCGAGCCTATTACCAATAAAAAAAAAACAAACCACTTAATGTTGAGTCGCCAGCACGACAAAGTCTTGGTATGTAGGTAATAAATGGTCACCCATTCACCGTCTGGAATTGTCAACCGCTGCTTAACTTCGAACCGGACAGCTGTTATTGCATCACAGGGACAAGCACATAAAATATTAAAACGCGTTTAAATCGGGGCAATCATAGGACAAATCAGAAAGACCAAGTAAATAGATTTATCTTCATACAATAGGATTTATAGGTGCGGCTTGTATCTAAGAGTGCACGTATACATATTAATTAAACTCCCATAGTGATGATTATCGAAATGAGCAATCAATATGTTGATTGTTCATTAGCAACGATACACTGGTCGAATTAAAGCTCCAGAGCCTTGAACATTGACGACGAGTTACTAGTCTATCGGTTACATTTCGGGAAGTGTGCAATTGAATTACACAATCTAATTCCGCCAAGCCCGTTCCATCATCGAACTACAAGACAAACGGCGATGCGCCATCGTTACAATGGTGGACATCCCACCCACACGCACAATACGTTTTGCGAATACTTTCATTGTGCGTAAGGCTAAGGAGTGGAATTCCCTGCCGGAGTCTGTGTTTCCCGAGAGATATAACCTAGGGATCTTTAAGTCAAGAGTGAATAGGTTACTTTTAGGTAAGCGTGTTCCATCTTCGACTACGTCATCACTTACCATCAGGTGAGATGGTGGTCAAACGCGAGCCTATTATCAATAAAAAAATGTAATCACCATCATAAAGTCCCTGATAACTTTAAATAACCATCCCATCTGCTTTTCCCAACTATATTGCAGTCAGCTCCCAGTCTAATTGTATGCAGCTGATTACAAATGTGTTACATGGAACGTCTGCCTATCTGACCTCCACAACCCAGTAACTGGGTAATACGATACCCATTGGCAAGATTGTGATCAGACTATCTGGTTTCTGAGTACCCGTACTGACAAAGATGTACTATCGGCCAAAGATACGCATGCTCACTTAACCCTTTCAGACCTGCCTTTTTTTATTTTCTCGGACGTATTTAAGTAAATTTTCAGTGTTATAATAGGCAATAAGAACTAGGAAAAAATTAACAAAAAAAATCCTGGCAGCCAAGTTTTTGAGAAAAACTTGTTTTTCTTTATGTGCACAAATGTGGACAACCGGCATTAATTATTAAATGGAATAAAGTAAATACAAATGAAATGAGATCTTCCTTTGGAACCGTTATTATCTATACTTATAATAAATCTGTAGAGAGTTCAATTCTGTATATGAAATATATTTACAAAATAACTATCAGCGCGTGATTAGGGATCGATACTGATGCCAAAAATGCAATCAGTAAAATTTTTGTCTGTCTGTCTGTCTGTATAACCGTTATAGAAACAAAAACTACTCGACGGATTTTAACGAAACTTGGTACAATTATTTTTCATACTCCTGAGCTGGTTATCGTATACTTTTCATCACGCTACAATCAATAGGAGCAGAGCAGTGAAATGTTGGGAAAACGGGAGAAGTTACTCCATTTTTTAAGGTTCCGTCGCGAGTGCAAACTTAATGGTTAAAGCTACACAGAAATCATTTAAGACGGAAATGTTCTCCTTAAAATTATATAAAAAATATCCCACGACAGCATATATCTATCTTTTATGGTTGACTCACAATAACACGTGTAACTCCCGATAGCTTAGCAGTTCGAAGCTTTCTGATTATTATTCTGCTCCGAAATTTAAAACCACCACAACTTTGCAATGGAACTCGGCTAAAAGTAACCCAGTTGCAACAAAACACAATCGAGGTTCAAATTTTAACAGGTTGCGGTGCAGGAGAAACCGTCTTTATTCCCAGAATTCCCATAATACCAAATAATTTTCCATTCAAATTTAAAAGAACGCAATTCCCAGTATCGGTGTGTTATACAATGACAATTAATAAGGCTCAAGGGCAGACTTTTCGTTTTGCTGGAGTAGATCTCGGTGTCAGTTGTTTCTCGCATGGTCAGTTGTACGTCGCTCTTTCCCGGGTTAGCAGTTCTAGAAATCTTTATGTTCACGTGCCGGACGGGTCAATTTTCAAAATAGTTTACCCGTAAGCTTTGCGCTGAAGTATTTTCGTTCTATAGGTACTTAAGCCTCATGTGAACGTGATCTAAACAATATTACCAATACATTAACTTAATAACACACAAGGAGTTACACACTGACGGAGTCGCGGGCACAGCTATTAACAATAATATTGTGCTGTTCGGTATTGCGATATTTTTCAACAGTATTATAGATTGACATATTATATTTCCCTACTAAATTACGAAAGTTAATCTGTCTGTTACATCAAAATCACTGAACCGTGAGGAAGGACATAGGCTACTTTTTTTTACGAAAAACGACTGAAACGTGGACGAAGTCGCGGGCAACAGCTATCTATACTAATAATATAAGGCTGAAGAGTTTGTTTGTTTGTTTGAACGCGATAATCTCAGGAACTACTGGTTCGAATTGTAAAATTATTTTTTATTAAATAGTCAATTTATCGAGAAAGGCTATATATCATTACGCTAAGGCCAATAGGAGCAGAGCGCAAATGAAGAATGCTTCAAAATCGGGGTTAAATTTAACGTTAGCCCAAAGTAACTATTCCACGCGGACGAAGTCGCGGGCAAAAGCTAGTATAAATTAAATCTGTATTAGTTAAAAAAAATAACTAGAAATAGAAAAGCCTATGTGTGTAATGCTAAAAAGCAATTTTTTCCTTTGTTAGGCATAAGTGCATTTTACACTTGATGCACTTTACACGCGATTTTCCCTTGCATCCTACCATTTTGCAGTGTGTTCCAGGACCGTCATCATGTGCAGGAAAGTGTCCAACCCCGTCACGAGCTATTTCACTCGCAGGCCGAACTTCTCCTGGTCTTCGGGGAATAATTACGGGTGGCACCGGGCTACTGCCACTCGGACGGCCTCTTTAAATGACACCAATCTGTGTATTTCGCAATCCTAAGCATTCTGCTAAACTGCGACGAAAGTGAAGCAAAGTGAGTCGTTTGTTTATCGGGACTCCCAGTAATTCGTTGTCAGTCTGGTATTCTCGGAAAGCCTGAATAACTGCAATATCTGATGCATGAAATATCATACGTAGAGGCCACTTTTTTGATTTTATGAATGTCTTGTAATAGCTCATGAGTTGATCAAGCAAGTCAACTCCTCTCATCGCATGGATTGGTCGTACTTTGTAGAATGCATCTTGGCAATTTGTCGGTATTTTTGTATTGTCGACAAGGTGTAAATTGTTGCGGAGCTCGAAAATCGATCTCTCAACATATGTTCTGAGAAAAGGGGGATGCTGATATTGGATTCCCAATACATTTTCAAGTAAGTGTAACTAAACACTCCTGTAGCCAAATGTAATCCAAACAAGACTTCCAATTCTTTTGCATTATTAGGCCTAAATCTAGGCTTGTGTAATTGCACTGCGTATAAATTCGTCATTTCAGCCATAATGTGAAACAACTGTTGTGGGACGTATCTGTGATAATAATCAACTGGAGCTTCAACAATAGGGTCAATAGCTATTGGTGGACACCAGTCTGATAGGATAGTATTTTCCAGCTCTCTGTGCCTCCACCTAATCCTCGACTTTCGTGTCAAATTCACAAAAATATCTTCATTTGAAGAAGCTGCTCCTGGTTGACTCTCAAATACTCCATCAAAATTGTCAGGAATTTCGTGTATAGGATCAGGTGAGACGAACATGTTGTCGAGAGGAATATCATCCGTTTCATCTTCATCAGAGTCTTGAGGGAAGATATCCCTTTGATTCTGGTTAACTGCATCTGCACCGAATCGAACAGATCGCGAGTCTCGAGCAAGACTACCTCCATTCCCATCGTCGTCATCTGAAGATAAGTCTAAGTCTGAGAGATTTCCGTCACGTAGATGACAAGGCATTTCATGAAAACATTATACGTTGAAGAATTATTCTGAAAAATATGTATAAATGTTAGATAATGTTTTTCTAATAAAAATATGTTGCAAAAACAACGTAAAATTAGATTTATAAAATATACGTATTTGGTTTCAAAGATAGTTACACTATTTGAATATTACGCAGAAAAGACAATTGATATCTGATGAGCACATTTGAGGACAAATCGAAAAATCTATTAATCTGATATAAAATAACAATAAATGACCCATAAAATAAATCATACATGATCTTAGTCATGATATAACTTATTGATACATAAACTCTTTTGCAAAAAAAACGGGCTCTTTAATTTTTTTTTTCTACTTCAATGAAGAAGAACAAGAAATAGGTTTTATTAATTTGACGATGTATTGGCATGTTATTTGAAGCATCCTGGCGTGATTCTTTACGTTCCAAATTTAAAATTTGAAATTAATAAAAGAAAAATAATGATTATTCTGGATTATTCTAAAATTGCTTTACTAATGGCACGAATTTCTGAAACGATTTTTAACTGAATACGATATTTTAAAACATTTTGGATATTTTCTGCAAATTAAACAATTTAATCTTTCTTTTTACATTAAATACCACTTTTTGATATGAGTGATAAAGCGATAAGGGCCGGTAAAATTATAGCCCTACTTGAAGAAGGTTGTTCGCAAACTTACGTGTCTCAGCGGCTAAATGTGAGCCGTTCAACTGTCCAGAGGACTTGGCAACGGTATCAAGAGACCGGTTCGGTCAAAAGAAGACCCGGTTCGGGAAGAAAACGATGCACAGAACCAAGAGATGACCGCTTTTTGGTGAGTCAGGCGTTGCGAAATCGTAAAGCGTCAAGTGTGGACCTGAAGAAGAGCCTTGAAGAAGTAAGAGGAGTAGAAGTTAGCTTGTGGACGGTCAGGAGGAGGCTTTTGGCTGCCAATATCAAGAGTTACCGCCCAGCTCGGGGCCCTAAATTACTCCGTGAGCACCGTGTTGCTCGACTTCAGTTTGCTCGGAACTGTGCTTCATGGACTCTGGAGGACTGGAATAAAGTATTGTTTTCTGATGAAGCTAGAATCTCTTTGTGTGGAGAGGACCGACGCCGGCGAGTGCTGCGAAGACCACAGGAACGCTATGCGGAAGTGTGTTTCGAAGAAATCACTCCTTAAGGCTCCGTTATGTTTTGGGCAGCAATTAATTCGACGGAGCGTCCGGAGTTAGTTTTCATAGAAAATGGAACATTAAATGCACACCGGTACATAATGGAAGTCCTAAATCCATATGCACAACCCACATTGACTGCACTTGGGGAAGATTCCATTTTTATGGACGACAATGCTCGCCCGCACCGTTCTGGCGACGTGGAAGCGTATATGCAAGAAGTTGGGATCCGTCATTTAGATTGGCCAACTCGAAGTCCTGACCTCAATCCGATTGAGCAGGTCTGGGATGTTCTAAAGAGATGGGTAAGATCAGTGCAACTTGCTCCACAAAACATCAGGGAGCTAAAAAGAGTCATTGCAGAAGAGTGGGAACGTATTCCTCAAAACGTTATTAAAAACATCGTGGAAAGCATGCCCAGAAGGATTCAAGCTGTGATTTTGGCAAGAGGAGGTCACACTCGTTATTAGGTTTTTACATTTGTAACTTTATTTAATTAAAAAAGTAAAAAAAAAATCTTGTCTTTATTGCCGACCACTTCTTATTGTTTGGGCGTGTACATCGGTTTTAAAGAATTCGTCGTTTTTTTCTTTTAATTGCCCGAATTCACTTCACGCGCATTAATTTACACGATTATAAGTATACAGACTACGTCAAAGCAATAAATTTCATTTAATTAACTCAAATCGACCTTAGAACGTAAATTCCCTTAGGTGCCCGTTTTTTTTGCAAAAGAGTTTATTTATGTAAATGCAAATTTTACGCAAAATCTTAGTAGGTATTTTAGAATAAAAAAGCAGCTTACCTGAACGGGTCGAAACACGTACGATCACTGGATGAAACTTGACGAAAAGATGTTAAAACACGATAGAAGATGGCACTACTTGTACCGTTTTTGTTGATTTATTATGTGAACAAATTAATACAGCCATTTTTCTTACGTATGAACGAAAGTAATACGTATAGGTTTAACCTCTCGCGTGTCTTATGTTACACAGTGCGACATAAGAAAAAAATGCTCCAAATGTCTTAAGTCGGACAGTTACACTTAAGGGCTTGGTCAGGATTGGTCGATAAATATCTGTGGTTGTGTTGCAAGTAGCAATACGTTCTGCATACACCGCTAAAATGAACGAAAAAAAAAATTACAAAATGCATCTGTGGTTTTTGTTGTGACGCCGCAGACTTTTTCGTTGTGTTATCAAATAGTTTTTATTACTTTTTATAATAGTTTTTTTTATTAATGTTTTGGAATAATTTGTGTTAAAATAAAATAAAAATTAAAATAAATGTGTAGGCACATTTTTTTTTCGTATATGAGTGAAAATTATAAAAGTGTAAACATATCACATCACTGCGAGATAAGGTCAGTTTGATTTGCTTATTGAATGATATAAATAGTTAGATAAGCTCATAACGAATCCAGGAAGGTATAATATATACCATGATAATGGCCATAAATTGCCGATTTATCATTTTTTCTGAAGTCCTACCCAAAAATCATAAGGAAATTCAACATGCGACACTCGAGGGGTTAATTATATTTTATGTCCTCAATTGTGGACGCCAGGTCTGAAAGGGTTAAGAAAACATTTCTGCGGAAGCGCAGCTAGTGACAAACCACATCCCTTCCTGGTTTCGCCAAATTAGAGACAATATGCATTTTGTGAGTACAGGGCGTGTAACATTATACATGTATTTTATACTTTACATTACTTACTATTACGAACACTACTAAAATACACTTCGTGCATCCTATTGGTCAAAATACACGCATTGGGCGATCGAGTTGTGAGCCGTGCTATGCGATTATAGCCTTAAAGGTGAGCATGCTAAAGATTGGTCGATAGTACAACGTACGTTCCGAGGCACCCAGGGATCTTGATATGTTGAGATGGCCATCCAACTGACTTGGTTAAAATTAATTTATTTGGAATTTGATTAATTATTTGATTTTTAATTTGTAATTTACTAACATTCGCACGGGTCTTTGTTCTTCATTACGATAAAACCATAAAAAGATAATCCTCCTTTTTTTTCAGAAAGATAAAAAACCTATATCCTTTTGCAAGCTTCAAGCTATTTCCATACCAAATTTCATCCGAATCCGTCCAGTAATTTCGAAGATTAGAGCGTTTAAACAACCAAACATTTCCAATTTACAATATTAAGAATAGATATAGAAAAAACATTGCTGTGCCCGACAGGGTCCAGGATTCAGGGATTCCTACCATCCCCCTATCTGGATCCTGCTAAATCACAATTTTACCTGATACATCTCAATTAACATCATGCCTCAAAATGTTCCAGCACCACGATGAGCCACTTCTCCCTGCTGCCAAACGACGACAATATCCACTCGCTTCTGGAGCCACCTTCTCCAGCGTACTCCAACCTCACCATCCGCAGAGCCTTCATCGTGTGGTTGCATACTGGCCAGAAGAACGAGTTCCGACAAGTCTGCAACTACTACCACCGCCTCGAGTCTCTGGTGAGCTTAACTCCTTAAGCTTAAGTTCCTTGTTCTAAGTTGAGCTATACGTCATCTGACAAATGCTTGCACTGTATGGACCGGCCCAATCAAATCTGTTCCCTAAACCTACAGAGTTCCCATATAATTTAATCAGTATAGATTGTATTTATTTATTTAAACTTTATGCACATACTTACACAAACATACATACACAAAGGCGGACTTAATGCCGTAGGTATTCTCTGCCAGTCAACCATGAGTAGTGAACAAATAGTGTGGCAGGTACAATATATTATGTACGTGAAAATTATGTTGGAAAAATAATAATAATAATAGTGATAACACAAAGACCTAGTATCATAATATATAAATTTATTTATTTAGACACAACATGGCATTCTTACTACCTACTGACATTATCTCAGTCAGTCAGTGGCCCTGACTGCTATGCGCAAGGTCGTGGGTTCGATTCCCACCCATCACAAATGTTTGTGTGATGAGCACGATCATTTGTTCTTTGTCGGGGTGAAATTTATCTATAATATGTATGTATTTAGAAATATATATGTATGTTTATCAGTTGTCTAGTACTCATAGCACAAGCTCTGCTTAGTTTGGGACTAGATGGCGTTGTGTGATGGTTGTCAAAAAAATATATATATATATAAAGGCCGCCAGGAACAGTCACAATACCTCCCGTAAATCTACATAAAAAATATGGATAATTAAAATGGGTCCGTCTCTTTTAAAGTCCATAATTGTACTTGAGTTTGTTTCAGTGTTTCTTCTCAGAGTAGTCAGTTAGGAAACACCGGCCTCATCTAGTTTACATTTACGAAAAAAATGATGTGTCAAAGTTTTCTTTAATAGCCAATTTGCAAAATAAAGATCATTTATAGCATTGATGCAACTTGAAGTGTCAATAGCCTAATGGCTAAGGTGTCGGATTGTGATCGAGAGGTCGCAGGTTCGAACCCCACCCATTACACTATTGACGTGAACCCACTCCAGACACAAGCATATTTAGCTTAGTTGGAGGGCTAACAAGCTTGCCAGTAAAATGAATTCTATCCACATAAAAACTTATCTAAAAGCAGCTTAACATAATATGTTCTGTGTTGTGGCAGATACGACTGTCCAATATTGTGGAATTATATTAATTTCCACGCAACTAAATAATTTTTGAAATCACTACTAGTATAAAACAAAGTCGCTTCCCTGTCTGTCTGTCCCTATGTATGCTTAGATCTTAAAAACTCCGCAACGGATTTTGATGCGGGTTTTTTTTTAATAAGAGTGATTCTTGAGGAAGGTTTTAGTGTATAATAAGTTAAGGTTTTGTGTACATTGTATGAAATACGACGATTATACTTCAACATGTCGGAAAGAATTAAGCCTATCGGGAGCTTTAATCGGAAACGCTGCCAAAACCTTTTGAGTTATAAAAATACAATATATGGAGGGATTGTTTCTCTTTTATAGATCTACAAAAATACGCGATGGCATATGTCTATCTCACAAGAATAACCCACAATAACAATTTTTTTCTTTTACAAATTACATTAAAATGATGGGTCATATACGAATCTTTTTTTAACAGTACAGTATTACTCCTTATCCAATTAAATACGTCAAATATGTTGAGGATTTAATGTAGATCAAAATTGCTTTTTACACTATATCAATAAAATGAATATCTTATGAGTTATCGCCGATATATACGCCAAATTACCAGACGAGAAATTGATTGAGCAAAATCATATATGTATAAGCAAATATAACCTTTGTTACCCGAGAGAAGCCGGGCTGGGTCGCTAGTATTTAATAACTCAGAATATTTATTAGTCTACTAAACGATCGGCCACGCCAGCCCATATCATTGATTAGCTATCTGCGCAGGAGATATTATAGTGCAGATGCAGGTGTACTCTGTTCCTTTACTCTCATAGTCTGATGGGACGGCAATCCGACACGACCGGAGACAGATCAGGCACAAGATCAACGAGTTAACCTGCTTACCAAAGCACGGGGGCATCACACCGCCAACTTCCAAACCTTAGGCCAAATGATGTTTATTTTGCCAATAGGTTGCCAACACACTTTTCCACTTCATTTTTTTTCTTAAATGTAAACTAGATGAGGCCAGTGTTTCCTAAGACTCTGAGAAGAAACACTGAAACAAACTCAGAGGTCAACGTCTCTTGAAGTATACAATTTGTAGAGATTAAATCTTCTTTTTTTATTGATAATAGGCTCGCATTTGACCACCATCTCACCTGATGGTAAGTGTGAGTGATGTGGTCGAAGTTGTAGCAAGCTTACCTAGAAGTAACATATTCACTCTATACTTAAATAAATATAATTGTTTCCTAAGACTCAGAAGAAACACTGAAACAAACTCAGAGGTCATAGTCTCTTTTGAAGTATACAATTTGTAGAGATTAATTTTTTTTTATTGTTAATAGGCTCGCATTTGACCACCATCTCACCTGATGGTAAGTGTGAGTGATGTGGTCGAAGATGTAGCAAGCTTACCTAGAAGTAACATATTCACTCTATACTTAAATAAATATAATAATAATAAAATATTTTATTTTCAGACCAAAGTCCATATAGAGACACATTTACAAATAAACAAAAAATAAACACACAAATTCAAAATAAATATAAAATACAATAATGACAAATTAGATGAAATATCATAAAATACACTGGAAAAAGTAATTACTTAGAATAGAATAGAATAGAATAGAATTTTTATTTTGCAAATATGGGTAATACATAATAGTTCTTAAGATTACATTTAGCTCAGCCACATTTTACCAATCGGCATGCAAACATTTGAAATTATTTATATCATTATTATTTAGATCAATTTATAAATTACTATTATAAAATTTTAAATCATCAACTTAATTAAAATATATGTTTGTATTAAAAGGAAAATATAAATTAGTGTCATTAGATTATATATCATGTCATTATCATTACTATTACAAATATCATTATTACTACAATTCCAAAAAATAAAAACTTAGTCAAAGAATGAGAAATCAAAATGTCAAAGATCAAAATGTATGTGAATGACGCTCTGTGAGTCGTCATCCAGTGCCATATTACTGGCCAATAGTCCAGTAATATGGCACTGGATGACGACTCACTCATCACGATGAATACATCCTGTCGGCGATGACAGCTATCAGGCTGTTGGAGCTATCGCGCACTCGCTGCATCAAGGATGCTATACGCGACCTTATTAATGCAAAATATCAGGCACACCTTAAAGACCCCCAGGTATGTAAATAGCTATGAGAGAGCCGTGTAAGTTTAATATGTCTGTCTATGAGCAGTCCCGTCCAAAGAGTGCAAGCATCAGTCAGTGTCAGTTATCACGTAGCTCAACTTAGGACCTTAAGGAGTAAGGAAATTTTGGTAGACTTGAGAAATTTCTATCAGAAAAACCCAATCGCACTTTTTTCTGACCCGGGAATTGGACCCCAGACCTGTTGTTAGGCAATTGCACTTGATACCATTAAATTAGTGAGGCAGCAAAAATAAAGGTATCGGACAAGGTATCCCGGGACTGAATTTACTGCGAATGTGTTCTAACTTAAACCCCTTACCAGGAATTTGTCAAATTTACACTCACGCTGTATACACGCCCTTTGTCTGTCTTCATATTTTTTTCAAGTATGTATTTTGTCCATTTGCCGTAAATCCATGGCATCACAGCGGACCTTATCAAAATATCAGCGCTAGGTCTTTTTAGGTACAGATGCCAGCACATCAAGCTACAACAATCTGTCAAATTTTATAATAGATTTTCAACTTTATTATTAACGAAATTAGGTTCAAAGTTGATTGGGAAAATTTGACAGTTTCGTGTAGCTTTATGTGGTAGCGTCTGTATATCGAATAGCTAACAACTATCACAGCATATACTATGCTGAGATGTCAGCCCTGTTAGTTCTGTGTTCTAAAATAAACATGTTTAATTTGTTTATGCTATTTTCTAAAAAGCGTAGTACAGTTGTATAATAAACGCAACTATTACCTTTTGGCTAAATGGCAAAAGTGCAAGTAGGAAATGTTTAGAATACGAGGTCTATTGAGAAACCTAAACATCCATACATATTTCAACTTACACGACAGATAAGAGTGTTGCTTTAAATTTCCAGGAAGAAACGATGACAGTAGAGGAACGCGCAGCGAGCCGCCATCTCGAGTTCAAGCTCCTCACCAATTTCCCACCCATGTCCAGCTTTGTCAGTCTGAACTTTCCCGAACTCTATCAACCCAACAAGAACAACAAAATAAACATAAAAGAAGTACAAGAGGTCACTTTAGAAGACTGTGTCTTCAATCTCCAAGGATACCACGAAATGATAATAAAAAAAAATGTCTCAACCAAAGATATTATCAAAACCAGCCAAATGATAAGACTGTATTGCAATACTCATTACAAATCCTTAAAGACTTTGCTCGCAGAATTTCAAGCTTTCGCTAAAAAAGCTGAAGCAGCCAACTCCGTTAACCACATCTCGATGTATATCAAGAAGAAATTTTTGGAAGATGAATTAGTGTTATTGAATAATATGTCGAAAACTGTTAGATTTCTCGACTTGGAAGATGCAGATACAGTTTCGAGCAGTGGCGTGAATACAAAACTATCGAAAGATAATAAAGGTCCTTGTATGACTATGAGTCACACAAATAATGCAAATAAGAATGCTAATAAAATCAAAATATTGATCAACGAGTCTCGACGAAAGGAACTATTTAGTATTATACCTATTTGTGAAGAGGTAACAAAATCATTACCAGAAAAGTAAAAGGAAAAACCAGCAAGTGCTTATTATGAACTTGTTCACAAACTGTAATAGTTTACTCTAAGAAGACATAGGTGGCGTCGATGTCTCAACATCAGCAAATACTCAATGCAATTTGCAAATGATATCTTTTTCCATTATTTTTTGGAAACCAATGAATTAGTTTTGGTAAATTTTGTTATTATTATGATTAGGAAAAACCAGCGAGTGCCTACTATGAACTTTTTCATAAACTGTAATAGTTTACTCTAAGAAGACATAGATGGCGTTGATGTCTCGACATCAGCAAATACTCAATGCAATTTGCAAATGATATTTCTATTATTTTTTGGAAACCAATGAATTAGTTTTGGTAAATTTTGTTATTATTATGATTTAAACTTAAGAGACTTATAGTATTAGATTATTTTGTTACTTTATTGTTTACTAGTGACTACGCAAGATGTTTTGTCTGTTAAGAACATTAAATTGATAATCAAAAGTATGATTAAAACGTATGTTATATTTCAATTGTTTCAATTACAACTCAAAAACCAATCAATCAATCAAATCTTTTATTGTGGATCATAGATACTACAAATGATACAAGTCTTAGATATTGATATAGATGAGCTATGTCCTGCCCTTAGGGTATACAATAGTTACTTTAATTGTTTTCAGCAATTACCTTCAGGTAGCTGTTGGGACTGTCCCTCAACCTTCGCATCAGCGATGCTACTCTTTTACGAATAATGGCGTGAAAGCCGTCCACTTGAGCTTCCGTAAACATCGCTGATGCACTACAGTAACGAGGCAATCCCATCAGCAACCTGAAAGCATTGATATATTGGACCCGCAGAGCACTGACGGCTCGTTGTGTGTATTTAGTCTACAAACTACATGTATAAAAAGACCGGCAGTATGCCCGAAATAACGTTGTCTTTACTGTCTTAGAACATCGGGCAAATCTGCGTGCCAGCATATTACAACGAATCGTCAGCCCCCTGCGTTCCCTCTCTATGTCCGATACATCATTCAGGTCCTCATTTAATACATGACCTAAGTAAACAAATTGAGTAACTCTATTCAACGCCTTACCCGCTAGTATCACGGGCGGTACGTAAGAGGGACTCTTACGTCCCGCCCGTAACACTAGCAGTTCACTCTTCTTAGCGTTATATGTCAGGCCACGAGACTCTGCAAACAACTCACACACACGCACTAGTTTCTTCAAGGCGCTGACCGATGGGCTCAACAGCACCATATCATCAGCGTAACTAATGTTATTAACTATATTACCACCTATTGAGCAGCCTACTCCGGTGCTGTTGAGCTCACGTATCAGCTCATTAACATACATGTTAAAGAGTGAAGGAGAGCTTAATCCGCCCTGCCTCACTCCACACTTCAATTGATAAGGGTTAGCAAAGGAGCCCGACCACTTCATGTAATTAGTTTGATGGTTGTACCAGTACTTAAATACATTTGTGATTCCGTCAGGTACCCCCTTATTCCGCAGCTTATCCCATAAACGAGCATATTCTACCCGATCAAATACTTTTGAGAGGTCCAAAAAGGCGGCATACACTGGCGTTTTACGCTCTGTATAGTATTTGACGGTGTGTTTCAGGACTAATATCGCACTCTCAGTTGAGAGACAGGGCCTAAATCCAAATTGGGCATCATCAAGGTTGGCCGACTGCGCGAGATAGCCATTCAACACACCGTCCAACACCTTGGAGATTACAGTAGCTAATGTAATAGGTCTATGTCAATGTTCAATCGCATTGAAAGAATTGAGCTGGCTCAATATTTTATACTTATTCGTTCAATGTTCAATGCATTGAACGAAAATTGAACGTGTAAACACAAGAATTGAATGATTCAATAGATTTTGATTCTCAATGTAGCAAGTGTCAAGTTGCTACAGTGCAGTGTCAACAAAAGACGTCAATAGTGTTCTGTATATTATATTTGTATCAATGGAGTAACCCTTTTAAGTGCTTTAAATTTAGGTACATTAATATAAAGATTCTCCCAATTCTCTCAATAGACAACGTGAAGCGCCCAAGGCCTAGGGCTGCTATCCGCGTACGGGTTTCCCCAGATTTGTCGTAGTTGGAGGGAGGGGATTTACCTAACCAACACATTTTTCTCATTGTTTTTGTTAGTAAAGGAAGAGACTCAGGAAATAAAAACCATAATTAAATATTTTAATTAAAAAAAGTTTTCTAAAGTGTCCGGGGAAAGAAAGGGTTTTACCCAGAAGTCTGAAATCTCTGTTTAGGTCAGGCAATTTATGTGACGGCAACTCTACCAAGCCTGATGCGTCTGTTTCTTCGCTTCTTTCTTGTCAATTCTTCAATTAATTCATCTTAAATTAGATTGATTCTCACGCATACTACCTGATTCGAAGACATTTTCAAATGCGCATTGAATGGTTCAATGTTCAATTTTGATAGTTGTACATGTAAACAGAAGTATCTTTCAATTCTGAGCCTTTCAATAACATTGAAGCAATGTGATTGAACCGTGTAATATCGCCATTAGTCTCATTAGTAGTTATCTCAATTCAATAACTGGCAACACCTACTACTAATCACAACGCTACCAATCACAGAACACACATTTATTATCTCTTCTCTGGCAAACAGTCTCGCGTCGACCTCGAAGCGGCGCGTACGCAAGACGTTTACTCTTTCCACAAACGTCAAAACCAAAGACTACAATATAATGTCAAAACCTGTTTCAAAATGGACGACGTGATGTCAACACCTATAAACACGATAACCAGAGAGAATTTAACCGTATTAATAGCCAATAATATATTGAATAACTCATTAGAGTCCGTTCCAGACTGTGATACGGTGAGTTTTATTTTTAAATGTGTTATAATTATATGTTATTTTGTTGTGTCTAGCAATTTTGAATAACGGCTTTGACTGTCAAAGTCCTGTTGTTGAGTTTTAAGTTGATATATTTGGTGAAGTGTTATTTTTGCCTATCTGTCATTTCTGGGTCATGAAGTGAATTAATTAGGTTAATTTGATAAAATGAGAAATATTTTCGTTTCAGTAATAAACAGATTCTGATAACTTATTTCATTAGGAAGTTTTTTGTTTTATCGGTATTTGTATTTTGACTATCTCGTACTTATAATGATCTTGGAACAAAATAGAATACCATTGTTTTTTTAGGGATTCTCTCAATTTATTAAAAAATAAAGAGATTTGTTGTTGAACCTTGACCGTTTATGTAAAATTAGTCTGATGGGTTTCTATTTCTTGTTTCTTTTAAAGTGTTATATTATCTTTAGGCATGTTGTGGTCGTTAGGTCGTCTATAATTAGGGTTGCAATATTTTATCAAAATTCGTTCTTAGTATTTTATTAGTGTAGTATGTAAAACTTTTCATTTCATCCTGTTAGTAATCCCAAATAATTAAGTTAATTTTATTATAAGAACTAACCACCAGTTACATAAATTGTTTCTTTATTTCGTTTCTTTTTTTATCTAATAGGTACTATGTATATAGATATTAGTAGGACATAATTCTAATATAATATCTTTTCTTTTAAACTTTCCATAATAATTATGTAGGTATAAATCAAAGTCGCTCCCGCTGTCTGTATGCTTAGATCTTTTTTCACTCCACAATGGATTTTAATGCAGTTTATAGCAACAGATAGTGATTCAAGAGGAAGAATTATTAGTATAATACATGCATATTAGTCAATTGCACTCGTGCAAAGACGGGGTGGGTTGCTAGTTTAGTATAATTCCCTGTTTCTCTTACAATTGTATCAGCATAGTTTGGTTTAAGACCATGTTTGGTCGGATATGGCTAATAATAAACCTACCTGAGAGTTTTTATGTAGATAGTCAGGTAGCTCTCATAACTCGAAGCGGCCACTTTGATCTCGTTTTACTGGAATTCCAACAACCTTCTGAATGAATGGATAACTGTTTACTTGTACCTGTTGGATAGCGGACTAAGGCATTGTTGTTAAAATCTTTTAAGTATATGAGACGTCTAGTTTTCGGTTGCTGTTATTTTTTGTACCAAAACATTTGGCATTCCAAGAATCCTTTATCTAGAACAAATAGTTGAGATGCTCAAACGCAAGTCTAAATAAATGAAAAAAAGCCCATGGCACTCGAATTTTTTTATTGTTAATGGTTTTGCATTTAACCTCCATCTCACCTAAGTTAAGGTAAGCGATGATCTAGTCTTGCACACGCGCACGCAAGCACGCTTACCTAGAAGTAACTTATTGTTCTCATGACTTAAACATTCCCAGGTTATAGGTAGTTATCAGGAAACACTTCCGGCAGGGAATTACATTCCTTAGCTGTACGCGCATAAGTATTCTGAAAACGTTTTGTATGGATGGGATGCGTACAAAACGATTAGGTTATAGGTGAAGCTTCTGTCATAGCATCATCAGTGACACATATTCAAAAGCGGATCAGTCTTGTCAGAGATTTCTTCCTACAATCGAGGACCATTAAGGATACTACTGAGGAATTAAACTTGTAATCTCTTCCTTAAAAGGTCATTAATTTTCAACATTATTTTCAGAGAATTAGTCCTTGCAATACCTCTGTGTTACATATGAAACTTCTAGCTTCTGCTCGCGACTTCGTTTGCATGGGAGCGTTTTCCCGCGTAAATGTCGATACCGCGGGGATTTAGGGATAAAAAGTAGCCTATGTGTTATTCTAGGATGTCAGCTATGTACTTACCAAATTCCATTCAGATGCGTTCAGTAGTTTTGCATGAAAGAGCAACAAACATACATACATCCTCACAAAATTTCGCATTTATAATATTAGTATAAAAAACTTTTTTGCAAAAAATAAAACCGATTTCCATATCAAAACACTACAAAGCCAAAAATAATTTTAATTTCGGTAGTCGGTGTTATTGGTTTTGTATTTTCTTTTTTTTCACCGCCTTCCGAAATTTGAGCGTCAATAGCCTAATGGATAAGGTGTCAGACTTGTGATCGACAGGTCCCGAGTTCGAATCCCACCCATTACACTATTGTCGTGAACCCACTCCAGACACAAGCATATTTAGCTTAGTTGGAGGGGGTTAACAAAATCTTGTTAACCCAATTCACAATTTGTTAATTCACATTACTAGCAATCGCTAGTAATGTGAATTCTACCCACATTGCTAGTCATCTTTTAAAAATAAAAATAAAAAAAAATTAAAATTATTTTTGGCTTTGTAGTGTTTTGATATGGAAGTCGGTTTTATTTTTTGCAAAAAAGGTTTTTATTTTCGCGCTTTTTAGTGGATCAGTGAATTTTCCAAATCAGTTCGTAAATGACGGAGTTATGCGCGAACAAAAAACGCAATGCAGAGTAAACGAAAAGATCATCAACGTAAATATTTTTTTTAGACTTTTGTTGATTTTTCAGAAACGGCTTGTCCGATTTCTATAAAATTTAAATGGGAACATTTGGAAAGTATACCCTTTTCAACAAAAAAAGAATTTTTCAATTCGGTTGGCAAGCGACGGAGCTATGCCCGAACAAATATATAAAAAAAAACAAACATCCGAATTGAGAATCTCCTCCTATTTTAGAAGTCTGTTAAAAATAGGAAGTAGGATTTGGAAACTTATTACTATTTTACATGAGTGTGAGCTTAGTGTTATGAATGAATGTATATTTATCTCGCTCACAATGAATACCTTTAACATCTAAATAAACAGCTATACGCTCTCCAAACATCGCATAAACCTCCAATAAACAGAACCCAGAACATTTATCACGATCTAAAAAACTACTAACAACATAAATTCTAACGAAGAACTATCTCCTTTCAGATGGAGACTGATTCGCCAATAAGAAAGCCGAGTGGACAACCAATCAGCAAAAAGCTCTTCCATTCACCGATGGCCGACAGCCCTAACGAAGCCACATTCACATGGACGACCACCGAACGAAGCAGAAAGGCGAAAAAGCGAAAACAAATACTCATTCCCGACGACAGTGAGCGAATTAAAAGAGCGTATGTCAAGGAGTGCGAGCAGGACGGATATAGCCCCGACGTGCGAGGGGGAATGAGAAAGCGAGTTTTAATCAGCCTCTTCCACAACAAAGAGTATTGCATGGATTTAGGGTGTTAAATTTAGAACTGAAACCATACATTGCTTTTATCGGTATTAGATCTTTATAATTAATGGCCAGCAATGGATATAGGTAGGAATATTTCATGACTTGATAAACCAATATTTTGATAAGGGTCAAAGTAATTAGTGAAATACCTCAAAGCCATATTTGGTAGTCCGATGTTAATATTATGTTACATAGTTTAAGTTGGCTAGTTTATTCCATATTGTTATAACAATATTATCTCAAGTTTGTGTTGGCTTATCAATTTAAGCGACATTATTATATCCTGCTTATTTTAAGACTGCAAAATTGACTGAACTTGTTATGTAGAAAAGATTTTATGTGTGAAATGATTAATTCTTGCAAAAGATTTTATGAATGAAATGATTAATTCTTACAAAAGATTTTATGAATGAAATGTTTAATTCTTGCAAAAGAATTTATGAGTGAAATGATTAATTCTTGCAAAAGATTTTATGAATTAAATGATTAATTCTTGCAAAAGATTTTATGAGTGAAATGATTAATTCTTTTAAAAGATTTTCTGAATGAAATGATTAATTCTTGCAAAAGATTAAATGAATGAAATGATTAATTCTTAGAAAAGATTATATGAATGAAATGATTAATTCTTTTAAAAGATTTTATGAATGTAAAGATTAATTCTTACTAAAGATTTCATGAATGAAATTATTAATTCTTGCAAAATCATTTTATAATCGTTAGAAGTAATTCTGATTTTTTTATGTTTTTGAATATGGGAACTATTTTCTTATTATGTTATTTTTTTTTTCTGTCAACTCTTCTCCTTAATTATGATTAAACAAATTCACCATTAAAAAGACATGGAGGTTTGAGGGCAATCCAATGCCGGGGAGTTGAAAGTGTTCTATTATAGGTATATAAGAATAATTGTAAAGGCAAGCATAATTAGAAATGATTATAATGAAATGTGTATAATTGTATATTTAGATAAGATATTACGTGCCATAATATCACTTTACTCAGTGTAATGTCGAATTTATAAGTTCAATAAAATATTATAGATTTATTCCCGTTGGTTTTTGCTGAATGATAACTGCCATTTAAAAATTCTCGATTGGTTCATGGGCACACATACCCATCTTTTTACGAATCTTGCATGCACGTTAAGTCGTTGGTCTTGGCTGTCAGAAGCCAGAAAATCTGATAACAGTCTTGCCAAGGGGTATCACGTGTTCAAATCAAATCAAATCAAATCATTTATTCGTGTGACTTTTGGTAAATACAGAATGTCAGATAAAAATATGAAAGCGCTCAAAAGTCTACCCATTGGGCTTACACAGGTTAATAATGTTTGTAAATTATTAATAAAAATCACAAATTGCTCAACTAATACAAAATCGGAAATTAAAACAATGTCAAATTATCCAGATTAAAAATATACAATAAACAAAGTCAGGAATTAAAACAATGCCAAATTATCCAGATTAAATATATAAATATCAAAGTCAAAAAAATAAATAATAAAATGTGGTTAAAGATACCAGTGTGAAATTACATATAAACCAGTCATTATCATTATATTATTAAATGTCACAATTAAATGTCAAAGAATTTATAATAATAATTATATTCAATAAAAATAATATTAAAAAAAAACAATTATAGCTCTATTTTGTCCTCCAGAAACTCCGAAATATTATAATAAGATCTACTTATGAGAAAGCTCTTTAAATGTTTTTTGAATAAAACTACGTTCAAGCTTTTCATTGTTTCTGGTATGTGGTCATAGATGATTGGCGCCATGCAAAAAACACTATTACGCATCAGTGCTGTTTTGGACTGCCTCGAACACAACATGTTGGCATGTCGTCGACTACGGTTAATTCTGTCGGATAGTTTGGGGAATAATTTTGGGTTGGTTTTAACAAATACTGCAACTTCAAATATATACAACGAAGGTAATGTCAGTATTTTGTGTTTTATAAAGAAGGGCTTACAGGTGTCAGTGCTTTTTAACCCAAACATAGCCCTGATGCACTTTTTCTGAGCTTTAAATATTACTTCCCTATTTGTTGAGTTTCCCCAGAATATAACGCCATATCTTAAGATTGAACCAGCCATACCATGGTATGCTGTAACAATAGCATCTGTTCCTATTACTGGCGCTAGTTTATAAAAAGCATAAGCCGATTTACTGAGCCTCTTCGCCAAGTCTATCGTATGCGCTTTCCAGTCTAGTCGTTGATCTATCGTCAAGCCTAGGAATTTAGCCGTGCTTACTTGATTAATAATTTTATTGTCGTACTGAATTGTCAAAGGTATATTTTTACGTTGGTTAAATGTCATTAATTTTGTTTTGTCAATATTTATCTTAAGGTTATTGTTATTAAGCCATGTTATAATTGAGTGCATAGTATTGGTAACGTCAGAATTATATAATTGCTTGTCTTTACAGTCAATGGTAACCGTGCTGTCGTCGGCAAATAGTGTCATATGATGTTTTGTAACTTTTGGTAGGTCATTTATATACAATAGAAATAAAGGAGGGCCGAGTACGCTCCCTTGTGGCACACCATATGTGACTGTTCTATCACGCGAGCGATAGACCCTTTCGTTCTTCGTTTCAGGATCAACTTGTGATATTTTTACATACTGCTTGCGGTCCTTTAAATAGGACTCTATAAGCTGTAGGATATTTCCTCTAATTCCATAGGCTTCTAACTTATTACGTAGAATATTGTGATCTACGTAGTCAAAGGCTTGTGTCATGTCACAGTAGATTGAACATACTGGTATATTGTCATCAACGTTTGCTATTACTTTATTAAGGAAGTCGTATATGGCCATATTAATAGTTTTGCTTTTTCTAAAGCCTTTTTGTTCTTCAGTTAAAATGTCACGTGTTACTAGATAGTTATGAATTTGTTCATATATAAATTTTTCAAATACCTTTGAGAAAATAGGTACAAGTGCAATAGGTCTATATGACTCCGTTTTATCGCTTTCGCCTTTCTTGTATAGAGGCTTTACTGCGGCAGTTTTTAGTTTACTCGGATATATGCCACGCGTAATGCTTAAATTAACTATATAACTCAAAGGGCTACTAATGCTATCTGCCACATATTTTATCGATTCTGTCGATATATTGTCATAACCTACACTCTTAGTATTTTTTAAGGATTTAATAATTCGTTTTATATCGTCCGCGTGGCAAGGTGCCATAAGCATTGAGTTATTAGATTTCAGTATGTTTGAAGTAATTTGTTGTCCAGTATTATAAGCAGGTTTAATATTGTCAATGAAATAATCGTTAAAAGTATTAGCTATGTCACGTGGATGTTTTATTATTTTATGTCCCATTTTTATGCTCATAATTGTATTCTTAGGTAACTTTGGTTTTGACTGATTTATGATATCCCATGTCGCTTTAGATTTGTTTAATGATGATTTTATTTTATAAATATTTTGAGCACGCTGTGTAAGTTTAACTATCCGCTTATATGAAGAGGAATATGTTTTAAGTTTTGTTTTGTTTGCTTCACTTTGGTTGAGACGATAACGCCATAAAAGTGCTCTTTTCTGTTTACTGCAAGTTCTAATTCCACGAGATACCCATCGAGGTCTTTGGTGCAATCTTATTTTGATTTTTCTTAATGGGAAGCACAAACGATAGAACATGGAAAATGTCTCTAAAAATAGGCTGTAAGCATTATCCGGATCATCGCAAAGATATACATCCGAAAAAGAAATGTTTTCTAGACATTCTTTAAATTTCTTCATATTGTCTAAACCAAAGTCTCGTCGTGTTACATACCAATGATCTATGAGGAAAGTTTTTTTTATATTACACTTTAAGATTTGACTGGTATGGTCTGACAATGCCCATTCGATTACATCAGCTTTACATTTATTTCCAAGATTATGCGCAAAATTGTCAATGCATGAATTACTTTTTAATCTAGTGGGTTGTTTAATTTCCAACTTTAAGTTATAATTAAGTAGAAGACATTCCAAGGCTAAAGATATATTGCTACGTTTTAGTGTGTCTATATTGAAATCACCACATATTATAATATTTCGGTTTTGTTTCTTTGTAAGTAATTGTAATAATTTTTCAAAGCGATCAAAAAATGAGGTTAAATTATTTGTTTTTGGGATTCTATAAATACAGACCACAATGGTGCGCGATTGCAATAGTTCGATAGCACAACATTCAAATGATCTACTTATTGCTAATTCATTTATGTCAGGTAAATCTATCCACTGTAGTCCTTTTTTAACTAAAACACAAGTACCACCTCGTTTTATGTCTGTTCTACTAAAACATGCGGCTAGATTGTAGTTGGGAATAGCGAGATTGTCTTCATAGCCTGACATAATGAAATGTTCAGATATGCAGATGACGTCAATGCTGATATTCTTCATATTAAGTTCTTCAATGCATACAGTGAGAGCATCTGCTTTGTTGAGGAGTCCTGCTATATTTTGGTGCATAATATGCAGATGGTTATTATAGAAATAACTGGTTACTTGGATTTTCCTCAGTCTGAAAAGTCTTCTTTCGATTGATTTCTATATTAGGTATGTCATATTTTTTTAAGCCTTGTATGAAGTTGTCTCTTTAAAAAGTATCTTTAAAAATAGTGTGCATGCCAGAGTTATTAAGCGATCCATTATGTTTTGAAAACATTGTGTAGTCATTTGAGAGATTTTTATTTGTGTCCAGGAAATATGCATGTTCATGCGTCAACGTGTCAAGATAGAGTAGATTGTTAAATATTTCTACTCTCCAATTGTACACATTTTTGTAGTCATTGTATTTGTATGTTGGAGTACAGATAATAACATTCGTGTGTTTTATACTTTGCAAAGCCATTCTTATACTTAGTACCAGCTGGAAATAGTCATTAGTTTTGTTGAAGTCTTCCTCCCCTATTAATATTATACAGAAATCATTGTATGTGAAATTTTTTAATCTGTGTTCTATGTCACGTAATAACAGTTCGGTTTTACAGTCCGTCATTATATAATGACATATTTTGTCTGAATGTTTATTGAGCGTAGTTCCTGCAATGTCTCTTACTTTATTTTTGCTGTTTGTACTCAAAATACAGATATTACAGTTAGTCTTTTCTAATTGTACTTGTTGTTTAGATTTTGGATTTGATATAGTTGTTGTTGTAGTTTTATTTTGCAATTTTGAGGTAGGTATTTTTTTCAGTTTCTGTTTCTAGAGATGAGGCTGCTTGTTCTAAACGCGCATTGATTTTTTCCGCACACATTTTTGTTGGAGATAAATCAGTTTGTGTTGCCTGATCACTAGTATTTTTAAGGAATTTTTGCATTATTGAGATATCTTTGACGTGGGTAGGTTTCCTTGTTTTGCTCTTCCTGACACGACTTGGTGTCATACTTGTACCATCTGACAGACTAAGATTTTTATATGTTTCAGCTACTTTCAAACTTTTATTCAGGTCCGACTTTAAACGAAAGTTTTCAGCATTTAAATTTTCTATTTCTTGGTGCGCGCTAGTTAACTGGTTTGTTAGTTCCATTATCTTGTCATTCAATTCAATTACTGTTTGACTTTTATTGAGTGACGTGTTCGGAAGGCTCAACATAGTGGTATCAAAAAGAGGAGACTCAGTTCCTGTGATGTCGTTAAGTGAGCTTGCTCGTTGGGGTCTATTATTGCGATATGTAATATTTTGTTCGTGATCCATGATGGTAATTTTCAAAAATAAAAGAGTACTTCGTGTATTGGAACGTAATCGTAATCAAGTCGTAAAAGACTAGTATTCAAGGTAAGTCGCAGTTGGGAGTGCAATTTCCGAACGAATTTTATTCTGCCAGCGATTGTGTTCTGTTTTGTGATTGGCTAATGAGTAATACGTAGCCAAACTCTTTGATACGTAGTTCTTCGTTTACATGGAAAGAATGTGTTTTTAAAATCGCAACTGTCCTCCAAAGAGATTTTTTGATGTTATGTTTGATTTAACCAGAAAAAATATTGTTGTAGTGCCAATTGTGTACATAAATGTGTGATGGCCAACCTGCATTTGTGTGTTGTTGGTTTGTTGTCCAATATAATCCAAGTTCACGGCTTATTATGGTGTAGCACTGTTGTTGTCGTATTTCATTGAAAACAAAGTTTTTATGTTAGATAACACTTTCACTGATACTATTCCAATTCTAGAATACACATATGCACTGAAATGGCACGTATGACATGTAAAAACTATTATTGTGTACAGAACTTTTGGAAAGCAACTTTCACAGGCGAGGTTTTTTTTGTGTTACCCAGTTACTGGGTTGTGGAGGTCAGATACGTGGTCACTCCATATTATACTGATACTAGCGACCTGGCCCGGCTTCGCTCGGGTAATAAAGGTTATATTTGTTTATACATATATGATTTTGCTTAATCAATTTATCGTCCGGTGATTTGCCACACTCATATATCGGCGATAACTCATAAGATATTCATTTTATTGATATAGTGTAAAAAGCAATTTTAATCTACATTAAATCTTGAACATATCTGACGTATTTAATTGGATAAGGAATAATACTGTACTGTTAAAAAAAGATTCGTATATGACCCATCATTTTAATGTAATTTGTAAAAGAAAAAAAATTGTTATTGTGGGTTATTCTTGTGAGATACACATATGCCATCGCGCATTTTTGTAGATCTATAAAAGAGAAACAATCCCGCCATATATTGTATTTTTATAACTCAAAAGGTTTTGGCAGCGTTTTTGATTAAAGCTCCCGATAGGCTTAATTCTTTCCGACATGTTGAAGTAATATCATCGTATTTCATTAATTCTACACAAAACCTTAACTTATTATATACTAAAACCTTCCTCAGGAATCACTCTATCTATTAAAAACAACCCGCATCAAAATCCGTTGCGGAGTTTTTAAGATCTACACATAGATTTACACAGGGACAGACAGACAAGGAAGCGACTTTGTTTTCAACCGACGACAAAAAAAGGAGGAGGTTATCAATTCGACGCGTATTTTTTTTTCTTTTTTTTTTATGTATGATCACTGAGTTCTCGAAGACGGCTGAACCGATTTAGAAAATTCTTTTTTTGTTTGGTAGGGTATACTTCGAAATTGATACCATTTGCCACCAAGTCAGGATCTGATGATGGGATCCTGGAGAAATCGAGGGAACTTTTCAAATATTATAGTCACACCTATGGCGTTTTGGGTATTTCTTATAGTAACTTGTGCAGTTGCTCTCAAAAAGTACCATTTCGGGAAGTGGAACTGATGATGAAGACCACAGATGGTTGCCGAAACTACTCAATAATAAGTATTTCGTGGATTGCGATTCGATTACTTGAATATGGATATTAAGCACTTTATACTCGTCACAATGCATATGGTGCTGTATAGCTGATGGTGAAGTACCAGGAGAACTCCTCAAAAATTAACGGTCCAGCATTGTGAAAAGCAATATTTTGTAAAATGTTATAAGTAATTGACATTTAGGCTCTTGTAACTAGGTAAATTAAAAATCAACCAACTAAAAAGAGTGAAATAAAAACTTTTTACAAAAAAATTAAACCGACTCCCAAAAAACACTGCAAAGTGAAAAATAACTTTAATTTCGGAAGTCGGTGCCAAAAACGAAAATACAAAACTAAAGACACCGACTACCGAAATTAAAGTTATTTTTCACTTTGCAGTGTTTTTTGGGAGTCGGTTTAATTTTTTGGTAAAAAGTTTTTATATACTATGTAATGATTAGGCTGCATTCGACTAGACAAGTGGAAGTCGACCTTACCCTACTTGTAAGAAGATAAGGCTTATCTCTCTTTTGTTATCAGTTCTTGCAAGTGTGTCCTTTAAGTTAGTTCTCAGAAACGTCACAAACTATTGCTTGCGTAAACCTTCATATTTCTGCAGTTCAGTCATACACTAAGGTAATCGTTTTATCTAGTAATTAGGTGTGGTGATACAGCTGGTTTTTTATATGTTTGTTTAAACACGCCAATCAATCAAAAAGTAGCTTGAAACTTGAGAAAGGTTATGAGCTACTTTTTACCCGACTGCAGAACAAGGAAGGCTAGTTTATAGGCTAACAAGTAAGTGTGTGTGCTTGCCGGAATATCGGAATTTCGAAACAATAAATGCACAAATAAATATCCAGTTTTAAGTTGTAATGATAAGGAGGGTTAGGTTATTATCGTGATAAATATCACGGGAGCAAAGCCCTACGCGACCGCTAGTTTGAAATAAATTTTCTTTAATTTAGATTTTGAAAGACGCAATACATTTCATAATTTAGTTTCCCACAACTTTATTCTACCGCCCCAAAAAGAAAGTTTGACACAGAACTCTTTCCCTTTCACTCAATGAAACTCCATTTAAAATCTTCATCCGCCATTAAAAATCTTTAACTTTACAAGTATCTTGTAGAATGTAGACAGGCACAAGTCGTAACAAGGGTCGTGCCGTCCGCATTATTTAGCCAATAGAAAAGTTGCCTTATTATGATCTGATTCCGGCGCGTTTTCATATCGTTGTAGTTTTTCGCGCTGAGGAAGAAAGATAACGTTTTGTTTTGTTAGCTATAGAAGGTACAATCAATGTTAAAGATTGCATATTTTTATGATGACTTCCTTTTTGTTTGAGTTGAGTGAGTAACAAAAGCGACACTGAAGCTGCAGACCATATTCGGATTTTGCGTGCCTTTGATGACATTCAACTCACTTGCTAATGAATAGGCCTTTCGTCTTATAGTGGCTTAATTTACATGGACTTTAAAAGAGAGGTTGACCTCTTTCGGAGTTTCTTCCCAGAGTAGTCAATTAGGAAACACCGGCCTCATCTAGCTTAAGTTAAAACAAAAACAAAATGACGTATAAAAGTGTTTTTTATAACCAACTAGCTGACCCGCCACGACTTCGTTGGCGTGGTATCCTACCCCTACTCAATCGATACCACTACCCCTATCCTACCGATACCCTACCCATACCTTACTCTACCCCTACCCATACCTTACTCTACCCCTACCCTACCCAAACCCTACACTACCCCTACTCTACCCTACCAATACCCTACCCAACCATACCGTAACCTACCTCTACCCTACCCTTGAGACCTTTCCTACTTTTTTTTTTTCATAAGAACCCTCTCCTGACAAAACCAAACACAACAAAAAAAGAATTAGCCAAACCGGTCCAGCCGTTTTCGTGTTTTGCGCTTAGCAACAGATTTAGCGATTCATTTTTATTATACAACGTGTAATTTAAAGGGTTACCTACATACCAAGTGCACGGCTTCTTTAGATGATAACAAACGATATGGCAAGGGTTTTGTAATCCTATGTCTACATGTGTGGAACTTATTACAAATTTCAATACATTGATACCATAGACCAAAATGACATGGACAAAAAAGTACATTCCATGTACACATACATAGTAAATAATATTGTATATTAAAAATAGAAAAATGATTTAATACGTAGTTCTTAACCTCTCTGATCTCGTCAGTGTTTATTTCAAAATAATTAGTAATCAAGATGAATTCAAAGTACCATTTGTCAACGTTCGCCATAATGGACCATAGAGTAAGATAAATATAATAATGGGTGTTCCACATCAAGCATGCTACTTGCATATATCACATAGACGTGTGATATGGACGACGAAACGCTATTATTAAAAACATTTTATTTATACGAAACTGTCTTCGTTGGTATTTTTGGCATTTAGTAAAATTATCTTTTCATAATGTTGATGCGTAACACAGTTTTTAAATATTTCACACAAAAAAAAAATCGGAAAATGGAACGCGTTACTTGTTTGACAATGTGTCATTGTCTATGTCAAATGTCAATATTATGTTATTGCAGAATCAGATCATAGATGATACATATTAATTGCAGATTCTACATTGCGTCCTGTGTTTGTTTTTACGATTATTTTCTAATATTTTTGACCCCTGCTTATTTCAACGTACTGATACCTTCTACCACCCGATTACCTTGCTATTAATACTGGACTCTGATTTACATTGCGTTGTGGATTTGTTTTGTGGATCAATATGAGGTGCATCAACTGCGGAATAGCCATGCAAAGGTTGCAGAGGCATCTCATATCCTCGCTTTCTGCACACAATCAAACAAGACTCGCGTTGAATAACCAATGCCCAACCCAGGTAAGAAGTTGGACTAGAAAAAACTTAACCTGATTTATTTTTATATAGTTCTGGTATGCGAAATCTTACAGTGCATCTTATTTTCAGTTGCCTCTTGATACATTTATTTGTCATCCATGCTTATTATTATTAAACACCGAAACTGGTGAACAAGAGAGACTACTGGGGCATAACATGGTTTTCCGTTGCTGGCTGTTCTATTATCACAAAATACTAATTATGTGGTAAGCATTTTGTTTTTCATTATTATAAATACCTAGTTGTATTAATCTATAAAAAAATGAGCTTTCATACTATGTATGTATGATTGTTATATCTGTGTTTTATGTATTTTTCATCTTTAACATAATATACTTGCCTAAAGTAGGCATGTGTAACATAGTAACATAGTAACATAGTAGTACTTGAAAACATAAAGAGATATTTAAAAAGATACCCTTGTTACTAAAAATTATATAAACATAAGAATTATCTAATGATTGAATTAATTTATTATTTTGTTTATTCTAACTGTGGTTTATTTTCAGCCTTCAAGAAACAACTATGTTTGCCATGTGTGTTGGATGCGAGCAAATAGACAGGCAGTGCATGACTCATCACGAGACATGCAAGAATTGGCTTTGGATAATGATGCAGCAGCCCCTAATGTTAGCCAAGTTGTTAGCCCACCAGAGCCACCACCGTTGCCGCCTGTTCAAAGAGGGCCATGGGAAAGTAATACCATATCATTACCTAATTACAAGCGAGCTTCGATTACATCTGTTCACAGTATATTTCAACAATGCAGAAACAGGATGGTACATTTGGTCCCGCAATCCCTCAAAAGAATGCTCACATAGTGAACATAGTTTGCAGGAACATAGTTTCTATGTTCCTCGCAGCTGTAGAGTGTGTGAAACACATTTGTACAGCGATCAATGGCATTTATTACCTCAAATGAATGAGACACATTCTACATTTAGTGCTATCCATATAGAAGACAATTAATATTATGAAGTCAAAAGCTAATATTTTGAACTTTGAAAATGTCTCAGAAATTCTCTCACGGAACAGTAATTACAATTATAAAATAATAATAAATAAATCTATGATTGTATTTTTTTTAACAAGTCTGGTTATGTTTAAAGCAGTTATTTATGTAATTACTGAAGCCCTATATTTACACTTAATCCAGGTTAGTGTATTGGTGAAATAAAAATGCTCTGTTCTATCCAAGCTGGTTGATTGACCTCCCTAGGTCTCTTTATTAACATTATCGCTGCATTGCTCTAATGTATATTATCTTCGTAAGCATTTAAGATATAATAATTATAATATGTCAAAATATTTTTGTTTATTTTCTTTAATAAGTAAATAAATAATAATTTTTACTCCTTTGTTTTATTCTGTGTTTCCCTCGTTGGTCTAATGGTCGCAAGCGCTACTGCTGAGCATGAGGTCCTGAGTTCGATTCCCAGGTCGAGCAAAGTGATATTGGGTTTATTCATCAGGAATTTCTCAGTAGCAGCCCGGAGTCTAGATTTGTGCCTGGTTAATAGAAACAGACTCGCCCCCTATTAAATGGTACTCAAAATAACTGGTGAAATCTGGGTGTACTATAGGTACACCTCTGCCCAACCCTTCGGGGAATACAGGCGCGATGTTATGTTAATGTTTGTTATTATTGTCACATTTTTTGAGACTATTACCCAGCTTAATAAAATGTTAGTCAATATTCAGTTTAAAATCCTTACTTTGTTTATTAGTTAAATACTAAAACTATATCAGTTATACGCAATAATTCACAACTGTTCACTATTTTAAAGCGCCTTTAAGTGTTTAATAGCGAAATTATAATCTAAACACCTTATTGCTAGCGATCTGATTAAAAGGTTTACTGTAACTGTTTTTTGTCTAGTCTGGTGTAATGCCAAGATTTCTGAGTTTTTTATTTATAGCAATTTAATGAGTCAATATTCACGAATATAAAACACCAAAAATCATTGGTGTACACTAAATTCGATAACTATGCCGACGTCCATAGTAAAATTGGCCATGTCCTTTTCAAATAAAGAAGAACGAACAGAATTATCATATCATGTTATTGGCAAGTGACGTGAAAGTTATTGACCCTTGTAGTGCTGTGACACGTTTGTTATGATTGGTATTCAAGAAACATATGAAACCGATAATTTGGTATCAATTCTTTGAGTCACTTATTTTGAGCTGAAACTGTGCATCCAGATGTTGTCTTCAGCCCTTTTGGATAGATATGGGGTTTCCGTTACACGTTGTATAGATTTACAAAATAAATATTTCATTTCATATGTAGTGGTAATTCGGCGGAATTAAATAGTTTTTAGACGAGTCAAAATCTCTTGAGGATGCTCCGTGGAGGGGCCAAACACGTCGACTCTGGTTTGTTAATTGTTTGCATGCGGTATGTTTTTATTGCATCCCTTTTGCATGTGCATATGTACGCGGTTGGGAAGGCCGTGCTGCATACTGCATGCAAGATTGATCATCTGGTTTTTGACGGAATTCACACAGGATACATATTTTTTGAATTATTAGTTTGGTGTGGATTAAATCCATACCAAATTAATACTTAAGTATTAATTTGGTATGGATTTAAAGCAAAGCCCGATTCCATTCTATATACAAATTAATTACACAATACAAGCTTACGAAATACACGTAACTTATGTTTTTAGGGTTCCGTAGCCGAATGGCAAAAACGGAACCCTTATAGTCACGCCGTGTCTGTCTGTCTGTCTGTCTGTCTGTCTGTCCGTCCGTCCGTCCGTATGTCACAGCCATTTTATTCCAAAACTATTAGGACTATACATGTGAAACTTGGTAGGTAGATGTACTCTGTAAACCGCTTTCCAATTTTAAGAAAATATTTAAAACTAGCTTTTGCCCGCGACTTCGTCCGCGTGGAATAGTTACTTTGGGCTAACGTTAAATTTAACCCCGATTTTGAAGCATTCTTCACTGGCGCTCCGCTCCTATTGGCCTTAGCGTAATGATATATAGCATACAGCCTTTCTCTATAAATTGAAATATTTTTTCAATTCGAACCAGTAGTTCCTGAGATTATCGCGTTCAAACAAACAAACAAACTCTTTAGCCTTATATTATTAGTATAGGTAGCTGTTGCCCGCGACTTCGTCCACGTCACCGTCGTTTTTCGTAAAAAAAAAGTAGCCTATGTCCTTCCTCACGGTTCAGTGATTTTGATGTAAAGCCCGATTTACACTTCAATAAGTACAGTAGCCAGTTAAGAACTCAGACAGTTAAGTAATAAGTAGTAAGTTGTAAGTAGCGTCCAAACGTAGGCGAGTGAGTAGTCATAAGTTACCCGAGAAGAAGTAAAGAAAATAACACATGTTTGCGGCCGCAACCTTCAAATTTATGGACTGTACTAAACTCGCCCGTCTACATGGCCAGCCAGTTAAGTTAGCGGGGTGCGGGAGACGTGAGAGAGGGGGCTACTTCGCACTGGACTCGTCGAAAAATAGGATCGCGATCTATTTAGCTCAACTTAATCAACAACTTACTACTTAACTCGCTTTTGCCGTTCAAACTACAATAACAACTTAACTCGCCGATGACGCAAGTTAACTCGCTACTGTACTTATTGAAGTGTAAATCGGGCTTAACAGACAGATTAACTTTCGTAATTTAGTAGGGAAATATAATATGTCAATCTATAATACTGTTGAAAAATATCGCAATACCGAACCGCACAATATTATTGTTAATAGCTGTGCCCGCGACTCCGTCAGCGTGTAACTCCTTGTATGTTATTAAATTAATGTATCGGTAATATTGTTTAGATCACGTTTACATGAGGCTTAAGTACCTATAGAACGAAAATACTTCAGCACAAAGCTTCCGGGTAAACTATGTTGAAAGTTGACCCGTCCGGCACGTGAACATAAAGATTTCTAGAAGTGCTAACCCGGGAAAGAGCGACGTACAACTGAACATGCGAGAAACAACTGACACCGAGATCTACTCCAGCAACACGAAAAGTCTGCCCTTGAGCCTTATTAATTGTCATTGCATAACACACCGATACTGGGAATTGCGTTCTTTTAAATTAGAATGGAAAATTATTTGGTATTATGGGAATTCTGGGAATAAAGACGGTTTCTCTTGCACCGCAACCTGTTAAAATTTGAGCCTCGATTATATTTTGTTGCAATTGGGTTACTTTTAGCCGAGTTCCATTGCAAAGTTGTGGTGGTTTTAAATTTCGGAGCAGAATAATAATCAGAAAGCTTCGAACTGCTAAGCTATCGGGAGTTACACGTGTTATTGTGAGTCAACCATAAAATATAGATATATGCTGTCGTGGGATATTTTTTATATAATTTTAAGGAGAACATTTCCGTCATAAATGATTTCTGTTAACCATTAAGGTTGCACTGGCGACGGAAGCTTAAAAAATGGAGTAACTTCTCCCGTTTTCCCAACATTTCCCTTCACTGCTCTGCTCCTATTGATTGTAGCGTGATGAAAAGTATACTATAACCAGCTCAGGAGTATGAAAAATAATTGTAGCAAGTTTCGTTAAAATCCGTCGAGTAGTTTTTGTTTCTATAACGGTTATACAGACAGACAGACAGACAGCCAAAAATTTTACTGATTGCATTTTTGGCATCAGTATCGATCCCTAATCACCCCCTGATAGTTATTTTGTAAATATATTTCATGTACAGAATTGACCTCTCTACAGATTTATTATAATCCAAAATAAAGGGAGGCTCCCCATACATGGAACTAAGACGCACGGCGTCTTGTCGTACCAAGCGCTTCTCCTCCACATTTATTGTGCGCACAGCCAAGCTGTGGAATTCTCTGCCGGCTTCTGTGTTCCCTGCCACTTATGACCTTTCAGCCTTTAAAGCACGAGTAAATAGGCAAATTCTGGGCTCGCTCATCCCATATTAGACCTCATCTATCGTTTACCATCAGGCGAGATTGAGGTCAAGAGTGAGCCCATTAGTAATAAAAAAAAATTAAAAAAAACAAACCGAAAATAATTTTTTTATGAAACCTATGCGTATGTGGTATTTATAGACAGGTTTTTAAAAATGATATAGAGGTTTCTAAAACCACTTTTTCATAAAGTTAATCGTTTAAAAGATATACGCTTCCAAAGTGGTAAAATGTGTGTTCCCCTCTAACTTCAATAATAATGGAATGAAAATTCTGAAAAAAATATACGTCTATAGACATTAATGTAAACTTTCAACCAAAATTGGTTTGAACGAGATAGGGTCAGCAGTTTTTGAGATACAGCATCTTTTATTTTCATATTTTCTATTTTCTTTTTTTTTTCACATCATCACTTACCAGGTGAGATGGTGGTCAAACATGAGCCTATTAATAATAAAAAAAAAACGCAAATATAACTTTGTAATTCATACAAACACTATGAAAAATAAAGTTATTTGGCGTAGTTGTAAAAAATGTAAATAAGCTAGTTTTAAGAACTTTGTAATGTAATTGAAAAAAATGGGCAACTGAGAGAACAGGGTGTGTTTTTAGTCAGTAGAAGTCTGACATCCCTTTCCACTCCACCAAGAGTGGTCATTTGATGAATATACAACCACAAAATAGGCCCAACGTTTAAGTGTGCTAAATATTCATGCATACCTATACAGACAGCGAGATATTATAATGATGGCTGGGACAAGCCTCCTTTCCTTAAGGACGTAAGTTCGAATCTGACGTAAATAAGCTGTTTTTGGGTGCCTTTTCCGACTAATATAAAGAAATTCAAACAAAACTAACAGTTGCAATAGATAGATTACTTCTTTATCTCCAAAGCAGCCGTGTTTAAAATACAAAAAATATGGTTTTTAGTATTGTAAACACGATTTTTCAAAACCTCTGCATACAAAGTTGAGGAAAAAGGGTTAAGTTTAGGATTCTTTTTCTGCTAAACATTTACATATTTTGATTCTTAAAAAATACCACAGGCTAGCAGATATAATTACCTCAAAATGAGCCTATTAATAATAACGAAAATGTAACAAATAGCTTCACAAAAAAATAAAATCCCTTTTAAATTTTTCACATATTTTGCTACAGCGCATGAATCTTAACTGGTCGCATTAAGGGTTATTTTCGTTGGTCACTGTTTAGATTTATTGGACAGAAAAGTGTAAAGAAATTTTAATACGCGGTCAGCCGCCTTCGTGAGTGGACGCTATGTCGCTTGTCAACAGAAATTTGTCTAAAAATAGATCGCTGTACGAACACAAAATAATTCATAATACTACACAATACTTATTTCGATACTTTACGCATTTTATATGAGCAACTTGAGAAAGTAAGTTTTTTATCTATTGTTTGGGAATAATTGTTATCTTTTTTGAACAAATGTCTAAACCCAAGATGATACCGATTTTTTTAATGGGTGCAAACGACTCGGTTTTTTTTAATGTATGTTCCCCGATTACTCGTAACTAGACCGATTTGAAAAATTATTTTTATTATTTGAAAGGCACCTGGTAGGTATATTTCCAGGTGGTCCCATCGTCATCAAGTCAGGATCTGATGATGGAATCCTGTCGAAATCGAGGGAACTCTTCAAATATTATTATTTTTTAAAGTAACTTGTGTAGTTGCTCTCGGAAAATACCATTCGGTGAAGTGGAACTGATGATGAAGACCACAGACGGCTACCGGAACTACTCAATTATAAGTATTTCATGGGTTGCGATTCGATTACTAGAATATGGTTGTTAATCACTTTATACTTGTTAAAATGTATATGGTGAAGTTGAGCTGATGGTGAAGTACCTGAAGAACTCCTCAAAAATGAACGGCTCTTCATCAGGAAAAGCAATATTTTGTAAATGGTGATAAGTAGTTTACATTTAGGCTTTTGTAACTAGGTAAAGCACTAGTCGACAAACCAAAACACTAAAAACAAAAAAAAATACTTCCAACTTGTTATTTTTGGAAATCTGTCTTATTTTTAGTTAAAATGATTTTTTTCATGATATATTTATATAATAAACTACAATATATATATATATATATATATATATATATATATATATATATATATAGTAGTAAGTAACTATAATGATATAATATAAGTAATATGTATATTTATTTGACAAAAAAATACTTACAAATTTCTTAAAACTAGCTTATTTACATTTTTTGCAACTACGCCAAATAACTTTGTTTTTCATAGTGTTTGTATGAATTACAAAGTTATATTTGCGGTTTTAGAAAATATGCTGTATCTCACAAATTGCTGACCCGATCTCGTTCAAACTAATTTTGGTTGAAAGGTTATACTAAGATCTACAGACATATATATGTATAGACACCGCAGCCCCGGATCACAAGGGCAACTGAAGGAACAGAGTGGGTTTTTATTCAGTATTCGTCTGACACTACTTTCCGCTACACTCAGAGCGAAAGGAGTAATTTTGATGATTTTCCCCCCCAAAAAATTGGCCAAGTGCAAGGCAGACTCGCCCATGAAGGGTTCCGAAGTAACTATAATAATATAACATAATATGTATATTTAATAGACAAAAGAAATAACTTGCAAATTTCTTAAAACTAGCTTATTTACATTTTTTACAACTACGCCAAATAACTTTGTTTTTCATAGTAGTTGTATGACTTACAAAGTTATATTTGCGGTTTTAGAAAATATGCTGTATATCAAAAATTGCTGACCCGATCTCGTTCAAACTAATTTTGGTTGAAAGTTTATACAAGATCTACAGATATATGTATTTTTTAGATTTTTCACTCTATTATTATAGAAGTTAGAGGGGGGACACACACACATTTTACCACTTTGGAAGCGTTCATCTTTTAAACAATTTACTTTATGAAAATGTCCTTTTAGAAACTTTAATGTCATTTTTAAATACCTGTCTATAGATACCACACACGCATAGGTTTCATGAAAAAAAAAAATATTTTCAGTTTTAGTTCTATGTGTGGGGAGCCCCCCTTTATTTTAGCGGTTCACAGAATACATCTACCTATCAAGTTTCACATGTATGTATAGTCCTAATAGTTTCGGAATAAAATAGCTGTGACATACGGACGGACAGACAGACAGACAGACAGACAGCTTTGGGGGCTGAGTCACCCGTGTCCGTAAGAGGATACCCGTTTGCAAATCCCTACACGTGGCCCTCGGGTGGTGCTAATCAGGTGACATCAAACAGGTGGCAGGTTAAAACTGCAGGCTTGTGACCACCCACAGGGCAAAGACGTACCGCCAAACGGCCTAGCTGTGTTCCGGTACTAGTGTTGCCCAAACGAGAGTCTCGCAAGAGTCTTGCAATTAGCGATTATCCTATTGCTATTTATTAAACGGTAGTTGAGATCTCAGAACAATGTAACAGACTCTCTGTTACATACTCTGTTACAGATCTCAGAACAATGTAACAGACTCTCTGTTACATTGTTCTGAGATCTCAACTACCGTTTAATAAATAGCAATAGGATAATCGCTAATTGCAAGACTCTTGCGAGACTCTCGTTTGGGCAACACTATCCGGTACGATGCCCTGTGTAGCCTATCAAGGAGTTGGGTCGAAGTAGTTGCTTCACTGCTGAAAGACCAATCTGGCTCGCACTAGTGCGGACGTATCGGGAGACTAGTCGCGGAGAGGAGCGGATCCGAGGCACGGTGCGCCGCTGGCCGACCGCAGGTAGTTGGGGGCCCAAGTAGTGTGCCAGCCACACATGACAGGCTGCCCCACCAACTGTCGAAACATCCCGGAATGCACCATCGTGCTGGTTGGCGACCAGATGAGAGGGCCCGATGGTCATTCCCGGGGGGGCTTGGGCGTACCCCCTTCCACGCGAACGAAGTCGCGGGCAGAAGCTAGTAAGTATAATATAAAAGTACTTTCAATAAAAAAGAAATCATAAAAAGATATGATGAGACCCTGGGTTTGATCCAAAATACTGACGGTTACCAATCCGATTCTTTACTAAACACGCTAATAGAACGTTAGTAACCCGAATTGAAATAACTGACTTAATTCGACCGTATTAGGTTTTATTTTCGTTACGGAATTTCTTGATTCGGTCGCCGCGCTCAAAGCCCGCGATAAAAGCTATGCAATAGCTTAAAAATATTTTTAGGTTCAGTTCCATGTATGAGGAGCCCCCCTTAAATTTATATATTTTTGTCTATCAATCGGAAAGCGGTTCAACTCGGCGGAACAGAATACATCTACCTACCAAGTTTCACATGTAGGTAGTCATAACAGTTTCGGAATAAAATGGCTGTGACTTACGGACGGACGGGCAGATAGACAGACATGACAAAACTATAAGGGTTCTGTTTTTTGCCAATCGGCTACGAAACCATAATAAAAAAAAACTGCACATTTACATCTTGTTGTCAAAGAGATCCAGTACCAGTCATCGAAGTGTACCTACAAGTCACTCCAATAATTTCATGACATCAAACAGCACACAAAATAAAAGCAACAATGAAGCCATTAAAAAAAAATTAAATAATCTAAAGTATCAAAATGACTTTACGTACCCATAATTCGCGGAGCTATTCGTACGTTTGTGTGTGTATGAGCCTTGTCTATGTAGTGATGCGATTTGATACCTATCAATTTTGAACATGCGTCCTTAATAAAAATAGACATTTTGGGAATACTTTACTAGTGGTCTTTAAGTCAAGAAGGTTACTTCTAGGTAAGCGTGTTTCATCTTCGCCCAGATCATTGCTTAACTGATGTAAACATACTCGCGTTTGAACACCATCTCATCATCAGGTGTCTGTTTATTTATTTATTACTAGCTTTTGCCCGCGACTTCGTCCGCGTGGAATAGTTACTTTGGGCTAACGTTAAATTTAACCCCGATTTTGAAGCACTCTTCATTGGCGCTCCGCTCCTATTGGCCTTAGCGTAATGATACAATATAGCTGTGCCCGCGACTCTGTCAGCGTAAGTTAATGTATTGGTAATATTGTTTAGATCACGTTCACATGAGGCTTAAGTACCTAGAGAACGCTTCGACCGCGAGACGCGTCGAGCGCGGCGACGGATTCTCAAAAATAATCCTTATAGCATGATTCAGTATTCACGCGCGATGGCTTATTATTATAAGCGTATTTGATGTATAACTTTGGTGTTTCTATACCGATTTATATGATTCTTTTTACGGTTTCGTAGCCGAATGGCAAAAAACGGAATCTTTATAGTTTCAACATGTCTGTCCGTCTGTCTGTCTGTCTGTCCGTCCGTCCGTCTGTCACAGCAATTTTATTCCGAAACTATTAGGACTATACATGTGAAACTTGATAGGTAGATGTATTCTGTGAACCGCTTTCCGATTTTGAGAAAAAAATTAAAAAATATTTAAAATAAAGGGGGGCTCCCCATACACGGAACTAAACCTGAAAATATTTTTTTTCATGAAATCGATGCATGTGTGGTATCTATAGACAGTTCTTTAAAAACGACATCGGCACTTTTCCATAAAGTCAATCGTTTAAAAGATATAAGCTTCCAAAGTGGTAAAATGTGTGTGTGGCGGACACAACCTCTAACTTCTATAATAATGGAGTGAAAAATCTAAAAAAAATATATGTCTGTAGATCTTAATATAAACTTTCAACCAAAATTAGTTTGAACGAAATCAGTTCAGCAGTTTTTGAGATACAGCATATTTTATAAAACCGCAAATATAACTTTGTAATTCATACAAACACTATGAAAAACAAATTTATTCGGCGCAGTTGTAAAAAATGTAAAAAAGCCAGTTTTAAGAAATTTGTAAGGTTTATTTTTCAAAACAAATTTATTTGGCGCAGTTGTAAAAAATGTAAATAAGCTAGTTTTAAGAAATTTGTAAGTTTTTTTTTTCGTTAAATAAATTTGCATATTATATTATAGTTACTACGGAACCCTTCATGGGCGAGTCTGACTCGCACTTGGCCAATTTTTTTATGAAATAGTTAATAATGTTAACTTTTTCAATTAGGGGTGACTGAGAGTGTTATAAACGTAAGAGTAGACAAATATTATAATCAGAAAGCTTCGAACTGCTAAGCTATCGGGGAGTGTTATTGTGAGTCAACCATAAAAGATAGACATATGCTGTCTTGGGATATTTTTTATATAATTTTAAGGAGAACATTTCCGTCATGAAATGATTTGTGTAGCTTTAACCATTAAGGTTGCACACGCGACGGAAGCTTAAAAAATGGAGTAACTTCTCCCGCTTTCCCAACATTTCTCTTCACTGCTCTGCTCCTATTGATTGTAGCGTGATGAAAAGTATACTATAACCCGCTCAGGAGTATGAAAAATAATTGTACCAAGTTTCGTTAAAATCCGTTGAGTAGTTTTTGTTTCTATAACGGTTATACAGACAGACAGACAGACAGACAGACAGACAGACAGACAAAAATTTAACTGATTGCATTTTTGGCATGAGTATCGATCCTTAATCACCCCCTGATAGTTATTTTGGAAATATATTTCATGTACAGAATTGACCTCTCTACAGATTTATTATAAGTATAGATTATGGTCATCCTGTATATAACAGCTTCTGTCTATAGCATTTAGTGGGTATAAGTAACAAACAGCTTTTGTACAGTCGCCAATTAATAATATTAAAAAACAAAAATAGTATTACAAAATTAAATTAAATTGATTGAAATTAAATGATTAAATTACTATTAAAATTAAATTAAATTATAATGATTTGAATAAACCTGCCATTACATGTTAAATTCTAACGCATTAGAAAGGAATACATTTCTTATTCTATATTATCTTATTTTACATACCATTTTCGGGTTTCTTTCATAATAAAAAAAGCATGTCATCAATCTTACTAATATAATAAATGAAAAAGTTCTGTGAAGATGAATGTAGTTGAATGTACAGATATGGATGCTAAAACTAAAACTACATAACGGATCTGAATGGTAGATAGGTAGTTGACATCCTGAAATAAAACATAGGCTAATTTTTATCCCAGAATTCTCACGGAATCGGAATTTACCTCTCACATGAACGAAGTCGCGGGCAGAAGCTAGTTTAAAAATATATTAATGCGTACCTACACAGATAGCGTCATCAGTTAATGACAGGTCCACAGCTGGGACACGCCTCCTTTCAATAAAAGCAAGCAATTCACGCCGGCCCACTGTGGCTTGATGGATGGCGAACTATCAAAGGGAATCGCCTGGCCCAGATACTATACATGTTTTACTCAACCGGGCCTACTATCCCCAATATTGCCAATAGGGGTAGCTCTCCCCCTTTACAAGCGGTATCGCTTCCCCGGGGGAATCATTGAAGCCTGTTTAATATCCTCTCTTCATCTTTGAAGTTTGTTTTTGTAATTATTTTGACTGCTTGCAGTGTTAATATTTTTCGCTTAAAATGGGTATGATTTATTACAAAGGTGGTATACAACATGTAACGGAAACCCCATATCTATCCAAAAGGACTGAACATCTGGTATGGAGTCTCTATGCAAAGTTTCAGCTCAAAATAAGTGAATCACAGAATTGACCACAAATTATCGGTTTCATATGTTTCTTGAATACCAATAATAACAAACGTGTCACATCACTATGAGGGTCATCACTTTCCACGTCACTTGCCAATAAAACGATAATTCTATTCGTTCTTCTTAATTTGAAAAATTCGGTCTCTGGTATCAATGTATTGAAATTTCTAATATGCTCCACACATGTAGACATAGGATTACAAAACCCTTGCTATATCGTTTGTTATCATTCAAAGAAGCCGTGCACTCGGTATGTATATACCCTTTAAATTACATGTTGTATAATTCCTACATTATTTTTCCTTTTTACAAAAAAGTACTGGCAATGTGGGTAGAATTCATATTACTAGAAATGTTGCTAGACCTAAGCTTTTTTGCTTGTGTCTGGAGTAGGTTCACGGATATAGTGTAAGTGGGTGGGGTTCGAACCTGCGTCCTCTCGATCACAAGGCCAACACCTTAGCCATTAGTGTATTGAGGCTTTTTCAGTTTGAAACTAAAGATACATAAAATTATACAATGCTTACTGAGTTGAGAGTCATCGTAACGAATGCTATGTCATTTTGTTTGAACCCGTGATCAAGTCATTTTAAAACAGTTAGAGAAAAGCTTGGTAGTTATTCCCGCCATAGTATTGTATGTAAATTCTGCCATTAAAGTCACAAGATTGCAGTTTCTGGATAGACTACAATGTTCTTCAAATAGCTTGCGATAAAACCGGCACTAAATCGATTCAGGATGGAAATTGGCGATATTTAGATTTTATTGTTGAATGCAGTTTCTCTTTGGAGCCACCAACATTATATTGGACGCAATTTATAGTGGCTAGGACTGAGATGCAACGAAGATAGGTTACATCAAGATAAGTTAGGTAGCCTATAAACTGTGTTACTTCATTTCATTTGCAAACATGGGTGATACATTCGGTGTTTTTTCTTAAGATACGTTCTCAATATTTAACCTACTCACGTGTATGCAAATAGTGCAATATAATTGAAACACACAACAAATAAAATAAAAATGAAGTAGTACTTACTTACTTTTTTAGGGTTGCGTAGCCGAATGGCAAAAAACGGAACCCTTATAGTTTCGACATGTCTGTCCGTCTGTCTGTCTGTCACAGCCATTTTAGCCAGACTATACATGTAAAACTTGGTAGGTAGATGTATTCTGTGAACCACTTTCCGATTTTAAGAGATAATTTAAAAAAATATTTAAAATAAAGGGGGCTCCCCATACACTGAAACTGAAAATATTTTCTTTCATGAAACCTATACGTGTGTGGTATCTATAGATAGGTCTTTAAAAATTACATTAAGGTTTCTACAACGACTTTATCATAAAGTTAATCGTTTAAAAGATATACGCTTCCGAATTGGTAAAATGTATGTCCCCCCCCCCCCCCCTCTAACTTCTATAATAATGAAGTGAAAAATCTAAAAAACCATATGTTGTAGATCTTAATGTAAACTTTCAACCAAAATTGGTTTGAATGAGATCGAGCCAGCAGTTTTTGAGATACAGTATATTTTCTAAAACCGCAAATATAACTTTGTAATTCATACAAATACTATGAGAAACAAAGTTATTTGGCGTAGTTTTAAAAATTGTAAATAAGCTAGTTTTAAGAAATTTGTAAGGTCTTTTGTTTTTTTTTTTTTCAAATAAATTTATTTAGTATATTATATTTATTATAGTTACTACGGAACCCTTCATGGGCGAGACCGACTCGCATTTGGCCAATTTTTTAGTTACTTATTTGTCCTTATGGCAAGTCAACGACTTATTGATTGCATCTTACTTCTTTTTCATATTAGAAATGCGAATGTTTGTGAAGATGGATGCTCGTTACTCGTTCACGCAAAAACTACTGAAGGCATCTGAATGAAATTTGGTATGTCATATCATAGAATAACGCATTGTGGTATAAAATATACAACGTGTAACGGAAACCCCATATCTATCCAAAAGGACTAAAGACAACATCTGGTATGGAGTCTCTATGCAAAGTTTCAGCTCAAAATAACTGACTCAAAGAATTGATACCAAATTATCGGTTTCATATATTTCTTGAATACCAATCATAACAAACGTGTCACAGCACTACGAGGGTCAATAACGTTCCACGTTACTTGCCAATAACACGATAATTCTATTCGTTCTTCTTAATTTGAAAAATTCAGTCTCTGATATCAGTGTATTGGTATTTGTAATAAGTTCTACACACGAAGACTTAGGATTACAAAACCCTTGCCATATCGTTTGTTATCATCCAAAGAAGCCTTTTTTTTTTTTTAAGAAATTACACGTTGTATATGAGTAGCTTCTGGGTTTTCCCACGTCAACCCGTGGAAATTCTGACATACCAATAACGTAAATGTCTTGTGTTCGATTTATGTTCAATGTTTTAAAGAGATACCACGGCCCTGAAATACTAAGGCAACTGAAGGTTCAGAGTGAGTTTTTATTTAATAGAAGTCTGACATTCCCTTCCGATCCACGCAGAGCGAGACGAGTCATTAGATGATTTTCCCACGATAAGAAAAGCTATACTAGTACATACCTTTGACAGCACTCAATTTGTTGCCGACCATCTGCTTTGCTACGAACGCTGCCATCTTTGCTGCTTACTGCGTTACCCTTTCAACTGAAACAATCGAAAATAAACTTAATTACTTATTTGATAGAAATCAAATTTGTAAATATAAGTTAATATAGTATGCTCGCTTCCTATTCAATTGAAATGCCGTTACGCTACCAGATGGATTTGCCATTAAGAATTTATCGTGTATGTACAATCGTTAGATGGTGGACAACCCACCCATACGCACAAAACGTTTTGGGAATACTTTCATTTGTGCGTACAGCTAAGGAGTGGAATTCCCTGCCGGAGTTTGGGTTTCCTGATATGTATAACCTGGGGAAGAATCCCTAGATAACCTGTTTTCTCTTGAGTTAAAGATAAGTCAAGAGTAAATATGTTACTTCTAGGTAAACGTGTTTCAACTTCGATTACATCATTACTTACCGTCAAGTGGGACGGTTGTCAAATGCGAACCTTTTAAAAGAAAAAAATATAATTTAAATTCATATACACAAACTTGGATCAACTACCTGTGTGCTATACAATATTTTTTTCTGTGCGGAATCGAACTAGCGGCACACAGCGCAGCTCAGCCAGTTGCTCAAACACTGCGCCATCAATCTTACTTAATTGTCGTGTGATTAGCCTAGTTGGTGCAAGTGTCAATGCATTCCGACAGTTGTCACATTGTATTTCTGTGGACCTGTCTAAAATGAAAACAGCGTGAAGAACTATTCACTCCTCCCCTCATCAGAGATGAAAATGTGACCGCAAACTATAACTTCTGGGGTGGTTGTGGAGAACGCTAACGTGTGCAAGAACTGAGGAAGGGAAACACACAATATATGGTTTTCTAGTCAGTAGAAGTCTGACAGACTCTTGCGTCTGTCCCAAGACGGATATCAATAATGATATGAACTAAAAAAAAACTGAATATCTTGTTTGGATACCAATGTACTTTTGACACAGACAATAACTTAATATTGCTGTTTTTCGGCTCGAGAAAGAAAGTCTCTTCCCTGCCGGAGTCTGTGTTTCCCAATAGCCATAGCCTAGGGGTCTTTAAGTCAAGAGTGAATATGTTACTTTTAGTTAGGTTAGGTAGGTAGTTAGGTGGTGGCTGGCGACCAAACTAATGGGCGCAGCAGGCGCGCTATCAACGCTGCTTCCCAATTTGGGGGGGCCGAGCACCGTCTGCAGGCGGTTATACGTAGGAATCGTGCGATCCATGGCCCTGTACGCGGCCCCGGTTTGGGCAGGTGACCTGACGGCCTGCAGCATCGCAGTACTGCGAAAACCACAGAGGGTGATGGCCGTCAGGGTAATCAGAGGATATCGCACGATTTCCTACGAGGCGGCTTGCGCACTGGCCGGATGCCCGCCTTGGGACCTGGAAGCAAGAGCCCTCGCGTCACTTCATCGATGGCGTGAGGAAGCGCGGACTCGGGGCATAGCATTGGTGCAGCAGCAGCTCACGCTGCGCCGGTCACAGCTCCACCAGGTCCTTTTGGCGGAATGGTGGGACAGGCTTATGCGACCTACCGCTGGCCTCGTTACTATCGAGGCGGTCCGGCCAGTGCTCGATAACTGGCTCGGGAGGAGGCACGGCTCCCTATCTTTTAGGGCGACGCAGGTGCTCTCGGGGCACGGCTGCTTCGGGAAGTACCTGCGCCGCATAGGCAGAGAGCCAGACGCTCGGTGTCATCACTGCGTCCATTGTCAGGAGGACACGGCATGGCACACGCTCGCAGAGTGTGCAGCTTGGGAGAAGCCGCGCCGTGCCCTCGTTTCAGAAGTGGGAAACGACTTGTCGCTGCCGGCTGTGATACGTTCCATGGCCGGCGGCGCAGCGTCGTGGGACGCGGTGATTTCAATTTCCTCCTTCTGCGACATGACTACTTCACAGAAGGAGGCTGCGGAAAGGGAGAGGAAGATCTTGAGCGCTCTCCCGGCCCGCAGTAGGCGCACCGGTCGTCGACAGAGGGCAGACAATGCCCTATTTCGGCCCCCCTAAATGGGTTCAGGGACGGTGGACTTGGGGATGCCCGCCGTCCCCTATAACACGAGACCCGAGATGGCGGCGCGTTTTGTTGCACGCGCGCCCTTCTCAGTAGTCACAGGGGGAGCAAAACACCTCACTCCCCCCGCTTAAAGAGATGGGGCCCGCAGAGGCGGGCCGGCACTAGTCGGGGGTCGCGTTGAAGAATGCTTATGCGATCCCGCACCCTCGACGCATGTGTACGAAGGAACACGGGGTGGTTTTAGTCAGGAGAGTCTGACAGACCCTTCGCCCGCCCCAGGGCGGAGGACATCCATGAGGATTTCCACCTCGCAAAAAAAAAAAAAGGTAGGTAGTTAGGTACCAAACTGATGGGCGCGGCAGGCGCGCTATCAACGCTGCTTCCTAATCTGGGGGTTATTCTTCCTAATCCGGGTATTTCCTAATGTGTACGTGGGAACACGGGATGGTTTTAGTCAGTACGAGTCTGACAGACCCCTTCGCCCACCCCAGGGTGAATCCCACCCATACGCACTAAATGTTTTGAGAATACTTTCATTGTGCGTACGGCTAAGGAGTGGAATTCCCTGCCGGAGTTTGTGTTTCCCGATAGCTCAAACCTGGAGATCTTTAAGTTAAGAATGAATAGGTTATTTCTAGGTAAGCGTGCTCCGTCTTCGACCACATCATCACTTACCATCAGGTGAGATGGTGGTCAAATGCGAGCCTATTATAAATATAAAAAGTCTTTAAAAAATATATATCTCACAAATCTTTCCTGTGACCGATGCATTTGCTGTCCCTGTATTACTCACGCACATATATATACATATTAATATTATCCCACGCTTTTACTTAATATTCGTAAGGTCTGTTATACCCAAACTTTAGTTATAAGAATTTAAAGTTCACTCTAAATTCCACTAATTTCATAAATCCATTGAAAAGAACCAGAAATTTTAATTAACGCTTGAAATCCTATAATTCTTTATTATCGTATAAAAAGCTGTGTTCTATCCGGGATCGGTTGATGAAATAGCAATCAATCGGAAGCTGGATTACGTTTGAAGCGCTGAAAGCGATTTATTGTTGGGACACAATTAAATGAAAGATATAGGATTACGCTTTATACTTTATGGCTTGTTCCAATTTCAGTGGATTGGAAGCATCTGCTTGGATTAATAGGCCTGTTAGGTTCAGCTAAGCTTCCCAAGGTCAGTTGGTGGATGGGAAAGCATTGGTTAAAACTATTCCTGTATCGTAAATGTGTTCACAAAGATAGACAGTGGACATTCCACCCATACGCACAAAACGTTTTGGGAATGTATAATTAATTGTGCGTACAGCTAAGGAATGGAATTCCCTGCTGGAGTCTGTGTTTCCTGATAGATATAACCTAGGGGTCCAGAGTGAATAGATTACTTCTAGGTAAGCGTGCTTCATCTTAGACCACATCATCGCTTACCATCAGGTTAGGTCATCAGGACAGCGGTCAAACGTGAGGCTGTCATCAATGAAAAAGAACCCGGAACTAATTTCTGAAGACCGTACAAATATTTGTTTCGTGCGGGAATCGAAACTGCGATACTAAGCGCAGCAGTAAATCACTCAACCAATGCGCCGATGGCCAAAATAGACGCGTTTATTAGCGACTAGCTTTTGCCCGCAACTTCGTTTACGTGGGAGGTTTTCCTTGTGTAAATCCCGATCCCGTGGGAATTCCGGAATAACAAGTAGCCTATGTATTATTCCAGGATGTCAACTATCTACTTACCAAATTTCATTGAGATCCGTTCAGTAATTTTTGCATATATATATATATTTATACATACTTAGATTTAAAAAAATATACGCAAAGAATCGAGAACCTTTTCCTTTTTGGGAGTCTGTTAAAAACGGGACCCTATTACTTAGAATCCGCTGTCCGTCCGTCTGTTTATCCGTCTATCACCAGGCTGTATCTCATGAACCGTGACGGTTAAATAGTTGAAATTTTCACAGATGATGTATTTCTGTTGCCGCTATAACAACAAATACTAAAAAACAGAATAGAATAAATATTTAAGGGGGCTCCCATACAACAAACGTAATTTTTTGCCGTTTTTATAGATACGGAAGTACGGAACCCTTCGTACGCGAGTCCGACTCGCACTTGGCCGGTTTTTTATTTAAATACATCGGTTCCTACTTCTTTAGGGAAATATCACAGTAAAAAGTAAAAAGCAGAATATTTCATAAGAAATGTTTTGTCGTATTTCAGTTGAAAGAAAAGTTTTAATGCCGATTGTAAATCTTAACGCCGGGATGCGAACCCACTTTCAAATTGTTCCCACTTTTGTGTAGCCTGTTATTTATGTTAAAAGTGTGTATTTATTTGAGGTTTCCTGCGAAAAAGTTATGATTCTCGATGTGATGGGTACATTCGTAGGTTACTCTATTCCGTCCTGCCGGGGTTGCGGTAATGTTCTAATGAGATACCACGGCCCCGGAACATAAGGGCAGCTGAAGGAACAGGGTGAGTTTTTAGTCAGTAGAAGTCTGACACTCCCTTCCATTTTGCCCAGAGCGGGAGAAGTCATTCGATGATTCTCCCACCCAGAAAAAAAGGTTACTCTATTCCGTAAGACCTTTACAGTATAATTCAATTATATTGTGGTCGGCTTTCAGTTTAACCAGGTACTAGTATTTTAAACCAATTTAATGAATGTCAAATATGTTTGACTCCTCTCGCGTGTCTTAAGTTACACAGTGCGACATAAGAAAAAAATGCTCCAAATGTCTGAAGTCGGACAGTTACACTTAAAGGCTTGGTCAGGATTGGTCGATAAATATCTTTGGTTGTGTTGCAAGTAGCAATACGTTCTGCATACACCGCTAAAATGAACGAAAAAAAAATTACAAAATGCATCTGTGGTTTTTGTTGTGACGCCGCAGACTTTTTCGTTGTGTTATCAAATAGTTTTTATTACTTTTTAAAGTGTCTAAGTGGAATAATTTGTGTTAAAATAGCCTACACATTTTTTTTTTCGAATGTGACTGAAAATTATAAAACTGAAAACATATCACATCACTGCTAGATAAAGTCAGTTTGATTTGCTTATTGAATGATATAAATAGTTAGATAAACTCATAACGAAGCCAGGAAGGTATAATATATACCATGATAATGGTCATAAATTTCCGATTTATCATTTTTTCTGAAGTCCTACCCAAAAATCATAAGGAAATTCAACATGCGACACTCGAGGGGTTAATTAGAGAATCCTGGTACCCATAACACAAGTTAATTCTTTTCTTGGGTACCAGAGTTCACTCAAACATTTCAATGAATGTCATTAATTAGTTTTATGTTAAGGTTTTTATTGTGTGTATATCGACGCCTTATAGTGAAAACCTCGTAAGTGAAAAAGGAGTAACTTTTCAGGAGGAAGAAAAATCTGCGTGTTATAAAATTTTTGTACGGTTTCTTTTATGTTTTTTTTTTTAATTAATTTATATGTAAATTTAACCCGTTTTTATATCCAGAACTGTTCGATATTATGTATAATATGGAAAATATTATACATAATGTCAAACAGTTCAGAAATGCATAATGCATGGCCTGATTACGCTAAACTGACGATGCGATGCGAGTGTTTACGAGGTTCTCACTTACTTTCATAGATAACGTTTCGAGTATCGAATGAACATATTAGTGAGATCAGGATGTGCATTGCTAGGATTGCTTTCTGGAAACACAAAAAAAAAGTTGCATAAAAATGTACTCCCGAGGTTTTCACTCTAAGGCGACGATATCTAATTGTACCTGTGTGTAAATGTTTGTCTATGCGCTTTTTAAGTCCAAATAAACGTATATTATTATTTTACATGAGCGACTGTCTATCTCCAATTTTCTGGCCTCTAACTTCCATAACGACTGACAAAGATGTACAGACGCCACCACATCAAGCTACAACAATCTGACAAGTTTTTTTTAATAGATTTTGAACTTTATTGTTAAAGAAATTAGGTTCAAGGTTGATTGGGAAAATTTGACAGTTTCGGGTAGCTTCATGTGCTGGCGTCTGTACTAATGATAACAGGGAACAACGGCTTAATAAGTTTTTATAGTTAGTTAGATTGATAATTATGTTAAGATGATCACCAATTCATGGGCTGACCTCGGCAAGCGATGCTTGACCTTGAATATCGATCCGTGTGGCTGTTATTATTCAGTCACGACTATTTATAGTGCAATTTAGAATACATTATAAATTTTAGCTATTTTTTTTTAATTCTGAGTAGGTTCGCGTTTGACCACCTTCTCATCTGATGGTAAGTGATGATGTGGTCGATGGTGGTCATAGGTTATAGCTATCAGGAAACACAGACTCCGGCAGGGAATTCCACTCATTAGCCGTACGCACAATGAAAGTATTCCCAAAACGTTTAGTGCGTATGGGTGGGATGTCCACCATGTAACGATGGCGCATCGCCGTTTGTCTTGTAGTCCGATGATGGAACGGGCTTGACGGAATTAGACTGTGTAATTCAATCACACAGTCCCCGAAATGTAACCGATAGAAAACCGATAGACTTGCAACTCGTCATCGATGTTCAAGGCTCTGGAGCTTTGACTCGACCAGTGCATCGTTGCCAATGAGTCTATTAAATTGTAGCATTTTTTTCTGGAAATGTTAGTTGACACACTTAGTCCCCTTGCGTATACGAACTGAGATATTAAAGCAAGTTAAACTAAACAAAAGGAAAACATATGTGAAGTTAAGTGACTGTCTGGTGTACCTATATGTTTATGTACCTATTTATTCATTTACTGATTAGGAGGCCGAACAGCTTACTCTCGAAGTACATGATTTGGTAGCAATTTGACTTAAAGTTCTGAAGCCAATTGCACAATTTCAAAACATGCATTATATAAAACTTTTTTATTAAAATACAACTAGCAATGTGGGTAGATTTTACACTGACAATCTTGTTAACCCCTCCAACTGAACTAAATATGCTTGTGTCTGGAGTGGGTTCACGGCATTAGAGTAATAGGAGGGGTTCAAACCCGGGACCTCTCGATCACAAGTCCGACACCTTAGCCATTGGGCTATGGATGCTTTTAAGAATTAGAAGGTGGTGGTACATATATATCCATCATAAACACATAAATACTTGAGTTCTAAGAACAAGAAACTTACGCCAATTTCACAACGAAAACAGAGGAGAAAATTAGTTTTAACACTTTAAGCTCAATTATAACGATAGAGCCTAATTCTAACAACAATTTCTATTCCCAAATCACTATCAATTACTATTAAATAAGAGCCAGATATTATAGAAGTCGTGAAGTGGAGCGAATGCGCACTAAATCACTTTTATGGCTTCACTTTATGATCTTGATCGCCGGCTGAATCGTAATGCTGAATACCTGGTTCATTAGAATGGCTTTTTCACTCTCTCACTCTCAACTGCTACAGAGAAATGAATGTTTTTTTTGCACTTTGAATAGGTAAGTAATTATTAGAACTTAAAACGGGATATTTACCTTGTGTATTTTTGTTTTGAGCTATAATTTAGAATGTTTAAAAACCGAAAAAGTTCCGTAGAAAGTTCGCGAGTCGACACGGTGAGTTTTGTGTGTCGGGAACAGAATCGTGTGTTTAGTGATACATGTGACAGTGGTAGCGGTGTCGCTAACAGAAAACGAACGAGAAAGAGGGTAGACCGATTTGTCTGCTCATAAACTTCCACCCGCAATTACTTCAGTTCATCCGTGATCATGGCGCTTGCAACAATGCCGAAATATCGGAAACTCAAAACAATACGTCGTTTTAAGTTCCAATGATACTGTTAGTGACCATGTTAGCTTAAAAATGGTAAGTAATTATTGCCTATCTATATTGTTACGCCAGTCGCTTAGCTAAGTAGGTACGTCGAGAAACTTCGATCGACATCTAGAATGTTCGAGACACTAACGCCACCTGGCGGCGAGTAGCAGTACTGAGTATATCGAGAAACCTCGACCGACTTCTAATACGTTCGATACACTCACGCCATCTGGCGGCGAGTAGCAGTACTGAGTATCTCAAGTAGCTTCTGGAACATTCTAGGCAGTTAGTCGATTTTACAAGAATGTTCTAGAACTCATAGATCGGGGTATAAATAGATCGCAGAGGAACGCAGACGGCTATCCCGAACCCCAGCTCGTAACATGTAGCGTTGTAGTCGATTAAACTAGAAGTCGACTACCACACTAATCTCTAATGTCTATGGTTTCACGGAGTGACAACACTTAGGCGCTCTCAGCTATAAATTCTAACCCCTAGTCCGCGAAGCTCCTTTTCTCGCCGCCTACTGTTGCAAGTAACTTATATAGAAACCTCTCTGTGCCCAAGGGTAAGTGCTCGTTGTATCTGCCATTTTCTCTCCATCTTGCCAAATTGTAATCCTTTTATTTCGCCATAATCTGCAGCGTTTGTAAATTTATATAATTGCCCGGTTGTCAAGATGGCTTTCGTCTGGAATGTAAATGTGTTATTTCATTGTCATCTGTTTTCCACTAGTGTTTCTAAATTGTGGAGCGTCCGCATGCCGCAGTATTACTTTTCTGCAGTGTCATAGCAGCTACGAGCTTAAACGCCTTGCACGCGGTTACCTTTTATATCGTTGCACGCGGTATGCGCACGCTTATCTCTATTTAACCTTTGTGAACCGCCACGATGGTGAGTCCCCCATTCGTTTCCCTGGTACTGTTCCTTGGGCTTACGGCTGGGAGACGCACGCATCGCTGGCGCTCACGATTCCTGGCACCACGCTTACGGAAGCACCCTTCGTGTGATTCCAGGGTTTTTTTCTTTTCCTCCTTCGTTTCCCTACTGCCTTGGGTCTCGAATTTCAACTACCTCAACGGCTGCCACGCGACGGGTGTCACCGCTGCCTCCGCGTACTACTGCCGGAGAGACGCGCTGTCGCGTGGTCTACCTGCAACAACCTCTGTGCCTGCCACGTGCGAGTTGGGTGTCAAGCTGCCTCCGTGGCTATCCGCTGGAGAGACATCCTCCCCCGTGGCCTGTCCTGCACAACCTCTGCTTCGGACACGTGGTCGCTGCCGGCTTCGGGATCGGCCCGCCGGTCTGCGTGCGTCGCGGCCTGAGCTCAGGGTAGTACCATCCAATACCTTCGACCAGTGAGGGAACTCTTGTGAACTGAACCCACCCCCTTCGTAAATAAATGCTGTAAACCTGTGGTCTTCTGTTTTATTCTAACTCCACCTAAACCACTACGCCACAAACAATATGTATATAGATTTTCTGATCTATGACGGTCATTAACATTAAAGATATTATATCATTTCGCAGTCATAAGCTCCAAATTATGGGAACTAGTCTCTTGCTGGGTTATTGTGATACCCAGTTACTGGTTTTTTTAAGATGGAAAATCATCCAATGACTGCTCCCCAATCTGGGCGAAGCGGGAGGGTGTGTCAAACTTTTACTACCTAAAACCAATGATATTATAAGTAAAAAGGTTTTTACCACCTTTTTACTTATAATATCATTGCCTAAAACCCATCCGTGTTCTGTCATTTGCCCTTTGCGTTTCGTTTTCGTATTTTTTGTTTTATGGTGGCAACTCTTTCGAACATTTCTGCAACCCTGGCAGTTACTGAGTTGGAGGAGGTGAGACAGGGAGTACCTCTCTAAAATTATGAAACAGTGAAAAACAAAATGATTTGAGAATACTTTCATTATGTGTGTTCAGTCAAGGAGTGGAATTCCCTGCTGGAGTCTCTGTTCCTCGATAGTTGCAACGTTATTGAAGATGTAAGATACTGTAAATTATAATCCCATCAAAAACATAAATGTGAAATGAGAGCCAAGTTCAATATTGTGATATATGCCTTGGTGTTGACATCAACGACAAAAGAAGTGAAATCTAAACGGGTGCCAAGTTCAATGGTCAGTCCTGAAATTTATTTATAACAACATAAAATATCATTTATTCTTATAATTTAGGAGAATATATTGTAGCCTAAGGTCTGACCTGGCTAGTTCTTATATACGAATTATTATGTTCGATGGTTAGTTTCTACCAGCAAGCCAAATTTTCGGAATAATAAAATAAGAACCGACAAGTAACAGGTTTAGAACTTGCGAAGGCTATAATATAATTCGTATATGAAAACTAGCCAAGTCAGACCTTAGCTACAATATATTCTCCTAAATTATAAGAATAAATGATATTTTATGTTGTTATAAATAAATTTCAGGACTGACCATTGAACTTGGCACCCGTTTAGATTTCACTTCTTTTGTCGTTGAAGTCAACAACCAAGGCATATATCACAATATTGAACTTGGCTCTCATTTCACATTTATGTTTTTGATGGGATATCATTACTTTTTGTACATAAATGAGTACTTAGTAGGTACTTATTTATAACAAAATTAATGCTAAATGGTTTTTTATTAAACTACTGTATTTTCCTATGTTTACATCTATGGTTTACGGGGTATAATTGTTCTGTTTGTGTTATTTTCTATATTTTCTTGTACCTTTGAAATGTTTGAGTGAATTGCCCATTCAGTATCCGGAATTATTTTTACGCGTTTTGCCTCCATGGTGTAGTGACCCTCTAAGATAATAGGTGGTGCTAGTGGTTGTAGAATACGGTTAGTTACGCCTAATAAATACGAAAATTTACTGTATTCTTATTTATAAGTACAAAAACGGAAATATTACGATAAAAAAAAATTAAGGCTAGTATTAAACTCGTTATATATTTACGTAAAGATCTTAAAATCCACATATAGAGATTTACAGGCACTAATATTCCACAATAATATTCCACAACTTTTTCACACAACGCCATCTAGTCCCAAACTAAGCAGAGCTTGTGGTATGGGTACTAGACAACTGATAAACATACATATATATTTCTAAATACATACATATTATAGATAAATTACACCCAGACAAAGAACAAATGACCGTGCTCATCACACAAACATTTGTCCTAGGTGGGAATCGAACCCACGACCTTGCGCATAGCAGTCAGGGCCACTGACCACTATACCAACGGGCCTGTCAAACTGATTATAAGTTAAGTGAAAATTATAATAAAATGATAAAAAATTACCAGTTTCTGATTTTTTCCATTGTATTCACCTAATTACCTATCTGCATACCAAATTTGAACTTTCTAAGTCATCTGGAACTGGGTTATAGTTTTGATCTATAGGTCAGTCATAAAAATGTCTATTTTTGGACGTTAATATCTAAATAACCGTTCGAGATATGTTCATAAAATTTGGAATACATATGTATCTTGCCAGTTTCAATATATGAGCCAAATTTGACAAGTTTAGGTGAAATAGTTTTCGAGTTATGAGGGGCTCAAAAGTGGCTCCAAATGGTTTGTGTAATATTACACACGGTGAGCTGCGCGCCAGTACTTGGCTTGACACGCCCCCGCGTGTCTAGATATTTGTATTGTTACTTTTACGACGGACTCTGTTTGAAAAAAAAAGTTTTTGATTTGATAAAACCTTGGGTAGGGACATAATATGATACTTTTCTTGCTGAAAGAACATCTCCTTACGCGAGCAAAGCCTCGCGCATAGGCTAGTTCAAAATAAATGCTTTAAGTTTCAATAACTGGTACCACTCTGGTTTTTACACCACTTACCACATTTAAAAGGAATGTTATATTATTAATTGACTAGTCAATGCAAATAAAGTCTCGGCTTCTAGTCGAAGAACAAAAACTACGCTGCTCTCTTAAAACTACAAGATTAAAATAAATAAACACTACAATTAATATTTCTGTGTCCTATTATCAGAACAAAGTTTCAGTCATTAGCGCAGTTGTCAAGTACACCAGTGACAGTGGCGCCGAGCGGCCGACGTTGCAACTAACTTAATGTTATTAAACCTGGGTTTAATTGAAGATGCTCTGGTTTCTGAGGACTGGTTTAATTAGAAACTGTGAGGAATGTGATATTGAATTATTGTGAATAGTTATAAGGACGTTAACCTATCTAATTTAACATAACATCAGACTGGAATTCTCCGCAGGGTTTGACGTAGGTGAAGTGTTGTAGGTTAGTATCACCTTACTACTAAAGCCTGGTTTACATTTCAATAAGTACAGTAGCGAGTTAACTTGCGTCATCGGCGAGTTAAGTTGATATTGTAGTTTGAACGGCAAAAGCGAGTTAAGTAGCAAGTTATTGATTAAGTTGAGTTAAATAGATCGCGATCCTATTTTTCGGCGAGTCCAGTGCGAAGTAGCCCCCTCTCTCACGTCTCCCGCACCCCGCCAACTTAACTGGCTGGCATGTAGACGGGCGAGTTTAGTACAGCCATTGTAGGTTGCGGCCGCGAACACGTGTTATTTTTTTGTGTAAAAATGAAGAGGTCTGATAATACTTCATTTGCTTTTGTTCAAGAATACTTGAAACATGGATGTTTGTATAATTCAAAATGCACGTAAATTAGTATTAAGTAATTCAACGTCCATTTTCTGGATTTAAACAACTGTTTAGAAGGAACTAAACAACCAAACAACAAGCGTCAATAATCCTTATAATAAGCCTTATTAGTATGTTCGACGAGAATTTTAATTGTTCTTATGTTGTCGTTAATTACTCCTCAGATCAGAAGGTTGTAAATTTAGACAATAAGTAGACACCTTGAAAACAGATAAACTTGTATTTTATATACCACTTAAATTAAATACAAAGACACGGTCTATGACGTAAGTCTATACACGGTGTATACGCGGGTCTATACTGTGGCCTATGGGTAGCGACTGACTTCATTAGGAGCGGTTGGCCGTGAGAGCTCTGAAGGAGCTAGCTCAGCAAAATACAATGTGTCGCCACAAGCCTAATAGATAAGGTGTAGGACTTGTGATCGAGAGGTCGCGGGTTCGAGCCCCACCCATTACACTATTGCCGTGAACCCACTCCAGACACAAGCATATTTAGCTAGTAATCTTTTTTTTTTTAAAAAAGCTATAAACAACCGACGCGACTAGTCTTTTTCTCGACGTGGCAACTTATGACTACTCACTCGCCTACGTTTGGACGCTACTTACAACTTATTACTTAACCGTCTGAGTTCTTAACTGGCTACTGTACTTATTGAAGTGTAAACCGGCCTTATCATCAAGTATAGGTATAAGTACATATATATACCTATACTTACCAGTTATATATTTACCAGTTTTGCTTACATCCAATAAGGAATTAGGTTTTCGCCGGGGTTGCGGAAATGTTCTAACGAGGCCACGGCCCCGGAACGCAAAAGTAACTAAAAAGGAATCTAAAAGTCTGATACTCCTTTCCGCTACACCCAGATTAGAGTCATTTGATGATTGCCGTCCCGAAAAAATTAAAAATATGGCATGAGATTCAATAATAATAATTGTACAATGAAAAGCCTCCAGCATGGACTTCTTAAGAAAGTTATTAAGAGTTTATTTGTAAAATACAGAGTAAGTTTTGGTTCCCACAACAATCATGCTTCGAAAAAAAGCACTTCTTTTAAAAGTCCAATTCATTTATATTGATTAATATATTTCCAAGAAATAAATATGAATCCTAGTCCCTAAGGATATAACGGTTAAACGGCTTTAATTTAAAAAAAAATAGAACGACTAGCTGATTAAACTTTAATTAAAATTTATCTTTAGAAATGCTTTTTATTAAAAAAATTGTGAAATAATAATATATATTACTGATTATAACTAAAATAAATAGTTCTAAAGGTACAACTATAACTAATGATAGCGCCATCTATGATTGACAACGTGAACTAAGATGTAAGACAAGGGTGTCCGTAGTTTATAGCAATAACCGCATTGGCGCTGCCGTCTCCTTAAGATGCCGTCTGTCACCATGGCAACCAACGCAGATGTACGAAAACTGGAGGCGGCAACTTTCATGAAGAAAATAGATTTTTTGGCTGCAACTTAGGAATGCTATAATCAAACAATTTCAATTTAATTTATGAAATAAAAAATACTTAACGTTTAGTCATGCATTTTTGTTCGGAAAAGAATGGGTAAGGAACTCCATAAGATAGATTATGTTATATTCACTCAAAGAGCCGGAAAACCATCATCAGATCATCTGTTTACCCCCCTTGGCGTAATCATCGTCATAGCTACAACGATATTTATGAAACCTTGAACAAACAAAACTCTTATAACACGACAAAATTAACCGTGGGTAGTCTTTGTTTCAACGTACCCACTAAAACTGGAAATATAAAATTCATATTGGTACTGGCACAAAGGAGTTTACATGCATTCGTACAAAGAACACAGATATAAAATAACTATGTGTGCTCAGTTACCTTCTCGTCAAAGTGTCCCGCTATTGTTTCTTCTGTGTACAAAGTTGGAGGTGGCTGGCGCGGAAGAATACGTTATTTCTGGTTATTTCATAGTTTATGAATAGTTCTCAGGCGGTATGCTTCCCTGGTAATGTAAGATTGAGTTTGAGGGCATCCTTATTCTTGCTTAATCCTTTTGAGAATATGAGCGTGATGGTTTATCAAGCTTATTATTATATATTATTTATAGATTATCTTATCTTATTAATATTAGGCATCGCATTTATTATTATGCGAAAGTTTGTGAGGATGGGTTTGTGGAGAAAACTACTGAACATATCTGTGACATTTGGTAAGAAGTTGATCTCCTTTTTTGCCGGGTGAGAACATCATCGAATGACTTCTCCCGCTCTGGGTTAAGCGGAAAGGTGTGTCAGACTTCTACTGACTAAAAACCCACCCTGTTCATTCAGCTGCCCGTAAGTTCCGGGGCCGCGGTATCTCGTAAGAACATTTCCGCAGCCCAAGACTATATAACTACAATATTTTTTTCGGGGTCAAAATCAGGAGATGAATTCTGCCGCTTTGGGTGGAGCTTAAGGGAGTGCCAGACTTTACTGACTAATACCTAACCCACCTTATTCCTTCAGTGGCCCTTGTATTCCGAGGCTGCGGTATCTCGTTACAACATACCCGCAACCACGACAGATATACCAACAATACTGGAGCCTTTCGTCAGTGAAAACAATATCATAATAGGATCAGAAACTCCAAAGATAACCTTTTAAAAACCAAATCAGAAGTATTAAGTTTTGTTTGGTGTTCGCATCAAAAATTAAGATAATTATCTTATGGAGAACCAAACATTACTTCAACTTAGGTGGCAGACAGGTGGGTTGGTAGGGAGATTTGCTTGTAGTATAGATGTCTAATCTTCTAATATCACTCTTTCTGTTGGCTAATATCTATAGGTACTAATGTAAGAACAAGACACTGGTTCTTATTATACAGTTAACATTAGCACAGGAGCCAGAGTCACAAACCAATTGTTATGTGTAATTACGTTAATAAAGATTATTATTCCCATCTCACCTGACAATTATTTTCCCTTTCTCTACCGGTCTACCAGACAAAGGTAGGTACTGTAGGGTAGCATCCACATTTGGTCAATATGCTGTCTTGTCGTGTTGCCCAAACGAGAGTCTCGCAAGAGTCTTGCAATTAGCGATTATCCTATTGCTATTTATTAAACGGTAGTTGAGATCTCAGAACAATGTAACAGACTCTGTTACATTATTCTGAGATCTCAACTACCGTTTTTGAGATCTCAGAACAATGTAACAGACTCTGTTACATTATTCTGAGATCTCAACTACCGTTTAATAAATAGCAATAGGATAATCGCTAATTGCAAGACTCTTGCGAGACTCTCGTTTGGGCAACACTACTTGTCATACATAATAAGCGTTTCTCCTTCACATTAATTATTGTGCGCACGGCCAAGGTGAAAGAAAAACAAAATATTTGACCCAGTTTAACATAAACACTTAATTTTAATAAAAAACAGCATTGTATTTGGCACAGCTGTGCTAAATTTTGGAACTCTGTGCCGGATTTGTGGTACCACTCCACTGAAAGCGGGACGAGTCATTTAATAATTTTCTCACCAGAGATAAAGGTATAGATAGATAGATAGATAGAATGTAGTTTATTGTACACCAAAAATTTAAACACACTTACATAACCATATTGCTATAACTTTGGTTACAATGGCGGTCTTATCGCTGAGAGCGATATCTTCCAGACAACCTTTGGAAGGACTTTAAAAGCTTTAAATGAAATGGGGAGGGCTAAATTAGTGTACTACAAATACTCATGTAACGGAATAAACTAATTAAAATATATTATTATAGTCTCACATTACGGAAATACACTGTACTTGCATGAAATCGAATAAAGCCGCAGTATAAAATTTATTCTTCACGTGGGTGTGAAAGTGATAAATTAAGTATGTCAACAGAATGGGCCACCGTTTGTTAATTAGGTAAATATGTACGTGTTTGCCAGGAGACGGTAATTGTATTAATATTCCGCTCACAAACCTTATTGTACCTTAGAAGGAGTGAAATTCCCTGCCAGAGTCTGTGTTTCCGGATAGCTATAACCGGGGGGTCTTTAAGTCAAGAGAGAATAGGTTACTTGTAGGTAAGCGTGCTTCATCTTCGACCACATCATCGCTTACCATCAGGTAAGATGGATGTCTCGCTGTCCCACAAGGGATTTCTAAAGTCCCGTCACAGATAACTTTATTCATCCAGCCATCTCTTTCTGGACCGACCGGATTACCAGTTAAAATGAAATCATCAGTAAAATGAACTCAAAGCAGTTCCCGATCGATTAAGATGAAACATTGCATACACGTTAAGTTTGGATGACAATCCATGATTAGCTAAGTTGCTTCCTTATAAAACGGCAATAGCCTAAAGGATAAGGTATCGGACTCGTGATCGAGAGGTCACGGGTTCGAATCCCACCTATGACAATATTGCCGTGACACCACTCCAGACACAAGCATATTTAGCTTAGTTAGAGGGGTTAACAAGATTGCTAGTCATGTGAATTCTACCGTAATTGCTAGTATTCTTTAAAATAAATGTGATGGACGGCATGATAGTTATTTAGTTATTTTTTGTGCACCGCCATGGTATGACGAAAAAAGTTTGATTTAATTTTTTTTTCTTTTATTTTTTTTATCACGAATGAGCCTTGAGCTCTTGACCCGATCACACCTGATGGTAAGTGTAAGATAAGGTCTACGATCGAACGAGCGAGCCCAGAAAAAGCCTATTCACTCTTGCTTTGAAGGCTGACGGATCATTATGTGGCAGAAGCCAGCAGAGAGTTCCACACCTTGGCTGTGCGCACAATAAATGTTGAAGAAAAGCGTTTAGTACGACAAGATGGTATGTCGACCAAGTATTGGATGGTATCCTGCGGTACGTCTGGTAGACCGGGAGTAAAAGGGGGATGAAGGGATTAGGTCGTGGAGCTCCTGCGCATACTCTCCGAAGTATAATCTGTAGAAGATAGACAGGCAAGCAACGTTTCGCCGGTGAGCCAGGCTGTGAAGATTGCCTGCCAGAACCTCGTCACCTATGAGCCTTTTTGCTCTGCGTTCGATCGAGTCAAGTGCAGCTAGCTGTTATTTGGCTGAGCCATCCCACAAGTGACTGCAATACTGCATACAGGAACGGACCTGTGCTTTATATAAATTTAAAAGCCGTCCAGGTGTGAAGTATCGCCTCACTTTTTGTAGGATACCCAGCTTTTTGCCTGCAGTCTGAGCTTTAGACTCAATGGTTGAGCCGAAGTTGAGGTCAGACGTCAACTCCATGCCCAAGAGCTCCAGGCGGTCGGTAATAGGTACAGATGTACCTCTGAAGGTAGGGGCCCATTCAAATTGGCTCCTTTTAGCAGAGAAGAGACAAGTCTGTTTTTATAGTGTTGAATTTGACCAGATTGTTATTGCCCCATTGGGAAACGCGATTTAAGGTCAAATTCGTTTGCTCTACCATGGCCTTTAAAGCGGCTATTTCGTCCCTTTCAGCTCTAGCACTGGACAAGTATCTCTCTGAGACTGTTTTTTATTTGAATTGTATATCGTAGTGATAAACAAATCAGCATAATAAATCTTAGTCTTACTTATCACGTTTACGTTTATCACTACTTAAACAAGCCAAAAAAAATCAGCATACATTTCAGACATAAAATCTTACGCAAACACTGCATCTGAAAGTAGGGGACCATTCTAATTGGCTCCTTTTAGCGGAGAAAAGACAAGCCTGTGTTTTTAATGCGTTGGATTTGACTAGATTGTCATCGCCCCATTGGGAAATAAGATTTAAGGTCAAATTCGTTCGCTCTATCATGGCCTTTCTCTTACTATTTTGTTTATCTGATATATATTCTATTACATTCACTGCTTAGTGATATGATTGCGTTTAGCCACTATGTTACTAGATTTGTAAATAACTGTCTTTTGTAAAGACATCATATTCTATAAGCTATATTTTATTAGCAATGCCCGCGACTTTGATAGCTTGGATGTAGATATTAACTACGCGGCTTTTCTCGTGCATATTCCGTAAATAAAAGTAGATATCACAAGCCCTATAATCTCCTTTTTCTCCATTGAATCCCCCATTCAAATCGGTTCAGCCGTTCCAGAGATTTATCTGTTCAGAAAGACTCAAATCAAAAAGATGGTTTGTATTTTAGGTATTTTAGTATTGAGTAAATGACTTTAAGAACTTCAGAAAACACAGTTATTTTGCTTTCAAAATACTGATATGTGATAATGGTCTATGCTTTCATAGACCATTATCACATATCAGTTCTAGCTTATATGTTTAGATGTACCTATATAAGTTAAGGAGACCTCGACACTTAGTCGCATGATTAGACAGCGTAATTAAGGATCATTCGTTTTACTTCAATTAAAACTTTTAAAAGAAAATTCTTAGTAAAAAAAGCCAATTCTGTCTACTAATCCTATGACGTCACGTAACTTCTAAAGAATCATTTAAAATGTTCCGTCGCTCGTTAAAATGTCGTTAAAATACGTTCGACACTTTTTGCTCTCGCCGCCCTGGTTCTAATGCGAATGGACGCTGAATTGATACGGACCACGTACTACGTTGTATTTTGACCTATACACTTTATGTGAATATTATTTTACTATAAAATAGTGATCATATGTTATAAGAACCTACCGCACTTTTAGTACAGTGTGTCAGGACGTCGAGCTAGATTTATTTAGTAATAGTATAAATAAATTAAAGAATTTAGTAATGTTTTTAGGGTTCCGTAGTCAACAAGGAACCCTTATAGTTTCGCCATGTCCGTCTGTCTGTCCGTCTGTCCGCGGTTTAGCTCAAAAACTATTGGTATTAGAAATTTGTACTTTGGCATGAGTATACACGTTAATGACGCCAAAAAAGTGGTAAAAATTTTTTTTGAAAAAAACAATTATTTAGGGTACCTCCCATACATGTAAAGTGGGATGATAATTATTTTTTTTCGTTCTTCCCATAGTGTGGGATATCGTTGGATAGGTCTTTCAAAAATATTAGGGGTTTGGTAAGACGGTTTTTTGATTAAGTAAACCGTTCGTGACTTATCAAGCTTTAAAGTACCAATTTTCGTTAGAGTCAAGTGTCCCCCCCCCTCTATCAACCAAACGGTTGTAGTTAGAAATTCAAATGTCACGGCAGTAGTACCTATATATAACGAAATTTAAAGGAAAACTATCACACATAAGTGGGCTTTACAAGTTTACGAGTAATAGTCGACGAATTGTATTTGACTCGAAAATTTCGAACAACTCTACAGAAATGTCGATAGATGGCGCTAAGCGCCAGTTTTATCGTGCTAGCTTCTTGTGACGATTGAGTAGTGTAGCTCTGTGTCCGTATTTAAATTCATAACACCGGCTATGACAAGTTTTATACAAATCTCTAAAAAAAATTAAAACTTTTCGTGCAAAATTGTCGGATCAGGTGAGGATTTGTATACGAAGTCAAATTAGTTAGGTAGTCATGTTTGGCTTTTAGTTAGAGCATGGTACGAAACGATCAGTCAGCGAATACGACACGCACTTGGCTGTTATAAAAACTACGGAACCCTACACTGGCGTGGCCCGACACGCACTTGACCGGTTTTTTTTTTTTTTCAAGGTTTAGTTTTTTAGAGTTTAATGTTTAAATTGTATAACTCTCGTTCGTTTGTATTGTTTTTCATTAAGGCTTTGAGTTTCTGTATCTGAAATAGTAAAATTTTTTGTTTGTCTGTCTACAGTAAATCTTATAATTATAACAATTAACATAAATGTAAAAACTTGTAATTGGCCATCGGCTAAATATTCTGTTAATAAGCCGTAAGTTTTATTAAAAGTAATAAAATAAAATAACGTATTTGAAGATAATATTTAGTGTAGATGCATTTGTAGATTATTTAAAGGTACAAAAAATGGCACCACCAATCGTTTTTTTTTAATGATTTTAAGCTTGCGTTTGACCACCATCTCACCTGATGTTAAGCGATGGTGCGACCAAAGATTAAGCACGCTTGCCTAGAAGTAACCTTTTCACTCTTGACTTAAAGACCCCCCAGGTTATAGCTATCAGGAAACACAGACTTCGGAAAAGAATTCCACCCCTTGTTGCACGCACATTAAAAATAATGCCTAATTATTTATTAGACGTTTTTCAATTCGCTTAAGTTGGTACTTAATTACTAAAGATTTAAGTCAGCTCCAGATTTAATTAAAGAGATTTAGAATCATGAACTAGATAGTATATACTTTAACTGCAATGCAGTAAAAACCTTTTCCTTTGGGCGAATTATTTTATAGCTACTGGCGCAGAATCACAAGGAATTGGCAAAGAGTCCAAGAATAAAACTGTTACATTCCGCAGTAGGTTTTAACAAATACTATTACACGAAAAGTTCGTTTATACGGAAAAGTTTAATTGCTTTCTGAAAGCAAGCAGTTTAAACTTACTGTACACGTATTGTCCATATTAATTTTTAAGGTAAAAATATTAGGCAACCATTCTTACTACCGTTAATAGGCCCATAAGAGATTGTCGGGGTCCATAAGGGGGCCGTTGCCTGCCGGGGTTGCGAAATTGTTCGAAAGAGGTACAGCGGTCTCGGAACACGAAGGGCATATGATGGAACACGGATGGGTTTTAGTTCGTAGAAGTCTGACACGCCCGCCCGCTTCGCCCAGATCGGGAGGCAGTCATTGAATGATTTCCCATCCTTACAAAAAAAAAAAAAATGTGCACTTGAGTCTTTTTTTAAAAAAACTTAAAAAAGATTTCCAGACTTCTGACTACCCGTTACGGCTGTCATAGATGTAGAAATAGTAGCCGTAACCAACGGCTTAAAGTATTTTACAAGGCATGACATCGCCAACTTCCGAACTCCGGGTTACTACGGAGAAATTCTTTACCTATAATATGCTTGTGTCTGGAATGAAAACGGCAATAGTGTAGGTGTGGGGTTTGAACCCGCGACCTTTCGATCACAAGGCCGACAACTTACCTATTAGACTATTGCCGTTTATAATTCATCACTTATTACTAAATTTAGCTTTTAAATGCCTTGAATTTGAATGTAATAATAGGCTTAAGAAATAATTGTAATAACGTCGCTATCATTGACAGTATTTACCACAAAACAGATAAAAGAGGTTAGAAAGGAAATAGTTTCTGATTTGTATGAGAACGCTTGTCGCCGCTTGTCTCCCACTTTTTAGCTCCACTACAAGCAAGAGGCCCGTTACGTATGCGAATTACGCACACAAATAAATTACACACATACTTAAATCGAGACCTTGCTACTGATTGTAACTCACTGTCGATAAACATGCGCCGTGCATCATGACCAATTAGGGCAAAGGACAAAATGTCAATGGTTGAAGTGTGGAGGACGCAACGCATGCAGTACATTGTAAGCGGACTTGGTCATTGCGTTGATTAAGCGAGTACACATCGGGCAATGTATACTTTTTGTAACTTGTTGCAATAATGTTGTTAATGTTTGGAATTTCATAGTGATCAGAATATTTTTATGATTTTTACAAATAAAATTGTAATTAAATGTTATTTTCGACTTACCGATGGAAAGATATACATCCTCGCTCTATGCTTGCGGTCTGACTTTTTGTTTTACAGGTTATAATTGCACAACACGGCATTTTAAAGCAGAGCTCTGTGTTCCGAAGTAATCTGAAGCGCACTAAACGCGGTGAATGAATTAATCGGTCGCGCTATGATTTTCGTATCATAAATGTGGCGCGCTCGCCACGCCCACATTAACTTTCCAACCTTATTCATCTATTCCGTGGTGTTTACCCTCAAAATGCACTGTACATACAGAGTTGATACGACAGAGGGGCTTTAAATTACACTACGTATACTATACGTGTTTAGTGTTAATTTGATACAGTAAAAAATAAAAAGAGCCAAAAAAATTGTTTTTTCAAACAAACTATATAGCTTACAAATCAGAGTAAAATGCAGCCACCCTTTGTAAATAAATGTGACTGACCTTAAATACCTAGGTAACAAAGTGGCAACGTAGCGCGGCGTGTGTTATCTCTTGTCTTAGTCAGATTTATCGCTTTAAGGTGCATCTCATCAAAATCATTTGCGACTAAACTACTTCTCCTGTTTAACTGATTTTTGGTACAAAGCTTGAAAATGGTACCTAGTATACGCAGTTTAAAGGAAACTCCTTGGTCGTATCAACTCTGTATAACTTTACTGGAGATACATCAAACTTTTAATTGATAATGAGGTGTACATTCACAAATCATGTAGGTATATTAGAAATAAGCCGTTGAATTTTTTAATAAATGAAAAAAAAAAGAAAGATACCACGAAAAATTAGCAATGCGTTTACATGTAACTACTAATATTACATTGATGTACATAACTATGTGGAGCAGTGGTGGCACAGTAATTACGAGACCGACTTACAAGTTTTAGGTCGTGAGTTCGAAATCGAACTCATTGTGGTGTACTACTTTGGGTAGTTTATATTACTGTTCTCAAAACCGCTGTTTGAAAAACATCGTGAGGAAACCGCCGCGCCATATAAAAAAAAACTTTTTATTTCAAATAAATATACTATGACCGAAATTTCTAAGAATTGTGACATTTAACAATCCACACTTTACTGCTTGGTAGATTGCGTATCTTTCCCCCTCATAGAGAGCCTGTGTCCCAGCATTGGAAACGTAACAGGCTGAATTATTATAATTATGTTGAATAGTAGATTTTTCAAAAATAAAAATAATAATAAAAAATTCAAAATATGTTTATTTCTCAAACAAAATAATACAAACAATATTTATATAGATAAATAGTACACCGTGGACTACGCGCGTATTTATTTTCTCCTCTGTGTCAAATCCTTCCAAAGGTTGTCTGTAAAAGATCGCTTTTAGGGATAAGACCGCCCATTGTAACACACTTTTAGTTGTAAAGCCCTTATTGTTTTACTGTTATATTAATAAAGAATATATCATCTAATATTTTACATGAAATAATTAGCCGATTTATTATTGGTTGTGAATAGCTGGTGCCAGTGGTAGGTAAACACACACATACACCTGAAATACAGGTCACCAGGTCCCCACCGGTTCATTGTAACATATTTTACATCTGATATCACAGGAAGTAGTTTCCAAATAATAAAACAAAGAAAAAATACGATAATAGAATAATATGTTGTTAGACTTTTACTGACAAAAAACCCATCCTGTTTCAGTTGCCCTTGCGTTAAGCATAAGTTGAATTTAATCACTCGTTTTATCAATAAACAAACGACTCCCCAATTAATAAAAACTTTCATCCCAAATGATCAGTTATCTGTGAAACAACGTACATAATATTCTGGTTTCAATTTCAGCAATTACTTGCAACCATTAAAACTCATCGTTAAGTCAAGAATTTAATATCTGCTGCGCTCAGCCCTGGGTAACGTGCTCTCTGTGCTTATAAATGGACCTACTTAGTAAGTTTAATTTAGAATTTCATTGGATTATTTCTTATGTCAGTAATATAAATAAAGGTGTGTCCAAACATTGAGCAGCAAGAGAGCAACACGCGGCATTTCTAAGACTTAATGTTTGCGTGGCAGTCGTCTAAACATAGGGCGGCAGGCCGCGCGCGGCAGCCGCGCTCGATTGCCGCTCGATGTTTGGACACACCTTTATATTATTAGTATTCGTATGCATTCCGCTTCTTTTTTCGACAAATCTTTCACTATATAAGCAGCCATATGTGGAATGCATTGCCGATAGATGTGAGGCATGCTCAAATCTTACCAGCGTTAAAGAGAATGGTGAAGGAGCATTACCTCTCACTATAATTTTTCCACTGGTTTCTCTATCATACATTTGAGATTTATTAGTATAAGGTATTTATTAGTAGCTTAGATAAATAGGTATCAAACAACAATAATACTTTTACTTGTTAGAAAACTTGCTAACAATGAACTACGAAAGTCAACCTTATTGAGGTCGACTTTCGTAGTTAAAAGTCCTGGCTGTTGACTGTATCTTCACGCTACACTCCACCTCACCGACGCACTGCAGAGGATTATGCTGTAACCATAGCCTTTAATGCGTCATTAATTAGCGAGCGATTTACGCTTGCACGCATTTGAAGCGACAAAAGCCTATAAACAATGCAAAATACAGTTTTAAAACCTTTAGATTAAGTAAGGCGGCCGTTTTATCATAAAATCAGTTCATAGTCACCATCATTATTTTGTTCTGAATAGCTTCTTCACATTCTGCCATATGTGGCGTGTAAATATTGGTATTTACATAATTAATTAATAATTGAAACAGATAAGGTCATTCTTAGCATTACTTACTATGAAATGAACACTAAAATAAATTTTAGTTGAAATAATAACATTACAATTAAATATGATGTCAAGATTTTATACATATGAACGAAAATTTCATCATGGTAGGAGGTTATTCTCACAGAACAGAAAATTATTTTCTATTCCGTGGTATACGTAAGTTATTTGTTACTGTTTGTTATATTGCGAACAAATAGAAATGCAAGGAGTTTTTATTCGTCGTGGACTGTCTGTTTTCTTCAGAGAAACTGTATGATGAATTGCCTGATACTTATAAAATCTTTCATTTTCCATTAATAATAATTCTGTTCCTTTAGTTCTGTTGCTTTTCTGCTCCGGCGGCTGCGGTATCTCGTTTGAATATTCACACAATCCTCTAGATTTGGTGAAATTATAACTTAAAATACATAATATCTATCTTTTGTGATTACTATTATTATAATAAGGCAATATTTATGCTAAGACACGCCTGATTCAAGGACATTAGTTTCTGTTTGCAAAATAATAATAAATAAATCTTGCTTTACTACAGATAGCAAGATCCACAATACTTTAACAAAAAAATACTTTAGAGAAAGAGATATAAAAATATGCGATACAAAATTAGCAGGCAAAATTTCTTTGTTAACGTTACTAACGTACTAGAAAAAGTGTTTTTACATTTTATATACATACATATTGTTTACATTTTTAAAGATTCCTATAAAAAAATATTTAAAATTATAAAAAAAAACAGTAGCCTGCCGGTATCGGGAGCAGGGTCCAAGCTACCGGTGGTCAGGGCTCTTGAGAGAGGAACCTCCTAACAATTCGCGCCGTGTCCAGAAGTACTGCTGTCTGGATCAAGCCCTTGATCTAGCTGCCCAACGAGAGTCTCTTCAGGTGTTGGTTAAGACTCTTGGCTCTTATACCATTGGCTAAGACGACTATCGGCACAATGATTGCTGTATCCACATCCCACATGTCGACAACCTCGCGAGCCAGATCAAGATACTTAAATTGCTTATCTTTCTCGGCTTTCACGAGGTTTTCGTCATGAGGGACCGCTATATAAACAATCATTGTGCGACGCTCTAATCGGTCTATCACCATTATGTCAGGCTTATTGACAACAATAGTCCTGTCAGTGATGAACTGATGATAGACCGATCTCAGTACAGTGTAATATTGCCATTTTCGAGAACTGGGTCGGGCACATATCTATAGTACGGTACATCTGATTCCACGAGATTGTATTTAAGAGCAAGTTGCTGGTCCTCCTGGCTACAAGGTTGTGTCTATGCAAATAGTCTCCGTTAGCCAGACGAGAACAACTGGAGATAATGATAATTTCCTTTATCATTATTATAATACATAGAGCACCTGGCGGAGGGTATTTCTTACTTGTCTTAAAGAAAGGAATGATTGCTGAGATTATAGTTAAACAAAGTTTATTAATAAAGAATGAAATAAAAATGTATGTAAATTACATACAAACAACCATGGCAACCCATGTTTTTGCCGGGGTTGAGGAAATGTTCTAAAGAGATACCGCAGCCCAGAACGCAAGGGCATCCAAAGGTACAGGGTGGGTTTTTAGTCAGTAGAAGCCTGACACTCCGCTCCACCTAAAGCCGCGAGAAGTCATTCGATGAATTCCCCGAAAAAAGGACAAAAATAGCTACATTTTTATGTCTTCCTGTTTCCAAAACCAATAACTTCCTGGTACATACAGCTACGCGGAACCCAAACGTATCTAACATACCATCAGTATGCGGGAAATCGAAGTTTTTATCTACCACAGCCGCCATATTTTGTCCGTCCCCTGTTATTCTGCCACTAGTTTTTAAACGGATGACACTCATGCAATATCGATTGTGGCCTTTTAGCATTCACAATTGGAATTTATAAAACAGTTATGAAAATATTCTAGTGGTTTTATTTTAAAAGCTATAAATCCATTAAGCATTGTATACTAAATATATTGCTTAGTGGGTGTTGTGGTATGTGACTGAAAGTGTTCCGCGTGAACTGTTTGCTATATTTTAAAAGCCTGTCTTCATCGTCATATTATGTTAAGCCATTTCTCAACTGCTGTTTTTTTATGAACAACATACTCGCGTTTGACCACTCTGCCTCATGATAAGTGATGATATGGTGGTAGATGAAGCAAGCTTACATCATATATTTTTTTAACGTACCTACGTGAAAGCAGTAAATTATGCCGTAATAATTTATAGTTTAATCTCTGTTTGCGTTTTTGTGTAATTAAATTATGTTTATACCTGTCAAAACTATACCTATTTTATAAACTTTCAAAGGCGAAGTGTAGCCCAATAAAGTGTTTTATTATATTGTGTTGGTGTAACTTAGGGTAAGTGCATTATCAGGGCCGGATTAACCATTAGGCGGAGTAGGCAACTGCCTAGGGGCCCCGCATCAACTAGGGGCCCAGGCCCTAAGCGCACACCAAGAAAACATGTTTCTTCGCACGAGGATTTGATGTGCGTGTGTACTTAGGGACCTCACTTTTATCTCACAAAATCAGATTCTGCTCCGACGCTCGCCCGCGACAGTCGTGCCGCTCCGCGCTCTCGATCGTTCCGTGCCTGAGTCATCGCTCCGTTCGTCACGCCCGCCGTGACGTCACTCGTAGTCGCCGACTACGACGCCTGGTCCGGATCCGCCTTTTTCGAGGCGGTGAAGGATATCGTGTTTCTCTAACAGAGAATTGTCAAAACAAATTGGTTTGGCCCCTTCAGGGTAAAACCACAGTATCGTGGTCCTTGGTTGGAAACCTCACGGTGTCAACAATACCAAGGGGGTGCTGACCCGACGCACCCGCTGATCCCCTTCAGGGTGAAGCAGTCAATTGGAGTCGAGTGCTAGGTTTTGGCCTTGGGCGATCTCCTAGTCAAACCTAGTCACTGAGTTCTCTTCACAGCATACACACCTAGTGTCGGTTGGGTGTATCTACCCCTTCGCACTAGACCCAATAGGGCCCGGTTCGCACATTAAGATTGGCGACCGGATTACAAGCTTAGGGCACACCATTAGGCACACACCTCCCTGCTATCCCCGCAGGGAGCGAACTCACCTCCGGGTCATTCCCGCCCGGAGGGTTAGGCAAATAGGGCCCTTCAGGCCACATCAGACGGCAACAAAGCTACCGAGTTTGTCTGGGTTTCTCTTCTCGGTAGCGAAGTGTTAGGAGAAACTCCGGGGCAGGGCTCTTTGGGGACCGTCTGCTCGGGGAGCTCACGTTTGACGTGTCTCCTCGAGGCGCTTATGTTAGGATTAGGAGATTAGGATGCCCACCATTGTCGCCTCCAACATGGAGGACATGGCAAACATAGTAAGGGATCTCATGACAAAGGTAGACTCCCTACAGATTCGGTTGAATCGTACAACCGTGTTATTAGGAGATATCCTAAATAAAAACCCCGCCCTACAAAAGGAGTTTGAGAAGGAGATTGACGCCATAAAAGTCAATCCCGATCTCATACACCCCCCCGCGTTGCCACCCATCCCGCAGCCGGAGATAGATCCCACCCCCGCGCCCATCGCAGATAGGTCCCCTTCCCCCCCAGACGTCGAAATGGACTCTGAGGAGGAGGAAAAAGAGAGCTCGGAAGGCGAGCGCTCGGAGCGCGCAGAGAGCATACACTCTGAGCGCTCAGAGCGAAGCGGAGTCCGAGCACTCCTCCGACCAAACCTCTTCCTCCGACGAGTTTATCCTCGTCGAGGGAAAGAGGAAGAAGAGGTCGCAGGCCTCGTCCTCCACTCAGCCCCCTAAGGCCAAGAAACCCTCCCCTCCCGAGCCAGCACGCTTAGTGCAGAGCCAGCCCTCCACTTCCTCGGCCACTAGGCCCAGCCCTACCCAAACCCCAGTCGTCAGCGCCTCAGTGCGCAAGACCATCCCTCCCCCACCCATCTTCATCCATGACAAGGGGGCTTGGACAAACGTGTCCAAAGCGTGTGGCGAGCAACGCATCGCCTACACGAATGCCCGCGCCGTTCAGAACGGCATAAAAGTAGGGTTAGCGACAGCTAACGACCACCGCGCGCTTTCGAAGCTACTCAAGGCTCGAAATATCCCCCACCATACTTATACGCTCCATGAGAGCAAGCCCGTTCGGGTGGTCCTCTGCCGGATCCCCAGTGAGATCCCCACCACCGAGATCGTCTGCGACTTAGAGTCCCAGAACATCCCGGTGATTGAGGTGCACCGTATGCACGGCAGAGGTGGCAAGGCGTCTAACAACGTCCTCGTCATCTGCCACCCCGTCTCCGAAGGTCCCCACCCCATCTTTGCGCTGAAGACTGTATGCAGTCTTTCAGGAATTCTAATAGAGAAGCCACACAAGAGTGGCACGGTAGGCCAATGCCACCGTTGCCAGTTATATGGGCACGCGCAACGAAATTGCTTCGGCAAACCCCGGTGCGTAAAGTGCCTGGGCGACCACGGCACCGCCGAGTGCAGTCGCCCAAAAGATAGGTCCCAGTGCCCAGACCCGCCCAGCTGCGTGCTGTGCGGGCAATCTGGCCACCCCGCCAACTACCGAGGCTGTCCGAAAGCCCCGAAAACCTCCGCCCCTAAACTGGCAACGCGCGCTAGCGCACGCCAGGGACGAGAGTGTCCTACACTCTCGTCTGAGCTTCCCCAGACCCTCAGTCCCCAGCGTCCAACTCCCTGGACAGCGGCGAATCACGCCCAAAACTTCCCGGCACTAAGGCCGAAAGTCCCAGGGCTGATGGATCAACCCATCATGCCCCCCGCTCCGGTCGTTGTGGCTTCTCAGCCTCCTCCTCCCCAGTCACCCCCTCGCTCAGATGAGCCGGAACTCGATCCGTTCCTCATCCTAGCGAATACATTTAAATTCTTCAAGTCCCCCCGCGCCATCCAAATGGCAACGGAGGTCGTGGCCTGCAAAAGCATTGAATCCCTGATTCAGGTATACTATAAGTATCCTGATGTAAAAAGCCATTTTGACAACCTTTTTAAACAGCCATAATGTATAACACGGCTAGTAAGAGATTAAAGCCCCGATCCCTAAAACTAGGTTACTTCAATGCCAATGGCATCACCAATCAACGGGACGAGATCGCGACTTTCCTTCGCGATCATAGTCTCGACATCCTTCTGGTCCAAGAGACCTTCCTCAAACCCCACCTTAGGGATCCCAAGATAGCCAATTACCGGCTAGTTAGGAACTATAGGACTAGATGCCACAGAGGTGGCACTCTAATATATTATAGGAACTCCCTGCACTGCATCCCTATGGATCCGCCGCCCCTTGCCCACTTAGAGGTATCCGTTTGCCGGCTAGGCATGACGGGCCATCCCTCTATCACAATAGTATCCGCGTATCTCCCACCGTACAACGACGTAGATTCAAATTCTTCGATAAACGCCTCACTTCGAAGCGACCTTACAGCCCTTCTTGACATGAGTGACTCCGTCCTTATAGCGGGGGATCTCAATGCCAAACATCCCGCATGGTGTAGTCGTATTACCAACCCCCGTGGGAAGGTACTATACGACCTCTGCACACCTCTCCACATAGATATCATAGGTCCTATGCGGCCTACTCATTACCTGTTCGAGCCATCCCACTTGCCCGACGTACTCGACATTGCCCTCCTGAAGAATGTGAACTTACGTTTGCACTCTTTAGAGACGGTAGACGAACTTGACTCTGACCATAGACCGGTGATCATGGAGTTAACTCCAAGATCGGGTCCCTATGACCCTAACCGCCCCCCTCCCACACAGGTGATCACTGACTGGAGGAAAGTAGGCCAATTGCTGAAATCCAACACGTCTCCTCACCTGGACAAGATCCCCGACCACATCCAGTCCGCCGCCGACACGACGGCTGCGATCGACTCACTCACGGAGCACGTACAATCTGTCTTGAACGACTGGTCAAGGGAGATTCCGGTGTCAGAGCACTGGCGCCGGAAGCTACCGGACGATGTACGGGCCCTGCTGACTGAGAAGAACGCAGCAGTCCGTGCCTACAGAGCTTTCCCCTGCCAGAATAACAAAACTTTCATGCGGTACTTACAGCGCAAAGTAAGTAACAGCATCAGAGAGTGGCGTGAAGCCGGCTGGGACAAGACCCTGAGCGAACTGGAACCCACCCACCATGCCTTCTGGCAACTGCAGAGGAAAATGCGCGCCACTGAGGTTGCCTCAATGCCTCCCCTTATCCGCCCGGACAAAAGCATTGCCTTCGACGACGAAGACAAAGCCGAATGCCTAGCCGACAGCCTGGAGGCCCAGTGCTCTCCCAGCTCCCAACCAGTCGACCCAGCCCACCTTGCCCACGTGGATGCTGAGGTCGAACGTAGATCTGCCCTGCCCCCTGTCGAGGACCCTGATGCTCCCCTCCCCCCCGTCACGGTAGACGAGGTGGAGGAGATCATCAAGAAACTCAAACCTAGGAAAGCTCCCGGGACTGACAGACTGACCACTAGGGCACTTAAACTCCTCCCACGTACGATCATAGTCCTACTGGCTGCTATCTTCAATGGCGCCTTGTCCAACAACTTGTTTCCACAAGCTTGGAAAGAGGCTATAGTGATAGGTATCTCAAAACCCAAAAAGCCCAAGAACCTCCCGACTAGCTATAGACCCATTAGTCTGCTCAGCGCCCTCGGCAAGGTCTACGAGCGGATTATTCTTAATCGGCTCAAGGACTTTGTCGAGGCCAAGAGCCTACTCCCTAACGAACAGTTTGGCTTTAGAGCCCATCATTCCAGTGTCCACCAAGCCCACCGCATCGTAGAGCACATTAGCGGCCGTTTTCAACGCGGTCTGGTGACGGGGGCCCTATTCTTTGATATAGCGAAGGCTTTCGACAAAGTCTGGCACAATGGCTTAATTTATAAGCTTTACCAACTAGGTGTGCCGGACCGTCTCGTGCTCATCATTCGAGACTTCCTGTCGAACCGCTCCTTCAGATATCGTATCGAAGGAGCGCTTTCCACTCCCCGCCCTATCAGAGCCGGCGTCCCTCAGGGCGCCGTGCTCTCCCCCCCACTCTTCACGCTATTCACTAGCGATATCCCCAAAAAGCCCCCAGTAGAGTTATCCCTATTTGCCGACGACACGGCCATCTACTACTCGGGACATAATCCCGTTAGCATCGCTCATACCCTCCAGACCTCAGCCAACGCACTAGGCGATTGGTTTAGGAAATGGAGGATTGAGGTAAATCCCGACAAAAGTCAAGCAGTCCTGTTTCGCAGGGCTCGCCAGCATAAACAATTCACCCCCCCTCGCCCGATCACTATGTTCGGCAAGCCAATCCCTTGGGAGAAGCGAGCCAAATACTTAGGTGTGATCCTCGACCAGTTCCTTAACTTCAGTGAGCACATAAAGTCGGTTCGCTCGCGAGCCGCTTTCGCTCTCGGTAGACTCCACGCCTTGCTGAATAAACACAGTAAGCTCTCCCTTAGATGTAAAATCCGAATATACACGACATGCATACGTCCTATCATGACGTATGCCTGTCCGGTGTTTGCTCATGCCAGTCCCAATCAGATCCATAGGATGCAAGTCATTCAGAACCGTTTTCTCCGAAAGGCCACGGGCGCGCCCTGGTTCTGTAGGAATGAGGATCTCCACGTAGACCTCAAACTCCCGACCATAAAGCAAGTGTTGAAACGCATGTCAGTGCGTTACTTCACCTCTGCTGATACCCACACTAACCCCCTGATCGTATCGGCCGCCCGATACAGACCCTCCAAGATTTCTCGGGTTCGTCGCCCGCGTAACATCCTAGACGAGCCTGACGACCCCACCACCATCCGACAAGAGAGCAGTAGGGAAACCAGCACTCTTAGAAAACACAAATACAGAACGCGTTCCTTATTCCGGCCTCGCCGACGAGGCCCATCGCGACGTCCGCGTACTTGTAATGAAAATCCTCCCCGACCTTTGCCAAACGAGCCAGCCCGCGATGCTGAGCCAGTAGCAATAAATACTCCCGTAAATAATATGACCCAGCCTGTCCCTTTGCTGCCCTCCCAAAATGACCCCGCTATGCCGAGGCCCGTACTCCACAGGGAGTGCCCTTAGCGTGCGGTCATTAGCTTTAAGTAAACTTTAGTTTGTAAGCCCTGGCTGGGGGCCTTTAATTTATTAGAGGTCACCACAGGACAGACCGGTTAAGTAGTACATTAGCCGTATAGAGCTAAACTACGAGTGGCCCTACCTAAAAAAAAAAAAAAAATCTCACAAAATACAAATCGTTAGATTTAGTAGTAGAATTAAAACAATTTTAGAACAAATCTGGGAATGAGTAAACAAATATATTAAAAACCACAGCCCCAGGTTATAGCTATCAGGAAACACAGACTCCGGCAGGGAAGCCATTGCACTCTTTAGCCGTACGCTCACTGAAAGTATTCCCAAAACATTTTGTGCGTATGGGTGGGATGTCATCACGTAACGATGGCGCATCGCCGTTTGTATTGTAGTCCAATGATGTAACGGGTTAGTGATTTAAATGTAACGATGGCGCATCGCCGCCGCCGTTGTATTGTAGTCCAATGATGGAACGGGTTAGTGATTTAAATGTAACGATGGCGCATCGCCGTTTGTATTGTAGTCCAATGATGGAACGGGTTAGTGATTTAAATGTAACGATGGCGCATCGCCGTTTGTATTGTAGTCCAATGATGGAACGGGTTAGTGATTTAAATGTAACGATGGCGCATCGCCGTTTGTATTGTAGTCCAATGATGGAACGGGTTAGTGATTTAAATGTAACGATGGCGCAACGCCGTTTGTATTGTAGTCCAATGATCGAGCTGGTTAGTGATTTAAATTAAGTGACTGCCTGTCTTGCCTCCACATTCCAGAAGCTGGGTAAAAGGATACCCCTTGGCAAGACCACTGTCAAATGAGGCTTCTAACTACCGTAACGACTGTCAAAGATGGCTAAATGACAGCTGGGACCTATATGGCTTAACGTGCTTTCAGCTACGGAGAAATCTTGATATGTTAAAATTGTCACCCATCCACGAATCAACCTCGGCAAGTGTTGCTTAACCTTGAAGACCGAGTCATGTGGTTATTATTATTTAGCTACGAGCGTATTAGATACATACATAAGCATTTTATTTGCAAATATAATGGGAATCAACGCTTACCTCGTGGCTTAAGATCGACTCGTGTGGCGGCTATTATCTAGCAGCCACAAGGCATATAAATATTCTGTTTAAATACCATGGACCACGAAAATAAGATGCTAATCTCGACACATGTTACTCGCGAAAAAGTCTAGTGAACAAAATGTGAATTAATGAAACACGCTAGCATGTTGCCCGACCGCGGCACCATTTGTGCGGAACCCGCGTCCATCGGCCGACCTCCATACAATTCGTGTATTTCTATTTCCCGAACGCTTCCGAAACTGGGTCGGTGCGCACCAATTATTTGGGTGGATGCTGTACATTTTTTATCATACTTAATTTTGTTTGAATTTGGAGGATTTGTATGCTGCATGTTTATGGGTTTTTATAATATTTTTTTCTATACGATAGTAGGCTTGCGCATGTGCACTTTGAACGTGACCTACAATTGACGGTGCATTGACACAACATTTTAATTATCAGTATTCACATTTTTTATGGCAACTGCCTCGTTGATGGTGTGGCCACAAGCGCGACTGGTGATCACGTCACGAGGTCTCGGGTTGAATTCCCGGGTCGGACAATGACAGCTATTGGGTTTTTCTGTAAGGAATTTCTCAGTAGTAGCCAGGAGGTTGATCCCGGCTGTGATTTGAACATCTTTTACAGTCGTTACGTGCAGTCAGAAGCCAGTAACTGTGACTTTGGTCTAGCCAAGGGGTATCGTGTTACCCAGTTACTGGGTTATGGAGGTCAGATAGGCAGACGTTCCATATACAACACTAGTACTCAGCTACATCTGGTCAAACTTGAAGCCGACCAAATATAATTGGAAAAGGCTAAACAGACGATAAAGTAGACATGGTTTTCGTCGGACTACTTGTATTTTCATTTAGGCTCTTCCCGTTGTTCACTTATTGATATTTTGGATATCATAACTGTAGGAATGGAACGTTATGACCGGATAATGAAATGAGACGTGAAGATGAATGACAGATGTGAAGCATAAACAAGTGACAGAGATGAATATACGAAATAGTCAAGGAGTGAAAGAGATAGCGAATGAATGTTGAAGATGTAGAATAAGTAAAGGATATAGAATGATATAGAACTAAGACGATACCATAAGGCCGCGCTCAGTTTGGACACGAATTTGTATCGTACGTAAACGTACGATCGTGGTCGTACGCTGAATACGTTTTACTCCGTCAAAAAGGTCGTGATATCGCATTCGTGAAGTCATCTTTGGTTGGAGCGCAATGAATAATCTGTATGTTCTAGATAATCTATACTAATATTATAAAGCGGAAAAGTTTGTTTGTTTGTTTGTTTGCTTGAACGCGCTAATCTTCGAAGGTACTGGGTGGATTTCAAAAATTCTTTGTGATTATGATAGGCAGTTTCATGAGGAAGGCTATAGGCTATCTAGCATTACGCTACTCCTCTCGGTTTTCCTACAATAAAGGTATTGGTGAAGTAAGTCGGAAGAAAATATGCCGCTAAATTACTATAATCACGTGAGCTGGCGAAATTCTGAGTTATACGTAAAGATCATGTACTACAAAAATATAGGTTTTATGTAGATCTAAAAAAAAGTCCGCGGTACTGCATATCTAACTTTTATAAATAATCCACAATAAGGCAAATTATGTTAAGAAAATATTTAAAAAATAAGGAATGACTTTGTAGTAATATTATTATGCGGCCATATTAATATTTGCGTTTGAAAGTAATTTCATCATCAAGACAATTTTATGAAGATTATCTTTGCCTTTTACAGAATATAATTTGGACTTATGATCTTTGTCAACTAGATCTCCCGAACGCCAAAATCATCACTTTTGCCGATGACACAGCGCTGCTTTTTAGCGGAGAATCATGGGAAAGGGTATTTTTTAATGCCCAAAATGGATTCAATGCCGTTAACAGATGGCTAATTAATAATATTCTGACACTAAACTTGGAAAAAACTAAATATATAACTTTCTCCCTACAACCCATTAGTACAACTAGTCTTCTACAACATCACATTACATCCCATTCATGTAACCAAGAAGACCCCAACTGCACATGTACAAAGCTACAAAAAACCTCGGCAATGAAATATCTTGGTATTATGGTCGATGAGAAACTTAGTTTTCACCGTCATATAGATATGCTTTCCGCGAGAATACGGAAGCTTATGGTAATTTTTAGGAATTTGCGACAAGTGGCCGATAGAGAACTTATCAAATCAGTATATATAGCGTTGTGCCAGTCCCAATTAACATACTGTATTACCTCGTGGGGAGGTACTGCAAAAACCCACTTCCTCAAAGTTGAAAGGGCTCAAAGAGCTGTATTAAAGGTAGCAAATCGTCTCCCATTCTTTCACCCTACTGACGATGTTTACAAGCTGGCAAAAGTGCTAACGGTTCGTCAGCTATATATTGTCCATACGATTATTAAAACGCACTGCCAAATGACTTACGATCCGGTCAAAATTAAAAATATCCGAAGAAAAGATAGGGTCTGTGAAAGGGAACGCTTACACACAAGTTTTTCGCATCACTTCTTTTGCTATCAAAGTAGTAATCTATATAACAAACTTAATAAGGTCTTATCTATTTACTCGGTCTCAAAAAATAGGTGTAAATCTCTAGTTAAAGAATGGTTGCAAAAGCTTAACTACACGGATACTGAAAAATTACTTAAATACCAGTAAAATCACACAATCTATACACACAAAATTACACACACACACACACACACACACACACACACATACACACATCCATACACAAACACACACACACACACGCACATACACACACACACAATCAAACACACAAGGTCATAGTCAAAATTATTAATATTTTATTAGTTATGTTTAACAGTTAATGTTTTTGTTATTTTTTTTAGTTTATCGACATCTGTATCTCTTTTTTTTTATTGTTAGTGCATGGTCTCTTTTTTGTGGTTAACTTAGCTGAACCAAATTTTAAATTCTCAGGGGTGGGGACCTGGTGATCTGTAATACAGGGCCAAACCTAACTCAGACACCAGCTCCTCACATATACAAAGCTGTAACATATTAAGTTATTTTGATAAAAATGTATATACCTGTATTGTGAGGAGAAATAAACGCATATATTATTATTATTATTATATTATTATTATTATAGTTTAGGAGAAAATGTAAAATTATTCAACAACGCTATTCACCGTAACGGCCGCGGCGCGCGGCAGCCCGGGGATGCACGACGCGTCGAGCATGACTCGCGTACTTCTACCACTCCGCGATAGATACCGCACTGATAGTGAACCTTATCTTGGTTTCATTTCGACTTCTTAGCTAAGAGACTTCCTATGTAAAATTGTTTCAGCTTCTTTTACGTCAGATGTGTATTTTTGTATCTATACATTTGAATATTTATATTTTACTTTCTCTTTAGTTGAATAAGTAATTTTGATAGGGTGTTGTTTTGTTCATCCCATTTTTTATGTCATCGTTCAGTTTAAAGGTATGTTGTAACGAGACACCGCAGCCCCGGAAGGCAAGGGCAGCTGAAGTAACTGGGTGGGCTTATAGTCTCGCTCCACTTAGAGCGAGAGAAGTCATTCGATCATTTTCCCACCCGAAAAAACGGGTCAGACATTCAACGTTGGCATTGTTTAAAAGCGATGTTGTTAGGATCCCTTAGCCGAATAGCAAAAAAACGGAACCCTTATACTATTCGTCATGTCTATCTGGCCGTCTTTCCGTATGTCACAGTCATTTTATTCCGAAACTATTAAGACTACAGAGTTGAAACTTGATATATAGATGTATTCTGCAAACTGCTTTCCGATATTAAGGGGAGGCTCCCCATACAACTAGAACTAAAAATTTTTTTTACATCAAGCCTGTACGCCTATGCGGGTGTCGGCGTCTATAAATAGATCTTTAAAAATGATACTGAGGTTCATGTAATCATTTTTGTCAAAGTCAATCGTTTGAAAGATATATTTGGGGACACATTTTACTACTTTGGAAGTGCCAAAGTAGTAAAATGTGTCTCTAACTTTTAAAATAATAAAGTGTAAAATATAGAAAATATGCTGTAGATTCTAATGAAAACTTTTAACTAAAATTGATTCGAACGAGATACAGTTTTTGAGATTTCATTTTAACATTTGCAAAATCCGCAAATAAAACTTTGTCATATAAACATTATGATAACAGCATTTTTTTACGTTAATCTATGCTAGCAAGCATAGCTACGGAATTCTTCATGGGCGAGTCAGTCGAAAGATATACGCTTCCAAAGTGGTAAAATGTGTTTCACCCCCCACCCCCTCTTACTTTTATAATAATGGAGTCAAAAACCAAAACAAAATATATGCTGTAGATCTTAATAAAAAATTCAATTAAAATTTGTTCGAACGAGATCGGGTCAGCAGTTTAAAAATACTCTAAATGTATTCTTGACAATATTATTAAATTAAACTATATTTACTTCGCGATTCTTTATCCAGTGCGAATTAGATTGACGCATAAAATTACACATTAATAATAGTAGTAGGATTATACGCGGGTTAAACCGCGGGGCACAGCTAGTTCTCTTATAATTCGAAGACTGCGGCGGCGTCTTCGCTGTCGCAGAACCGAATGGGTGCGTGAAATTTATTTAAAAAGAAAACAATTTGGAGAATTTCATCATATTATTGAAGACTTAAATAATGACCCCATACTGTTTCATGGTTATGTACGTATGAAAATAGAAACTTAAAATAAATTTTTCTACATCCATTTTTACGCACGAACGTGTTTAAAACTCCCAACGAGTTCGGATTGTTTTCGGACGTCGGAACTACACGCACGTATACGTACGACTAACTCGCATCCAGTATGTGTGCTCCCATAGTACTTGGAAGGTTAGGATCGTTCGTGTGTGTTCGTACGTATACGCACGAGTAAAATTCGTACGAAAGTGCGTCCAAACTGAGCGCGGCCTAAGACGATAAGACGTGTAATTTTAAAAGGAGAAATAAAATACAGTTTTTAGGAATCAATCAGCCGTTTGGTTGGAAAACTATTGAGCTAATCCCACATAACTAAAAATCACTTATGCTACTTATGCTAGGGATGCACCCTATAGGATGTTAGATTAAAACATCAACCTACTCCATAGCTTTTGCCGGGGTTGCAAGAGTGTTCTAACTAGATATCGTGGGCCCCAAAACGCAAGGCCAGCTGAAGGAACGGATGGGTTTTTAGTCAGTAGAAGTCTGACACTCCCTTCCGCTCCACCCAGAGCGGGGGAGTCATTCATTTGGTGATTCCCCCCCCCCCCCCCCCCCCTAAAAAAAGCAAATTGATTTTCGCTGTTCAATGGCTTATTCCGCTGGAGTCAAAAAGATTTCGGCTTAAAAGTCAATAAGTCCCTAGATTATCTCTCACAAATAGGGTATTAGACTAGATACGTTTTATTACAACTCGCAAAGCCTTGAAAGAGAGATAAGACGCTGTAAAAACAAATCTCAAGAAATTACGAATCTTATGATAAACAGAGGTGAAACTAATTGCGTGGAGTTTCTTGCCGGTTCTTCTCCATAGGAAACGACCAAATTCGAACCGTGTTTGGGGATATACGGAACAGGGTGTAAAGTCCCGCATTCCCATTGAAAAGGGAGGATCCTCCGACCAGACAGGTGTTTTTGTCTGGTAGGCAACTGCCAGATGTTTGTGATCGGGTGATTTGTATGTAGCCTAGTTGAGCGGTAAACTTTGCTTGCGCGATTCAGGATTTCTATCGTTTAGTTTGTATCTTGCGAGATAGATGTCGCTACACCGTGCATTAGCTTTTGACGTTTTATAAGTGGCTATGTAGGCCTGTGTGATTTTTTTTGCCTATGTTATATATATGTATCTAAGTTTTAAACTGATATGGTCACTAACAGTAAGATTAAAACGTAAATCGGGTTATTTACCATGTGTTTTTGTTTCGAGATTCCGATATTTCGGCACTACCAGACTAGCTAAGTAAAATAACAACTTTAGTTTAAAGCAAATCAAACCATTTCATTCAAAAATTCTTAGAACTAGATTTGTACTTATGGTCTTGTTTAGCATAAGGTACTTAAATAGGTGTGCCCGAACTACCCCGAAGTAGGTAAACCTGAGTTTAAGGGGATATGAGCTAATATTATCTTAAATATTCACTGTACATTAATAATTAATTAATTAAGTACCTATGACGTTAAAAAATATAAATGTAATTTTTTAGATAAATAAAAGAAAACACTGGATATAGCTACAAAACAATTATATAACTAGGTATATGTATATCAAGTCTCAAGTCATGAGTTAAATATCAACTATCTCTTCCTCCGCTACCGTGCCTATTATACGACCTTTTTTGCTATGGGGGAAACCTTCAAAAAGGCTCCTGGACTTTTCAGGAGAAGACAAGGGAGTGTGGTATTCTTACCTCACTAAAACCACGCTGGTGATCACCAACAGCTTGTGAAGTCGGTTTAAAAGACCACAAGAACAGTGCGACTCGAAATAATAAATTGATCGAATAAATACCGCTAAAAACTACAAAAAAAAGGAGTCAAGAGGTTTACTACAGTGGCGCATGCCTCTATTAGAGAGGACTTCTCGGTTACGTTATATTCTCATATCTCAATTTCGGTATTGTTCTCATATTCTCAGTATCGCATTAAGTAGGGGTGAGATTAGAACAGCCTCATCCCAAATCACTGTCCTGCTGAGTAGATACGGACTCCCGAAATGTAAGCACAAAATATTGTATTATTGTTACGCGGCAAGAAAACTTTAATAGCGTGATTCAGAACGGTTTATTTCAGGATAGTATAGAAATGGAAACAGGGGTTTCAAGTTCAATCCCCGCGGATGGTAATTTTTTTTGTGCCTGTGAATGTATTTTTGCTTTATTTATAATTTTCTGAATATTTTTCTTTTGTTTAAAACGTCTTTGTTTGTTTTTTATACAAAAGTTCTAAAAATTAATTGACGTGGGAGTCGATAATATTACATAATTATGCGGTTTTTCCGTAAATAAACAAACAAAAATTTAAAACATGTCTGTTTTAGTATCATGTAAAAAACCACGTCTATCCTAGACATAAAAATCTTAACGTAATTTGCTCCAAAACGGGTCAAATACAATAAAAAATATACCGAATTTCGCCTTCAGCAGAAATAAAAGTAATGTACCATCAAATTTACTTTGTAAGGTCTCTGTAACAAAGGGTCACCGTATTTGCATTTATATAGGAGCCCCGTGACATCGGCGTACGTAAAAATGTTGATACCTTACTATGCAGAGGGAACCTAAATGTATGTAAACGGCGCCTGTTATACGAGCTTTTTGGGACATTGGTACTATTGTGAAATTGGTGTCTTGTTGTGGTAATGGAAGGTTCATTTATTGATATATTTATTAGACTAAAGTTAACATATTTACACAATTTAATTATCACCATTATCTGCTTAGTCTGTTCCCAGCTATATGTTGCTATATTTTACATGGAACGATTGACCCAAATCTGACCCAAACGCCTACGGAAAAGTTTGTTTGTTTGTTTGAACACGCAAATCTTCGAAGGTACTGAGTGGATTTGGATGAAATTTGGTATGGAAGTAGCTTGAAGCTTGACAAAGGTTACTCGACTACAAAAAATGAGGGTTATATTATTTAAAGATTAGATTAGAGCGAAGCCCTGCGTGACTGTGAGTAACATAAATACATAAATATAGAAATAGGTTTCCATTAATAGTTGGCTTTTTATTGGCTTCTCTACGGATAGAAGGAGTGGGTTGGAATCCGGAATATTGGTGGGTTTGGTACATGTCACACTTCTCCAAAATTCAAATGTTTTAAATAAATAAATAAAGGTATTTCAATGTGTCAGGACCCAAAACTTGTATAATATCAATGCTTCCCGTTTCACCTCACAAAATATATTCGATGAAATTTAACAGAATTCTTTCCGAAAACTCGGAAAAAGCCGTTCCTAGGATTTTCAGTAATCCGTTTTCCTATTAAGGCTTGAAACCTCTAAAAAATAATTACATTTTTCCTGTGCCACAGATAAGTACGAGCTGCGTATTTCCCAACTTAAGCAGAAATAAATAAAGGTGATGACAAAATATTCCAGGACCTGTAGCAAATTGAGCGCGTGTCTGAAAAATGACGACGTCGAGATTTGCAATGTCGGCATTTCCTGCAAATTGCATTTTAGTAGAAAAAGTAAGGCAATAAGATTTGGTATGAAACGAGCAGATTTTTAATTTGAAAACTTATTAAACTGGCTCTTGAGTTTAATTTTCTATTTCTACAGAATTTCTTTTTAGCGGCTTGGAAGAATTCGTGAGCAGTTTAGTTTAGTTTATTCGGTTTATAGCGTAACATTTAAAGTTGTACTGTATGTATGTGGGCTTTACATTTAGTGCCAACTAATTACTGCTTGTTATGATGGGTAAAAGTAGAAAATTAACAACTCCTCTCAAGGGCCTTGGTCTCCTGCCGGTGCCAGTGACAGTGTAGTCAGTAGATGTCTGACTCTGACACTCCCTTCTGCTCCACCCACAGCGGGAGAAGTAATTGGATTATGTCCCCCTCGAAATCCGCCGATATACTATAGCATGTAAGTAGTTATACATTAGTAGTAGTTATAAGTAGTTATTTATTAGCTCTAAAGTGAAACATAGTTCAGTCCAGATTCGGTCGTGTATTCTTTGGGATGGATCTGCCAAGTATCAACTGAAAGCGCTTGAGTCTATCGAGAAACGGGCCAAAAGACTCATTGGCAATGATACACTGGTCGAGTCAATGCTCCAGAGCCTTGAACATCGATGACGAGTTGCTAGTCTATCGGTTTTCTATCGGTTATACATTCCGGGGAGTGTTTGATGGAATTACACAATCTAATTCCTCCAAGCCTGTTCCATCATTGGACTACAAGACAAACGGCGAAGCGCCATCGTTACGTGGTGGACATTCCACCCATACGCAATAAACGTTTTGTTTTGGGAATACCTTCATTGTGCGTATGGCTAAGAAGTGGAATTCCCTGCCGGAGTCTGTTTCCCGATAGCTATAACCTGGAGGTCTTAAAATCAAGAGTGAATAGGTTACTTTTAGGTAAGCGTGCTCCATCTTCGACCACATCATCACTTATCATCAGGTGAGATGGTGGTCTAACGCGAGCCTATCTAAAATAAAATTAAAAAATATGTTCCAAAAAAAATAGGTATAATTTTGTTGTTTCAGCTAAATTGCTTGTTTAGATCATATTGAAGAACAGAGGTGACTCATGGATTACGGGCCCGACTTACGACGCCTAAGTCGTGAGTTCGAACCCAATTAGCAACATTGTGGGTAATTTACCTACATTGAGAATATCTAGGTAATTTATATTGTTACGTCAGTCGCTTGGCGAGTAGCAGTACTGAGTATATCGTGAAACTTCGACCGACTTCTAGTACGTTCGAGACACTAACGCCACCTGGCGGCGAATAGCAGTACTGTGTATCTCAAGTAGCTTCTGGAACATTCTTGGCAGTATAGGCTATGAGTCAATTGAACAAGAATGTTCTAGAACACTGATCGGGGTATAAATAGATCGCAAAGGAACGCGGACAGGCAGTCTTATTAGAAGATACGAGGCGATATCATCGAAACTCTGCAAGTGAATTTTAGTCCAATTTAAGTGTTAATTGACAAGTATTGTGGTGTAAATAACTGCGTTAATTTTTTTTTATTAAAATGTTAATTTTGGTTTAATTGGTGTAAATTCTTTCTATCCCGAACCCTAGCTCGTAGCCACGGAATAGATGAATAAAGTTGGAATGGTAATGTGGGCGTGGCGAGCGCGCCACATTTATGATTAGAAAATCATAGCGCGACCGATTAACAACATTATTGCAACAAGTTACAAAAAATATACATTGCCCGATGTGTACTCACTTAATCAACGCAATGACCAAGTCCGCTTACAATGTACTGCATGCGCCACACTTCAACCATTGACGTTTCGTCCTTTGCCCTGATTGGCCGTGATGCACGGCGCATATTTATTGACAGTGAGTTACAATCAGTAGCAAGCTCTCGATTTAAGTGTGTGTAATTTATTTGTGTGCGTAATTCGCATACGTAACGGGCCTCTTGCTTGTAGTAAAGCTAAAGAGTGGGAGACAAGCGGCGACACGCGTTCTCAAATAAATGAGGATTTATTTCCTTTCTAACCTCTTTTATCTGTTCTGTACTCGTAACAATATTATCTAGCTCTTAAAGCAGTGAAAGAAACCATCGTGAGAAAATCCGGCATGTCATATAATCAAAGGTACGAAGACATGTGACATCCATCAGGTCGCACTGGACCCACCTGGTGGATTACGGCCGTTTCCCTCTCATAGAGTGGAGGCCTGTGTCCCAGCTGTTCAACCTTATAGGCTGATTATACAACGTGTAACAGAATTAACGCAATTCCTGAAAGTAGTTGGTTCAGAATCAGCTTCTGAATCGATTTCCGTTATTAAAAATTGGTGTCAAATTTTGACGGCACAGTACCTATTATGACAAATGAATACAATCCTTAATTCCAGGAAATGCGCTCGTGTGCGTGTCGGCCGCTACGTTTAGTAAGGATAACTATTTTATAAAAAAAATGTCTAGGTTTGGTTTTATTTATTTAGTTACGGGTGTTGTTTTAGAATTATAATTTAATATTCTAATTGGGGTCTCTGAGGTATTGCGGTTGATCTGTTACACCTTGTATCCTACTGTCACCTATAGCACAGGGAATCCTATTTTAGGTGACAGTGTATTTATATTGTATTGTTTACCATGGTGAAATAATAAACGTATTTGTATTTGTATATTATTGAATTGGTTTTATTACTGTTAAGAATTAATATCAAACTGCCTTTAGAACTATAAAGCCAGTAAATCTAAAATTTGTTTGTAAGTTTGTATAAAGGGCTTATCTCCGGAAACAACGATCCAATACTAAACATTTTTTCATTAGTAGTAAGGTGTATTGTTTGTGAGTATTTTAGGCTAATTATGTCGAAATCTAAGCGGACAAGTCGCGGGGCTTTTTCAAATAATAACTTAAAAAAGTTTTATCTAATAACTTAATCAGTTAGCTAGCTCTAATTCAGAATGTTCAGAATGTAAAAACTTTCCTATTAAGTGTTCCCTCAATTATCTGATTAAAATAAAGTTAAATCTAATTAATTATTAATCAAAACTCGTAACTCTCAGTAACTCGGAAAGCTTCGCGACTACGGTGCTCTCGTGATTTTGTAATTTCTTTGACTTTTAAAGTAGAAAATGTCAATTAAATTTAAGATTAAAATACTTATTCAAATTTTACGGGAGTTTATATAGACTGAGTAACTTAAATGAAGGTCACATGTTTAGAGACTACAGTAACAAAATGGGTTAAACATAATTATAACAGAATAGACCCCTTTTTTTCTATGGGTGGGAAAATCATCGAATGACTTCTCCCGCTCTGGGTGGAGTGGAAAGGAGTGTCAAATTTCTACTGACTAAAACCCCACCCTGTTCCTTCAGCTGCCCTTAAGTTCCGGGGCCGCGGTATCTCGTTAGAACATTCCCGCAACCCCGGCAGGCAAGAATAGAATAGAATAGAATAGAATATTTATTTGTTAGAATATTGTACAAAGTTGTTAAGTGCATTATTAATTAAGATCAAAATATTCTACCGTTTCCGGTGTACAAATATGTAAACTTATGGTTCAAATCTTTAAATTACAATCAAATTAAATAAAATTAGAATGGAGTTTACAAATACATAAAATTAATGGTGCAACAGTTGTTAATGATAATAAAATTATATAAGTCAGATTTAATAGGCATCAATGTCAAATATTTTGGTGAATTTTTCATTCATATAATCGTCAGTCGAGTAATAACATTTACTCAAAAGAAAGTTAAATAATTTAAGTTTAAATGTTCTGAGGTTAAGAGTTTTGAAGTCATCAGGTAATTTGTTATAAACAGTAATGGACATGCAGTATACATTATTTGAATACAGTTTAATTCTACGCCTAGGAACATTAAGCATATGTACTTTTCGACTAGGTCTGGATCAAGGGCCCTATAGGACCTCATCACTATTGCTGACAGCTTTATGAGGCGCGCGCGGAACACAACGCGCCACCGATCCGAGCCTGCGCCTTACTGGGCGGTGAGCTACCCCTGCTCGCCGTCCGCAAGTTCGTGCCTACGGTGGCCGGAGCTCGGCACGCGATCCCCGTTGCCCGGGGGGTTACAGAATAGACCCCTAGATAGTAGATACCAATCAAAGAGGAAACGTTGGTCTGATCCAAATCAGGAGTCGGCAGTATTGATAGGGTCCGATACGGCCATGATTGCCTGTTGAAGCTACGAGAATGTTATCACGAGATACAGATTTATTTTATTACCGATGGGCCCACTCTTGACCTCGATCTCGCCTGATGGTAAGCGATAGATGAGGTCTACGATGGGACGAGCGAGCCCAGAAGATGCCTATTTACTCGTGCTTTAAAGGCTGAAAGGTCATAAGTGGCAGGGAACACAGAAGCCGGCAGAGAATTCCAAGATACTACGGCCCTGGACCGCAAGGAAAATTGCATGTATATTATGGTTGAAAACAACTCATCGGGAGTCGCTAAGGCACGGTGATGCAAAAAGATTAAGTTAATTATTTAGTCTCGACGGTAAAATTATGTGATGTTAAAATCATGTTGGCAATAAAAACCTTTATTGCTTTATTCATTTATGTAGACAGTGATTTAGTAGATAACTACACTACCATCTGCTAAGTTTGTTCACAATATTATGCTGGGGTTGGTTTAGAGTCTAATCGGATACAACTGAGTATTAGTGGTTCAAATAATAGCGACCTGGCCGCCTCTACAACCCAGTAGCTGGGCGATACCCCCTTTTTTGTCAGGTGGGAATATCATCGATTGACTTCTCCCGCTCTGCGTTAAGCGGAAGGGAGTGTCAGACTTCTACTGACTAAAAACCCACCCTGTTCCTTCAGCTGCCCTTAACTTCCGGGGCCGCAGTAACTCGTTAAAACATTCCCGTAACCCCGGCAGGCAATGGCCCTATGGGGCCCCGTCACTGGTGCTGACAGCTCCTTGAGGCGCGCGGAACACGACGCGCCGCCGACCCAGGGCGATACCCCTTTAGGCCTCAAATTGTCCTCTAGGTGTCAGATCAAACAGTCGGGAGCAACGGCTTGACGTGTTTTCCGGGGCACGGAGGAATCTTGATATGTGAAGATGGTTACCCATCCAAATACCAACCTGGCAAGCGTTGCTCAACCTTGAAGACCGAGTCGTGTAGTGTCAAATACAACGTGTAACAGAATAAACACAATCCCTGAAAATAGTTGGTTCAGAATCGGCTTCTGAATCGATTTCTCTCATAAAAAATAGGTGTCAAATTTTGACGGAAAAATCTTTCATTAAACTTAAAATGGAAACACAGTATCATGACAAATTAATACAATCCTTAATTCGAGGAAATGCGCTCATGTGCGTGTCGGCCGCTAACATTGCATGAGTGTATGCTTCTGCGTAAGGATATTGTATGACACATACGTTTTGCGTTTAGTAAGCATAACTATTTTATAAAAAAATGTCTAGGTTTGGTTTCAATTTATTTAGTTACCCAAGTTGTTTTAGACTTGTAATTTAATATTCTAATTGGGGTGTCTGAGGTATTGCGCTTAATCTGTTACACCTTGTATAATGTGTATGTACTATGTACAGGTTAGACGTTGAGCTAACCCCGACATAGTTCAGAAAAGGCTATGCTGATATTAGCATCGTATAAAACTCATTGAGTAGTTGAGAGCTTGGCTGCTGCGCTGCATGTCGGGGGGCGATTACCGCAACAGAACAAATTTATGTTTGTATGGTCTACAGATCAAGTTCAAGTTCTTTATTTCATAACAAAAATACATTTGTGTTGAAATATTTACACAGTATGTAATACACACTAATAAGTAATAAACAATTATTATAACATATTAACAAATTCCCTAGCAGATACCTAATGCTACAAAAAACATTTAATGTCAAAATTTTAATAAAAAATTAAAAATTATAAAAAAGATAGGTAGGTACACATATTTAAATTAGGTTTAATTTTATACTAGTTATAAGATTTTCTGTCATTACAATATTCGTCAATGTTGTAATAGGCTTTATTGATTAACAAAGCCTTGAGTTTATTTTTAAACATGTTCACATTCTGAATATTCTTTAATTCTGCTGGTAATTTGTATCAGTAGTAACCGGGTCTTGGTGTTTGTACACCATGACTTTTTAAACGTCTGACAACGGCAGCCGACTTCATGTATCCAATGACTAGTAAACGTTTATAGAAAAAAAAATGTATTTATGAGGTTTGAATAATTTAAAAATTAAAATATCCTTCATTATTATGACGCATGACGTATTTAGAAACAACTTGTCCCGAGCCTCGTATCAATGGAGCGGCGTGGGCGTGGTGTCTTTATCAGAGTTCATTCACACTAACGCAGTACGTTTTGCGTTAGGGTGAATGAACTAGAATGTTTTTATTTTAAAATATCTTAATTAATGAAAAAATAGAATTACGCCTAGAGGTACTTTATATCGGATACATCGAGTGGGCCAGCTTTGTTAGACAATTAAAAAAATTGACCAAGTGCGAGTGAGACTCGCCCATGAAGGGTTTCGCAGTAACTATAATAATATAATATATGTATATTTATTTGACAAAAAAAAACTTTACAAATTTCTTAAAACTATTTTTAGATTTTTCACTCCATTATTATAGAAGTTAGTGGGGGGTGGGACACATTTTACCACTTTGGAAGCGTATATCTTTTAAACGATTAACTTTATGAAAAAGTGACTTTTATTAAGAAAGTCAATGTCATTTTTAAAGACCTGTCTATAGATATCACACACGCATAGGTTTCATGAAAATTTTTTTTTTTTAGTTTTTTTTTCCATGTATGGGTGCCTCTTTATTTTAAATATTTTTTTCTTAAAATTGGAAAGCGGTTCACAGAATACATCTACTTACCAAGTGGCACATGTATAGTCTTAATAGTTTCGGAATAAAATGGCTGTGACATACGGACGGACGGACAGACAGACAGACAGACAGACAGACAGACAGACAGACATGACGAAACTATAAGGGTTCCGTTTTTTGCCATTCGGCTACGGAACCCTAAAAAGTCACCGTGTGCAAAATTCTTGTATCTGTGTGAGAAATTAATTTAAACAAAAGTTCACGCCATTTCCCATGCGGCTGAAACTACAGAACGCCACTTGACGAGTTCCTAACATGTACTCTTTTGCTATTTAATATTAAACTTAAAATAAATGCATTTCTTAAATGGTATAGTCATACTTAAAAACTTGCCGAAAAGGATTTTCAACGTTTCCATCAGCGTTGATTTTGTTTACCTGTAAAACAAAAGAAAAGGCAATTAGTCAAATATTTCATAGTAGGCTTAGCATAATAATTTCGTTGTTATTTAAAGTAAAAGCCACCGAATTAATGCAACTTCCACGACTGATGTACGTTCTCATAAGATTTTACTCGTTGTATGGACTTCAAAGAAACTTTAACCTCGTGAGTCTATTTCGGTGTTTGTTCTCAAGGTAGTTAGCTAAAAAAACACCAGCCTCAACTAGTTTTAAAAATTAAGTTTAAAGACATTTACTTCTCAAAGAACATTGCAAAAATAGATACAAAATATTGCATATGTTCGAATAACAATATAATAATTAAGTAGCATTCACTCCTTGTTTTCGGGTGGAAAAAACATCAAATTACTTCTCCCGCTTTTTATTTCTGGGTGGGAAAGTCATCGAATGACTCTCACGCTCTGGGTTAAGCGGAAGGTTGTGTCAGACTTCTACTGACTAAAAACCCACCCTGTTCCTTCAGCTGCCCTTAAGTTCCGGGGCCGCGGCATCTTGTTAGAACATTTCCGCAAGGAGCATTCAACCCTGGGATGTTGGAGGCGTTATATAAAATTGTGCGAACATACGTAAGTTTATGCCGAGTTAGCTTGAAATCCATCAACGGACCGTTGTACAATCGTACTTCCTCAATCAATATAGTACCTACATGCTTTTACATTAGTCCGTGCACGTGCGGAAGATTGATGTGAAAAAGCGTTATATTTGAGTCCTATAGAATCAACTCCGGCTAACTGACGTTTTTGGTAAAAACGAACTGTGAATAAGGCAAGATTCGAAATTTTAAATACTTTCTAACGATATTTAATATCCATATCAGAGATGGCTATCTTTCATGGAAAATCCACTCAAAAGTCACAGATTAGTAACAAATTCGGCTTTCTGTAAAGATTCAATATCAAACCTGGCAAACTGCTCGCTCGACCAATCACAGGCGTCTATTTTGTTTGCGTGCTGTCATGGTGGTGCATGAGTTTTACTTAGTTGTGCTGTGTGATTTTATTGATTTATTAACGTTTCTGCTGCTGAAGTTAAATAGGTTCTGTGAAATTATAACCATGAATTGTTATCCAACACCTGTGAATAATAGTTTTGTCCGAAAACGCCAGAAGGATCCAGATAATTGGAAAATAAATGTAGCTAAAAAAAGAGGTGAGTACCTTGTGTAGGGTTCCCACTTTTATAAAATTAATTTAAAATTTTTTATTTTGGTTACCTCGCATTTTTGGATTGGTACATTTTTACATGTTATTTTGTTTTGTTTTACTGAATTTGAAGATAAACATATCTAAATATAAAAATCACTCTTAATTGTAGGTACTTGTAGATTAGGTACAGGACCTCCACCAAAACCATCACAACAATGTTATCAGTTTGTTTTTGTAAAATTAATAAAACTACTTCATCAACATCAATTCCGCCTATCGTAGTCCATTGCTGGACGTAGACCTCTCCCAAATTGCGTCTCTGTATCAAATTACTTAGTACCTACTTTTATTTTTTAATTCAGGTATTCATCAAAAACTTTGCCAGAAAGGGTGTGCGAACACGATACAAAAGCTCTTCAATGTTGCAAATTAACAAAAAAAAGAGAATTATACGCGCGTGCACTTAATAAAAAATATTTTATTTTATGTTTGATACTGATTTACGTTATTATTTTGAAATAAAATATAATAATTTACATATTTTGTATGTTATTGACAACCCTTGGTTTACCTCAGTTTTTCTTAGAATCAAATACGGCAATTTGATATTTAGTTGGGATCAAATATGGATATCTGCAAGAGGCTTAACATCAAATACGGCCATCTTCAATGTTTAGAATCAAAGCCGGCAATCTGAAAAAAAGATTCGTCCTCTACTTCTTTGACTTCACATCGTTTTTTGTGTATTTTCTAATAGTATCAATAATGAAAGATACCTAAACAAATAATAATTATTTATTAAATACCAAATAATTGAGTACAAACGTTTTTCTTTCATTGCTACTATTTAGTCAAAATGCAGATATCCGCTTTTGATTCTATAGAACTCATTTAACCTTCTTACAAAATTAAATATTCCTCTCAAGATCGTTAAAGATTTTAGTAAAAATAAAAACAGATTACCGTTTTAAACAAACTCCTTAACATACATATTTTGAATAATGTCTTTCCTAAAACCTGAGAACATCGCCGGAAAATCCAGGAGAATATTTAAAGGAGAACTTTTCAAAGTATCAAGGTACCTATAGACTACGTAGTCTTCTCTACGTTTATTACGTGATTCTATCAACGACGACGTAGCTGTGCTAACAAATTGTTTGCACGTACTCAAACACTGAATTTGAACGAGTGTCATAACGCTTCCATTCCTAAGGGGTTGGCAGTAAGCTTGGCTCTTGTTTCAAGTTTGGCTGGAAAGTGGACTTGAGTAGGTTTTTAGGGTTCCGTAGACGAATGGCATAAAACGGAACCCTTATAGTTTCGTCATGTCTGTCTGTCTGTCTGTCCGTCCCTCCGTATGTCACAGCCATTTTATTCCGATTATTATTAAGACTATACAGGTGAAACCTGGTAGCTGTAGAAGTATTCTGTGAAAAAAAAATTATAGTATATATTTTAAACGATTAACTTTATGAACTTTTTAAAGTTATTCGTTTAATATATATACGCTTCCAAAGTGGTAAAATGTGTGTCCGGGGGGGACACACATTTTACCACACTACCCTTCTAACTTCTATGATAATGGAATGAACAATAAAAAAAAATATGCTGTAGATCTTAAATGTAAACTTTCAACGGACATTGGTTTGAACGAGATCGGGTCAGCAGTTTCTGAGATACAGCATATTTTCTAAAACCGCAAGTATAACTTTGTAATTCATACAAACACTATGAAAAACAAAGTTATTTGGCGTAGTTACTAAGGAACCCTTCATGGGCGAGTCTGGATAGAATTCACATTACTAGCAATCTTGTGAACCCCACCAACTGGGTGGAGTTACAACCAACGATCTCTCAACCAAAAATCCATTACCTTAGCCATTAAGCTCTTGACCGTTAAATTTTATCCCGTTATGTCTTTGTTGCAGAATTTCCTGAATATTACTATAATATTACTAACTTTGCGACGATTCCTTCACGTGGGAGGTTATTCCCGCCCAATTTCCGATCCCTAGGGGTTGCCGGGATAAAAATAAACCGATGTGTTCTTTTGAGCAGTGGTTGTTCAGTGGTTACAGGCTCGACTTGTGAATTGCAGGTCGTAGCTTCGACAGTTCCCCCAAAAAGGTCCATTATTCCTTTCGAATATTACTAGTAGGCTGTATTTTAGAAATCGCGAGTGAAAAGCTATGTTTTACGGATCTGGACTAAGAAGTTTCGTAGAATATTAATGTTGAACCAGGATAATTCATTATACGTAATCTAAAGGCGTAATGAGCGCAGGGGTAATTAGGCTAATTAGTCTTAGGTCGCTTTAGAATTTGAATATGACAGTCCTATGAAGTCCGATGAAGTGAATATTTTAGTTTAAGGAGAATATAACATACTAGAGTTTTGCCCCGACTTCGTCTGCGTGGAATTCGACAGCCCATAAGTATTACCTAATCAAAAGGAAGCGCAGACCTTTTTCGGAGGAAAAACCATAAAATGACTCCTTCTGCTCTGAGTGAACCGGGAGCTTCAGATTTTTATTGACTAAAATCTCTGTTTCGTGGTCGCGATATCTTGTTTACATATTCCCGCAACCCCTGAAATTAAACTAGTAGGTTCTTCATATCGTCGTCCGAAATCTGTGGAGTAAAAAAAAATGCAAAACTTCAAAGTAGGTTTTTACGAATATTCATGGAAGTAAAAGTAGGCCACACAGTATCGTAATTACCCCCAAATTCGTAATTACCTCACAAAATAAAACTCTTCAACTTTCCTCCCAATAAAGCGAACTGTATAGAAAACTTGGCGTGTGGAACTTTCTCCAATCATTTCTACATCACCATCCCTCCCGCTCATTCTCATCAATTTACTATACGAAAGAGCGAGACAGATAGATTTCGTCACGGAAAATCAGAGATTGATTGTTTTCTTCACCTGGCATGTGGATTGATGTCTTTTGAATATTTACGCTTTGGCGCTGGACGTATTTTTGTTACTTTCAGTCGTATTCTTTGTACAATAAGGTGTGTTTCACGTTGCTCTTTTTAGAGATCATTTTTCATTGTTTATCGCGCCAGCTGATACGGTTTGCTGATGCTGAATAAATTCGGTAAACGACTTAGCTTGGCTCTCATTGTCGGAATTTCCCGGAATGTTGATGCCGTGGTCGGAATTATGTGCGGCACATAAATGCTACATGAATTTGTGTAAATTTTTCCGGTGATTAAGTAAAGCTTAGTGTACGTGGGAAAAATACTGAAATGGAAATTGAATTCGGTTTTCTGGAAGCTTGAGAGATTGAGTTCTAAATAAATGTAATGTAATTTTGACTTTAAGTAAAGAGTGAATAGGTTATTTCTAGATAAGTGTGCTTCATCTTCGACCACAGTATCGCTTTTTTGGGACTATCACAAGACTAGACAATCTAATTCTACCAAGCCCGTTCCATCGTCGGACTATAAGACGAACGGTAATGCGCCATCATTACATGGTGGACATCCCACCCATACGCACAAAACTTTTTGGGTAGGTACGCTTTCATTGTGTATAGCTAAAGAGTGGAATCCTGCCGGAGTATGTATTTCCTGATAGCTATAACCTGGAGTCTTTAAGTCAAGAGTAAATAGGTTACTTCTAGGTAAGCGTGCTTCATCTTCGACCACATCATCGCTTACATCAGGTGAGATAGTGGTTAAACGCAAACCTACAATCAATAAAAAATCTGCGGTCAAACGCCTAGCCTGGAGCCTATCATGAATAAAAAAAAAGAATTTATACCAAGGCTTTTTATTGATCATAGGCCATTATATATTTAATTTTTCAAGGATAGATACATTATAATTGTTCTTAGTATGAAGTACACACACAAATCGGTACATAAAATCTTGTCATGGCAACTTGTTAGGATAAGTAACCTATATTTTCTTCAGAATAAGTAATGTCTCCCAAGTTTTACACAGTTTTTCACACGCTCTTCAAAATTCTTTAATTAGTAACATTACGTGTAGTAAGTAATTTAAGTATATTTTTAACTGCAGTTACATTTCCTTCTAAGACCTTTTCAAAACAATCGTAATGAAGCACCAAGTTATTTACGATCGGCACTAACAACTTATTTACACTGGCAATGTTTGTAAATTCAAATCCCAGAACGAAGTGACGTCATAAACGAATAAAGACATAAAGGCACATGTTTATGGCAACACTGACCATACAATGTTGCCATAAATATGATGTGGCATGGCCAAGTCTGGCTCATGAGGCTTGTAAACTTATAAACGGTTACGTGGTGTAATAATAGATCGACAATTTTTTATTCCTTTCCATAACATGGTTTGAAAATTCTGACGATTCTATAATAGTAAAAAAAAATTAAACCGACTCCCAAAAAACACTGCAAAGTGAAAAATAACTTTAATTTCGGTAGTCGGTGTCTTTAGTTTTGTTTTTTCGTTTTTGGCACCGACTTCCGAAATTAAAGTTATTTTTGACTTTGCAGTGTTTTTTGGGAGTCGGTTTAATTTTTTGGTAAAAAGTTTTTATTTCGCTCTTTTTAGTTGGATGATTTTTAATTTACCTAGTTACAAGAGCCTAAATGTCAACTACTTATAACCTTTTACAAAATATTGCTTTTCCCAATGCTGGGCCGTTAATTGTTGAGGAGTTCTCCTGGTACTTCACCATCAGCTCTACATCACCATATGCATTGTGACGAGCATAAAGTGCTTAACATCCATATTCAAGTAATCGAATCGCAATCCACTCAATACTTATTATTGAGTAGTTTCGGTGGCCATCTGTGGTCTTCGTCATCAGTTCCACTTCCCCAAATGGTACTTTTTGAGAGCAACTGCACAAGTTACTATAAGAAATACCCAAAACGCCATAGGTGTGCCTATAATATTTGAAGAGTTCCCTTGGTGATAATCGTACCAATTTCGAAGTATACCCATTCGAACAAAAAAAGAATTTTCCAAATCGGTTCAGCCGTCTTCGAGTACTCGATGATCATACCTAAAAAAAAAAAATATATATATATATATACGCGTCGAATTGATAACCTCCTCTTTTTGTCGTCGGTTGAAAATACATGAAGCCATTGTGTCATAAACATTTTATTCCAGGTAAGCAACTTACTCAAGGGAAACCTGGTTTTTATTTATTAATTTAAAAAGCCAATTAACTTACAGCGCCATCTAGTAGAAGAAACAAGAACTAATTATTCAAAGTTAAGAGGGCGACATCTGTTGTCACTGACTAGCAAACTAACGTTGCAGTTATAAGCAATAGATGTCACTACTGAGCCTTATTTTGGTATGCCATTCCCAAGAAACTTATACCCAAACTGGAAACCGTACAGGCGGTACAGCGGGCCTAGACAAAATCCATTTTCTGTAAGCGTTAACGCCAACGGAAATATTATATTGTATGGAGTTGACATTTACTAACACGTGACAATCACGTGACATGTGGTTAGCAAATCGCTGCTTCAATTCAAAACTATCACAAATCAAAATTACACTTTTTTACAGGAGAGCTAATCAAAGAAAATGGAAACGAATTTTTGTCTAATGTTTTCTTATTTTATATCAAATATATGCATATTATACATCGTTAGAAGCGTATTTTTAGTAGCATTAAATGGTTTAAGTAATTTTATATTAAACTGAATGCTAGAGGAGTGAGAAGCATATAAGTTACTTTTGAATATAAAAAATATGTTTGAAATATACTAATTATGGAATAAAACAACCATAAGTAAAAAAATATATTGTATTAATTATTTTTATCTATGAAAATTTTCAGGAACGCAATATAAATCGCCAAGCAATTTAATAAAATAACTAAAATGCTATCTAAAACTTAAAACAAATCAAAGTTTTCTTCAAAATACCAAACAAAAATCTTCGACACTGTTGTAAAATAATCATAAATTATTTTTTTAAGTTCTTTTCAAACAGTCAAAACATAAAAGTAAAGTAATAAAATTAGCCAGGCCAATTAGCAAAACTAACGTAAGTTTTTCATAACTCAAAATAAAACAAAGACTTTATATACATGAAGAAAAAATTCAAAACTTTTGAACAAAATTCTTTATCATTATACTCTTAACTTTTAATTCAACAATAACTGTTTAAATGTTATCTTATAACTATAATAGGAACATAATGCAATTAGGAACGCTTATAAGTAGTTATGAGATCACAAAATATAACCATTTTTAAATATAAACTTTGTTAAAACGCATAAGTACTTTAACTTACTTAACCTACTCAGGCTCACTGCGTTTCTCTTAATTTAAATATCAGCCTTACAGATTTGCAAAGAACGATTCATAATATTTTGGAATAATATTTTATTAATAAGATTAAGAATACCCTGTTTCTTTACTTGCGTAACATTTAGTTTTTGGGTATAAAGTTTCTTTGGTTTACTAATATTTTCAGATTGATTCGTTTTCTGCTGCCTGCCTTTATTTCAACATAAGGAGAGGTCGTTTCAACACTTGATAAACCAACGCTGGGAACCAGCATGTTGTCGTTGTCTGCTTGTAAGTCACTTGGTTGAGCATCAATGGTTTCAGATTCCAGTCTCATCGGGACATCATCGAAAAAATGTCTAATATTGGATTACTACGGCCAGATTCTTCAATCTCTTTATATAAACCAGAGGGTCCAGGTTCAGGAGATAATAATTGTTGTACTCTTCTTTTAGACAAGAGGTTTACATTTTTAGTAAAGTCTTTATCCGAATCTGAATAACTTAAAGCAAAGTCTTGTCTAATTTGAAAATCTGGATCTTTAACACTATCGTCCGAAGAGAAATCTGAACTAGACCTGGTTGAACTTGTAGACTCAGAAGTGTCGCTGTCATAATCGCTTTCTGGAATAACTACGTTTGATTTCCTTTTTGAACATGCATCATCAAGTAGAGACAAACTGAGACTGTGTTGACTGTCAGGAATAGAATTACTATCAAAAGACTCATTCAGATTCACATCTGGTTCTTCCAACATTGGATAGTCAACTTGCGGATGTTTTTCCAAGTCTTGAACATTTTCGCCATTACTTTTACTGTTACCTCTTATCCATGTTGAGTATTCTATGTACTCTACTCATTCTGTAAAAAACAATACATAATAATATAATGGACTATACATACCAAAGCTACCCACTCGCAGACCTAAGCCGTCGGCTCTTTTTGAACAATCATGCCGACATGATGGTTCAAAAGGAGCCTGGCGTTTTTAAAATGACTAAACTTCATAAAATAGTTAGCATAAATAGAATACCTAGTAAACAAAAAAAAAAATGTAATAAATCACCTCATTTAAAATTTATTTAACCTACGGAATAATCTTACTTATTCTTACTAATATACTAATCCTACTAATCCTACTTCCTACTAATATTATAAATGCGAAAGTTTGTGAGGATGGATGGATGTTTGTTACTCTTTCACGCAAAAACTACTGAACGGATCTGAATGAAATTTGGTAAGTAGATAGTTGACATTCTGGAATAACACATAGGCTACTTTTTATCCCGAAATTCCCACGGGATCGGGATTTGCGCGGGAAAACCTTCCTACGCGTACGAAGTCGCGGGTTGAAGCTAGTAATATTATAAATGTGAAAGTTTGTGAGGATGGATGGATGTTTGTTACTCTTTCACGCAAAAACTACTGAACGGATCTGAATGAAGTTTGGAAAGTAGATAGTTGACATTCTGGAATAACACATAGGCTACTTTTTATCTCGAAATTCCCACGAGATCGGGATTTGTGCGGGAAAACCTTCACACGAGTATGATTCACAGTTTTGATTTTGGCTTCGGTTTTTACAAGATACCACAGAACAACTCGATATTCTTATATGTTAGGTATCTCGATCGCCGTCGAAAGCGCACTAGTTCGCGGAGACTGCCACTTGCCTGTGACATGAGCCCTGTGGCATAATACGTAAAAAATACCTAAAATTTTATAATTACAATGATTACAATGCCTTGCACAAAAAATGCTAAAGTAATGTATCTCAAAACGTGATTTATCGATTGGCCTATGTATTAAAACAACTCAGTTAAAATAAAAGCAAAATGAGTTTATTCCTGAATACGGCTCTTTTGATTTGAAATGATCATAATAGAAAGTATTTTTTTTATATTCAAAATAAACTATTTTTAAATATCGCACTTAATTTTAAATAACTTAAATGCAAAACAACCACTTTTGAAATATGGTTCTTTTGAATTAAAAATAGTATCATACTTACGTGAATCTTTTATTCAAAACTGAAGTATTCCGAAATGTGGTCGTTTTCCGTGTAAAATCAATGAGTGACACAGATGAAATTTCGAGATATGGCTCTTTTGCACAAAAGAATCGTTCTTTCAGTTCGGTTGTCGACGCGCAACTAACAATATGCTAGTTTAGATCATATTACGCGCGTTCAAAACAAAAATTCAAAAGAAACGGTTGTGTTGTTTTTGTACTTTAAAATACAAAATCAATGGGTGTCTTCTTTAAATATTAAAATATGAAGACTTACGATTGTATTTTTACAATAAAAACATTTTTGCATTTTTTTTATTTGTGGTACTTTTGAATTGAAGCAGCGAAATGTCAACTCCATACAATTTAATTTTTCCGTTGGCGTTAACGCTTACAGAAAATGGATTTTGTCTAGGCCCGCAGGTCACTCAAATCCGTTTCAGAGTATGCCCTTGAATGAGGAATGACTATTTATCTTTCTACTACTGTGTATATCAATTCGCGATTGACGTTACCTACGATAATTTTATTTATTGCTAGCTTATTCCACGTAGGTTATAGATTATTTTTTTGTAATTTAAAAGACATTTATTGTTAAACATCTTTCTTAAGAACGTTTTTAATAGCAAGAAGGAAATAAATTCAATTATAAATATGTCGCCAATCAAATTAATGTTGTGTTTTAATTGTACCTACTAACAATAGGTGAAGCTTTTTACTGACACTATGGATCAATGGTCTGAGACAAATAAATAAATAATTGTAGATTGTGAATTGTGAAAGCGTAACCGATGTTACGCTTTCACGGCTAAATTTTATGAAAATCAGAGAGGCCATTTAATTTTATATTTTTTCTTAAACTTGATACCTATAATGTGTTGCTGTTTGTTTTACCTAATGAATAAAATAAAGAACAAAACCTCTAGACTTTATATTTTAAACATAAACCAACAAGAGATAGGTACCATATTTACTAAATAAAGATCTTTTCTATGTGTTCTTATAACAAATACCTACATTTTCTTATCTCCGACAACTTGTTAGTACACTTTGTTAAGCAGCGGTAAACTGTCAAGAGTAAAATAAGATAGCAAAAGGGGTTTTTATAAGCAAAATGTTCAACGAAATAAGGTAGATAAGGGACAATTATTTTTGTCTGAAGAACTGGTGTTATTGCTCGTCTTATGGCCCTCGGGACTTGTAATGTCATTAGTTTATGTAAGGAAGCGATGTAGGGTAGATTCCCTTTGTTATTATTTCGTGTGTCTTTTTGTTTTTTCCGGTAAGACAATCATCAAATAACTTCTCCCGCTCCGGATAGAGCATAAAAAGAAGTGGGGTAAATACGCTAAACGTCGCCCCCCCCCAATCTTCAGCCGTCTATACGTTTTCAAGTTGCGTTCATTCAAAAGGTAATTAAGTGACAATTTTGCTACCTGAATTACAAACTTAGTTCATACTCTATATGTACAAACCGTTACTATTCGATTATGTCACTCGCTCTTCGCACACTGAACGTAAGGCAGTGCGCGCACGGCCTAAATCGCGACTGCGTCGTTGAAGCGTCAAATTTGCGTTAAAAGTAGTTTACCTGATGTGAATACCCATACTTCGGGAATTGATATTACTACGGTAAGCCATTTCTTTATTTTTGTTTTGAGCTTTTTTATCACTAAAACGTTATTTTTACTATATTTTGAGATAGTTTTTTCAACGTTTTGCGTATTGTTTTAAGGGCAAAATAGGAGGCCGTCAATAGAGCGCCAGTTTTGACTTCAAACCCGATACTCGGCCGTGGCCGACTTTAAAGTAAATGCAGTCTGTTTTATAAATTCCAATTCTACCAATTCCATTGGTTTAACAAGAGAATTTGCAAAGCTTACAGGCAAATAAATCTATTTTACGTTTAACTGCCAAATACCGGCCGGGGTGATATTAGTTGAATCTCGAGAAATAAGGTACACAAAATAAGGGCCGACATTAGAAATATTAAAGATCGTAATGTCGACCAGCCTCAAATTCGGACGCCACTATACAGGCTGATTACTTTTGTATTTTTTCATTGATTGGGTGGTAGGTAGTCATTTTTAATTTATTTATCGAACTTATTTTCTCAAAATTATATATGTATTATGACAAGTCTATTTTATTAATATTATTAAGAAGTTAAGTTTTAATGTAGGTATTGACACTATTGAAAACATATTTATGGTAGCTAATTATGGTTTGGGAATTTGGGATATAAATATAAATTGCTCTTTGGAACTTGCTATCTATGAAACCCTTGTTTATTAGCTTAAAAAATATAAATGGTTGATCGTGAATCTTTGAAGTTTACTTACTTTCATTGATTCATTAACCTGCACGTGACAAAAAGCTCGTTCGTTTTCACTTATTTAAATGCTTTTAATTTGAGGTCCTACAATGACAGAGCAGGTAGATGCAAGGCCTTCGCGAAAGCAAAGAAAATTATGCGGTTATGATCGCAATAAAATAAAAGAAGCTCTTGGGGCAATAGTTAATGGGATGTCCATTCGTGCATTAAACTATTTGGCGTCCCACGAACAACGTTCCAAGTATTTTATTTTATTATGATGTTTTACTTTGTTATAATTTTAGTACCTAACATTGTTGAAGGGAAAAATATATTTTAGTAATAAACAAATACAATTATAAATGTATACTTAGTGTGATATTAGACTCCTGCCAAAATAAATCATATTAATAATATTTGGCACTGTCTTAATTTAAAACATCCTATACCCGGCCGACATTTGGGAAAATCGCGACCGACCATGGGCCGTGAATGGCCGACTTTAGGGTTTTTTCGTTCTCGACTCATCTAAACCTTAATATTTTTTTCTTTTAATAGAAATGTCAACCTTATGCCTATAAACATGAAATAGATATATGAAACTATCCAAAACCGCATCAGAAGCTATCCTTCGTTGCAAACTAATGGCGCCAGAGCGATCCCCAGTCAGAAAATCCGTTAGGGGGCCGACATTTGGCGTACCGTCATGACCCGTTACTTCGCCTGGGTTTTGACACATTTTGTAATATCTCTTCCAGATTTAAAAGTATTTCAAATCATGATGTCTAAAAAATGATTTTACATATCTCCATCAATCGGTATTATATAATTACTCTTCCAAATTCATTGCTTATTTGCCTAAAAATTGGTCTCAAATGTGATAGGCGAAGTATTGGTACTTTTCCCTAACTTCACCTGCATCATGTCATAGCGTCAAATATTAAATTATATTTGAAATACTACTTACTACATCTAGTGTAAGCCTTTTGGGATGTGACAGATGACTATAAACTTTAAATAAAGCAAAATAGAGTATTTTATTTTTTTTTTACTTCTGTAGGCGAAGTTAGGCAACAGTTTGAAGTTAACTCCATACATTTGATGTATTGTTGATAGGGCTGCCAAAATTATTGTTAGTTTAACTTACTGAAAAATAAAGGAAGGTATAGGTAAGGGTTCCTGCAAAAAAGAAAAATTCAGTTTGTTAATTATTTATTAGTGCCAATAAATAATTATCATAAAAACTCAGCGAAAATATTTGCTTAAATTAATCGTATTCTTAAATCTATTTCGGTACCTTAATATATTTTTTTGTGATCCACCTGTCATACATAAATACAAATAATATCAGGTAATAATTACGTTTTAACTAAAAAGTTGTATTAAACATTTATGGCAAACATAAGAACTAGATAACAATTTTTGGCTCATAATTTTTAAGTTCACATAGGTACATCAATACATCTTAGATACATATTAAATCAGACTAGGCCAATCATAGACTTCAGTTTCTAGCTTAATAAGAGAAAAAAAACTTATACTAAAAAAAAATAACAGCAAAAGCATTTAACTTACATTAATATTTAGACATTAAATCAGTCTCAAAATATTACTACAGAGAGATTTACTACAGAGTTGGTATGGCCACGTTCCGGTTCCATCATCAGATCAGCTCCATGTTATGATAATATTGCATTGTCATCTGATATACATAAGATTTGATTACAGACAGACACCAAGACAGGTGAAACTAAATAAAAGCTCGTAATAATAAAATATGAAGAAAAAAAAGATACAATAAATTATTATTAACAATGTTGAAATTGACAACCCTAGGGGCAGGTGAAGTTTGGCAACAAGATGGCCGCCAATATCCCCTCAATAACATTTAATTGAATTACCACTTTTAAAAGTAAATTAGATAGAAAATTCTAGTGTCATTTGAAAGAAAATTAGCTGTAGATTATAATTTAATAATAAGTTTAATCTTACCTGTTCTGTATCCCTGCATAAAACTGAAGTTAAATCGCAGACAAAAAAAACGTGTCGTTTCTCTTATGAAAAAGTCGCATCTCTTACGCAAACCCTGTAATAGCCTTGTCGGGTCCCTTCAACGCTGCTGACTACACTTTGCGGCGCCGCCCCGTCGTCGACCCAGGGCTGGTCCAGTAGGCTGGACAGAGACCTATCTACTATTGTATATATCTAAGCCCGCGCCATTGATATCCTAACATTGGCATTATCGAAAAAGAGGAAAAATATTATCTGGTGAATTTGAGCCTGATTTGTTGTGCACAAAAAATAATAGTTTTTCAATTATTGCCATGTTTTATTCAACAAGGCGTCTCGTTTGCTTGCATACTTCATTCGTTCTGAAATTATGTCTCATCAAATCAATGTTACGTAGAAGATAATTAAAAAATGTGTGTATTCTTGTAGTGTTAAAAATAAATCACAATTATTCTCTTGTACATATTTTTGAGTAAACATAATTAAGTATGACGATTTCATCTTTACAAAAATCTTTAGTCTCCATTTTTGAAATGTTTTTCTGAACGAATTCAAAATAACCGCTTGTTGTCTTGAAAGTTGAAACTCTATCAGGCAGTCAGGTCTCCGCTAGGGTAATAGTGTTCTGTGGGTTAGTTCTGATGAACAAAAACAAAACAAGGTTAAGTAAACGTCATTTCTACAACCTGTCATGGCTGTCATAACTCTTAGGACAAAAATTTTAAATTTTTATTTTGTACATTAAAACCATTTGATATTATGAAAAAAATGTTACTTTATTCTATTCAGGGGTAAGTTTCCCAGCTTTGCTGAAATATACATGTTATGGCTGGAGCCCCATATAAAAATGAAACATCTCCTTTGAAAAGAATTCGTAATGCATTACTTCGTGTATTTAAAAAAATATTTTTTAGTCGACGACATAAAACACGCAATGCAATGGTTGCAATTGCAAAATGAATACTTTTATCAACCCACTCATATTTTTTATAACGTAACTAAGGTGCAGTTCCATCCTCGAGCAGTGTGTTTCATAATTCTCAGGAAAATATCAAAATATAACTGTAATATGTGGTCCCAGCAACTTCACTATGATGAAGTGATATGGACTGTATTTAATATATTAGCACCGGGCAAAGTTTCTTCGTCCGTTGTGTTTATTTATTTATTTGCTAAGAAAGACTTAGAGCTAAACAAAATAGAACAAACACAGTAGGTATGTGAGACTAACAGTCAGTAAGAAGTGTTCACGTATAAAAACAGACTAAGTAATCATAATCATAAAGGTGAATGCCAAGTTTCGGCTCGAATCATGTAGCGTCCGACAGATTTTCTAAATTAATGATAACTCATTATATAAAACTGTAAGAATTATACAGTATAAATAAAATCTGTAGAAGTACACCGTTTAAAAGCCATTTTAAATAGTTATTCAATTTATCAACACGTTCAAATCGACTACATTAATATCATTATGAACCTACGTAAGTGAATTTATTAGTTACTAAAGTCATAACTCGTAATTCTTATAATAATTAATAATGTTTAGTTATATTTTTTAGAATAGAATAGAATAGAATATTCATTTATTTTCTCAGAATGTAGGTATTTACAATAAGGTGTTACAGTAACATATAAGCATCCTTTTACATTCTACCTTTTAGGCATGCAAACATTGATGCAGTTCATCATCAAACATAAGTACAAAAATCTTGATTTAAACTAAACAATTGTCAGCTAGAAAATCTGATACGGAGTAGTAACATTTGCTTAACAGAAATACAGTTAATTTCTTTTTGAAAGTACATACTGATTCTTCTTTTATGGAGTTAGGAATGTGGTTAAAAATAGTCGGTGCCATACCAAAGACACTTTTTCTCAACAAAGCTGTCCTAAAACCACCTGTGCGTAACAAGTTTAGGTATTGAGATCGCAAAGTGACATCTCGGCATCTGTTTTCCGATAAATTTAAAAATAAATGTCTATTGCATTTAACAAAGAGAGCAATTTCTAAAATGTAAAGGCACGGAAATGTTAATAAATTATGACTTTTAAAAATTGGAACACAGCTGTCAGTAACTTTCAAACCAAATATTGCACGTAGGCAGCGTTATTGGGCTTTAAAAATACTCTCTCTTTCAGTACAGTTACCCCAATATATAATCCCAAACCTTAAAATGGAAACGACGAGACTATGAAATGCTAGTAATACTGTTTTAATGTTAACTTTTTTCTTTAGATTATAAAGTGCATATGCAGATGCGCTAAGTTTTTTGCAAATTGCCTCTGCCTGAGCCTTCCATGTCAGTTGGCTGTCAATTAAAATTCCTAGAAATTTTGTAACATCTACTCTGTCCACGTTTTGACTATTATAATTAATATTTATATCATTCATACGAAGTCTTTGGTAAAAATGCATTATATTTGTTTTTTGGATATTTATTTGTAAATTGTTACTTATTAGCCAATTCATTATAATTTTAAATGAAAAATATGAAAACGATATAAAATCGTTTTCATATTTTTCATTATTGTCACATTTTATGATAACTGTACTGTCGTCGGCAAACAGTACCATACGATGATGGATTTGGCGTGGGAGGTCATTAATGTAAATTAAAAATAGCAATGGCCCAAGGATGCTTCCCTGGGGTACACCGAATTGAATTTCTCTGTAGGAAGACACATATTTTTTCCTTAACTTAGACTTCAAACATACTTTGTAAATTTCTGTCATCTGTTTGCGACCAGATAAATATGTTTTTATTAGTTTCAGGATGTTACCTCGAATGCCATAGGCGTTTAGTTTTTGAAGCAGTATTTTATGGTCCACAAAATCGAAAGCTTTCGACATATCTGTATATATAGCACATATAGGCGTTTTTGTATCGACATTGGGCATGATAATATTCAACAGGTCAAAAATTGCCATATTTATATTCCTATTTTTCCTGAACCCGTATTGTTCATGGCAAAGAATATTAAATTTGGTCAGGAATGATGATATAGCTTCATATATGACTTTTTCTATGATTTTAGAAAAAACTGGAATTAAAGCTATTGGCCTGTAGTTTGACATATCGTCTTTACTGTTCTTTTTATGAATTGGTTTTACAATCACAGTTTTTAAATTGTCAGGAAACGTTCCTGATGATATGCTAACGTTAATAATGTGAGTTAAAGGGCCAGCTATACTATTAGCAACAAATTTAATAACTTGAGTGGAAATCCCGTCGTAACCAAAGCTCTTTTTATTTTTAAGTGATTTAACTATTCTAATCACATCTTGCGGTATGACTGGTGGCACAAATATTGAGTTAGGGTTATGGTCTGTTTTTTTAACGTCGTACAATGTATTATTATTTTTACTAGTAATTTGATCAATGAAAAAATTATTGAAGGACTCTGCTATTTCTTTTGGATCCGTTATTGTTTTATTATTAATTATTGTTTGTGAAATTGGTTCTCTATTCATTTTACTGTTATTTATTATTTGCCAAGACGTTTTTGCCTTATTTTTCGAGTTCTTTATCAAGTAATTATTTTGAGCTTTCTGTGTTAATTTTATTATTTTTTTAAACCTCTTAGAGTAATTAACGAAAGCGATTTTATTTTCTGGTGATGGCCACAGTCTATGTTTCTAAAGTAAATTTCTTTGCCTCTTACTGCATAATCTTATGCCACGCGATAGCCACTTAATTGGTTTTTCTGATTTTATTGTCACTAGCTTATAGGGAAAACATAAGTCATACATAAGCTTAAATATTTCAAAAAAGTTGTCATACGCTTCGTTTGAATCTTCTGTGCTATATACGTCAGAGAAAGATAGATTTTGTAGATATTTATTAAATTTAATGAGATTTTCTTTACAAGTATCTCTTATCTCAGTTCTCCAAGTTTTTATTCTGCATGATTTATTTACTTTTATCCTAGTTAATTGAGCTGTATGATCTGATAGACCGAGGTCTATCACTTGGCAATGACATTTTTGTCTAGTATTGTGTGCAAAATTATCTAAACAAGAATTACTAACAAGACGTGTCGCTTCATTTATTTCCAAACTAAGATTGTAACTTAAGAGAAAGCATTTAAAATCCAAAGTAATTCTATTATTTTTTAAAACATCTATATTAAAATCACCGCACATAATTATTTTAGTGTGACATTTTTCAGAAATGTATCTAAATTTTCGTAAAATTTACTTAAGTTAGACAGCTTAGGTGGCCTATAGATACATAATATAATTAAGTTATGTTGGGTTATATTAATAGCGCAACATTCTATTATGCCTGAAACCGAGCATTTCATTATTTCGGGTAATTCCTTATACACGAGACCTTTTTTAACTAAAATGCAGGCCCCACCGCGCTTTATATTGCTCCTTGCATAACATGCAGCGAGCTTATAATTAGGTATAAGAAGGAGATGTTCTTGGCCCGACATTATAAAATGCTCAGTTATGCAAATAACATCTACAATTATTTGTTTGCTTAACAGCTCTTGAATATTCACGGTTAATAGATCAGATTTATTTATAAGTCCAGCAATATTCTGATGCATAACATATATGTTATCAAAGAAAAAACTCGGTATGTGTGTTCGCATTTGTGTTTACATTATTTGTCAGATCAAGTTTAGGTGGTGACGTTGACAGATTATTATTATTATTTATAAGTAACATGAAATTTTGAAAAATATTTCTCATTCCTCGGTTATTTAACTTTCTGTTATATTTTGAAAACATTGTAAAATCGTAGAGTAAGTTTAAATTAGAGTCAAGTACTGTCACATAATTATATGGCAATAAATCTAAGTGAAGTAGGTTGTTAAACGTTTCGATACGCCAGTTAAACATTGTTGAATAATCACTTAGTTTGAATGTAGGTAGGCACAAAATAATATTAGTATGCTGAATTTTTTCCAGTGTTTTCCTTAATTCTATTATGATTTCCACGTAGTTTTGGGTTTTTTGAAAATCTTCCTCGTCAATAAAAATTACACAGTAATCGCTAAATGAGTAATCCACAACTTTTTTATGTACATTGCGGATAAGTTGTAATAATCCGCATTTTGGATACACATAGTGACATATCTGTAAGTTTTGGAATGTCTCTTCTGCAATGGACATAATATTATTTGTTTTGTTTGCACTAACAATGCATAACATATTCCTGGAGGATTTCACATTTTCCTGTATTTCTGTTTTTTGAGTTGTTTTATTTTGTTTTGTATTTGTGGTGCAAAAAGTATTTGTTTGTTGTTTTTCTGTTGTGGTCCGCTTGCTACTTAACTTTTGTGTTTTTATTTCAGATTTAGGTGTTGAATTTTTGCATTGATTCTCGACTTTATTTCGATTTTGAAGCAAGTAGTCTTCTTCATGGGAAAAGTTCAGTTTGCCTTTATTTATACTTTTCCTCTTAGTTACGAATGAAGCTCTTTTAGGTGTACTATTGCATATTTTTTTAAGGTTGTTTATTACTTTCTCATGGTTTATTATGATATTTTTGAGTGAAGCATTTTCTGTTATTAAGTTTTCAATCTCACTATCTGCAGAAGTCAATTTTTCTTGCAAGGTGTTAATTAACGCCTTTAGTTCTGTTATTGTTTCATTTTGATTTTCGTTAAGTTGTAAGTGAGGGCAACTTATGTTATGTTTGCCGTAAGACGTAATAGATGAATATTCATTGTCATCGTCCACTGACAAGGATGCAAAAGAATTCTCTGTACTCACGGTTATTTTGCTCTGAGGTTTTCTAATTGTTATGTTATCAGCTTCTAGTGAAAACAATTGTAAATCGGAGTTGTTTGACATGATAAAATATGCAGCGAGTAGTTGGTTGTATACCGAAGATAAGTAGCGGAGCTGTGGTATGTCTTCAAAATTTCACCAAATGGGAGTCCAGCTGAGCATGTGCCAGTATCCCGGTATCCCCAGTACCACTTAAAATCTTTTCACTTAGACTTTTCGTTGTTCTTAGTTTTTTGTAGTTGTGGGTAGATTTGATTTTCAAAATATATTTTTTCACTAACGATTTTGTGAAGCGTATTTCACCACTTTTAATCACTGAATTACGCTTTACGAGCTTAAGTTCATTGCACTTTTCGATGATTGTGTTACTGATAATAATTGGTTTATAACTAATGAACATCTGTCTATTGTTGTTGCCAACGCTAGATGATAGTTATTGCACATATATGAACTGGAAAATTATAAAATTGGACTTATAAACGAGTGATAAGTATTTTTTAACATTATCAAAACACGGAGCTAATGTTAACGTGACAACTAGCGCCACTGCGACGTACGTAGTAGTTTTAATATCTTATAATAATTTAAAGTAATTAAATCAAATTATCGATATAGTTTATAATAGTTATTTAATGCTGGTAACACTTAATCTTGTAGTTGTCACTGATAATTGTCAAAAGTTTTACTTCTCCCGCGTTTTATGACGAGCGACGAAGTGTCAGTGTTTTTTGAGTTTTGTGTTGTTTATTGCTTCGTTACTGGACTCCAATTACTGTATTACTAACGACAGCCAAGGGGCTGTTGAAGACGAATTCAATAGTCATCATCAGTGATCGGAGTAGGTAGATTGATTTTTGGTACTTGTATCATAAATGCACACGGAAAGAATAACATGGATAAGCCATTTTCCCGGAAACTAATTCCGGTATTTCCGGATTCAATTAAACATTATTAATGTTGGTAGTGATATTATTCCTACTCAATTCAAAATTTAAAGGAAGGTATAAAAACTAAATTAATTCATTATTTATCTGTTGAATAATAAAAACAATCTAATTCCGATCGAAGCTTTAATTTATATTTTTTTATTTTTAGCCTTTTATGGCTAGAACTTTTATAGATAGACATAAATTGCTGCACTTAAATTTAAATATTTTCATAGTGGTCATGGTAATTTGCATTAAGGGTAGAATAAAGAATAATATTGCTCATTTTATTACAATTCCTACCTTTTTTTTTGAGGATGGCAAATTATCAAATGACTCCTTCCACTCTGGCAGAATAAAATTCCTACATAAGTTCCGGTTTTTTTTTAATAATCCACCAATTCCGGAGGAATGTCCATATTAATATATACGTTTCAGATCAATGACCCCTTTTCAATCTACCTACTCCGATCACTGGTCATCATTCAATAATTTTATAGTTTATTTCATGTTATCGTTAAAATTAGTAGTATTAACTTCAAAAAATTATAACTTTTTTGGTGTACTTCTTATAGAAAACTAACTATACAGTCAAATTATATAATTATTTTCCTATTTTATGATATATAGTTCATCTTTGTCGGTTCTGGCCGAGTCTTGAAGGAAGCCTTGGCATTCTCCTTTATTGCATAAAAAAGGTGGTTGTAGTACATGAGGCATGTCGTAGTAATCTTCTTCTTAGCGTGTTGATGGCAAATACACGTTGGCTCAATACTCAACTACGCGAACTCCGCTAGCTGATGCAGACCGAAGATCATCAAGAGTGCAGGTGACAAGTGCGGAGCAAGATAGAAGGTGGTCCATTGTCTGGGGGTCACGCCGCATATACATTTGAGATCTGAGCCATTTATAAACCCCCATCTATAGAGATTATCTTTGCTACGGCCAATTTGAGTTCACAATCTGTTAAGGCATTTCCAAGCCGGCCACGATAACCGCTGCCCAGGTGGAAGGCTCTCAGACATCAGGTTGATTGAAGATTTCCCGCCAAATATCACACCTTGATGTAGAGGCGTTGCTTTTCGCTGGACTAGCTGGGGTACGCACAACGCAACTGAGAAAGCTTTTAAGGCTTTTCAGACTGTCGGACACTGGGACGTATCCGTGCATTGGGTAGCGCAAGTCAGCTTGTATAGTTGTCGTCAAATAACTTGGCTAGAGTCGTTCAATGCGCAGAAGTCGATTTTTAGGTGTCAGCGGTTGTCAGCGGGACGCGGGGTATGACGTAGCGCCGCTCCGAGCGCGCGATTGGTGCGTCAGTAGGTAGTTCTCGTTCAATTTGCTCCCGAATACACTTGCGTACACGAAAGTCTTGTTTTTGTTACGAGTTGTTATTTTAAATTTAGTTTTTGTTATGTTGATTACAATGTAAGGACCAAATACGCAGACTATTAAAACGTCAGAAAGAACAGTTAGACGCTATAGTTAAGGAAGGTTGAAATTCCGAATTCGTCACTGTCTTTAGGACACCGGGAAAAAAGAAGAATAAAAGGTAGCAGTTTTATTGACTAATTGTGACGACGAGAACAACGAAGCGCCATCGTTACATGGTGGACATCCCACCCATACGCACCAAACGTTTTGGGAATACCTTCATTGTGCGTACGGCTAAGGAGTGGAATTCCCTGCCGGAGTCTGTGTTTCCCGATAGCTATAACCTAGGAGTCTTTAAGTCAAGAGTGAATAGGTTACTTTTAGGTAAGCGTGCTCCATCTTCGACCACATCATCACTTTCCATCAGGTGAGATGGTGGTCAAACGCGAACCTATTCTAAATAAAAAAATAAATAAAAAAAAAAAATTATTTTTAATGTTTTTTAAATACATTTTTTTCACTTTTAAATGTGTTTATATATTATATCTATTTTATTTATAATACCGAATTAACGAATGAATTCCTCTTCTTTCTTTAACATTCTTCTGAACAGATATGATTAAAAATAAATGATGGCAATAACCATAGAATAATGGCAAGCAGTAAAAGTGACCACTTTTTTCTTCCACTAAGTGCACGATGCGCGTACTTACCACTACGCCAAAACCTTGCCAACTTACGTGACGAGGTCTATAGATTGGTCCTCTCAATGCGACTTGCTATAATCCTGCGAACACTTGAAGGCGTAATCCTAGTTAGTGAAGCATTCGTACCGGGGTAGATTTCAGGCAACCACTAATTATCCGGCACGTCTCATTCAAAGCTATCCACGAGGTAGGCGTGGGCGTGCCGGTCCTATACTGGACAGGTATATTCACCTACAGATAAACAGAGCGTCATACCAATTGTTCGTAGGACGCTCCCTATTTGGTGGATGTAATTAAGAAGAAGGCAAGTAATGTAATGATATTATCGCACCCTTCCTGTAAGAAAGCGGTAAGTGAATTCGGACAACTTTTCAGTAGCTTAAAAAATAGTGTCCAACATTGTTAAAAAAATCCCAGGAGTACCTTATAAAAAACAAAAGATGGCATTTAGCAGCGGCGAAATGATAAAGTTTCCGAATTTTCATTGTGTTATGTATACTGTGAGATAAGGTTTAATTATACGGTTACCTAAATAATCCCCGAAACTGTTACAAAAGATGGCCGGTGTAAAAATGAATATTGCTTTGTTATGATCTTTGGTGTACCGCATCGGCTGCGTTAAGTGTAGTTATTCCATTATTCATGTTACAATTTTAGGCTAGTCTGAAAGTGTAAGTATGAATTACGTAGTTTTTAAACGAAAAATTCATTTAAGTAAACAGAAATACATACTTTATGCATGCGAAAGTATCTACGTTTTGCTGGAGCTTCTGAATAAACTTGTTTATTTATTGGAAAAATATTCAAATAATGAAGTGTATCATCGTAAACTTCTATTTTACTGTTCACAGCTTGTCATGTACAAAAGTTGTATGTCAATACTATATAGATTTATAGTAAGTAAAGAAAAAGTTAAATTGCTGTGTTTCAATCATATTAAGCGATTTAGATTATGTTTGTATGTGTGCTAAGAAAAAACGTGCTGTAGAAGTGTAGAAGTATGTAAAATGAAGTGCCCAAAAGTTAAAAAATCGGAAACCTTCTATCAATTACTCAAACACAGAAAAAATTACCTTTGTTAATGTTAAAACATTTTGACTCTACACTGAGAAAAAAAAACAACCAGATTTCACGTTGCTTCAACAAGTTTTCGGGTTAAAATAGCGCCTACGTGCTGTTTGGTTGAAACTACAAGTTTGATCTTGTAACCGTGCATCCACACCGCTGTTACTTTTTGTAGATCAACGTTTCCAAGTGTTACTCAGCAATATCCGACAGCAAAAAGTAATTTATTGTTAATATGTGTTGCTGTTTTAGTATAAGTCAAGCAACGTTGCTCTACAATCGTTAACATTGTTAGATAATGTTACCTCAAAAATGCAACAAAAATATCACTGTCGATTAGTGTCGAAAGTTATTCTTTGTTATATTTTGTTAATTTATGTTGTTGGCGGTATGGACGCGTAAGTAACAATCATCAAATAGTAACAAGGAGCCACATAAGTTAAAGATAGTTACCTAATGTTACCTTGTTGCATTTTGTTGCTCCACAAAAGTTAACTGCGGTGTGGATGCACGGTAAAGTGTAACTTGTTGATCCTACAAGCTACGTATCATGTTATTTCTACGTTACATGAGGTCGAATTTACGTTAACATTTTCCGATTGTTTTTACAAGTTTAGCAAGTAGATTTAACATGCTCAGCACGTTGTTGTGACATGACTAGCTTGTTGAATCTACAAGCAGCTTGTTAATTTATCTTGTTACTCTTACGTGCTGGGCATATAGTTCTAACATGCTTGCCTTGTTGTTTCAACATGCTTGACATGTTGTTGTGACATGACTAGCTTCTTGAATCTATAAGCAGCTTGTTAATTTATCTTGTTACTCCTACGTGTTGGGCATATAGTTCCAACATGCTCGCCTCGTTGTTTTTTTTTTTATTAAAAAATAGGTTCGCGTTTGACCACTATCTCACCTGATGGTAAGTGATGATGTGATCGGAGATGGAGCACGCTTACCTAAAAATAACCTATTCACTCTGGACTTAAACACACTAGGTAGTAGCTGTCGGGAAACACAGACTCCGGCAGGGAATTCCACTCCTTAGCCGTCCGCAGAATGAAGGTATTCCCAAAACGTTTTGTGCGTATGGGTGGGATGTCCACCATGTAACAATGGCGCATCGCCGTTTGTCTCGTAGTCCGATGATGGAACGGGCTTGGCGGAATTTGACTGTGTAATTTCATCGCGCACTCCTCGAAATGTAACCGATAGAAAACCGATAGACTTGCAACTCGTCGTCGATATTCAAGGCTCTGGAACTTTGACTCGACCAGTGCATCGTTACCAATGAGTCTCTTGGCCCACTTCTCGATAGACTCAAGCGCGTCCAGTTGGTATTTAGCAGATCCATACCAAAGATGAGAGCAGTACTCCATACACGACCGAACCTGGGCTTGATAGAGATTCGGGTGTGAAGTACCGTCTCACCTTTGCTAGGATTCCCAACTTTTTTGATGCTAGTTGAGCCTTAGCCTCGATAAACGGGCCGAAATTGAGGGTAGAAGTTAGTGTTACCCCCAGAAGCTCGATACGGTCGGTTATCGGCACGGTTACACCCCGGAAAGTAGGAGCCGGTTCGAATTGACTCTTTTTTGAGGAGAAGAGACACGCCTGGGTCTTAGCTGCATTAAACTTGTGGTCAAGTTTAATGCAGCTAAGACCCAAGCGTGTCTCTCAAACATCAACTTGGTAGTTGACATTGCTCCATTCAGAGACAGCCTTCAAGGACAAGTTCAAGCGCCCAACCATGTCCTCACGGAGAGACTGGATCTGTGACCCACCAGCTCGCTCGATGGACACATATCTCTCAGCAAGTGTGCTGTTGTCTGCATACCCAAAGGTACCGGGAATCAGCAGATCGTTAATTTAATGTGCGGCAAAAAACAAAGTTGCTGAGAGAACAGACACCTGAGGAAACCTGGTATTCATTGCTAATAGGCCAGATGAGCAGAAAACCGTTTTATTTATGCTTTTTAGTGTATCATTGTTTACTTAACTTGAGATACCTATATACCGTTTGCACTTAATTTTTTAAAAGAGAGTTTGCTGTACACCTCTTTTTTACCCACTTAAACCATATTTCAGACGTTATTCAAAAGGTCTGTGCCTCAGCTGTGGTGATATTAATAACTAGGCTGATTATGCTAAAACATCTATGTAATGTACGAGGGCAGCAATCGTGAGAGATTTGCTGTTCTTAGTTGAAGAGTTCCATCGCTTATCTTTGAAGATCTTCATCAGAACCTGATGTGCTATACTTACATACTATATTTTTCTCTAACCTACATGGTTGGGCGCTTGAACTTGTGGAGCGAGCTGGTGGGTCACAGATCCAGTCTCTCCAGACTGGATCTGTGACGCACCAGCTCGCGCGCTGCACACATATCTCTCAGAAACTGTGCTGTCGTCTGTATACCCAAAGGTACCGGGAATCAGCAGATCGTTAATGTGCAGCAAAAATAAAGTTGCTGAGAGAACAGACCCCTGAGGGACCCCGGCATTAATTACCAATTGGCCAAACGAGCAGCCATCAATGACCACTCGAATGGACCGATCTCTTAGGAAGTCTTCAATCCAAACGCAAAGTTGAGTGGGTAAGCCGAAGGAAGGAAGCTTAGCAATAAGGCTATCGTGCCAGACCCTGTCAAAGGCTTTGGAGATGTCAAGGGAAACAGCAAGTGCTTCCCCGTGCTTTTTAATGGCCTCACTACAGGTATGAATGGCATACGCTAGAAGGTCCCCAGTTGACCGGTTTTTGCGAAAGCCGTATTGTCAGTCGCTGAGGATGTCGTTGGCTTCTAGGTATGCCAAGAGCTTACTATTAAGTACATGCTCCATACTCTTACAGAGTATGGACGTTTCTGAAATAGATCTGTAGTTGGCCGGGTCAGCACGACTGCCCTTTTTGGGTACAGGCTGAACGTTAGCCAGCTTCCATGCTTTCGGCACCTTTCCAGTCTCTAGCGAGAGGCGAAACAGGCGTGTCGTGCGCGTAAAGAAGTAAGTGCAGCTACGCGTCAGGTATTTATGACAACTACTTGGAGAAACTACGTAACGATAGTGCCGCAAAACAATCCCGCAACAAGTTTTGTGCAATAAGTAAGTAAGTGGACTTGCAAGACACGCCTTTGCAATAGTATCCAAGAACAAATGCCTATGTTTATTTACTTTTATAAAGTTATGTTAATTCTTCGTGTTAGTTATGGGTATGTGTATTTATGGCTTTATACCCAGGGAAATTTGTAAAATAAATAAATGGATGTATGTTTACATCTATATAAGAATGTAAAACTATTTTATTTTTTGTCGCAAAAATACACATTTTTTGTGACAGTACCCTTATTTTTGGCGCTAGCTTCATGAAAATTTGTGAGAAGGTGTATTAGAGTACGCTCGATTTTTTGCAATAATAAAAAAAATATGACGCAAGTTGAGTTACGCGACTCTTCCAGGAAGGGTGCGTTATGTTCTTTATGTTATGTTTATTAAAAACTAACATTAACATACTCAATACTTTTATTGCATTCCATATGTAGGTATTCTTAGGTAGTAAACTTATAATTAGATCATATGGACCCTGTCAGGCACAGCAAGAATAAGTGATTTAGGAGAGGAAGCATTTGTTAATTATATAATATTAATTTAACTTACTTACTAACTTGACTTAAACATTACATTATATACCTATTACTTAAATATTCGTTTACTGAGTAGTAACACTTCTGCAGCAAAAATTGTTTTAGTTTCTTTTAAAATAGGTTAATTTTCTTTTCGTTTTTACAGATTCGGGAAGTTTATTATATAATTTAATGAACATTACATAAGAACTTTTAGAGTGCATTTTTAATCGAGAACTTGGTATGTTTAGCCTAGTTCGGTGTCTGAGTAGATAGCGTGACTGAATGTCTTCTCGTTTTGAATAAAACTCTTGATGTTTTTGGACAAATTTGCATGTTTAGATGCAATCGGCTTAGATTGTGAATATGAACCTGGTATATGTGGTCTAAATAACGTACTACAATACTTCAGCTACCACTTCTATAATTCGCTGTAATGGCTTCATTTGCATACGCTATTACAGTTGCAAGCCATAACCTCGGTAATTGCAGGTCGCTTATTATTCTTAATGCAAGTTTGTTATTATACATTTAAATGTATGGACGCTGTTGCGTCTAACTGCAATTAAAGTCCTAGTTGGTATTGAGAAAAATATTCACATTTTAATTTAAAAACCTTAGGTTATTGTAAACTAACTTCTCTCTGCGACTTCGTTCGCGAGGGAGGATTTCCCGCGTAAATCCCTCTCCCGTGGGAATTCCGAGATAAAAACTAGCCTATGTATTGTGAAATCAAATAAAATGAAATATTTATTTTGTAAATTGGTTATAAATAACACTTTTACACGTCATTTTTTGTGTTCAAGTTAAACTAGATGAGGCCGGTGTTTCCTAACTGACTGACTCTGAGAAGAAACACTGAAACAAACTCAGAGGTCAAAGACTCTTTTAAAGTTCATAAAATTAGTATTTATCAAACCATATGAGAAGCATAATATATTATTCTAGGATGACAAATATCTATTCATTTCATTCAGATCCGTTTAGCAGTTTTTGCGTTAAGGGTAACAATCAACATCCTTCCACCCATCCATCCATCCTCACAAACTTTCGCATTTTATAATATCAGTAATATGGTCAAATTACTCCTCTGTCAGCAGTTAAAAGGTGTATGTATGCTGTTTAGTCCAACGTGAAACCGAACGCACCTTTTGGTTGGCAACATTCTATTGTCTATAACTTTTTTCACTTTGACGTTTCCGTTCTCTTGCAAAACTAACCACCGGTTGGAAGATTGAGTTTTATTCATTATAATTGGAAATCAGCTTGGATCTCACGTGAGATTAACATATTAATTGTGTTCAGTGATAGATGGAACTTTGTAATATCGGATTACCAAGAATCCAGTGATATTTCTTGAAACATATCGCCTTATTGCGTCACCTCGTGTGGCACGCGTTTGTTGGGAACGAGTTAAGCTGTGATTGCTGTTGTGACCGCGTCAGCTGGATATCGGCGCCTTGGGAACGTTCTACAACACTTGACTTACATCACACCTTTCAATTACTCACCCCATTTTACATACATCAACCACACTTAGGGCGTGACCTTTGAAGGTCGAACTTGGCGTCCCCAGCACTCAGGTTAGTGGTACATTTTGTTTGTTGAAATAAGGCCTAAGAGCCTACCACAACGTAGGGCTCCGCGTAATCGCGGACAGTTCGACATACCAGTTACCGTTGGCTGGGCTTGGGGTCGAACAAACTGGTAGCAGAAGCGCGGCTCTTATAATATAAGATCCACTGGTTTAATTGGAAGTTTTGAATATTGTTGAAAACTTAAAACTTGAGTTCAATTACTTAACATAACTTGTAACTTGATAAGTTCTGAATATATTGCTTGTCAGCCGGGCTCAAATAGTACTTGTGGTTTGTACTGTAATTTGTAGTGCTTGGTTAGCTTATTGCACTGACAGGTGGGATTGTTAGTGAAATTAGGAATTATCAGGTTAATTTGGTATATTGTTGTAAAAGCTGTTTGGTATATTCATTTGATTAATAATTGAATGTCACTAGTCTGAAGTTAAAGGTTTATCTAAATAATAATCACATAGTCTAACATAATAAGACTTGAATTGTGTGTATTGGTTATTGTTTATAGTGTGATTATTGGATTGCGTTATTGGAGGTTGTCCGGAGCAATATTACACATCCTATTGTTGTATTTATTTGAGGTTGATCCGGCATTGTATTATACATTCAATTGTTATTTCTTTGTAACTAGCCATCCTTAGCAGGCTAGAGTCATATTTGGAATAAGTACAGGGTCGGATTTGGAAATAAATAATTGAATTTGAATTTTTATTTTTGTTGAAATTATTTGGTCAGCTAACAAGTCATATTTGTTTGTTTGTTTGTTATTTTAGCCTGTTGTATTAATATTTGATTGTTGCAATGGCCTCATTAAAGGCAGTCAGGGAGTCTGCTGCCGTATTGGTCTCACAGTTGAGATGGTTCGCATCGGCGGTAGCAACGGTTGAGCGTCCGGACTTGGAGGAGCTCACCCTTGCTCGGAACAAGCAATTGGATGAGAGGATCAAGTCAGCTGATGCTGCGCTCACACGCTTCAATGAGTACATCATGGACGTGGATTTGGCGGTGATGGACCAGGCAGCCCGCGATAAGGTTTTGGGTGACTATGACCAGATTGTCAACCTGGGGGATGTCATAGGTCAACGAGCTCGGGAAATTTTGAGGAGCCGGATGCCTGAGGAGGCCAAGCCTCAGACCTCCGTTGTTAAGGGCCCTGAACTGTTGAGTAGGCTGCCCACCCTGGAGCTGCCACATTTTGACGGTCGTTTGGACCACTGGCTGGGCTTCATTAATCTCTTTGGGAGTCTTGTGGATGCACGCTCGGACCTCGGACCTGCCCAAAAGTTGGCCTACTTGTTGTCCGTTTTGGAGGGCGAAGCCAGAGCCTTGGTGCAACACTTGCCGGTGACGGACTCTTCTTACCCTACCGCTCTGGAGCTTCTCTCCAGACGGTATCAGAATAAGCGCTGTCTGGCTGATGTGCACATCGACCAGATTTTGGGGCTGCCGGCCATCGCCAGCATGTCGGCGTTGCGCACTGACCTGCTGAACCCGTTGGTATCAGCGACCCACGCCTTGCGACGCTTGCAGTTACCGGTGGACCATTGGTCCTACCTGTTGGTGCACATAGTGCTGCGGTTGCTCCCGGCAGAGTTGAGGTCCCGCTTTGAGCAGAGGTATGGTGGGGACAGTGCCACCCATCTTCCCCCCTTTGACGACCTCCTCAAATTCTTGGAAGACGAGTGTCGGTTTTTGGACAACACTCTTGGCGCCACGGGGTCACGCCCGCCACCTTCTCGGCCTAGAGACCTGGGACGGACTAGGGCTCGGGGGCCTGTTGAGGTTCGCCCCGCCCCCCGTTTTGCTGGAGCCCGGAGTTCTCACGATTGCCACTTTTGCAAGTCCACGGGACATGTCATGGCACGTTGCTCGGCTTTTTTGAACTTACACGTAAGTGCCCGCCGCCGTATTGCCAACGCACGCCGTTTGTGCTTCTCGTGTTTGGGAGCCCATTTCCATCGGGACTGCCCCGACCCCCGTCCGTGTAGAATTTGCACGGGATCCCACCTGGAGATTTTGTGCGCCAACGCGAACCGCTCCAGCAGACCTTCTTCTGAGGAGGGTTCGCGCAGGGGGGGGTATTCCGGAGATGAGCACCGGGCTGAGGCCCGCAATTCTGCACGCCGCTCTCCACCCCCCGCGCAAGTTGTACAGGAGCCCCGCGATCGAGATTTGGTCTCCCCTTGTCAGGGAGAACGTGCGTTGGCTGCTAGGCAGCAGTGGCCGGACCAGCACCGCCACCTCTCCCCTCCGTTGGCGGAACGTCCCCGATTGGAGTCACGTCCTCCGCCATTCAGGCATCCGGTAGGATATGCCCTTCCAGCGATGGCGAGCGGCTTGGGACACCGCGCGGACGAACCATTCCAACCTTATCCTCGTCGTGGAAGAGGACAGCCTGGATGCGGCGATCGGTCGCCGCCCAGGCACCGCTAGGAAATTGCCGCCCGCCCCGCTAAAGAACCCCCCCCGATCGAGTCGATTTTGTTGCCAACGGCCTCGGTCAGGGTCTGGGGACCCTTTGGTGACTCGATTGTGGTCCGTGCCCTTTTGGACACGGGAGCCCAGGGTTCCCTTTTGTCGTCTTGGTTAGCGGGACAGGTTGGTCTGAAGGTGAACGACTTTTCAGGCAAAATTCAGGGAATTGGCGAAGCGGCTGTCACCACTGTTGAGGGAGAGACCTGGTTTGAAATCACCCCTGTGAGTTGTCCGTACCCTAAAATTGGTGCTCCTGCCCTTGTTATGCCGACTATATTGGGTAGCCATCCCGATTGTCAGTTGCCTTTGGATGTTCTACGGTTGACGTCAGGTCTGGATTTGGCTGACACCCGGTTTGATTCCCCTTGTACGGTGCATTTGTTGTTGGGTTCCGATGTTTTGGGGAAAATATTGTTGGGAAATATGACGGTCTTGCAGCCGGAGACCCCATGGTGCCACCCGAGGGGTCTGGTGGCGGTCTCAACCATCTTCGGCTTTGCGATTATGGGCCCAGTGTTGAACGTGCCCCCTCCACCTGAACCTGTCCTTGCGTTGGTGTCCGGCTCAGCCCTCTCTGACGCCGTTCAGAGGTTTTGGGAGGTTGAGGAGCCCCCTCAGGTGGCCCGCTTGAATCCGGAACACGAAGAGTGCGAGTTGTTCTATCAGAACAACACTGGTCGACTCCGCTCCGGTCGGCTTGAGACCCGGCTGCCCTTTGTTGCGGTGCGACCACCTCTTGGCCAATCCAGACCTACGGCTGAGAAAAGATTGTTGGCAATGGAGCGCCGCATGGCCAGGGACCCGGTGCTGCGGCAAAAATATGTAGAGTTTATGCGTGAGTATGCAGACTTGGGACACATGTCGGTGTCAGATTTGGATTGGCGCTCAGTAGAGCATTTCTTCTTGCCACATCACGCGGTCCTCAAGCCATCCACTGGTAAACTGCGCACAGTGTTTGATGGGTCTGCGCGGACTTCTTCCGGCGTCTCCTTGAATGATTGTTTGCATTCCGGCCCCAAATTGTTGAGGGATCTTTGTGACGTCATCACGTCTTTTCGTCGTCATCAAGTAGTCTTTGTGGCCGACATCAAAATGATGTTCCGGCAAACGGTCATTCACCGGGATGACAGACGTTATCAGTTGATCCTGTGGCGGGAACATCCCCAGGATCCCATGATTGTGTATGAGCTCAACACGAATACTTACGGCCTTCGGTCAAGCCCCTTTGTTGCTATTCGTTCGCTTTGGGAGCTTGCGGACCGGGAGCGTTTGAGGTTCCCTCGTGCATCCGCCATCTTGAAAACGGACCTGTACGTCGACGATGTCTGTACTGGAGCTCCTACTGTGGAGGAAGCTATCCTGTTGCGTGACGAGTTGGTCCAGATTCTGGCTTCCGCTGGCTATGAGTTGCGTAAATGGGTGTCCAACTCACCAGCGCTATTGGAAGGTGTGTTGGAGGATCATAAGCAGGATCCTCATTTGTTTGAAAACGTTGACAACCCCGCCATGATGGCCGTCCTCGGCGTTCAGTACCGACCAGTTCAAGACACCTTTACGTATGATGTCGACTTGGAGTCTCCTCATACTTGGACTAAACGATTGGTGTTGTCTACTGTAGCAAGGACCTTTGACCCTAATGGTTGGATCTGCCCGGTATTGTTCTGGGCGAAATGCTTCCTTCAGCGCCTTTGGACCGCTGAACTTGGTTGGGACGAGCCACTTCGGGAAACTCTGTTGGAAGACTGGCTCCAATTTGTATCCGTGCTCCCTGTGGTCAATAAGGTCGCGCTGCCACGCGCCATCCTCCCCCCTGGGGCTTATGCTGCCACCCTTCATGGGTTTTGTGACGCGTCCTCTCACGGTTATGCCGCCGTTGTTTATCTGCGCACCGTCAATGCTACGGGCCAGGTGAAGTTGTCGCTGGTCATGGCCAAGAGCAAAGTGGCCCCCCTCCGGACGGCATTGACCATCCCTAAGTTGGAGTTGTCAGGGGCGGTGCTTCTTGCGCGTCTCCTAAATCACGTTGCGCACACCTTGGGTGGAACCGTTGACATTCGGGCTTCTTACGCCTGGACGGACAGTCAAATTGTTTTGTGTTGGTTAAAGACGTCCGTCCACTCTTTGGAAGTCTTTGTTGCGAACCGAGTGTCGCAGATTCAGGGCTCTGAAACGCCTTTGATTTGGAGACACGTGCCTGGTGACCTGAACCCGGGCGACGTGGCCTCACGCGGGTGCATGGCCCCCCACTTGATTGCTCACCCCCTCTGGTGGGGGCCGGACTGGCTGACTCGCCTCGAGGACGATTGGCCTCGAACGCCAGTCTTGATGTCGGATCCTTTGCCCGGACTTAAGGTGTTCGCTGTTAGAACGAAGGATCCTCCGTTTGATCCTGACCTTTTGTTGAATCGATACAGCTCCCTCGACAAATTGTTGAACGTCACCTCGTGGATCCGGCGTTTTGGCCATAATTCTAGGAATCCAGGGGACAAGCACCTGTCACCAGTTCTCTCTCCTCAAGAGCGACAGGAGTCACTCCTCCTTTGGGTCCGCTCTGTGCAGGCTGCACACTTTGAGAAGGAGATCGAGGTCCTGAAGTCTGGTAGGGTTAAGTTGTCGGGAGCTGTTAGTAAGCTGAATCCCTTCTTGGATAAGACGGGTCTTTTACGTGTTGGAGGACGGTTGAGGCACTCTAGCCTTCCTTATGGGGCCCGTCACCCCCTTTTGTTGCCCAAGGAGGGCCACTTGGTACAATTGCTGGTGACTGATCGTCACGTTAAAAACTCGCATGCCGGTTGCAATGCGCTGTTGGCTATTCTGCAGCGAGAATTTTGGATTTTGTCGGCTCGTCGTACTATTCGTAGCATTGTCTTCCGCTGTATGCCGTGTTATCGGACTAAGGCCTCCACTATGCAGCCCCTAATGGGAGATTTGCCGGCTGATCGTGTCAATGAGGCGAGGCCCTTTGCTGGCGTCGGAACGGACTTTGCTGGTCCCTTTTCGGTGAAGACGTCCACACTTCGAAATAGTAAAATCGTCAAGGCTTATTTGTGTGTTTTCGTCTGCCTGTCAACCAAGGCAGTACATTTGGAGCTGGTGACCTCCCTCTCGACAGAGGCCTTTGTGGCGACCTTGGACAGATTTGTGTCTCGCCGTGGGTTACCTTCTTTGATTAGGTCTGATTGCGGTACGAATTACAAGGGTACAAGTAACTATTTGAAGGAGGTATACGCCTTCCTTAATGAGAGCCAGGTTGACATTGGTAACAGTTTGGCCCGCCGAGGGGTCACTTGGTTGTTTGACCCGCCAGCCTGCCCCCATTGGGGGGGTATTTTTGAGGCCGCGGTGAAAGCGGCAAAGGGACACTGGCGGAGATTGTTGGGAGACACCGTTCTCACCTTTGAGGAACTAGCTACGGTATTTTGCCGCATTGAAGCTGTGTTGAATTCGCGCCCATTGTGCCCGCTCTCTTCGGACCCGAATGACTTGGAGGCTCTAACACCGGGCCACTTCTTGATTGGACAGCCACTTGTCGCCTTGCCGGAGTACCCTTTTGTTGATGTGAGCCAAAATCGGCTCTCGCGGTTTCAGTTGGTGCAACAGCTCGCTCAGAACTTTTGGAAGCGTTGGAGCTTAGAGTATCTGCACATCCTCCAGCAACGCGTCAAGTGAACGGATAAAACTCATCCGCCCAAGATCGGAGACCTCGTCCTGATTAAGGATGCCAACCTGAAGCCTTTGTATTGGCGCATGGGGCGCATTCTCAATTTGTTGACTGGCACCGACGGGGTCCCTCGTTTTGCTGAAGTTTTGGTGGACGGATCCATCATAAAGAGAGCGGTCGCAACTTTGTCAAGACTTCCAATTGATTAGCGGACGGGTAGGCCCGTCCGGGGGGGGTAGATGTTTAGTCCAACGTGAAACCGAACGCACCTTTTGGTTGGCAACATTCTATTGTCTATAACTTTTTTCACTTTGACGTTTCCGTTCTCTTGCAAAACTAACCACCGGTTGGAAGATTGAGTTTTATTCATTATAATTGGAAATCAGCTTGGATCTCACGTGAGATTAACATATTAATTGTGTTCAGTGATAGATGGAACTTTGTAATATCGGATTACCAAGAATCCAGTGATATTTCTTGAAACATATCGCCTTATTGCGTCACCTCGTGTGGCACGCGTTTGTTGGGAACGAGTTAAGCTGTGATTGCTGTTGTGACCGCGTCAGCTGGATATCGGCGCCTTGGGAACGTTCTACAACACTTGACTTACATCACACCTTTCAATTACTCACCCCATTTTACATACATCAACCACACTTAGGGCGTGACCTTTGAAGGTCGAACTTGGCGTCCCCAGCACTCAGGTTAGTGGTACATTTTGTTTGTTGAAATAAGGCCTAAGAGCCTACCACAACGTAGGGCTCCGCGTAATCGCGGACAGTTCGACATACCAGTTACCGTTGGCTGGGCTTGGGGTCGAACATATGCAGTAAAAGTATTTTAAATAAAATATGGTACTATGAAATATAGGTAATAAATATTTTAAAACATAACAAGTTTGATATGTTTGAGGAATGGCGAATTGAACATAAAGCTATTTGCTTTGTATAAATAACATGTAGCTCTCCTCACTCATGTAGAATAGGTTGTCGGCAAAAGATCGCTTTTAGCGATAAGACCACCCATTGTATCACCCTTTTTAGTTGTTATTTGATTTTTCATATGGAGTAAAATAAAGAGTATATCTGTCTCTCCTCTTTGGTCTAGTTTTAGCAATATTTCTATTTAAAGTTTTGGATTTCTTTATTCAGTTTCCAGAATGAGTCTATCAACCGACACACTAAAGGATCACAGTGGCTTTATAACATTTATATCTGTTCCTATACCTGTTTTTCAGGGGAATATTATTTGATGACTTTATCATTTCCCGATCTGGAAGGGAGCATAGGACATCTATTGACTAAGAAATTAAGAAACCACCCTATTCCTTCAATTGCGTTCTGGTTCTTGCATTCTGGTTCTTGCGTTCTGGTTCTTGCGTTCTGGTTCTTGCGTTCTGGAGCGGCTTTATCACGAACGGCTTTAGAACATTTCCGCAACGCCGGCAGGCATGGTCCTTTCGGGTCCTCGCTGTCTACCTACCCTACTGCCGTTAAATAATTTACTCCATTATGGGAAGAGACTCAGACCTACCTAAGTAACACAAATATGTTACTATTGAAAATATAGTTTTTCCTCATGTGAAAATATAAAACCGCCCGAACAGGAAAAATATGATACAAGAACACAGCCGATCGCTTCGATAAAATGATTGGGGCGGAATATAATAACGTTCCTCTTATATTTAGCAACGTACTTATTGAGGCTAAACTATCTATTATTTGTGAAGTTTTTTTATGAATTATTTAATAATGTCCATTTTGGTAAAATTGTCTGTCCTTTTCTCTTTAATCGAATTACTCGTGCGGACAGTACAAGCAATAGGTATCTATGCGTAATAGTAATGTATTATGACAAAGATTACACTCGGTAGCTCTTGAATGTCATCAGCTGCTTAGCTTTTTCTCAAGTATGTTTGATTCCGGGGTTGCGGGAATGTTCTAACGAGATACCGCGGCCCCGGAACTTAAGAGCAGCTGAAGGAACAGGGCGGGGTTATTAGACAGTAGAAGTCTGACTGATATACAACGTGTAACAGAATGAACACAATTCCTGACAGCAGTTGGTTCAGAATCGGTTACCATCATAAAAAATAGGTCAATAGGGGAAAAATCTTTTATCTTACTTAAAATGGAAACACAGTATCATGACAAATTAATACAATCCTTGATTCAAGGAAATGCGCTCGTGTGCGTGTCAGCCGCTAATTTTGCATGTGTGTATGCGTCTGCGTAAGGATATTATATGACGCACATACGTTTTGCGTTTAGTAAGGATAACTATTTTATAAAAAAATGTCTAGGTTTGGTTACGGATGTTGTTTTAGACTTATAATTTAATGTTCTAACTGGGGTTTCCGAGGTATTGCGCTTAATCTGTTATACCTTATATATATGGCATTTTGGAGGGCACGATAATGTGACCGTCTGATTTTCAATTCGTTTATTGCTTGACTGACACAAAGACAAGATGGCGGGCTGCATTCGCGCGGCCTTTGGATACACATCACTGACACTCTCGCTCCACCCAGAGCGGGAGAAGCCATTCGATGATTTTCTCACACGGAAAAAAAAAACCGGCCAAGTGCGAGTTAGACTCAGGCACCGAGGGTTCCGTACAAACTAGTAGGTAAATTTAAAAAATATTTTTATTATATGATTAAACCAAAAATTTATGCTTTCCGCAATTTTTCCTTTATCTGTACTATAAGACGTTGCTTTGTACCAAATTTCAAGTGAGGTTCTGAGTTCAAGGGAAGTACCCTGTAGGTTTTGATTCCCTTGCGAATGTCGAAAATGCGGCATAAACGGCTGCATCTTAATTTGTCGATTTGTAATAGAAACAACGTAAATTTTGCTAACGTCATGATAAATGATAAATGATCTTTATTTTGCAAATTGGTTATTAAATAACACTTTAACACGTCATTTTTTTCCGTAAATATTAACTAGATGAGGCCGGTGTTTCCTAACTGACTACCCTGAGAAGAAACACCGAAACAAACTCAGGGGTCCGTCTCTTTTAAAGTCCATACAATCTACACTGATTTAATTATATGGGAACCTTGTAGGTTTCAGTCTGAGGCGGTCTTTTGAAGAAAGATGCTCACAGATGATTGAGTGGGCCTGTCCATACAGTGCAAGCATTTGTCAAATGACGTATAGCTCAACTTAGAACAAGGAGCTTAACGATTTGACGAACAATACCAAGGTAAGGACCTTTAGGTAGGCCGCAAAAAGCACTCAAACTGCCAGACAATTTATTATGTTCAACACGAATAAAAAAAAAAAACCTACATAGTGCACATATTCACAATCGTTTATGAGGATTATGTAGATTAGTCTGAAATGGCCTTTTGAGGAAAGACCAAACAGATTTGAGTAGACCCGTCCCGTCAGTGCAAGCCTTTGTCAGTTAGTCTGTAAGCTCAACTTTGTAACTTTATAACATGTACAAATACCATTTGATGAAATAAACAATTTTATTTATTTATTTATTATTTATCTTTTGATTGCGTTGGCTTAGAAGTTTTATTTTTTCACAGCTCCTAGTGACAGTAGACTTGAGTATTTGATATGAATTTCAGCCTAATATTAAAAAAAGAAAAATATAATATTATTAGAAAAAGGGTCTTGACAGACAGACAGACGGACAACAAATGATCTTATAAGGGTTCCATTTTCCTTTTGAGGTACGGAATCCTAAATGTATGTTTGATTCGTTTACCAATATAACACTGGATGCAGTACTAATGTTGGACCAACTGCCTATGTGACCTCCACAACCAGTAACTGGGTAACACGATACACCTTGGCTAGACCAGTGTCAGATTTACTGCCTTCTGACAACTCATAACGACTGTCAAAGATGTACAAACGACAGCTGGCAACAATGGCTCAACCATCAACGATCTTTCTGATGCATCGTTGAATCTCGATATTGTTACGCCAGTCGCTTAGTGAAGTACGTCGAGAAACTTCGACAGAAATCTAGAATGTTCGAGACACTAACGCCATCTAGCGGCGAGTAGCAGTACTGAGTATCTCGAGTAGCTTCTGGAATATTCTTGGCAGTGTTGACGGTGAGTCGATTTTACAAGAATGTTCTAAAACTCATAGACCGGGGTATAAATAGATAGCAAAGGGACGCAGAGAGTCAGTCTTATTTCAAGATACGACGCGATATAATTCGAAGCTTTATAAGTGAATTTCGGTGCGATTTAAGTGTTAAGTGACAAGTATTGTACTGTGAATAACTGTGTTGATTTTTGTTTTTTTTCTTATTTAAGTAAAGTGTTAATTTTGGTTTAATTGGTGTAAATTATTTCTATCCCGAACCCCAGCTCGTAACAATATGTGAATATGGAGAGTGTGCTATGGAATTACACAATCGAATTCTGCCAAGCCCGTTCCAACATCGGATTATAAGACAAACGGCGATGCGCCATCCGTTACATGGTGGACATCCCACACATTCGCACACTAAACTTGGAATACTTTCATTGTCCGTACGGCTAAGGAGTGGAATTACCTGCCAGAGTCTGTGTTTCCCGATAGCTATAACCTAGGGGTCTTCAAGTCAAGAGTGAATAGGTTACTTCTAGGTAAGCGTGTTTCATCTTCGACCACATCATCACTTATCGTCCGGTGAGATGGTGGTCAAACGCCATCAATAAATAAATGACTCCACCCGCCCTACTCCATCCATAAGAAATAGCTATCAATATTTAAAAAAAAAAAACCCGACCAAGTGCGTGTCAGGCCACGCGCAGGCAGCAGGGTTCCATAGTTTACTACAAAACGCTAAGAACTTGATCTAAATATGTTAGAAATGGCAAAGCTACAAGTGTTTTTGTCGACTAAGGAACGCGGCACCCTAAAAAATCGAACAATGGACTCAATAAATTCTATTCTCTTCCATTCTATTCTGAACTCATAATTAATATTCCCCTAAAGCATATTTTCTTAAATCAAGAAACATTTCAGATTACACCTTGTTCTAGACAAAAGAAATTCGGAAAGGTGTGAAAGAAGGAAACTTTTATTTCTTTTTTTTATTCTTTTGTTTTCCTTGAATTTTTCAGGTTTGTCGTTATGTCGTGAAGAGAATAATTTGTTCTAAAATGTGATGCTTGAGTGATTGGGTGGTGGTACACAAGGTCAAGGTATTTTTGCGACAAGCATTATTGTAGATTTCTGTAAGAAATATGAAAATGGTGCTTTTTGTTTTGTGTTTGATCATATATACTCGTACATTGTCTCTTACTCGTACTTTGCTGCATTTTGGTCTGTCATCATCATAATGTAACAAAAGATTTTTGGAAATAATAATATAATAAAATAATAAAATAATAAAAAGTGTTTATTTCTCACCACAAGCCAAAAAAATAAGTATCTTATGTTCATAATATTATTATGTTTTCAAAGTTAGTACCCAATTATTATTAAACTACAATTTCATTCAACAGCAGAATCAAAATAAAAAACAAGGTTTATTCAAATTTACGTAATCTATACTTATAATAAATCTGTAGAGAAGTCAATTCTGTACATGAAATATATTTACAAAATAACTATCAGGGGGTGATTAGGGATCGATACTGATACCAAAAATGCAATCAGTAAAATTTTTGTCTGTCTGTCTGTCTGTATAACCGTTATAGAAACAAAAACTACTCGACGGATTTTAATGAAACTTGGTACAATTAATACTCATACTCCTGAGCAGGTTATAGTATACTTTTTATTACGCTACAATCAATAGGAGCAGAGCAGTGAAGGGAAATGTTGGGAAAACGGGAGAAGTTACTCCATTTTTTAAGCTTCCGTCGCGTGTGCAACCTTAATGGTTAAAGCTACACAGAAATCATTTATGACGGAAATGTTCTCCTTAAAATTATATAAAAAGTATCCCACGACAGCATATATCTATCTTTTATGGTTGACTCACAATAACACGTGTAACTCCCGATAGCTTAGCAGTTCGAAGCTTTCTGATTATTATTCTGCTCCGAAACTTAAAACCACCACAACTTTGCAATGGAACTCGGCTAAAAGTAACCCAGTTGCAACAAAATATAATCGAGGCTCAAATTTTAACAGGTTGCGGTGCAGGAGAAACTGTCTTTATTCCCAGAATTCCCATAATACCAAATAATTTTCCATTCCAATTTAAAAGAATGTGATTCCCAGTATCGGTGTGTTATGCAATGACAATTAATAAGGCTCAAGGGCAGACTTTTCGTGTTGCTGGAGTAGATCTCGGTGTCAGTTGTTTCTCGCATGGTCAGTTGTACGTCGCTCTTTCCCGGGTTAGCAGTTCTCTCTTTATGTTCACGTGCCGGACGGGTCAACTTTCAACATAGTTTACCTGAAAGCTTTGCGCTGAAGTACCTATTGTCGTTCTATAGGTACTTAAGCCTCATGTGAACGTGATCTAAACAATATTACCAATACATTAACTTAATAACACACAAGGAGTTACACGCTGACGGAGTCGCGGGCACAGCTATTAACAATAATATTGTGCGGTTCGGTATTGCGATATTTTTCAACAGTATTATAGATTGACATATTATATTTCCCTACTAAATTACGAAAGTTAATCTGTGTATTACATCAAAATCACTGAACCGTGAGGAAGGACATAGGCTACTTTTTTTACGAAAAACGACGGAAACGTGGACGAAGTCGCGGGCAACAGCTATCTATGCTAATAATATAAGGCTGAAGAGTTTGTTTGTTTGTTTGAACGCGATAATCTCAGGAACTACTGGTTCGAATTGAAAAAATATTTTTAATTAAATAGTAAATTTATAGAGAAAGGCTATAGGCTATATATATATCATTACGCTAAGGCCAATAGGAACGGAGCACCAATGAAGAATGCTTCAAAATCGGGGTTAAATTTAACGTTAGCCCAAAGTAACTATTCCACGCGGACGAAGTCGCGGGCAAAAGCTAGTTAGTAATAAACACATTGTCTCTATCACTTCTTATAAATAAGCAGCCCTACCTTGTGTATATATATATCTGTATTTGTTTCTATTTTCTGAAGTGTTTTGTGTTTCATAAGTGATCGGTGATCGGAAATCGTGAACTATTTTTAAGTTTATTATTAATTATTACAGCTATGGTGCCTGATGGTTGGTCTCATAGTTATTATAATTAACGTTCTTCATTATAATCAAACAACGCTTACGCTAACTAAATACATGTAATATTTCAATTAACTTTTTTAATAAGTGAACTAGGATTGCGAGTACCATTCACATTACTAGCAACATTGTTAACCCCTCCAACTAAGCTAAATATGCTTGTGTCTGGAGTGGGTTCACGGCTATAGTGTAATGGGTGGGGTTCGAACTCGCGACCTCTCGATTACAAGTCCGACACCGCGGTTACTATGCTATTGTCGCTTAAATCAGATATAAATCTACAAAATAAACACATCATATGGCAGAACCACAACGAACATTAAATTCGATTTGAGTTGCAAATGTAATCATATCCTCATATGTACAATAGTACATACACATATTGTTCAGCGAGCTCTGTTGCGGTTTCGTGTGAACACGATATAGTTGGTGAGGCGGGTAGTTGCACGAATACTGTTAGTAGTTGGGGTAGTAGAGAATTTTCCCTAATTTCGGTTATTAGTGTTCGGTAATTTGAATTAGTTTTGAGTGTGGATTAGTGTGCTTTTATTTAGATGAAAGGCTATTGCTGGTTGAATTGAGAAAAATTCAGATCGATAATCAGATTATAAAGAGGTAAAATTTGTTTATAAGTTTGTATGTAGGGGGTAATCTTCAAAACAAATGATCCAATTCTAAATTGTTTTTCATGGGTAGTATGTTGCACTATTTGTGAGTACTATAGGTTGTAAGTATATATGTATACTAGCTTCTGCCCGCGACTTCATCCGCGTAGAAGTCGAAAATATTCCACGGGATCCCGTCGCCGACTTGCTTGACAAAGATTATAATAGCTCTGCTAATATTCATGATATAAAGATAATTTATAGCCTATAGCACTCAGGGATAATGCAGCTACATGTAAGCGAAAAATTTTTCAAAATCGGTTTGGTAGTTTCAGAGATTACCCCCTACATACAAACTTACAATTTACAAACTTACAAATTTTACCTCTGTATAATATCAGTATAGATGTATACTATAGGACGAAGAAGCGGGCAATGTGTTAATATTATGTGCTTAAAAGATGTATAGAATTAAGAAAATAAACTGTGTATAGTTGTAACTGCTGGGGCTGCGAGAATGTCCTAACGAAATTCCGCGGCCACGGATTACAAGGGAATCAAAAGGAACAGGGTTGGTTTTAGTCAGTATAAGTCTGAAACTGTCTTTCGCTCCATACAGAACGGGAGGAGTCGGATGATTTTGAGAAGGGAATTTTCGGATCTTTTGGAAAGAGAGAGGGTAGGTCTTTACCAGTGTAGGACACAAAAGTATCTCCATAAATAAAAATTCTTAAAGCCCAATGCATTTTCACGAAATTCTTTTTTTATAATACTTAGAATTTAAGTATAATGCCATGTCTTTTTGGCAGCTGTACTCTCGCGAGGATAGCAAGTTTCTGAGAAGGAGCTGGAGCATCAATTATTCCAAGTTGAGACCGGTCCGGATCCGGTCCGTTCAATTTGTTAACGGTTACGGATCTGTGAGGTAGCTATTCATTGATCTTAGTTCTGGATGATTTAGTATTTTAGGGAGAGGGTTAGGTTTAGAAAGAGTTTTAGTGTATTTCACATTAGGATCGTTTTTTAAATCTTTAATGCCTGTTCGCCGTAAAATGTTTAAATATAATCTTTAATATAATTTTTATTTGCAGTAAAAATTATTACATAAAACCAGTTGAGTCCCTGATAGGCTTCTGTTTCGTAAACCAAACCAGACACTGTTCTTTTATACGTTTTGCGGGCTTGTCCTTTAGGTATAGCACAAGAAGTTACATTTCGGGGAGTGTGCGATGGAATTGCATAATCTTATTCCACCAAGCCCGTTTCATCATCGGTCTACAGGACGAACGGCTATATGCCATCGTTACATGGTGGTCATCCCACCCAAAAAGCGTTTTGGGAATGATTTCATTATGCTTACAGCTAAGGAGTGAAATTCTCTTCCAGAGTCTGTGTTTCCTGATCGCTATATCCTAGGGGTCTTTAAGTTAAGAGTGAATAGGTTAGCGTGCTCCACCTTCGACCACATCATCGCTAACCATCAGTTGAGATGGTGGTCAAAGGCGAGCCTATAATCTATTTCAAAAAGACTGGTACAGCCACGTGAAGCAAAACCAATAGCTAACACCTTACTGTGGCTTCACAAGAAAATCAAAACACCAAACATGCAAGAACAAAAACAAACTTCCGGAATAAAAAGTTTCATCCAGGACTCGAATTAACCGCGTCATTAGTTTCAGCGTTATTTGTTGAGCTGTGGAGAGGAAAGAAACAGAGCTACAAAATCACTATCACTACATAGTACAAAACAAAGTCGCTTCCCGCTGTCTGTCTGTCCCTATGTATGCTTAGATCTTTAAATCTAGCCCTCCTTCTTATCTAATGCCTCACATTCAATTTCAATGTTCTTCACACAATAAGAATCTACGTTCATCCAATAATCTTCTCTTACTCTGTCCTTCTCATACTTCTAACTTTGTTCATTCTTCTTTTCATATCCAGTCAATTCTCCTCTGGAATGCACTTCCTCTCGAGATCAGGACGGCTGACAGTCGCTATGCAATTAAAAAGAAATTGCGGATCTATTTTCTACACCAATAAGCAGAATTTCCACATTTGGTTTTCATTTGCTTTTTCATTATATATATATTTGTATGTATTTATATAAGTATTTATTCATATATATTATTTATGTAGATTTCTATTTTTTATGATACTGTTTTTGTGTTTTTACTATTATTATATATATTTTTTTCTAATTTTACTTTTCACGTACATATTGCACCTGCCATACTATCTGTTCACCACTCATGGTTGACTGGTATAGAATGCCTACGGCATTAAGTCCGCCTTTGTACCTATGTGCATAAAGTGTAAATAAATAAATAAACTACGCAAAGGATTTTGATGTGGGTTTTTTAATAGATAGAGTGATTCAAGAGGAAGGTTAAACACGATTACCCGAGCGAAGCCGGGCCGGGCCGCTAATTCGCTAGTTACTAATAATCATCACCTACTTAACCTTTTCTCAACAATATTGGGTCAGCTTCCTGTCTACCCAGATGCAGCTGAGTACTAGTGTTGTACATGGAGCGTCTGCCTACGTGACCTCCACAACCCAGTAACTGGGTAACACGATCTCGCTCGGCAATACATGTGTCAGACTTTCTGGCTTCTGACTATTCGCAACTATTGTCAAAGACTTAGAGATGACAGCCAGGACTAATGGCTTAACGTGCTTGAGGAACGGAGGAATTATGATATGTTAGGATGGTCACCCGTCTACTGGCTGACCTCGGCTAGCATTGCTTAACTTGGCAGATCGACCGGTTGTTATTATAAACATAGATCTTGTAGCTATAGATAAAATAGCTCTTTATTTCATTGACGGCGACACAATCCATTGGAGCCAGGTTTCAAAGCCATTATTTTTAGGTTTCAATAAAATTCTGACACTGTTATTATACGCTCGTGCTTTTAATTTCCGTACGTAGCTTGAAATATAAAGCTAAGCTAACAAGCTGTCACCTATATTCTCGGTTTTCAGTGGATCCTCATTTTGTTATTATATTTTGCATAAAATGGTTTCAGTATTTTCCGACGAATTTTTGTAAAACTCGTACATTTTTGCTTTGTGAGTGATTTTGACTAGGCAGCTAATTCTGCGTTTGACATTCTTTCTGTTTGTGTGATATTGCGCTTTGATGTGAAGAGTAACCGTTTTTGTATCATATAGTATTTAAACATACTTCATGCGCATAGGTACAATGGCGAACTTAATTCCGTAGGCATTCTCTACCAGTCAACCATGAGTGGTGAAGACTGAAGAGATAGTGTGGGAGGTACACTTGTATATGTATGTATTTTTTACATATCATTTTATTTTACAGCACTACCAGCCACTAATGATAAATGAAGTTTATTTTGCAAATTTGATTTTTGTAACAGATTGCAAGTTTATATTAATCATTTTTATCAAACCATTATAGAAACCATTATTTTAAAACTCAGAAGAAATGTCTCCAATCCTTTACCAGATTACAGATAGTTGCAAACCACTATTTAAAGAGTTAAACTTACTCACTCTACCGTGTATGAACATCTATGAATTGGGAGTGTTTGTCCGATGTAACCTCCATTTATACGAAACCCTGCGCTCTCGACGTTACCAGAATACTATCTGTGTTAACTCCCATAAAACCGCTTTAAAACTGGTCGGTATGGCTTCGAAAATATATCTTCTATACTTATAATAAATCTGTAGAGAGGTCAATTCTGTACATGAAATATATTTACAAAATAACTATCAGGGGGTGATTAGGGATCGATACTGATACCAAAAATGCAATCAGTAAAATTTTTGTCTGTCTGTCTGTCTGTCTGTCTGTCTGTCTGTCTGTCTGTATAACCGTTATAAAAACAAAAACTACTCGACGGATTTTAACGAAACTTGGTACAATTAATATTCATACTCCTGAGCAGGTTATAGTATACTTTTCATCACGCTACAATCAATAGGAGCAGAGCAGTGAAGGGAAATGTTGGGAAAACGGGAGAAGTTACTCCATTTTTTAAGCTTCCGTCGCGTGTGCAACCTTAATGGTTAAAGCTACACAGAAATCATTTATGACGGAAATGTTCTCCTTAAAATTATTTAAAAAATATCCCACTACAGCATATATCTATCTTTTATGGTTGACTCACAATAATACGTGTAACTCCCGATAGCTTAGCAGTTCGAAGCTTTCTGATTATTATTCTGCTCCGAAATTTAAAACCACCACAACTTTGCAATGGAACTCGGCTAAAAGTAACCCAGTTGCAACAAAATATAATCGAGGCTCAAATTTTAACAGGTTGCGGTGCAGGAGAAACCGTCTTTATTCCCAGAATTCCCAATTTTCCATTCCAATTTATTTAAAAGAACGCGACTCCCAGTATCGGTGTGTTATGCAATGACAATTAATAAGGCTCAAGGGCAGACTTTTCGTGTTGCTGGAGTAGATCTCGGTGTCAGTTGTTTCTCGCATGGTCAGTTGTACGTCGCTCTTTCCCGGGTTAGCAGTTCTAGAAATCTTTATGTTCACGTGCCGGACGGGTCAACTTTCAACATAGTTTACCTGGAAGCTTTGCGCTGAAGTATTGTCGTTCTATAGGTACTTAAGCCTCATGAGAACGTGATCTAAACAATATTACCAATACATTAACTTAATAACACACAAGGAGTTACACGCTGACGGAGTCGCGGACACAGCTATTAACAATAATATTGTGCGGTTCAGTATTGCGATATTTTTCAAGAGTATTATAGATTGACATATTATATTTCCCTACTAAATTATGAAAGTTAATCTGTGTTACATCAAAATCACTGAACCGTGAGGAAGGACATAGGCTACTTTTTTTTACGAAAAACGACGGAAACGTAGACGAAGTCGTGGGCAACAGCTATCTATGCTAATAATATAAGGCTGAAGAGTTTGTTTGTTTGTTTGAACGCGATAATCTCAGGAACTACTGGTTCGAATTGAAAAAATATTTTTAATAAATATTAAATTCATACAGAAAGGCTATAGGCTATATATCATTACGCTAAGGCCAATAGGAGCGGAGCACCAATAAAGAATGCTTCAAAATCGGCGTTAAGCCACGCGGACGAAGTCGCGGGCAAAAGCTAGTATATTATAATAGCATACCAGTGGCTATTAGAAATAAAGAGTGTCTGGGATCCTTTAAGAAGTCTTTGTTTAAGGTTTCTTTTGCATGGATGTTACTATTCTATCACGGAGTTTATTAATGACAAACAGATGTATGAGGATCCGACTTCGTAATTGTTTAACTTTTTAATGTTATTTTTGTCTATTTATTTAGGTATGTGATTGTAGTCAAAATTATAATGACATAATATACAATTATTACTTTATTAACATACGTATATTAAATTGAATTTTATAATTTTTGACAAAGTTCCTAAATTGTATTGTATTATTTTTATTGTATGAGTTGATTTTGTACGCCGTCTACCACCTGTATAGGTACTTTATGATCTAATGTCGCATCAGCGAGCGGAGTTCGCATAGCTGATTATTGGTCCAAAAATGTTTTTGCCATCGACTCGCTAACAAGAACAAGACAAAGAAGACTTATTGGTAGCATGGAAAAGTTGATTGTCATGTCGTCAAAAATATATGGGATTGACTATACATCGTGTAACTTAAAGGGTATATACATACCAAGTGCAAGGCTTCTTTGGATTATAACAAACGATATGGCAAGGATTTTGTAATCCTAAGTCTACGTGTGTAGAACTTATTACAAATTCCAATACACAATACCAGAGACCGAATTTTTCAAATTAAAAAGAACGAAAAGAATTATCGTGTTATTGGCAAGTGACATAGAAAGTTATTGATCCTCGTAGTGCCGTGACACGTTTGTTATGATTGGTATTCAAGAAATATATGAAACCAATAATTTGGTATCAATTCTTTGAGTCAGTTATTTTGTGCTGAAACTGTGCATAGTGACTCCATACCAGATGTTGTCTTCAGCCCTTTTGGATAGATATGGGGTTTCCGTTACACGTTGTATAATGGCATTTTGTTGGAGCCTTTTTTTTCGGTCGTAAAATCGTCAAATGACACCTCCCAGTCAAGGCGGAAAGGAATGTTAGACCTCTACTGAATAAACACCCATTCCTTTAGTTGACTTAATGTTCCGGTGCAAGGATATATCAGTACGTTAGAACATTTCCGCAACCCCGGCAGACAATGGTGCTATCGGTCCCCGTCAATCCTGCTGACTGCTCTTTGATAAAAAAAAAAGATTTTATTTTATTTCTTATTTTGTTTAAGGCGCGCGCGGATCAAGACACACCACTGACCTGGGCCTGGTCTTCACCAGACGGTGAGCTGTCCTCTTTCACTGACGGTTTTATAGACTTTTACCCCAAAATTCACTTCACCTTATTGCTACAACACAAAAACACATGTTGATGACTGATACGATTGATTTTCAGTTGCATCTTCTTTGTTCAGATTTTAAGATCCACATTCAGACAACAGTTTTAAGACCTTCATCTTTTTCATTTGCTAAAAACAAAATAACAAAATTTCCCTTCAAAACGAAATAGGTAGATACCGAAATCTTCACCTTATCTCCCAACTAAATAAGAAAAATACACACACACACCACAACACATTGCAACACTTTTTTACATACATTTACTCAAACTTAAGTTCCATCATACTATTTTATTTTGTACTATAGTATACCTAGCTCTTGTAGTTAGCGATTATCACTTCAGTCTTATTTTCCTCACTTACTTGAATCTCTGTGAACTAAGGGCTGACTTTCCTTAATACAGGTTACGATGTACACACAAACACGTTGACTTCCTTGCTAGGTAGCAAGTAAGTCAACGTTTTTGTGTAATGTAACACTGTTTTATCTAATGCAATAAATGAATTTTATTTATTTATTTCTTACCTATGGCATCCACTACACCGTACCTTCTATCCAAAAAGATTTATTCCCCACCCATAAGTCACCAGAGACCAGCAGAGGCGTCATTATGCCGTGTCAATTTGTCACTTCGCGTCGTGGTGTCGCAAGGCAACGTATTGTTCCGCGGCGACACTGTACGTCAGCTGGGCAAGCATTGTTAGTGGCGCCATCTGTCGCCGGACGAGGAATGCTAATACGTTGGTGAGTAATTGTTGTGGATGTCGACGTTTGTATGATGTAGTAGTTGTAGATACTGACATGAATGTTCCACTGTGATGATTAATTTATCCATAATGTGCAGTACTTTCATTGTACGTACCGCTAAGGAGTCGAATTCCCTGCCGGAGTCTGTGTTTCCTGATTGCTATAACCTGGGGGTCTTTAAGTCAAGAGTGAATAGGTTACTATCAGGTAAACGTGCCTCATCTTCAGGTGTGATGATGGTTAACGCAAACCTATTATCAATAAAAAACGTCACATCTATATTCCTCGAAGGAGTAAGTATTTGTCTTTTTTTTGTTGCAAATATTAAATTATCTAATTTGTTAATTGTAATTGTTGTACTGTACTATGTAATTGTTGATATTCCCTAATAAAATGAAATAAAAAATAAAGTTCATACGTAATATTATACATTGCGAAAGTTAAGATGGATGTATGTTTGTCACCTGATTACGCTAAAATAGCTCAACGGACTTAGGTAAAGTACGGCGTCGAGATACATTTTAGTCTGGTAAAGCTGGCTTTTTTTGGACAGGACCGCTCAAATTTGCGCGGTTATTTCCTCAAAAGAACACCACAGATATGAACCTACATGCTTCTCATATATTATACAAACACAGTGTGGAATTTAAAAGAGACTATGACTTCTGAGTTTATTTCGGTTTTTCTTCTCAGAGTAGTCAGTTAGGAAATACCGGCCTCATCTGGCTAAACTAATAATAATGATAAATAACGTTTATTTTCACCACAATATTTAACAGTATCACATTCATAGTTAATTGCAAAGTAGTACAACCTGAAAATAGAGTGGGGACTGGTGCCTAAGCTAGGCCAGAGGCCTGTGTTTTAGGTCACCAGGTCTCCACTCCGTATTACGAAAGCTGACTTACATTAGTACTAGAGTGACAATTTTCTTAAGTTAGAGACAACAACAACTATTCAAGAATACTGTGATGTGTGTATTATTAACTAAACTTAACACGCAAAAAACATGACGTGTAAAAGTGTTATTTATAAACAATTTACAAAATAAATATTTCATTTCATTTACTATCAGAAAAATACGGCTCCAATTGGATAGATTTACCAAAATTGCCACGCTGACAAATTCGCGGATAACAGCTACTGTTTACCTAAATCACAAATGAGATAATGAGAGATGAGTCTATTATCATTAAATGCTGACATGACTTGGTAAACACCTGCGATCCGGAATCTGGGTTGTTTACCAAGTCACATTGCTGCTGACACAGAAATTTCCAAATAAATAAATAGTTTATTTCTCAACACAAATGTATAGTGAACAGGAAGTACGTACTTAATCTAATATACAAGGTAAACATTTGTGAGAGACTGGTGCCCGAAATAGGCATGAAATAACTGTATTACGGGCCAACAGCCCCCGAGACTTACAGTTATATAAACTAATTCAGATTAATTAATGAGACTGTTGAGGCAACCAAGTTTCTAATTGATGTTCCGTACTTAGATAAAGTTAAGGATCTTTAAGAATCACCATCTATTTAACCTTTCCCATCAAGACGGGGTCGGTTGCAGTCTAACCGGAACAACTGAGTACTAATACAGTTTTACATGCAGCGACTGTCTGAGCTCCACAGACCTATTATTTTATTTATATTTTTACCTACTCAATAAGTCCACCCAGCCAAGAGTTCCTGTTTCTATTAAAGCTCCAAAATACAGATATCTACAAGGAAATTTATGATTATGAGACCAAAAGCTAAGTAACATTATGTAACGATAACCTGAGTTAAGACTAGGGTCAGATTATTTGACTTCTGACCCATAACGACTATCAATGATGCACAAATGAAAATCGGAACCAACGGCTTAAGGTGCTATATTATTATGTTACGATGGTCACTCATCCACAAGCTGACCTTAGCAAGCGTTGCTTAACCTGGCTTAAAATCGTCCCGTATTACTGTTATAATTAATTGATGATTCACTGACTGATTGATATGCTGACCTGTGTGACATTGTGATTGACAACTTTAATGCATTTCTTATGATATATAAGGTGTATCTATTCATACACGAAATATTTTACAAGACATACCTATAGCTGGTAAAGAAACTATAAACACGAAAAAAAAAATGAATCGCAATGTTTTTTATTTTACGTAATTATTATAATTTTCATATGATAAAAGAGAAAAACTCTTTAATCATCATAAAAGCCGCGCACCGTCTCAAATATCGCCGCCACCCGCGGAAACTGTCGTATTGGATGTCAAAAAATAAGAAGGAAGCAGCTTTTATTACGTGTGTCAAGAAATATTAACTTTTTAAGTTTTTTAAATAATATACCTAGGTAATTTTTTTTTGTTGCTATGGTTTCTTTACCAGCTATAGGTATATCCCTCAAAATATTTCGTGTATGAATAGATACACCTTATATATTTTTTTCAATTATAAATGACCTTAATTCATTTGACATTACTGATATGATTATTGTTTCTCTTATTTGTGACTTGGCTAACATTTTTAATTATGTTACTTTTATTTTAATGTAACTCTAATTTCAATTGTGTTTGGAAAAGTATCTACATACCCAAATGAGGATAAAATATGGAGGTCTGTATTGTCTGTGCTGATGATTTCTTAAATGGTGAATTAATTTAGAATGAGAACTAATGATATAGATATTTAGTAATATTGCCAATTTAAATATTTTGACATTAAAATTAGTTTTGACAAATTTAATCATTTAACATTTTTAATATGCAATTGACAATTTGACATATTCTATACTTATAATAAATCTGTAGAGAGGTCAATTCTGTACATGAAATATATTTCCAAAATAACTATCAGGGGGTGACTAGGGATCGATACTGATGCCAAAAATGCAATCAGTAAAATTTTTGTCTGTCTGTCTGTCTGTCTGTCTGTATAACCGTTATAGAAACAAAAACTACTTGACGGATTTTAACGAAACTTGGTACAATTATTTTTCATACTCCTGAGCTGGTTATAGTATACTATTCATCACGCTACAATCAATAGGAGCAGAGCAGTGAAGGGAAATGTTGGGAAAACGGGAGAAGTTATTCCATTGTTTAAGCTTCCGTCGCGTGTGCAACCTTAATGGTTAAAGCTACACAGAAATCAGTTCATGTCGCATATTCTCCTTAAAATTATATAAAAAATATCCCACGACAGCATATGTCTATCTTTTATGGTTGACTCACAATAACACGTGTAACTCCCGATAGCTTAGCAGTTCGAAGCTTTCTGATTATAATATTTGTCTACTCTTACGTTTATAACACTCTCAGTCACCCCTAATTGAAAAAGTTAACATTATTAACTATTCCATAAAAAATAATCATATAAATCGGTATAGAAACACCAAAGTTATACGTGAAATACGCTAATAATAAGCCATCACGCGTGAATACTGAATCATGCTATAAGGATTATTTTTGAGAATCGGTCGACGCGTCTCGCAGCCGAATGTATAAAAATTGGCCAAGTGCGAGTCGGACTCGCCCATGAAGGGTTCCGTAGTAACTATGATAAATATAATATACTTAATATATTCATTTGAAAAAAAAAACAAAAAACCTTACAAATTTCTTAAAACTAGCTTATTTATAATTTTTACAACTACGCCAAATAACTTTGTTTTTCATAGTATTTGTATGAATTACAAAGTTATATTTGCGGTTTTAGAAAATATACTGTATCTCAAAAACTGCTGACTCGATCTCATTCAAACCAATTTTGGTTGAAAGTTTACATTAAGATCTACAACATGTGGGTTTTTTTAGATTTTTCTCTTCATTATTATAGAAGTTAGAGGGGGGGACACACATTTTACCACTTTGGAAGCGTATATCTTTTAAACGATTAACTTTATGTCATAAAGTCATTTTAGAAACTTTAATGTCATTTTTAAGGACCTGTCTATAAATACCACACACGTATAGGTTTTTTGAAAGAAAATATTTTCAGTTTCAGTTCCATGTATGGGGAGCCCCCTTTATTTTAAATATTTACTAAATTTTCTCTTAAAATCGGAAAGCGGTTCACAGAATACATTTACCTACCAAGTTTTACATGTATAGTCCTAATAGTTTCGGAATAAAATGGCTGTGACATACGGACGGACGGACAGACAGACAGACGGACAGACATGTCGAAACTATAAGGGTTCCGTTTTTTGCCATTCGGCTACGGAACCCTAAAAAGGCGTCCGAGCGCGAGCTTCTTCAGCTACCCCGTCCGATTACCATATATAAAATACTTTATTTAGACCAAAGTCCACATAGAGATACATTTACACATAAACAAAAAATAAACACAAATCTATATACGAGTATATAAAAGAAAGTCGTGTTAGTTATACTATTTATAACTCAAGAACGGCTGAACCGATTTAGCTGAAAATTGGTAGAGAGGTAGCTTAGAACCAGGAGACGGACATAGGGTATTTTTATCCCGGAATTCCCATGGGATCGGGATTTACGTGGGAAAAGCCTCTCACGCGTTGTTGTTGTCTCACAAGTTGCGGGCAAAAGATAGTTTTTAATAATTCTTCATTTAAGTATGACATCAGTTATTATTCAATTTAATTTATTTTTTATTTAATACCAAAATTATGCATGATTTTGCAAATATTTTTTTTGTGTAATGTATATTTTCAGTAGATTTGCACAACATATTTGTACGCCTCCTGGCATAATTTGATTTATATTGAGGTACGAGCTCCTTAACCATCATCTAGACTCTAGAGCATCTTTAAGAATACTACATAATTAATCACCAAGCGGCCGCTTAACACTCTCAACTAAGTTCCGCCCTCATTTCCCTAAGTTTCCTAATTCAATCCCCAGCACATATTAACTAGTTATTACAACGCGATTACACAAATACCTCCGACAATTCCTAACTTAGATTATGCTAATGCCGGGGCTCGATTGGCCGCAATGCGCCCGATCGGCCGCAAACTCGACCCGATTGGCCGCCGACTCGTTTAAATTGGCCGCCAACTCGTAACTGCAACTGCACTTGTAAGCCAATTCATTCACATACTAGGTACGGTCGAATTTTGAATAGTGATGGGCTGTTACGAGTATTTACTAGTTTCAGTTAGTGTTTGTTTGCGTTTGAATACACTAAAATACAGTTTTGCTTTTAGCTTTCAAGTGAAGTCTATTTTGTTTGTAATAGCTTTCGTTTATTACGTTAGAAAAGCGTTGTTTGGGATTTTCTGGATTCTATTTCTATTACACGATAACACATAAGGTGTTATGGTTTTTATTATTTATTCATATATTAACAAAGCTCTGAAAATTAAACATAGTATATACAGGCGAAAATAAAAAGAAATTATAGGGCATCGAAAAATTCGTCAACATCGCTATCAATGGGAAAAGTGCCCAGAACACTGGCGGCATTGCCTCATTGAATGGCAATGCTGATTCTCTGTCCAAAGAAAAGGCCAGCCACTTGAGGAGTCGACTAATCGTTTACCAATGTCACGAAAGAGTCGATGCGCACTCGGATATTTCTATTGGACTTTTTGTGTCCCAAATTTTTAGTTTCAAGTTAATTATTGTTTCAAGCTGTAACTTCTGAAGGGATTTAGACGAAACTTGGTATATCTATAGTTTATAACATGTTTTAAAAGAAAAGCAATGTTTAGACGGGTTATCTCAAATCTGTGTGATTCTGTCCTCCAAAAGACGCCACAGACATAAATCTAGATGGTTCTCATATGATTCGATCACTACAGATTGCATGGACTTCGTTGACCTCTGAGTTTGTTTCAGTGTTTCTTCTCAGCGTAGTCAATTAGGAAATACTGGCCGCATCTAGTTTACATTTACGAAAAAAAAAATGACGTGTGAAAGTGTTATTTATAACCTATTTGCAAAATAAACATCATTATTTCATTATTAATAGAAATGAAGACATATGGTACTGGTATATAAATAAACACACACTATTGTGTGATTTGTGATTGGCTGATTGCCACTCATTTACTTTTGTTGTTAGGTAAGCCAAAAAACGTAATAATAAATGTTTACTTCAAGTTGTAGAAGAACATAAGTAAAAGTTAAGAAGGCGCCTATTGTTAGAGGTTTGAAAGAGCTGGATAATCAATCAAATCAATTTGGAGTTAAGAATATGTCTCACCCTACTTTAATAATACTTCATCATTCAACACGCTTACGAAGCGTTTTACAAATTAGTACTTAACTTACTGTTCTTAATTAAGTGCATTATGGTAACATTTAAATGTGGGTAACATCCAAACTTGGTTGATATACCATCTTGTCGTACCAAGCGCTTTTCCTCCACATTTATTGTGTGCACAGCCAAGCTGTGGAACTCTCTGCCGGCTTCTGTGTTCCCTGGCAATTAATTATTATATCTTTCAGCCTTTAAAGTGAGAGTGAACAGGTATCTCCTGGGCTCGCTTGTTCCATCGTAGACCTCATCTGTCGCTTACTATCAGGTGAGATCGAGTTCAAGAGTGGGCTCATCCGTAATAAATAAAAAGAAATACAAGAACTAGACACCAAATTATTAATTTTTCTGTCTATCTGTCTGTTACCTTTTCACGCCTAAAACGCTGAACCGATTTAGATGAAATTTGGTATGGGAATAGTTTGGAACCCTGAAAAGGACAATTGATAGTTTTTATCCCAAAGTTCCCAAGGAATCGGGATTTACGCGGGAAAAACCTCTCACGCGAACGAAGTGGCGGGCAAAAGTTAGTCAATAATAAAATCTAAGTACAACTTTAAAGAACAAGAAAATAACCATCAGAACTTAAAATGGCTTAGTTACCATGTGTATTTATTGTTTCGAGTTTCCAATAACGTGGTAAATATCCCGTTTGTAGTTCTTTTTTTAAGCACTGTTAGTGACCATGTTAGCTTAAAAACTTGTAACACCAAATTTATGTAACACAAATCTGGGGTCACACAATCTCATAAACCAGTCTAGTAAGCATAGTAGAACTAGTTTAGCTAATACATTACCCACAATAACTACAAATTGAGCAATAAAACAACAACTGTTATGCAACGCGAGCATGCTACAACAACGCGATGCATAGTTTACGTAGCACACTGTAGATCTTGTTTGTACTGTAAACTTGAATGTACGAACAGACATTCTCATAGTATAGTCTTGTACTATTAAGTATTCTGTGGTATATAGTGTAGAGTATCCATGCCGAGAAAAACGAAAAAGTTAGAATAAACCGGTCAAGTGCTAGTCGGACTCGCGCATGATAAAATGAAATGTCATTTCATTTTATAGTATATAAGTGTAACTCGTGGCTGCGAGGATTTTAAATTGGAATAACTATAAATCTAAAATTCTTACCGCAGAAGTGCACATCCTCATAAAGTCAGCCATATTTAAGTGCCACATAATAAAAACTAAAACTCAGTACAGCGGGCAATTTTATAGCTTAACATAAAACTACTCTTGTGATTATGTAGGATCAGCCATTTTAATCTCTGATCATATGGTACGACATAATATACAGGGTGGCAGGGACATCGACGCACAGCCGCTTAAAATGGATTCAGTACATGATTCTGCATTGTAATTTTTCGTCGCCTTTTTCTAAAGTTTTCAGGATTTTTCTGCATTTTTTTTATAGAAACCTTTATAAAATTATTGTTTCTAACTAACCCATTGAGCTTTTAGTAAAAAAATTAAATTCTGTTATTTCACTTAAAACAACAATGTAAATAAAACTCGAAAGAACTACCTGATCAGCTGTTTTACTAAAGTTTTGAAGTGAATTTACTGGTTTTTTTTTTTCGACAAGAAATTTTAACGTAGGGGGAGAATCATGTACTGAATCCATGGTAAGCGTTTGTGCGTCGATGTTCCTGCCACTCTGTATACTATATATACATACTACATAACATATATACATACTACACAGGCATACATAATATGATTAATAGACTCTGGCTTTATTTAAATAATAACAGCCAAGATATGTCTCTCTCTTTTATGGATGAACACATAAAGTATTGACATTCCACAATGCCTCGGTAAGCACGTCATTTGAAATTTTTTGACACTCGTAAAGAGAGATAGAAGCCAGAAAGTCTCAGACCAGTCTTACTAAGGACTACCATGTTAACCAGGTATAGGTTGCGGACGGTGAGCGGGGGTAGTTCACCGTCCGGTAAGGCCCAGGCCCGGATCGGCGGCGCGTCATATTTCACGCGCGCCTCAGAGAGAATAGTGACGGGGCCCCATAGGGCCCATTCTCTGCCGGGGTTGCGGAAATGTTCTAACGAGATACCGCGGCCGCGGGGCTTAAGGGCAGCTGAAGGAGCAGGGTGGGTTTTTAGTCAGTAGAAGTTTGACACTCCCTTCCGCTCCACCCAGAACGGGAGAAGTCGATGATTTTCCCACCCGAAAAAAATGGAAGGTACTATTGTTGAGGTCAGATAGGCAGGCTTTCCATGTAAAATACGGGTACATAGTTGCATCTGGTTAGACTGAAAGCCGACACCAACGACTGAAAAAAGGCTAAGCAGATAATGCAGAATATTACAGACTAACTGACAAAGGCTTGCACTGACGGGACGGGTCTACTCAAATCTGTGGTTCTTTCCTTAAAAGGCCATTTGTAGACTAATCTACATAATCTTCATAAACGATTGTGAATATGTGAACTATGTAGGTTGTTTTATTCCCGATAAACATGATTGTCTGGCAGTTTGAGTGCTTTTGCGGCCTACCCAAACGTCCTTACATTGGTATTTTTCGTCAAATCATTAAGCTCCTTGTTCTAAGTTGAGCTATACGCCATTTGATAAATGCTTGCACTGTATGGACAGGCCCACTCAAATCTGTGAGCATCTTTCTTCAAAAGATCGCCTCAGAATAAAACCTACAAGGTTCCCATGTAATTAAACCAGTATAGATTGTATGGACTTTAAAAGAGACGGACCCCTGAGTTTGTTTCGGTGTTTCTTCTCAGGGTAGTCAGTTAGGAAACACCGGCCTCATCTAGTTAATATTTACGAAAAAAATGACGTATAAAAGTGTTATTTAATAACCAATTTGCAAAATAAAGATCATTTATCATTATGTACTTAGTAGTAATTCATTGCAGATCTTTTGTTAAAAGCTTAAAACAAATTTGCTTGAAAAGAGAACGTGCTTCAAACAGTAAAAGTTGTTAGAGGGTTTAATTATTTTTACAAAAGTTAAAAGCAATTTAAAATTTCTATCCAAGTTTTAAATCAATGTTAAGAAGAAACCGATGGTAATATAACAAATGCGAAAGTTTAAATTTATATATTTTTGTTACTGTACTATACGCAAGTGGTTAAACTGATCTAAAGGGATAGTCCATAGTTTGGAATTATAAATAGCTTCTTGAGTAGGTTATTCTTTATCACGGAAAAAGGATTGATTCCAATGAATAAGATTTATCAAAATCATTGATCAAAACAACGCTTACGACGTTGCAGGTAACAGCTAGTTATGAAGACGTAGACAATCTTTTTTAGGGTTCCGTAGCCGAATGGCAAAAAAACGGAATCCTTATAGTTTCGTCATGTCTGTCACAGCCATTTTATTCCGAAACTATTCAGACTATACACATGAAACTTGGTAGGTAAATGTATTCTGTGAACCGCTTTCCGATTTTAAGAAATAAATAAAAAAAATATATAAAATTAAGGGGGGTTCCTCGTACATGGAACTGAAACAGAAAATATTTTTTTTCATGAAACCTATGTGCGTTTGTTTATAGAAAGGTCTTTAAAAATGACATTGAGGTTTCTAAAACCACTTTTTCATAAAGTCAATCGTTTAAAAGCTCCCTCTAACTTCTATAATAATGGAAAGAAAAAACTAAAAAAAATATATGCTGTAGATGTTAATGTAAACTTTCAACCAAAATTGGTTTAAACGAGATCGGGTCAGCAGTTTTTGAGATACAGCATATTTTCTAAAACCACAAATATAACTTTGTAATATATACAAACACATGAAAAACAAAGTTAATTGGCGTAGTTGTACGGAACCCTTCATGGGCGAGCCTGACTCGCACTTGGCCAATTTTTATTTGTATGAATTCAATAATGGTCATTTGTCATCAAAGTATTCTTAGCAAAGCGACACTATCAACAGAATCAGCCTGTAACCTTCTTATGACATGGAATAGGTCCTTATAATCGCGTAAAAGTCATTCAATGAGTCTGCCTTAGTTTGAACCTACGATATATAACTCTAAAGTCGTCTCTCTCTCTATTGGGCCACCACTGCCCACACTAACGTTGAGTGCAAAAAGGGTTGACAATAATTACTTAAATTAATGCTTAGTACTTGACCTACAATAAAAAAAAAATATTTTAATAAAAGAGAACTAGCTTTGTGGGTAGAATTCACATTACTAGCAATCCTGTTAACCCGTCCAACTAAGCTAAATATTCTTGTGTCTGGAGTGGGTTCATGGCAATCCGCTAGTTGACAACATTGTAAAAATTGTTTGAAACGCTTCGAAGCGCTTCATGTGTACTCGTAAAATAATATTTTATTCATCACTTAACCTTTCAATTAAAATATAAGTAATTTTTTAATTTATTAAAAAAACTATGGCCTAAATCGTGGCATTGTGGTCACGTGACTATGTATGACGTCATCGTTCAAAAAACAACTTTCCTGGCATTTGGAACATAAATGTACTTCGGGTATTTTATGATATTTTACTCTATTATGAACGTGAAAAATTATTATCAGTGCTGTGCCTTGTTGTGGGAATACTACTATAAAAACGCCAATGAAACTATTTATTCATGTCCCTTTAAAAAGAGATATTCGCAAGAAGTGGTTAGAACTTCTGTGTCAAATCCATCCAAAGGTTGTCTGTAAAAGATCGCTTTTAGCGATAAGACCGCCCATTGTATCATCCTTTTTAGGGTTCCGTAGCCGAATGGCAAAAAACGGAACCCTTATAGTTTCGACATGTCTGTCCGTCTTTCTGTCTGTCCGTCCGTCCGTATGTCACAGCCATTTTATTCCGAAACTATTAGGACTATACATGTAAAACTTGGTAGGTAGATGTATTCTGTGAACCGCTTTCCGATTATAAGAGAAAAGTTAAAAAATATTTAAAATAAAGGGGGCTCCCCATACATGGAACTGAAACTGAAAATATTTTTTTTTCATGAAACCTATCTGTAGACAGGTCTTTAAAAATGACATTAAGGTCTCTAAAATAACTTTTTCATAAAGTTAATCGTTTAAAAGATATACGCTTCCAAAGTGGTAAAATGAGTGTCCCCCCCTCTAACTTCTATCATAATGAAGTGAAAAATCTAATAAAACCATATGTTGTAGATCTTAATGTAAACTTTCAACCAAAATTAGTTTGAACGAGATCGATTCAGCAGTTTTTGAGATACAGTATATTTTCTAAAACCGCAAATATAACTTTGTAATTCATACAAATACTATGAAAAGCAAAGTTATTTGGCGTACTTGTAAAAATTGTAAATAAACTAGTTTTAAGAAATTTGTAAGGTTTTTTTTGTTTTTTTTTTCTTTTCAAATTAATATATTAGGAATATTATATTTATTATAGTTACTACGGAACCCTTCATGGGCGAGTCCGACTCGCACTTGGCCAATTTTTAGTTGTTAAGTCCATATTTGTTTTACTGTTATGGTGTACAATAAATAATATATCTATCTATCTGCTTTTTTAAAAAGACAAAAAAGGAACTCATCGAACAGCTATTACAGGACCATAAGACAAATGGTTCATTTGTCTTATCGTCCTGTCTGTCCTCCAGAAGAGAGAGAGTTAGTTATGAAATGAAATGAAATATTTATTTGTAAATTGGTTATAAATAACACTTTTACACGTCATGTTTTTTTGCGTGTTTAGTTTAGCTAGATGAGGCCGGTATTTCCTAACTGACTACTCTGAGAAGAACACCGAAACAAACTCCCTCTGAGTTTGTCGTCAACGTCTCTTTTAAAGTCCAGACAATTTGTATTTGTATATGAGAAGCATGTAGGTTCATGTCTTTGGTATTCTTTTGAGGAAATAACCACGCAAATTTGAGCGGACCTGTCCAGACAGTGCAAGCAGTTAGTTATTTCTTATTTTGTCTTACGCACCAACTAAAGATAACCAGTCAGCTGTCAAAATATTGAACGATGACGTCTCGTTTTCTGATTGGTGTTTCTAATCACGTGACTCACAGATAAAAACTCTCATTTTTCTCAAGGGAAAATAAAATAAATAATTAATAATCTTTTCTTCAATTATACTATTTTGTGCTTCATATCAATAGATTTACATAATTAAATAGTTATTTTAAATTTTTAAACATACTGTCAACTCGCGGATTGTGTTAGGTGGGGCTCAATCCCACAAACTCTCGATCGCAAGTCCGACTCCTTAGCCGTTAGGCCATTGTCGCTTAAAAAACTGAATTATCAATGATAAAATTTTCTACCTAAATAGTAACACAGAGTAAATTCGATAGTAAGTATTAATTGAAATTAACTCAATTATAACAGGGAGGCTAAATAGTACGTTCTATATCGCTAATAAGATTATGTAATCTATTTTAAATTCCAGTGAAATAAGTGCTGCGGGTAGTTATTTCAAAATTAGAGGTTCAAGCTTTTCACGCAACATTAACCCTTTTATTCCTAGCGGCGTAAGCAGAGATATGTGCGTGATAGCTATAAACTGGAGGTCTTTAAGTCAAGAGTGAATAGGCAAGCTCGTTCTATCATCGGACTACAAGATGAACGGTGATGCACCATCGTTACATGGTGGACACCCCACCCTGCACAAAACGTTTTGGGAATACTTGCATTGTACGAACAGCTAAGGAGTGGAATTCCCTGCCCGAGTCTGTGTTTCCCGATAGCTATTTATATATTATACTTGCTCTGGGAAACACCCGTAGCGCTTGTAATGCTAAATGCACCTACGATACAAGAGAAGTTTAATTAATAAGTGTAGCAGGACAATTAAAAATAAAATATTATCTATATAATATTATATCTACTAAAATAGCTCATGTTTTTTTTTCGCGTTTGTCCTGCGTCTCACCTGATGATACTAAGCGATGATGTGGTCGAAGATGAAACACGCTTAGCTAGAAGTAATCTTTTTCTTTTTACTTATAGACTCTCAGGTTATAGCGACAGGAAACAGACTCCGGCAGAGAATTCCACTCCATAGCCGTGCGCACAATGAAAGTACTTTCAAAACGTACTTACAAATATATATATTTTCCCAAGTATGTTAGGGTCAGTTTCCAGTCTTACCGGATGTAGCTGAGTATTAGTGTCTTACAAGGAGCGTCTGCCTGTCTGACCTCCTTCCATACCATATCAGATTTACTGGCATCTGACTACCCGTAAAGACTTTCAAATGATAGCCGCGAAAACGGCTTTAACGTGCTTTCAGAGCCACGAGGATATCCAGCGTTGCCAGATGTACGAGAAATCTCGTACCTTTACGAGATTTAGCAGTCCCTGTAGGAGAAACGAGAAAAAAAAATATCGTACACTCTTTTACGAGATTTTAACAATGTTGCTAATACAAACCAAAAACATTTAAAGAAAAGAATGTATGTCCATGCCACAAACTCGACTAAGCACTTAATAATTAGCAAATAATTAAAAAAATATGAATCACCTAGAGTAAGGTTTTTTCATTTGGCGGTCCCAAACATAAGGAATATTCCTACCCCAGGCTAGCTAGTTATAGTACATACTGTACCTAAATTAAGGTATGCGATTTTTAAAATGTATACTTTTACGAGATTTTGTATTGAAAGTACGAGATATTTTACAGTCCTAGTATGAGATAAAAAATTCGGTATCTGGCAACCCTGAGGATATCACACCACCAATTTCCAAACTTCGGGCTACTACTGAAATAAAGAATTGTTAATAAAACGGCGCCTACCTATAAAAAAGTCAACGTTACAATTCCTTCAATGTGAGAAAAACTGCCTCCCGTTGTTCAAATCCCTGACGTCGTTAACTGTACCCAGCTTCCTTTCTCTCACGCTCACGAACATTTGCATATATCGAGGATCGAAACACACAATACACGACATTGTGTTTTACGTCGGAAACTGAGTAGATCGTTTCATTTCAGAACGGTAGCTTCGGAATTGAATACGGATGTCTTTAGTGGATGAAAGATTCGTGGGAAAGAAAGATTTGGAGTGATCAGCCTAGTACAGAATTACCTTTACTAATCACTATTACTAATCTATACTAATATTTTAAAGCTGAAGAGTTTGTTTGTTTGCTTGAACGCGCTAATCTCTGGAACTACGGTTCCGATTTGAAAAATTCTATCAGTTTTAGATAGCCCATTTATCGAGGAAGGCTATAGGCTATATATCATCACGCTAAGACCAATAGGAGCGGAGCACTAATGAAGAATGTTTCAAAATTGGGAAAAATGAAAAAAATGGGAAAATTGTGAAATTTTTTTCCACGCGGACGAAGTCGCGGGCGGAAGCTAGTAAGAGATAAAGCATTCCGTTGTAAAATACTATGTAATGTTTCTAAACAGATTTTTTTAAATTACGAATGAGCCCGCTCGTCACCTCGATCACACCTGATGGTAAGTGTAAGATGAGGTCTACGATCGAACGAGCGAGCCCAGAAAATGCCTATTCACTCTTGCTTTAAAGGCTGACGGGTCATATGTGGCAGGGAACACAGAAGCCGGCAGAGAGTTCCACACCTTGGCTATGCGCACAATGAATGTTGAAGAAAAGCGCTTAGTACGACAAGACGGTATATCGACCAAGTGTGGATGGTATCCTGCGGTACGTCTGGTAGACCGGTAGTAAAAGGGGGATTAAGGGATTAGGTCGTGGAGCTCCTGCGCACACTCTCCGAAGTACAATCTGTAGAAGATAGACAGGCAAGCAAAGTTTCGCCGGTGAGCCAGGCTGTGAAGCTTGCCTGCCAGAACCTCGTCACCTATGAGCCTTTTAGCTCTGCGTAGACGTCTGTGAAAAAACACACAAATATTGTTTCTTGTGTACACACTAGCTTCTGCCCACGATTTCATTCGCGTGGGAAGGTTTTGCCGCGCAAATCCCGATCTCGTGCGAATTCCGGGATATAAAGTAGCATATGTGTTAGTTCAGAATGACTGAATTTAGACACATTTAGTAGTTTTTGCGTGAAAGAGTAAGAAACATCCATACATCTTTCGCATTTATAATATTACTAGTACTCACGCGGGGCTTTGCTCCCGTGGATTCAATCACAGTAAAAACATAACTCTCCTTTTTTGCAGTTGCGTAAAAAGTAGCCTATAACCTTCCTCAAGCTTCAAGCTACGTCCAGACGAAATTGCATCCAAATCCATCCAGTACTTTCGAAGATTAGCGCGTTCAAGCAAACAAACAAACAAACAAACAAACTTTTCCGCTTTATAATATTAGTATAGATAAGTATATCATTCATTTTACAGAAAACTGTCTTCAGAAAACTTACCTACTTTCAATGGTAAGCACAGTACATTAAAACCTCAGAGAGCTTTCATATTTTTAATTTGACGATGAAAACATTTATCTTTCATTTCTGGATTACATTGTGAATGGTGTACAGATTCATACGACAGTATCCCATTATCTCTTTGATATAATAATAAAGGTGACATTCGCAAATTCTTCAATCACACGGCTCGTTGAACATTGTCCGACGATATTCAAAATACGATACATTTATCATTCGACAATAAGCCCCTATCATCGGGAAACTTTAAAACGATATTACGTATAACACTTCGATAAAATACACCAAAATATCATACACTCACAGACACACACACATACTCTTATCTTTTGGCTAATAAAGGTCACATTCGCTTGCCTTTTGTTTGCATAACCGCAAAATATTAATTGTGGTTAGTAAAATGGAATTTCAGAGCCAAATTCGTCCGGATCGGGACGCATATAACCGGTTTTGGTCGGTTAAATCCGGTCCGATGTGTTGGATAAGCCGTATACACGGTGGCTATAAATTTTGGGATGGTTGCGAATGTGTTGTGTGTTTACATGGGATGCTCGTAAGCCTTATGTGGATGGAAAACATGGACACTCTGTAAGCTGATCATGGCGTTGCTATTTGATATATAGAATATTCTTTACTATGTAAAGGTTCTACCCTCAATTTTGGCCCGTTTATCGAGGCTAGGGCTCAACTAGAATAAAAAAAGTTGGGAATTCTAGCAAAGGTGATACGGTACTTCACACCCAAACAGCTGCTCAATCTCTATCAAGCCCAGGTTCAGTCGTGTATGGAGTACTGCTCTCATCTTTGGGATGGATCTGCCAAGTACTAATTGGACGCACTTGAGTCTATTGAGAAACGGGCCAAAAGACTCATTGACAACGATGCACTGGTCGAATCAAAGCTCCAGAGCCTTGAACATCGACAACGAGTTGCTAGCCTATCAGTTACACTTTGGGGAGTGTGCGATGGAATTACTCAATCTAATTCTGCCAAGCCCGTTCCATCATCGGACTACAAGACCAACGGCGATGCGCTATCGTTCCATGGTGGACATCCCACCTATACGCACTAAACGTTTTGGAAATACCTTCATTGTGCGTACAGCTAAGGATTGGAATTCCCTGCCAGAGTCTGTGTTTCTTGATAGCTATAGCTACCCGGGGATCTTTGAGTCAAGAGCGAATAGGTTACTTCTAGGTAAACGTGCTTCATCTTCGACCACATCATCACTTACCATCAGATGGTGGTCAAACGCGAGCCTATCCATACTAATACTAATATTATAAATGCGAAAGTAACTCTGTCGGTCTGTGTGTTACCTCTTCACGCCTAAACCGCTGAACCGATTTAGATGAAATTTGGTATGGGAATAGTTTAAGACCCTGGGAAGTACATCGAATAGTTTTTATCCCGGAATTCCCACGGGATCAGGACTTACGCAGGAAAAACCATCCCACGCGAACGAAATCGCGGGGATTGCTTACACGTACACGCTCGATTAATAAAGGTACCTAAATATTGATAGAGCGATGATAGCTCAAGGAATACAAGCACAACTTATACCAGGGTTGCAGGAATGTTCTAACGAAATACCACGCCACGGACCATAAGGGTAACTAAAGGAATAGGATAGGTTTTCATAAACAAAAGGCATGACTTACAAGTCGTTGGTCGTGGTTTCAAAATCAGGCAAGAAACTCTCGTCAAGCTTCATGCTACTACTATACCAAATTTCATCCAAATCCACCCAGTACTTTCAAAGATTAGCGCATTAAAACAAATAAACTTTTCCACTTTATAATATTAGTAGGTATATACAACGTGTAACGGAAACCCCATATCTATCCAAAAGGACTGAAGACAACATCTGGTATGGAGGCTCTATGCAAAGTTTCAGCTCAAAATAAGTGGCTCACAGAATTGACCCCAAATTATTGGTGTCATGTTTCTTGAATACCAGTAATAACAAACGTGTCACAGCACTATGAGGGTCATCACTTTCCACGTCACTTGCCAATAAAACGATAATTCTCTTCGTTCTTCTTAATTTGGAAAATTCGGCCTCTGGTATCAATGTATTGAAATTTTTAATATTCTCCACACATGTAGACATAGGATTAGAAAACCCTTGCCATATCGTTTGTTATCATCCAAAGAAGCCGTGCACTCGGTATGTATGTACCCTTTAAATTACACGTTGTATTCAACGTTTAACGGAAACCCCATATCTATCCAAAAGGACTGAAGACAACATCTGGTATGGAGTCTCTATGCAAAGTTTCAGCTCAAAATAAGTGACTCACAAAATTGACCCCAAATTATTGGTTTCATATGTTTCTTGAATACCAGTAATAACAAACGTGTCACAGCACTATGAGGGTCATCACTACCCACGTCACTTGCCAATAAAACGATAATTCTCTTCGTTCTTCTTAATTTGAAAAATTCGGCCTCTGGTATCAATGTATTGAAATTTCTAATATGCTCCACACATGTAGACATAGGATTAGAAAACCCTTGCCATATCGTTTGTTATCATCCAAAGAAGCCGTGCACTCGGTATGTATGTACCCTTTAAATTTGTACACGTTGTATATCTAACTAGTGACTCGGCCCGGTATCAAACGGTCTCATTCTGCTAATTCTCAAGAAACTATACTTTACTTAACGAATCATAAAATCGTTCTTGATAAACCACTGTATCTATTGGTCAATACAGCTTAAAAATCTGTTCAGTAGTTTTTTATTTATTTGCGATCAAACAGACCGACACAGTGGAAGACTTTGTTATGATATGTAAGGATGCAAGAATTGTGCAAGATGAACGTGTATAGCAGTTATTTTTAACCGACTTCAAAAAAGGAGGTTTTTTATCCTCTTTTCTTCAAATAAATCTTCGCACACATACGAAAGTCCATATGAAATTAACAAGTTATAAAAAAGAACACAAAAAATATCAAAATAGCCGAAGCTATTTCAAACGCAAAATGGAACTGAAATATAAAACAATACACTAAACAATATACCTACTCCGACAATAAATACAGCAAACACAACAACTCACACCGTAAGTTTACGGGTTTTACGCGATTTGCGGTAAAATACAGTGTATCGCAGGCTCGCAGTACTTTTACGCGCCCGTTTTTACTGCGCTAGTAAAACGCGTAGATGTCGCGCGTAAACCATGTGACGGCTGCGTTATGATATGTAAATTTATAACGTTTTGCTGATTGTCACTTTTGTTGCTGAGTCGCTGTTTTGAAACGAGCTGGTGATAAAATTGTTATGAAGGTTGATCATTGTAAGGTAAACTTTAGGAAGATGATACGAGTACGCTAAGGCTACTAAGCGCGTTTTTTCACATACCGGTATTTGTGCTGCCTAGTATTTTATATAAAATAGGTATTTTCTAACAGACCACAGACCAGATAACAGACCTTAGTCTTGTCTGTTAGAAAATACATATTTTTCGTGGGGAATATCATCAAATGGCTCTGTGTGGAGTGAGAGGGTCTGCCTATTTACTAAAACACACCCTATCCTTCAGTTGCCTTTGCAGTCCAGGGCCTCGATATTTTGTAAGAACATTACAACGTGTGACTCTGCCTATCCGAATTCCATACCCAGTAACTGGGTAACATTATAGCTATTGGCAATACTGGTTTAGTGCTATGTTTGAGTACTATATTTAGAGATTATATATAAGGTAGTAGAGATTTACTTTAGATAGCACTATGGAGAATTAGTTAGGGAGAGCAATGACAAGGCATGAAGTCGCAGTAATGAATGTGGAACGAATGTTTTTATTGAAATAGAATTGTGTATATATAATAGTAGTGTTTACATTAGTTTAACAGTGGTCACTGTATGAGCGTGCTCTCAGGGCACGGGTCTCGTATGTCTGTTTACATTATATTTAATTTATAGTTTTCATAATAATATTCCTTGGTTCATTGTATTGACGGTTCTAGGTGCGCGTGTCTCAGAAGTTTGTTTATGATCGGCGGCTTCTCAAAAGCGAAGGGTAGGTCGGCTTCACTACACTAACCACAACGGCAGTCAAAGATGTACAAATTACAGCTGGGACCAACAGCTTAACATGTATTACGAGACCATAGGAATCTTGAGATATTATGAGAGTCAACCATCATGGACCAAAGCATTGCTTAACTTGAAAATCGACTAATGCAGATGTTATTATTTGGCCACGAGTAGAGAATATGTGTTATTAAATCATTCAATACATTTCTCATCCTATAGTTCAAAGTATCACGCAGTGTTTTTTTTTTCTTTTGATAATAGGGTTGCGTTTGACCACCACCTGATGGCAAGTAACTTATTCACTCTTTACTTAAAGATCCCCCTAGGGTATAGCTATCGGAATTAATTCTTTATTTATTTATTTCGGGAAAACAAACAGTTACACAAAGCACTTAGTCTCTAGTATCATTAAGCAAACAATAACACATTTTACGGCGTAGTAAGGTTACAACACTCACAAAACAAAAATAATAATTAAGAAAATATATAAAAAAACAAAATTAATCAAAAAAACAGAAAACATTAGCGTCAAAATAAAATTGAAATAATATGAAAGAAAAACAAACGGTATCAAATCATATTGAAATTGATTTGATACCGTTTGTTTTTCTTTCATTTCGGTAATACCCATATATTTTTCAGTAATAACTTAAGCTGTATTAGTAGATATAATAAATTACGTCAAAACATAGCATAAGTATTAGCATAGTTTATTGTGTAATAGAATGTATTTCTTTTTTGTATGAATTAGAAAAATATGTATTAGTCTATTGTTACTTATTATGTATGTATATTTTCTATGGCCCTTAGAAGCCTGAAATAAAATAAATAAAATAAGACTATGACCAGAAACTACTTACTATACTCCGGGAACACTCTAGTATTGAGTTCTTATATACCCTTCATTCTACTATAATTATATGTTATTTTATGTTTTGTTATTGTGTGTACTTGTAATGTGTCAATAAATGATATTTCTTTTTTCTTTCTTTACATGCATTCCGCAAAGGTATCCCGTCATTTATTTTTTTAAAGATTACTATCAATATATGGACTCACAATGTAGAACTCACATTACTAGGAATCCTATTAACCCCTCCAACTAAGCTAAATATGCAATATGCTATTACACAATAGTGTAATGGGTGGGGTTCGAAATCGTGACCTCTCGATCACAAGTCTGACACCTTATCCAATAGGCTATTAATGTAAAATATGTTAATGGCATAAATAATGCAAATTGTTCAACAAGCGAGTGAAGACACTGACTCCTGTAACATAGGTTGTTACCAAGCTCAGGAGTCAGGGCTTCAAATAATAATGTAACATTCTAATTTTATCTATACTAATATTATAAAGCGGAAAAGTTTGTTTGTTTGTTTGCTTGAACGCGCTAATCTTCGAAAGTACTGGGTGGATTTGGATGCAATTTGGTATGGAAGTAGCTTGAAACTTGAGGAAGGTTATAGGCTACTTTTTACGCGACTGCAAAAAAGGAGAGTTATGTTTTTACCGTGATAGAATCCACGGGAGCGAAGCCCCGCGTGAGTACTAGTATGTTAATAAAACATTATAAATTATTGTTGTCGCTTTTTAATTGCCCTCGGTCTTACGTACAATACCATTCAGGGGACTTAATATCATAGATTTCACACTTCTATCTATGTTATCCCTATCTTTAAGTGATAACACATCTCCTCCCACTGATCCGACTTTAAAACCAGCGAACAAAGGACGCTTACGTAGGCGCTTACAAATTGCCCGCAATGAATCTCAGGAGCGGTCGCCTTTTCAGAACATTTTAGCTGCCCGACTGAATGGAACGGTTTTAGCAAAATCGCTTTCCGTGGCATTTTAGCAGCCCAGATAGCGAACTGTATGCGTCTCAATTCGAGTTTTGACGTTTTCTTTGGAATTTATCGGTTATTTGATAGTGTGGAAATGAGATGGATTGAAGGTTTGAAGTTGAATCTATTTGCTTGATTTTCTTGGTGGTGAAAGGAAAGCGTCTAGGAAATGATAGTTAAGTATTTTGCACTTCCAGGGTTGCGGGTCTTTAGTCAGTAGAAATCTGATACTCCCATTTACTCCACCCATAGCAGGTCGAGTCATTTGGTGATTACAGACCGCTGTGATCTCCTAAAATGATACACAGGACGGATGTAGTGACGCTTAGTGTAAGCCTATGTTGGGCATTAGAAAAAATTCCACAAGAACGCACACGTTTTTTTTGAAAAATCCGAGTACGTATACTCTTAACTACTTAAAGAAAAAAAAAAAACAAAAGGACATTGGCCAGTCTCCTTGCGACTCCTAATTCTATTGTAGTCGGTCTGAGTTTCAATCAGCCCAGATTGGGGCGACGCGATTGGTCGCTATTGGTTACTGTTGATGCGATTGGACGCGATTCAATCGACGAGGGAATTGGATTGGTTCAACTGGACGCTTAACTTCGTCGCGCCTTGGGAGTGTTTAAGATAGTTTTTCCATTTTGACGCTTATATATTTAGGATTGTGAATTGACTTTTCGTGTAGCTAATGATTATTGTGGTCATTGATTGGTAAATGATTTGTATACTAATATTTTAAATAGGTAATAATAAGTAAATTTTATATGTAGGGGGTTATAAGTTATAAGTTGCGGGAAAAGTTCTGGTTGTAAATTTAATAACAATTTAAAAAGGGCCAATACAATGTGTCTACATAATGGAGATTTTTAGGGTTCCGTAGTCAACAAGGAACCCTTATAGTTTCGCCATGTCCGTCTGTCTGTCCGTCTGTCCGCGGTTTAGCTCAAAAACTATTGGTACTAGAAAGTTGTACTTTGGCATGAGTATACACGTTAATGACGCCGAAAAAGTGGTAAATAAAATTTTGAAAAAAACAATTATTTAGGGTACCTCCCATACATGTAAAGTGGGATGATAATTATTTTTTTCGTTCTTCCCATAGTGTGGTATATTGTTGGATAGGTCTTTCAAAAATATTAGGGGTTTGGTAAGACCGTTTTTTGATTAAGTAAACCGTTCGTGACTGATCAAGCTTTAAAGTACCAATTTTCGTTAGAGTCAAGTATCCCCCCCTCTATCAACTAAACGGTTGTAGTTAGAAATTCAAATGTCACGGCAGTAGTACCTATATATAACGAAATTTAAAGGAAAACTATCACACATAAGTGGGCTTTACAAGTTTACGAGTAATAGTCGACCAATTGTATTTGATTCGTAAAATTTCGGACAACTCTACAGAAATGTCGATAGATGGCGCTAAGCGCCAGTTGTATCGTGCTAGCTTCTTGTGACGATTGAGTAGTATAGCTCTGTGTCCGTATTTAAATTCAAAACACCGGCTATGACAAGTTTTATACAATTCTCTAAAAAAAATTAAAACATTTCGTAAAAAATTGTCGGATCAGGTGAGGATTTGTATAGGAAGTCAAATTAGTTAGGTAGTCATGTTTGGCTTTTAGTTAGAGCATGGTACGAAACGATAAGTCAGCGAATACGACACGCACTTGGCTGTTATAAAAACTACGGAACCCTACACTGCGCGTGGCCCGAGACGCACTTGACCGGTTTTTTTAAATTACTAATTATAGTTCGTTTGATCAAAATCTTTTCCAATGAAAAACTTGAAGAAGAAAATAAGCAATTTACTCTTGATTAAAGAACCCTTGTTAATAAAACCTTTAGTGGTGTATTTCATTTCCTAGCAATATGTACGTACCTAGAATTAGAGTATTAAAATATTACATAAATTAACTTAATTTATTGCAGGTCTAATAAAATAAAATAAAAATAACATATATTACATACTATTTCTATTGCTTCGTAAGTAAGCAAATGTCAAAAAAAGTGTAGAAATATTACTAAAATGTTTTGCGCGTAGGTATGGTTGGAATGACCACTGTCAATTGATAGTGCATCACTGCACATTTTTCTATCATAGGACATGATGAAACGGGCTAGGAGAAATTAAATTGTACAATTCCTAACCACATTACACAAAGTGTAAGTCATTATAAGCCTGCCTTTAGGCAAGGCAGGCTAGGAACTCAGCTACAATATGTATGTATGTATATGTGTATTGAGTATGTAGGTTATTACTTATTTATTGTATATAAGTGAATAGTACACCATGGACTACCCACGTATTTATTTTCTCCTGCTGTGAAATCAAATCCATCCAAAGGTTGTCTGTAAAAGCTTCGCTTTTAGCGATAAGACCGCCCATTGTAATACCCTTTGTAGTTTTTAAGTCCTCATTTAATTTTGTTATGGTGTACAATAAAGATTATATCTATCTATCTACAATGTTCAAAGCTTTAACTGGACCAGTGCATCTTTGATCCTTGATTCTTTTTTCAACTGACTCAAGTCCATAAAATTTATATTTGGTAGGGGTAACAACAAAGTCCTATTTTGTTAGTTGTAAAAAGTATATATTAGCTCAAGTTTTCATAGCCTAAGTAATCGGAAAAAGTAATTTAAAGTGTTAATTACTACAGCTTCATAGAATTTGTTAATGAAAAACATTTGCTGCAGTGTTGTGTGCAGTTGATTCTTAATGTCAAACTTTAATAAATAGCTAGTTAGCTTCCGTGATACACCAATTTAACCTAATTTCCTTTAACACACGACTGCATTGCGACTAAACGGTTGAAACAGAACACAGCAACGCTACAGTAAAACATTTAAAATCTCTTGTTGTGAACATTGTTTAAAAGTAGTTAAATTGTATTGCCCCACACTACGGGGCGGATAACAGGGGATTTCGGGCTAAACAAATCGTGCGCGGTCAGAAACTTGTGCGGAAAGTTCCGATTTGCCCCACGTTAGACCCACCGAAGAAAGTTCCCGCGGAATTTTTATGGATTCCGAGTATTTCGAACATATTTCCTGGTATTTTTCTTAAGTAGGATTACTTGTTTTGTTTGAAGTGTTTCAGGTGTTAAAATCCATTAGGTTTGTTTTCTGAAAAGGAATGATTGTTCGATGTAGGGAAAGTGGAAGTTAAATTAGGTTTGTTTTTTTTTTGCTAATTTTAGGGCTTCCACTTCGGTGGTGTTGTTGATTATAATTTTGATTGCTGTAATAAATATTGTTGGTGTGACTTTATGTAACTCATTCAATACGTCTTAAGACTACAGACACAGGGTGATACTGTCCAGCATAATTTTCATTTTTAGACCACCATTGGTTGACTGGTAGAGAATGCCTGCGGCATTAAGTCCACCTTTGTACCTATGTGCATGAAATATAAATAAATGAAAAAAATAATAATATAGATTGATAGACAGATAGATAAAACTCTTACGTCAGAAGACACAACACACAATTGCACATTAACATTTAGTTTATTTACACATTAAATTTATTATTAACTAGTACTCTCGCGGGGCTTCGCTCCCGTGGATTCTATCACGGTAAAAACATAACTCTCCTTTTTTGCAGTCGGGTAAAAAGTAGCCTATAACCTTCCTCAAGCTTCAAGCTACTTTCATACCAAATTTCATCCCAATCCACCCAGTACTTTCGAAGATTAGCGCGTTCAAGCAAACAAACAAACTAACAAACTTTTCCGCTTTATAATATTAGTATAGATATAAAAAATAAACAGTTAGCTGGTGGGGTTAATCCCCACTAGTCATCGTCATCCTCGCACATTTATATCAAAACCAATTGTAGGCATCGACTAGTATAGTTTTCAAAAGCTTTTACTCGCTAGACCATCTAAAAAGATCACGATTCTTAGGTGCCTTGGAAACCACGTTAAGTTAGCGGTTGGCCCTGACTGTACTTTAAACATTTTTGTTCGTTTCGGGTAGGTACTTAGAAGCCAGAAAATATGATACTGATCTTGCCAACCTATTAGATAGGTAACTCGATATGAGTTACCTAGCAAATGGGTTGTAGAGGTCAGTAGACAGCCTCAATGTTAAGGGTCAATAACCTAATGGCTAAGGCGTCGGACTTGCGATTGAGAGGTCGCAGGTGGAAACCCACCCATTACACTATCGCCGTGAACCCACTCCAGACACAAGCATATTTAGCTTAGTTGGAGGGGTTAACAAGATTGCCAGTAATGTGAATTCTACCCACATAATTACTAGTAGCCGACCCCAATACAGAAAAAGACTAAGCAGATAATGAATTGTGTAAATTTTCATACATTTGAAAAATAAAGGAATTTTGATTCTGATTTCATTATTTAGTACGATATCTGAACTTGGAAATTATGTATATGGTGCGTGGTATAACATAATGGTGTGTTAAAATGGTTATAAATTAATTGAGAGGACAGAGCGAAAACAGCGAATGGCTTTTACTGGACGGTACTTATCGAGGTTGAACAATACAGGAACATGAACATAATGATGATTATTATGTATCCAACTGAATAAGTAACACATTGAAATTGGGCTTTGACATCTATGTGGAGCTTTTTTACTGGTTTCCGATACCAGATCTATCGTATTCCGGGGTTGCTGGAATGAAATGTGGCACTGGAACATAAGAGCAACTGAATGAACAGGGTGGATTTTTAGTCAGTAGAATCCTGACACTCGCCTCCCCAGATCTATTAATTCATTACTATAAAATATTAGGTCTTATTAGATAGGCAAACGGCAATGGAGACAGGTGTGCGTGGAGTAACGTTGCGTGATCCAATGATGATGAACAGAAATGATGAAATCTGCAGGAGCACTAACTTTACCGACAGCTCGTGTTACTTCTGAGTAACAAAACTAAATATTTATTATTTTTGGTTTAGGTCTTTTGATTTACTACTAACATAGTTAGTTAGTTGTCATAAATAAACATTTGTTTAATTTGTTTGACAGTAAGCGACTGTGATGTGACTGCGATGGAATTACACAATTTAATTCCACCATGCCCATGCCGCTGCCGTGACAAACTTCGATGCGCCATTGTTACATGGTGGACGTTCCAGCCATACACACGTTATAAAACGTTTTGGGAATACTTTTATTGTGCGTACGGCTAAGGAGTGGAATTCCCTGCCGGAGTCTGTGTTTCCTGATAGCTATAACCTGGGGGTATTTAAGTCAAGAGTGAACAGGTTACTTCTAGGCAAGCGTGCTTCATCTTCGACCACATCATCACTTACCATCAGGTGAGATGGTGGTCAAACGCGAGCCTATTACCAATAAAAAAAAGGTTGCACTCCGGGAGTGCCGGCAGAAGTGAAAACTTGAATATTAACGTTGTGCATTTTTGATATTTTGGAATGGTTAGGGAATAATTTTGCTCGAATTGGTTTAATTATCAGTATAAAAGTACTATCATTTATGTGGTAGAATGCAATATTTATTTATTGCGGTATCGTACACAAACATGACAATTTATATTATATTAAAAAGTTTATCTCTTAGAAAAATCAACTTTCATGTTAACACACGAACATTCGCGCAAGCGTCCTCTGCCGCCTCAACGAAACAGCAGGCGCAGGCATACATTTTCGCCGCGCCGTATAAAGAGAGGGGGATACTTTCTCTCCTACGCCGCGCCGGCTGTCTACTCTCCGTCCGTCTTACGAATTTTCAATCAGGTTACGTGTCCTGACGCGAGTTTAACATTTTTTACCCATTACAAAAAAAGTGCACAACGCCGCTAAAGAAGTTTTCGCTTCAAAAATAAAAATTTCTTACAAATACGAGTACCACCCTACCACCTGACGTAGAAACAATTTCTTTTCTAAAACATATCAGTACTAGCTTCAATAACACAGGTGTTCGGGAAACGACAAGCCATTACTCTCCATTATTCTTCCAAGAAATTGGAGGAGCTCGAATAATAGAACATTACTCAACTGCAGAAAATGTTTCATTTCGAATCCCTCCATATTTCAATCCAAAACTGTAAAACTATCAAATCCTTTCGGACGAAGTACATGTGGGTTTCACCCGGCTTCGCTTGGCTTAGTTACGTGGTCGGCCATGTTGGCCCACTGTCTCACACTATGGCCATGTGTGGGTTAAGCCGGATAGACACTATCACAGCTTTGCAGACGGCGCGACAGCGATGAATTATGAAGAATTTAGAAGCGTATAAAGTTTGGAGTGTTTTATTGAAAAGGAGTGCTGTGAAATTGTTCGATATTAAAGGAACTTTGTGAAATAATTTTCGTTTAAATAAAACAGGGTGACCGTTGTCAAAGAAGACATTCGCACAATTGAAGCGTTAGAGTTGAGATATCGCGGATTTGAATTCTACCTCTTACATTATTGCCATGAACACACTCCAGATACAAGCATATTTAGCTTAGAATTAATAATAATAATAATAAACTAACTCGGCAGTCATTGTACCGATAGTCATCTCAGCCAATGGCTTAATAGCCAAGAGCCTCGACTAACACCTTAGGAGGCTCTCGTTAGGCGGCTGGATCAAGGGCTTGCTTCAGAAAGCGGTACTCCTGGACACGGCGCGTATCGTTAGGAGGTTCCTCTCTCTAGAGCCCTGACTACCGGTAGCTTGGACCCTGTTCCCGATACCGGTGGGCTACTATTTTTTATATTTTTAAATGTTTTTTTTGTGTTTTATAGAAATATTTAAAAATGTAATTTATATGTGTATAATTAGAAATAAAGGAAATAATAATAATATTCCACAACTTTTTCACACAACGCCATCTAGTCCCAAACTAAGCAGAGCTTGTGATATTGATACTAGACAACTGATAAACATACATATATATTTTCTAAATACATACATATTATAGATAAATTACACCCAGACAAAGAACAAATGACCGTGCTCATCACACAAACATTTGTCCTAGGTGGGAATCGAACCCACGACCTTGCGCATAGCAGTCAGGACCACTGACCACTATACCAACGGGCCTGTCAATTTGGCCTTCAATTCTGTCCACATTGCTCAATTCTCTCTTAAAAAAAGACTTTATGTTGTCCATTCACAGCTCAGCAACTGCCTATCCCATCTCCACAACCCACTAATTACATAACAATTCTGTTAGTATACGTAATAATTAATTACCTAATAATACCAGTAATTTTGTTACCTATTAGAAATCTATTTATTGTTCTTCAATAAAAACTTAGAGTGAATTTTGCGAGTTTGTTTATAGATAGATAGATAGGTTTGTACACCATAACAGTAAAACAAAATTATGGATTTAACAATTAAAAAGGGTGATACAATGGGCGGTCTTATCGCTAACAGCGATCTTTTACAGACAACCTTTGGATGGATTTGACACAGCAGGAGAAAATAAATACGCGGGTAGTCCATGGTGTACTATTTATCTATTTAAAATACAAAACAATAAATAGGGTTCTCTAAACATATATATAAATATTAAAAAAAAAGAAACAAAGACATAGGTACATAATAACAACAATTTAAGTATATATCGTCATCTATTAGCCGTTGAGGGCGGCTTCCAGTCTACTATTATTATTAGTAGCGATTACCTACAACCCAGTAAGACTTGGTAAAACTGCTATCAGATTTTCTGGTTTCTGACAACTCGTAACAACTTTCAAAGATGTACAAATGAGTATGACAGTCGGGATCAACGACCTAACTTACTTTCTGGGACTTGGAGGAATCTCGATTTGTAATCCACCTTATAGTCACTCATCTACGGATAGATAGATAGATAGCATATACTTTATTGTACACCAAAATTTAGACACACCTATTTATGGTAACAATGGCGGTCTTATCGCTAAAAGCGATATCTTCCAGATAACCTTTGGAAGGACTTTAAAAATTTTAATTAAAGTGGGGAGGGCTAAATTAGTGTACTTACTACATTACTCATAAAAAAAAATATTATATATGCAGATATATATACAATACATAGGTAATTAAATAATACAATACATGATTATCATGTGTGTCTTTAACATCATGTGGAAAGAAAACAATTGTATAATCATAAATTGGAAAGAAAATAATTAGCAACCGAGGTTTCAAAAGTAGCCAGTGACTGAGCTTGTCTTACTGACACCGGCAATGCATTCCACAAACGAATCACAGTAAACGATCAGCTATAGAATTTAGTGACATGTGCAGGCATTGAAAGTCTCAAATTCTCCGATGATCTCAAATCTCTAACATATATGTGTGTCATGAAGGAACTTAAAACGTTCTTTGAGATAAAACGGAGTTGTAGGATTGAAGAGAATACTGTAGAGTAATGATAAAATATGTGCATGTGAAGGCGGATCGGCAGCCACTTGAGTTTAGTGCGAAACTCAGAAACATGATCATATTTGCGCAAACCAAATAAGAATCTGATACAAAAATTTTGGCGTCATTCAAGCTTATCTAGCTGCACTTAATGTCGGTAATCGAACCTTGAACCGTCATTATCTAGCCACAAGTTCCTCAAAACAACTAAAAACCATTAAAGTGACACTAGCAAAAAAGTTATAAGAAAAGCCGAGGTTTGAAACAAATGAAAGCTTCATAAACCACCTTGTTGCCCTGTCCCAGAAATCCTTTATTCTATCTGAGGACTTAAAACTAAGCCATTGACAGTTTGAAGTGTTCAAATTACAGGTACACGGTGTAAAACTCTCAAGAGCCCAGCAAATAGAGGTCAACCGCTAATTAGAATGCCTCATAAACAATCGGGAGCACTTAGACCCTACAACTTTAGGGTCCAACTCGACCCTTGTGTCGAGGGTCGAAATTTTCCAAAGTTTAGGAACAATTTTTATTGCTTTTTCAGGGCCAGTGTCGGTTTTAATTAGAATTTGATTATGAGTAGGAGGTTTTAAAAATAGTTGTCTCGTTTAGGTTCTATTTTTAACACGCTTTTATTAGGTCGACCTGTATGTAACTAACTATGTAATGGAATCTAAGGTAACTAATTTAACCATCTTCCAAGGGTCGTAGCGTAATGACAATTGAAAGCTGTATGTAGTTCTGATGACAATACAATAATATGGTACTGTCGAACTGATTTGATGATGGAGCCGGAAGATATGAACTGGAACTTCATTATGGAAAATCGTATCATAGCTGTTTTGGATTTCTTAGAAAATTCTTATTATGAAGTTTGACCACGTTTAGGTTTCAAGGTCTGATGATGAAGCCGGAAGATAGGCACTGGCATTCCATGATGGAATATCGTATCATAGTCGTGTTTGCACTTGTGAGAAAGGCCACGTAATGGACTTTGAATACGATCAGGTTTCAATGTTATAAAAAACCTAAAGAAAATCCGTTATCGGATTTCTTAACCTTTTTGAATTACCGCGTAATCCATAGATTTATTTTTTTATAGACGCACTTTCAAATCCTCTGGGGGGATCGACGGTTTAATTGTTTTTTTTTTACGTACATTTATAAAAGCGTGTTTTTCTAGTGTTTTTAAACTATTAATTTATTAGTTTTTAAACGCGAAAGTCTGTGCGGATGGATGTACGGTGGATGTATGTTTGTTACTCTTTTACGCAAAAAGTACTGACAGGAGTTAGGCAATCGCCTAGCGCGCGTCATTGCTGACTACGCATCGGATGCGCCTGTGCGTCATAACATAAACTGCACAATGACAGATTTAGCAATAAGTTTAGTTAATAGAAATGTTGTAATTATAAATTAGTCTTGTAGAATATTATTTAGAATAAACATTGTTTTAAAATAAATCTTTTTTTAATAATAATCTCGTTTGCCGTTACTTAACTCAGGATGTGAACAAAATTTGGTAAGTTGATAGTTGATATCCTAGAATAACACATAGTCTACATAGGCTCTTTTCCTGGAATTCCCGCGTGATCGGTGTTTACGCGGGAAAACCCTTCCACGCGGACGAAGTCGCGGGCAGGGAAGCTAGTAAGAATATAAATCATGAGCACAAGTGTGTGTGCATATGTGTGTATAAATTGATTGTTATTCATGAATCAATAAATTAATTATCTTCATTCAAAATAGTGATACACTAGTGTGATAATGAATAGTGACCGCTTGGTCGATATATCACCTTGTACTACGCGCCTCTACATTTATTGTGCGCACAGCCAAGGTGTGGAACTCTCTGCCGGCTTCTGTATTCTCTACCACATATGATCCGTCAGCCTTTAAAGCAACAGTGAAGAGGCATCTTCTGGGCTCGCTCGTTCGATCGTAGACCTCATCTTACACTTACCAACATGTGATCGGGTTCAAGAAAAAAATAAAAAAGTGAATCACTAAAATCATCTACTTAAGAGAGTTGACCTGTGCTTACAATATTCAACGTTAAGCAGTTTGAAGATCGGAGACTGAGAGATCGCGACGCTAATTAAACGAGACCATATCAGAATAAACCGCACTCTGATAACTCCTACAACTACGTGAACAGAATCCTCACATGTCCTCAATAATGTGCTCGCACGGTTACTATTAAAATTAGACATATTATTCATGTGACGACACATAGGAATTATCAGGAATGTACTCGCTGCGGCTGAAGTCGACTGTTAAACCATCATTACGCATTTATTGGCTATGGAGTGGAATAAAATGAAATTAAATATGTATTTTGTAAGTTAGATAAAAATAACACTTTTACACGTCATGCTTTTTTGCATTTAAGCTTAGTTAGATGAGCCCTGTGTTTCCTAACTGAATAATCTGAGAAGAAATACCGAAACAAACTCAGAGGTCAGCGTCTCTTTTAAAAGCCCATAAAATTCGTATCGGTCCAATCATATGAATAGCATGTAGGTTCATGTCTATGGTGCTCTTTGGATAGGGCTGTCATCACCAAAATTGCCGGCCCCAGACAAAAACTTCATAAACCCCGGTCATTTGAGTAAAATCGCAAGTTTTCCCCGGACACCGTAGAAAACTACATTTTTGTACTTGAAACTAAAAACAATGATGTTTAATTATGATTTTTATTTACTGGTAACATCGTAGACAGTTAGAAGTTTATTAATAATAGGCTTTCTCTTTAATTAATCAACTTAAAAAAAAAAACAATAAGATGAAATACTGAGTTCGTGATTTTTGATGCCCGTAAGACCAAAATGTATCTGGGTTTTACCCGGAAGCTTATAGGAAAAATCCCCCGGACGCCCCCGGACGCTGTCCAAACTAGGACAAATCCGGGGAAACCCGGACGGATGGCAGCCCTATCTTTGGAGGAAATAAGCACAAAAATTTGAGCGGACCTGTCCAGACAGTGCAAGCATTTGTCAGTTATAACTCAACTTAGGAGCGCAGGAGAAGTGGCTGCCTACGAGTATCCGACCCACAACCCTTTCTTTAATTTATTCTCATAATCTATCCTGCTGGAATAAGTACACAAAAAATATAGGTACTATTTATCACAGGTCCACCTTCAAAGTAACTTGCTTCCCCAAACAGTCCCGCCCTAGTCCCGGGCAGATTTACAAGTGCTTAATACAACACCGACAGTTTATAAACATAAAATAATAATTACTCCCCGTACCTGGATTAGACGCGGGTTTCTGTTCCGTAATCCCGGAGTCCGGGATATCGTGTTGTTATTGTGTGGCGAGTAATTAATTTTCAATCTACATGCTAATCTCTGAAGTATTAATAATTCTAGTGTATGGCCGCGGCTTCGCTCGTGTGAAAAACGAGCAAGTAGTCTATGCCACTCAGGATTAATCTAGCTATTTTGGTAAAATTATTTTCAAAACTTTACCTGTTCATTTATACTGCCTACACTATCTTATTTTCTTACTTTTACTAATGTTATAAATGCGAAAGTTTCTGAAGATGGATGTATAGATGTATCCATGGATGTTTATTACTCGTTAACGCAAAAACTACTGAACGGATCTGAATGAAATTTGGTAAGTAGATAGTTGACAACCTGGAATAACACAAAAACGAAGAAGGAAGTCACGGCCAGAAGCTAATTTATAATATTATGAAGCGGAAAAGTATGTTCGTTTTGTTTTTGTTTAAATGCACTAATCTTCAAAAATACTGGGTGGATTTAGATGAAATTTAGAAACAAAGTAGCTTAAAGCTTGAGGAAGTTTATAGGCCTTTTACCCAACTGTAAAAGAAGGAGAGTTATGTTTTTATCGTGATAAAGTAAACGGGAGAAAATCGCCGCGCGTCTTCTAGTCAGTATGTCATTCTCTCTTATACTTTTATGTTATTTAAATAACGTTACATAACATGGAAGTAAAAGAGAGGAGTGTGCTGATGTATGTTTCTGTAATGCTGATGTATGTCATAAGAAATGTATACTTATCTATTACTTTAAATATCTGTACTCACAGACAAACCGTGTAAACGATTTTGGGGGCATTGGCTAATTTTTAAGATGCTAATGTAACATGTTTTAATAACAATAAATGAGGAGCTGGCGAACAAATGCGGACTTGTCCATATAATCACAATTTTTTTTTTGTACTTAATACCTTAAAAAGTAAACATCTTTTATATTGCCGAAATATTTTCAATAAATTCTAGCTTTTTCTCATAGAAAAACAACTTCTAAATTTGCTTTTTTATTCAAAAAAGGACTTGTCCTGTTTAAAGTTAGATAAAATTTCGCTTTTCAATCAAACCCAGACAAAAATAATACAAGTATTTTAATGTTAATGGATTTTCAAACAAACTGTGACTTGTCCATTTAAATTAATCAATATTTTTACGTGGGAACATTTATCTAATTATGGCAACTATTTTCAATAAAAAAGTTAAATCAGCTGTTACAATTTTGTTGTCAAAAGGTTGTAATTGAAGTTTTGCATTTTAAAATGGAAGAAAACGAGTCAACTGTAGCTGATATCAATGACGGCACTCGTAAAAGGAAAAAAAAGGAACGGGCTACTTTAAAGAGTAGGAATACAAAGTAAGTGTTATTTTAAATTTGGTTACCTATATTACTGTAAATTTTAGGTTATGTTTTCCAATTCAAACCTGATTCATTTTGTTTTAGGTACGTAGATAATGATCCTCTTGCTCTGAACTTTGAATCAGTGTGTGATCATAAAAAGGGGAAATTTAAATGCCAAACTTTAACAATTAACGAAATTGTATATAACCGCAAGTTGTTGTATGAGAAAGCCAGTAAAAATGAACAAGATGTATACCTAGTGCGATTTATATCACCATGTTCAATCGTGAGGGAACGGTCGAGGGCCACATCTATGAAACCTCAGAGAAATAAATACTTTGTGACTTTCTTTTTTTTTTTGAGAGATTCAAAACGTATTGTTAAAGTGTGCAAGAAGTTTTTCTTAGCTGCCTTAGGTCTTGGGAAGCACAGAGTAAATACCATTGCTAATAAAATATATGAAGGGAAAACGCCCCATGACAACAGAGGCGGCGATCGCAAAAGCGCTCAAAGTTTAGAGAAAAAAGAGAGTGTGAAAAAGTTTCTGGCTGCATTGCCAGCTAAAGAATCACATTATAATAGAAAAAAATCGAGGCGTGCTTATCTTTCTTACGAGTTGAACATAAGAAAACTGTGGGGATTCTACAACACCGGCGTTGATGATGATCTTAAAGTGACCGAAACAATGTTTCGACGAGTTTTTGAAAATGATTTTAATATTGGGTTCTCTTCTCCATCATGCGATGTCTGCAGCACGTGTGAAGTATTGAAAAATAAACAAAAAATCGAAAAAGATCCCCAAGAACTTCAATCACTAAAAGTACAACTTCGTGTTCACAAAATAAGAGCTAAAAGATTTTTTGAACTTGTTAAAACAAACCCAGAAAATTCTTTGACAATCTGCTTCGACCTTCAACAAATACAGTGCCTTCCAAAGACGCCCATTCAGGAATCTTTTTATTTGAGGCAAATTGGACTGTATGCATTTTGTGTTACAGACATTCCTACTAAAGAACCACATTTTTTTTATTTGGACAGAAAATCAGGCCAGAAAAGGATCTGCAGAAATAGCGTCTGCTCTTTTGACGTACCTGAATTCTGCCGATTTATCGGGAGTTGAAGTTTTGCGCCTTTTTGCTGATGGATGCGGAGGGCAAAACAAAAACTCTCACGTAGTGCATATGTTAATGTTTTGGCTAAAAAATTACGCCCCGGAAAATGTGGCTAAAATCGTTTTAACATTCCCCGTGCGAGGTCATAGCTTCTTGCCAGCTGATAGGGTGTTTGGCAGAGTTGAAAAAGATCTAAGAAAAAAACCATTCATTTTGAACCCAGAAACTTACCAAGAGATTTATACTAAACACGGCAAAGTACATAAGTTGGCTGAAGACTGGAGTCTTTACGATTTTAAACAACTGGAAACCTATTACAAAAAGTGGACAACATCAGGGACGCAAAAGTAATAATAATAGAAAGAAGAGCAAACTCGAAACACACACGATTAATCAAGCATAAGGCAGGGTTCTATCGCGCCATCCAGGGGTAGAACTCATCAACGACGTGGCAGAGGTAGAGGACGTGAGAGATCACGTGGTTTTCGAGGAAGAAATGGAAGTCGAGACGAGAATAGTTTCACTTATGTACACTGTGGCGTAAAAGTGTCAAATTTTTATAATGTCCCTGAAGAGGAACTTAGCGCAGTGTCTTTGCTAAAATCATCACAGAATCATCCGTCCCTTCTTCGCAGACTTCCACTGGTGAATGAGATTAAGCAGCAGAAAAAGAAAGACGTGGAGCAAATCTTGACCAAACAGTTCGGAGATCAATGGTCACAAAATCCTGAACTTGAAAACCATTATTTCCAATGAAACAGCTACTACATCTCATCATATATGTGCAGAAAATGACGTCAATGATGATGCTGTTGACTTCGATGTCGAGGAATGTGATTGTTGTGAGCCCGATCTGCAAGAGATTGTCTAATTTTTTAGATTTTTGTGATTAAATGTTTCATATGAAAAATTTGAGTTTCATTTCAAATACGGACATGTCCATCAATTTATAAATCAAAACCGGAGTTGTCCAAACTTTCGAACAAAACCAGATTTGTCCAAGACAAAAAAAAAAATAAAGCTATTCAGATTTTTGATAAACATGCAACGGATACATTTTTGCGTTTTAATGACGCTCGCATGCACTAAAAATCAGAAACCTGGCAATTTTTTTTTTGCTTGTTTCAAAACATTGCCCCTCCTGTAAAAAATCATTAATCGGACAAGTTCGCTTTTGTTCGCCAGCTCCTCAAATATAAATATAAAAAATATAATAGTGACATAATAAAAATAATATAATAATATGGATGTGGCTTATGAACTGGGATGGTCCTTCGTGCTATTGGCTGACAACGATTGACATAAGTTGAATTTAATTCAGTCATTTCTTTTCAGGGATATATTCATCAAAAGTCTCTTCCCACCCTACGTGGAGTAAAATGTAGTGTCAGACTTCTACTGACTATAAACCCAGCCTTTCAGTTACCCTTGAACCTGTGCCCTTCCGTGGTCGCGGTGTCTCATTAGAACATTCCCGCAACCCTCAGATTGAAAAAGGCTTTACGTCAAGCTTTTAATGATTTCGTTTACGACCGCGTCATGGCTAGTAGAACCTATTTTGCTTCGGGTAATTTGCATATCATAATTCTTTTTTTTGTATGTAGTAGATTGTATGTAGATATATGTATATATATGTAGGCCTTTACGTTTATTGCAGACGATTTAGGACAATGTCTGCGAGATAGCTTTTTTGACTTATAGGACAATGCAATAACTGGGCCATGGGCCAGATGTCTACTTTTCAAATGTGTATGGGTAAATTCATCCGAGCCGGTATGTCTGATAAATTTGTAAAACATAGAACCAAAATACTTTTATTTTAACAACAACAAAGAAAACAGAGTAAAGATAATTAGATTAGACAAATTCGGGGTAGTCGATTTTGGCCCGACCTTCCCTCTCGTAAAGAGGAAATGAAATGAAATATTTATTTTGTAATTTTTTTTTTATTGATAATAGGCTCGCGTTTGACCACCATCTCATCTGATGGTTAGTGATGATGTGGTCGAAGATGGAGCACGCTTGAGAAATAACAAATTGGTTATAAATAACACTTTTACACGTCATGATTTTGTGTGTTATGTTTAGCTAGATGAGGCCGTCGTCCCAGCAGTGGGTTCGATACAGTCTAGTTATATTAAGTTAATCATATCAAGTTGACACCGATCAGACCCATAAAATAGTGAAAGAAAATAAGCGTAGACGAACATCAATGTGCCCAGAATTTATGATCAGTTTTATCACCGCCATTTTACGTGCCCTGTTACAAACTTGTCAGAAATAGTTCGTCCGATCGTTGCGAGCCTTTTCTTGTAGGTAGGGTAAGTTTTACGAGTTAGGTTGTTAAAGGCTTTGTGTAACTTCGATGGAGGGAGGGTGACGTGATAAGTGTGATACCTTTTTAGGTAAGGAGTATGAATTACTTGTCGTATTGGACTGAGTTGAGGTTTTTTTACGGATGTAAATCATCGGATTATAAGTGACCATAGCTTATTCGTGTTGGGGTACAGTTGCATTACCTAGTTTTTTTTTTTTGAAGATTAATTCGTTCTGTATTTCTTTTTATAATCGGTACTAGGGAATTCACATTACTAACAATCTTGTTAGCCCTTCCAACTAAACTAAATATGTTTGTCTGGAGTGGGTTCACGGCAATAGTATACTTTGAGATAGCAGTAACCACGGAGTATTTTGGTCTCTTATAAAACTTGATCCAATGTTAACTACATCATCACTTGTCACCAGGTGAAATATTTTGTACCATCTGTTTCCAGCTGAATTTACTATTCAACTTAAATGGAATTAGCTTTGATTTACTCCGTAAATGGACATTTCTAAACCACTAATGGGCCTTCACAGATCACTATAACAAATTGAACAGGTCACGCGGAATTAGGTCGCGAATCAATGATTCTAGCTTTTGAGAGCTGTGACCTTTGTGGTGGAACAATGATAATTATCATAGCATTGTTACTAGAAAGGAGGTGGGCAGAGGTTTTTTTTTTAGCGCAGCTGTTGAGGGAACGGGGCGAGTTTTTAGTCACTTGAAGTTTTCTGTTGTTTGTTCTGCTGTTGTCAGTTTGCTTCTACTAGTCATTAGATGGACTCACTGAAAAAAGGGCAACATCCTCAAATGACTCGTCCCATTTAAATGGAGTCGAAGAGAGAGCCAGTCTTCTGCAGACTAAAACCCCACTCAATCCCTTCATTTAATATTGCTGTTCTGGGGCTGCGGTATCTCAGTTAGAATAATCCCGCAACCCCTTCAAGCAGCCCTTCCCGTTATTGCTGCTGTGTGTAAAATCTTTGAGACGAGCGTGGAATACGACGCACCGTTGACACGGTGTAAGTACCTTTTTAGAATATTCATAATGTGACATTTCACTGTTACCTCTTTTCTGAAGTGTAAAGTAGAGGTAATTAATTTGATCGAGAGGTCACAAGTTTGAACACCACCCATTACATTATTGTCGTGAACCCACTCCAGACACAAGCATATTTAGCTTAGTTGGAGGGGTTATAAATATTGCTAGTAATGTGAATTCTACCCACATGGCTAGTAGTAACCTTTAAAAATAAAACTTTATGTATGTACAATAGTGGCACATGGACGGACTTAATGCAGCAAGGCATTCTCTACAAGTCAACCTTTGGGTTAAAAAGACCACATTGTGGTATGTATGCAAAAACAATTGAATATTTTTTGGAAATAATGAACAAATAATAAATATATAAAATTAATAAAATACATAAATATGATAAAACAATAAAGTAATAAATACGGTGCTTTACAATAATCTATCTGATTAAGAGAACTCGTGGAAACGTGGAAACATTGGAACAATTGTGTACTGTCCCAATGTTTCCGCTTACTTAAAACCTTAGGTTTAGATAAAATAAATTATAATAGTGTAGTTTATACTAACTTACTAACATAGTTGTAAGTTTCCTTTTCTTGTATACCAACAATTCATGTACCTTTTCATATATGTATGTCTTATATTAACGATTTGATTGATAGAAAAAACTAAAAAACAGTAATATATTGATCATACACAAACCTTAAACAACACGAAATGTTCCAATTTACCCATCAATCCGCAAAAATGCCGTGTAACACCTCCATGCATTAAGAAAAATATATCCAAGTACCTACTACACAAAAACTCAAAAGATTTCTCTCTAACCGGCGAGCAATTTGTTACGCTAACAATGGGAGATGCCTTATTGTCATGACGTCACACTAATGAAGTGGCTGCGGTACTTTTTGGTGCCCTTTGGTACTTTTTGTGCCTTCCTGATATCTTTGTAGATGGTAATGAAAATATTTTGATTGGACTGTGGTTTCTTTTGACGCCAATAAAGGCTTTGTTGTTATTTTATTTGAGGTTATTTTAAAGATATATAATAGTAGTAACGTGGAGTTCAAGAATATTGCAATATACAAGGTGTAACAGATTAAGCGCAATACCTCAGACACCCCAATTAGAATATTAAATTATGAGTCTAAAACAACATCCGTAACTAAATAAATTGAAAACAAACCTAGATTTTTTATAAAATAGTTATGCTTACTAAACGCAAAACGTATGGGCGTCATACAATATCCTCACGCAGACGCATACACTCATGCAATGTTAGCGGCCGACACGCACACGAGCGCATTTCCTTGAATTAAGGATTGTATTAATTTGTCATGATACTGTGTTTCCATTTTAAGTTAAATGAAAGATTTTTCCGTCAAAATTTAACACCTATTTTTTATGATGGAAATCGATTCAGAAGCCGATTCTGAATCAACTGCTTTCAGGAATTGCGTTTATTCTGTTACACGTTGTAGTCTTGTGATAATTTGTTACTAACAATTTATGGTCTGATGTCTGAATTTAACGATTTTGTTTACTAATACAACGTGTAATTTAAAGGGTATATACATACCGAGTGCACGGCTTCTTAGGATGATAACAAACGATATAGCAAGGGTTTTGTAATCCTATGTCTACATGTGTGGAACTTATTAGAAATTTCGATACATTGATACCAGAGGCCGAATTTTTCAAATTAAGAAGAACGAAGAGAATTATCGTTTTATTGGCAAGTGACGTAAAAGTGATAACCCTCATAGTGCTGTGACACGTTTGTTATTACTGGTATTTAAGAAACATAATTATGAAACCAATAATTTGGGGTCAATTCTGTGAGTCACTTATTTTGAGCTGAAACTTTGCATAGAGACTCCATACCAGATGTTACTGTTGTCTTCAGTCCTTTTGGATAGATATGGGGTTTCCGTTACACGTTGTATAATAATAATAGAACTCCTGACGGATTTCGGGCAGTCACGGCCGCCAGTTTCAGTGGAGATGAGACATCTGCGCAGAAGATATTATAGTGCACAAACTGTACGTACCGGTAAAGGTGCACTGCCTGTCCTTTTCTTCTCATAGTCCGATGCAACGGCAATCCTACACGACTGAGAGAAATCAGGTGTAACGCTTTTAGATGCACAGAGGAATCTATGTTTCTTTTTATTGATTATACTCGTAGGCTCGCGTTTCACCATCTCACCTGATGGTAAGTGATGATGTGGTCGAAGATGAAGCACGCTTACCTAGAAGTAACCTATTCACTCTTGACTTAATGTAAATATGATAATACCGTCACCTATCATCTTTACAAGTGTTACTCTACCTTGAAGATTTACCGCATTTTTTTTTGTCAGGTGGAAAAATCATCGAATGACTTCTCCTGCTCTGGGTTTAGCGGAAGGGAGTGTCAGTCTTCTACAGGCTAAAACCCACCCTGTTCCTTCAGCTGCCCTTAAGTTCCGGGGCCGCGGTATCTCGTTAAACCATTCCCGCAACCCCGGCGGGCAATGGCCCTATGGGGCCCCGTCTGCTGGTGCTGATAGCTCCTTGAGACGCGCGCGGAACACAACGCGCCGCCGACCCAGGCCTGATCCTTACTGGACTGTGAGCTACCCCTGCTCACCGTTCGCAAGCCCTGAAGATTTACCCCTGCAGCTGTTATTAATTAACTCAAGCTCCTTGAGATAATCACTATAAGGTAACGTTACGCCAGTCGCTTAGCGAAGTACGTCGAGAAACTTCGACAGAAATCTAGAATGTTCGAGACACTAACGCCATCTAGCGGCGAGTAGCAGTACTGAGTATCTCGAGTAGCTTCTGGAATATTCTTGGCAGTGTAGGCGGTGAGTCGTTTTTACAAGAATGTTCTAGAACATGAGTTCTAGAACATTCTTGTAAAAACGACTCACCGCCTGAAGACCGGGGTTAAATAGATACGACGCGATATAATTCGAAGCTTTACAAGTGACAAGTATTGAACTGTGAATAACTGCATTGATTTTTGTTTTGTGTTTGTTTAAGTAAAGTGTTAATTTTGAATTAATTGATGTATTTTATTTCTATCCCGAACCCCAGCTCGTAACAGTAATAATCTTATTCCAAAATCTTCCATGAGGATAGGCAGTTCCTCATATTGATGTAAAAATAAACTTATTTCTTAAATGTACTTCTATGATAAAAAAAAACTTGCCGAATATGTTTATTTGCAACGTTTTCTTCTTTGTTGACTTTGTTTACCTGTAAAAAAAAGAAATTACAATTAGTAAAATGTCATGTTTTATAGTAGGTTCAGCATAAAAATTGTGTGGCTGATAAAATGTAGGGAAAAGAATTAAGTGTACAAGTGTTATTTAATAATAAAATAATCAAAATAAAAATAATTTATGGCTAATGGGATAAAACTTTTTTGCAAAAAATAAAACCGACTTCTATATCAAAACACTACAAAGCCAAAAATAATTTTAATTTCGGAAGGCGGTGTGAAAAAAAAGAAGAAAATACAAAACCAATAACACCGAACCAACAAAATTTTTATTTTCGTGCTTTTTAGTTGTTCAGTGAATTTCCCAAATCGGTTCGTAAATGACGGAGTTATGCGCGAACAAAAAACGCAATGCAGAGTAAACGAAAAGATCATCAACGTAAATATATTTTTTAGACTTTTGTTGATTTTTCAGAAACGGCTTGTCCGATTTCAATAAAATTTTCATGGGACCATTTTAAAAGAATATTCTTTCTAACAAGATAAGAATTTTTCAAATCGGTTGGCAAGCTACGGAGTTATGCGCAGACAAACATAAAAAAAAGAAAAATTCAAACATCTGAATTGAGAACCTCCTCCTTTTTTAGAAGTCGGTTAAAAATATGTTGAGGTCGGCTTACAGTCTAACCCGATACAGCTGAGTACTGTCTTGCATAGAGTGACTGCCAATCTGACCTCCAAAACCCATTAATGAAATAATAATGAAATAATGATGTTTATTTTGCAAATAGGTTATAAATAACACTTTCACACGTCTTTTTTTCGTAAATGTAAACTAGATGAGGCCAGTGTTTCCTAACTGACTACTCTGAGAAGAAACACTGAAACAAACTCAGAGGTCAACGTCTCTTTTAAAGTCCATACAATCTGTAGTGATCAAATCATATGAGAGCCAGGTAGGTTAATGTCTGTGGCGCCCTTTAGAGGACAGAATAAAACAGATTTGAGCAGCCTCGTCCGAGCAGTGCAAGCATTTGTCAAATATCGCGTAGCTCAACTTAGAACCTTAAGGAGCTGGAACGATTTGACGAACAATACCAAAGTAAGGACATTTGGGTGGGCCGCACTCAAACTGCCAGACAGTGTGGTAATCTATACTTATAATAAATCTGTAGAGAGGTCAATTCTGTACATGAAATATATTTCCAAAATAACTATCAAGGGGTGATTAGAAATGCAATCAGTAAAATTTTTGTCTGTCTGTCTGTATAACCGTTATAGAAACAAAAACTACTCGACGGATTTTAACGAAACTTGGTACAATTATTTATCATACTCCTGAGCTGGTTATAGTATACTTTTCATCACGCTACAATTAATAGGAGCAGAGCAGTGAAGGGAAATGTTAGGAAAACGGGAGAAGTTACTCCATATTTTAAGCTTCCGTCGCGTGTGTAACCTTAATGGTTAAAGCTACACAGAAATCATTTCATGACGAAAATGTTCTCCTTAGAATTATATAAAAAATATCCCACGACAGCATATGTCTATCTTTTATGGTAGACTCACAATAACACGTGTAACTTCCGATAGCTTAGCAATTCGAAGCTTTCTGATTATAATATCTGTGTACTCTTACGTTTATAACACTCTAAGTCACCCCTAATTGAAAAACATTATTAACTATTCCACAAAAAAGAATCATATAAATCGGTATAGAAACACCAAAGTTATACATGAAATACGCTAATAATAAGCCATCGCGCGTGAATACTGAATCATGCTATAAGGATTATTTTTGAGAATCGGTCGCCGCGCTCGACGCGTCTCGCGGCCGAAGGTATAAAATTTCGTTCTATAGGTACTTAAGCCTCATGTGAACGTGATCTAAACAATATTACCAATACAATAACTTAATAACACACAAGGAGTTACACACTGACGGAGTCGCGGGCACAGCTATTAACAATAATATTGTGCGGTTCCGTATTGCGATATTTTTCAACAGTATTATAGATTGACATATTACATTTCCCTACTAAATTACGAAAGTTAATCTGTCTGTTACATCAAAATCACAGAACCGTGAGGAAGGACATAGGCTACATTTTTTATTACGAAAAACGACGGAAACGCGTACGAAGTCGCGGGCAACAGCTGTCTATACTAATAATATAAGGCTGAAAAGTTTGTTTGTTTGTTTGAACGCGATAATCTCAGGAACTACTGGTTCTAATGGAAAAAATATTTTTTAATTAAAAAAATCGGGGTTAAATTTAACGTTAGCTCAAAGTAACTATTCCACGTGGACGAAGTCGCGGACAAAAGCTAGTCTATTCATAATATTAGTTGTTATCCCACATTGCTCTCACATTCACATCATAGCTTTTGCTTTTACACAAAAAAAAATACTTGAAAAGAAAATAATATTGTCATCTTGTACAAACAAAATTAAAAATGTTAAAGTATAAAAATAAGAAAAGTATATTCTATTACTTGAAAAAGTAAATAATATTGTCATGTTAAAATGTATATGAAATAATCATTACAATTAAAAAAGAAAAGAAATGAGTAATAAGAAAAATGAAACAAAAACAGAATTTCAACAGATGTAAGTAATTGGAGAAAAAGTAATTAAAAAAAATTGCTGGGTAACACGGTACTCCTTGGCAAGACTGTAATCAGATTTTATGGCTTATGACCATAGGTGTATAATCACAGCTGAGACTAATGACTTAACGTGCTTTCCTAGACACGGAGGTATCTTCATACATTGGGATGGTCACTCATCCAAGAACTGACCTTGGCATGACCGAATCATGAACATGGTGTGGTTGTAATTATTTAGTCAAGAACTCGATTCCTATTTTATATCTAACTAGCTTTTGCCCGCAATTTCGTTCGCGTTCGGTTATTCCCGCGTGAATCCCGATCCCGTGGGAATTTCGGGATAAAAATCCTATGTCTATGTCCTATGTGTATCCTATGTCCGTCTCCTGGTTCTAAGCTACCCTCCCCCCCCTCCACCAATTTTTAGCCAAATCGGTTCAGCTGTTCTTGAGTTATAAATAGTGTAACTAACACGACTTTCTTTTATATACATAGATTGCGATTAATTACCATTAAACAACGGTTTACTTTGTAAGTACTATTTCGTGCTTTTTTTTCCAATAGACCGCTGATCAGTCCAAACTACATGCTTCATGTATTTTATAAACCTATCTTGATTACTTTAAATTGACTAGCAGTAAGAAAAAAAGGAAACATTTATTCTTTTTTGATTTAATGATACGTACAACGTTTTCAAGCAAACAATGCAAACACAAAGCCTCTGCTAACTAGAATTCATTTGTTTTTTACACCATTTTTAACGCTCATTTAGAAAGGAAAATGAACAGAACAGCGAATAGTTTTTAAAGCAGCTTACGAAACTGTTTTAAGTGTAAACGTCCATTAAGCAAAGTTTACAGATAGCGCGCAAGTGGTTTGGTGTAATAGTAAAAGGTATAAATAAAGGTAAAACAAGATGTGGGATAGCACAAGTTTAAACCTTAGTGGTTTTTGGTTGCTATTTAATATGAGTTATACTGTATTATTTGTGTAATAATTATTCAGGCTATTACGTTTCCACTACTTTACGGAAATTACGGACACAGGCCTCTTTTCCATAGATAGATAGATAGATTTGACAGGCCTGTTGGTCTAGTGGTCAGTGGCCCTGACTGCTATGCTCAAGGTCGTGGGTTCGATTCCCACCCAGGACAAATGTTTGTGTGATGAGCACGATCATTTGTTCTTTGTCTGGGTGTAATTTATCTATATATGTATGTATTTAGAAATATATATGTACGTTTATCAGTTGTCTAGTACTCATAGCACAAGCTCTGCTTAGTTTGGGACTAGATGGCGTTGTGTGAAAGTTGTGGAATATTATTATTATTATTATTATTAGATAGATATAATACTCTTTATTGTACACCAATAATTTAAACACACATTTGATTTACAATACTGCAAAATATGGTTAAATGGCGGTCTTATCGCTGATAGCGATATCTTCCAGACAACCTTTGGATGGACTTTAATAACAACATCTGGACAACATCTGGTATGGAGTCTCTATGCACAGTTTCAGCACAAAATAGCTGACTCAAAGAATTGATACCAAATTATTGGTTTCATATATTTCTTGAATATCAATTATAACAAACGTGTCACAGCACTACGAGGATCAATAACTTTCCACGTCACTTGCCAATAACACGATAATTCTTTTCGTTCTTCTTAATTTGAAAAATTCGGTCTCTGGTAACAGTGTAATTTGGTAAAAAACTGGTAATTTGTAATAAGTTCTACACACGTAGACTTATGGTGAACGCAGACCTAGCCGCACCGCACGCGCCGCAGTCTTTGCATTCGAATTCTTTATATGAAGTTCTATGCAACCTCGCACACCTACCCGCGCCGCAGTCGCCGCAGTCCCTGAAACGACCGAACTCCCCTAGCCGCAGCTGATGACGTCACACGCACGCAGCGCGGATGACGTCATTCGCATCCACGGCGCGCAGTGTTGCCAGAGTTATAAAGTAGACAGAGAATCTCTGTCAACGGTTTATAATAAAATTACTTATTCTCGTATAAATAATTACTTGCTTATTCCCTATTATAGCAACTACAGATAAAATTGCACAAAAGAGCAAAATACCAATACCAAATACAGATTTTATACAGATTTTTTAAATCTTCGGATAGATAATGCTTTCAAAAATCTGGCAACACTGACGGGAACGACTGCAGCGACTGCGGCGCGGATAGATGTGCGAGGCCATTAACAAAAAGCGATGACTGCGGGGACTGTAGAGACTGCGGTGCGGCTAGGTCTGCGTTCACCATTAGGATTATAAAACCCTTGCCATATCGTTTGTTATCATCCAAAGAAGCCATGCACTTGGTATGTATATACCCTTTAAATTACACGTTGTATAATACAATACATAAATAAGTATAACAATGTGTTTTTTGTACAAATTGTAAATAAGTTTAAAAATATATATAATACTAGCTTGTGCCAGCGGCTTCGCCCGCGTGGGAAGTTTTTCCCGTGTAAATCCCGATCCCGTGGGAATTTCGCAAAATCCTTTCTTAGCGGATGCCTACGTCATAACACCTACCTGCATGCAAAATTTCAGCCCGATCTGTCCAGTGGTTTGGGCGGTGCGTTGATAGATCACTATGTCAGTCAGTCAGTCAGTCAGTCAGTCACCTTTGAGTTATATATATTTAGATATTGACATACTCAAACTCATAAATATTTATTACACATTTGCTCCCTTGGACTTTATCCCGATAAAAAGCAGTCGGGTAAGAATGGGCCTATATCCTTTCTTAAGCTTCAAGCTAATTTCATACCAAATTTTATCCAAATCCACCCAGCACATTTAAAGATTAGCGTGTTCAAACAAACAAACTTTTCCGCTTTATAATATTTCGCTGGTTTGCGAGAATATCGACATAACTCGAAATGCAGTCCAATTTAACTAGATACTTGTGTGAATTAATCATAAATTTAAGTATAACATCATGAACGAAGACACAATGCCAATTTTGCGCCCACGTTCATCAGAAAGAAACAGTGTTATTATTCATTTGAGACAAAACACTATATTTTATTTGCATAAAACATAGAATATACGATGTTATTATAAATATGGAATCCAACATGATTTGCTTAAAACTTATGCATGCAAAGCTCCTCTGTGAGAGAGACTAGGCCTGGGTTTTACCCAAACCCAGGCCCAGTCTCTGGGGCCTGCGGACGGCGAGCAGGGGTCGCTCACCGTCCGGTAAGGACCAGGCCCAGGTCGGCGGCGCGTCGTGTTCCACGCGCGCCTCAAAGAGCTGTCAACACCAGTGACGGGGCCCCATAGGGCCATTGCCTGCCGGGGTTTGCGGGAAAGTACCGAGTTACCGCGGCCCTGGAAATTTAGGGCAGCCGAAGGAACAGGGTGGGTTTTTAGTCAGTAGAAATCTGACACACCCTTCCGCTTGACCCAGAGCGGAAGAAGTCATTCGATGATTTACCCACCCAAAAAAAAAGGCCCAGTCTCTGATCAACGTCGGTGCAAAATTGGCATTGTGTCTCAGTTCACGATGTTATACCTAAATTTATGATTATTTCACACAATTGTATCTATTTAAATTGGACTGCATTTCGAGTTATGTCGATATTCTCGCAAACCAGCGATTTGTATAGAAAGGCCTACATGGGCACTTATAAAACGTCAGAAGTACAATCAGTCAGACAAGGCTCGAATTGGTCGATTCTTATGGAGAAGAACTGGCAAGAAACTCAATGGTGACGCTTCCTCTTACAAAGGTAGTGTTTTTCAATTTTATTGTTATTGTAATTTTAAAATTACCGAACTAATGCCACCATCTACATTAGGGGAGTTCACAAGGGGATGAGATGGCGTGTTGGTTGAATTGTTAAACATAAGATTGAAATTGAAAAACATTTATTCGGACGAAGACACATGAAGTTTTCTCGTCACATGCATGATTTACAAAATTCGACACGTAAATTAGTCTAGACCGGTACATTGACAAGCTGTGGGTTCGTATGAAAAAGGATCGGTATCCTGAAATTATATCCCGAGGCTGCGACAGATGACTAAAAAAAATTGCGGGGCGACTATAAAAACAAATCGTACTCTATCTGCTCCATGCCTCATACACGGTCAATATACGTATAAAGTTTTGAAAGAAACTATGATTTTCAGAACATAGTTAAATGAAAACGGTTTGTTAAACTCCTTTATTTAATATAAGTCTAAATAATAATTTAATATAAGTCTGACTAAGTCTAAATGCCAAAAAGTGCTATCATATAACTTTTACACGAAACAAGTTGATTCAGCCCTCAGCATATCACTTAAATGGCATAACTCTGCAGAAAGTTGATACCATTCGTGATTTGGGAGTCCAAATTGACAGCCAACTAACTTTCATAAACCATGTGGACACTATCGTTGCCAAAGCAAACAAAATATCTGGATTTATAAAAAGAACTTGCAAGGACTTCCAGTCAACCAGCACCCTTAAGGTTCTGTCTTGGTTCTGTATAACTCTCTGGTGAGGAGCATAATTAAATATGCATCTTCGGTATGGAATCCAACCTATCGTGTCCACATCGACAGAATAGAGTGTATACAAAAAAAGTTTACGAGATACCTACGCTACAGATCCCAGACTTGCGATCGCAAAGCAGACTATTCTCAAAGGTTGTGTCATTTTAAGATGGATTCCTTAGAGCAACGTAGAAGCTGCTCAGATTTGGTGTTACTTCACAAGATTTTCCATAATTTGGCGAATGTACCGGAGTTAGTTTCAGAAATCAAACTAATCGTGCCGTACTTCTTTCAGATCCAATTTTGAAACGGAAACATTTGAAATTCCTAAAAGTAGAACTAATCTTGGCCGTTCCGCTCCTATATACAGGTTCTTGTGCAGTTATAATAAGTTGAGCACGCGTACCAATGATTTGGACATATTTTCAAATAGTCTGAATAAATTCAGGTGTTATATCATGACCCTCGGTTCATAGTTGTTTCATTTATTTCTGTTGGAAAAATTACAATCTGCCTTGCTAAATACTTTGCTTTCGCTGTCGAATTAAATGACGTCACTGTGGAGTGACGTCATTTAATTTAATTTTTAAATTTTTACATTCAAATTTTAATTAATTTTTATCCTATTTATTTTTATTGCAATTTAATTTTACTATGCTATGATTACTTTAATTTGTTAGTTAATATTGTTATTTGTATTGTTTTAATTTGAGTTCTCCATTTTAATGTGAATATTGATCCCAATCAAATGAAATTATGCTGTAATTTAAGTTTAATTAAAATGAACCCTTATTTATAAGAACTGTAATTAATGTATTAGGAAATAATTTATCTTTTACTTATATGTTTTAATTTCCATTTTTTACTTTTTCTGTTAATTTTATAATTAATATTAATCAAACTTAATGATAGTGTAAGAATTTAGTGTTATTTATTGTATTCCGACTCACTGAAATTCCAATGTTATTTTAACGTTAATGTTCTCTTAATTTTTAATTTAATTTAATTTACTCTATAAACAAGTGCTGTGCACACCTGTAAGTGACGAATTCACCACAAACTATTTAATTCGAGTCTTTTTTTTTATTTGTTAAATGACTAGTGGATAAGTCGTTGGTGTGTCAATAAATAAATAAATAAGGAAAATTGGTACCCAGGAATTGAACTGTTTGTACATATATACACATTTAACAGTAAAATAATATCCTTTCACAAAAAGCGTCGCAGGAAACCCTATCAATGCCTCCACCCCTTCTCGTAAAGACTCAATGATTCCGTATTATTTACTACATAACGCTATGTACATAAATATCGAAGAGCCAGTGGGTCGTGAAAACCTACTCGACTGGAAACTGAAAAGATGTTTTTCAGTAAAATCCCTCATTTTATTTGACCACTTGCTTTTTACCTATCACTATGTATCTGAGGCCTATGTGATGGATAGTTTATGAGAAGTTTAATCTTTAGGAGATTTGTAAAAACTTTACATGAATACCTGTTTATGTATAGCGCCTCCACCCGGAGCATCAGTCATTAAGGCACATATCTGTTCAGACGCTTATCATCCCTGTAACTGTCCACGTCTTACCATTGTCCCAAACACAAAATATTTGGGTGTCTACGTGGATGAGAAATTAAACTGGCATACACACTTAGAATCTTTAAAAACCCGAGTTAGACGTCTTCTTTATATCTTTATAAACCTCCGCGAATCGGCAGATCAAAGCACCTTGAGAAACGTCTACCTCGCTTTATGCCAGTCCATCCTCTCATACTGTATCCCAGTGTGGGGTGGGACTCACAAGACGGCAATGCTGGGTATTGAACGAGCCCAAAGGGCTGTTTTAAAGGTAATGATGCGTAAACCGCGTCGATATCCAACATCTACCTTATTTTCGGAATGCAATGTTCTATCTGTGAGAAAGCTTTTCATATTGCGAACAACTCTTAGAAAACACGGCTCCGTTCCATATGACAGAAATATGACTCTTCGCACGGGGAAACCAATATGTAGAACAGAGCCAACAAAAACAAGCTTCGCGAAACGGCAATTTTCCTTTCTCGCTTCGGAATTATATAACAAACTAAATAAATTACTATCCATTCATTCCCTTAATAATTTCGAATTAAAAAACAAAGTAACAGATTACCTACTGCATTTGACGTATGATGAGACAGAAAATCTATTTACACGTTTATCTTAAATACTGCTTGTTCAAAGAATTCATTCAAATTCCCCATCCCACAAACATGTTTCCACTTTCAAACTCTCACTCACTCTATCACAATACTCACCACACACGCACACACACCATAGAATACTCTCATACACACCATAGAATACTCTCACACCCACCACATTTTTCTATTGTTACTAATACTCGTCACATCTGTTCCGTCTAAATTCAGGCTGAATTTGTATTATCTAAGAGGAACCACTGACTCGGAAGATACAGGCATTGCCTAGTTTCTGAGCTGAGAGTTTCAATCCCTGTAATTGCTAAATTACTGCTAACCTAAGATCAGTGTATACCTATCAGAATGTGACCACTATATCTGTTCGGTCCGACGTGAAACAGAACGCACCTTTTGGCCGGCAACATTAATTATCTGTGGATTTGACATAACCTCTTGACTCTTGACAGATAGATTTTGCTTGCTTGGAAAAAATGCCGGTCATGGGAACCGCTGTTGAGTTAATTAATTGGTAAAATATTGTTGGATTCGCCTGTCGAGACCGATAATTGGGTCGCGAATTATCTAATTGTTGAAGTGTATTCCCCATTTGCCAAAAACCCCGGGATATTGTTAAATCGTACGCCGCCTTGTCGTCGGTTGAGCTGGCACGCGGAATTTGTTGAAAATCGAATTGGATCTCACGAGATATGAACAGATTAATTGTGTTCAGTGATTGATTGAACTTTGTAATCTCGGATTAACAAGAATCCAGTGATATTTCTCGGAACACATCGCCTTATTGTCTACCACGCGTAGCGCGCGCTTGCTGGAAACGAGTTGGGTGTGATGCTGGTCGGGACGGCGCCATCTGAAGATCGACGCCTTGGGACCGTCCTAGAACCCGTAACTTACATCACACGTTACAATTACTCACCCTCATATTACATACAAACCACACTTGGAGCGTGACCTTGGAAGGTCGAAGTTGGCGTCCCCAGCACTCAGGTTAGTGGTACATTTTGTTTATTGAAATAAGGCCTAAGAGCCTACCACAACGTAGGGCTCCGCGTAATCGCGGACAGTTCGACATACCAGTTACCGTTGGCTGGGCTTGGGGTCGAACAACTGGTAGCAGAAGCGCGGCTCTTATAATATAAGATCCACTGGTTTAATTGGAAGTTTTGAATATTGTTGAAAACTTAAAACTTGAGTTTAATTACTTAACATAACTTGTAACTTAATAAGTTTTGAATATATTACCATGTCATCCGGGCTATCTAATTAAAGTTGAATCAATTGAAGTTGTATTTGTAATTTGTATTGTAGCCTCTTTCATTGCATTGACAGGTAGGATTTATTTGTGAAATTAGGAATTATTGGTATAATTTGGTATAATTTGGTACATAATTTGGTACATAAGTTGGTATATTGTTGTAAAAGTTGTTTGGTATTTGTTGCAATTAATAATTGAATGTCATTGATCTGAATTTGAAAGGTTATCTAAATAATAATTACACATAGTCTAACATAATAGGACTTGAATTGTGTGTATTGGTTATTGCATTTATAGTAATTATTGGATAGTTGTTAGAGATTCTCCGGCTCAATATTATACAGTCAATTGTTGTGCTTCTTGATATTTATTTGAGGTTGATCCAGCATTGTATTATACATTGAATTGTTATTTATTTGTAACTAGCCATCTGTACCAAGCTAGATTCATACTTGGAATAAGTACAGGGTCGCATTTGGACCTGAAATAATTGAATTTAAGTTGTTATTTGAGTGAAATTATTTGGTCGGCTAACAAGTCATTGCTGTTTGTTTAATATTTGATTGTTGGTTGTTGATTGGTGTTTTGTATTAATATTTGATTGTTGCAATGGCCTCATTAAGGGCAGTCAGGGAGGCTGCTGCGGGATTGACCTCACAGTTGAGATGGTTCACATCGGCAGCTGCAACTGTTGAGCGTGTGGAATTGGAAGAGCTCACCCTTGCTCGGTATGGGCAAGTGATTGAGAGGATCAAGTCAGCTGATGCTGCGCTCACGCGTTTCAACGAGTACATCATGGACGTGGATTTGGGGGTGATGGATCAGACAGCCCGCGATAAGATTTTGGGTGACTATGACCAGATTATCCACCTGGGGGATGTCATATGTCTTCGAGTGCGGAAAATTTTGAAGAGCCGGGTGCCTGATGCGGCCAAGCCGCAGACCCCTGTTGTTGCAGGCCCTGGACTATTGAGTAGGCTGTCCACCCTGGAGCTGCCACATTTTGACGGTCGCTTGGACCACTGGCTGGGCTTCCTAGATCTCTTTGAGAGTCTTGTCGATGCACGCTCGGACCTCGGACCTGCCCAGAAGCTGGCCTATTTATTGTCTGTCCTGGAGGGCGAAGCCAGAGCCTTGGTGCAGCACTTGCCGGTGACGGATTCCTCTTACCCGACCGCTCTGGAGCTTCTCTCCCGACGGTATCAGAACAAGCGCTGCCTGGCTGATGTGCACATCGACCAGATTTTGGGGCTACCGGCCATTGTCAGCACGTCGACGTTGCGCACTGACTTGCTGAACCCGTTGGTTTCAGCGACCAACGCTTTGAGACGCTTGGAGTTACCGGTAGAACATTGGTCCTACTTGTTGGTGCACATAGTGCTGCAGTTGCTCCCCGCGGAGTTGAGGTCACGTTTTGAGCAGGAGTATGGTGGGGATGGTGCCACCCATCTTCCCCCCTTTGACGACCTCCTCAAATTTTTGGAAGACGAGTGTCGGTTTGCGGATAACACTCGTGGCGCTACGGGGTCGCCCCCACTACCTTCTCAGCCCAGAGACCAGGGACGGACTAGGGCCCGGGGGCCTGTTGATGTTCCCCCCGCCCCCCGTTTTGCTGGCGCCCGGAGTCCTCGGGCTAGGGGGCCTGTTGATGATCGCCCCGCCCCTCGTTTTGCTGGCGCCCGGAGTCCTCGGGCTAGGGGGCCTGTTGTTGATCGCCCCGCCCCCCGTTTGGCTGGCGCCCGGAGTCCTCGGGCTACGGGGCCTGTTGATGATCGCCCCGCCCCCCGTTTTGCTGGCGCCCGGAGTCCTCGGGCTAGGGGGCCTGTTGATGATCGCCCCGCCCCCCGTTTGGCTGGCGCCCGGAGTCCTCGGGCTAGGGGGCCTGTTGATGTTCGCCCCGCCCCCCGTTTTGATGGTGCCCGGAGTCCTCATCATTGTGACTTTTGTAAGGCAACGGGGCATGTCATGGCGCGTTGCCCGGATTTTTTGAATTTGCACGTAAGTGCCCGCCGCCGTATTGTCAACGCACGCCGTTTGTGCTTTTCGTGCTTGGGGGCCCACTTCCATCGGGACTGCCCCGACCCCCGCCCGTGTAGAATTTGTGATGGGTCCCACTTGGAGATTTTGTGCGCCAACGCGAACCGCTCCAGCAGACCAGCTTCTGAGGGGGGTTCGCGCAGGGGGGGGTACCCCGGAGACGAGCACCGGGCTGAGACCCGCGATTCCGTACGCCGCTCTCCACCCCCCGCGCAAGTTGAACGGGAGCCCCACGAGCGCCATTTGGTCTTCCCTCGTCAGGGAGAACGCGCATTGGCTGCTAGGCAGCAGTGGCCGGGTCGGCGCCGCTGCCTTTCCCCTCCGTTGGCGGAACGTCCCCCGCTGGAGTCGCGGCCTCCGCCATTCGGGCATTCGGTGGGATATGCCCCTCCAGTGATGGCGAGCGGCTTGGGACACCGCGCGGACGAATGGTTTGATTGTTGGCCTCGTCGTGAACGAAGGCAGCCTGGAAGCGGCGATCGGTCGCCGCCCAGGCATCACTAAGAGATTGACGCCTGCCCCGCTAAAGGAACCCCCCGATCAAGACGGTTTTGTTGCCAACGGCCTCGGTCACGGTCTGGGGACCCTTGGGTGACTCGATTGTGGTCTGTGCCATTTTGGAGACGGGAGTCCGGGGTTGCCTTTTGTCTTCTTGGTTAGCGGGACAGGTTGGCCTGAAGGTGAACGACCTTTCAGGCAAGATTTGGGGAATTGGCGAACCGGCTGACACCACTGTTGAGGGAAGGACCTGGTTTGAGGTCACCCTTGTGAGTTGTCCTTACCCTAAAATTGGTGCTCCTGCCCTTGTTGTAACTGAACTTGGTACAATTGTTGGTGACTGATCGTCACACTAAGAACTCGCATGCCGGTTGCAATGCGCTGTTGGCCATTCTGCAGCGAGAATTTTGGATTTTGTCGGCTGATCGCGTCAATGAGGCGAGGCCCTTTGCTGGCGTCGTAACGGATTTTGTTGGTCCCCCTTTGTTGAAGACGTCCACCCTTCGTAATAGCAAGATTGTTAGGGCTTATTTGTGTGTTTGTCTGCCTGTCAACCAAGGCAGTACATTTGGAGCTGGTAACCTCCCTCTCGACAGAGGCCTTTGAGGCGACTTTGGAAAGATTTGTGTCTCGCCGTGGGTTACCTTTTTTGATTAGGTCTTATTGCGGTACGAATTACAAGGGTACAAGTAACAATTTGAAGGAGGTATACGCCTTCCTTAATGAGAACCAGGTTGACATTGGTAATAGTTTGGCCCGCCGAGGGGTCACTTGGTTGTTTGACCCGCCAGCCTGCCCCCCATTGGGGGGGTATTTTTGGGGCCGCGGTGAAAGCGGCAAAGGGACGCTGGCGGAGATTGTTGGGAGACACCGTTCTCACCTTAGAGGAACTAGCTACGGTATTTGGCCGCATTGAAGCTGTGTTGAATTTGCAACCTTGTCAAGACTTCCAATTGATTAGCGGACGGGTAGGCCCGTCCGGGGGGGGTAGATGTTCGGTCCGACGTGAAACAGAACGCACCTTTTGGCCGGCAACATTAATTATCTGTGGATTTGACATAACCTCTTGACTCTTGACAGATAGATTTTGCTTGCTTGGAAAAAATGCCGGTCATGGGAACCGCTGTTGAGTTAATTAATTGGTAAAATATTGTTGGATTCGCCTGTCGAGACCGATAATTGGGTCGCGAATTATCTAATTGTTGAAGTGTATTCCCCATTTGCCAAAAACCCCGGGATATTGTTGAATCGTACGCCGCCTTGTCGTCGGTTGAGCTGGCACGCGGAATTTGTTGAAAATCGAATTGGATCTCACGAGATATGAACAGATTAATTGTGTTCAGTGATTGATTGAACTTTGTAATCTCGGATTAACAAGAATCCAGTGATATTTCTCGGAACACATCGCCTTATTGTCTACCACGCGTAGCGCGCGCTTGCTGGAAACGAGTTGGGTGTGATGCTGGTCGGGACGGCGCCATCTGAAGATCGACGCCTTAGGACCGTCCTAGAACCCGTAACTTACATCACACGTTACAATTACTCACCCTCATATTACATACAAACCACACTTGGAGCGTGACCTTGGAAGGTCGAAGTTGGCGTCCCCAGCACTCAGGTTAGTGGTACATTTTGTTTATTGAATTAAGGCCTAAGAGCCTACCACAACGTAGGGCTCCGCGTAATCGCGGACAGTTCGACATACCAGTTACCGTTGGCTGGGCTTGGGGTCGAACAATATCCATTGTATATGTACTTAATTGAAACTTAATACTTAAAATGTAATGTAACAAAGCTGTTATTGTGTAAAAGGTTTTTTTGAATAAATTATATTATTATTATTATTATTATTATTATATATTAACACTAGTACTCTCGCGGGGCTTCGCTCCCGTGGATTCTATCACGGTAAAAACATAACTCTCCTTTTTTGCAGTCGGGTAAAAAGTAGCCTATAACCTTCCTCAAGCTACTTCCATACCAAATTTCATCCAAATCCACCCAGTACTTTCGAAGATTAGCGCGTTCAAGCAAACAAACAAACAAACAAACAAACAAACAAACTAACAAACTTTTCCGCTTTATAATATTAGTATAGATGTATGCAATTTAAAGTAGTTTTTATTTTATTTACGGATTGTCGTGATGTGAAAGTCTATTGGATGCTTATGACTAATTTAAATAGTGCATTTATACAAGGTGTAACAGATTAAGCGCAAATACCTCAGACACCCCAATTAGAATACTAAATTACAAGTCTAAAACAACATCCGTAACTAAATAAATAGAAACCAAACCTAGATTTTTTTAAAATAAAATACTTATCCTTACTAAACGCAAAACGTATGTGCGTCATACAATATCCTTACGCAGACGCATACACTCATGCAATGTTAGCGGCCGATATGCACACGAGCGCATTTCCTTGAATTAAGGATTGTATTAATTTGTCATGATACTGTGTTTCCATTTTAAGTTAAACGAAAGATTTTTCGGTCAAAATTTAACACCTATTTTTTATGACGGATATCGATTCAGAAGCCGATTCTGAACCAACTACTTTCAGGAATTGCGTTTATTCTGTTACACGTTACCTACCTGTATAGGTATCATAGTTTCAAGTGAAGCCATACTAAAACCAGCCTATAGCTTTCCAACTACTGGGACTTAGACCTCCTGTTTATGAGAGGGAATGCTCCGTACTCCATTACACCGGCTCAATGTGGGTTGGTGGAAAGGAAATTTCTTCGGAATTTTTAGTCACGTTTCCTCACGAGGTTTTCCTTTCCGTTTTGAGAACAGTAATAATCATGCAAATGAAACAAAGTGACGTGCTTGACAGGTATCGAACCCACGAACTTTGGGCTACCACTGCTTTAAGCTGCTTCAAGTAAAGTCATATGAAATACAAACGAAAAAAAAAACAAAAAAATAGAATATACTCATGAAAATACACTTAAGCATAATTTAGTGTAGTTCTGAAAACTTGTTGTGTCTTTGTGTAACAAACAAAAATAAAATAACATCGTACACACATCCACAACCACACACACACGCATGTACACACAACGTTTTTCACAATGGAATGGGATGATTTACTAATATGTTACATTAAAATCTGATTTCCTTTACAGAAAGCCTTTTAACATTTCATAAATTATATTCCCATTTTGTTGTATTAATACCGAATATTAATTTTCAAGCTTTCAGCCACATGATGCAACACCCGACCGCGGGAGCATTCATGTTAATACGCGAAAAACTTCAAGCGTTCAGTTGAAAGGAATGGAAGGCGACCGCATCACTGTGCCGTGCGACAGAAGGTTAATCCAGTGACGTCATATTATTTTCTAGTTCTATCAAAGTCCAGGCAATTATTATAGATCGAAAGTCAATTGTATGATATGTATATACATATTTGTGTAACGGTCTCGTTGGGCTAGTGGTCGCAAAAAGTGCGATTGGGTTTTTCTAATAGTGATTGCTCAGTAGTAGACCAGAGTTTGAAAGTTGGCGGTGAAATGAAATGAAATGAAATATTTATTTTTTAAATTGGTTATAAATAACACTTTTACACGTCATGTTTTTTGCGTGTTAAGTTTAGCTAGATGAAGCCGGTATTTCCTAACTGACTACTCTGAGAAGAAACACCGAAAGAAACTCAGAGGTTAAAGTCTCTTTTAAAGTCCAGACAATTTGTATTTTTATATGAGAAGCATGTAGGTTCATGTCTGTGGTATTCTTTTGAGGAAATAACCACGCAAATTTGAGCGGACCTGTCCAGACAGTGCAAGCATTTGTCAGTTATCGTGTAGCTCAACTTAGAACTTAAGGAGCTCAACAATTTGACAATAAATACCAAAGGATATTTGGGTAGGCCACACAAGTACTCAAACTGCTGGACATCATTAAATAAATGTGGTGTGGTAAGGTGTGATACCCCTGTGCTTCGGAAGGCACGTTGGTCCTGTGTCTGATCTCTTTCCAGTCTTGGCGGATTTCCGTCCCCTCAAGCTATGAGAGTAAAGGAACAGAGAGTACATTTTTTGTGTATATTCAAAGAAAATATTTACTGTCTTAAATAATAGTTACAAATAGTATGTCAACATCATTATAACCACGTAAGGCAGTTGTCCGACTGCGGCAAGAAAACGACTAACTATCGGCGATATTCTCGCTCAAGAAAAAAAAAGAAGAAAAATTATTTATTGCCAACAGACAAACGCACAATAAACTATATATTCCGTGTAAACGAAGGAGATGCATATATTAATAGTTGCTTTCTGACTGTTCACCCTGCCTTCGACGCTTCACCGGTTCACCGCTTCACTAGTTTTGTCGCTGGGCGACAAGAGCTATTAAAGATAATACTCGCTCGGCGATGCTCACTTGGCGGTCAGAACTCACGCTTAGAGACCAACTAGCGGTCATTTTCTACAGTGCGGCTTTGAAAGTGTATTATATGTATGTTCTGGATATCGAACAATCATTTAAACTCTCATTGTGACGACGATGATGATGTATGTTACGATAGCCTTTGTGTAGTCGTCGCCGCGAGCGAGTGGTGCGAGAAATCGCCCGTCTTACTCGCACACTCGCTTATTAGCCCAGCGACAAAACCATTGGAATTACACGCTCGCTTCTTGCTGCTTGCCACTCGTTTATAGTTTCCGTTCATCGTCGGCGGTGGGACAACTGGCTTATATGTTACTGTTTGTTTTAGGGATCATCTGTTTAGCCTTTTGTCAACTATCATCGGTCGGGACCCAGTCTAATCGGATACAGTTGAGTAGTAGTGTTTACATGAATCGACTCAACCCAATAACTGAGTAGCACGACAGACTGGTTTCAGGTTTCTGGCTTCAGTAAATCTGATTGTCAAAGATTTACAAACGACAGTCAGGACCAACGGCTTAATTGGTTTTTTTTTTCTAGTCTGATTTATCTTTTTCTGTGGTACAGGCGTCACATCACCCGTTGAACTTGTCCCAACTTTCACTTCTGCCGATCGCCCTGCCTGTTGCCACATACCACGTCACACCGCGCGCCATATAAAACGAGTCGGCGACGACGCAGAAAATTGGACGCCATCTTAAATTATAACTTAGTGACGTCACCGGGATTAAATGTATCCTCCATGGGGTTAAGGGAGGGCGAGATTGTTATTATAGGGTAAAGTGATAAAGTGCATTTTTGAGGCAATTTCTTAGATAATTTTATGATACATTTTTTCATTCTTCGGCTATACAATTTATCCTACTAATATTAAAAATGTGAAAGTTTGTGAGGATGTATGTAAGTTTGTTACTCATTCACGCAAAAACTACCGAACGGATCTGAATGAAATTTGGTAAGTAGATAGTTGGTATCCTAGAATAACATTTAATTTATATGATTTTTATCCTGGAATTGCCATGGGGTCTGGATTTACGCAGAAAAACCCTCCCATGAGAACGAAATCGCGGGCAGAAGCTATTTTTTTTATTAAATCGAGGTCTGTATTATTTTTATTAAATAGTCAAAGAAAAGAAAACGTGTTTGGCGCAAGATCTGAGGTAAGATAGCAGGAAATAGATATTGCAAGGTTACGGAGAACAGCCAGCAAAAAAGGCATTTTATAAAAAAAAAATTGAAATTAGTTTTAAGTTCTTAAAGTTATAAACATCATGAAGTGATAAGAGCCTCCTGTTAAAGAAATAAAGAATCCATGGTGATCCTTTTCCCAAGACTTAGTCCTTGTATACATAAGATAGAACTTTCAACGAATCGATCAAGTTTATTCGAAGCTTCAAGTGTGTGTGTTTTTATACGGTTGCTTGTTATTTATATGTACATTTATATCAGAATAAAATTTAAGTGTTTGTTTTAGAATTCAGAATAACTGTATTTTCTTAAATGTGTAAACAAGCTTTTTGGGATATGCGGAACAGGGTGTAAAGTCCCGCAATCCCATTGAATAGGGAGGATCCTCCGACCAGACAGGTGTTTTGTCTCGTGGGCAACTGCTTGATATTTGTGATCGGGTGATTAGTATGCAGGCTAGTTGTGCGGTAAACTTTTCTTGCGCGATACAGGATTTCTATTGTTAGTTTGTTTGTTGCGAGATAGATGTCGCTACAAGCTTTTTGTATATTTTTGTTTATCTCTCTTTTGTTTGTCAGGTTTAACCTCTGGAAGGGCTGAACAGATTTCAATTCAAATCTCACTTGAAGTTAGAGGAATATTACAGGCTTCTTTTAATCCCGGAATTCCTGTATGATCAGGACAGCTAGTTACTTCTAAAAACTCCATAGAATGTAGAAGCACAACTAGGAACAAGCTCAAACCGTTTGTGAAACTGCCATAAAATAGTTCCGCGCGTCGGCTTCGTTCGTAACACTGATTAAACGTTACGTGCTACGCCACATATTGGTGCTACGCTATTTCGTAGCAAGCGCTACGTCGCATCGTAGCAACGCGTAACTATGTGTATTCAGTGCTTCTACTATAATATGATTTCGGATGGCATATAGTTTTTTTTTTCTTAATTTATTGGGGACTTTTACGCACTGCGTATGACAGCCCCATCATACCCACAATCTTTTTAATATATTTACATTAATATGAAGTGCGGTGTCTACCCAAGAAGTCAGCAAAGAGGCTAACGAATTATGTTTCGACCAAGATCATAAGTAAATAAAAGATCACAAAATAGAATGTCAATATAGCAGCAAAAAAAGAAAGTTAAGATATCACCTATGTGCCCGTGTGAATATGATTTGCCGATACCGATATCAAGGGCTACAGCTGGGCCCAAGACAGGGACCAGGTCGTTGGGTTACCAGTGCTGTTGTTGCTACGAATCCACAGTAAAATATAGTCTAGAAAAAAGAGGGCTAGGTCCCGCCGGAGGTATGTGCCAAATGGAGCTAGGAGGAACTTACTGTCAAGCAGGCCAACTACAAGCAGCGTGCACTTCTAGTAAAAAAAGAAAACAAAATGGCATATAGTTTCATTGAAGTGATGGCAAATCTATCCTTTAGTTACCGTGCATTGTTCCGGAGCTGCGGTACCGCGTTTCAATATTCCTACAACTCCGGTAATGGCCCTATTTGAGCCCCAGCACTGCTGCTAACTACTCTGAGGCACGCGTGACAATTACTCAATCTAATTCCGCCAAGCACGTTCCATCATCGGACTACAAGACAAACGGCGATGCGCCATCGTTACGTGGTGGACATCCCACCCATACGCACTAAACGTTTTGAGAATACTTTCATAATATATTTTAATTGGGCATATGTCTCGTTATGAGAACATGTAGACAGCAATGTTTATTTATTATAATAATAGTATTTTGGTTTCATTCATATGTAAAATGGAATTGTAATTTGCTTCTCTATTCCTGCTTCGTAAGCATTATCAATTATGTTTGTGAATACTAGTCTTCTTATCATTTGTGACTGTATATAGCTTAGTGTGTTATCTGTGTAAGTCTTTATCTATATGTCTCTATTCAACGTGTAATTTAAATTGTATATGGGTACATGCCAAGTGCACAGCTTATTTGGATTGTTGAAAATACAACAATGTAATTTCACCTTATTATTTTTTTACCACCACCAACTCGAACATCATTGAATCCCAAAATCGAGTTCCTAGTTCAATGAAAGCATACTCAGAACTCGATATCGAATCCTGGCTGCGTCTGTTCGTGCAACTTGAACTGCACAAGTTCTAGGAATATGCTAAGTTGAGTTATTGCGCGAACAAAGGAAGTCTTCAAATCAATATATTACTATACTAGATGTTTCAGAAGTATGTATATTAAAGGTATGGTTTCGGTATGATAAATGATATTTATTTTGCATATCTTAATATGCAGGGTAGGCAGATACTAGAACACTAACAAGCTCGCAGGACTGTATCACTAACATCATAATCAACAACTTTTGTTCTTTGATTTTTTAAAAAACAAATACATTTACCAAAAACAAACCTTCAAGATCGCCTCCGTTGCATTTTGTTCTATCAGTTTAGCTATAGGTATACCGTATCACTAGCGCTAAGCGCGTAAGATATTTTTTTTATATATTCCACTACTTTCACACAACGCCAACTAGTCCCAAACTAAGCAGAGCTTGTGCTATGAGTACTAGACAACTGATAAACATACATATATTTTTTTTAATTTATTTATTTAGAATAGGTTCGCGTTTGACCACCATCTCACCTGATGGTAAGTGATGATGTGGTCGAAGATGGAGCACGCTTACCTAAAAAGTAACCTATTCACTCTTGACTTAAAGACTCCTAGGTTATAGCTATCGGGAAACACAGACTCCGGCAGGGAATTCCACTCCTTAGCCGTACGCACAATGAAGGTATTCCCAAAACGTTTGGTGCGTATGGGTATATATTTCTAAATACATACATATTATAGATAAATTACACCCAGACAAAGAACAAATGATCGTGCTCATCACACAAACATTTGTCCTGGGTGGAAATCGAACCCATGACCTTGCGCATAGCAGTCAGGGCCACTGACCCCTAGACCAACAGGCCTGTCTGGAGTATTAAAATGTATTTGGAGTATCTAAATTATTGTCAAATATTTATTTTCTATTCTATTTTAAAAAGTAAAAATGTAGTTAAACACAATACTAAATCTACTCAATAAATATAAAAGTGTAATAAACCTTCTTTACAGGAAAACTATACGATAAGTTCAGCAATTAAAATAAAACTGTTCACAAGAACTACAAAAGTTCTAAAAGTGGTCCGAAAGTGTAATTAGACTAGATTTTTACCTGATTAAACTTGCCCGAAGTTTATTTACTACGTATAGACATTAGCCAGGGGTTGTAGAAAACGGGTAATTAGATTTATAAGTTTATATCTACACTGGTTTCTACGACTATTCAATTATTTTTACTATTAAGACACGATAAAATTATAAAAATATTATACAGAATTGTTAGTCATGTCTGCCGGGGTGTTCTAACGAGATTTAGAGGCCCCGGAATACAAGGGCAGCTGAAAAGTCAAAAGCCCACCCTGTTCCTGGTGGGCTTTTGATTTTCCCACCCAACACAAAAAAAGGATTGCTAGTCATAATTATAATAACACTAGTACTCACGCGGGGCTTCGCTCCCGTGGATTCTATCACGGTAAAAACATAACTCTCCTTTTTTGCAGTCGGGTAAAAAGTAGCCTATAACCTTCCACAAGCTTCAAGCTACTTCCATACCAAATTTCATCCAAATCCACCCAGTACTTTCGAAGATTAGCGCGTTCAAGCAAACAAACAAACAAACAAACTTTTCCGCTTTATAATATTAAGTATAGATAATAATAAATTTAAAAGCAAAAGCAGTACTTCTGGAAACGGCGCGAATTGTTAGGAGGTTCCCTGACCACGGGTAGCTTGGACACTGTTCCCGAACCGGTGGGCTACTGTTGTTATAGTTTTTAATGTTTTTTATAGGAATATTTAAAAATGTTAATAATATGTTTATAAAATGTAATAAATGAATTAATTTTTATTAATTTATTGTTCATAACAGAACATAGTGCGGTTCATCGTTTTATAAAGAGCGCCTCTTGCTATCAAACGTAAAAGTAAAATTAACTAAAAACATCTTTGAAAACTAACCCAAGAGAATTTGCTGTTAACATGAAAATTTTATCCAAGTTTCGTCCAACGCCGTAAGACGTGTAGATAATATTATAGTGAAGATAATAAACGTTTAGGCAGAGTAACATTAACCCCGGGTCGGCGGCGCGTCGTGTTCCACGCGCGCCTCAAAGAGCTGTCAACACGAGTGACGGGGCCTCATAGGGCCATTGCCTGCCGGGGTTTGCAGGAAAGTTCTACCGAGTTACCGCAGCCCCGGAAATTTAGGGCAGCCGAAGGAACAAACAGTAACAGTAGTATCAGAATAAAGTGGCTGTGACATACGGACAGAGTGCAAGAGAACAAGGGGTGGCTTTAGTCTGTTAAGACACTGATAAATCCCTTCGCTCAGGGCGTAGAACATCAGAAAGAGCAGTCGGCCGCATTGATGGGGCCTTACGGGGTTGCGGGACTGATGGAGCAGGGTGGGTTTTTAGTCAGTAGAAATCTGACACACGCTTCCGCTTGACCCAGAGCGGAAGGAGTCATTCGATGATTTTCCCACCCAGAAAATATAAGGGTAGTAACAATAGTCCGTAATATATGTATTGAAAATTTATAAAATTGTTTCTCATGTGCTTGCGTTTATTTAGACAATACTAAAACACTATTTTTTGAGTTTTGTCTGTCTGCCTTTATGCTTGTCCGGGCTTATCTCTAAAAAATCTGAACCGATTTTGATGAGACTTTCACTGGTAGAGGAGTTATAAAAATGATATAATATATGCCACTTTTTATCTCGGTTTTTTAATATATTGTGTGGGTAAAATTCACATTACTATCAATCTTGTTAACTCCTCCAACTTAGCTAAATATGCTCGTGTCTGGAGTGGGTTCGGTACGGCAACAGTGTAAAGAGTAAGGTTCAAACCTGCAGCCTCTCTATCACAAGTCCGAAACCTTACTCGACGCTTTGACGCTTTCATTACCGCGTGAAAAACCTTCCACGGCACAGCTTCTGAGTACCTTAAAAGACTCCCATGAAAAACTTTTAAAACTACCCTGAAACGCATTATTCTCTTGTCAACTATTAATCAAGTCGACCATGTTCCATATAATCAGGGCGTGATCCCCCCTCCCGATTACATGCAACAAATTAGTCTCTTCCTCAACGGAACACAATCTAAATTAATGGCTGTTGCCTTCAAACAACCTTTATGAAGAATTCTGTAATTTATACATCAAAAGAATTTTCCTGGAGTTTTCAAACACTTGTGTAATTGAGCTGTGATTGAACTGCTGACGTCACACAGTGCTAAGAATTATACCGGAGTGTGATGTCACGCGAAATTTCAATTCACTGTATCGTCTTAATTTCTCAATTACGTGACAAAATAAAAAATACGTGTCTAATGTTTTTGTTAAACTACGTGATGGACTAAATAAAATATTTAAGGAAACTACCCTTTTTTTTTTTTTTTTTGTTATTGGGGGGAAACCTTCAAAAGGCGCCTGGACTTTCGGGGTAAAGACCAGGGAGTGTGGGATTCTTACCTCACTAAAACCACCCCGGTGATCACCATCAGCACATATAAAAGACCCCGTTACCTCTAAAAAGACCACACCGGAGCCTCCTCTGTGCAACGCCTGTTAAGGCACATCTCTGGGGAGACTGTAAAGAGATCTCTCCTGAGTCTCGCTGTGCATGGTGGCACGTGGTCACTGTGCCACCGTCTTTCCAGGGATCACTTGGTAGGCGGACAGAGACCCCACACTGAACGCCTGCGATCCCGGAGTCCCACCTGCCTTAAATAAAGCAGGCAGGGTTTCGGCGTTTTAAGCATCGAGGCGGTTGCCTCCTCGACGCCTCCTTCTGCGAGCGGGATCGGCCCTCTCACGATCGCGCTCAGCGGCCTCCTTCTGGACCATCACTGTTTCACAGAAGGAGGCTACTTTCTTCCAGTTTTCGGTCTCTGCCAGCATAGCCCTCACTACTGCTGGCAGAGACAGGTCTTGCCCGATTTTTGCGACCAATATTCGCCGCTCAGAAGTCCACGCAGGGCACTCCTCCAGCGTGTGCTGCGCGGAATCGAGGTCACTGTTGCAGTGGTGGCAATTCGCTGCGGCCTCTCTCCCAATCCTTTTCAAGTATTCACCGAAGCAACCATGCCCGGTGAGTACTTGAGTGAGCCGGTACGTGATGCGCTCTCCTCTCTTCAGCCAGGCTTCGAAGTGCGGCAGTACGGCTTCGACAACACGTTTGCGCGAGAACTGCGGCTGCTGCAGCCGCTCGCGCCACTGTTCGAGTGTGTCTCGCCGTTCCTGCTGCCTCATTCTAGCGATTAAGACTCCCGGCACACTATTGCCATCCTGGCGCATGGTGCGAATCCGGTTATATACCCTTGCATCCATATCCGCCAGGATGTCCAGCGGTGGAAAGCGTGCCAGGATTGTTGCCGCCTCAAAGGACACTGTTCGGTACCCGCGTGCGATACGAATGGCCATTTTCCGTTGTAGGCTGTTGATCTTAGTCCTACAAAGTCGGACACCAGACAGTCTATTTGACCATACAGGTGCCCCATAAAGGACCATTGATCGCACGACGCCAGCGTAGAGGCGGCGAACTTCTTCCCGTGGCCCACCGAGATTGGGCAGCAGTCTATGCAAAGCACCCACTACCCTCCCGACGCGGGGGACCAGGCGCTCAAAATGTTCTTCGAAGCCCCACCGACTGTCCAGAGTTAGGCCAAGATACTTGATGTATTTACCTATCTGGACTTGCGCATCGCCAACGGTCACTGTCAGGCTGGGTGGCTCCCTGGTCCTCGGAAGTTTGTGAAACCATAGCGCCTCAGTTTTGTGGGGTGCTATTTCTAAACCCAGCCCGCGGATTGATGCCACAACCTTTGCCACTCCTTGCTCGGATAGCTGGATGGTTTCGCTGAAGGTGTCCCCGCTGGCTAATACTAGGGTATCGTCTGCGTAACAAACGATATTTACACCAACGGGGAGATCGACACGTAGGACCACATCATATGCGAGATCCCACAAGAGAGGTCCTAGAACCGACCCCTGCGGGACCCCACACGTGATCTCCCTCCGATAAACGCTACCATCCCGCCCCACATAGCGAATGTGCCTGTCGCGAAGGTAGGCCCCGACGATATGCTGCAGGTAAGGGGGCACTTTGTGATAAATTAGTGCCGCCCGTATTGCTTCCCAGGGCAGGGAGTTAAAATCGTTTACAATATCCAAGCTTACTGCCAACGCCACCCCACCCCGAGACACGGCCTGTTCAGACAGCGCGCGGACGCGTAAAATTGCATCCACTGTGGAACGCTGCTGTCGGAAACCATACTGGCAATCAGCAAGGTCAGGACCTACTCGCGACAGGTGCTCAACGAGTCTTTCAGCAATTATTCTTTCGAATAGCTTGGAAACCTCGTCGAGCAGGCAAATGGGACGATATGCAGAGGGAGACTCCTAGTCTCTACCTTCCTTCCTCAACAAGACCAATCCAGCCTCCTTCCAATCAGAGGGAAAGACACCCATACGGAGGCAGCTATCAAAGAGCCGTCTCAGGCGGTCCCCCAGAGAAGACAACGCCAGAACCCAAGCGCGACCAGGAGTTCCATCTGGGCCTGGAGCAGTGTTCCGCGCTCCCATACGCCGGACAGCCCGGTCCAGTTCTCCTTCAGTCACCCCCAGCTCATCGATCCAATCCAAAGAAGGAAGGACTGACAGGAGGCTGTCGCTAACTACTGGGAAGAGCGTGGTTACGACTCTGTCCAGCAACTCTGGATCCATGGTTTGGGTAATAGGGGGAACCCAAGGCCGCAATCTGGTCATAACCATCTTATAAGGTTTTCCCCATGGATCCCTGTCCAGCCCTTCAAGCAGCTCCCTCCAGGACCTTGATTTGGCCTCAGCAATGGCGTGTTGGAGCTCCATTGTTGCCTCTCTATACGCTCTATATGTCCTAGCTATTTCCTCATCTGTAGGCCTTGGCTGTCTTCTGCGTCGAGTGCGTTGAAACTGGCGTCGGGACCTAAGACAGGTAGCACGCAACTGTGCAATGTGTTCCGACCACCAGTAAACAGCACCCGGACGTTGAGTGCACTTGACCCGGGGCATAGAAGCATCACAGATTGACGTCATTTTGTCTCGGAACCAAACCGCCTCCTCTTCTGGATCGGAGGACATCTCCGGAGATCTAACATCCTCTGGCCACGCCGCGATGTTAGCAGCTGCAATGAGCATGTCTCTATTGAGCTAAGGAAACTACCCTATTGTCAAAATAATCGTGAACATAAGAAGTGAGTATTTGGATAGGTATCCAAACAGTTTTTTTTTTTTGTAAAGACATTGTATTTACAGTCAAAGTTATAAATTAAAAGTTATGTATTCCAAAAGCAATATTCTGTTTCACGTCAGAAGATGCCTCTTCACGACAAAATATTTAGTTTTAAGAGAAACACTTTTAGTTTCGCAGCACTGAACGTCAGGAACTACCGCCGACCAGCTGTTTACTGTTTAAGTGCATCTTGACTTTCACTTGCAGCTTAGCAAGCAACGCTAAAAATTGCTGACGTTATGCTTACGAGCAAAAAAATATAGTTTCGTAAGTCAGCGGTTTAAGGATACAGTCAATCTACGTTTCCCAAGGTTGGCTATGGATGGGTGACCATCCCAACATATCGTTTATCTTTCATGTCTTCAAAAGCACGTAAAGCCATTGATATCACTGTCATTTGCACAACTTTGACAGAAAATTTGACAGCAGTCTTACTGTGGTATAGCTTTTTAGGTTCCGTAGCCGAATGACAAAAAACCGAACCTTTATAGTTACGTCATGTATGTCTGTTTGTCTGTCCGTCCGTAACTCTAACTAACTTCTATTATAATAGAGTGAAAAATCTAAATAAAATAAATGCTGTAGATCATAATGTAGACTTTCAACGAAAATTAATTTGAACGAGATAGATTAAGTAGTTTCTGAGATATAGCACATTTTGTAAAACCGCAAATGGTTCTTTGTACATACTACTATTTACAAACACTATGAAAAACAAAGTTATTTTGCGTAGTTACTACGGAACTTCATGGGCGAATTCGACTCGCACTTGGCCAATTTTTTAAACTTTGTTAGGGTTGGCTGTCAGCCTGATGTCAGATTTTTGCGGTTTCTGACTACCTGTAGCAACTGTCAAAGATTTACATCTTTAATAGTTGATACGGGTAGTCAAGCCAGGACCAACGTCTTGGCGTGCTTTCTCTCGATCTCGACCTCGAACTCGATATGTTTGATGAATTCATTTCATTTTCAATACGAATGTTGTGTAAGTGAAATATTTGCACTGAATCTCAAATCTTTGTTTCCATCCACTTTCAACCTCAGCAAGTGTTGCTTAACCAAGAAGATCGACCCATGGGGTTGTAATTCATGCACGAGCTCCTATAAAAAAGGCAATTAACATTGGACATAAATGAGGTCAAAGTCTTAAAGCAAAGACGAAAATAAATATAAAAGTTCTCTAACACAAGCTCGTGGCATAGGATTATCTAAATGGCAGTTGGCAAAGAAATCGCAATCGGTGTACAAACTTTTTGGTGTTACAAGTTCTCTTGCATGGGCTTGTTTTTCTCTTGAGTTTCGGTTCTTTGGGTGTTTTGTACAAAAGAAAGTTAAATTTGCACTAAAGTATTAATCTTTCTGTTTAGTTTAAAAGGTTGGGGGAAAATAGAAAGTCTGTTGTGGATCTGTCACTGAGTTTACTCCCTCTCCTTTCAGTTTACCACTATTCTCAATTTATGAGAACTACGATTTCTCTTTTAACATTATTTAATTTACCTCACTCTATAAATAAGAAAAAAAGAAACACACAAAATTTGGCTTTACAATTAAATTGTATGCCTTCTCTTAAAAATACAGCCTATATTGAACTACTACTGAAACTAATACTGAAATGTCAGAATTCAGTTAGCAGTTATTCACTAAAAACAGACATTTAGGCTTAAAACCAGAATAAGCTATAATAATACGAAGTATACGGACATAAAGAAAAAAATATACAGAAATTTTGCTCAAACAAAATAAATTCTCAGTCGTTCGAGCGAATTATCAAAACACATTACGGCTATAATACCTATTTTATTCTGAAAATGTCTGTTGGAAATGATGTAGTGTCCCATTTACCGCCGAGCCGAGTAAATGAGGCTTACGTGTGTAAACTGGGATTATTTTTAATGTATTCACGTTCAGTTTGAAGGTTCATTACGTTAACTAAAACCACTTTGTAGAGAACGTTTTCATTTAGGAAGATTTAGTGAGAGGCAATCGAGGGTAAATGGTTTTGATAATAGCGCCATCTATTGGTTGGTGATGGTAATAGGCAAGCGATTACTCTCGATAGATGGCGCTGGGGAGTTTTGAAACCCTGAGTTGGGTTATAAACATAAAAAACCGGTCAAGTGCGTGTCGGGCCACGCGCAGTGTAGGGTTTTTATAACAGCCAAGTGCGTGTACCATGCTCTAACTAAAAGCCAAACATGACTACCTAACTAATTTGACTTTCTATACAAATCCTCACCTGATCCGACAATTTTGCACGGAAAATTTCAATTTTTTTTAGAGATTTGTATAAAACTTGTCATAGCCGATGTTTTGAATTTAAATACGGATACAGAGCTACACTACTCAATCGTCACAAGAAGCTAGCACGATATAACTGGCGCTTAGCGCCATCTATCGATATTTCTATAGAGTTGTTCGAAATTTTCGAGTCAAATACAATTGGTCGACTATTACTCGTAAACTTGTAAAGCTCACTTATGTGTGATAGTTTTCCTTTAAATTTCGTTATATATAGGTACTACTGCCGTGACATTTGAATTTCTAACTATAACCGTTTAGTTGATAGAGGGGGTGGACACTTGACTCTAACGAAAATTGGTACTTTAAAGCTTGATAAGTCACGAACAGTTTACTTAATCAAAAAACGGTCTAACCAAACCCCTAATATTTTTAAAAGACCTATCCAACGACATCCCACACTATGGGAACAACGAAAAAAAAAAATTATCATCCCACTTTACATGTATGGGAGGTACCCTAAATAATTGTTTTTTTCAAAATTTTATTTTACCACTTTTTTGGCGTAGTTAACGTGTATACTCATGCCAAAGTACAACTTTCTAGTACCAATAGTTTTTGAGCTAAACCGCGGACAGACGGACAGACAGACGGACATGGCGAAACTATAAGGGTTCCTTGTTGACTACGGAACCCTAAAAACGAAGAATACTTTTTCATGTACTTACTTATACAATAGATAACAGTATAAAAATGTATTACAAATCAAGTTCAGCCATTTAAATTCACACAGAAGAGAAATTTAAAACATTTTTGCTGCTGTTTTTCCGAACCGTTCCTGCCATTAACGTTTTAGATAAACAACCACATTCCCAAGCGTGTAAATGCTTTTTTAACTCCAGTGGAACTAGGTAACAGTATTTGACTCGTATTGGGGTTGAGAGCTAAAAACAGTGGCGTTGTGAATACAAACATTTTTATAAACGGACGAAATTTAATGCCACAAACTGACGCAGGCATTTTTTCTTCTGGTCACAACAGAAGCCAGTTTATTTGGTGAAAAGATAATCCCGAGAATGGTACCGATGGCAATAATGTTAAAATATGTTCTTAATGGCACTATTAATTTCCTAAGCGATTCACAGCTTTGTTAATTGACGACACAGTTCTTATAGTTATGTTATCATAACTTTAAACGAGGTTTTCTGCTTAATATTGCAGTAACATATATTTATGCAACAAGTTATTGAGGAGCAGATTATTAAGATAGGACTTGTCCCATGTTATATTTTAATTAATTAATCAATAAAATATATTTTATTTCACATAGCTAAGCACAAGCTAATGCACAGTTTGAAGTAGGTCGATTCATATGCAAAAGAACCGGCAAGAAACTCAACGGTTCCTCTTTTCATTTTGAGGTTGTTAACAATGACTATAATGTAAGCGAACATATTATGAAAAGTCACTTATAACAATAAAATAAAAATACTTTGAATATGTTTATTATATTATATTTTTTTGTTATATTGCAGAGAAAAATAGAATAGAATAGAAATCATCAATCTACTTCTCCTTTTTTGGAGGGATCGGAAGCAAATGTCAGTCTTCTACTGACTAAAAACTCACCCTGTTCCAGCATAATATACTCTTGCATTTAGGGGTCAAGGAATCTCGTTTGAACTTTTCCACAACCCTGACAGGGTATTTATATCACCTACTGGAATCATTTCATAATTAAGTCTAAACGAAACTTTAATAGCGTTAAGATCAGCTTATTAGATGATACCTCAACAATTCAGTTGTTATACGTCCACAAACCGTTCACATACTCTGCTACGGCTGAGCTCCTAGTACACATCCATCCGATTTTCTTACAGTCAGCTAAATTATAAATCTTTATTATTCACTGCCAAATGCTGGAGAGTCTGATTGAATTCCAATCGCAATTTAATGCAGCGCCAAAGTAGCATAATATCTATTGATCGTGTTAATATTTGGCGGGTTGCCAGTGAATGTGGGCCGACTGTTCGCGGGTCGTTGGTTCGAATCAGACCTGTTTGTAAGTTATATGCGACCTCGGCCTGATATGAATCAGGTTTAGTGGGTCATAAGTATTTATGGCTCACAGGTGTTGGCAGTTCCGGCAAGTTTGGGCAAGTTAGGCGGATTTTTTTCAGGGATCGTAATTTGTGGTGTTAGTGCTTATTGGAAGCATGGTTTGTACTTCGACAAAGGCTTGTAACAGAATTTTCTTTAATGTTAACAAAAAAGTTTAGTGAACCCTATTCAAGGTTAAGATTATAAATTCATAACTGGCTACTACGTCTACGTGGCTTGCGTAGAGATGTGACAGATTGTAACATTGATAAAAACTTTTTACCAAAAAATTAAACCGACTCCCAAAAAATACTCGCAAAGTGAAAAATAACTTTAATTTCGGAAGTCGGTGCCAAAAACGAAAATACAAAACTAAAGACACCGACTACCGAAATTAAAGTTATTTTTCACTCTGCAGTGTTTTTTGGGAGTCGGTTTAATTTTTTAGTAAAAAGTTTTTATTTCACTCTTTTTAGTTGGTTGATTTTTAATTTACCTAGTTACAAGAGCCTAAATGTCAACTACTTATAACATTTTATAAAATATTGCTTTTCCCAATGCTGGGCCGTTAATTTTTGAGGAGTTCTCCTGGTACTTCACACACATATACGCTATACATCACCATATGCATTGTGACGAGCATAAAGTGCTTAATATCTATATTCAAGTAATCGAATCGCAATCCACGAAATACTTATTATTGAGTAGTTTCGGCGGCCATCTGTGGTCTTCATCATCAGTTCCACTTTCCCAAATGGTACTTTTTGAGAGCAACTGCACAAGTTACTATTAGAAATACCCAAAACGCCTGTGGTGTGCCTATAATATTTGAAGAGTTCCCTCGATTTCTCCAGGATCCCATCATCAAATCCTGACTTGGTGACAAATGGTACCAATTTCAAAGTATACCCTATCAAACAAAAAAAGAATTTTCCAAATCGGTTCAGCCGTCTTCGAGTACTCGATGATCATAGGTACATTAAAAAAAATATATATATACGTGTCGAATTGATAACCTCCTCCTTTTTTTGTCGTCGGTTGAAAACAGCTAGAGACGACCGTCGCGTCATCCAACGATAAATTAATCGGTATAATACGACATAGTGGGAACGCGCCCAAAGCGTTATGGAGTCTGAATTGTTTTTTTTTTGCTTGACACTTAAAACGTTTTCTTAAAGATGAACATTATAAAGAAAAGGGTAAGCAGCGTGTTCCATAAGGTTATATTTAGGATGGGTTATCGACATCAAATTGACAAAAAATGCTCATATAGAGGTATGTTATTTATTATGTTATTTACTGTTTTATTTTTTTTATGGAAACTTTTCAGTATTAGTATTTTCGCAGCGCAAAATATAAATTTGCTAATTTAACGATTACATTATAAATTTCAAATTCAAGCAGCGTAGTTAATTTATATTTTATCTCGATTCAATTAATTCAAATCGATATTATATTTTGAATAATAATCAGGCTTGGTTGCCTGATTTGTCTATTACAGATAATATGCAAATGACTGTCATAGAATATTGAATTATTAATTTTAGCTGGAATTATTATTAGGGAAAAGAAGCGTGGTGGAGGTTCAAAATGCCAATATAACTGCCACCAAGGAATGTTTAATATTGAGATTAAACTAAAGGGAAAATTTGTATAGTCATCTTACTATGAATAATTCTCATACAACGCAATTCAGCACGAGAGTAGTAGGCCCTTTATGTGACAGAAACTAATACCATAGTGCACATGTCTAGCTCCAGCGCTACACGAACAATCTTGTTAACAGTATTTTGATTGCTAATCTCGTCTCACCTCTGTTCACTCGCAGGGAACACACACATACACATCACATCAGCTGTATATGTATGTTCATTATTGTGTCTTGAGCAATAAATCAATAAGAACTTCGGCGACAAGTTGCAAGTCTATCGGTTTTCTATCAGTTACATTTAGGGGAGTGTGCGACGGAATTGCGCTAAATCCACTAAGCCCGTTCCGCCATCGGACAGCAAAACGAACGGCGATGCGCCATCGTTACCTACATGGTGGACATCTCACCCATACGCACATAACGGTTAGGGAATACTTTCATTGTGCGTACAGCTAAGAAGTGGAATTCCCTGCCGGAGTCTATAATCTGGAGGTCTTTAAGCAATGAGTGAATAGGTTACTTCTAGGCAAGCGTGCTTCCCTTCGACTACAATATCATCGCTGACTATCAGGTGAGAGGGTGGTCAAACGCGAGCCTATAAAAAAAGTGTCCTATTTAGGGTTCCGTAGCCAAGTGGCAAAAAACGGAATCCATATAGATTCGTCATGTCTGTCTATCTGTCCATAAGTCACAGCCATTTTATGCCGAAACTATTAAGACTATACATTTGAAACTCGGTAGGTAGATGTATTCTGTGAACCGCTTTCCGATTTTAAATGAAGAAATATTAGACTAAACGTTTAAAAGATGACACTTCCTGTGGTAAAATGTGTCCCATCCCCCCCTCTAACTTCTATAATAATTATGTGAAAAATCTAAAAATATATATGCTGTATATCATAAGAAAAACTTTCAAGTTAGTTTGAACGGTATTATTAGAACTTAAAACGGTATATTTACCATGTGTACTTTTTGTTTCGAGTTTCCGATATTTATCGAACTAGAGTCAGTAGCTTTTGAGATATGGCACATTTTATAAAACCACAAATATAACTTTGTATTTCATACAAACACTATGACAAACAAAGTTATTTTGCGTAATTACTACAGAACCCTGTATGGGGGAGTTTGAATCGCACATGGCCAATTTTTTGTACTACTGAGATGTATTTTTAGTTATTATTTTTAAGCTCGATTATGGTGTGTTATGTTTTATTCGCCTTCCTAATTAAATTAGTCTGCTTTATAAGTGTAGAATAGTTATTGGCTGTCTCATACTATTTCTCTTCTGTTTTCTTAAGCTTTACGTAGTCTTCCATAGAAAAATAATATTACATCTTATCTCGTATCGGGTTTGTGTACTTCTTCAATATATTAGAAAACTATCTTGCTGACTTTTAGTTTCCGTTTTCATGCATTGTAAAGGATGCAATTTACGCTATCGAACTGCAGTACTTTTAAACCTTTTTCTTTTAAAGTTCTTATATTTCTTAGATTTTTGTCATTGGCCCCGCAGAAGTACTAGCTGGATCAAACACAAAATCAAAATGAAATTTGTGGGAAAGGGTGAGCAGCCATTAAACGCAGAGTTGTCTAGTTAACACTACTTATTGCGTTTGTTGTAACAATCGGGCACAGGACTACAATGATATGTATATAACTATACTAAATATGGCCAGTTTGATCCCTTTGTCACTGTGATCCGCGTACGTGTAAAACACACGAGATGAAGATGGCTACTGAAACTGGCAGTGGGCGCCAGTGTTGTACTATGCATAGAGAAGCTATAGTGATGTGCAGTCATAATTTACTAATCTTAGTGTTGGGATTCCAACATGCTGCGGCCTTACGAGAGGAACAAAAGGATCAATGGAAACAAATTATTCTAGCTACCTTATGCTAGTAAAGTAAAAATATCAATTAACATTATCATCTATAGGTAAGATACAAATTTTTGTGACAGATCGCACATGGGTATTCCCTTTTGAATTTGTGACCTCTACTGCTCTTACATGACCATCATGGCCAGGAAATGTTTTGGTAACTCTGGCCATAGGCCATGACATTATGGGTACATTATCTTCTTTTAAAATTACAATTGTGCCTATCTTAATATTAGGCAAGACATTTAACCACTTAGGTCTATTTTACAATGTGTTAAGATATTGTTTGTACCACATCTTCCAGAAGGATTGTTTAATTTGATTACATAATTGCCAAAACTTAAGTCTATTTTGAGGAATAGTAGTTACATCATTTTCAGGGTACATTATTAATGAGTTTGCTATTAAAAAATGACCTGGTGTTAAGTAATTAAAATCATTTACATCAGATGACATAGGAATCAAAGGTCTTGAGTTCAATATGCTTTCTATTTCTACCAATACAGTGTTTATTTGTTCATAGGTTAACAATTGCTTTTGCAATACTATTTTTAGAAAATATTTAGTCATTTTCACAGCAGACTCCCATAGGACACCAAAGGTAGGGGAATATGCTGGTATAAAATGAAAGTTAATGCCTCTCTGGGCTGCGAATTTACATACATGTCTTTGATGATTCTGTGAAGAATGTAGTTGATATAATTCAGCTAATTGGTTCCTTGCACCCTTGAAAGTACAAATAACATTGTCAGATTAGATTTCTTTGGGCAATCCTCTTCTCGAGATAAATCTCCTAAGACAAGCGAGGTAGGCATCGGTAGTAAGATCTGATGTGATTTCGAGGTGGACTGCCTTTGTAGCGAAACACAAAAATACACAAATATGGCCTTTTCCTACTAAGGATCGTCTCACGCGCGAGAGTTTAATGTCAATAGGCCCAGCGAAATCTACACAAACTTTTTCAAAAGGGCGACTCATAGCAGTCACTCTATCCGCTGGCTAGGAACCTATCAGCTGTTTAGAGGCTGTTGCCTTCTGTCTGAAACATGTTAACATTTATGAATTAACTTTTTGACATACATTAATCCATTAGTTATCCAGTATTTTTGATTTAAATTACACAGTAACAATTTGGGACCTGCATGTAAAAGTCTTTCATGTTCAGATCTTATAATACAATTAGTTACATGTGATTCTTTGGGTGAAATAACCTGATGCTTATGTGCGTATGGAATATTAGAATGATGTAGCCTGCCACCCTCACGAAGTACACCTAAGCTATCTATAAAAGGACATAAGCTTTGTAAAGAACCTTTTACAATTTTATTGTTGTTGTTCATTCTTAATAATCAACATTAAAGCATTATTCAATTCAGAACTTAAGAGATATTTGTGAGCTATTTTGCCACCCTTTATGTTGTTAATAAGCCGCATTACATATGCCAATGTACGTACCATTCTGTGAATGCTGGAATATTTGCATATTTGATCTAAAACATTGCTAGTAACTGAAGACACTTGGCTCACTGATAATGCTGACCCTGTTTTTGCTTCAGGTAAGTTTGTAGGTAAATCTATACATATTTAATTTAAATTGATATTCACTATCATGCAAAAATTCAGGGCCATCCCACCACAGACTGCAGGCATAAAGTTCACTTGGCGTAACACCCCTACTGATATAGTCTGCAGGATTATTCTCAGTGTTTACATAAAACCACTGACAGTTGGGCATATTTTTAGCGATTGCTTTTACCCTGTTTGTAACATAAGCATTAAGTTTCATGGGTTCTGTGTGCAACCATGCGAGAACAATTTGTGAATCAGTAAATAAATAGACATTGTCTATATTATGTTTTAATTTCAGCGTGCATTAAACTTTTGCCATAACAATAGAGAGAAGCAGTGCAGCGTTAAGTTCTAGGCGCGGTACAGTTTTGTTTTTATCTTGAAGCGGATTTTTATTGATAGAAATATACATGTAACTGAATTAAGTAAACTTGAACTAATAGGATTCTCAGATGCGTCCAGCACTACGGCATATGGATGCTGCGTGTACCTGCGAGTTACAAATCAGTATGGTAAAGTTAAAATGTATTTGCTGTGTTCAAAATCACGCATAAATACGGCTCGAAGGACCATGTGGGAAAGGGTGAGCAGCCATTAAACGCAGAGTTGTCTAGTTAACACTATTTATTGCGTTTGTTGTAACAATCGGGCACAGGACTACAATGATATGTATATAACTATACTAAATATGGTCAGTTTGATCCCTTTGTCACTGTGACCCGCGTACGTGTAAAACACACGAGATGAAGATGACTACTGAAACTGGCAGTGGGCGCCAGTGTTTTGCTATGCATAGAAAAGCTATAGTGATGTGCAGTCATAATTTACTAATCTTAGTGTTGGGATTCCAACAAATTTTTTGAAAATAAAAAGTTATCGGTTTGTTTCAATATCAGTCTATATTATTAATTATAAATCACAATATGAATATTATCATTACAAACTAGATCGTTTTTCAATAATGTTAAAGTTATGGCACTTTAATTATTTTGCATGACCACAGAAATTACAGGTTTTCTACAGAAAAGAATATAATTACGCTTAAAACTTATATTACACACAATTCTCGTAAATCAGAAAAACACAACACAAAAGAAAATAAGGTGTCAATATAAAATTATAAAAATGCGTTGATCAGTGCAATACTATTGAAATTAATTTGGTTCCACAGAAGATAGTCGACAGGAGATAAAATATGGGTTAAAATTTATTTCCATCACTTTCTTCACCACTATCGGTTGTTCCAATGGAAAAGAGTCATCTGAGTAGAACACTCGAAGTTGATCCTCTTTCTAGGAGCATAAATCCGGTGATGTCGGGTTTACAGGAGATTGCACCGATAGCGGTGTTTCTGGTACAGTTATTGTTGAGACCGATGCTATTCTAGGACAAGATGATGGAGTTTTTGTTGGGGTCAATAATGCATAACTGTTAGGCAAAGATTGTGTCTCAAAAGGCTCTGAGAGATATAGAACTTGAATTTGACAATTCCAAAATGAGGGCTTTTCGTATCCGCTGCATTCAATACAACTCAGTCTTCTTACGTGGAGGGTGTTGGGTTCGTTTGTGTGCCAAGTAATTTGGTAAATTTTAAAAGTCCATTTGAAAGGGCGAACGGTGCTTGTATCTGAAATAGTTTTTATTTCACTTATTTGGGATTCATTAACAGAAATAATTATAATGCCGACTTCTATGCACTCGATAATGCTATTAATGTCAAAAATGTCTTAACATAACATAAACATAAACGTTTTATACAGACGCCGACGGTGTTCGTCATGAGCACCTTTTCGGTGTCCTGATTCACTGAAATGCCATATAATACTTTCAGCGTTAGATATTTTGCTAAGATATGCAACTATCATATTAAACACTATTTTATTACGATATTGGGTTTTGGGACCGTCGTTAAGTAACACGGCACATGCTCGTTTTATTTTACTCTCGTCGCTTTCTTTTTTTTTCTTTTTCGCTCAATTGTATTCTCGATCTTGAACGAAGCATGGCAGCTGAAAACAATAAACATTTTATACCATGTTGGTCGTTTCCAAAAGGTTTTTGTTTTAATTCTCTTTGTATTTATATAGAATCATATAAGCAAACCAAGCGATTAATTAAAGCATTGTTTGTTATGTTCCCTATAAGAGTGAAAGAATGTTTACTGTACAAAAAAGATTAATATAATTATCTTCAGTGGACATTTGTATCTCTTGTGGACATCCAAATCCACAGAAAAGGTGTCCACAGAATGGTTTTTTTTATTTCACAACTTTCACACAACGCCATCTAGTCCCAAACTAAGCAGAGCTTGTGGTATGAGTACTAGACAACTGATAAACATACATATATATTTTTAAATACATACATGTTATAGATAAATTACACCCAGACAAAGAACAAATGATCGTGCTCATCACACAAATATTTGTCTTGGGTGGGAATCGAACCCACGACCTTGAGCATAGCAGTCAGGGCAACTGACCAGTATACCAACAGGCCCGTCAAAATCTTTCTGGAATAAAATGAACCTCAATCATTTAATTTTGAAGGTTGGAAAAGTAGACAAGAATGTACAAAATATACTCCTCAAGAAGCGTTGCGGCCACGGGTTTATGAGTAAATTATATGTGTACTTATCAAAATATACCAGGAACAGAAAACTAACATTGATCTCTGACAAAATACTTAAATAACAGAGGAAATTGTTTATTTTACTAACACTGTGTGCACGTTTTGTAATTTTGCAATGGTGACTGACAGGTTGTCGAGTGCTGCCAGTATAAAACTCAATTGTTGTAAGGTAGCTTTGGTAGATATATAGATAGATAATAGAGATAATAGAGAGATAGATAGTATTTTAGTGTGATATTTTAGGTCCACAGAATGATTGAGGTCTCATGTAACCGTATGTTTATTTGAAATATAAACGAAAAAGTATTTACACTTGCTTAAAACTTATACAATTTTATTATTTTTTACAATGAAATATTAAAGTTTACTTCTATTCAATTAAAATTAATTTAAGGAAATCGCTATTCAAACATAGCTACTGCGTATCTGAACAGTCCACAGAAGGGTTTTTAAACATATAATTTGATTTTTTTAAATGACTAAATATTGAATTTGTAATTCCCTCTAGCTCTGTTTATTAGACAGTTACTCTTTTAGCATTAAAAAAAATAAAGTTGCGTGCTGTACTATTAGAACTTGAGCAATGATACCTGAACATGTCTATGTGTATGACCCAGCTACTTCATGTATTTTTTGTTTTGAAGTAGCTATTTCATTTTGGTTCTCATCTGGTTGACATGTATTTTTGTGCTCGACTGTTTTTACAACATTTTTATCAATGATAGGTTCGCGTTTGACCACCATCTCACCTGATGGTAAGTGATGATGTGGTCGAAGATGGAGCACGCTTAACCTATTAAGTAACCTATTCACTCTTGACTTGAAGACCCTTGGGTTATAGCTATTATCATATCGACTACAAGTCGGAAAGGATAAGTACGTCTATCATCACCTGCTTAGTGCTGCATCATCTTTGTCGTGTGACTCATACGTGTTAGCGAAACCAAAAAAAAAATTTTTGGTACAATTAGCATAAAAAGGAACTTTAAAATAAATGATTATTTAATTCCGTAATGCTATTTATTGCAGTGATTTAAATATTTGCAATCTAGCCTACTTCTAATCATTTCTAGGACGCTGTTAGGGCTGGCTAAGCTAATGGCTGAACAAGATTTAGTAGATGTGATCCATAAAGTTGATCGATGAAGTATTATAGGTAAGGCAAAGAAAAGATGGATGGATTGTTTGAGGAATAATATAAAAGAAAAAGGACGAAGTGATGCTGTGACGTCTGACAGGGGATCATTGAAGAAGAGAACGTGTCCGCCCACCCCAAGTATCTGTGAGTAGTAAGATGATGATTGTATTGAATAATATCCATAACGACGCCTAATCACATTTTCAAAGCAATTAAATTCCATAAAACCACGAGTGGATGAACGGGCATGGCGAATTGGAAGTCGGTGTCATAAAAATGCTTTCCGATCCACGAACTTACACACCACCCACATCAATACCTCATAAGCTAACTGATCGGGGGGAAGTGCCACTGACAGTCCCCCCCATCCAGTGAAGATTAATTGCCCCCCACACCCCCCTCTGTGGACCGGTCAGCGGCTAATAGCTGTCGGATATCACTGATTGTTTTGCCGATTGCGATTGTAGCCTAATGCTGAAGTTTTAAGCGGTATTTTTGTGGCTAAAGGCGCAATTGGTGGTTGACGTTTTGTATGGGTTTTATGTTAGAAGCAAGTTTTTTATTAGCCGTTTTCTATTGGAGCAATATCTTTTTTTTTATATATTAGGCCCTTCAACGACTTACTCACTAAGGCATACACAGAAATCATAAACAGTTGAAGGTATAGTGAGCACGTCACTTATAGAAGTGCTCAGCATTCACTGCGTCACATTGCGTGCCTTTCACATAACATTCAATTAACATTATATTTACGTCACATTTCTATTCAATTAAATTACACCAAAATAACATTTCTATTAACTTAAAATTACACTACAATATCATTTCATTACAATCATATTAAAATTAAAAAGTGATCAATAATTATAATTTTAAATTATATTTAATCAATGTATGCAGATAAGTGTTTATTTAACATTAAGAAGGCACGGTACATATGTTATAATAAAGGGTTGATAAGGGGAAGTGAATGCAATTGTCATAAGGTATTTCATATATCGCATACGACTTGAGACTCCGAGTTGGACACAAGATTAAAACGCTATTGACGGAAGGGGTTTGAAAATATGTCAATGCTACTGGTCCGTGCAGCGATTTTATTATATTTGCCCATGAGGCGGTTCATGGATGAAATTTGTAGGTTTTAGAAAAAAAAATGATACCAGGGCTCATATCTGCAAAAGTAGAGACATCGCAGAAAGACAAAGTTGAAATAGTTGGGTTCACAATATCATCATCCTCTATGCCTGTTCTCAATGATGACAGAGTCAGCTTCCAACTTAACTAGATGCAGCAAAGTAACAGTATTTTACATTGAGGGACAAGTGGCTGTGTAGGTACCAAAATAGCCTGCAAGCCTAGTGCTACATTTTCTCGCTCTTCACTACCCGTAACGATCGCCAAAGAAGTTCAAATGACAGCTGAGACCAAAGGCTTAACCAACTTTTCGAGATACAGGGGCGGCTCGGTATGTTTAGATGGTCACCCATCCATATACCAACCTTGCAAACGTTGCTTAACCTTGTAGATTGACCCATAGTGGAAATAAACAGCCGCTCTATTCTATTTATTAGTCGGAGTGAGCTTGAAAGAACTGTTATTCCACTTTGATTGTATGAATGAATAGTTCGCTTCAGTGTTCTTCATTTCACGTGATGAGGACTTTACAGAATAGTACATCTTACTAATAGTACAGACTTTACTTCTTTCTTCTTCGTATCGATGGTAAATCGCGTACTTTATATGTATCGGGCCCAGTAGGTAGCCACGCTAGTCACGTTTTTGTTCTTAGACCATTAGAACATTCCAGCAGATGGGACATTGTTTGATCAGGAATGCCACAATCGCATTGGGTGTCAATTTGGCATATAATGTCCCACTTTGCTAAATTGTGCTTATAGCGGCCTACTTGGGTTCGCAGTCGATTGATAGCTTTCCAAATTGGCCACTGCAAGTTACGTCCGGGTGGCAAATGCTCCTGGTGCTGAACAACGAACGGGCAGTGGCCAATTGCCATTTTACATCCACAAGCATACGCAAACAAGAGCCAGCTCTAGTCGTTATGCATCACGTAGCACCAAGCTACTATTACCTTCCCCCACTTAAGCTCAGTCTACACTAATAAAACAGAGTCAATAGTAATTAAATACTGACAGCTGCCGTCTGCGCGAATTGAATCGCTCCCCTCATTAATCACTTGAAGACACGCCCAGGTACTGGACTGGAACCTTGAGGTATGTTTATGTCGAGAAAAAATAGGTTTAGGTTAATTGAGGTCAAGTCAAAGAAGAAATTATTTAGATACTTATAGGAGGACAATGTTGAGTGTAAAATAATGGCTTCAAGTGGATAAATATAATCAGACTATTTTTTAAAGGGCGCTAGCAATGTGGGTCTTTATACACCTTATAAAATACAACGTTTTTCGTTTTGACAACTTAATAAAATTGTGTCGTTTCAGACTTGTGACTTATTTCAGCTTTATCAGTGTAGTTTCCAAAAGCACCCCGTTTGCATGCAAGTTACATTCTTTTGCCTGCTACCGGGATATAATGTGAAACTTGCATGCGATGTATTCACATGCAAGATTTTTCATGCATAATTTCACTAGAAATATAACTTTTGGTCTGATATTGTAGACTCTCTCATTAGATAAAAACTATAAGCGTAACCACCAGTGGCAATCAATTACAATTATGTTAATGCTAATAAATTCCTCTAAGCTAAGCTGCTAAAACATAGATACTACGAGAAATCATGAGAAGAAACGGATCAATGCCCTTGAGATGTGTTACTGGAGAAGAATGCTTGATATATTGTGGACGGAATTCCAAAATAATAAGTCCATTCTTCGAGAGCTGGGCATCAAACACAGACAGTGCATTTTCATTTCCTTCGGACACATAACTGGACGCGGGCGAATCCATAGAGGGCCTAGTAGAAGGCATGAGTCCATGCGGCAGGTCACTAATTAGATGGACTAACGAAATAGAAAACATAGAAAAGAGCTTCAACAGAATACTGTTCGAGACTAATAGAGAAAGAGAGTTCGTGATTATGAAGTAGGCCACTAAAGTCAACGTGACTACCACGACTCTGCAGAGTATAGCGCAAAAGATGACAGATGATAGATAGATGATGATGAGCTTGTGGTATGGGTACTAGACACCTGATAAACATACATATATATTTCTAAATACATACATATTATAGATAAATTACACCCAGACAAAGAACAAATGACCGTGCTCATCACACAAACATTTGTCCTAGGTGGGAATCGAACCCACGACCTTGCGCACAGCAGTCAGGGCCACTGACCACTATACCAACGGGCCTGTCAGACGTTTGTCCATTCAGTGCAAGAATTTTTGTAAACAAATGTATTTTTCTAGCCCCTTAGCTGCGGTCGCTTTTAGCCGAAAACGACATGGAAGAATTACAAATTTTAAGAAACTCTGAGTCTATGTTTCCTGAAACTAGTGTTAATACAGTAACTTAAATTTTAAGTATAAGTCTAACTAAATATTTAGTATTATAATAAGGTTTGGTTGAACAACACAGCAAATGTTTGCGTTGTGTATAAATGTTAACAGTAATCTGAGGATTGTGAATTGTGTATTAGACAAGTTTACAGTTCCGGGCACGCCGCAATTGCGGCGGTAAGACCCCTCTTTGAGGAGTGGCTAGATCGACGTCACGGCGTCCTGACCTACCGCATGACGCAGGTCCTCACCGGACACGGAAGTTTCGGGAGGTACCTGTGTCTGATGGGAAAGGAGGAAACGTCTGGGTGTCACCACTGCGAGGGTCGCCCTGAGGACACCGTAGAGCACACGGTGCAAGACTGCCCCGCCTGGGCAGAGCACCGACGTGTCCTCACGGCGGCGATAGGCGGAGACCTCTCGCGCCCGGCATTGATCGAGGCCATGCTGCGGGGCGAGAGGGAGTCGGAAGCGGTCGCCTCCTTCTGCGAAGTAGTCATGCTTCCTAAGGAGGATGCGGGCCGCGTGAGGGAGAGGATGGCGTCCTCCCTCCAGCCCAGCCGCAGTGGTAGACGCCCACGGCGTCGGACGTCGGCCGACGATCTCCGGCCACCGTAGGCGCGGGCATGCGGACAGTGAGTAAAGGGCAACTCGCTGTCCGACCATGGACCATGCCCGGGTCGACGGCGCGTCGTGTTCCACGCGCGCCTCAAAGAGCGTCAGCAACATGACGAGGCCCCCTCTGCAGAGGGCCGAAGCCTGCCGGGGTCGTGGGACTCATCCCGTTACCGTGGCCCCGGTATGTATAGGGTTATTGAAGGAACACCGTGGATTTTAGTCAGTAAAAGTCTGACAGTCCCTCCCACCCTGCCCGGAGTGGGAGGACTTATTTGATAATTTTACCACGTTAAAAAAAAAAAAAAAAAAGACAAGTTTACAGTTTAAGATATAAACAAACAAATAAATAAATAAAAATAAATGAATAAATAAGTACATCAGTAAATGAATAAATAAGTACATAAATAAATGAATAAATAAATAAAAACATCAATAAATAAATAGCTATAACCTGGGGTCTTCAAGTCAAGGGTGAATATTTCTAAGTAAGCGTGCTTTATCTTCGATCACATCACTACCCTCATGTGAGATGATTTCAACCGTTATCAGTATACTGAAGTATACTTCATCAGCCAAGTAGTTAGTTGTAATTTCGTGAAAAAAAAAAAAGCAGTAACGTAAAAGCACCTATTACCGCCAGTTTAAGCCAAGTTCACATTTATGTGCAAAAAATAAGCACATGCTTAATAAATGGTGTCATTTTTTATTTTTATTCAAGTACTGAAACTAACGATCTTGTCAGTCAGATATAGAAACAATTCGAAAAAATGAAATAAATATTTAAAAAAAATATAAATTGATGAAAAGGGCTATGTTCCTATTACCGACTCAAACCATGGGTGTGTTCCTATTACCGTTTTTGTGGCACCTATTACCGACCGCTAAATGAACAGAACAAATTCAGTCAAATAAAAATGCTCGTGTGGGTTTAATTCTTTAGAATACAGAATGTTATAATTATAACCAGCCTTTAACCAGTCTTAAGAGATATGCTTCATAATATGAATTACATATTGAAATATAACAGTGAATCCAGTCTATTAAATGGCGTTCTTCGTGCTTGGTGAAGACAGGTTGAACCCCACAATTTTCATTAGAGTACTTGTGATTTCTCTTGTCACGAAGAGTTGTTCTAGGAACCCCAAATCTCTTTGAGGTTTCATAGATACTTGCTCCATTATCGATAGCCATCAATGCAGAGTTAAGTTGATTAGCTGTATATTACGTACGTTTTAATCGTTCCATGTTTCTGAATTAAAATTTACCTAGTCGAATATACTAAACTACTAAACCTTTGCTTAGCAGTGGGTTAAGAATTATAGTAAGTGGAAGTCAATAGGTGATTTTTAATAATAGTTTTTAATGAAAAATGAATTACAGTTTTAAATTTTTTCTAAATATTTTAAATTGTTATTAATTTTAATTACATTATATTTACCTACTAGGCAAAAAAAAAATAATTACTAACACACTATCCATAAAAACTAAAAAAAACATACAGACGAATTGAGAACCTCATTCTTTTTGAAGTCGGTTAAAAAGTACAGGTACATCGGTAATAGGTTCTATTGAAGAAATTCTGTATAACCTATTACCGACCCAATGAAATGAATATGTATTGAGTAAATGTATTGTTTTTTAGAATATTTGTATGATTATACAGGTGCCAGTAGCTATGCTAATTTTATTTTAATGGTATTTTAACTATAAAAATACAATATTAGAGAATTTTACATCCTACATTCATCAAAACATTTACATAAGAATAAAGTTGATTTTCACAGTATCGATACTCTTATTATGTATGGCGCTAATAGGTCAAATACAACTTGACACACTAACTAATCAAATTAGTATAGCCGACTACTTATTAATTGATGCATTATAACATAAATAGTAGAAATTAAAATATTCGTCAAAAACCTAACAACGACCTAGGTCGGTAATAGGAATAAAATTGAGATTATTGTTCCTATCACCGCCACATTTTAATATTGAATTTGAAGCAAAATAAAGCTGTATCTCATTAAAATTAGTAATTATTTGTGTTTATGAAAGTATTAAGAAGGTATCAAAATAATTAAAAGGTTCATTAGATTGCTTTACAATTATATATTATGCTAAAAAAGAAATAGGTGTACTTACGTAATCGGGAGCGGGACACTACTAAATATGCGCTATATCCGGAATCCGACGACAAACTGTGCAATTATTCTTTAAATCGTTGGTTTACGCGCACAAGCAAGTGATGAATATTTGCATTACAAATACATCTATATTTTCTCTAAAGCAACGACTTGTCTAACTTTAATGCAACTCTTTAAAATGATAGTTTTATGAAACGGACGGTAATGGGAGCCGATTTTGAGGGGTCGTTATTAGGCGCCTTTACGTTAGGTATAATAAGGAAAACCACTCTGGAATGAAATTCCTACCTAAAAAAGTCACGGGATGAAGGTATTGAAGTTCAGGAGGCGGGTTTCCGCATCAGGACAGGAAGACACGTGTTTTGTGTTCCGGGTAACAGGCATGTGTAACATCTTAGAACACGTCGGGTGTGTCTTCCGTGGCACGTGTCGAATTGTCCGACTCTTTGGAAAAAGGTTAGAAAAAGTTATTTGTGTTTACTTGCTGTCTAAGGTTTTGTAACTAAGGTGTTGTATTTCCGAACTATGGAATTAGGATCTCCTTTATCCTACTAACAGTTCCGATTGTGGAGTAGAGAACATTTACATAAAGATCTGAAGAATCAGAAGAGAAGAAAGAAGAAGGAAAGTATCGTTTGCCTTACCTATTAGGACCATGTTTAGGAAATACATATTTAAAACAAACCAGCCATGACCGAGTTGGACTCGCACATCGAGTGTTCGATACATACATATCGAAGTATTTCAGCGTAATAGTGCACCTATCGAAGATTATTTTAATTTACCTAGTACGTATGTTTAAGTTTCCCTTTAAAAACTAGTCCTCGAAACTTATTTTTTTATTCGGGATGAGCCCAATCTTGACCTCAATCTCGCCTGATGGTAAGCGATAGATGAGGTCTATGATGGAACGAGCTAGCTCAGAAGATGCCTGTTTACTCTTGCTTTTAAGGCTGAAAGGTCATAAGTAGCAGGCATTTTTCTGTTCATGTAAATTTTGGTGCCAAGATTATTCATACTTGAACCGTTTTCAACGATTTTGCAAAATTTATTCATCATAGTGAATAAATTTAATTTAATTTTTCACCCTTCTGTAATAAACTGCAACTCACTTCCAAGTTTGCAACTAAGTTCTAAGAAGCTACCTATTGTTAACATACTCGAATAAAAATAGCATAAGTACTTAGTTTGCAATAAAGAATTTGAATCAAACTCAAAATATTTTATTTCACATAGGCCTACATGGCCACTTACAAAACGTCAGCAGTTAGGGCACGGCTCGAAATTGGTGGTCGCTTTCTATGGAAAAGATCCGGCAAGAAGCTCCACAGTTACTGTTTTAAAAATATATTTTTTATAGTGTATCTATAATACAGGTATGAGAGGACAGTATAGATCAATTAATACAGCACAATAGAATTACAAATAAAAAATTGTAAAACAAATCTCTACAGTGTTCTCCCATTCACAAAAAAAGCTTTAGAATATATTAAATTAGACTTCAAAAATGAAGGAAAAATGAATAATAAAGATGAAGCAAAATAAAGTCTGCCGAATCGGATAGACAATCGTAGGAAAAAATAACAAGACACACTTACGCAAGTGAAGTCGTTAATACACTAGTTGATAACGTAATAACAATAAGCCAGGGAAGCCACATGTGCAGAAGGAAGGAATCATCGCCAAGCAGTCATTCACATCTTCAACGTAATCCCGAATCTTATAATACGCTTTTTCGCTATTTTGATAAGGACACGTTTGACGTGGGTTTTAAATCCCTCGCTAAGTTCTGTAACAGACTTTGGCAACTTATCACTATTTATGAGGAATGACTTGCTTGTCTTGGCTAATCTCCATTTATGTATAACAGTTTCATGTTTATTGCATGTATTTATTCTGTGAATATCGCTTCTAAGCTTGTAAAGTCCTAAGTTTTCGCGTACATATAATATGATTTCTAATATATAAAGTGAAGGCAGAGTCAGGATATCGACCTCTTTAAAAACATTTCGAAGGGACTCGCGAGGACCCCGGATATATTTCCCGAATTTCCCTTTTTTTGCAGTATGAAAATTGAATCGACGTCAGTTGCGGATCCCCACAGTAATATACCATAAGACATGATACTGTGGAAATAAGCAAAATAAACTAACCGAGCTGTCGCTACATCAGTTAATTGTCAAATTTTTCTTACTGCATATGCAGCTAAGCTTAATCTACTAGAAAGAGTCCTAATGTGATCGCCCCACTGTAACTTTGAATCGATAGTTATACCCAAAAATACAGTTTCCATAATAACATCGAGTTTTTTGCAATCAAGGATTAAATTGACACTGTCTTGTGCTACATTAGGCAATGAAAACTTGAGACATTTCGTTTTATTCGCATTAAGTGCGAGATTATTAGCAGCAAACCATTTCGCAAGAAGTGCCAGACCTTCATTTACATGTAAGTCATCCGAATCTTTTCTATCTATTTTAAAAATGAGAGAAGTGTCTTCAGCGAATAGAATTATATCCGATAAGTTGGTCATCATGTATGGTCAGTCATTGATGTACACTAGAAAAAGGAAAGGGCCAAGAATTGAACCTTGCGGAACTCCCATCTTGACTAGGGATCCTGAAGATGTCGCTCCATTAACAATTACTTTTTGTTGCATGTTTGATAAATAGGAAAGAACAAGTTTTTTTTTTATAATTACGTTTGACCACCATCTCACCTGATGTTAAGCGAGGATGTAGTCGAAGATGAAGCATGCTTGCCTAGAAGTAACCTATTCACTCTTGATTTAAAGACTCCCAGGTTATAGCTATCAAGTTACACAGGTCAGCATTAATGTAACCTATTCACTCTTGACTTAAACACTCCCACATAATAGCTATTATTATATTCTTGTAAAATAAAAGTTATTTCCTGCCTCACAAGCGAAAACAAAGTCGGATTAAACATGCATTTTTAAATACACACTTAAAACAGACCGTCCCACCTCCATTAATGTTTCTGACGGCCTCAGCGCTCTCTCTTAAAACCACAGTTTGAAACCCTGTCGATTGTGGAAACAATAAAACGCAATACTCTTCGCCAAGCGTCACAGGCTTCGCGGAACACTCAGAGCTTTTAAGTGAAAAAAAAGTACTTAAATTCACTTTATTTACTTGAGTACACTGTTGTACTTCTTGTGCTTGGGAAAGTTTATGTGGTCTAACTTTAAGTGGAAGGTTTAAGGTAGGAGTAATAAAGTTGGGTTGTGTTATTGGGAGGAGTTGTCAGTGAATTATCTCTTTTCTTGTTTATTATATTATACTAAGTTTGCCTACTTTTTCGTTTTTATGGTTATCAAGAAACGTAGAATCCGACAGAGACTTTCATTCTTTTACTGTAAACATTATGAAAGAATTATTAAGTATTTAATTTCTAGCAATTAAATTATCAGATAAATAAATTGATATTGATTTGATCTTTCTGATCTAATATGACTTCGATAATATAATACGAGTACTTGCCCAGGTTTTGATTCGTTAGTTTTAGGTACTAACCTAATAATGTATATTTTTACTTCGACAAGATATGTGAAAACTTACTAAAAATATAAATTTCTCCCAGTATCTACATCACCAACTTCAGCAGCGCAGAAAACAAACTTTATAAAACAACCGAACGTTATTTAACAAAACTTCGCTTTTTTCTCACAAAAGCAATATTTTACGGTAAAACATTAACACATTTTATCCCTGTCTTGCTCTCTCCCCTCGTTCGCTCGGGTATCGGAGAGGGACAACAAATCACTTGTGTGGCGCGATTTACACTTAACCGCTGATAGTTCGTGTTTATTGCGGAGTAAGCAGAGCTGTAGGGTGCAGGTGCATTTGTAGAAGCAGTTCTAATGTATTGCCTTTAGAAGTTATAGGAACAAATTGTTATTTTGGAGATTTACGCTTTAGCCGTGAGTAAAGTACATAGATGAACAGATTTTGTGGTAGAAATCAACTGGATTGTGTTATTGTTTGTTAAACAATTTGAAATTTAAGATTTAGTACGTTTTTGTGAGGTATCGAAACAATTTTTCTTGCTTTATTATGAACTAGCTTTTGCCCGCGTATTCGTTCTGCATTAAGTCCGTCTGTTGACGGACAGACAGAATGTAATGAGAATGTATGTTATCACTGTTCTATTCAACAGTTATCGCAATAGAAGGTATAGTTTCTCTATAACAGTCATCGCAATAGAAGATATGGTCCAAAATACAAATTTAAATAAACTCGGACCGAGCAGGCCAGTCATGGCCATAAGAATTCGATTATTACATTTCATTTCAGTTCTGTCATACTAGACAGAGTCCAGTTTTAGTGCACTTTATTATTTATCGTATACCTATTCTATTTAACCAGCAGCCGCGCTTCGCTCTCGTGGATTTTATAACAATAAAAACATAACTCTCCTTTTTTGCAGTCAGGTAAAAAGTAGCTTATAACCTTCCTTCAAGCTTCTAGATAAGATAAGACACGTCTTCATTTGCGTTAAACATAGTGTAAAGGTGTTATAAAATGGTTATAAAAAATGCACATCTCAAGTTACTTACACCAAATAAAAGATTAGAGCGTTCAAACACACAAACAAACTTATCCGCTTTATAATATTATAGTTTATAGATTATTTAGATAAATAATTATTTTGGCCCATGATCGGATAGTAATAATACAATTGCGTATATAAAAACTAACTGTCACCCTGTCCACTAGATTCCTGTGCGTTATGAAAACGATGTACCTACTAAGTTAACTCTTAACTAAGTACATTTACGATCAGTTAGTAAGGACTCTGTACTTAATTGCTATTTATAAACAACCCATCGCCTTTGAAACTGATTGGTTTACTATCTTTAATCTTTAAATTTTAGATTTAAATGTTGGACACGCCACCCATACGCACAACTTTTTTGAGAATACTTTCATTGTGCGTTCGGTTAAGGAGTAGAATTCCCTGCCGGAGTCTGTGTTTCCTGATAGCTATAACCAGGGGGTTTTCAAGTCAAGAGTGAATACGTTACTGGGTAAGCTTGCTTCATCTTCGACCACATCATCACTTACCATCAGGTGAGACGGTGGTCAAACGCGAGCCTCGAGAGATCAATAAAAAAATACCATAATATACAACGTGTAATTTAAAGGGTATATACATACCGAGTGCACGGCTTCTTTGGATGATAACAAACGATATGGCAAGGGTTTTATAATCCTATGTCTACATGTGTGGAGCATATTAGAAATTTCAATACATTGATACCAGAGACCGAATCTTTCAAATTAAGAAGAACGAAGAGAATTATCGTTTTATTGGCAAGTGACGTGGAAAGTGATGACCCTCATAGTGCTGTGACACGTTTGTTATTACTGGTATTCAAGAAACATATGAAACCAATAATTTGGGGTCAATTCTGTGAGTCACTTATGTGGAGCTGAAACTTTGCATAGAGACTCCATACCAGATGTTGTCTTCAGTCCTTTTGGATAGATATGGGGTTTCCGTTACACGTTGTATACTATATAAATGTAAATATGTATTTTCACTGACTTCACTGATCCAACACAAACAAAAATAGATAAAACGGAATCTTAAAATAAGTATCTAATTATAAAATATAATTACAAAATATAAAATTAGATGAAAAAAGCCAACAAAGGCTTAAACAGGAATAAAAATATTTATCTTGAACAAGTTTTTAATACTACATCAAAGAGTTGAGTTCCTTCAGGAAATGTTACTGTTTCATTGTAAGGAGATTCTTAATGAAATAACTTGCTAATTACTGCTTTAATCACTTAGAAGGCACTTAGCATTGTGAGTGTACATATTTATGTAAATATATTTGAGCTACTGGCGCGTGCTTAGAAGAGAAATGCTCTTTTAAGTACGTGTTGTAAGAGTTAAGATCGTCTCGATCCGTCAGTTTTGTGCATAACGTATTTTTAAAACGTCAAAATGATTGGAATTGATCACAGACGTAGTACGTTGCCGGGGTCGCGGAAATGTTTTAACGAGATCCCGCGGCCCCGGAACTTAAGAGCAGCTGAAGTAACGGTGGATTTTTAGTCAATAAAGTTTGACACTCCCTTCCACTCCACCTAGAGCGGGAGAAGTCATTCGATGATGTACGCACAATGATAGTATTCCCAAGTGGTTTTTTTGCGTATGAACGAGACGCTGATACGTTTATACTTATATAAATAATAACAAAATAAAATTATATTTAGTGACAGCGGCGATTTGCGGGTTGCAGGACGGGGTTGAACCCACGACCCAGTCAAGCACATTACTTTGTGTAGTATAAAATCAGGGCTTCCCTAACTGTGCATCGCGACGCCCTGGGGCTCCGCGATATTATCCCAGGGGCGTCATGAGCCGATCTTAAAGTTTTGTTTATATTTTTTGTTAATTATTTTCTTATAAAAAACTTAGTTGCTATTTGGAGTCTTTCTGACAATTTGTTATTAAGCTAGAACTAGAACTAGTAGGTGTATGGCAAGTAGGTTAGGGCGTCGCAAAAATATGGCAACTTCCCAAGGGCGTCACAGTTAAAATAAGTTTGGGAAGCCCTGGTATATATCATAACTACTGCTCTCAAATCGGTAAATGAAATCATTGTGAGGCCCGTGGGGTGGATTATGGCCCATTTCATCTCATAGAGAAGGCCTGAGTTCTAGCACTGGGAACTTTATACGCTGAATAATAAATTATTTTATTTTATTCACAGCCTGTGTTACAAAAGAAAATAGCCTAATATCACCAATAGGGACCAAAAATCCAAAGACATATTGTGACATCCACGAAACTGCACTAGACCCGTGGGGTGGATTATGGCCCATTTCCTCTCATAGAGGAGGCCTGAGACCCAGAACTGGGAACTTTATACGCTTAATAATAAATTATTTTATTTTATTCACAGCCTGTGTAACAAAAGAAAATAGTATAATGCCACCAATAGGGACCAAAGATCCAAAGACATATTGTGACATCCACCAACCTGCACTGGACCCGCGGGGTGGATTATGGCCCATTTCATCTCATAGAGAAGGCCTGAGTTCTAGCACTGGGAACTTTATACGCTGAATAATACATTATTTTATTTTATTCACAGCCTGTGTTACAAAAGAAAATAGCCTAATATCACCAATAGGGACCAAAAATCCAAAGACATATTGTGACATCCACCAAACTGCACTGGACCCGTGGGGTGGATTATGGCCCATTTCCTCTCATAGAGGAGGCCTGAGACCCAGAACTGGGAACTTTATACGCTTAAAAATAAATTATTTTATTTTATTCACAGCCTGTGTTACAAAAGAAAATAGTATAATGCCACCAATAGGGACCAAAGATCCAAAGACATATTGTGACATCCACCAACCTGCACTGGACCCGCGGGGTGGATTATGGCCCATTTCATCTCATAGAGAAGGTCTGAGTTCTAGCACTGGGAACTTTATACGCTGAATAATAAATTATTTTATTTTATTCACAGCCTGTGTTACAAAAGAAAATAGCCTAATATCACCAATAGGGACCAAAGATCCAAAGACATATTGTGACATCCACCAAACTGCACTGGACCCGCGGGGTGGATTATGGCCCATTTCCTCTCATAGAGGAGGCCTGAGTCCCAGCACTGGGAACTTTATACGCTGAATAATAAATAATTTTATTTTATTCACAGCCTGTGTTACAAAAGAAAATGGCCTAATGTCACCAATATTGCAATACACACAGTATACTATCTAATGAATAAGCGAACAGTGCAGATAGGTGAAGGGCTAAAGAGTGAGATAGGCTACTTTTCATGCTAGCAAATATAGTAATTACATAAAAATAATTCTACAAAAACATAACAGTATTTTCTGTCAGTCAAGTTTTCATCAGACTTTTTTGGACAGGTCCGTTCAAATCTGTGTGCTTCTTTCCTCAAAAGAGCACATAGACATGACCCTAGATGGTTCTCATAATTATGTTTAACCGATACGAATTATTTTGGCTTTAAATCTAAATAAGCATATTATTAATTGCATGGACTTTAAAAGAGACTTAAATATTTCAATTCATTTCATCTCCGAGTAAACAGACTATATTTAGCTGGAGCACTTATCACCCGCTAACGATGGCAGTACTAACTTCTCGGTTACGTAGGACCCCATCTGCTCCCCCATGGGGGTCGTAACAGACGAATGAAGCTGTAAATCACGGCGATGAGTAGCCCCGTCTCCCTTTATACTATGCGGTGTACCTAACTGTGGTGTAGACCTCACGGTGAGTGTGCTGATTATCACTTTGTTCATTTTTAGTTTCTGCCTGCGACTTTGCCCGCATTAAAAGTTGTTTCTATAGCAAAAAAGTGTTTTTTTTCGCCTTCCAGTCCTTTAAATATCTGCGCACGGTGTTATTGCTTTTATATTTTCTTTTTTTTACACTGCCTTCCGAAATTAAAGCTATTTTGGTTTTGTAGTGTTTTGATATGGAAGTCGGTTTTACTTTTTGTTAAAACGTTTTTTTTTCGTCGGTTTGTAATTTATCTAGTTACAAAAGCCAAAATGTCAACTACTTATCACCTTTTACAAAATATTGCTTTTCCCGGTGCAGAGCCGTTAATTTTTGAGGAGTTCTACTGGTACTTCACCATCAGCTCTAGACCATGTTCAGATAAATAAATGATAATGATTATGATCACCATAAGCATTGTGACGAGCATAAAGTGCTTAACATGCATATTCAAGTAATCGAATCGTAATCCACGAAGTACTTATTATTGAGTAGTTTCGGTGGCCATCTGTGGTCTTCATCATCAGTTCCACTTCCCCAAGTGGTGATTTTCGAGAGCAACTGCATAAGGTACTATTAGAAATACCCAAAACGCTATAGGTGTGCCTATAATATTTGAAGAGTTCCCTCGATTACTCCTGGATTCCATCATCAGATCCTGATTTCATAACAATGGGACCACCTAGAAAGTATACCTATTCGAACGAAAAAAAAAAATCCAAATCGGTTCAGCCGTCTTCGACTTATGAGGAAACAAACATAAAAAAAGTCCAAGACGAACTGCGAACCTCCTCCTTTTTTGAAGTTGGTTAACAAATACATTTTACATATACTATCTACAACAATTCAGATTTTGTATCTGATAGTCATTATCTCATGGTGCTGAGGTGATTATGTAAGTAACAACATTTGAAAGTTTCTAAAAGAGTTATATAAAAAAGGATTAATCCGATTTAAATGAGGTTTTCACTGTTGAAATTCTTAATCTCTCCTCTCCTTTAATTGGTCTGAGTGAATAGGTTTAATTTACCAGCGCGTAAGTAAGCACTCGGCCTGAGTAGCCTATTAAACTATTTATTGGCTTGGAACCGATTTCAACCACATAAGTAGGTACCTAGACCTAATTATAAATGAAATCAGATATTCAATGAAGCAGTCTTTATGATTATTTTTCGCTTTTTAGTGCAGCAGTGTTTTGTTTGATTTGAAGTCGGTTAAATTTTTAAAATTTTTATGCATATATAATAGTAGGGCTTAGAACAACAATGCATAGAAGGATAGTACGAGTGCAAAAAGTGAGGCAACTAAAACTTAGCCATTTTTGACTAACTTTGCTCGACGAGCCGTCAGTACTCAAGGTCACATTCTGCCGAACAGAGCTCGCGAGTAAATAATTTAAAACGACCGTTTGTAGAGTAAAGGGGTGTCATAGTCCTTCAGGAAAACAAAAAACGTGTAATCAAATTACATTTCACAAGTAATATAAAGTAATGTAAAATACTTACATTTTATACATTATATTTAAGTAAATCGACCATCAAACAAAAATTCTAATAACCTAATACTTATCGCAATTCAGTGTTGCTATCCGCGAGGAAAAAAATACCCATATTGATTTCTTTTGTGCTTATTTTTGTTTAAAAAAAATATAGTTTTGTCGGCAATTATGTATGCGTGAAACTAAACTATATTTATTTACAGCTTCTACCTACAGTGTTTTACAACTAAAAGTTACTGTTAGTTCGAAGAGTGGCATCATAAAGATGACAATTTTATTGATTAAGATTTTTTTCATTGAAGTAATGTTCTCAATAATATTTTTATATTTCATAAATACAACACGTACTTTTAATTGATATCAAACGAGATTTTTCAAGCAATTAATACATTTCTATAATATCATTATAACACATTATACATCAAACATTCTAAATGCAATAAACGATATCTCATTTCGTTTACCTTCCGTAAATATATGTCATATAAGTGTGTTACATGAAAAAACATCATCTTATTTAGTTTCATAACATAAAATACTTGATTTGATCCAGCAACATAATAGTGCGTTTTCCCATTTTTGTGGTAATGGTACTGGTAATGGTATCACTGAAAGCTATATTTGTGTACGTTTGAAGAACGTAGACACATTCGGCTCACGCACACAAGTGGACACACGAAATCGCTCGTGTTTTGTTCTAGACGCCTCTTCTATGCGTTGTTGTTCTAAGTAGTAGGGATTAGATCTATGAATAAGTATGGATACGACTGCTGTAAGGTAATGCAACGCTACTGTCAACGAGGCCTTAGGCTTAAATATTTAATTTTAATAACATGAAATATGAATCGTTTCGAGACTACAGTGTACTTACAAAATTATTTGGCTGTTAGCTGGTAGAGTCTCCACATACCTGAAAAATAATAAAACTTATTAATATGACTTGAAATTTATTCCAATTTATATGTTATATCATACAAGTTTTAAGGCAAGAGCAATAGAGATACTAACTTCATAAGCATGTATAACTTTTTATCCTTCTTTTTAATAATCATTTATGATTATTTTGATTATCTATATGTCTGTTTTCTTTTAATATTTTTTTTGTGATTTCGTGGACAAAGGTGTGGGTTACATGTGTAGTAACATAAATATAGAAAAGATTAAGTATAACAGTATATGTAATTGATGTGTTAATTTAAGAATCTATTGTTAAGCTTGGCATGTAACTGTTTTTTGTCCCTAATAAATAAAATAAAATAAAGAAGTCGCGCGGCATTTCACTCCCAAGGACTTTATCATGATAAAAATATAACCTTCTTTCTTATAACCTCCCTCAAGCTTCAAACTACTTCAATACCAAAATTTCGTCCTGTAACAAACTTCTCCGCTGAATAATTATAATGGTATACACTACGGGGGCTACACTTACAATCAGGTATGATCGAGGTTAAGAGCGGAACGGCTCATTCGGAAAAAAGAAATCAGGCGTTACTTTGCGGAAATAAATACGAAATTAATACTACAGAAAATACAAATATTTTACATCATTTTCAAGTCATGACGTAAATCAATCAAAAGACATAACTCATGACTATAGCAAAATATAGTAAAATAACATTTTAAATGCCTTTGAAATGACATTCTTCCTACAACCTACACTACAGTAAACACAATAGCACAAAACATTAACGTCCATAGGTCATGGTTGCTAACACATACACAGAAAAAGAACAGCCATTACACTACTAACGCCCCTTACAAGGGTAATTTATCAGCATAAAGCTATACTGCGCTACGCTGTGTAAAGCAACATTTATCTAAATCAGTCGTGCTTAGTAAAGGATTAGGGCGACGTAATCTTGTGCGTGTCAGTTTTGTTTTTCACACAAATATTGCCGCGATTGCGTGACAAACCGAACAAAGGAAGACAATTTGACTCAATAATAAAGATAAAGATATTTTATTTTGCAAATACGGGTACAAGTCATGGTGGTACATAATATAAATACAGAAACAGCCATATTTTGCCAATTACAAGGCATGCATAAGTACAGAGTTTATAATTAAAATACATGTTTACTATTCCATTACATTATATAATTCTAATTCATCATTCACTAATAATTATCAATGTTCAATTATTCGATTCATTCAAAACATAAAATAATACTGATTCATCACTCAATAATATAACTAATGTCACAATTTCTAATAGTTATTTAAATACATTATATAAAATAATCAAACAATTTCTTTCTCCAATAAAAATTCTTCAATCCTATTGTCGTAGGACCAATGTGTTTCTGTGGACTGTATTTCTGGTTTCTTAATAAAAACGATTTTCTATAATATAACTCCTTTTAATTACTGATAAGTACAGAATTACTCACAACGCGCGTTAGCTAGCGAGAGTTATGTAGCTCTTGCCATAAAGTAAGGAAAAACATAGACTAAAAATATGACTTGTGTGTTGCCATAAACACCTATAATAAACTTTGTCCACTAAAAAGTTCCTAAGCCTTTTTTTGAATGATGTCAAAATGTCCTTCCAATAACTTGGTATTTTGTTGTACATTACCGGTGCCATGCAACAGACGCCCTTGCGCACCAGAGTTGTTCTAGCTCTAAGGATACATAGACTACTATTGTCACGCCTATTCCGTGGAAATACGTCAGCCATTCGTGCGAAGCGATCCGGGTTTAATTTTACGAACACTGCCATTTCTAAAATGTACAAACATGGTAGGGTTAATAATTTATATTGTTTAAAATATGGCACGCAGCTATCAGTACTTTTCAATTTAAATATAGACCGTATGCATCTTTTTTGTGCCTTAAATGCAGTTTCTTTTTCTGTTGAGTTACCCCAAAAGATAACTCCGTATCGCAGATGATGTAATCCGAAACTCGAAACTCCGTATCGTAATGAAATTGAAATGAAGTGAAATACCTATTTATTTTGTAATATGGTTATAAATAACACTTTTACACACGTAATTTTTTGCCGTTTTAAGTTTAGCTAGATGAGGCCTATTGTCATTGTAGTGTAATTACGTTACTTTAATTTTACCAAGTTTAAAATACCGATTGAATCTTTTTTCCATAATGGCTAGGTACCTACTCACCTGATTAAAATCGGTGCCAAGCCAAATGAATGAGATTAGACATCCATGACTTGTATGTTTTGCTTTTTTAAGTCGTTTGTTTTGAAATCGGTTCTATTTCTGATCTATTATTTTATAAACATTTCACCATACTAAGAATTTCTCCTATATTGTAAATTTTCACAAACGCTCAGACCCGGACCAACTTTTTTTGTAGGCTATACAAATATTTGTCCCGGTGCGAGAACCGAATCCGCGACGCGCAACACAACCGCGGTTGGTGATCGAGATATGAGATTTATGACGGTTAATCATTGCGCCAACAGTATCGTCAAATTTTGCTTGCTGATATGATTCTACAATATTCACGTATATATCAAGTTTAATAGATAAATAAATACATAGAAGCGACATAGTATCGCGTAGCATAGTAAGTGATAAGCCCTATTCATAGGTCAAGCTCAATATCACGCACACAGTCATACATGCAGCTGTCTGCTCAAGTGTGTGTGTGTCTAATAAATCCAGGGAGCTCATTAGGGCTACCTCTATTGTGCGGAGACATATTGCCTGACACTTTGTGCTTCGCGGTCTGTGAGTGGAACCTCTTTACAAACGTTCTACAAGCGTATTGGTTTTATGTACAGGGAATGTTGTGATGTGATTCTTACTGGTTTTAAAGGGTAGATTGATAGATATACTTTATATAAAGACCTTTCCAGACGCCTAGTCGATACTTTGCGTGACCCAAGGGCTGGCTTTTTTGTTTTTGATAATAGGCTCGCGTTTGACCACCATCTCACCTGATGTGTCCGAAGATGGAGCACGCTTACCTAAATATAACCTATTCACTTTTGACTTAAAGACCGCCTAGGTTATAGATATCGGGAAACACAGACTCCGGCAGAGAATTCCACTCCTTAGCCGTACGCATAATGAAGGTATTCCCAAAATGTTTAGTGCGTATAGGTGGGATGTCCACCATGTAACGATGGCGCATCGCCGTTTGTCTTGTAGTCCGATGATGGGACGGGCTTGACGGAATTAGATTGTGTAATTCCATCGCACACTCCCCAAAATGTAATCGATAGAAAATCGACAGACTAGCAACTCGTCGCCGATGTTCAAGGCTCTGGAGCTTTGACTCGACCAGTGTATCGTTGCCATGAGTCTTTTAGCCCGTTTCTCAATAGACTCAAGCGCATCTAGTTGGTACTTGGCAGATCCATCCCAAAGATGAGAGCAGTACTCCATACATGATCGAACCTGGTCTTGATAGAGATTGAGCAGCTGTTCGGGTGTGAAGTACCGTCTGTCCTTTGCTAGGATTCCCAACTGTTTTGATGCTAGTTGAGCCTTAGCCTCGATAAACGGATCAAAATTGAGGGTAGAAGTTAGTGTTACCTCCAGAAGCTCAATACGATCGGTTATCGGCACGGTTACACCTCGGAAAATAGGAGCCGGTTCGAATTGACTCCTTTTTGCAGAGAAGACCTTTTTTACCTTGGACAGAGGTTAAGCATTGCCATACAGCGTGGCAATGCAGCCAGTCTTTTGGGCACATTACCAGTGGACAGCGATGCGCAGGAATTTCAGGACGCCATAATTTAGTTTAGTATATAGTTTAGGGTTTTTATTTAAGTGTTTATTTTCAGACAAGGACTGAACAGCTACAAAGAGTGTTAAGGGTTTGTATCGCAGGAGTTCGTGGCTAAGTTAAGCAACGATTGCCGAGGTCAGCCCGTGGATGGGTGACCGTCTTAACAAATCGAGTTTCATGCGTGCCTCGGAAAGCACGTGAAGCTCGTTCCCGGCTGTCATTTGAACATATTTGACAGTCATTACGGGTAGTTTGAAGCTATAGAATCTGTTACTGATCTTGCCAAGGGGTACGGTACGGTATCCAGCTCACAGGTAGATTGTATCTCCATGTGAAACACTAGTACTCAGACATCTGGCTAGACTGGAAGCCGACCTCAATATAGTTGGGAGAAACTCACTCAATCATTGTAGCTTTAATTTTATAATAATAATTATATATTTTAATAATTGTTTAGTTTAATAATTTGTACATCTTAATAATTATTTACTTTAATAATTGTATATTTTATAATTGTGTATGTTGGCGATATAATTGTTGTTTAATAATTGTTTTTGTAATTTTGATAACGTTTTGATTTATTTATATAAACTTTATGTACAATTGTGTTACATGGGCGGACTTAATGCAGCAAGGCATTCTCTACCAGTCAACCTTTGGGTTAAAAAAAACACATTGTGGTAGGTGTACGAGAAAATGGAATGAAATAATATATTTAATACTAATAAATATAATACTTGCTTTTTATTTTAATGCTGTAGTGAATACTTCGTTAAAGTGCCATAAATAAATAAAAGACTAAGCAGATTATAAACGTATTCAAGTAACTCGGATTAATTTTGTTTGTTACAGTAACTTATGCTGTGTTAAAAATTACTACACTAACAAGGCAGTCTAGTTGAATAAATTTATTATTTACTACACTAACAAGGCAGTCTAGTTGAATAAATTTATTATTATTATTATAGACGTCCTCCTTAATTTCGACAGCGGCGACTCCATGTAATTATAACCTCGCGTGTACCCTAATACAGCTTTAAGTACAGTCACAGCTAAGGCAATACAGTTAGTCAGCGAAATCAAAGGAAATAAAGGCATACGAAGGCTGAAAGCTTACATTACATTTTAGTATTATACAACTAAGCGCAAGACATAACTTGTCTTCATTGACAAGTTTCCCTAACTTTAGCTTTTAGTTGCTCAGTTAAACACATATTTGTTCGCATTTTTGTGTAGTGCAAATTCTAATTACCATACAAGACGAAAGGCGGTGCGCCATCGTTACATGGTGAAAATCCCACCCGCAAGCTTAAAACATTACGGTAATTTCATTTTGCGTACAGCTAATGAGTGGTATGTCCTTTCCAGAGTCTGTGTTTCCTAATAGCTATAACCTAGGAGTCTTTGAGTCAGAAGTGAATAGGTTACTTCCAGGTAAGCGTGCTTCATCTTCGACCACATCATCGATTACCATCAGGTGAGATGGTGCTCAAACGCGGGCCTATCTTTAGGACGAGCTCGCGTTAGACAAAATAACAAAAACAACTGCTATAACGTTCCCATCTAAGCTTTTATGAACAAATCTCTCATATCAATAATAAAAAGAAAACATTTTCCAAATGTTTGTATTTTCAATAAACATACCTATGGTCTAATTAGTTTATACCGAGATGTATACCGAGACTTTCGTACAAAGCTGAAAACAAAGAGCATCAAAATTAAATTAAAATAACTGCCATTCCTTCGGGCACTCCGAGTTGTAATTTGCAAATGCATTTAATTTATCAAAACAACTGTAACTAAAGTCGACACTTTCAGACAACCTCCACAAACAATTGCATACAACTTTAATCGCTGCAAAGCAAAGGCTCGGACTATAATCCAAACAATTGAGAAATTCTTTTGTATTCACTAAAATGCGTTACGTTTCTTTGAGCGTTGAGCTGAGCTCAAAGGGTAACAGCTTAAAGGCCGTTGAGCTGTCACTTTTGACGTGTATTGTGACGCAAAACTTGATGTGACATGTTGGTGACGGGTTTTGTTTGGGAATCAAAGGAATGGTGATTGGATTTGAATGGGATGGATTGAAATTTTTGAGTTGTGAGTGAGGTACATCCTTTTGTCTTTTTCCTTGTGTCCTAATCTATCAATAAACCGATGTCGTAGTAACTTTCAAAAATATATTAAATTGCGGTCTGAAATAAATATTTAATAATATTTACATTTCGTTATTTATTTATTCGAAACAATAAATACTTAGTTATATGTTGTAGTGGTACAGTACAGGTATTTCTGTTTTGGAGAAAAAAGACGTAATAGGAAATGTCTGATTCCTACTGACTAAAAACCCACCCCGTTTCTTCAGTTGGTGTCGCGTTTTGAGGCTGCGGTATCTCGTTAGAATATTCCCGCAATTTCAGACAGTAAAGGTAATGGACTAACATTTTGCAAATATCTCCTCCGCACCGTTCACAGATTAACATTAAAAACTCAAGAATTGGGTCAACATTTATTTAAAGAATATCTAAAATTTAACAATGTTTATAAAAATTACATTGAATGCGTAAAAAAAATGTGAACCCAGAAATACGTAAATCATAAATGTGAACAAATTAAATGTTCTATGACAATTATGTTAAACAACACATTTAAAATGTATGCATACCTTTGTATTTTTATTTATTAGCCTTTGCATGAACACACAACGCTTGTCCCGAACCATCAATACTAAAGTACCGTACAGAAACCATTTTACTGATTGAACCAAGTCTCGTAGCTCTGACCACAAAGCCGGTAACAGATTTAATACTACACCCAATTCTCAAATTAATCCTGACCATCAATATATAGCTGCCTTACATAGCGTTAGTCTAGAGCTTATAGTACCGCTTGCAGGCTTACAGCGAACCATTTGAGATCTGCCATTCAAACCATACTGTTTGCTTTGAGTATCAACGGAACATTTCAATGGAAAAAAAACGCCTACATTACCACGCCTACTGAATGTGCAAGTATCGTAGTGCAAGTAAAGCGGGATAGGAATGAGGTGTTCACAAATGTTAGAAGAATTAAGTGCAAGAAAGTTACCGCGTAGCACTGCTACGAAATTCGTAGCAGCGTAGCTTACGTGTAATAAGTGGCGTAGCAAACAAGATTCTAGTTTTTTCAATTGATCTTCAGCTTTATGTAGCTTTCATCGAGGTCAACCTTATATTACCGTAAGAAAACAGCCTCACTGCTGCAGCACCTTAAAGGCAGCAGCAACAGCTTCCACAAGACAATTGCAGTACGATTTTTTGCTCTATTTAGCGACATTGGATTGAGTCTTTGCTTTGTACTAACATAAGGTTGAATTGTTACACATTGCTTGTTTATTTTTTCGGTGGGATTATCGAACAAATCCTTCCACTCTACCCTAACTTACCCTATTCCTTCAGTTGCACTTGCGTTCTGGGGTCATTGTACCTCGTTAGAACATTCTTGCAATTCTAGCAGCAACACATTGAGCCTTAATGTACACTGCTGATTAAAAATGCTGCCAATAAAAAAGTAATATGATTACGCAGTAACATGAAATAATTATTTACTTATAAGTAACCTTCCACAATCTCTTAAAAATAAAACTCGCAAACAACACTGGCCCAATTTAAAATAACTAAAAACGATCTCAAGTATTTTTGTCATTTTTAACTAAATGTCATTTCAGTTATCAACTTCCGTCCTTTTTTAGATGTCAACTCTCCAGTGATGTACTTCAAAAGAAGCAGCATCATCATTTTTAAAAGCTTGTTAAAATATATTTCCTTATTTATAATAATGTTTGTCAAGCCTGGCTTGCCGCTGCACGTTTCATTTTCCTTGAAAATCTTGAAAAATATTTTTAATTTACTCACAACGATTATTTGGAGATCATGTTTTTCCTTAATAATGCTTGTTGGGGCTTTTTGGGCAATGTCTGGTAAATGTTTGCTAAATAATGGTTATGCCTTGAATTTGAAAGCAGCTGCAGATTACAACATTATTTTTTATTTTTTCCTGAGAATGGGCAACAATTGCAAATTAAAGGAAACTGGAATCCGTAATTAGTTTTGTTATCAGAATTCTATTTATTGTATTTCAATAAAAACTAAATGTGAATTTTGCGAGTTTTGTATGTATCATCATCTGTTATAAGTTTTTAAGCTAACATGGTCACTATCAGTATCATCAGAATATCGGAACTCGAAAAAAAAAAAACATGATAAATATCCCGTTTTCTAGTCTAACCGGAGGCAGCTTTGTATATAAGTGTTTTACATGAAGTGTCTGCCTATCTGACCTTTAGAACCCAGTAACTGGGTAACACGATACCCCTTCGAAAGACTAATGTCAGATTGTTTAGCTTCTCTCTACCCGTAACTAATTTCTAAGATGTAAAAATGACATCCACGATCACTGCTAAACGTGTTTTCTGAGACACTCAGGAATCTCGATAATTATGTCAAGATCAAGGTTAAAAAAGCCTATATTTATACAACGTGTAACGGAAACCCCATATCTATCCAAAATGGCTGAAGACAACATCTGGTATGGAGTCTCTATGCACAGTTTCAGCACAAAATAACTGACTCAAAGAATTGTTACCAAATTATTGGTTTCATATATTTCTTGAATACCAGTCATAACAAACGTGTCAGAGCACTACGAGGGTCGATAACTTTCCACGTCACTTGCCAATAACACGATAATTCTTTTCGTTCTTCTTAATTTGAAAAATTCGGTCTCTGGTATCAGTGTATTGGAATTTGTGATAAGTTCTACACACGTAGACTTAGGATTACAAAACCCTTGCCATATCGTTTGTTATCATCCAAAGAAGCCATGCAGTTGGTATGTATATACCCTTTAAATTACACGTTGTATATGTCTGTTAATGTATAAGTATGTGTGTATTTCTTACCTCTCTTAACCAATATAAAATACCACATATATAAATTCCTTCAATTTGTTACAGATGCTAGAATATGTTTATTACCCGGAAAATGTCGGATCAAATTCTGCGTTAATAATAAAATAGCTTTTCAAACTATGATTGTATTTTCTACACACGATTACATAATAAAATATTCAACGCCCGAGTTAGGCAACCAAATATTTCCAAACTGCAATTACCAGAAACCATTCAAAATTAAAACACAATTCATAACCACGGCCCAAATAATTTCGTTCCACAAACGAAGAGACAATACCAGTTAATGAACGCGAACTGTTACATAATACATTGTATATGGCGGACGCCGCGTGTGGCTAACTTTACACGGATTGTTAAAAAAACTCATTAAGAAAGGGCCGTTTCTTCCTTCATGCCCTTTTTTAATTTCCCTCATTTATGAGGATCTTGTGCGGTCGGCGTAGGCACCGCAATTATGTATGTGCGGTTCGGGTAATTAAAAATGTCTATATAAAGTAAATATGTATCTATGCATTAGCAGGGTACGTTATTCTATTTTGAAGTTAGGAAAAGATTAGCAAATTTTGGGTCTTTTATTCTTGGTAGGCTCACGTTGGACCACCATTTTATCTGATGGTAAGTGATGATGTGGTTGAAGATGAAGTACCTAAGCTGTTCTAGGTGTTACCTACTTACTCTTGACTTAAAGACCCCTAGGTTGTAACTATCAAAAAACAAAGTTCCACTCCTTAGCTGTACGCATAGTGAAAGTATTCCCAAAGCGCTTGTTGTGCGAAGAAGAAGATGGAAAAGAAAAGAAGAAAGAAAAGAAAGAAAAACAAGAAAAGAATTAGATTAATGATTATTTTTAATTTTCTCTGCTTTTCACATAGTAAGCAATGTTGAATCAGGCCTAAAAATTGTAGTAGCTGGCAAAATAATAGCGGCGTTTAAGTCAGATTCTCATAACATTTTAAAAATCTGTCATTAAGGCCGATAAACAGACAAAGCAAAATCATTTTTATACGTCCTTGAAAAACGTAACATCTATACTAACATTATAAAGCGGAAAAGTTTGTTAGTTTGTTTGTTTGTTTGTTTGCTTGAACGCGCTAATCTTCGAAAGTACTGGGTGGATTTGGATGAAATTTGGTATGGAAGTAGCTTGAAGCTTGAGGAAGGTTATAGGAGTTATGTTTTTATCGTGATCTACGTGAATCCACGGGAGCGAAGCCCCGCGTGAGTACTAGTTACTTTATAACCCTTTAATATGATCAAATAATAACATCAACTACACGGTACCTACTAACCGTACCACACCAAATTAAATCTAGCTTTAATAACTTTCTTAATTGTCTTTTCAATATTAATAACATGTATGAAAGCTTACATTATTAATTTTGTGCTTCTATATAGATATTGTCTTCAGCAAAGTAAAGTATATTATTAAAGAACCACAATAACCTACAAAATAATGTTTCTACCAGCAATTTGGAAGCCATTATTTTCGAATTAAATCTCTCTTCCCGCAAGCACATTTCTAAAAACATCGATATCACATTGCTTTTCTAAATATACATTGCCGACTGTACGACATTAGTGTGTCGAATGAATCGTGCAAACTACGCAATGTAACGCGTAACGATCGGAACAAACGGCACGAGGCTTTAATGAGATCGGAAGGGATTTATTGGGCAGTACAGGGGTAATGTATGACTTTGATAAGGTTAAATGTATATTAAATAAAGCTCGGAGCTATATTTTTGTTAAGTCGCTCAAAATTGTGTGGTCGTTTCAGAGAGGGTTACTTAATATCTCTTTTGTGGGCTCTAAGTAATACTTTCCTGACATCATTGTTACTTTTGATAAGTTTTCTGAAGTGCGGTTGATGGTTTGGAGATATTTTGCTGGCGAAGATAACTGGTAATTTTGTTTTTTTTAATTGATAATAGGCTCGCCATTGACCACCATCTTACCAGATGGGAAGCGATGATATGGTCGAAAATGAAGCAATCTTACCTAGAAGTAAGCTCTGTTCACTCTCGTCTTGAAGACTCCTAGGTTATACGTGTAGCTATCAGAAAACCAAGACTTCATTTCCAATTTATTTAAACTAAATACACCCACACCCACACACCCACACCCACATATACACACATCACATTACTGTGATCGGGGGCTTGATGTATGAATCTCTTACAGTTGAAATAATAATAAACATAGAACGACATGACATGGCGGCTTCATTATTTTTAATGATAGAGAACCATGAAGTTACTATATTCAATGGTGAACGGCGATCACGCAGATTGCTGAATAAACTATTCAGCATATTGCTGTCAAAATAACAGTTATAGCGTTGACAGAATTTTAATTACGCGAGCGATGTCAAATTATAAAAATTGGACAAGTACGAGTCGGACTCGCCCGTGAAGGGTTCCGTAGTAGCTACGCGAAATAAGAAATTTATATTTTTTGAAAGCGTGCTTTACCTCAAAACTGCTGTATGTGTTTAAACCAATTTTCGTTCAAAGATTTCACGACGTATTTATTTTTAGATATTTTACTCTATTCTTTAATAGTTAGAGACACATTATCTCTATGAAAATGTCTATCTTTCAAACGATTGACTTTGATAAAAAAATGGTTTACAAACCTCAATTCATTCATCATTTTCGAAGACATCCTACATGTATAATAATGTACGATAATTTTATTTTTGTTCTAGTTCCATGTATGGAGAGTTCTCTTATTGTTTTTTTTTTATTTTTGTACATATTGCGTAAAGCAGTTCACAGATTACATTCACCACCTTCCAAGTTCACATCCAAGGTGTGGAACTCTGCCAGCTTCTGTGTTCCCTGCCACATATGACCCGTCAGCCTTTAAAGCAAGAGTGAATAGGCATTTTCTGGGCTCGCTCGTTCGATCGTAGACCTCATCTTACACTTACCATCAGGTGTGATCGAGGTCAAGAGCGGGCTCATTCGTAATAAAAAAAACTGTGTAGTCGTAATAGTTTCGGAATAAAATGCCTGTGTCGAACAAACACACAAACAGGCATGACGAATCTATACGGGTTTCGTTTTTTTGCCATTCGGTTACGGAACCCTAAAAAGGAGGATTCATAAAAACGGCGCTCCAAGCGTATACATTAGAATTAGTCCCATGATACTTGGTAAGGCAAGACGCCAGGCTTTGCTCAGCAAATATCCTCATTTCTGAACAGAACGTTAAAAGCGGAGGCGAGCCCTGGAAAGCCTCACGACACACAATTTAATCCATCTATGTGACCTTACCTCTCAACCTCATTGAATCAACCTCGCCAGCTGCACTCAAACCTACACCTAAACACTATCAGAATAAGATCTGATTTCCTCTAACATCCACCGAGATGATACTTTATACAATTTTGAATCGTAATATCACTTCATAAGATTTCCTATCGTATTTCCGACTTGAGCGATATTTTTTCCATTTTTTTTTCTGCTGTATGCTTATTTGATCTTTTACTGATACCTAGTATTGGAAGCGCTTTGCAATTTCGCATATTTTCGATTTTAAGAGGAAACAATTTCAATTGTGTATTTGTAGATTGAGAGTTGTTGAGAGAAAAGAAACAGAAAAGTGCGCTGGTGCTTAAAGTATTGAAAATTTAAAATGAACTGGAAAATTTTTAGCTACAGTTTTACTTTCATTGAATTGCTTGAATCAACTTGGGATAAGGTTATCGTGAAATATTCTGACTATGCTAGCGATGTTATGATTGTTCTTTCATATTCTGTTTATTATAATCTAAGGCAGTCGGTGATCAACGGTACAGTCAGGAAAGTGATGGCTGTTTAATGTTATCTTTGGACATTGACTCAGCACTCGGCCCGGTACATACGTGGCCCAGTTATAATAATGTTACGCCAGTCGCTTAGTGAAGTACGTCGAGAAACTTCGACAGAAATCTAGAATATTCGAGACACTAACGCCATCTAGCGGTGAGTAGCAGTACTATGTATCTCAAGTAGCTTCTGGATTATTCTGGCCAGTATAGGCAGTGAGTCGATTTTACAAGAATGTTCTAGAAATCATAGACCGGGGTATAAATAGATCGTAAAGGAACGCGGACAGTCAGTCTTATTTCAAGATACGACGCGATATAATTCGAAGCTTTCAAGTGAATTTCAGTGCGATTTAAGTGTTAAGTGACAAGTATTGTACTGTGAATAACTGTGTTGATTTTTGTTTTGTGTTTATTTAAGTAAAGTGTTAATTTTGGTTTAAGTGGCGGTAATTATTTCTATCCCGAACCCCAGCTCGTAACAATAATAACTAGCACCTCGCGCGGCTTCGCTCCCGTGTACATTATCACGATTAAAACATAACTCTCTTTCTTTTGCAGTCGAGTAAAAAGTCTATAAAGTAGGCTATAACCGTAAAGCTACTTCTATTCCAAATTTCATCCAAATCCACCCAGTATTCTCGAAGATTAGCGCGTTTAAGCCAACAGACTTTTCCTCCTTATAATATTAGCATAGATGACCCAACCCGACCAATTTATTTATCTCACACCAGGTGTATGATAGGTTAGGTCTGTAAGGCTTATGAGGCTAAGAGTCGTAGGGACTGTTAAGATTGTAGTAGGTCTTAGTAGGATCTGGTAACTTATCACATATTTTCATGTATATCTTATTTTACACCTTTAACGTATTGCGACCTTACGTGATGTTTGTTAAGGGTGGATGTACAATGACTATACAAAGGAAAGAACAAAAAAGTAATGCCGCAATTGTGTGGAAATAACGGCTAGAAATGACACATTATTGAATGAATTATTCATATAAGGAAAATAGCGGAAAGCGTGAGGCAAAAAGAATTACGAGTATTATATAAAAAATATTGTACCACACTACGAACTTCTCATATATCGTGAGGGTAAATATTTATTGGCAAACCGGGAATCGAATACATAGCACGTAGTGCAACAGCCAATTTCTCAACCGATGCGCCAACTGTTTCGTTATAGTGTCATCAAGATTAGTGTATACGGTTGGTCAAGGTAGATTGCCAATCCGTTTGACAATATGTATTCCAGAGTGTTTACCAAAGCCATAAATCTAACCACTACAATCATCTGGGACAATTCCTAACTTCGTAACCAGCATAGTGATTTCAGCCGAATTACGTCCACTGATGGACAAAGGCCACCCATAAGTGTCGGCATATCGAACGGTCCTGTGCATCACACATCTAGCGAGAGGTAACTCCGAGCTAGTCTATTTTTTCCTCAAAAAAAAAAACTCACGCTCAACACGCTCTGGTCATGAAACACGACTGTAATAGGCTTCGCGCAGCATCCGAAAACCTAATCGCTGTCTGACCTCTTTCTCAAAGCCAAACTAACCTATCTAAGCCGTTAATCCTAGGTAAATATGTCTACAAATCCAACGTAACTTCATTACATGTACAATTCGCTTCGGTTGCTCCAAAACTGTCCAATTTCATACATCCAATTACACAGAAATAACGTTCCGAACTATCATTGTCATACGTTCGTCGTATACTGTCGTATTATGTCATATAACTTCACTTCTCGAACCTGTAATTAATCCTGGCAACTGACTTCAGATCCCACCTTTAAGTTTGAACTAATTTGTTACCCGGCCGTTTTAAGATGATCTCCGGAGCGTTGGACGGGTTTGAGGTGAAGTGTCGGTTAATTTGGTTTGGTTATGTTAGCTATTTTGCAATCACATCATTCGTCATCATCTGTTTAGACTTTTTAGCTGGGTACTATGGAGCGATTGCCTATTTGATTCCACAACCCAGTGTCTGAGTAACAAGATATCCCTTGGCAAGACTTGTCTGACTTTCTGGTTTCTATCTTCCCGCAACAAGTGTCAAATGTATAAATAGCAGCCGGGACCAACCGTTTATTTAGCTTCCCGAGGCACGCAGGAATCCAGATATACTAGGAATATCACCCATACACAGAGCGGCCTCGGAAAGCGTTGCTTTACCTTAAAGATCAACCTGGAAGGCTGTTTTTATTTATCGACAAGAATCAGAATATTTATTAGTGAAACATAGGTAACAAGCTCCAATGAGTGTCTAGTGAGTAATCAATTAAATTACTCATAGCATCGTACCATTTTTTGTTGAACTCTTACATTTTTTAAGTATTTTCTGTACCGCTATTTAGCTAAAAAATTGGCCAAGTGTGAGTCAGACTCGCACATGAAGGGTTCCGTAGTAACTACGCCCAATAACTTTGTTTTTCATAGTGTTTGTATGAAATACAAAGTTATATATTTTGCGGTTTTAGAAAATGTCTCAAAAACTACTGACCCGATCTCGTTCAAACTATTTTTTTTTAATAAGATCTACAACATAATTTTTTCTTTTTAGATTTTTCACTCCATTATCATAGAAGTTAGAGGGGGATACACACTTTACCACTTTGGAAGCGTATATCTTTTAAACAATTGACTTTAAGAAAAAGTGGTTTTTAGAAAACTCAATGTCATTTTTAAAGACCTGTCTATAGATACCACAAACGTATAGGTTTGATAAAAAAAATTGTTTCAGTTCTATATATGGGAAGCCCCTTTAATTTTATATATTTTTTAAATTTTTAATAAATGTCTGGAAGCGGTTAACGGAATACATCTACCTACCAAGTTTCACATGTATAGTCTTAATAGTTTCGGAATAAAATGGCTGTGATATACGGACGGATAGACAGACAGACATGAAGAAACTATAAGGGTTCCGTTTTTTGCCACTCGGCTACGGAATCCTACAAAGTCTGCTGAATTAGTCCCCAATAACCAACAATTACTTGCTATTTGGCTCTGTCCCAAGCAAACTCTGGTGTAAAATGAATCTGCATAAACAGGAATATTCGGAACACGCCCGTCCAATAATTTTAAGTCCTTGTTAGTAAAAACATAGCAGCCATTATTCTCCAAAGGAGAGAGGTATACAGCAGTGGTGCCAACTCATTGTATTAGTTCAAAGAGTGAAATATTAATTTATTTTAGAATAGAATATTCTATAACAATCATGCCGCACACATGGGCCGGTCTTTAAGATTAAGTATGTTTTTTTTAATTTATATATATTAAGACAGTTTACATTTGGATACATCTGGGGTCACGGCAGTGCCCCCGCCAAGTCGAGCAAAAAAGCGGCACGGCCCGTACCATGCTTTTCTCGTTCAGGCCATTTTTGACCCCCTATAACTTCGTTGTTAAAGATAAAACTAGAAGCCTAAATTTTCAGTAACCAAGCCGACATTGTATAAACACGGTATATTTCAAATTTCATTCAATTTGAACTGGTAGTTTAAGAATTATAACGAGTCAAAGTTTCTTAATTTTGTCACTCACTGACTGACTGACCGATCATCAAAAGTCTAAGGCACTTCTAGCAGACATAGAAGCTTCAAATTTAGAATACAACTAGCTTTTTCCCGCGGCTTCGCTCGCGTGTAATTTGAAAACTATCCCACGAGAACCTTACCATATCGGGATAAAACTATCCTTTGTCCTTCCCAGCCCCAAGGGTCCTAAACTATTCCCATGTCAAATTCATCTAAATCGGTTCAGCGGTTTAGTCGTGAAAAGGTAACAGACAGACAGAGTTACTTTCGTATTTATAATATTAGTATGGTATCTCTGTGCCCAATTTCATGCTGATCCTTTCAGCAATTTCGAGGTTAATTTATAACATAATTACAGATACTTAGATCCAAGACCTAAAAACTATTAAGAGATATCAAATAATAAACCTATATCATAATTATATGAATAAGATAAAAGAACTGTTCCTTTCACAGAAAACACTACGATGTATTTTTTTTATATAATATATTAAGTTGGTTAATAACAAACGAGGTATAATTTTATTCTAACTGCAAGCGTAAGCGACCTGTCTGATCTAGGTTTATAAAAACGTGTTTCAGGTACCACTGTAGGTACGCACCTTGAATCAATAAACAAAACCTCTTTAATACAAAACAACTCCGACTCATCATCATCTCATTGATCTAGATAAGATTCTCAAGAAAGCACAAACTGCGCAATTCACCTTAATTTAAGTAAAAATGTACCAACGAAATGGTGTAGTTCATTAAACTTTGGTGCTATTAACACCGCCCACTTATATTAGTTTTAGCACAGAGGTTTGTTTCTTTAAACGCTAAATGTTGAGTTTACTCAAAGTACCGACATCTCGACTCATTTGGCTAGTGGGAAGTTAGGTGTTAAAATGTCTCAGATTCAGTTGTTTAAGTTTGGAGGAAAAAAGTTTGAAAGAGCACTACACACAACATATTAAAAATACCATATTAATACATTATCGAATTATTAATATCGAGTTAGCGACATATTTGTAAAGCATGTATTTTATGATTATTAATTAAATTATTTTTAACCATCAGTTAAATAATCATCATTAACAGAATAATTGGCTTAATGGATGCAATAATTTAAATTGGTTTTTAAAAACATATATTATTGAAATTATCGGACCCTTTACTTATGTAGTTTTGTCTGTCTGGCTTTTTCTTTATCCGCGCTTATCTATGCACGGACGGCTGATCCAAGTTAAATGGGACTTACACTGAAAGATGGAGGAGGTTATAAAGCAACATATAGTTTTTTATCCCGGAATTCCCACGGGATTAGTTTATATACGGGAAAAGTCTCTGACGCCAACGAAATCGCGCCCACATCTAGTTGTCAATTTAAAATTGACAAGAACTGGAAGTGAATATATCACGTTATCAGCGTTTTGATCTGAAATCTCTTAAGCACGTCCTGTATTGAACGATTTGGAAAGTGAAAGGATATTTTTTGTACATCGAGAGAACTTATAAAACCTGTAATAAGACCAAAGCATTTCGTTTTTAAGTTAACGAAGTCAGAGTATTTTTGATGCATTTTTTTAAATAGAGGTGTCACTTAAATATAAACTCGCCAAACATTTATGTTTGATGGCGAGAGGCGCTCTTTATATGATAATGGACCACTCTAGTTCTACACAATATAATATTGCAATATAAACATATATCTATATCTATATATCTCACAGTTTTTGAGTATGTCAAATGTATATCTCTTTTATAAAACAAACGATACATATATAGTGACTGCGATATCACAAACTAACAAAAGCAATTTTGAGTTTTGGACATACGATGATGAGAATTGTCCTTCAGTTCAAAATAGATTTTAAATATCTAATAGCTTCTGGCCGCGATTTCATTCGCGTGGGAGCGGTTTCCGGTGTAAATCCCGATCCTGTGGGATTTTCGGGATATAAAGTAGCCAAATTTTTGAGGTCATCGGAAAACTTGAGGCTAGAGGTACCGAGTCACTCCACCAATTTCTTTGGTAAGTTGTTCGCAGCTCAAGCAGTACGACTGTGGAATACTCTTCCCGTGTCAGTAAGACAAACACAAACCCTTCCTTCTTTCATAAAGATGGTAAAAGATCTCTATCTCTCTCTTTAATTTGTTACTATTTTTTATATAACACAGCTTTGTTCCTTTTATGTATATATATGTATATTGAGTATGTAGGTTATCACTTATTTATTGTATATAAGTGAATAGTACACCATGGACTACCCGCGTATTTATTTTCTCCAGCTGTGTCAAATCCATCCAAAGGCTGTCTGTAAAAGATCGCTTTTAGCGATAAGATCGCCCATTGTAACACCCTTTGTAGTTTTTAAGTCCTTATTTAATTCTGTTATGGTGTGCAATAAAGAGTATATCTATCTATCTCTGTGTTATTCCAGGATGTCAACTATCTACATACCTAATTTCATTCAAATTCGTTCAGTCGTTTTTGCGTGACAGAGTAACAAACATATATCTGTTTATCCTCACAAACTTACGCATTTTTTTAATGTTTTTTTACGGATAATAGCCTGATGTTTGAGCACCATCTAACCTGATGGTAAGTGCCCCGCGACTTCGTCCCCGTGGAAAAGAAAATCCCCCGATTTTGAAACATTCTTCATTACTGCTCCGCTCCTATTGGTGTTAGCGTGATGATATATAGCCTATAGCCTTCCTCGATAAATGGGCTATCTAACACTGAAAGAATTTTTCAAATCAGAACGGTAGTTCCTGAGATTAGCGCGTTCAAGCAAACAAACAAACAAACAAACAAACAAACAAACAAACTCTTCAGCTTTATAATATTAGTATAGATTAGTGTTTATGTATGAATCAAGGAAAAACTAAAATAATTTTCAATTTCGTTTTTTTTATTATAGTAGGATCGCGTTGGACCACCATCTCACCTGATGGTAAGTGATGATGTGGTCGAAGATGGAGCACGCTTGCCTAGAAGCAGAACTATCTACAAAAAGGAATGAGATCCCATAAAAAAACAATACTTGTCAAAAAACCAAGTCTCACAACTCAATTCTTTTACCGTAACAAGTTCTGAGATCCATGTAATACCAAGTCGGTTATTCGATTATTCAGTCCCTACTTAAGGGACCTTCTGTCTTAAGTTGTTACGTAATTATCTAACCTAACAACATCTTATAGTGACCATATCACTATTAAAAATCTTTAACGCTTTAAATAAATAGATTGACTTGGCAATCGTACTAAACAATCTAATTTATATATGTATTACTTGTGAGATATATTGTGTTTTCATGTGATGGCATCCTTACCTTACCTCTCCTTTGTTTACCAATATCAGTATAAGCAAAAGAATTATTGTTATTGTACTTAGACTAAGATCTGGACAAGTTTGGCTTCTTAATGAAGAAAACCAGCAGTCCTTATTGCGAAGCTTGTGGTATTCTGGAAGATGTCTAGCACTTGTTGGTGGAATGTATTCGATACAGAAGAGAAACATTAATAACCAAATTAAGAATAAAGTTATTGAATCAAAACATTGGTGTATTTCAAATTACAGTAAACATGCTATAAAAATTTATAAATTAATCTGTCGACTAAAGAGAACCTAATGATTCCTGTTCCGTGCTTCTCTCTTTTTAGGGTACGATGAGGCTAGCATAATCATGTTTGATAAAAAACCTCTAAACATTAAACAATAAAGATAAAATATATATTATAATGGTGATAGATACATACTCTTTACATCGCAACAAAAACAAATACGGACTTAACTATTAAAAAGTGCAATATAATGTACAATGAGCAGTACTATCGCTAAAAGCGATCTCTTACAGACATTTTTTATTTATGAAGTTTTGCATGAAAAATTTAAATTGGGGTCATCTAAGCCAGATTTGATTGAAGACCTGTTCGGAGTCAGCTTAAAATGGTATAAGGTTAAATATCTATAAAATGGTAATAAATTATATTCTATTCTATAAAACTTGCTGGCCCCGGGAATTTAATTCAGAATATTCCGCGTTTTAATTTTCATAAACAAGACAAACGAGAACTAAAAACAAAACTGCATAAAAATACGAAGAAAGTAATTGTTTACAAAGTTAAACTTGTTTTCAACTCCAAGACAAATATTGTTCTTAACTTTAAAAACTTCCACAATAAGTGTTGGCATTTCGTTTATATTACAGTTTTATTGCTGAAACATGATGCTTCGGTCATTTGGGAGTAAAATTAAATGTAGGATCTACTTGCAAGTAGAGGGAGCTCTTCTACTGAGTTCCCAAGAACGAAGTGATATATTCCGTAGTCAGTTTTATTTGAAAACAAAGAAAGCAACACAGATTCGCGCTCCCATGGGCAGGGCGCCGTACTATAAACCGAAAAAAATGTAATGTCGGAGTGTATATACAACGTGTAACTTAAAGGGTATATACATATCAAGAGCACAGCTTCTTTGCATGATAACAAATGATATGGCAAGGGTTTTGTAATCCTATGTCTACATGTGTGGAACTTATTAGAAATTTCAATACATTGATACCAGAGACCGAATCTTTCAAATTAAGAAGAACGAAGAGAATTATCGTGTTATTGCCAAGTCACGTGGAAAGTTATTAACCCTCGTAGTGCTGTGACAGGTCTGTTATGATTGGCATTCAAGAAACATAATTATGAAACCGATAATTTGGTATCAATTTTTTGAGTCAGTTATTTTGAGCTGAAAATATGCATAGTCTCCATACCAGATGTCGTCTTCAGCCCTTGTGGATAGATATAGGGTTTCCGTTACACGTTGTATATTACACGTCTATAAGATACAGCCCTCTCAGACATATAGACTAAAGGCGTAGGCTTAGTAATAAGGTCCTATTTGTACCTTTTGAATATGGAACCTTGTTTAACCAACTTAAAAAACTGATTCTTATTTCAACCGAATGCTATTCTTTGGATGTTTATTCAGTGATCATTAGACTGAAAGCCGACCCCAATACAGTTACATGGTTAGCTTCTAGACTAACCAGATGCAGCTGAGTATCTGGGGGCACGGCAGTGCCCCCGCCAAGTCGAGTAAAAAAGCGGCACGGCCGTACCATCCTTTTCTCGAAACAGTTCAGGCCATTTTTAACCGACTTCTGAAAAAGGAGGAGGTTCTCCATTCGGATGTTTGTTTGTTTTGTTTTTTTTTATGTTTGTTCGGGCATAGCTCCGTCGCTTGCCAACCGATTTGAAAAATTCTTTTTTTTGTTGGAAAGGGTATACTTCTCAAATGGTCCCATGAATATTTTATCGAAATCGGACAAGCCCTTTCTGAAAAATCAACAAAAGTCTAAAAAAAATATTTACATTAATGATCTTTTCGTTTACTGTGCATTGTGTTTTCTGTTCGCGCGTTTTTATTTTTTTGTAGTTGACATTTTGGCTTTTATAACTAGATTAATTCCAAATTGACCCACTAAAAAGCGCGAAAATAAAAAACATTTTTGCAAAAAAATAAAACCGACTTCCATATCAAAATACTACAAAGGCAAAAATAATTTTAATTTCGGAAGGCGGTGTGAAAAAAAAGAAAATACTAAACCAATAACACTGACTACCGAAATTAAAATTATTTTTGGCTTTGTAGTGTTTTGATATGGAAGTTGCAAAAAAGTTTTCGACGCCCTATAACTTCATTACGGATAAAACTAGAAGCCTGAATTTTCAGTAATCAAGCAGGCATTATATAAACACAGTATATTTCAAATTTCATTCAGTTTGAACCAGTAGTTATAGAATTATAACGAGTCAAAGTTTCTTAATTTTGTCACTCACTACTGACCGATCATCAAAACATCATCTAAACAATCTAATTTATATATGTAAATATTACTTGTGAGGTATATTGTGTTTTCTGCGATGGCCGAGCCAATCTATTTATTTAAAACGTTAAAGATTTTTAATATTGATATGGTCACTATAAGATGTTGTTAGGTTAGATAATTACGTAACAACTTTATACAGAAGGTCCGAATAAATTAATAACCGACTTGGTTACATGGATCTCACAACTTTTTACGGTAGAAGAACTGAGTTGCGAGACTTGGTTTTTTTGACAAGTATTGTTTTTTTTTAGTGTTTTCAATGAGCGGCTGCTTATCTGACCTTCACAACCCAGTAACTGGGTAACACGATACCCCTTGTCCAGACCAGAGTTAGGGTTTCTGACTATGCGTAACGATAGTCAAAAATGTTCACTTGACAGCCGGGACCCACGGTTTTACATGCTTTCCGAGGCATGAGGGTATCACAAAACCAACTTCCATATTCTGAGGTATTACTGAAACATTCCTTAGAGAAAAAAAACAGTATTTGCCCGACCCGGAAATTGAATCCGACACCTCATACTCAGCAATCTTGCTTACGATCACTAGACGAACGTAGCACTCAGTATGATTGTCCCTACTAGAAACAAAAAATGAGGGAATATATTTTGTAGGTGCTCTCCGAGGAAGTATACCGTACTATGAACCGAAAAACAAAATCTCGCATATTTTGTTTGTACGTTACGTTTTCGTTTTTTCGTCCCCTTAAGAGCTTTTACCAGCGTATATTCCAATATTTCAGCTATCTACGAAACATTCAAATCGTCCATCCATCCTCACAAACTTTATTAAAGAAAGAAGTAAGAATAGTCGACAAAACTAATAACACATCTATATCCGTTTGTAGGTTGGTATATGGCTAGTTTTAAGATTCCAAATTATCTTAAGACTTGTCTTTCAAAAGAAACGAAAATGAATGAAAAAGCTTAAAGTTTCGCAACCCGATATTGAGACGTAGAGGAGAGCTATCTCTTGGGACTTCATCCCTGATGCTTCGGGGACCGCCAGTAATTGGCTGTGTAATAACCGCGCCACCAACTAGGTCAGCTCATTCGGGAAACTTCATAGACGCCGAGTTGGGCATGGCATAGTGCTTTTCCTTTTTTGACTTTTTTTCTGGTGAGACGAATTTTTTGGTTTGACGCGGTGGCATTTTACACGACTGTCTATAATGTTATATTTTTAGAATGAATCTTTGTGTGTAAGTGAGGGTAGTCGCACGAGTCAAACTTCAAGGTTAAGCGATACTTACTGAGGTCGATTTATAGGTGGGTGACCATCTTAACATATCAAGGTTCTTCTGTGTCTCGGAAAACATGTCAAGTCGTTGGACTTGGCTGTCATTTGTACATCTTTGATAGTCGTTACGGTTTGTTAGTCAGAAAATCTGATAGCAGTTTTGGCAAGAGGTACCCAGCTTTTTAGTTTTGATCAGATAGGCACTTGATCTAAACACTAATACCCAGCTGCGTCCCTTTAGAAGCCGATCCCAATGGGAAAAATCTATACTGATGATGAATCTGTGTATTAACTAATTTAATGGTACATGAAGCTACCCGAATCTGTCAAATTTTCCCAATCAATCTTGAACCTAATTTCTTTAACAATAAAGTTGAAATCTATTAAAGAAATTTGACAGATTGTTGTAGCTTGATGTGCTGGCGTCTGTATTTGAGAGTTTCTAATTTTTTTTTTTTTTTTTTTCGGAATAGTCTCGCGTTTGACCACCATCTCACCTGATGGTAAGTGATGATGTGGTCGAAGATGGAGCACGCTTGCCTAGAAATAACCTATTCACTCTTGACTTATAGACTAATTGAAATTATTTGTAAACTATCTATAATTTTACGTTAGGAATATAAGATTTCAGATGATTTATTGCGTTATAATTCCTTATCTATCTAAAATGTATAAACACGGGAAATGGTCGCGGTGATAATTAATGAATTTTGATTCCTCCATGGTTTATCTAAATTATTGGTTCACTATCATCTTTCAGCACTTATTTTATTTACTTGTACAACGTTTTCTTCTTATATTCTATTCTGCCAGAAATCACAGCATCATTCACTCATTCTTTTCATATAATTCTTCTACCTCTTAATCTATCAATCCACATTATGTCTTAAAACTGATTAAAGAGCAGCACAAACGATTATGAACAAGAACAATAATTAATTGAAACGGCTGTAAGTTCACAGCACATGCTCATAGCGCTCTAATTGTAGAATAAACAGCGCAAGAACAAAAGTGAAAACGTAGCAAAATACAGCTAAAGGAATCGTTTAAAATGCAAACCTCATGTTTAAAATAAAACCTTAGGAGTCCGCAAACACTACGAGGAAACAATGTTACAAACGGAAAACATACGCCATTCTATTTGCGACCGTCTCCGGGAATCCAATAACATACATTACAACGCGATACCAACCTTAAAATCACCCTTTAAAGCTTAAACTTCAACAGCAACATATCTTCTTTGAACCTATGTATTCTAAACTGAGAACACGCGTCTTTCACTGAAAGTTTTTCTCTCTTTTCATCTAATTTTACACAGTTTAGAACCGTATCTCTATGTTTTAAAGTCTATTTTTGCCTGGGACCGTTTGTACGTAAATCAATATAGTTAGGCTGTTAGCAAAGTCTGCACAATTCAAACTGCAAAATATTTCATAAGGTCGTAAAGTTGGTATACATGTTTTATGGACACGGCACTATATTTATGTGTTGTCACTGCTGTAAAGTTTACGTCATGCGTTTTATCTCGGCAGCGCTTTAGGGTGTATTTTATGTCCCTAAATGTATTGTGAATGGCGGAAAAGCGCCAAAATATGAGAGAATTACAAACACGGATGTTTGGGCAGTAATTTCACTGCTGAAGTCTTAATAACTTTTATTTATAAGTGCAGAAGTTTATATTGTTTCGCGTTGTTTAAATATGATATAAGTTAGATTTTTCCTGTGGAAGCGGAGAACTTTTAAACATGAATTATTCTTCAACTTTGACATAATTAATGATCTCATCGAGGCGGCATAAACAAAGTGAAATATGAATAATGAACCGTGCGTACAGCTAAGAAATCCCCACCAGAGGAATTCACTACCAGTTTGTGTTTCCTTAAACATAGTTATAGCCTGGGAGTATTCTAGGTAAACGTGCTTTATCTTCGACCATATCATCGCTTACTATCTGGTGAGATGGTAGTCAAGCACACACACACACACAGACACGCACACACACACACCCAATTACGCAGATACACTCAAACTTACACAAACATACACGTTTCGCTTCTCTTTCAGTTATTCTCTATACCTTCTAATGTTACTTTCTGTTTGTAATTTATTACATAAAAATTGAAATGTGTAATAATGTTTAACGTATTCCCGCATTAATTCCAAACTCGTTAAAATTCCGGAACAAAAAGTAGGCTATGTTGTCTTATAACCTCCTCTATCTCCCAATGGAAGTCCCATTAAAATCGGTTCACCCTTTCCAGAAATTATAAAAACAGAAAGACAATATAATGTTTGTTTGAGTATAGTGTAATTTATATTTTATTTATATTGTATTTATAACGGAATTATAGACTTATTAACTTTTTTGGATACCGCACACCGCCACAAAGTCGCCAGTCTTTTAGGCACTTTACCATTTTAGATAATCGTTTGTTTTTTTTTTTTGATAAAACTACAACGAACAGAAAAAAAACAAGACAGCGGCGTTTACCCTAAACAAAACTCAATGTTTTTAATTATCCAAATGAAATAATGAAATAAACGGTCCAATCTGCAAAAAGCATCGCCACTTTCAGAGAAACAGAACCGACCATCAATTTAAAGAAAGTAATGTCTTGGGATGGGACGCAGCTGAAAAGAGACATCCCTCACTGAAACTCCCTCAGTATCCATTATCCTGGAGGCATAAAATGGGGGATTAGCAGTAAGCTCCAGTTTTAATACTATACTGATAGAAACGTTCATTAAGTCCTTACTGTTACAGTGAAAAGGAATCGTGAGTTTGTTTGTGTGGACGATTTTATGGTAGGCTCATGAAATTCAGCGTGCATCGTATCTGAAGTGAAAGAAACACATCATTAAAACATTAATTAACGGTACTTATGAGTCTACTTAGTGACTAGGTACTCTGAAATTATTTATTAGCTTATATGTATTAAGTAGGTACAACTACTTTTTCGAAAAGAATATACACTAATATAACCCTCCCCATTTTAATTAAAGCTCGTAAAGTTGTCTGGAAGATATCCCTCTCAGCGATAATTTATTTTTATTTTAGTTTATTTTATTGGGACATAAAACAGTTACATGTTATAATTTTGGTAAATATCAAACTAGTGTAATAGAGGTAAACATGTAACCCACACCAATGTCCGCGGAATAAACTATTAAGTAGACTTAGAACAAAATCACGCATCCGGAGGCGATTTGGGTTAGTTAAAATAAGTAGTAATTATTGTGCAAGCAATTGAATAGCCATCTTTTTAAATTTTGATTGAGATAATGAAAATATATCAAGATCGAAAAAGTGTGTGTTATCGTTTAAGAGACGACGGAGGGATAATAAGACCGCCATTGTAACCAAATTTTTTTACAATACTGTTATTTAAGTATGATACAATTATTGGTGTGCAATAAAGTATATTCTATCGATCTATCTACTAGGGTGGTAGTTAGGCTCGTGGCTAAAAACTAACTGCCGCACTGGTCAAGGTTAAACAACCCCTGCCGGGGTCAGTCCGTGGATGGGTGCCCATCTTGATATATTGAAGTCTTCTGTGCCTCGGAAAGTACGTTAAGCCTTTGGTCCCGGCTGTCAGTTGTACTTCTTTGACAATCGTTACGTGTAGTCAGAAGCCAGGAAATCTGACACTTATAGTCTTGCCAAGGGGTGTCGTGTTACCTATTACCCAGTTACTGGGTTGTGGAGTCAGAGAGGCAGTCGCTCCATGTAAAACACTAGTGTTCAGTTGTATTCAGTTGACTTGAAGCCAACCTTAGTATAGTTAGGACAAAGCTTACCAGATAGAGATGGGTGGTGACTTTTTCTCAGAGAAAATCATCAAATTAATGACTCTTTCATCCTCACAAACTTTCGCATTTATAATATTACGTAAGTATATTAAGTAAAACTAAGATGTTAAATACTCCTTCCAGGAACGGACCTGTACTTTAATATAATAAATTCAAAAGCTGTCCAGGTGTGAAGTATCGCCTCACTTTCTGTAGAATGCCCAGCTTTTTGGCTGCAGTCTGAGCTTTAGACTCAATGGTTGAGCCGAAGTTGAAGTCAGACGCCAACTCCATGCCCAAGAGCTCCAGGCGGTCGGTAATAGGTACAGATGTACCTCTGAAGGTAGGGGACCATTCAAATTGACTCCTTTTAGCGGAGAAGAGACAAGCCTGTGTTTTTAAAGCGAATTTGACCAGATTGTCATCGCCCAATTGGGAAACGAGATTTAAGGTCAAATTCGTTTGCTCTACCATGGCCTTTCTAAGACCGGCTATTTCGTCCCTACCAGCTCTAGCACTGGACAAGTATCTCTCTGAGACTGTTTTTTTATTTGATTTGTTTATCGTAGTGATAAACAAATCAACATAATAAATCTTAGTCTTACTTATCACGTTTACGTTTATCACTAAAACAAGCCAAAATAAAAATCAGCAAACATTTCAGACATAAAATCTTACGCAAGCGCTATAAATTATATGTCTTCGAATAAAGTATGTCCCATCTTCACACATAGTTATCTGTGCAGAGTATGTGAATACATGAGGCTTCTTTTACGAAGATTGTACGGTACACGACAAAGTTTCGACAAGTCTGGCAAGATGGCGCCAATCTTTCACAAAGTTTAACGCTCAACAATACCTCAAAAAAATAACGTATTTTACGTAAGGCGTGTACTAGCGACTTGTGATACTAAACTTACCACATTACTTCTAATGTACAGTATTATATTTATAGGTGTTGTAACGATTGGGTCTAGGTGGAAATGGCCATATAACTTTAACATTTTGGGAGAAAATAAAGCGCACAGGAAGGTACTTTCTTACACCAATTGACCATACACCATTTTATGAAAGCCTAAAGCATACCATTCGATTTTTTTTTTTACTGAGGGTCTTTGAGTCAAGAGTGAATGGGTTACTTCTAGGCAAAGACTATAAAACAACACTATCTGCTTCTAGGTAAGCGTGCTCTATCTTCAACCACATCATCACTTACCGTCAAGTGAGATGGTGGTCAAACACGAGCTTATTATCAATTTAAAAAAAAACTATCATAAAGGAGCTTGCCCGATTTGTAAGGAAAGTTGGGTCCCAGTGGAAAATTGTTGTGCCGTGAAGATTTTTATTTTAAATAATAGTATAAACATAGTATTTTCATAACCAGAAACCATTTTTCATTTATTCACCCTGGTTCAAGAGATATCATTGTTTTTCTGTTGTAAAAATCTAGGTTATAATTAGAAATTGACATTGATATTTCCTCCTTATTCTATTTAGATTAAGTACCTACTTCTACTATCTATCTACTATACAACACTATGGGGATGGGATTATGTCTCTATTACTTTATTCACATATAATAGCAGCACAATAAAAAGTATATAGGTACTCTCAGATGATGTAGAATCACCATTTAGATATAATAAAAAATGTATAATTAGTTAACATTTTCAGCACTGGACTTTCATAATTAACGATATCTAATAGTGTTTGTCATCAAGAATACTTAACATAAACTCATATTTGGCGTATACCTATTGTTGTTCATTTCAGATATATATAGTACAATAATACGTATAAAAAGGACATCATTCTACCTCATCGTCGTAAAACAAAATGCTAACGCAGTGGCATTGAAGTTGTCAAATGTGATCTAATTGAGATGTACTATAGGTTACATATACTTAATTAAAAATAATTGTTTTTGTATTGTTTAATTATCGTTTTATTTTTATATCGATTACTCGATTGAAAGATGCCATTAGTTATTTAATTATTTGATCTGGCAACTTTTTTTGTGTACCAATCAAACCACAGACTACATTGAATCAAACGGATGTTTACGTACTGTTTAACTATTAATTAACTTTAACTTTATTCCCAGGGTGAAAGAAATTGTATAAAAAATACCATGTACACAAAATAATTAATAATATTTTTAGGTTATTATTAAAATCAGGCACATGATACCACAAAAGGGACCTGCTCCGTGGCAATCTCCTTTTATGAGAAACCATAGCAAATATAAATGTCTAACAAAGACATAGAACTTGATGATTTGACTATATCCGAGTCTGCTGTGTGTAATGTTGCTGATTGTTGCAATCTAATTTCCCACAGTAAACCAAACATTAAAATCATAACGCAAAATATACGTAGTATTTCTCGTAACTTTGATGAACTAGTTGTCCTCTTGCAAGTACTTAAGATGGAATGTGACGTTATAATTCTCACTGAATGTTGGCTATCATGCAATCTTACTACTCCAACTCTGCCTGGATACAAGTCCCATACAACAAAACATTATAAAATCCAGAACGATGGAATAACAGTCTACTTTAAGGAATCCCTAAATGTCGATATAATTGAACCGTCTTTTTCAGAAAGCAACTGTTTAATTTTAACAATTAACAATGACACCGCTATAGTTGCACTGTATCGCTCACCATCCTATAATAATACCCCCTTTTTAACATCCCTCAACTCAATTTTAACTAATTTAGAAAACATCAAACCTGCCATTATAATAGGCGACATAAATATAGATATATCACCGCATTCCCACGATGCCAAAGCATCTGAATACCTAAATACTGCCGGATTTTTACCAGCCCACACTTTTCCCACCAGACAGGGAAAAACTTGTCTTGATCATGTTCTTCTTAAAACTAAATTAAAATCACATATCTTTGTTTTAAATTCAACCATTACGGACCACAACGTGGTCTTACTCTGTCTTTACCATCTTCAAAATCAAAATCATACATAATCCAGCGTATCTAAACTTAACATAGCTGCTATTCGTGAGCAGCTGAGCTATTTGAATTTCAGTACTATCAAGGAAATAAACGAACCTAATGAGGCAATGGAAAAATTTGTTTGTATGTTACAAGACGTGATCAATAATAATTTCACTATTGTCAAAATTCCACGTAAAAAACGCACAATTAGACCCTGGATCACGCCAGGATTACTAAGATGTATTCAGAATAGGGATCGCCTCCACAAAATCTCACAAATGTCACCTGATAATGAAACTCTAAAACTAACTTACAGCCGATATAGGAATTTTTGCAATGCGTTATTGAAAAGACTGAAAAGACAACACGAAAAAAATGAATTAGACAAAAATAGCAGCAACAATAAAAAACTTTGGGAAGTTATCAAAAATATAACGAATACAAGCAAAACGAAATCAGCTACCACAGACCTACTAGGCGATTCCCCTCAAACTTCTGTGAACCAAGCTAACGATTACTTTGTTAACGTTGGAAGTTCCCTAGCTACTAAAATACTCAACTACCCAACAGTCTCCCAGAATATTATTGATCCTCTGTTACCAAACCACACTACAAATAACTCGTTTGTACTACTGGACACTGATGAAAGTGAGATTCTATCACTTATAAATAGCTTAAAGCATTCTCAATCTGTCGGACATGATAATATATCTAACAGCCTGCTTAAAGCTACAAAGGATATCATTACCCCACCGCTCACTCATCTATTTAATGTTTGTCTTAGTCGGGGTGTCTTCCCAAACGTTCTAAAAACAGCTATCATTGTCCCTATCTTCAAGTCGGGAGATAAACACCGTGTCTGTAACTATAGGCCTATTGCTTTACTCCAGCTATATCTAAGATCCTGGAAAAAATAATTAATAGTAGACTTGTTAAGTATCTCGAAAGCAATAATATGATTTCATCCGGTCAATTTGGTTTCCGTTCGGGGAAGTCAACAGAGGACGCAGTACATAAGCTTACTGATTATGTTAATTTATGTTGTTAGAAATCTTGACAATGGAAACAAACCACTTGCCATCTTCCTCGACCTTGCCAAGGCATTTGACACGGTGTCTATCCCGCGACTTCTACTCAAATTGAAGCGTTTGGGTATAAGAGGCCTGCAGCTGAAATTATTCCAAGACTATCTAAGCGGTCGTACACAATGCCTGAAACTAGGTTCCTACATTAGTACTGATTTATCTGTGACTTTTGGTGTTCCTCAGGGCTCAGTACCTACACTCTTCTTAGTGTATATTAATGACCTCTGTGACCTGAAAGTGGAGCAGGGTATTATAATTTCTTATGCGGACGATACTGCACTGCTTTTCTCTGCTAAAACTTGGAATGATACCTACATGCTGGCGCAGGAGGGTTTCAACAAGGTATCAGACTGGCTGAAACAAAATTGTCTGACGCTAAATACAGAGAAAACAATGTACATTATGTATTCATATGTATAATGTACATAATGTACACAATGTACATTTTTTATTAATGTAATTTCACTCTCGAAATCCTAATAAGAATTACATTACCATTGGTCTTACAATAAAATCGCATACCTGTCATGTCCACCAAGCTTATGGTTCTACTTGTAACTGCACAAATCTGATAAGGAAATGTGAAGTAAAATATTTGGGAGTTATATTGGACTCATCATTAAATTTCAATGCACATATTTCTTTACTGCAATCTAGACTTAGAAAATTGATATATATTTTTAAAAATCTACGTTATGTAGCTAATACTTGCATTCTAAAAAAAGTCTATAGGGCACTTTGTCAATCGCTTCTAACTTATTGCATTTCTTCTTGGGGTGGAGCCTCTAAAACTTCTTTACTTTCTCTTGAAATAAATAGCACAGCGGGCAATTTTAAAAGTCAGCTCTTTTCGACCTATTGACTACCCTACACATCTCCTGTATCGATCATGGAACCTACCTACTGTCCGCCAACTTTACATCTTGTCTACAGTACTTGAACAGCATTCCCTGACCCCCCTCGACAAAAATAATTTATTTAAACGTCGTCGCAATGCAGTCGTCCTCCGTTCACACCAATTCAAACACTCATTTACACATAGGTTCTTCTGCTTCACCGGTCCCTTTCTATATAATAAATTGAATTCACAACTTAATATATACACGCTAACCAAACAAGAATGCAAAACAAAACTTTTGGACTATCTCCTTAAATGTGATTACACTACTACAGAAGATCTACTTAAAGTTTTAAGATGAAATCCATCCACAGTCACACTACACAAAAGCATTCAATACAAAATACAAAAAACACTCCTACATTACACAAACCAACACTACATTACAACTAACTATACACTATACCATACTTTCTGTATACTTGTAAGTCACACTATTTTAAAACACTTTATAATGATGTACATAATATATTGTAACTGATTTTTCTGATATTGAATGATTGTTCATTCCTATTGTAAACTGCGTCCTGAAATACAGGCTCGGCCTAGCTCAGGCGCAGTTGCTCACTTTATTTTTAATATTATATAAATTCTGTACTTTAATGAATGTTTATTTTTAATGACTATTATGCTATACAAATGTAAAATGTTATAAGCACAATATGGTGCAAAAATAAATTAAATTAAATTAAAATTAAATTATTCAACTCCGTTAAGTGAATTGTAAGAAACCATTTAGTTTACTTTCTTAATGACCTGAGGCATATATTAGTATGAACCAAAGACTATAAGTATGAACCAATTCGACTTTAATAAAGTAAATTGACTTTGTGTTTTTGTGTTCTCTCTTGTGGAATGATGTGTGATTAAATTCTATTAAAAGAGGTATGAGCAAGCTTTCAATTTACTTATACCTCTTTGGGTAACGCAATTAAAATATTCCCTGATATCTATATGGAGTGGATACTTGTGGAAAGGTAATCCTACTAATCCTATCCAATCCCACTAATATCCTACTTCCTACTTAATATTATAAATGCAAAAGTTTGTGAGGATGTACGTATGTTTGTTGCTCTTTCACGCAAATACTACTGAACGGATCTCAATGACATTTGGTAAGTAGATAGTTGACATCCTGGAATAACACAGGCTACTTTTTGTCTCAGAATTCCACAGTATCGGAATTTACGCGGGAAAAACCTCCCACGCTAAAGAAGTCACGGGTAAAAGCTAGTAAGTAATATATAAAAAATCTTTATCTCGGACTTTACTTTGCAATAAAAACTTTTAAAAATTGTATGATTTGATATCTATACTAATATTATAAAGCGGAAAAGTTTGTTTGTTTGCTTGAACGCGCTAATCTTCGAAAGTACTGGGTGGATTTGGATGCAATTTAGTATGGAAGTAGCTTGAAGCTTGAGGAAGGTTATAGGCTACTTTTTACGCGACTACAAAAAAGGAAAGTTATGTTTTTACCGTGATAGAATCCACGGGAACGAAGCCCCGCGTGAGTACTAGTACTTAATATCTCTCGGGACCTCGGAATAAATGAAGACCTCTTCCAACAACAGAAATTGTCTTTCTGGCCTTTTAAACCTTCCTTGTATGAGAGGAAACATAATAGAAAAAATATTAATGAAATCTGTCCAGCCGCTCTAGTTAGTTCGAGCTAGTTTTAGCGAGACTAACGAACATCTATTTATTTTTATATGTAAAAAGATTATTGCTGCTGGAATATAGGGCTCTTAGTATTGCATTATCAGATTCTCCTATCCTATTACATGACTGCGTGACATTATACCTATTCATTATTTACAACACCAGCGTGAACTTTTGAAGCGGCAATAACTTACTAGCTAAAGTGTCGGCCTTGTGATTGAGAAGTCGCCGGTTTAAACCAGGGTTCGGATACCGGTATAATTTTCGGAACATTTTCTGCTTAAATACCTTAGAAACTATTTGTTTTGGTTACGTTCGAACGGAACGTTAAAAAAACGTTTTTAACACGAAGAAAATTGAAATCGTTTTTGGTTAAGCTTTGGTTTCCTAGGATAGCGGTGCCGTCAAATAGCGGCCGTAATACAGCGGTGAATGACGTCACTAGAACGTTGTCTATGTAAACAAAATGGCGCGGTTTCCTAGAGTGCGGTAACTGACACCGTAACGTCAAAAAGCGGTGCCGCCATTTGCATGACGGCCGTCTTGTCGGTGTCAGATGGTTTCGTGAACGTTTCCAAAGAGAATGTAATATACTAGATAGCGATGAAGCAGACAGTGTGTTAAAACGGCCGTGGAACTTTCCACATGTCGTCACCGTAAAGACGGCCGCCTTTTTGCGTCCGTAATATTACGGCTGCTATATGACGGCACCGCTTTCCTAGGAAAACAAAGCTTTAATAAAACGTTTAAGACCGTTTTTTTCATGTTTTAGGATTGTTAGTCTGTGACTATTATTATCTGAGTAATTAATTGAAAAGTTCATGCTTGACACTGCGCCCTGTACACAAATGCATCAATGAATGAATAAGAACGAAAGGAGAACGTCATTTCGTTTTCGGTCATAAAAAAATGATGTCCTCACTTCTTTGTACAAAGAACTGTTATAACCGTTGAAAACGATATTTTAAATTCCGAGCCCTGGTTCGAACACAAGCATATTTAGCTTAGTTTATATTAACAAGATTGCTAGAAATGAGATTTCTATCCACATTGCTAGTACACTTTATTAAAAAGAAACTGGATCTCCAAAAAATATACACAACCCTTTAATCCTCAAAGCATGAAACAGCACAACCGATGTTTTAAAATGGCGTCCATATCTAAATCAGTTGGGATGTAACTCCCGGGGGTTGAACGGATAAGGGGGCAAAACGGGGCTAAAGGGGGCTGAAGGGGATGACAAAATTCATGATTTACGCCGATATCGTTATCGGTACACGCCGGAGGGCATTGGAAGCTGCGAATTATGCTTTGGATCCGGTTCCGAGCGATTACGATATATGTTTTTCAGGAACCGATAGCAGATATGTTATACCTTCCGAGTTTCTAGCAGGTATTGTGGGGTAAAACGGATTATCGCTCAGGTGAGTTATGTTTGCGGTTATTGAATATTGTGGTAAGATGATAATGTTTTAGTAAGAAAAATAGAATAGAGAAATTTTTGTTTACAGAATGGAATCTGGCGTTACTTTGCGAAAATCCATACCAAACTAATACTTCACAAATGTATTGCATCCCTTCTTCATATGCATAATTGCATATATTTGCGGGCTGGAGGGTGGTGTTTTACTTAAAGTTTTTAAAGTCCTTCCAAAAGTTGTCTGGAAGATATCGGTTTCAGAAATAAGACCACCATTATAACCATAAGATAAGCAATATTGTTAAATAAGTGTGTTTAAATTTTGGTGTACAATAAAGTATACTCTATTCTATATACTTAATGCAAGATTGAACATCTAGTTTTTTGGCTGAATTAACACTAAATGCGTTTTTTAAGTGTTAGAATATAAGTTATTTTGCAAATTGGCTATTAACAAATTTCACCCGTCATTTCTATTCGTAAATTTAAACTAGACGACTACTTCATATTGGTACTTATGTAGATGAAATCTAATGCAGACCAAGTACAGTGAAAACACAAAAATGTTTGCTTCTGTTATACGTATACACGTATAGAAAACTAGGTATAAAGATCTTTTGCCAATTTTTCTTTGTCCTTTGAATTCAGAACTATTTTTTTTTTTATTAAAAAATAGATTCTCATTTGACCACCATCTCACATGATGGTAAGTGATGATGTGGTCGAAGATAGAGCACGCTTACCTAAAAGTAACCTATTCACTCTTGACTTAAAGACTCCTAGGTATAAGCTATCGGGAAACACAGACTCCGGCAGGGAATTTCACTCCTTAGCCGTACACACAATGAAGGTATTCCCAAAATGTTTTGTGCGTATGGGTGGGATGTCCACCATGCAACGATGGCGCTTCGCCGTTTGTCTCGTAGTCCGATAATGGAACGGGCTTGTCGGAATTAGACTGTGTAATTCCATCGCACACTCCCCGAAATGTAACCGATAGAAAACCAAGTTCAAACTAAAGTTTACATATTATGATAAAGATAGTATGGATGTTTTCTATTCAAAATATAATCAGCTTATAACGTACCTGGAGCATAGGCCTGCATTCTTTGAGAAGGGCGGGTTAAGGGACGTTTTCGATCCTCGGACGTGCCGGTTTTTGCACGATATTTTCTTCACCGTTTAGAGAGTTGATGTTGTTACTCAATCACGTAAATGTATGTAGCTAAATGGATCTAGATTTATTTTAAGCCAAAGATTATTTACAGTCTATAATAGCACATAACCTACTTTTCACTGCAGAAAAGTATTGCGAGCAAAAGCTGCAAATAACAACTATTCTCAAAGCCAACTGTCGTAAATTACCGACAAGAAACTTGATTCTCTATTCTGACAAATCTCCACAAAAAGCCTCGAAAAACTCATACACTCCCTACCATACACCATTAAGTTGAAATAATATTTGACAGCTTCCAATATCACTCCTACGAACCCATTATCTATGTGATTCTATCAAGAATTACACTGTTTTTTACTCTACTGCGTAAAACAATTGAATATGAACATACTGTGGTGCCAAAATAGTGTTAACGTTATAGAAACTAACATACTACAAGAAAGCGTTTCCCTATCCTTATTCAAAAGATGAAGGTCACCTTGAACACCTATACTTTATTTTTGAGTAGTATATAGATCATTGCCGTCGAGGTCGACCACGGCGCTGGTGGGGTGACGATCTAGGCATGTTCACGGGGCAAATATGTTCCGAAATCGCCCAAGAGGTTTGGAAAGAAAAAGGGGATGTCTTTGCTCAGCAGTGGGACACAACGTAAGCTAAGAATAAAAAAAGGTTCATTGAGCTCTTAACACTAGAACTGCTTCAGATACACTACCGCTGCTTGTGCAGATATATTCAATTAAATTTAAAATATGTTATTAAGAAATCAAGTTCAGCACAACATTTTAAATAAAATGGCTATATTTAATAGTATAAAGTCAAACCGCATAAATAACATATTCAATAACGTATTACAAGGCATACAAAATACATGTTAAAAATGTTTAATACAATGTCAAGATAAACAGGCATTTGAAATTATTCAAACAAGAAAGATTGTAAAAGTTTAAGAATAATGGGGCTATTTAAATAGAAGTGCACTAAATAAAAGGAGCAGTTTAATATCACGCCAAAGTCGCAAAATGACGATTAATTTAGCAATTTAGTGTTGGTACTTTTTTGACACCAGCTATTGTATACAACTTGCTAGTGTTGTGGGAATGTCTTAATGAGATATTGGGCCCCGGAACTTAAGGGCAGCTGAAGGAACAGGGTGGGTTTGTAATCAGTAGAAGTCTGACACTCCCTTCCACTTCACCCAGAGCGGGAGAAGTTATTTGACCCGAAGTAAAAATAAAAAAAGGTTTGTATACAAAATCCATATCAAAATATTAAGTCAAAATCTTATACAAACAACAATAAATAAACAAAAGAATCGTAACTGGAAAAATAAATAATTAACTTTATTCAGTTAGTTGTTTAAGAAAAACAGTGGACGGTTCGCGGAGTTCGGATGTAGGTCAACTGTCCATAATACTTACTACAATAATAGCCGTACCTACCCAACATAAACCACCAAACAAAAATAGCTGAAAAGGTCAGCTCTATTCAGCGTTACAATAAAAGTGACCTTATTCAAAAATAACCTTTTTGGGCTAGAGCAAGATTTTTTATTATTCATCACTATCTCAACTGATGGTAAGCGATGATGTGGTCGAAGATGAGGCACGCTACCTATTCACTCCTGATTTAACGACCCCCAGGTTATAGATATCAGTAGACACAGACTCCGGCAGGACAACGCCATTGGCCCTGATGGGCTCCTTCAATGGCAGCATTTTTAGCTTCAAAGAGCAATCAGCAGTGATTGCTCTTTGAAGCTAAAAATGTGGGTAGAATTCACATCACTAACAATCTTCTTAACCCATCAAACTAAACTTAATATGCTTGTGTCTCGAGTGTGTGTAATGAGTGGGGTTTGAACTCGTGACTTCTCAATCACGAGGCAGACGCTTTAGCCATTAGGCTATTGCCGTTTTTTGATAAAAAGTACCTTATTTCTTTCCGCAGCCTTCAAACCATCCATATCAAATGTCATCACAAATGGCTCCTTAGATTAGCCGTGAAACATTGGTTATAATGGCTTTCACATAAAAGGTATGCTACTTTATTCTATCACGAGTTTTTATTTTGAACTATTTAAGACATATAATTTCATGGAACAGTCTCTGTGTAAGTCAAACGTATTAGGCAGCGCACGCTAAGATAGCTCTCAAAGGTCAAGAATTTTACCGACTTACTTGATTCTCATCGTTACATTATGGCCAAATTACAAAATATTTATAAATTATAGCCTATGCGTTATTCTAATGCATAAACTAGATTACTGTAAAGTTTAATGTAAATCTATTTAGTAGTTTTTGCGTGAAAGAGTAACAAACATCCATCCATCCATCCTCACAAAAGTTAACAAAACTTAACTTATTTAAGTAAGTTAATTTACTAAAATATGTTAAGTAGACAGTATTATAATTTAATAGGAGAAGAAAATACACGATGTAAGAGTTCTCTTTAGATGCGATAGATTTGCTTTACACTGACTGTCATTTGTTTCAAATTGCTATACGTACATTATCGATGTGTGCATGCTTCTGTTCACTCACTATGCAGAATTTATCTTCTGTGTTATTCCGTACAATGCTAGTTAAATTGCAGGAAAGTCTTGAGATGAAAGTAAAACGCTGAGTTTATTACATCACTCAGAAATTCGACACAGAAGAATTTGGGGCTCTCTTCAAAAGTACTGCTACAGATGGTCTCAGTTTATCTGTATTTTATACATGTTTAGTACCAAGCCTGCTAGCTCTGGCAAGATTAGTACTGAATATAACCTTCATGCTTGTTAACCCAGACCAGATAAAGTAATATATTATTGTAGTGTGTTGTATTTTCGTAAAATCCTACTAATGGTTGTATCAAGGCTTGAGACTTCCATTTATCACGTTGGACAAGGAAACGTAGACTCTGATAATATAGTAAATGCTTCCAGATAAAATAAAGTTGTATTATTACTATGGAAAATTAAAAGAATTCCAGCGTTCATGCAAAACAAATCAAATCTTGTATAATCAAAACTACATCACACACATTTAAATAGCTGATTTAAACATATTTTGTATTTATTGATTCTGAAAATTGTATTTTAATTTGGACTTTTGAATTTTAATTTTAACATTGTTATTTTTATCTTAAAAACATTTGCATTTAGACTTTGAATTGATAATAATATAATAATGAAAGAATTATTTCAATATTGGATGATTCAATTGAAACATCTACAATTGAATCATCCAATATTGAAATAATTATTATAGAATTAATTTCTTATCTGGTTTAATGTTTGAACGCCTTTAAGGTAGATTGAGTATACAGTTTATAAACATCTATTTATTTATGTACCTACTTTCAGAGCAAATAAAGCATTTCAATATTATTAACAACCCGTGAACCAACCTTGTGAACCTCCAATGTATTAACATACAAATATACCGTATGAAAATTTTCACAAACAGAAAAGAAATATACAAGTACGCATACAATCTTAAAACCTCCAAAAAGGCATACCACTTCAAGAGCGGCTTACCAAACAAAAGCATCACAATTCACACTAAGACCGTAAACCTTCAAATTAAATTACATCATCTCACCGAAGCTCCGTAGGATCCTAAGGAATTCACACAAAGGAAGGCTTTCTCGCGAAACTTTATCAGACTTTTGACACAAAGAAGACAAAACAGAAGGTCGACTTAACACAAAGCACGAAAACATGCTGCACTACACAATACTATAATACTTTAAATTTCTGAGGTCACAGGGAAACTTGAGGCTAGAGGTACCGAGTCACTGCACCAATTTCTTTGGTAAAGTCGTTCGCAGCTCAAGCAGTACGGCTGTGGAATGCTCTACCCGTGTCAGAAAGACATGCACAAACCCTTCCTTCTTTCAAAAACGTGGTAAAAGATCTCTATTTCTCTTCTTCATTTGTTAGTATTTGTATATTACTCAGATTTTTTATGTGTACAATAAAGAGTATATCTATCTGTCTATACTTTAAATAAGTTAATATTTACAATTTTGGATAAAAGGAGTGCCTATTAAATTAAAAGACAACTAAAATTGTGTAGATCACTATTCACCCTCTAACACCCCAGCTAAAGGTCTAACCTGTGTTATGGTTGCCTGAGCTCTTTATATTTGAATAGTGCAATCAATGCAAACTCAGATAGGTCAGGATATGTTTGGAGTAAGGTAAAACAATAAAATAACAAAGAAAAAAGTAATAATTAATAGACTAACGACAAGTGTATTAACAACTCCACTTTCGTGAGTGTGTTTTTATTTTATTTTTTTCCCAACGATAATCCATCCAATTTGACAGATTTTCTTTTTGCTTCATTTTTATTATTAACTAGCTTGTGCCAGCGGCTTCGCCCGCGTGGAAAGTTTTTCCCGTGTAAACCCCGATCCCGTGGGAATTTCGCAAAATCCTTTCTTAGCGGATGCCTACGTCATAACATCTACCCGCATGCCAAATTTCAGCCCGATCCGTTCAGTGGTTTGGGCTGTGCGTTGATAGATCACTATGTCAGTCAGTCAGTCAGTCACCTTTGAGTTATATATATTTAGATTTATACTTCATTATTGAAGTCTAATGTTGTCGCTTCTCAAGCTTTTTTGTGAATGGGAGAACAGTGTAGACTCTTAGATTTGTTTAACAATTTTTTATTTGTAATTCCATTGTGCTGTATTAATTGGTCTACACTGTCCTAATACCCAATACCTAATTATCCTGTATTATGGATACATTGTAAGAATGATATTTTAAAATAGTAACTATGGAGTTTCTTGCCGGTTCTTCTCCATAGAAAACGACCAATTTTTAACCGTTTTTTATTTATTTATTTAGAAAAGCACTGCCACATCCCGCACATTTTGCATTCATTAAAACAAATAATTACAGATATAACTGGTCTGATAGTACGTGACAATTACGGCGTACATAGTAACTACAATTATAATCGGTTGTGCTTAAAGTTAACTATTCAAAAAAATATAATTAAAAATATGAAATATTTTATAATACAGATACATTTAAAAATTACAATAAATTTATAATTTAGATTATGATAAAAATTATGAAACCGAAGTTTTTATTATTATAATTAAGGCCATCACAGTAAAGTCTATAATTTAGATTATGATAAAAATTATGAAACCTAAGTTTTTATTATTATAATTAAGGCCATCACAGTAAAGTCCAGTTAAGCAGCCGACAACCTCAAAGGTTGACTTGCGAGAACCCCTCACAAAAAATGCTTATGGACTCGATTTACGAGACGCGTGACTATAGGTGCGTACGTGCTCACTCGTTGTTTGGAGTCGACTTTCTGAAACCTGTCTCTTTTGTGCCATTGAGAAGTAAACCCTTTTATTTGGCCGGTGAATAAAATAAATTGTTTGAATTCCATCACACACGTCGACGAGACGTGGTCGTAATTGAAAAATAAGAGCTTTTGTTAGAAAACTATTTTGGGTTTACGGTTTAGGGTCTTCTAGTAGTGATGCCTAATTCTATTTTGCTTTTTTCTGACAGAAAGAGATGAAATTGTAAGGGCTATTCTTAGGATTTACTTAAAACATATCGGACATGTGGGCCAATTATCAATTAATCTTGCTTCAGTATAGTCTCACTAACACCAAACGTTTAAACTTCTTCTTCTTAGTGTGTTGATGGCAATCTAAACTGAGTTAGCCCAAAAATGGGTAACGAGTGGGCATCTTTGGAGTGTCTATCGATTCCTGTAATTGTATAATCGACAGGACTCGCAAGATAGGATATCAGATCCGTCATGGTTTGTGTGAAAAGAAAAATAGAAAAAAAAATTATGCTTATTCCTACAGAAAAGATTGTCTTCTAGAATATTTGCCAAAGAAAAGTCGAATAAATTAGATGTAAACACCGTATGTAAGAGAAGAAAGATAAAACAGAAAAAAATACATATTAAGTAGACAAAAGACATAATATACCGCCCAATTTAGTTTAATTTCACGATAAAAATGTCGTTAAAAAGTTTTATTCTCTACATAAATATAAGATATCATTATTTTTATGGTTGACTTGTAGAGATGCCTACAGCATTGATTCCGCCTTTTTACCTATTTGCATGAAGTGTAAATTAATTAATCAATAATTAATATTGTGCTAGCTGATATGGTATTTGTTCATAGTATGTGTCCGACTAAATTGATGAGTTAAGCCGTAATTATAAACAAATGAAAAAGCTTCCGTAACAAATAAAGATTATACAGTAATCAAAGTAACGGTAAAATGGTATGTATGTATTCCCAAAGTTTTGTAAATTATAATTAATAGTACACTAAAGGTAAGCGGAGAGGAACCCAAAGTGAACCAAACAATAACTCCAACTAATGAAGTTCTAAGTACTAAAAGTTAAGTTGTCTGGGAGCCACAACGAATTTAATCAGGAGAAATAATAGGGGGCGGAGGAAATTAAAGGCCTTCCCCTTTGAATTTATTAGAACAATTAGATGAAAGTGGCTTAATCGCGCCTACCAACCAGGGAACACACTCCACGTTAAAACTCCGAAAATTGAACGAAACCCAAAAATCATTACGTACATTTCGTTCCTAAATTATGCTCAAATTTTTGTTAAATCTCTCCAAGGTATCTGGTATCAGCCCTCCGGAAAATTCTTTATTAAAAATTATTGTAATTTGATGATATCAAAAAACGTATTCAATTTTGAGTTTGATCATCAGAATTTAATATATTATCATTTTTATTAACGTTTGAAAGCTTTGACCCAGATGTGATATCGGGTGTAATCGAGATATAATCCTCTGCAGCAGTGAACCTCATGAATTTTCTATCTGTTGTTTCATACCATTTTAAGGATATCAAAATTTTAATGAATTGCCTCTAACACTTATCGGTATTGTTCAAACTCAAGCCCTCAATCAATTAGTTAATTAATTAAAGTAAAATCTGCTTCGAAATCCAGCAGCAAAGTTGATACGCTCAGCCGATATTGTGAAATCTATAGATTCGCGCCACAAGATATATGAAATCGATGTTACTCCCGATCAGACAAGACAAAGTTAGACGTGTTTAACAAACGAAGTGGGGCAGAATCGCTTGCAAGTGGGGTCTGAATACGTCCCAGATTCAATACTGCCGACAACACTACGCTCTGTGGTTGTAGAACGAGGGTACAACGCTCGAGGTACCTCGATTATATCATAGTCTTTACAAAACTTGACACTCCTACGTTATCAAGAGAATAGGGAAGCTTTATCTCGACTCTGATTGAAATGGATGGTTGACACTCAAGATTTATGAATGAATAAAGTTGGAAAGAATTGTAATGTGGAGTAACATTTCAGTAATGAACAGTACTGTTACAACTTTGATAATTTCTGTATTCAACTGTTCATTATGAAAACAAATGAAACAGACGCTATTAGAATAATTCAAGACTCCGAAACAAAATACATATATTTTAATGCTTAATTATGACAGGAACAACAACACTCAAAACTTTTCCCTCAAAATGACTAGTACTTAGAATCTTCAGGAGTTTATCAATTTTATACTTCAAGAAGATCAAAGAACAAAGCTTTCTTTGTGAAACAACACTCGAAGCCACTAGACAAACCAACTTTACCTATAACAATTCAAACAGGCTCGATTGCGAGTGGCAATTCGCGGCCAACTAACTACTTACAAAAGTTTTGTCATGTAAATTCAACTATTATAAATGGCACTGTTATTTGCAACACTAAAGGGTATAGACACAAATTAATTTGTAAAACGTTATTTATACAATTAAAACATTGTTAGTAGTTGAGAGCTTAATGTAATCCTACTCACGTTCTGAATACATTATGATAAAGTATTTCAGACCTTTCCTACTCAAAAATTCAGAAGGTTTCATAAATATTTAAAATAGGTGTGTAATTCTCTAAAAATTGTTATGTAAACATCCAGAAAGATTTCGTTATCCTTTTGTGTTTTTAGATTGTCTAGACAATGTGATTGTTAGATAATGGGTGGAGGCGTTTTAGACTTTTAAATGTTTTGTGTAATTTCTTATGTTTGTAGGAGTGTTTAAATGAAGTAGAGTTTGCGGTAAGGGAGAACAATACCGTGTTATTTGTTCTGTTTGCTGGCTGGGTGCATTATGAGCATAATATATGTACATTTGTAATAGGTTAGCTGTCCCGGACGGCTTAACGTGGCAAGTAAATTGAAATATAGCGCTGTAATTTTCTGCTAGAGCTGGAATGAAAATAACTGGCCTTGTGTTTTGGAACAATAATCTATCATTATAAGAAAAAATGAATCGCTGAAATGTATATACGTGCATAACTTTCGAAAAGCTGCACCAAATTGGATAATAGTTTTTGTGTTCGTTATTTTCAGGCAAAAGTTTATATTCAAGAAAAATTTTGTATGGAATTCAGGTCAGACGAAGACGCAGGCAGATGATGTAAAGCGGAAAAAGTTCGTTTGTTTAAACGCGTTAACCTTTGAAAGCATTGGCTGGATTTGGAGATGAAATTTGGTATGTAAGTAGCCTGAAGTTTTAGAAAGGTTATAGGCTATTTTTTATTCAGAATTTGGTATTTTTATTTTTTTATTCAAAAGAAGCAGTCGTTACGTCAAGTCCACGGGAGCGAAGCCACTGCTAGTTATTGATATAATGATTGATAGCACACATAAATGGAGCGAGTAAAATATGATTTACAGCATATTCTAATACAAACAAATGATGCGATTACAATATCAAACACAATTTCATAAATAAAAACAAAATGTAACACGAAAATAAATCGCCTTCATAAATAACGATTTAAAAAGAATGTCTAGACGACTTTGTGGTAAGATGAAATATTGTGTGCTATATCTAAGTCAGGTAAATACTATGCAAATCCTAGCTCAGTGTTAGACTAGTCAAAAGGTACTAACGCCGGTTGATTTAGTCGATTTATATGTTTCGCCGTCGACGATATATACAATATGGCGCCAGAAAAATATTAGATGACTTTTTTTACCAATTACATAGATCTGTTATTGCTAAACAGATTTAAATAAATGGACTATCAAAATAAGTTGATATCGTAGTTACCTGTATGTACTTTATGTGGGAACATTTAATAATTAATTAAAGTAAATTGGACTTTTCGATGATGAATATTTCATCATCGAAAAGTCCATTTTACAGTCAATGATGAGCGGTACAGAGACTTGATTACAAACTTTTTGTGCCTCATTTGGATGGCCTTAATGTGGCAGGTATGTGGTTCCAGCAGGACGGTGCCACATGCCACACAGCGCACGATACCATTAATTTACTGAAAGAAACGTTTGGTGAACGATTAATTTCACGAAATGAGCCTGTTAACTGGTCACCTCGCTCATTTGACGCCTTTTGATTATTTTCTCTGAGGTTATGTAAAGTAGTATGTTTATCTACGCTGACCTACCAGAAACAATTAATAATAATAATAATAAAGCTGGCAACACTAGCCGTCGAACCAAGTTTTGTGTTCTGTCTGTACAAATTAAATCCGCAAACAATAGTGTTAAGATTTTACCATCCAAATTTTCCAATATATATGAAAAGAGGACATATTATATAAACCAAGTAAAATAGCAAAGAGCTAAAAGCCACCAATATTTCAACAAAATGAAAAGAAATCATCCAGTGACAACTGTCAAGTGTCAATCTCACCAAGCAAGAAAAAATGCGAGAAATAATAATTATGTACTCAACTATGTGAACAAATAAACTTGGACGATGCTTACGAGAGCAGCTTCACGACGTGCACGCCCACCACCCCCGGACCTGTCGCTCAGCTCCGCCTCGCCGCCGCCGGACTTAGGATTACCAATGTCACCGGCGGCTGCAGTCGCGTCGAGCTCGAGCGACGAGTATTTCTCTCCGCCGACGTCGCCAACACCTGTGCGCCGGCAGGGGAGAGGCCGGCCACCGAACAGCTTGGGGCCTAGGAGCCAACCGGCTCCGAGTCGGGTCCCCGCTGCCGGTGGTGTGCAGCGCATGAGATGGACTCAGTCCATAAATGAAAACGTCATGCGCGCATATTATGGGTCTACAGAGGGGGGAACTAACCTCACTGCGTATCGTGTCAGGATGCTGTCTCTGTTCCAGGACCTAGAACCAGCTGTCAACGTCTCGGCCCAACGACTGTCGGATCAGGTGCGGGTCATCCAGCGTAGCCACAGGCTGGATGACGCAACACTTGATAGGCTGCGCTCAGAGGTACTAAGCAACCATATCATCTCGTCCCCGACACAAGCCGTGGTACAAGCGCCCGCTAGTAGTGGAATGGCATCACGGCTCTATAGTCATAATAATGAGCTAGATGATAGGGTTGTCACGGTAAGTAGCCAATGCAACGATCGACTGAGGAGCGCACTGGAAGATGCGCTTCGCGAGTATAGATCGGCTCCGCCTGAACTTAGACCCCGGCTACCACGGTTACCCATGCACAAAAAAAATAGGGCGCTGGTGTGTGCTTTGGACTCGCTGCTTGAGAATATTTTTGAGAGCAGCGAAAACCTCGTTGATACGCACTCAATCCTGTATTGCGGGGCTGTTGCGGCATGTCGCTTAGCTAACGTCAAATTCCCTAATAACGACGAAGCTATTCGACCAAAACCTGCTGTACCAGCCTGGCAGTATAGGATCGAGAGGCGTATCGATGAGGCCAGAACACTCATCGGCAAACTATACTGCTTCAAGGAAGGCAATGCACGCCCACGTGTAATGCGTTTTGTACGGCGGGCTTTCTCGGGGACTGGAATCAGCCCTCGAGAATACACACCCCACATTACGGAGCGCATTGACTTCCTGAAGCAGAAAATTTATGCATGGGCAAGCCGTATCCGACGGTTTAAGCGGCGGGTTGAACGGTACTCACAGAATCGCATGTTCCAGAGCGATGAGAGGTGGGTATACAGAGCTTGGGAGCGACCCAATCAAAATGTGACTGACGTGTGCCGCCCGGATGATACCGCCACGAATTTATTCTGGCGCAACATCTGGTCGGTACCCGTCTGTCATGTTGAGGGTGACTGGATGCGTGAAGTTGAACGCGTATGTGAAGCTATACCACAAATGGATAAAATAGCCATCAATAAGTCTGATGTAGCCAAAGCAGTTCATCCGTTACCAAACTGGAAGTCTCCAGGACCGGATGGACTGCACAACTTCTGGCTCAAGTGGTATAGCAGCTCGCACGCGCTTTTGGCTTCTCAATTCCAGGCATCCTTAGAGGCTGGGTCTCTACCAGAGTTTCTTACGACTGGCTGTACCCACCTGCTCCATAAGAGTGGTAGTCCCATGGAACCCAAAAACTATAGACCGATTACTTGTTTGTCTACGGTCTATAAGATTCTTACGTCCATTCTGAGAGTGAAAATAAATATGCACATTGAGTGCAACTCAATTATGTCCGCTTCTCAGAATGGATGTAGGAAAGGGTCCCGTGGCACTAAGGAGCTACTCCTCATTGACATGGCCATTAGCCAACAGGTTCGTCGATCCCGCAAAGATCTATCAACATGCTGGATAGACTACAAAAAAGCCTATGACTCTGTTCCTCATACCTGGCTCATGAAGGTGCTAGAGCTTTACAAAATAGATCCAACTCTACGCACCTTCATTGAGTCATGTATGAGGCAATGGAAGACGGTACTTCTCTATCCAGGATGTCGACCGATCCGAGGGAATGATGAGCCTATATGGATCAGACGGGGAATATTTCAGGGCGACAGTTTGAGTCCACTTTGGTTTTGCTTGGCCCTGAATCCTCTAAGTACAATGCTAGAGGAGTCAGGCCTGGGCTATCGGTTGAGAAGAGGAGGTCAAAGTATATCCCACCTCCTCTACATGGATGATTTGAAACTCTTTGCCCCCAACAACTTGCAACTGATGGAACTACTGAAGGTAACTGAAACTTTCAGTAGCGCCATCAAGATGGAATTTGGTGTGGAAAAATGTGCAATCATGCATGTAAAACGAGGAGAGATTATGGAATCTGAGGGAATTCAACTTTCAGATTCCATACACCTTAGATCTCTCTGCTTAACCGAAACTTATAAGTATTTGGGTATGTCGGAAGCTTTGGGCATTAATGTTGCTGACATGAAGCAATCGCTGAGGGAGCGCTTCTTTGGCCGCCTGACAAAGGTATTAAACAGCCTTTTGTCGGGAGGAAATAAGGTGCGCGCTTTCAACGGTTGGGTCATGCCGGTGTTGATGTATTCTTTCGGCATACTCAAATGGACTCAAACCGAACTGGACGCCCTGGATAGGAGGGTCCGTACACTGCTAACCGCAAATCGGATGCATCACCCACGATCATCGGTGATGAGACTGTATATCCCGCGGAAATGTGGAGGTCGAGGCTTTTTAAATGCCAAAACTCTCCACAACCGCGAGATTTGCAGTCTCAGGGAATATTTCCTTAAAGCCGATGTGGGTATGCACCGAGATGTGATTGCAGTGGACAAGGGACTCACCCCGCTGACTATGGCTAAAGAGAACTGGCACAAACCTGTTATACTTACCCCAGATGACCGCAAGGAGGTATGGAAAAGCAAGGAACTTCATGGTCGCTACTATCGGGCTCTTTATGGGTCTGATGTAGATTTGACAGCTTCCGTTGCCTGGCTACGCTTCGGGGATCTCTTCGGAGAAACTGAAGGTTTTGTCTGTGCAATTATGGACGAAGTTATCTTGACGAATAATTACCGGAGACATATTATGAAGGACGGGACGATTGACGTGTGTCGGGCATGCCATCGTCCTGGTGAGTCCATCAGACATATTATCTCCGGTTGTTCTCGTCTAGCTAACGGCGAGTACTTGCATAGACACAACCAAGTAGCCAGAATTATCCACCAGCAACTTGCTTTGAAATACAAACTTGTCGATTCTGAGGTACCGTATTACAAGTATGTGCCCGACCCAGTTCTCGAAAATGAACATGTCACGTTGTACTGGGATCGGTCTATCATCACTGATAGGACTATTGTTGCCAATAAGCCTGATATAGTGGTGATAGACCGATTAGTGCGCCGCGCAATGATAATCGATGTTACCATCCCACATGATGAGAATCTCGTGAAAGCTGAGAAAGAGAAACACATTAAGTATCTCGACTTAGCTCATGAGGTTGTTGACATGTGGGATGTGGACTCGGCTGTCATTGTGCCGATTGTCATATCAGTCAATGGGCTGATAGCTAAAAGCTTCGACGACCATCTGTCGAAGCTGGCTTTGCACAGCTGGATAAAGGGCCTGATACAGAAGGCAGTTCTCCTCGATACGGCTCGTATTGTGAGGAGGTTCCTTTCTCTGGAGACCTAACCACCGGTAGCTTGGACCCCGTTCCCGATACCAGTGGACTGCCATTTTTTATATTTTTAAATGTTTTTTTATTGTCACTTTTTTATAGAAAAATATTTAAAAATGTAATTTTTGAGAGGTATATAAAATAAAGGAGATAATAATAATAAAATCTGTGGCCCGGTTGTCAAAGAACATGTCAAAAAATTTTTTCCTCCGAATTTTTCAATATAATTTATAAATTAAATAGCCAAACAAACAAAAATAATCATGTTCAACGAAACGAAAATAGTGAAAAAAAAAATTCTAGACATGAATAAATAGAAAAAACAATAAATGGAAAAATCAATATGTTGACAAGAAACCGGGCACGTTTGATTCTGAACACATAACCAAGACCTGCGGAATCGTCGCTCAGCTCCGCCTCGCAGCCGCCGGGACCAGCTCCAGCCGTGAGTGAAGAGACTCCGGCCGCTGCAGTTGCGTCGAGCTCGAGCGACGAATACTTCTCGCCGCCGACGACACCACCACCTGCGCGTCGGCGAGGAAGAGGCCGCCCTCCGGCCAGTTTCGGACTTCAAGGCCCACCGGCCTCTGATAGGGTCCCCGCTGCCGGTGGAAGTGTGCAGCGCATGCGATGGACAAATTCCATCAATGAAAATGTCATGCGCTCATACTTTGGGGTTACAGAAGGGGGAACTAACCTCACTGCGTACCGTGGTCGGATGCTCTCTCTGTTTCAGGTACTTGAACCAGCTGTCAACGTTTCGGCCCAACGACTGTCGGATCAGGTGCGGGTCATCCAACGTAACCGTATGTTGGATGACGCTGTACTTGATAGACTACGCCTCGAATCACGGTGCAGTCGTGTCTCATCTGCTTCACCACAGGCTGCGGTGCAACTACAACCTAGTATCTCACCGCGACCCGACCACGTCGGTGAAGATGATGAGGACCGGGCTACATCCGTGAGTACCCAGTGCAGTGAACGATTGAGGAGTGCTTTGGAGTGTGCATTACGGGAGTATCGCTCCACACCACCTGAGCTGAGACCTCGCCTGCCTCGTTTGCCCATGCATAAGAAAAATAGGGCGCTAGTGTGTGCTCTAGATTCACTGTTGTCAAATTATTTTGACAATAGCGAAGACCTCACCGATACCCATTCGATTCTGTACTGTGCCGCTGTTGCAGCATGTAGGGTAGCTCATGTCAAGTTTCCAAAGACTGACAGAGCTATTCGACCAGCTATGCCAGCTTGGCAGTGCAGGATCGAACGTCGTATCGCTGGGGCTAGAGCACTCATTGGCAAACTTATCTGCTTCAGACAGGGCAACACTCGCCCTAGAGTGATGCGCTTTGTGAGGCGGGCGTTTGCGGGGACTGATATTAGTCCTCGGGATTATCTGACCTGAGTCACAGAGCGCATCGACTTCCTGAAGCAGAAAGTCTATGCGTGGGCAAATAGAATTCGCAGATATAAGCGGCGGGTGGAGCGATACACTCAGAATCGCACATTCCAAAGCAATGAAAGGTGGGTTTATAGGACCTGGGAGCGACCTGACCAAGGTATGACTGATACGTGCTTACCGGATGATGACGCCATGTGTTCGTTCTGGCGCAACATCTGGTCAGCTCCTGTCAGTCACACTGAGGGTGACTGGATGCGGGAGATCAGGCGCACGTGCGATCTTTTACCAGAAATGGGGACAATCACGATCAGCCCCCAAGATGTAACCCGTGCAGTCCGTCCGTTATCTAACTGGAAATCCCCAGGGCTGGACGGACTGCACAATTTTTGGCTTAAATGGTTCCAAAGATCGCACGCTCGCTTGGCATTTCAGTTCCAGTCTGCCCTAGAGTCAGGATCGCTACCTCAATTCCTAACTACAGGAATAACCAACCTGCTCCATAAATCAGGCAGTTCTACGGAACCTAAAAATTATAGACCGATCACGTGCTTACCGACGGTCTATAAAGTTCTTACTTCCATTTTGAGAGCAGAAATTAATAATCATATTGATATAAATTCAATCATGTCTGCTTCTCAGAATGGATGTAGGAACGGGTCCCGCGGTACTAAGGAGCTTCTCCTCATTGATATTGCCATTAACCAACAGGTTCGTCGTTCCCGAAAGAATCTGTCGACATGTTGGATAGATTATAAGAAGGCCTATGACTCTGTCCCTCATACATGGCTTATGAAGGTGTTGGAGTTGTACAAAATAAATGCAACCCTACGCACCTTCCTTGAGTCATGTATGGGGCAATGTAAGACGGTCCTTCGCTACCCAGGATGTCGACAGATCCAGGAAAACAGCGAACCGATTAGGATTGAGCGAGGCATTTTTCAGGGCGACAGTCTGAGCCCACTGTGGTTTAGTCTGGCTCTCAACCCTCTCAGTACACTGCTGGAGGGTTCAGGGCTAGGCTACCAGTTGAGAAGAGGTGGTCAGGTCATATCACACTTGCTTTACATGGATGATTTGAAACTTTTTGCCCCCAGCAACTTTCAACTCATGGAGCTACTGAAGGTAACGGAAACCTTCAGTAGCGCCATCAGGATGGAATTTGGTGTGGACAAATGTGCGGTCATGCATGTAAAGCGAGGGGAGATTATGGAATCCGTGGGAACTCAACTCTCGGATTCCATACACCTAAGATCCCTCGGCTCAATTGAAACCTACAAGTATTTGGGTATGTCAGAGGCACTAGGCATCAATGTTGCTTATGTTAAACAGTCATTGAAGGAACGCTTCTTTGGCCGCCTGAATAAAGTACTGAATAGTCTTCTATCAGGCGGAAACAAGGTGCGTGCCTTCATTGGTTGGGTCATGCCAGTATTGATGTACTCTTTTGGCATACTCAAATGGACTCAGACTGAACTTGACGCCTTGGACAGGCGGGTCCGCACAACGCTGACTGCAAATCGAATGCATCACCCACGTTCATCGGTGATGAGGCTGTATATCCCGCGGAAGTACGGGGGTCGTGGCATTTTAAATGCAAAGACCCTACACAACCGTGAGGTATGCAGCCTTAGGGAATATTTCCTAGAAGCCGACGTGGGTATGCATCGAGATGTGGTAGCGGTGGACAAAGGCCTCACTCCGCTCTCCTTAGGTACCGAGAATTGGCGCAAACCTGTAGTATTAGATACTAATGACCGCAGAGAAGTATGGCAGAGCAAGGAGCTTCACGGGCGCTATTACCGGGCCCTTCATGGGTCTGACGTAGACACATTAGCGTCCGTAGCCTGGCTACGTTTTGGTGACCTCTTTGGGGAAACCGAAGGTTTTGTCTGTGCGATTATGGACGAAGTTATGATGACGAATAACTATCGGAAATATATTGTGAAGGATGGTACGGTAGACATATGTCGGGCATGTCACAAACCGGGAGAATCCATTCGTCACATTATCTCCGGTTGTTCTCGTCTGGCTAACGGAGACAATTTGCATAGACACAACCTCGTGGCCAGGATTATTCACCAGCAACTTGCTCTTAAATACAATCTTGTGGAATCAGAAGTACCATACTATAGGTATGTGCCCGACCCAGTTCTCGAAAATGGCAATATTACACTGTATTGGGATCGGTCTATCATCACTGACAGGACTATTGTTGCCAATAAGCCTGACATAGTGGTGATAGACCGATTAGAGCGTCGCACAATGATTGTTGCTATAGCAGTCCCCCATGACGAGAACCTCGTGAAAGCTGAGATAGATAAAAAAAATAAGTATCTTGACCTGGCGCGCGAGGTTGTCGACATGTGGGATGTGGAGACAGCAATCATTGTGCCGATAGTCGTCACAGCCAATGGTATAATAGCCAAGAGCCTCGACCAACATCTAAGGAGGCTCTCGTTGGGTAGCTGGATCAAGGGCTTGATCCAGAAAGCAGTACTCCTGGAAACGGCGCGTATTCCACAACTTTTTCACACAACGCCATCTAGTCCCAAACTAAGCAGAGCTTGTGGTATGGGTACTAGACAACTGATAAACATACATATATATTTCTAAATACATACATATTATAGATAAATTACACCCAGACAAAGAACAAATGATCGTGCTCATCACACAAACATTTGTCCTAGGTGGGAATCGAACCCACGACCTTGCGCATAGCAGTCAGGGCCACTGACCACTATACCAACGGGCCTGTCAATTGTGAGGAGGTTCCTCTCTATGGAGCCCTGACCACCGGTAGCTTGGACCCTGTTCCCGATACCGGTGGGCTACTATTTTTTATATTTTTTAATGTTTTTATTTTTTATATTAATATTTAAAAATGTAATTCATATATTCATATTAAATAAATGGAATAATAATAATAATAATATATACTTTATTTCGGATACAGAAAATCCATAATGTGTTAGTAACAGAAATACTTATACAACTATATTAGTAAAAAAAATGAATTAAACAAAATAAATTAACTTTAAAATATTGTCCCCTCTTAATTTAAATATTTTCCTTCAGCCCCAGGCCCGCAGGCATGCCTGCGGGACCAGTGCATCAGGAAAGGACAGTCCGGTTTCTCAACTACTACCTTCAGGATGCTATTAGAGCTTCCACGTATCCTACGCATCAAAGATGCCGTTCTCTTGCGCATGATAGCCTCAAACTATCTGTGCCTGCCTCAGCAAACATGCCTGATGCGCTACAAAACCGTGGAAGCCCCAATAACACCCGGAAAGCATTATTGTACTGGACTCGAAGAGCGTTGTAGGCCCTCTGCGTATACGTGACCCACAGGCTGCAGGTGTAAAAAGTCTGGCTGTAGGCATTAAACAGTGTAATTTTCACTTCTTTAGTACACCTAGCAAACCTGCGGGCCAACATATTACATCAACGCTCTTCTCTCTCTCTCCAAATCATCGTCATCAATCAGATCCTCATTCAAAACGTGCCCAAGGTATTTAAATTGAGACACCCTCTTAAGCACTACCCCATATAGGTAAACTGGAGGAACAGACTTGGGTTTTCTGGAACCAGCACGAAACACCATGACCTCACTCTTCTTAACATTGTACAGGAGTCCATTAGCCGTGGCGTATCGCTCACACACTCCAAGCATCCGTCTGAGTGCATCAATCGAGGGACTCAGCAGCACCATGTCATCAGCATATCTGATACTATTAATCACCTTCCCATCAATAGAGCATCCGACACCAGTGCTGCCGAGCTCCTCGACCAGCTGATTGATGTACAGACTGAAGAGCCCTGGGGAGGTCAAGCCACCTTGCCTCACGCCACACTCCAGCCCATACTTACCAGATAATGCACCCGACCATCTGACCTGGTTAATTCGATGGTTGTACCAGTACTCGAGGAGATTTATCAGCTCATGGGGTATGGCATTGTCCCTCAGTTTTGACCACAAGATATTATAATTAACCAGGTCAAAAGCCTTGGAGAGATCCAGAAAAGCAGCATATACAGGAGTACTTCTGTCAGTATAGTACCTAACTGTGTGCTTGAGCGCCAGAACAGCAGTCTCGGTGGACAACCCAGCTCTAAAACCGAACTGGGCATCATTTGGCTTAAGTTGTCCACTTATCCTACGCTCAAACTCACAATCAAGCACCTTAGCTGTTACAGTGGCCAAAGAGATCGGTCTGTAGTTATCCTTATCTGACGCATCCTTAGTCTTACTCTTCACTATAGGCACAACTATCGTCCTCATCAGATCTGTAGGCAGGTAGGAATGCCTCACGCAGAAGTTGTACAGCATCGATAGGACCCTAGGAAGATGGGGACCTGCACACTGAAAGTGTTCAATGCTTAAGCCATCATGTCCGGGAGATTTGCCTTTAGTCATAGATTTAATAACATCCTTAATCTCCTTTGCCGAAATGTTTATTGGCTTTCCAGACATGATGCCCTCAGCGACACGTACCTGCTCTTCAGCCTGACGTGGTTCCACCGCAAAATGCCTCATAAACATATTCGCAATCTCCTCAGGTTTCTCAACTCCATCCACACTCACCGGAACCGTAGGTCTAGGATTTAACCTCTGTGTGGATTTCCAAAATTTCTGGAACTGCTTGCACCCATGTTCAGTAGCTAGCTTGTTCATTTTGATTTGGTCCTCATTATCCTGACAAAATTTCAACTTCTGCTTAAATACCTTGCGCGTCTCATTCATCTCCACAAATAACCTACCATTACGAGGTTTTCCATGCCACACCCAGTTCAGAAAAGCCTTCCTTGCATCTCCATGCGCACCCCTGACATACCTATTCCATCCAATCACTGCACGCCGTCTCTTACCATCGTTCACCAAACCAGAACTGCCCTCAGCCGCTTCCCGGAGGGATGACACTAGATCCTTGTACAAATTGTCAATTATAGATCTGTGACTCTTATCTTGACAAAAATTATCACAACACTCTCTCAGTTCTGAAGGAAAGTCTATACATTTTAGTTTCTCCATACATAAATTATAGAAACAATTAATTTGTGATGCATTTCTTTCCCCCCATATAGCCTTATCAATGTTTTTATTTTTGTTAGTCACTTGTAACGAAGCATCCGCTGGCCCCACCATCCCCAGATCAACTTGAAATGCAAGTGGATAGTGGTCTGACCAATAAATATCATGATAAACTTCAACCTTTTTAAGTGACTTCCACGCCATTTCAGAGACCAAGAGATGATCCAACCAACGTCTGCTTCCACACACATCACTGACAAAGGTGTACGTGTCAGAGTGAATACCTAGCTTTTCATAGTCAGCACAAATCCAGTTTTGTTCCTCACAAAAACTCAGTAATTCCCTATTAAATAATTCGCCAGGGTGAGCATTAAAATCCCCTAAAATATAAACGTATTCAGCATTTACGCTTTCAACAATAGCCGCTATTTCACCTAAACATTCACAGAAATCAATTGAGCACTTAAAAGTCAATAGCTGGTAAATAGCCCAATTTACTGAGAAGAGTATGTGAAAATTGGACATCCAGATTACGCGATGCACGCGCGAGCCGCAGCGGCCATATGCCATAAAACTAAATCATCAGTCATTTTCTTCTCTAAAAAGAAAACCTTTATAATATTATAAATGTTCAGCTTGGTACACTGAGTTGTTAGAAGGTAATATAAATATATAGTACCCTCTTTGTCACGTAATATTGTTACATTACAGTCGAATAATATTCAGAAGATCCTAATATAACCAATAATATAAATTGAGCAATGTCAAAGTCAATCCAGCTTATCTTTTCCAATATCAGTTAAGTAGACTTCTCCGAACTCATTTAATATTACATAATCGAGACATTTGAAGCCCCTACAAGATATGCTTCGTATAATAACTGAGATATTGATGGACTTGTACCTAGTACCTACTTGACTACTTTCAATGAGGAGTTTAGACCTTGTTGAATATTTAACAAACTGACCCGTCGAACTTAGCACTTATTTTCGATATTCTTCTCACCTTTTAAACCTATCGTGTATGAGAGGGAACACGATAAAAATAGTACATTTTGATACAATTGGAGAAAGTTTATTATTGCGGCCGAGGCGGAGTTACACCCGAGCCGCCAGGCGAGGGGGTTATGGAGCCGAGTACTGCAGTAACAAATGTCCACGTGTATCAAACGACGTTTTTCAATACACTTTCGAAGAAAAATACTTGCTCCGAAAATTACGACGCATTTTTATTTGTTTTCCATTGGAGAAAATTATGCAGTTGCCATATATTTTAGCTTCAATTTAGATGGCAACAGACTATCGCAAGCATTTTGAGCCTCAATCACAATATCTGGCGGCGTAGCATCTAAATTTTTCTCATCCAAACTTAAATTCGACATACTCACGCAAAAAATACAAATGAATAAGATTTAATTTGTTTTTCCCGCGCTTTACCTTCGCGTTTTAAAGGAGAAGTAAAGGTATGAAGCCGCAAAACAGCCTGATATTAAAATAAAATATTTTTTTTATTTAAAATACAAATAAATGTTAATTTGTTGATAAAAGCATTATTTTATAAATAATAATGTTTATTTCTGATATTCTGTTCATGAATACAATTTTAATTTTCATTAAATATAAGGCCTTAAACACTTGCGTCTCTTTGCTGTGAAAAAAAAAAAAACAATCACCGCCGAATATAGGGAATTGAATAGTTGTTTAATGTTATCTGTGGCAAAATCTGGAATGGTAAACCCTCGTGTGTGAAAAATGAACAAAATCCACGAGTGTGAAATACATTGCATGATGAACCTAATCGTAGTGCGATAAGAGCCAATTTTCGAGGAAGTGAATTGAAAAAGAAATTAATGAAATCGGTCCACCCGTTCTCTAGTTTTAGCGAGACTAACGAAGAGCTATTTATTTTTATATACAGAGTTGATACGACCGAGGGGCTTTCCTTTAAACTGCGTATACTAGGTACCATTTTCAAGCTTTGTACCAAAAATCAATTAAATAGAAGAAGTAGTTTAGTCGCAAATGATTTTGATGAGATGCACCTTAAAGCGATAAATCTGCCCAAGACAAGAGATAACACACGCCGCGCTACGTTGCCACTTTATTACCTAGGTATTTAGGGTCAGTCACATTTATTTACAAGGGGTGGTTGCGTTTTACTCTGATTTGTAAGCTATTTGGTTTCTTTGAAAAAAAAATAGTTTTTGGCACTTTTTAGGGTTCCGTAGCCGAATGGCAAAAAACGGAACCCTTATAGTTTCGACATGTCTGTCCGTCTGTCTGTCTGTCCGTCCGTCCATATGTCACAGCCATTTTATTCCGAAACTATTAGGGCTATACATGTAAAACTTGGTAGGTAGATGTATTCTGTGAACCGCTTTCCGATTTTAAGCGAAAATTTAAAAAATATTTAAAATAAAGGGGGCTCTCCATACATGGAACTGAAACTGAAAATATTTTCTTTCATGAAACCTATACGTGTGTGGTATCTATAGACAGGTCTTTAAAAATGACATTAAAGTTTCTAAAATGACTTTTTCATAAAGTTAATCGTTTAAAAGATATACGCTTCCAAAGTAGTAAAATGTGTGTCCCTCCCCCTCTAACTTCTATAATAATGAAGTGAAAAATCTAAAAAAACCATATCCGACAGTACTGACAGACAACTGACAATTTCAAAATTCAACGCAATAGCCCCAGATATCCAAATTGTGGAAAAAAGTTCTCTTCGTCTTCTTGGGTCTCCAATTTATGAGAATTCCTTTCCCGATTTTGTCGAGGAAAAAATACAAAATTTTAATGACATCTTGGACAAAATATACCAAATTAATACAATACAATAATAATACAATAATATTCCACAACTTTTTCACACAACGCCATCTAGTCCCAAACTAAGCAGAGCTTGTGGTATGGGTACTAGACAACTGATAAACATACATATATATTTCTAAATACATACATATTATAGATAAATTACACCCAGACAAAGAACAAATGACCGTGCTCATCACACAAACATTTGTCCTAGGTGGGAATCGAACCCACGACCTTGCGCATAGCAGTCAGGGCCACTGACCACTATACCAACGGGCCTGTCAAATATGCATTCGGCCATCACCTTAATTCGTTACTGTTGTTTTGGACCCAAATTAATGTATTTTCTTCGTTCTTCGCATCTATGGCATCATCCTCACCTTTTGGAAAAAATAGACCAAATTATTCGTCAAACTCTGACAGGAATTTTAAATGTGGGTATGGACGACCGAGCTTGGGCACAAGCTACTCTTCCCATTCGTATGGGTGGTCTCGGCGTCTGCAAAATTACTAGTATCAGTCTACCGGCTTTTGTATCCTCGGTACACGGCACTGAGAAATTAATCAGGAATATCCTAGCTCCATCACTGGTTGATTTCAATGTGCCGTATTTCACCGAGGCTATAGATACCTGGAGACTCGCTTGCCCGAACCTAAATCCACCCGACAATCCATCATCTCAGAGGCGGTGGGATGAGCCGCTCTGTAGAGCAGTTCAGAGTGACCTTATTGCCACATCTGCTTCAGCTGCAGAGCGTGCACGCCTGCTGGCTGTGAGTGAATGGGAGTCGGGTCTCTGGCTCCATGCACTTCCGTCATCGAACATAGGCACCTTGTTCGATGATACTACTTTCCGCCTCGCTGCTTCCCTTCGATTAGGTGCTCCCTGCTGTTCTGCTCATCGCTGCCACTGTGGCGAAGTTGTCAACAGCCTCAGTCACCACGGCCTTTCATGCGGCCGCAGCGCGGGTCGCATAGCACGGCACGCGAATATTAACGACATTATCCGACGAGCTCTTGTCACTGTCGGCGTTCCAGCTGTTTTAGAACCCAATGGCCTGGCACGCGACGATGGCAAAAGACCGGACGGTATGTCTTTATTTCCTTGGAAGATGGGTAGGCCTTTAGTGTGGGACGCAACTTGTGTCGATACTCTTGCGCCATCCCATCTTCCTAGCTCATCTTGTTGTGCTGGCGCTGCCGCTGCGGCTGCTGAGAACCTCAAGCGGCGGAAATATAATAACCTTGTTGGTAACTACCAACGGCTCGAAAATATAACTATATTTTCGAGCCGTTTGGGGTTGAAACCTTGGGGTCGTGGGGTCCGAGTGCTCACAAATTATTTAAAGATCTGTCCAGACGCCTAGTTGACACTTCGCGTGACCCAAGGGCTTGCTTTTACCTTGGACAGAGGTTAAGCATTGCCATACAACGTGGCAATGCCGCCAGTCTTTTGGGCACATTACCAGTGGACAGCGATGCGCACGAATTTCTGGATGCAATATTTTAGTTTATTCTTAGGTGTGTATATGTAGTTTAGGGTTTTTTATTTAAATTAAAATTGTATTACTTCTTAAAAAAAAACCATATGTTGTAGATCTTAATATAAACTTTCAACCAAAATTGGTTTGAACGAGATTGAGTCAGCAGTTTTTGAGATACAGTATATTTTCTAAAACCGCAAATATAACTTTGTAATTCATACAAATACTATGAAAAACAAAATTATTTGGCGTAGTTGTAAAAATTGTAAATAAGCTAGTTTTAAGAAATTTGTAAGGTTTTTTTTTTTCAAATAAATATATTAAGTATATTATATTTATTATAGTTACTACGGAACCCTTCATGGGCGAGTCCGACTCGCACTTGGCCAATTTTTATTGTTTAATTGAATCAAATTAACACTAAACACGTATAGTATACGTAGTGTAATTTAATGCCCCTCTGTCGTATCAACTCTGTATAAGACTGGTGTACTTGCCTCAATTTCATAATTCATAACATAATAAGCCTCTAACGATCCCACTTTTATTTTTTGGGTGGTAAAATCATCAAATGACTTCTCCCGCTGTGGGTGGAGCGGAAGGAAGTGTCAGACTTCTACTGACTAAAAACCCACCTGTACCTTCAGTTGCCTTTGCGTTCCAGGGTTGTGGGATCTCGTTAGCAAATTCCCGCAATCCCGACAAGCAATGGCTCCATCGGGCTCCGACAACTGCTGCTGCTTTTTGAAGCACGCGCGGTACACAGATCATCTTAATATTAAAAATATACATACGTAAATATACATACGCACGAAACGTTTTGGGAATACTTTCATTGTGCGTACGGCTAAGGAGTGGAATTCCCTGCCGGAGTCTGTGTTTCCTGATAGTTACAACCTGGGAGTCTTTAAGTCAAGCGTGAATTGGTTACTTCTAGGCAAGTATGCTCCATCTTCGACCACATCATCGCTTAACATCAGGTGAGATGGCGGTCAAACGCAACCTATCAACAATAAAAATAATATACATATTGTATATATAAATTAAGATCACCCATCCATCGGCTAATCTTGGCAAAGATTGCTTGACTTTGCGACCTGTGCGGCTGTTTTTATTCAGCCACAAATTTCTCTAATCAAAAATGATTCCTCTCCTATTATTGAAAATTTGATGTCGACCGATGAAAATATGTGTGTATTCTAACATTTGACATAGGGGAGACTGGGGACACTTGATCCCAGTTTTAATATTTTGTTCATATCTAATAGAGTGATAGTGTTTTTAAGAATGTTCTTTTCCATACACATAGACAAACTATTTGTCATACTTTCTGCATTAATGTATGATAAAATAAATTAATATTAAGTATCTTTTTTCAAGATTTTCCAGAACATTACGAAAGGATCAAATGTCCCCTATGCTGGTAGACTTGATCCTTGTATAAGGGAGACTTGATTATAAGGGAACAAGTGTACCTAATTGTACAGAAAGTATAAATAAAATGCATGTCTATTGCTCAAATTACTTTAATAAAGCATTATCAGAAGAATTCTGTAGTTGGTTATTTTTATTACTTACCTAATAGTGGTTAAACATTTAGCAACATTTTGGATAACGTAATAAACTCTCATATTTTTATAATAATCCCAATTACTTACAGCTTTTATGGCACACAGTTAATCAAATTAAAGTAGAACTACTTAATTTTTTTTTACCTATTTTAATATAAACTTTTGGGTATCATTTTTTGTAACTTGTTTCCTATATAGCCTTTTCCTTCTTCTTTTACCTATTTATCACAATAATTAGCAGACTTTATGGCACAAAAAAATGAGTGGCTAGATCGGCTTCACGGCGTCCTGACCTACCGCATGACACAGGTCCTCACTGGACACGGAAGTTTCGGGAGGTACCTGTGTCTGATGGGGAAGGAAGAAACGCCTGGGTGTCACCACTGCGAGGGCCGCCCTGAGGACACAGTAGAGCATACGGTGCAAGACTGCCCCACTTGGGCAGAGCACCGACGTGTCCTCACGGCGGCGATAGGCGGAGACCTTTCGCGCCCGGCATTGGTCGAGGCCATGCTGCGGGGCGAGAGGGAGTGGGAAGCGGTCGCCTTCTGCGAAGCAGTCATGCTGCCGAAGGAGGAGGCGGGCCGTGTGAGGGAGATGATGGCGTCCTCCCTCCAGCCCAGCCGCAGTGGTAGACGCCCACGGCGTCGGACGTCGGCCGACGATCTCCGGCCACCGTAGGCGCGGGCATGCGGACAGCGAGTAAAGGGCAACTCGCTGTCCGACCATGAACCATGCCCGGGTCGACGGCGCGTTGTGTTCCACGCGCGCCTCAAAGAGCGTCAGCAATATTACGAGGCCCCCCCCTGTAGGAGGCCAAAGCCTGCCGGGGTCGTGGAACTTATCCCATTACCGTGACCCCGGAACGTAAAGGGTTATTGAAGGAACACCGTGGATTTTAGTCAGTAAAAGTCTGACAGTCCCTCCCACCCTGCCCGGGGTGTGAGGACTTATTTGATAATTTTACCACGATAAAAAAAAGCCTTCCTCCACCTCTCTATCCATCAACATTTAATATACGTAAACAAGCAGACAGATTTTATTTCAATGTAATAACAGGAATAGTCAAACTTAAGTCAAAGTGAGTCGTTGAGAGAAAGCGTTGAGACTAAATTAATTCAGTGAAACTTTCTTGATTACTCTACGACGAAAATAGTAAAGTTGCGAGTGCAAACTAAATTCAATTTCGAAATTTGAAGTTGAATTTCAACTGAAATATTGGATCCAGATTAACGGAAATAAACTTTCCGACTTCCGAACCATCAAACTGGTTTAACATTTGAATACTAGATTTAATAACATACTTTTATGAAAGGTTTATTGGAAATATTCGTACATGCAAGCGGATTACTGGAACAATATTTTTATGAAAGGATTTTAGAGCTGAAATAAAAGTTTTGGGTACTATTCGATATTTTTTGTAATGAAAAATATTTGATTAGAAAGTCTAGCAGCTGTGTTGGCTGAGTTTAAAAAAATCGGTAAAGTAAAAAAAAATACAAAGTGATGATTATATCTGGTAGCACGGTAGTGACCCCACCAAGACGAGCTTGTCTCACTAGGACACTACACTATAGTCAAAATATGTGGCCTACAAGAACTATTGTACATCATAAATGTAATGAACAATGAATAAATTATTCACCTTACATGTTACGGTAGCAAAACGGCAACATTTTTCATGAAAATGTTTTTGGTACGATACAATCAGAAAGAATAATGACTGAGTCAGTTGATGTACCATATATACCGTTCAAAAATTTGAGAAAGGTAGGAAATTTAAGAATTGTTTTGACAACTACCGCTAAGACAGAATGTGGAAAATCCATAAAAAAGTCGACAGAAATCATCTATGTATCGTTGTACAACTGGACAGATACACCCTATGACGTCACCTCAGACAGGCCACAGAGTAACTATACCCGCTAAACTAAAGCTGAATTACCACCAGTGGGACAATGCTATCGGAATTGATTTCTCGCGTCACCGCGCGCGTAATCAGCCGAGCTGACAGCTGACACTTTGACGTTTGACAGCTGAAAGCTGACGTGTTAAAGTGTGTCAATGTGCGTCATTCAGGAGAGAATGGAAAATGTAGCTTGATTTCCCTTTCAGTGGAAATTACAAAACTATCAGAGGATATGTCGTTCCAGTAGAAATGGTTTGAACGTTAAATGTGTCAGTTCATAGATTATCTATACTACTGCTGTTTGAAAGGGTAGAAATTTTTGACTCTAGTGGTTATGTGATAACTATACGTTGGATCCTTGTTTCCCAAGTTGACAGTGTCTCGTGTTACACGCTCTAGTAATGAGCTGAATTGGGCCATTGCCTACCGGGGTTGCGGGAATAATCAAACGAGATACGGCGTCCCGGAATGCAAGGGTAACTGAAGAAAAGTGCGGGTTTTTCCGCTCCACCTAGAGCGGAAATAGTCATTTGATGATATTCCGACAAAAAAGGGTCCTTGCTTTGTTTTTGGCCTATAACACTATTTCCATCTTTCCCATCGTGTGAAATAGTGTTATAGGGTAGACATTCCTCAAACCCCTTTAAGTTACCCGGTATATCGTAAGCTAGAAGTCACATAAGATTTCGCTTCCGTGGACTTTATTACAATAAAAATGCAAACCTTATCTTCTGCAGTCGAGTAAAAAGTAGCCTATATGATAATTTTCATCTAAATCCTCCCAATACTTTCGACGATGAGTGTGTTTAAACAAACAAAATTTTCTACTTTACAGTATTAAGCCTTCAACTGCATATTTTCATGGTTGAACCATATTTGTTTCTAATTTTGGAAACCCATCTATTCCAGTTACTATACTTTACAGCCTTTCCAATCAATCGTCACAGTGCCTTCATTTTCCTCATTCGCTTCATAGGAGACGCCTGTCACAATAGGTTTTCTTTTATCCTCAATTTGTGACAATACTCTTAGAAAAGGTTGATGTTAATAGTCCATTGTTGAGCCTCTAACAATAGGATCGATAGATACATATAGTGATCAGTTTGGGGAAGTGGTGTAATAATTTTTATCACTTTGTTTGTTTGTCTATTTGTGGTATGATCGATGGGAAAATTATTATAGAAAAGGAGTGCCAGACTTCTACTGAATCAAAACCCACCCTGTTCCTTCAGTTGGTCCTGCGAGCCGGATCCGCGGTACCTCGTTAGATTATTCCCCTATCCCCGGCAGGCAATGGCCTTACCTGTGACCTTGCAATGTCATTAGCATCATTTGTCGTAATCTTCCCTTAAGAGTCGTGCATTTATGTGGAATAAACACAATAGTTGTGACATTATAGCACTATTAGTGAAAACTTTGTAGTAGGATCAGTGTGTAACTTTAAGGAATCGTTAGCAAAAAAAAATACTATCTACACTAATAGCACAATAATATCAATATCACAAGACAGAGCTTTTTGCACTTTTGTATTAAACTTATTATTATAGGTATTTAGATTTAGTTCTTTCTAAAAATAATTTCAAACGCATTGTGTTCAATACGTAGAATAGAACAGTTCCCCTACCCAACTGGTATCACATCCAAGTATGTACGCATGTTCGTATATGACATATGTTGTGATCATTCGTCGAAACTAGAGTTATTGACATATTCTAAATTGATAGTGCATGATGCGATTGAAATGCAATTGTGGCAGGTTTTATAGAAAATATGTACATACAGATATGTTGAGTGGATTGCAAAGCCGATTTTGTGGATTGAATTAGTAATAGGTACAGTGTTTGAGTACTTTGTTTGTTTGAATTTTTTATTGAATAAGTTTTTTTATTTTGTAAATAATCACATGTTTTATGAAATAATTCGTTTCTATTAATCTAAAATTAAATTTTCAATATTCATTGTACTTATACAACGTGTAATTTAAAGGGTATATACATACCAAGTGCACGGCTTCTTTGGATGATAACAAACGATATGGCAAGGATTTTGTAATCCTATGTCAACACGTGTGGAATTTATTAGAAATTTCAATACATTGATACCAGAGACCGAAATTTACAAATTAAGAAGAACGAACAGAATTATCATGTTATTGGCAAGTGACGTTAAAGTTATTGGCAAGTGACGTGAAAGTTATTGACCCTTGTAGTGCTGTGACAAGTTTGTTATGATTGGTATTCAAGAAACATGTGCAACCGATAATTTAGTATCAATTCTTTGAGTCACTTATTTTTAGCTGAAACTGTGCATAGAGACTTTATACCAGATGTTGTCTTCAGCCCTTTTGGATAGATATGGGGTTTCCGTTACATGTTGTATAAGAAATTTCTATTGGGTTTTTCTATAAGAAATTTCTCAGTAGTAACCCGGAGTTTGATAGTTGGCGGTGTGATACCGCCGTATGTCCTAGCTGTTATTTGGCCATCTTTAACAGTCATTACGTCCAGTGAGAAGCCAGAAAATGTGACACTGGTCTAGCCAAGGGCATCGTGTTACCCAGTTACTGGGTGTAGAGGTCAGATAGTCAGACGCTCCATGTAAAACACTAACACTCAGTTGCATCCTGTTGGACTGGAAGCTGACCTCAACATCGTTGGTAAAATCCTAAACAGATGATAATGATTGATTGTACCTACTTACTTATGACAAAAAATAACTATTACTATAATTACTTGCACTTGAATTGAACTGCACACCTTGAACATAAATTAATTGTTTTAGTTAACTTGTGTAGTCGAATAGAACACATCAGTCTATTTTATATTAGGCTAGTTTAGTTTAAACCTGGTCTTTTTTACATATCTTTGTATTTATCTGTGAGGGCTTGTAATTAGCAACTTAGTTTTTATATATTACTAACTTGTGCCAGCGGCTTCGCCCGCGTGGGAAGTTTTCCCGTGTAAATCACGATCCCATGGGAATTTCGCAAAATCCTTTCTTAGCGGATGCCTACGTCATAACATCTACCTGCATATATTAGTCCTTGCTTAAATATAGTGAAGCACAGTCCACGTTACCAAGCAGTGCAAATATTTAATAAATTACCCTTATCCCTAAAAAGCATTATTTACACATCCGCATTTAAGAAAAATCTTCAGGTCTTCCTATTGGATAAGTGTCTCTACTCAATTGATGATTTGTAACTTTATGACCATATGTGTTTGCACTTGTATATTACTATGTTTTCTTTTTTTTATTTCGTCTAATTGACAAGAACTTAATATTATGTGTTAATGTTGTGAACGTATAGGATTTATATTTTTTGACTATGTTATTTTTATTTTTATTATTGTATTGCAACTGTAGTTTTATAGGATAATTTCACACACAATGTATATTGTTAAATGAATAAATGAATGAATGAACATACCAAATTTCAGCCCAATCCATCCAGTGGTTTGGGCTGTGCGTTGATAGATCACTATGTCAGTCAGTCAGTCACCTTTGAGTTATATATATATAGATTGTTATAATGTTATTAGTCTGTAAGCCTTCCGAAATAAAATAAAATAAATAAATAAATAAACTACAACTATTACTAAAAAACAAAAAAACTACAATTTTTGCCTACAGATTCATCATACAACTTTGTACCTATATCTAGGAATAAAACTATTTAAATATCCCTACTTCATACAAAAAAAAATAAAGATAACTCCGTCTGTCTATTCCACTTTCACGTCCAAACCACTTGATAGATTTTGATGAAATTACCAGAATAATGACATTACATAAACAATATAAAAACCACATCCCAAACAGCTAGCATCCTTTCAATAATTCATATTATTAATTCTGTCGCCATCTTCAATTTCGGCCGCTATCTCCGAGATATCTTGCCGTTAATTTCTGGTGGGTCACGTTTGTCCCCCTTTACCCCCTCGCCTGATATATAGCTGGGACGTGCTTACCCCCTTGTTTAATGGACTGTAGAGTTTGAAAACAAACCTTCGGCTGTCTTCGAGTTAATTTTCTTCTATTGTTTTGTCGACTACCTTTTGTTTTGATGCTGTTAATATTTCTGCGATTGTTTAGAGAAATTTAATGCAGATTTTGTTAGTGAAATAAATTAGTTTATTTGAAGGAGGAAACGTGGACGTGCAGAGAATTATTTATTATATTATAATTATACTCGTGCATCGTCCTCGAGATTAGTAACCTGAAAACTTTGAAATATATGTAGTAACACGCTAATGACACCACTCTTACACTGTATGTTTAGAGTCCTGCGCTCTTTTTTTTTTTTTTTTCGTTTGCTGGCAACCCCAGCGTCTCGATCTTTCATTTCACGTCACAGTGCGCCACCACTCGCACGTTTTATTTTAGGAAAAAACAAAAGTGATAAGTTTTATAGTAAAAATACGCAAGCAAAAAAGCCAAAAAGGAAATTCAAAATAGAGTACATAATGTGGAAGATCAAAAAACTGAAAAAGAAACAATAACAAACAAAAAAGCGTCACGCCGTCGCTCGGCGCCAACCGACCGCCAATTCTACAGGGACTATTTCGGAAAAGGATGATAAAGATCAAGGTACATATATAATATATTTATTATAATATAATAGTAAAGTGATCAAGTGCTTTTATTATAACAAAATAAGCCCTTATTAGTAAATTTACCAAAATAACCTCGTATGTTTGTATCCTTCGTGCAAAACATTTTCCACGAAATTGTGTGCAATCTGATCTGTCAAAACGAATTGCTGCAAAAGATATTTATACAAGATCCTTGCTGCAAACACACGAACTTTTACGTAAAGTTGATAGACGCTAATAATTATATATTTTACATGGCATTATGATCAGTATTTCTGGAAAACAAATGAAAAACAAGCAACTGCCTACATACCGATAGATTTACCCTAACTAAAGTTATTACCGATCAGTGCGGCTTCTGGGGCCGTATCGCCAGGTAAAACAAAATAAGTGTACTGTAATAACCAACACCTAATACCTATCAGAGCGGCTTTTGGGGCCGTATCGCCAGGTTACACAAAATAAGTATACTGAAATAACCAACACCTATCAGAGCGGTTTTTGGGGCCGTATCGCCAGGTTTCACAAAATAAGTATACGGAAATAACCAATACCTATCAGAGCGGCTTATGGGGCCGTATCGCCAGGTAACACAAAATAAGTATACTGAAGTAACCAACACCTGTCACCTATCAGACATTGAGGTAATATGTACTCTATCAGAGCAGTTTTTGGGGCCGCATCGCCAGGTTACACAAAATAAGTTACATACTGAAATAACCAACACCTATCAAAGCGGTTTTTGGGGGCCGTATCGCCAGGTTACACAAAATAAGTATACTGAAATAACCAATACTTATCAGAGCGGCTTATGGGGCTGTATCGCCAGATAACACAAAATAAGTATACTGAAGTAACCAACACCTGTCACCTATCAGAGCGGTTTTTGGGGCCGTATCGCCAGGTAACACAAAATAAGTATACTGAAGTAACCACACATCAGAGCAGCTTATGGGGCTGTATCGCCAGGTTACACAAAATAAGTATACTGAAGTAACCACACCTATCAGAGCGGTTTATGGGGCCGCATCGCAAGGTTACACAAAATAAGTTTACTAAAGTACCCAACACCTATTAGAGCGACTTTGGGTTGTCAGTTTGCCTCAGGATAACTTATTCAAGACGGTTGTGAGACCAATATAGATTAGTTTTTGGGATGGTTTCATTGGCTCAATTTTCATAGTGCATCAGTAAAACCTTAGAATGGTGTTACTAACACCTGCCTCATTTGTCTACTGACATACAATCATGGTAACAAACACCCATCAGAGCAGCTCCTGGGGATGTATCACCAGGTTGCTTACTATACCACACTAATTCACAGACAATAACTACAGTTTATTTCTTGGGACTGCATTGGCATATCATATGGGTAGTTGCTGAAACTACACCATAACTGATGTAATAAAAATTCCTTACTAGGATAATCTGGTTTCAGTTGGGGTGTCATTGGACAGCCCACGGACGATACAACTTATAGAGGTTTTACCGTCAAATAAGTGCGTCAAACCTATTGAAGAGGTCACACAGCCATCCACCTCAGATAACTTACCGCAGAAGACGTTGGTTAAGGAAAAAGTCTTGGAAGTAAACCATAATGAAAACTAGCTGACCCGAAATACCCCGCTCTTGAGCACAGGAATCCAGAAGTGCTGGATATTCTGGGAACTGATCCCTCTGCTGTTGTTAACTATGGGATTGACATACACAAAGTTTTAGCAACAAGACTGCAACACATAGACACTCTGGGACATAGCAAGGAAACCCGCGAAGAGCTTACAGAATGGTACCTCATCCCAGCTAACAGTATCTTGATTGGAGCACCCTACTAAATGTGGAAATAAAAGCAGTTGTAACAGAAACCGTATTAAAGCGAGACAAGGGCATCAAAGAGCGCCAAAGCCAGCTCACAATGGCAATTTCTGGGCTAGCGAGTCCTCACCCAAGAACATGAGAACAAAAACAAAAATAAAGAGGGCCTCAAACAACTCATGGATGTGTACTGGATCTTGTGTGACACACAACATGCAAAGTCAGTCACTAAGCGAAACTTCACTATATTCTCCATAAACAAACATCTGAATGACACAAAAATTTACAAATAGTGAAAACCTAGCAAAAACAGAACCCAAAACTTTTTCTTCAACTTAATAACAAGTTAAGAACAATTTAAGGTGGAGAAAAAGGGTCCCAGTGCGCAGGAGTACAACGAGGTTGTGAAACATTTCCCCCACCGGTGCCGGGTCCCTCAGCGTGAGACAGTCGCATCAAGTCGCCGCGAAAGCATCGTGACGTCCGTCGAACTGCAACCATCGCCGATAAATACGGTAAAATACAATGGTCGGTAATCACTGAAGACCAAACTATGTTGTCATAAGTTAACGTGTATAAACTAGCAATGTTTTTCTTTTTATGCTCAATGGCTTCTAAACACCGAAGACTAAGTTTAGTCTAAAACTGCCAGTTTATACACATTAAACCCATGACAACATAGTTATGTTGTCATGGGTTTAATGCGTATAAACTGGCAATTATTTCCTTTTTCATGCTCCACGATCTCTAATCAATGAAGATCAAACTATATTGTCATAGGTTTAATGGATATAAACTAAAATTAAGAAAAAAAAAAGAAACCTAATTAGATTACCTAACGAAAAACTGTCAAACATAAAGTATGAACTAATAAGATGTATTGCATAAGGTGTAAAATTTGCGAAATTCTTTGGACTACTTGCATGGATGAATATGAGATACTTTACACTTAAGAAAGAGTAAATACATGAATAGACCTAACTCTATGCAAGATTCTTTTAAATGATGAGACGCATACTGCTAAGAAATATAGACTGACGCCTCAACTATGGGGGGGAGTAGCCACATGTGGGGGTGAACGAGCCAGCGGAAGACGGTCGTAAGATGAGAGAAAAATATCGACAGGGCAAGCTAGAGCGGAAGCCCTAACGTTTTTGGAAAATTCTATAACAGAGCAATGATTAACTCTAACGAAACTTAACTGCTACGACAGTGCTAACTGATTTATAATTAGTTCATTACCCTTAGATATAAAACTAGATTTTTAAGGAAAACAAAATTGAATTATAACTAAAACAAAAAAAAAAAGAAAATGTGATACTAATTAAGTAGTTTTAGAAATAAACCAATTGATTAATACACAGGTATTTTTTGGTAGTTGACATTTCCTCAGCTATCTCTCAAGGTCTACATATATTTCAACGTTTTCAGGTTACTAATCTCGAGGACGATGCACGAGTATAATTAATGATTAAACGAACTTACCTGTACGTGAAGTTCTATCATAATTATACAAAGTGCATCGTCCGAAGAGATTAGTAACACCCACCCAACCCAAAGTGTCTCCCAGTTTGCTGCAGAAATGTCAAAGCTGAACATGGTGGCTTCAAACTCTAAACTTAATGAAAGATCGAGACGCTGGGGTTACCAGCAAACGAAAAAAAAAAAAAAAAGAGTGCAGGACTCTAAACATACAGTGTAAGAGTGGTGTCACTAGCGTGTTACTACATATATTTCAACGTTTTCAGGTTACTAATCTCTTCGGACGATGCACTTTGTATAATTATGATAGAACTTCACGTACAGGTAAGTTCGTTTAATCATTAAGTACTAGCACTTTATCTACGTAAATGTCGAGATTATTTATAGCCTATCACAAACATTGCACCTGACTACTTAAGAAAAAGTTTATAGAATTGGGTCATTAGATTACACCCTACATAGAAATTTGCAAACATTTTTTTTCTTCTTTTTTATTCTTCATCATATCACCATTCTCTTGACTTAAAGACTAGGTTATAATCATCAGGAGACACAGACTCTAGCAGGGAATTAATTGTACTTCCTTATGGTATTAAAGTTGTATATAAAAAACAAGCTTTCATTTTATGGATACACACTATTTCATAACCTTTCTTAAATTTTGTCATACTTATACCTAAACTTTCATTTTTTCTTCAACGTTCAATACTTGTGTTTGATAATTTCTAGTGACGTGTGCGGCGAAGGATATACCTACTACATTTATAGTGACAAATAATTAATGAATAAAAAAACAAGTTTGAATATTTTTTAACAAGATATGGAACTCTTTGCCGGCTTGTGCGTTCTCTACGTGACCCGTCAAGCAAAAGTGAACAGGCATCTTCAGTGCTCGCTCGTTTCATTGCTCGTGCTATCGCTTACCACCAGGCGTGGTCGATATTTGTGTTGGTATTTACCTGTAACAAATGAAAAGTACAGATTAATTTACATAAACCTCAGACCTATGTATATGCCACAATGGGTTTGACAGAGGTGTACTCACACTACACTCATCGTATAAAACTTTTTTTACGGGGAGAAAATCATCAAATATCACCTCTCGCTCTGAATGGAGCGGAAGGGGTAATGAGAAGGAATAACTATTGTATAGCTACATTAGTACTTACACTTATTTTTTTTTTATTTTTGTAAAAATAGGTTCGCGTTTGACCACCATCTCACCTGATGGTAAGTGATGATATGGTCGAAGATGGAGCACGCTTACCTAAAAGTAACCTATTCACTCTTGACTTAAGGACTCCTAGGTTATAGCTATCGGGAAACACAGACTCCGGCAGGGAATTCCACTCCTTAGCCGTACGCACAATAAAGGTATTCCTAAAACTTTTTGTGCGTGTGGTTGTTTGTTACAAAGAGCAAAAACTACTGAACGGATCTCAAAGAAATTTATTTACTAGACATAGACGAGAAAACCTTCCCACACGAACTAATTCGTGGGCAGAATCTAGTCAGTAATAATACATACATTATTTATATATATATATATATATATATATTAGCATGCTCTGAAAGATTGGATATGCAGTTAACAAGAAAACATAAAATTGGTAAGTACCTCAACACTCATTAACTTCTAACAAAGAAAAACAAGGCTGACATTTTAAGATACTTAATAAGCCCCCATTAAATGTTAACCTCCCTAAAAACAAAAGCATTGTAAACTTCCCACTCAATATTAGGGTTATCATCCCTTTCAGCCGAAAACAACTGAAACATTTTGAAATTCAGTTATTGACGAGTCGCCGTGTTCCGACAAGCGCGATAATAAGCGACCGCTTAGCGGTGCTTAGATAACTTTGAGTAGCTCCACTGAATTCGCAGATAAATTTATTGCGAGATGTCTGGTTCTGGCGTCTGCAAAAATGTTAGAGTAATGTTTTATTCTCTTGTGATAGTAAGTGATATTTATTTACTTATTTATTTTCTCACCACAATACAGTGTTTTATAATAAATTACATTTGATCTGATTGTTATACAAATTTGATTGTTAATGTACTGTGGGAGACTGGTGAGTTAACTAAATGAAGAGTCTATGTTTCAGGACACCAGATGCCCTTGACATATTTAAAACGTATTTATACGTTTATTTCTCCTCACAAATACTCTTTTTCTTTAGCACCATTTTCGATAAACTAAATATCAGGGATAGGCTGTCTAAAATCTGTTGTAGAAGAATACTCTGATATTTTGTCCACATAGCGAGAAAAAAACTACACAATCTCGAAAAACTCATTCATCATCTTTTTCCAGCTATGTCAGAGTCAGCTTACAGTCTAATTGGATGCAGCATAGTACTAGTTAGTGTTTTACATGGATCATCTGCCTATCTGACCTCCAAAACCCAGTAGCTGGGCAAATGACTGCCAAAACTAACGGTTTTATGTGATTTTCAGGCATTTAGGAGTCTCAGAGGTCACCCAGCCACGGAGCCTATTGCTCGACGCTGTACACGTGCAGTCTGTGGACAGATTACACGCAAACATCGTACAGCGCCCTTCGAGTCCAATTCAATAACGCGATTAGGATGTTGTTGGGGCTCCCGCGCTTTTGCAGCGCATCGGCGATGTTCGCGGAGGCGCGCGTAGATTGCTTCTACACTACAATGCGCAAGAGAGGCACTTCGCTTGTGCGGCGAGTGCGAGGGAGCGCCAACAGCATGCTGGCCGCGCTCGCGGGTGGCTGGATTGTGCGTACATCACTCACTGTTGTAGGTTGCACATTACACGCAGGGATGGAACATATTTATAGAGTATTTTTTAAAATTTTAATATTTTAATTTGAATTTTAATAATAATTGTTTATTTTAATTTAATTGTATTTTAATTGTGACTAAAATGTAATTGATAATTTGTATGAGTCTTATGATACTTGAGAATAAAATGATATTGATTGATAAGTAAGCATTGCTTAACCTTAAAGATTGGCCGTGCGGTTGATATTATTTAGCCAGGAGCCATAGATTAAGCCTACAATAGATTACGCAATATTGTGTAACAGGTATGTTTAAAGTATTGGTGTACTATTAACACGTTCCCTGACAGTGAGCACTTACCCTGACACCACATTACGACAGTAGAATTTTCTATTTAAATGACAAATCAACGTAGTACTCGTGCACAAGCAAGCAATATGAAACTACCCACAAAATACTCGTATTACGGCAGTAAGAAATATGAAATTGCTCATAATATGACATATTAATTCATAATACTTATATGAAAAATTATCGAGAGATGACGTACTCGTAAAAATAAGTGGCCCGTCCCTCGACGTACTGTCATAACACACTATTTTAATTTCCTGCCTAACGACGTTTTGTCAGCGAACGTATTAAGAATATTCTATCCATCTATCTATAATCACGCTGCATCATATCCAAAGCTAAAAACAAAATCTAATAACCATGAAAAACGAAACAGATTACTTCCATACCTTCACAAATACTCCGACAATGTTCCAAATGTCCCTATCATTTGTTAGCCCTAATAAAAAGTATCCTCTGCCAGGCAGTACGTGATCTGTTTCAGAACGAGGTATGTCCACGACGCACCGTGCGACCCCAACTCAGTTCAACACTGGATTTTAAACAAAAACTGATTAAGATTCTGAGCTACGTCTTGTGTTTTTCTGTACGGTGTGTTTAGTTTGTCGGTAGATTGTGAGGTTCAGAGAAAATAAGGTTTCAAAAAGGTATTTACGTGATGGATTCATAATTTACAGCCTCATCTAGACTTGAATGCTTTTTTTAGAGCTTGAAAAGTACTGATCATAATTGTGGCCTACCCAAACGAACTTACCTTAGTATTGTTGTTTGTAAAATCGTTAACCTCCTGAAATTTCTAAGTTGAGCGATACGTTTTCTTACAAATACTTGTTGGGCAGGCCCACTCAAATCTGTGTGCATCTTCCCTCAAAAAATTGCCTCAGACTATTACCTACAAGGTTCCCATATAATTTAACCAGTACAGATTTTATGGACTTCAAAAGAGACGGAACCCTGAGTTTGTTTCGGTGTTTCTTCTCAGGGTAGTCAGATAAGAAACACCGGCCTCATCTAGTTTAAATTTACGAAAATAATGACGTGTAAAAGTGTTATGTAATATTCCTTATATGACCTTAAATCAGTTCCTATACCATTGAGGGACCAAGTGACTCAGAGAAATATAAAAATCAAATTAACACAACATTTTATACAAAATATAAATACCTAAAAATATATTATAAGAATCAAGAATATCACCTGACATCAAAACAAAAAACTTATTTAAGAAAAAATTTGCTATTAATAATAAACATTTTACTTTTAGGGAACAACCTGTATCGTCTAACATTCCACCACCACCTCTGTTATAAAGACGGCCGGCCAGAATGGTCACCCATGTGTGCTCGTTAGTTGTAGTAAATAACTGTTACTTTTTTAGCTTATACCTCCAATGTAATTTAATTTGTTAAACAATTCTTAAGATTGTTAAATTACGAGTATGTAGTCGATGTTTTTGGTGCACGGTAAAACTCTAATGAGTTTATGTTGGCACCAACTTAAATGTAAATAATGTGTGTGAACTATGGAACAAATAAAGAAATAAATAAAATATAAATAAGATAAAACCGTATATTAGCACATCCCAACCATACGCACAAAACGTTTACAAAATCTTCTGCCAGAGTCTGTTTCCTCATAGCTATAACCTGGAGGTTTTTAAATCAAGAGTGAATAGGTTACTTCTAGGTTATCGTGCTTCATCTTCGACCACATCATCGCTTACCATCACTTACCAATAAAAATCATGCCACAAGTATACACAGTAAATAAAAATTTTTGCAAAAAATAGAACCGACTTCTATATCAAAACACTACAAAGCCAAAAATAACTTTAATTTCGGAAGTCGGTGTTATTGGTTTTGGATTTTCCTTTTTTTTTCACACCACCTTCCGAAATTAAAGTTATTTTTGGCTTTGTAGTGTTTTGATATGGAAGTCGGTTCTATTTTTGGCAAAAAAAAATCTTTTCACGCTTTTTAATGGGTTGGTTTGTAATTTATCTAGTTACAAAAGCCTAATGTCAACAAATTATCACCTTTTACAAAATATTGCTTGTCCCTGTTCATAGCCGTTAATTTTTGAGGAGTTCTCCTGGTATTTGACCATCAGCTCTACATCACCATATGTATTGTGATGAGCATAAAGTGTTTAACATCCGTACTCAAGTAATCGAATCGCAATCCACGAAATACTTATTATTGAGGAGTTTCAGTGGCCATCTGTGGTCGTCATCATCAGTTCAACTTCCCCAAATGGTAGTTTTCGGAAGCAACTGCTCAAGGTACTATAAGAAATACCCAAAACGCTATAGGTGTGCTTATAATATTTGAAGAGTTCCCTCGATTTCTCCAGGATCCCATCATCAGATCCTGATTTCGTAATAATAGGACCAACTAGAAAGTATACCCATTCGAACGAAAAAAGAATTTTTGAAATCGGTCCAGCCGTCTCCGAGTTATGAGAAAACATACATAAAAAAAAAAGTTCAAGACGAATTGTAAACCTCCTTTTTTTGAAGTCGATTAAAAATAAAAATAATAACCAATTGGATGCACTACGAAAGCGAAACTGTGGGGATCTAGTTCATGTATAAAAATATACTGGGGCAGATGATACGCCTGCATTCTATTTCTTCGAGTCGATGCTTAAACATCTTATCCTTTAATTGCAATGTAGCTCTTCATAACAATTATGACACAACTGTAATAATTATGTTATTAAACCCCCAAACTACAGTCCCAATTAAACGTAAAATCAAATCTAGCATTACTAAAGCTGATCAAACAGAACCCCCAGTAATAACCATTTCAAAAATCAACAATCGACTCAATCAAAATCACAGAACTGGCTGAAAATTACAAGGTTGCGAAGAGATAAAACGGACGTGTTTTCTATGGGGCCCTGTCGCTGCCAGAAATATGGCGACTACGAGGCATGGGGGGTGACCGAGGGGGGAGAGGGCCCCAGGGAAAGGGGGTGTAGGGGCATCAAGAAAGGCCCCAGACGAGCTAATTATCATTCTTTGTGCGAATGACAGTCAGGGAAACGCCTTACGGTCTGAAGTTGGTGACAGAAAGCGGTGGCCAACGGAAATATTGTTTTCTGCCTCGTAATTAAATTGTGTATATATTTGAAGGTTGTTTTCCTTGTATTTTTTTTTTCAATTCCATGAACGTGATTTTTTGGGGTTTCGCTTTTCGAGATTAAATTACGGAAATTGGAAAAGCAACCCTGTCTGTTTGATGTGCTGAATTATATTTTTTTTTTCCTTGACGTTATGGTTTTGATTTTCGCATACCTATGTAGGTTTATAATAAATAATTCAGCCTATTACGTTTCAATGTTATAGGCTGATTATTAATTAATTACATATTAACAAGTGATTAATTAAGATATATGAGACACGATTGGATCTTAGTTGCAGTTAACTAATTACTTCTATCCTATTCTTATTTGATTCCGATATGGTGAACAATAAAGAGTATATCCATCTATTTCTAACACTTAGTATGCCTGAGCATAACCTAAATCCTAAATTCCCTTAAAACTATACTAAGATTTTACCACCACAATGGAAACTATGACTACGTTCATACTATAGGTACCAGGAGCGCATACCTTATAGAGAGTTCCTAACTACCTCCCTAGTTTAACACTATTGTCTAAGAGCTAACTTTACGCTGCACATGCCATACCGGAGTTTAATTCAATATTAGGTGCCTCAGTATGGGAAGTGACTTAAGTGGCGACGTAAAATGGAAAGGCACTCTTTAGCAGTCATAGAGGTCATCAGGCGCTTGCATAGGATTATGGCATGCGGCGGAGTAAAAACACACAAAAACTTCTTCTTTTATAGATTTTTGGCATAGCCACAGCCACGCATCGCCACCATGCTATGATGCGTGGCTGTGGCTATGCTAAAAATCTATAAAAGAAGAAGTTTTTGTGACCGACTACTCACAAAAACTTCTTCTTTTATAGATTTTTAGCATAGCCACAGCCACGCATCGCCACCATGCTACGATGCGTGGCTGTGGCTACTTTTGTTTATCATTCATAACTAAATAACTTCATTTATTACGCAGTAGAATAAAGCAGTCGCGGCCCAGCTATTTCCAGCTCAACTTACCGAGTCGTAGGTTCTTGATTCGAACTCATTCAGGCACATTACTTTGAGTAATAAACAAAACGTTTTGGGAATACTTTCATTGTGCGTACGGCTAAGGAGTGGAATTCCCTGCCGGAGTCTGTGTTTCCCGATAGCTATAACCTAGGGGTCTTCAGTCAAGAGTGAATAGGTTACTTCTGGGTAAGCGTGCTTCATCTTCGACCACATCATCACTTACCAGGTGAGATGGTGGTCAAACGCGAACCTATTATCGATAAAAAAATCAAACAATAACCGACTTCAAAACAAACAAAAATACTAATGCACTAAAAAGCGGAAAATAACCTTAAACGCTGTTTCATTGGATGTCTAATTACGTTTATAATAAGATCTAGGTATATACGGCACAGCTATTCCACTAAGCGAGAAAGTTAAGAACCTTGGGGTCCGGTTAGACAAATATCTTTCGTGGGGTCCCCAATTACAAGAGGTGAGTCGCAAATTATTTGCTTCTGCCAGTTCCCTAAGACGGTTGCGTAACTTTCTGCCAACTGCCACTAAAATTGCGCTAGCACAGTCTCTTTTATATCCTATCCTAGACTACGCTGATGTCAGTTATCTTGATCTCACAGAGACACAACTTGATAAACTTGAGCGACTTCAAAATTTTTGCATAAGATTTATATTTTGTTTGCGCAAATATGATCACGATATGATCTGAATTTCGTACGAAACTCAAGTGGCTTCCTATACGTCTTCGCCGGAACTTACACATATTGTCTCTGCTTTACAGTATTCTGTTCAATCCTAAGACCCACTTTTATCTTAAAGAACGTTTTAAGTTCCTCCATGACACACATGCCAAATTTCTGAGGTCATCGGAAAACTTGAGGCTAGAAGTACCAAGTCACTCCACCAATTTCTTTGGTAAGTCGTTCGCAGCTCAAGTAGTACGACTGTGGAATACTCTTCCCGTGTCAGTAAGACAAGCACAAACCCTTCTTTCTTTCAAAAACATGGTAAAAGATCTCTATCTCTCTCTTTAATATGTTACTATTTTTTATATATCTCAGCTTTGTTCTTTTTATGTATATGTGTATTGAGTATGTAGGTTATTACTTATTTATTGTATATAAGTTAATAGTACACCATGGACTACCCGCGTATTTATTTTCTCCTGCTGTGTCAAATCCATTCAAAGTTTGTCTGTAAAAGATTTCTTTTAGCGATAAGACCGCCCATTGTAACACTCTTTGTAGTTTTTAAGTCCTTATTTAATTCTATTATGGTATACAATAAAGAGTATATCTATCTATCATACTCACTGGGTTACGCTTGGGTGCTTCCTGGGTGATCGAAACCTATTCAATCGGCTTGATACCAAATTCAACCAGATGAGTAAGTGGGTACCTAACTCAGCTGAACATAGTACGTCATTCTTAATGGTTTCGAAGTTGGTAAAAATTTGGTAAAAATAACGACTCTAAAAACAATTAGTTTGGAATAATGATTAGATGACTATAAAAGTGTAATTTTAAACACATTTTCTATAGGAATTTGGAGTTATATAAAAGTATCTTATATGTTGCACTGTAACCTCCCCTGTCTTTTAGTGAAAGTTTCAATAAAATCAATTCAACAAATCCAGAGATTGGCCTGAACTAACAGAAAGGTAGATGAAGACATATTAAAAAAATGAGTGTGGCACTCGGGGACTGCCGCGGTAAAGCTATTGCATAGCATTTTTTATCAACTTATGCAATTATAATTATTTATTTATTTTATTTATGCAGTATTTTTTTTCATCACTTTTTCTATACTTATAATAAATTTGTAGAGAGGTCAATTCTTTACATGAAATATATTTCCAAAATAACTATCAGGGGGTGATTAGGGATCGATACTGATGCCAAAAATGCAATCAGTAAAATTTTTGTCTGTCTGTCTGTCTGTATAACCGTTATAGAAACAAAAACTACTTGACGGATTTTAACGAAACTTGGTACAATTATTTTTCATACTCCTGAGCTGGTTATAGTATACTTTTCATCACGCTACAATCAATAGGAGCAGAGCAGTGAAGGGAAATGTTGGAAAAACGGGAGAAGTTATTCCATTTTTTAAGTTGCCGTCGCGTGTGCCGTTAATGGTTAAAGCTACACAGAAATCATTTCACTACGGAAATGTTCTCCTTAAAATTATATAAAAAATATCCCACGTCAGCATATGTCTATCTTTTATGGTTGACTCACAATAACACGTGTAACTCCCGATAGCTTAGCAGTTCGAAGCTTTCTGTTTATAATATTTGTCTACTCTTACGTTTATAACACTCTCAGTCACCCCTAATTGAAAAAGTTAACATTATTAACTGTTCCATAAAAAAGAATCATATAAATCGGTATAGAAACACCAAAGTTATACATGAAATACGCTAATAATAAGCCATCGCGCGTGAATACTGAATCATGATATAAGAATTATTTTTGAGAATCGGTCGCCGCGCTCGACGCGTCTCGCGGCTGAAGGTATAAAATTTCGTTCTATAGGTACTTAAGCCTCATGTGAATGTGATCTAAACAATATTACCTTACGCTGACGGAGTCGCGGGCACAGCTATTAACAATAATAGTGTGCGGTTCCGTATTGCGATATTTTTCAACAGTATTATAGATTGACATATTATATTTCCCTACTAAATTACGAAAGTACACTGTCTGTCTGTTACATCAAAATCACTGAACCGTGAGGAAGGACATAGGCCACTTTTTTACGAAAAACGACGGAAACGCGGACGAAGTCGTGGGCAACAGCTATCTATACTAATAATATAAGGCTGAAGAGTTTGTTTGTTTGTTTGAACGCGATAATCTCAGGAACTACTGGTTCGAATGGAAAAAATATTTTTTAATTAAATAGTCAATTTATAGAGAAAGGCTATATATATATATATATCATTACGCTAAGGCCAATAGGAGCGGAGCGCCAATGAAGAATATTTCAAAATCGGGGTTAAATTTAACGTTAGCTCAAAGTAACTATTCCACGCGGACGAAGTCGCGGGCAAAAGCTAGTTCATTAATAAATGCACTTTGTTTATTCATATTTAAAACACTATACACTTATTTTACGCATACAGCTATTCACTGTTGTCCATAGATGATAGATACCTATACACCTATATACTTTCTCACAAACAGCTGCTTACGTATTCGTCCGATTTCGGAGCAGCTCATCTCGATCCGTGTGAGCTTCGTAGAGTCGCGCGCTCGACCTCACTCGTGGACTCAGTTATGAGCAGTTAGCAGCTAGTCTACACGCATACGTCTAGTCGCACGCACACAAACACCGAGCCGAAGTCTGCCGAACTGAAACGACATTAGACGATGCACGGCTTTCAACGCCTCACCGCTGTGCCGATCGGAATGGGGGTGTTAGGTTTATTTTCGTTACGGAATTTCTTGATTCAGTCGCTTAAAATATAATTGTATCATATAAATAACTATTACTTGAGGACACACACTTAGGTATTTTGAAATCATAGACAAACACTACAGATATACTACATTTATATAAGATGTATAGATAGATAGACATAATTATTATGCATTATATTTCATCCTTTTTAACGGCTGACCGATTTGAAAAATTCTTTTTGCGTTTGAATGGGTATACTTTCTAGTTGGTCCCATTGTTACGAAATCAGGATCTGATGATGGGATCCTGGAGAAATCGAGGGAACTCTTCAAATATTATAGGCACACCTATAGCGTTTTGGGTATTTCTTATAGTACCTTGAGCAGTTGCTTCCGAAAAGTACCATTTGGGGAAGTAGAACTGATGATGAAGACCACAGAGGGCCACTGAAACTCCTCAATAATAAGTATTTCGTGGATTGCAATTCGATTACTTGAGTACGGATATTAAACACTTTACGCTCGTCACAATACATATGGTGATGTAGAGCTGATGGTCAAATACCAGGAGAACTCCTCAAAAATTAACAGCTATGCACAGGGAAAAACAATATTTTGTAAAAGGTGATAAGTTGTTGACATTATGGCTTTTGTAACTAGATAAAATACAAACCGACCCACTAAAAAGAGTGAAAAAAAAATTTTTATCAAAAAATGGAACCGACTTCCATATCAAAACACTACAAAGGTAAAAATAACTTTAATTTCGGAAGGCGGTGTCTTTAGTTTTGTATATATTTTCGTTTTTGACACCGCTTTCCGAAATTAATGTTATTATTACCTTTGTAGTGTTTTGATATGGAAGTCGGTTCCATTTTTTGCTAAAAATTTTTTTACAAACTCTGCTAGTCTAGACTTTTAATTTACTTACTGTCTGTTCGCGAAGAACGTGAGAATTTTTGTAAGTAAGAAACAGTCCATTTGTTTTTATGGTTATTGGATTTTGTTCTTGTAGAATTGAGTATTAAGTGCCTATTTCTAATAAATACTCTCTCATTTTCAACCTACGACAAAAAGAGGAGGTTATCAATTCGACGCGTATATATATTTTTTTATGTATTATCACCGATTACTCGAAGACGGCTGAACCGATTTGGAATATTCTTTTTTGTTTGAAAGGGTATATTTCGAAAATGGTTCCATTGTCACCAAGTCAGGATCTGATGATGGGATCCTGGAGAAATTGTGGGGACTCTTCAAATATTATAGGCACACCTATAGTGATTTGAATATTTTTTTTATAGTAAGTTGTTTAGTTGCATTCGAAAAGCACCATTTGTGAAGTGAACCTGATGATGAAGACCACAGATGGCCACTGTAACTACTCAATATACAACGTGTAATTTAAAGGGTATATACATACCAAGTGCATGGCTTCTTTGGATGATAACAAATGATATAGCAAGGGTTTTGTAATCCTAAGTCTACGTGTGTAGAACTTATTACAAATTCCAATACAGTGATACCAGGGACCAATTTTTTCAAATTATCGTGTTATTGGCAAGTGACATGGAAAGTTATTGACCCTCGTAGTGCTGTGACACGTTTGTTATGATTGGTATTCAAGAAATATATGAAACCAATAATTTGGTATCAATTCTTTGAGTCAGTTATTTTGTGCTGAAAATGTGCATAGAGACTCTATACCAGATGTTGTCTTCAGCCCGTTTGGTTAGATATAGTGTTTCCGTTACACGTTGTATAAGTATTTCATGTGTTCCGCTTCAATTACTTGAATGTGGTTATTAAGCACAATATGCTCGTCACAATGCATATGGTGAAGTGAAGCTGATGGTGAAGTACCAGGAGCACTCCTCAATAATTAACGGCCCAACATTGGGAAAAGCAATATTTTGTAAATGAAAATAAGTAGTTGACATTTAGGCTCTTGTAATTAGGTAAATTAAAAATCGACCAACTAAAAAGAGTGAAATAAAAACTTTTTACCAAAAAATTAAACCGACTCCCAAAAACACTGCAAAGTGAAAAATAACTTTAATTTCGGAAGTCTGTCCCGAAAACGAAAATCCAAAACTAAAGACACCGACTACCGAAATTAAAGTTATTTTTCACTTTGCAGTGTTTTTGGGGAGTCGGTTTAATTTTTTGGTGAAAAGTTTTTATTATTTAATAATACATGGCTTGTTGAAATTCGTACTAACTGAAATAGATTTAATTGTCAAACTATTTTTGCCTAAAGCAAAAAGTAATATTTATTGTACAGACAGAACCCACAAAAATACACAAAAGATAAAAACAAGAAAATTACAACTCTGCTTATGATTACGTAAACTTGACCGTCGGGAAGGGGGTCACAGCGGACATGACCCCCCCAAAATCGTACACCCCAAACAGAAAATCTTCTAAAATTTTGCAAAATAAGGCGTACCAAATATTATCACCCGATTTGTCAATAAAAATAGAAGACTCCATTTGTTTTATAATGTGTGCCATAAAATTTGTGTTGTACAATAAGGAAAATTCATTTACTCGGCATATTTTATTGTTAGCCCACCCCCTCAAAATTCCAGGCTGCGACCGTACCTGGTTACCCAGTTACTGGGTTGTGGAGGTCAGATAGGCAGTCGCTCCATGTACAACACTAGTACTTACCTGCATCCGGTTAGACCGGAAGCAGACTTCAATACAGCAGATGAATAATAAACAAAACAAAATAACATATTGCATGATTTTTTTACAATTAAAGATACTCATCACTGTATTAAAAGTAAAAATCTTTAGGTAAGTAAATATAAACTTTATTAACACGTTGAACGCCAAGCAAAAAAAATGCATCCATCTCGAACGTCCTGTTCGTTCTGACTAGACTTGCCGTTCGGACCGCGTCGGTCAGTGCTGCCCGACGTTTAATATCTCCATAATTAATTACTAAAGTTGACTTTTGTTATGAAAACATACATTTGGATATTAGATATAAGTATCTAATTATTTTTTTGAGGTTGGCTTCCCGTTAATCCAACAATTAAAATAACATTTGGTCTAAATTAGGATAGAACTGTGATTTTTGCGTGGCCTAAAGGGAAAGCTCACTGTCGGTCAGCACTGACCGCGCTGGCGTTCAACGTGTTAATACACATTTGACCCTACAGCTTTTAAAGCAAGAGTAAACATCTTTTGTATCTACTCGCTTATTCCATCCCATACCTCATCAATCGCTTACTATCAGGCGTGATTGAAATTAAAAGTCCTGCTTTTGACCGCATTTTTCATCAGAAATAAACTTATTAATGTCTTAAATTACTTGAGATGGAGATCAAATGGGCAGTCGCTCTATGTAAAATAGGTACTCAGCTTTTATTTAGACTGGAAGCCGAAAATACAGTCCGAAAGTTCTGATTTGCCCCATGACTGCCAAACAGATATTGTCTTGCGAAATCAAAAGGAGTTAATTTCAAAAGCTTTATGTGATTGCAAATTCTATCGCTTCACAATGTAGATCACACTCGAAGAAATGACAAAATGAAAACCTATGAGATCGATCGCATTAATTATGTGTATTATTATGCTATTAGGCTGCTGATTGCGAAAATTCTTTTACAGTTATAAATCTGCCGTAAGCCTGACTTACTTACTGGAACTAGTTTTTTAAACAAAAATGCACAGTTTCTGCAAGACAGTCCGCGGAGCAAAACTGGTAACTAAAACGTAAGAAAAATATTTAGAGTATGTACTAAGTTCTTCTCCTCCACAATTATTGTGCGCACAGCTAAGGTGTGGAACTCTCTGCCGGCTTCTGTGTGACAGGGAGTCACATTTAAACCGTCAGCCTTTAAAGAAAGAGTGAACAGGCAACTTCTAAACTCGCTTATCCCATCGTAGACCTCATCTATCGCTTACCATCAGGCGAGATCGAGGTCGACAGCGGCTCACTCGTTATAAAAATAATAAAGTTTGATTGACCTAATATTATTGTGGAAGTCTATTCGACATTTTCATTTATTTTTCGTCAGCATTTACATAATTATGAATGACATAGACTATTAGTCCAACATCGCAGTATCTTTGTATATAAACTTTTATGTAAGAACACACGCTCAGCAGCAAAACGACCCAAGTCAACATTACGAGTTCGAATTTGTTTGAAAATGAGTTCAATTACGTTTGTTTACCGTTCAATTTTGTTATTTATCTTTTTAGAAGTTGTGTTATTCAGGATGATATTAATTATATGGATCGCCCTTCAAATGAAGGAAGGGAAACATTGATTAATTAAAGTAATGGACTATAAAGTGTTTATTGTTTGCTTTTATTACTCATTAAAGCAGCTATATTTATTTTAGAAATTATGCGAAAACTTTTTATTACAGCATTATTTACAAAAAAAAAATTATTAAATTTGTGAGCGCTATGAGAGCAGTTGAGCATCCGTGGTTACAGACCCAACTTGCAAGTTACAGGTCGTGAGTTCGAACCTAATCAGGCACATTACTTTGTGCTATTAAGCCCATGCCGCAACAATGGGAAGGTAACAGGGAATTATTAATAATAAAAATAAAAAAAAACATTTATTGTAGGCACGAGCCTACGTGCCTGCAATAAATGTTTTTTTTTTGCAATATAAAAGTTACATCAATTTAACACAATTTATAATTGATCGACTACAAAAAAAAGTTAACCTGAACATAAACCGGCCAAGTGCGAGTCGGACTCGTGCACGAAGGGTTCCGTACCATTATCTATAAAAAAATTGGCCAAGTGCGAGTCGGACTCGCCCATGAAGGATTCTCTGGTAACTATAATAAATATAATATACTTATTATATTTAATTGAAAAAAAAAACAAAAAACCTTAAAAATTTCTTATAATTAGCTTATTTACAATTTTTACAACTACGCCAAACAACTTTGTTTTTCATAGTATTTGTATGAATTACAAAGTTATATTTGCGGCCGACTCGATCTCGTTCAAACTAATTTTGGTTGAAAGTTTACATTAAGATCTACAACATATGATTTTTTTAGATTTACCACTTCATTATTATAGCAGTTAGAGGGCAGTTAAAATGTGTGCCCCCCCCGGGCACACATTTTACCACTTTGGAAGCGTATATCTTTTAAACGATTAATTTTATGAAGAAGTCATTTTAGAAACCTTAATGTCATTTTTAAAGACCTGTCTACAGATACCACACACGTATAGGTTTCATGAAAAAAAATATTTTCAGTTTCAGTTCCATGTATGGGGAGCCTGATGATGAGAGTTATATTTTCTCTTAAAATCGGAAAGCGGTTCACAGAATATATCTATCTACCAAGTTTTACATGTATAGTCTTAATAGTTTCTGAATAAAACGGCTGTGACATACGGACGGACGGACAGACAGACAGACGGACAGACATGTCGAAACTATAAGGGTTCCGTTTTTTGCCATTCGGCTACGGAACCCTAAAAAAGTAAAAAAAATCACGTTTGTTGTATAAGAGCCCCCTAAAATATTTTTTTTATTCTGTTTTTAGTATTTTTGTTGTTATAGCGGCAACAGAAAAACATCATCTGTAAAAATTTCAACTGTTTTGCTATCACGGTTCATGAGATACAACCTGGTGACAGACAGACAGCGGAGTCTTATTAATAGGGTCTCGTTTTCATGCTTTGGGTACGGAACCCTAAAAATTAAACAAAGAAAAACATTATTAATTAAATGAAATTAAATAAATTATTAACAACTTGATTATTAATGATTATGTATCTATTATTAAAACTAAGCACCGTTAAAACTTTAAAATGTGTTATCATTGACACAATTACAAAATAATCTATATGAAAGCTTTGCATCCATTCCTAAAATTATTAGAAGGCCCTAGCAGCTACCTAAAATAGTTAAGTCATAAATTATGTACAATAGGTTGCTAAGGAGATTATGAAAAAATTGCGTCCCTATCGGCTGTCTTATCCGTCAGTAATGTGGGGCAAATAAAGAGACGCGAGGCTATAAGGCTGCCGTCCAACGACAGGGAGAAGTGGGGTTATTAGGTACCCGGTCACCTAAGACGAAGAATAATCTGTCACTTTGTCCCACTGAATATGTAGAGGCAAGAGGATTGTAAGACGGGAAGTTGTGTGGTTCACAACAAAAATATAATCTTACTAGCTTTTGCGCGCGACTTCGTTTGCGTAGGGGGGTTTTACCGCGTAAAATCCCGATCTCGTGGGAATTCCGGGATAAAAAGTAGCATATGTGTTATTCCAGGATGTAAACTATCTACTTGCCAAATTTCATTCAAATCCGTTCAGTAGTTTTTGCGTGAAAGAGTAACAAACATCCATCCATCCTCACAAACTTTCGCATTTATAATATTAGTAGGAGTAGGATTTAATATTAGTAGGATTCAAACTCGACTATTATGAAACGGAGTCACTATTTACCTACATCACGTAATAAACAACTACAAATAACAATAACTTAACATCTCACTTACTTAACTTCACCACATTTATAATACAACAAATACACACACACTCACACAAACACACACACACACACAAACACACACACACACACACACACACACACACACTCGCACTTGTCAAGTTTGCCACATAAATACGCATTACTGCTGACACATTCCACTTGCACGTCCGCTATGTGAATTTTATATTAATGTAACCCTATAGTCGGATACTGCCCCCTAAGATACAGGCTTTGCCTAGTTTAAGGGGCAGGGTTGAAACTAGTGTACATATCTGTAATTAATTTGTTAACATATAAATCTGTGCAATGTACATCAAATTTGTGGTAAATAAACTTATTTTATTTATTTTATTTATTTATTTATTTATTGTGGTAAAGAATGTAAGTTAAAACAATCGATTTCATTTTGTAAAATTTATCTCTAAAAAACGTCCATTAATTCTACGTCATAGGCAGGTGACGTCTGTACCTAAATTACACGGTAAATTACAATCAAGTCACGTAACATACACGCTTAACTCATAAAATCGAAACACACAGACATTACATTTTTACCGACAATAAAAATAGAAGGAGTTACCATGTTCGGCTGTTTGTATTTTTTTTATGTATGTTCACCGATTTCTCCGCCAATCCGCGAGTTGACAACTTTGTAAAAATTGTTTGAAACGCTTCGAAACGCTTCATGTGTACTCGTAAAATAATATTTTATTCATCACTTAACCTTTCAATTAAAATATAAGTATTTTTTTAATTTATTAAAAAACTATGGCCTAAATCGTGGCATTGTGGTCACGTGACTATGTATGACGTCATTGTTCAAAAAACAACTTTCCTGGCATTTGGCACATAAATGTACTTCGGGTATTTTATGATATTTTACTCTATTATGAACGTGAAAAATTATTATCAGTGCTGTGCAGTACCTTGTTGTAGGAATACTACTATAAAAACGCCAACGAAACTATTTATTCATGTCCCTTTAAAAAGAGATATTCGCAAGAAGTGGTTAGAACTTCTGTGTCAAATCCATCCAAAGGTTGTCTGTAAAAGATCGCTTTTAGCGACAAGACCGCCCATTGTATCACCCTTTTTAGTTGTTAAGTCCATATTTGTTTTACTGTTATGGTGTACAATAAATAATATATCTATCTATCTGCTTTTTTAAAAAGACAAAAAAAGGAACTCATCGAACAACTATTACAGGACAAGACAAATGAACCAGAAGAGAGAGAGTTAGTTATGAAATGAAATTAAATATTTATTTGTAAATTGGTTATAAATAACACTTTTACACGTCATGATTTTTTGCGTGTTTAGTTTAGCTAGATGAGGCCAATATTTCCTAACTGACTACTCTGAGAAGAAACACCGAAACAAACTCCCTCTGAGTTTGTCGTCAACGTCTCTTTTAAAGTCCAAACAATTTGTATATGAGAAGCATGTAGGTTTATGTCTTTGGTATTCTTTTGAGGAAATAACCACGTAAATTTGAGCGGACCTGTCCAGACAGTGCAAGCAGTTAGTTAGTTATTTCTTATTTTGTCTTACGCACCAACTAAAGATAACCAGTCAGCTGTCAAAATATTGAACGATGACGTCTCGTTTTCTGATTGGTGTTTCTAATCACGTGACTCACAGATAAAAAGTCTCATTTTTCTCAAGGGAAAATAAAATTAATAATTAATAATCTTTTCTTCATTTGTACTATTTTGTGCTTCATATCAATAGATTTACATAATTAAATAGTTATTTTAAATTTTTAAACATACTGTCAACTCGCGGATTGTGGATTGATTTTCAAAATTATTTTCTAGATCGAGTCTATAGGTACTGGATGGGATCTCAGAGAAATTCAGGGAAACCCTCAAATTTTATACGCAAACATTGTTTTCATTTACTTTCAAAAACAATTCAGATATTTGTGCCCGGTAAACATCCGGAACACACGCGAGGTGATCCGACCAACACATTTGGCTTGGCACTTACTTCAACCAGGACTCTCCTAGTACCCTTATTATAAACGAAATAAGACATTCAATAATAATTGTTCGCTTTTAATCGCAGTTGCGTTTTCTTATCGGTTTTGAAGTCAGTTCCAATGTTTTATTAAAAAGTTTAGTAATTTGGCAGGATAGATGGAAGTCGTACAGACTTTATTCACAGGCATATAGTACCTCATTATGAAATTATTCTACACTAGCTTTCTGCCCGCGACTTCGTTCGCGTGGGAGGATATTCCCGCGTAAAATCTCGATCCCGTGGGAATTCCGGGATAAAAAGTAGTCTATGTATTATTCCAGGATGTAAACTATCTACTTGCCAAATTTAATTCAGATCCGTTCAGTAGTTCATGCGTGAAAGAGTAACAAAATACATCCATCCATCCTCACAAACTTACATTTATTATATTAGTAAGAAAGATTGCATTATTTTCTTTAGATTGACATTTTTAAATTCGTTATATCTTTTGAACGGAATGGCTGATTTTAATAATTTAAAAATTATTTGTCAGGTATTGCAACGGCCTTTAATAAAATTATTTAATAAGGTAAGGATTAATACAGAGGTATGAACAATATGGTTTGATTATTGTCGGCACTTTTATCAACTTTTAAAATGTAAAAGTAGTTATAGTGGCATAACTACAGTAGTTGGACATATGGTATCGCAGATTTTTTTGTAGATATTGATACGTTCTATAGTACTGTGCAAAATTTTTTTGTTCTATCATCAATAGTTTGTTTAGTGATGACTGATTTTTTATGACAGTTTTTAGCACACCTTGGGTTACATTATTGCATTTTTATTAGGGATCCCTATTTTTTTGAAAATGCAATATAACTTATGTAACTCAATAAAGATGCGCCTTTCTAATGGTGAAAGAATTTTTGAAATTGTTCCAGTAGTTTTTGTGTCAAAACGTTACAAACATACACAAACACAAATGTTTCCTCTTTATAATATTAGTTTAGATAACTATTGAGATCAGTGGCTACTTGAAGTTCTATACGAGTACAAATTTGTTTGAAGTATGTCTCTTTATTAGCCTTCTCATCGAACAATACAACATAAAAGTATTGAATTGGCGTTTACTGATCCGTCCCTCCTAGCGAGTACTTGAACATTCTGAAGTAGGGCAGAAGGTTTTGGTTTTATTGTGACGAAGGTCCACTGAAAGACTTCAGTTATTTAAGGAGGGGAAACATAGTAATTTAATGGACTATCATTATGTATGCCTATCTATAAAAATTCGCCTGCAGAAATGACTCTCATTAATTTCATTATGTATTGATGACTAGCTTTTGCCTGTCACTTCGTTCGCGTGGGAGGGAGAAAGAGTAAAAAACATACATACAACATACATCCATCCTCACAGACTTTCGCACTTAAAATATTAGTAAGATACACTCGCGTTTGACTAAAGATATCTAGGATATAGCTGTCAAGAAACACAGACTCCCACAGAGAATACCACTCATTAGCCGTACGCATAATAGCAACGCAAGCGTCAATAGCTTAAAAGCTAAGATGTCGGACTTGTGATCGAGAGGTCGTAGGTTTGAACCTCAACTATTACACTATTGCCCACTCCAGACATAAGCATATTTAGTTTAGTTGGAGGGTCTAACAAGATTGATAGTCATGTGAATTATTCCCACATTGCTAATTCTCTTATGGAAAAAAAAGAAGAACAAAAAGAGAATAATAACAATAATGACCTTTCCTTATTATTTACATTTATTTCCAATACATACATATAAATTACATTTTTAAATATTCTCTATAAAAAAAAAACATTTAAAAATATAAAAAATAGTAGCCCACCGGTATCGGGAACAGATGACTTTTCCTTATTATTATTATTCTTTTTTGTTGGGTTATAATTATGATTTGTGTATGTTGGTGGGACAACAACGGCGCGTCTTTAAAATCACCTCTTTTTTATTTTAAACTAGCTTTTGCCCGCGACTTCGTCCGCGTGGAATAGTTACTTTGGGCTAACGTTAAATTTAACCCCGATTTTGAAGCATTCTTCATTGGTGCTCCGCTCCTATTGGCCTTAGCGTAATGATATATAGCCTATAGCTTTTCTCTATAAATTTACTATTTAATTAAAAATATTTTTTCAATTCGAACCAGTAGTTCCTGAGATTATCGCGTTCAAACAAACAAACAAACTCTTCAGCCTTATATTATTAGCATAGATAGCTGTTGCCCGCGACTTCGTCCACGTTTCCGTCGTTTTTCGTAAAAAATAAGTAGCCTATGTCCTTCCTCACGGTTCAGTGATTTTGATGTAACACACAGATTAACTTTCGTAATTTAGTAGGGAAATATAATATGTCAATCTATAATACTGTTAAAAAATATCGCAATACCGAACCGCACAATATTATTGTTAATAGCTGTGCCCGCGACTCCGTCAGCGTGTAACTCCTTGTGTGTTATTAAGTTAATGTATTGGTAACATTGTTTAGATCACGTTCACATGAGGCTTAAGTACCTATAGAACGACAATACTTCAGCGCAAAGCTTCCAGGTAAACTATGTTGAAAGTTGACCCGTCCGGCACGTGAACATAAAGATTTCTAGAACTGCTAACCCGGGAAAGAGCGACGTACAACTGACCATGCGAGAAACAACTGACACCGAGATCTACTCCAGCAACACGAAAAGTCTACCCTTGAGTCTTATTAATTGTCATTGCATAACACACCGATACTGGGAATCGCGTTCTTTTAAATTGGAATGGAAAATTATTTGGTATTTTGGGAATTCTGGGAATAAAGACGGTTTCTCCTGCACCGCAACCTGTAAAAATTTGAGCCTCGATTATATTTTGTTGCAAGTGGGTTACTTTTAGCCAAGTTCCATTGCAAAGTTGTGGTGATTTTAAATTTCGGAGCAGAATAATAATCAGAAAGCTTCGAACTGCTAAGCTATCGAGAGTTTCACGTGTTATTGTGAGTCAACCATAAAAGATACATATATGCTGTCGTGGGATACTTTTTATATAATTTTAAGGAGAACATTTCCGTCATAAATGATTCCTGTTTAGCTTTAACCATTAAGGTTGCACACGCGACGGAAGCTTAAAAAATGGAGTAACTTCTCCCGTTTTCCCAACATTTCCCTTCACTGCTCTGCTCCTATTGATTGTAGCGTGATGAAAAGTATACTATAACCTGCTCAGGAGTATGAATATTAATTGTATCAAGTTTCGTTAAAATCCGTCGAGTAGTTTTTGTTTCTATAACGGTTATACAGACAGACAGACAGACAGACAGACAGACAGACAGACAGACAAAAATTTTACCTATTGCATTTTTGGTATCAGTATCGATCCCTAATCACCCCCTGATAGTTATTTTGTAAATATATTTCATGTACAGAATTGACCTCTCTACAGATTTATTATAAGTATAGAAGAAGACTAGGCCCAACTCAAACTATGACAAAACTCTCATATAAAACACAAATACTTTAGTACAGTACAGGCGCCCACGCCAGTTTGATATGAAACGCGTGCAAATTACAGCGAGTGGAAAATTGCAGTAGTTGAACTGTACTGTGTGGAACTCAAATAAAAACTGCGGAGAGCGATGCCTTTGTGTGGAGGCGCAAGTTGTGAGGGGGCACGGGTGTAGGTACCTGTATTGTGTACCACGAATACACAATGTGTAATTTAATGGGATGGATTCTTTGGATGATAACAAACGATATGGCAAGGGTTTTGTAATCCTATGTCTACATAATTATTTATTTATTAATTTAAACTTCATGTATGTACAATAGTGTTACATGGGTGGACTTAATGCAGCAAGGCATTATCTAGCAGTCAACCTTTGGGTTAAAAAAAAAAACACATTTTAGTAGGTATTAATTATATGGAACAACTTATTCATTGATATCAGAGACCAATTTTTCAAATTAAGAACAACGAAGAGAATTGTCGTGTTATTTGCAAGTGGAAATGTGGAAAGTTATTGACCCTCGTACGAGTAATGTTATGACACGTTTTTTTTTTATGATTGGTATTCAAGAAACATATGAAACCGATAATTTGGTATCAATTGTTTGAGTCACTTATTTTGAGCTAAAATTGTGCATAGAGACTCCATACCAGATGTTGTTTTCAGTCCTTTTGGATAAGTATGGGGTTTCTGTTACACGTTGTATATGCATGTGTACATAGCATGCATTATATGAGAAGTTTTCATTAAGGTTGTTAGTCATAATCACATAGGAATAAGGTTTGTGTCTCTTCAGCTTAGTCATTTTCCTATTATGTTGGGGTCTGCTTCTAGTGCTTCAGTGCAGCTGAGTGTTTTAAATGGAGCGACGGCGAGTGGCCTATATGATATTCATAACTCAGTAGCTGAGTAACACGATACAGCGACGAAATATACGACCAGTGTCAGATTTTTGGGCTTCCGATTACCTGCAACGACTCTCAGACTTCATTTACGGAGACGCGGCATGTCGCGCGTTGCGATGGGCGGCGCGGCCCGCACTAAATTCAAACATATGGCGTTGTATGAAAGCGTTTACGGAGAAGCGATATTATACGCGTTTGCTTGAAATGGAACGTTTGCGGCCGTGCCTGCGGATAGCATCGACGCGTTTCACGCGGTGGTGCACGCAGTGGCGGACGCAGCGGCAATTCTCGATGAAGCGATGTCGGTTTGATTGAGTGCCCCTATCCCGCGTACGCCGCAACGATGCCCGCCGCGTGCTTCGCTACACGCTTGAGAATTCGCCGCAGGCGCAGCGGCAGGCACCGCTACTCTTGCCGCCTCGCATCTCTATGAACAGCATCGTATATTGCTATAAGTTTGTGTCTACGCGTGCGATGATGCGTGCCGCTTAACGCGCCGTGGCTCCATAAACAGTAAAAACGGCCGACGCGCTGCGAGAAGCCACGCCACATGCGACGCCCAATGCCCCGCGTGTCCGTATATGAGTCCTTAAATATGTGTGCTATCAAATGACAGCCGGGACCAACGGATAACGTGTTTTCTGAGACCCGAGGGTATTACACTACCTAATTCCAAACTCCGGGACACTTGTGAGACCCGGGAATCGAACCCAATACCTCATGCTCAGTAGTCACCCTTGCGCCCACTAGACGGACAAGGCAGTTTAGGGTTATGTCGGTTTACTTAATTTAATTTTCTAAATGAATATTATAGAGTATTTAAGAGCAGTAGTAGTTCGGGGCGTGTGCGCAGGAGCTCCATGACCTGATTCCTCCATCTCCCTTTCACTGCCGGTCTACCAGACGCACGGCTGGGTACCATCCACACTTGGTTGATATACCGTCTTGTCGTACCAAGCGCTTCTCCTCCACATTTATTGTGCGCACAGCCAAGCTGTGGAACTCTCTGCCGGCTTGTGTTCCCTGCCACTTATGACCTTTCAGCCTTTAAAGCACGAGTAAATAGGCATCTTCTGCTCTCGCTCGTCACATCGTAGACCTCATCTATCGTTTAACATCAGGCTTTAAAAAATTTTTTTTTTCACCATTTATAATGGCTTCGCACAGCCGCCATGTTTAATTTTTTCAAATGTCACCTATCTAAGAACACTTGGGCTGCTAAGACAAATCTAACGATACCTCAATTGTTTGAATCCGTTTAGCGGTTCTGGAGATATGAGGTAATAAAGAATATTACATACATACATACAAGATACGCGCGAAAAGCATAACCCTTCCTTTGCAGTCGGGTAAAAAAGCTCACGCTGAAGAAGTTTTACTTCCAATTGAGGAGTGGAGTTTCCTCAAAGATAAGACGCTCTAAAAATATGCTTTTATCACTATCCTTATTTTCCCGTTAAAAATATCTTAGTGTTTCCGATAGATTGAGCAAGTGTGTCGCTCGTTAAAATGAGAATTCTGTTGTTTATCGTCTTTACTAGAGTGACAACACATTGTTTTATGATCCATAAAGTATACGCATTAAACATTGGTGTGCTCATAAATAATTAATATGTTTGCTTGGTCAATATTTAACAAATTGCGTAATGTCTAGACATTGATTTTACTACTTTCTGGATAAAAAATAAGCCGAAAATCCTTTATACAGAATGGAATCAGGCGTTACGTTGCGGAAATCGATAACAAGCTAATAAATAAATAAAATTCATTTATTGCACGCACGCCCGTTAAAAAAGAAATAAAATTAAAATTTAATTCAATAATAATTATTATTCCATACAAGCTACATCCAAATTATATTAAATGTAAATTCAAATTATATAAATAACAATTAATAAATAAAAACAAAATGTGACATTTATTAAATTAGCTAATTAGCGGGAATATTGACAGCCGTATACAAAGAAGTAATTAGCTTCATATCGATGGCCTAGAAGACAAATGTGCTATTTACAAAATTTTAATAATGTAACATTTTAATGCCAAAAGTATTGAAATTATCAATTAATACTTTTGGCATTAAAATGTTACATTATCAAAAATTTGTAGTTAGCACATTTGTCTTCTAGACCATCGATATATGGCTCTCACTAATACTTTAAGAAAATATCTAGTGTTAATGCCACCAAGAACTAAATGATCAATCTTGCATGCAGTATGCAGCACCGCCCTCTCACCCGCAAATATATGCACATGCAGAAGGTGTGCAATAAAAACATACCACACGCAAGCAAACCACACTCGACACGTGTTTCGCCCCTCCACGGAGCATCATCAGGAGATATTGACTCATCTTGATGCAGCAGTGGACGAGTATCATGTTTTTTCTGAAGTTATTTATTTTGAAAAACTTATGATAAGATTTTTATTAGTTAAGGCTTTTTTTTGTTGAGAGCCCATTCTGAACAAATATCCACAAAATAAGTAACATCTATGGTTGAATGTCAATTACTGACTGACTGCCTCGCTTGGGGGAACAGTTATAAGTGCCATTGCTAAACACAAAATCCTAGGTTCGACTCCCTCTCTGTATTAAGGTTTTTTTGTATGAATGAATTTTTATCTGATGCTTGCTTGTGGCGGTTTTACTTATTTGAATTAAAGTCTCCTGACAGAGCTTGTATTAAAGTTATAAACTAGGCAACTATATGCCAAGGGCACCCCCTGCGAGGTACAAACCTAGGCTAGGGCGTCGCTGGGGAGAGGCCAGCTAGGGACACGATGGATCGGGCAAGTACTTACGTAGTCTAAGTGTTATTGGGTTTACATTTCCTTCTCCTAAGCTTAGCTTATTTCCCTGAGTGCATACAGTCACAGCGTAGCCACAAAACTGAAACACTAGCACCATTCATTCACTATTCATTTACTCAGGTCCCCCAGATACAGACATTGCCTAGTTTGGACATCACCGAAAATTTGTAAAAAATCTAATAATGGTCTCAATCAATTCTTTTCTTTCTACTCTATTCTATTCACAACTTGGACCAAAAACGTTCATCTAAAAACCCCCGTACCTAGGTGCGGGCACTGAAAAACGAGATTTTAATCGTCCGTGCCGGATGCGGGAGCCGACAGAGAGCCGGCAGGAATCCGGTCCGATTTCCAACTATGTTCATTAAGAAGAAGGAATGTATCGACCGACACTTTTTATATGAGGATGAAGAATGTGGGAATTAAAAGAGCTAAAGAGCTTTCAATATTCAAATTGGATCCGGTACGGAAATCGAGAGGGTTAGCATTATTTTTTTTGAGGCATCAAGGTAAGTTAAGATAAGATAACTTATTGAAACAAAAATACATTTTACAAAATTATTGTGTACAAAAATAGCCACATTAGTTAATAACTGTGTCGCAGCTATTAACGCCCACCTCCAAAAGGAAGACGACAGCGTTCCAGTTAATTATTGTTCGAGGGAAACAATTTAATATAAAAAATAATAACTATTTTAAACTAACTATAAACTAAAACTAAAATCAAATTTAATATAATAATAAGAATGAATAAAACTAGGTGAGTGTAATTGGTTGTGCATGCGGGTGTGATATGTGTAAGTGTAGTGCGTGTCTGTCAGGTGTTAGTATAGAGTGCGATTGTATGGAACCCCCACACAAGCGCACACTATGCCACATGTATTTGGTATTATATTAATTATGACGTAGGATATATATATATATAATACTCAGTCTATATTATATACATAATATAATATAGACTAAGTAGAGATGCATTAAATTTAACCACAAATGTTAAACAAAGACAATGGGGCGTGCAACTGTCAAAGTGGCGCTAGTAGCACACTTACCAATATCAAAGCAGTTTCTCTATGGAACAGTAATGAATTCCTAAATTAGAGACAGTTATTGAGAATTTTTCGATTAAAGAACATGTATTATGTTCTTTAATCGGAAAATTGTACAGAAATCAATTGAAATCAATGAAATGAAAATAAAAAATATTACCACAGATAACCATAGATGATACAGATAACTATATAATATCTCACAATCTAACTAACACTGACAGTGACAAAGGTTCTTACGGTGGTGGCGCCATCTGCGATTAGCTTTCACTTGCACGCCCCATTAGGTAGATACCTAATATAAATTACCTACTAACTGTTCCTTACAACAAACGCTTCAAAGGCAGGCCCCTTGTTAAAAAAATTGGTTTGCTAAGAGCTTCCTTAGTGTGCTTGCACTGGTGCAAAACAAATCAATTTCTTGTTGACAACAAATTTTGTTCAAGCTGCGACTGGCTTCAGGAAAGTATGCATTACGCCTATAATGAGTGTTGGTCACTGTCACAGCCCCATCTGATCAGTGCGTATCGTTCATTTTGATACATGTTCAAGACAGTAATTATTTGCAATACTAAGCAAGTATCATTATATCATTAATATTACGTCTGGTCAAGTGTCAGAAAATGGTAACTACTAGATCGGTGATTATAATCAACAAATACTTGTTTTTGTTCCGCATCATAATTCCTGTTAGTCATTATAAGACGTGAGGGCAAGATAAATAGTACAATTGGTGACGAGTCCCGAAACTTGAGTACTTTCATTATGCAAATGGTTCGCAGAAGTTGCACTACTAATGCCCGGTTTCTGAAGATCCCAGTTATCTTCTCAATAGCTATGGCTTCAATAAAGTTAAACGACAGTTAAACGTCGATTAACTGTCAATGCGTTTCTGAAGACGCACGAACCGATAAAATAACTATTGGACCGATAGCCAGTTCCATAATTTGACACTAGATGGGTCTGTTTAAGAGATAGAGTTTAAAATTTATTTTATGGTTTGAAATCGTCATTAAAACTAGTTTTATTATAATTATATTTTTTCTAGGGTAAATAAGAGTGGTTAAGCACCTTTTTAGTTTAAATTATGATAATTTGTCATATATCATGTGCTAATAGGCTGTATGAACGACATGCTTGTCAAATCCTTAACCTTTTGAACGCCATTGTCACATATACGTGACAAGAAAGCGCTTGCCCTGTACGCCAGCGACACAAATATGTGACAAAAAATACGGTGTACTTTATCACGAAATATCTTAATTTGAATTCTTCATCCGTACACATTTCGAAAGGATTTCTTCTGCGTCTTAAGTTTCGAAATGTATACCGATGAAGAATTCAGATTAAGATATGGTGTCAGTGTACAAACATTATAATTAATATTAATAGAACATAATCTATACTAATATTATAAAGCTGAAGAGTTTGTTTGTTTGTTTGTTTGTTTGCTTGAACGCGCTAATCTCAGGAACTACGGTTCTGATTTGAAAAATTCTTTCAGTGTTGGATAGCCCATTTATCGCGGAAGGCTATAGGCTATATATCATCACGCTAAAACCAATAGGAGTGGAGCACTAATGAAGAATGTTTCAAAATCGGGGGATTTTTTTTTCCACGCGGACGAAGTCGCGGGCGAAAGCTAGTAATATAATACCAAAATCATATATTAATAAATATTACATGTATAATTGAGAAAGAAGGGGAAAAGTTATAGGGAGAGGTAATGCTCCTTCATCATTACAATAACAATAACTCAAGTAGTATAATTGCCAACAGCTTTCACTGGCTATTTATTTTAAAAATAACACGACATAACCTAAAAGCACAGTAAAAGTTCACAAATGAAACGTTAAATAAAGTTATGGAACCGATAAACGGCACAGATTGGTCAGTTAAGAGCGCGTATAAAGCAAAATTACCAATTTTCTATTTGATTTTACATGAAAAATTCCAGACCAAATCTTAAAATAAAAATATATGAATAACTACATCATATTTTCAAGGGCTCTCTCTGATCAAAAACATAAAATAATAACATTTCCTTGGTAGAAAAAAATCACGAAATAACCTCTAATTCTCATGTTTTTCCGTTTTGTACTCGATATGGTAATGCCTATTGCGACAAAAATTTGATAAATAATTATATTTAAACAAGAGTAAAGGCTTTGCTTAGGCATTTTATGTAATTCCTTTTAGTTTTGGATTTATTACGATAAAACACTTTTGGCGCATACTACGTTTTTATTCCGCGCAAGAAGTCATCTTCCGTCGCTCGTTGCGGGAGCTTCAAGCATATTTCTATTTCACACATCAGTCGCTACCGCTCTGTTGAGACGAGAGGACTACGCTCAAGTGTTTTAGCTGCGCCGAGTTATAATCATTTCAATCGTAATTGTTGTTGTTGTTCGAACTAAATAGTGAAATGGGAAACAAAAAAAAACATTGAAAGAGAACTAAAAAAGTTACAAATTGACAGGATGGCTAATTGTCGAAGGTAAGTTTGTGAGTTACTTGTTTGTTATATACTGAAAAAATAAAAATACATTTTATACTTTCGAGAAAGTTTATGCAGGTGATTTTAGATTTTATTTTGAGAGACACAAGATCTAAATTCGTTTACCTACGCACTTTCGTGGGCCGAGTAGGTAACTAGACATAATAATATGTGGGGACATTTCACACACGGCTGTCTGACCCCAAACTAGGAAGACCCTGTACTATGGGTGTCAGACAGCTGATATACATAGACAAATATATTTTTAAATACATACATATATAGATAAATAACACCCAGACACGACGATATCAAAAATTCGTGGTAGGTACTTTATTAGATTATTAGGATAATAGGTAATAAATTACATTCATAATAGGTAGCTATTTACTTTTGCTATTTTGTTATGTTATTCTTCACGATACAATTTTATGATCATTTTCCCATAATGTAGGTAGTTATGAGATCTTCTAAAAATCTAGATACACGGATGGACAACAATAATGATCTTGCGAGTATCCTATATAAAAAAAAATTATCTACCTATACCACTTCTTATTTAATATTTCTATGGTCACTCGTAGTCGTAGGTAACGCGGGCAGAATAGTATATGCAAAATAAACACAAGCTTTTAGTTGGTATCCGTGTTTGTTCGATGAAATATATTTATATCGATTACGAACCTATTTAAGTATGCCCATTAGGTATTTAAACCCTATTTTTGTAGATCAATTTATTGTGGACGTGATTGTATAACAAGGAATTTGTTTTGAAATAATATTTTATTTTCAGAATGTGGCCACCTCGCTCGCCAGATTTAAACCCATTGGACTTTTTTACTGGGGCTGTTTAAAGGAGGTAGTTTATAAAGAAGAAATCACTTCAGTTGAACAGCTGCGACAACGCATACGTTCGGCTGCTGACGAAATATCGTCGGCAGGATTTGCGCGCCGATTGAGACGGTCCTTCATAAGAAGGTGTAGAGCGTGTATAGCAGCTGAAGGAGCCCACTTCAAACATCTTGTATATTTTCTTTTTCAATAAATTTGTTTAATTACTAATGTCTTTTATGGTGTCAACAAACCCATAGTGATCAAATTTTAAGGAAATTCTCATTCTCTTTGAGTCTAAAATTAGTTACAGCAGTGTTAAAGTAATTTAATTTTGAAATCAAATTTGTATAAAAATTCTCCTTTAAGATTCGAACAGCAATAACTTTGTACTTTATCAAGATACTGGTTATTGTTATACCATTTTAGAATTTGCATTAAATAGGCAATTATCTATACTTAAATAATAAATCTGTAGAGAGGTCAATTTGTACATGAAATATATTTTTCAACAGTATTATAGATTGACATATTATATTTCCCTACTAAATTACGAAAGTTAATCTGTGTGTTACATCTAAATCACTGAACCGTGAGGAAGGACATAGGAAATCTTTTACGAAAAACGACGGAAACGTGGACGAAGTCGCGGGCAACAGCTATCTATGCTAATATATAAGGCTGAAGAGTTTGTTTGTTTGTTTTAACGCGATAATCTCAGGAACTACTGGTTCGAATTGAAAAAAAATATTTTTAATTAAATACTCAATTTATAGAGAAAGGCTATAGGCTATATATATCATTACGCTAAGGCCAATAGGAGCGGAGCACCAATGAAGAATGCTTCAAAATCGGGCTTAAATTTAACGTTAGCCCAAAGTAACTATTCCACGCGGACGAAGTCGCGGGCAAAAGCTAGTCTAAAATAATGAGCCACCGCAGTGTAGTACATTTTTTTTCGATATAGTCTGGCGGGAATAATTCCGAATCATTCCCGTCGTATACTTCGGAAGTATTCCGAAATATTCCGAAACTTTGGGAATATTTCAACTGCCAAAAGAAACCAGGAAAATCGACCTTTGAAGTCGGTTAATATACCAAAACCTGCTCCTACCTAAGTATAACAAATACTTTTCTGAAAACCGCATCAAAACGTGTTTGCTTGCAAGGTTTGCCTTTAATTGTTTTTATTGGCTGGGCTATTAAACGCGTTAAGTAGGTAGGTAATGATTAATACCTACCTATGCGACTCGCGAATACTCGCGATGCGTGCAGAGCTACATACAAACTAACCAAAAACATAGGTAACCCTTTTTCAAAAAACAAATATAATATGCTAGGCCTGGTTTTTTATTCAACTACTGACATTTATAAAAATAGCATTCAATTTCGAAATAAGTAGAGTACCTACCTAGAAACAAAAGAATAAAAATCCTGTTAATCGCAGGCTAACATATCTACCTATAATAATATCAACATATACTTAATCAATCCCATTTATAATAAAACTAGTATTCACGCGGGGCTTCGCTCCCGTGGATTCTATCACGGTAAAAACATAACTCTCCTTTTTTGCAGTCGCGTAAAAAGTAGCCTATAACCTTCCTCAAGCTTCAAGCTATTTCCATACCAAATTTCATCCAAATCCACCCAGTACTTTCGAAGATTAGCGCGTTCAAGCAAACAAACAAACAAACTTTTCCGCTTTATAATATTAGTATAGATAAACATTTATATTTTACTCTTGTATCGTACGTAGTCTCGCACTGAACAATAATTAACCCACCCACCACACAACAAACAAACACGTTAATTTCGATTGAATTATTCGGGCGAAATATTCGGAAACATTCGATTGCGGGGTACGAATCTTTCTCGCGGGGGGAAAACTTCTCCGGGGAGCATCTCCCCTCTTACCGCACCCCGCACCGCCATCGCAGCGCGGCGGCAGCGGCCGGCGCACAGAGGGCTTTATTTAAATTCATTTTGAATAATTCTGATTTAAAGAAACTTTCCCAGAAGTATTCCGGAATTATTCCGAATTTTTCAGAAGTTTTGCAACTATAGATACAGGGGCCCAAAATTGCGTAATTCCGTAGAAAAAAATGTTAAAATTTAAGAATAACTATTTTTTGCAATATTGATTTAGAATGTAATAAAAAATCTTGATACTGATCTGATAATACAAATATTCAGGACAATATTATATTATACATAATATAATATTACCTTTTGGTATTGATTTTATATTGATTCGTGTTCAGTATCAGTGGTATAGTCACCTCCTACTAACTTACTATTTACGTATTATTCGCGTACACATAATAACATTTCGTAATATTGTATAACGCAGTCATACTTTGAATACAGTTGTTTCATCTGAATATTATACGTATACTTACTACAGAAGATACGCGTCGAGCGAGCGCGTAGGTACACGCGCGATCGTATTCGATGTGAGGAGCGGGTAGGACAGTGCGGGTGAATTCTAAAATTTTGCTGGCTTTAGGCGCGCTCTTAAGTTAACCTAAGTTTAAACGGAGTTTATCGTACATTGCGTTGTTCATAAACGCAATTTCGTAAGTTATCGAACCAATAGCGCTAATGAATAGATAAACTACCTACTGATAAAAGTACCTCAGCAACCGGGCATGAGCTAGGTCAATCAACTATTGGGTTGCGGGAATGTTCTAATGAGATACCGTGGACCCAGAACTCAAGGGCAATTGAAAGGAAACAGGGATTTTAACAGTAGAAGTCTGACACTCCCTTCCACTCTACCCAGGGAGGGAAAAGTCATTTGATGATTTTCCCATTCAAAAATTAAGATAGGTAAACTTTGATGCCATAGCCAGCAACATAGTTACAATACAACGTGTAATTTAAAGGGTATATACATACCAAGTGCATGGCTTCTTTGGATGATAACAAACTATATGGCAAGGGTTTTGTAATCCTAAGTCTACGTGTGTAGAACTTATTACAAATTCCAATACACAATACCAGAGACCGAATTTTTCAAATTAAGAAGAACGAAGAGAGTTATCGTGTTATTGGCAAGTGACGTGGAAAGTTATTGATCCTCGTAGTGCTGTGACACGTTTGTTATGATTGGTATTCAAGAAATATATGAAACCAATAAATTGGTATCAATTCTTTGAGTCAGTTATTTTGTGCTGAAACTGTGCATAGTGACTGCATACCAGATGTTGTCTTCAGCCCTTTTGGATAGATATGGGATTTCCGTTACACGTTGTATATCTTCTTCAAATGTATGTATGTACGAAAACAGTGGTTTGAATATATCATCCATCTAGTCCTTTGTATACCCAATAACTTTGAAGAGTCAATCGCCTAGTGGCTTTTAGGTGTCGGACTTGTGATCGAGAGGTCACCGGTTCGATCCCCACCCATAACATTATTGCTATGAACCCACTCCAGACACAAGCATATTTAGCTTCGTTGGAGGGGTTAACAAGGTTGTTAGTAATATAAATTCTACCCCCGTAGCTAGTTCTCTTTTTATAAAAAAAAACTGGGTAACACAATAACACACTGCCAAGATTGGTGTAAAATTTTCTAGTTTCAGACTATCCGAATTGACTACCGAAAATGTCAAAATCTCAAAGTCAAGCGCTGGTTAACATCTAATATCGATTCTATTGTCAGTTATTACGTTGTCACAAGCCAAAGACGCAGAAAGAGATAAAACAGTTCGTAGAAATCAGAAGCTACATATTTTTTACGGCCTGGTTACTTTATGAAATATCGCCGACGCAGCGGTTGACCTTTCGAAGGTCCCTAAGTCAGCAGCTATCACTGTTCTAACTTCTAGGTACCCGGAGCGAATTAAGCAAAAGTTGAAATGACAGCTGACATAGAGGGTAAATGTAACATTGCACATATTAATAGAATAGAATAGAATCATTTATTTCGGGCTTTGCACCCATAAAACCATATACATTAATACCTTAAAAATAGACACTACAAAATTGAAATACTATTAAAAGAAATAAAATACGTCACAATAGCTTAACTTACATATTCAAAAACAATCATTCAAAATGTATTAATTTACATATGTCACAAATTTATAAAATACATTGGACGAAAAAATTATATTATATTATTATTATTAAATTAATTAGGCAACAAAAAAAAAAAAAAACAATACAAGATTTATAAAAGATGTATTCCTATTACAAAAGCTACCTCAACCTGTATTTTGGACTAGACCCAGAGTGCTCAATGTGAATGCTATTCCAGTGATTCATGATTGAGCACTCCTGGTCCATCCGGCTGGCAAATAGCTGCAGGTAGCTGTTGTCGCCGCCGGCGACTCGACTCATTAGGGACGCGACTCGCTTACGCAGAATCGATGCAAACCCGTCAATGTGTGCATCGGCAAACATCCCAGAAGCGCTACACCATGGCGGCAGCCTCATCAGCGCCCTGAAGGCATTATTATACTGGATGCGCAGAGAGTTGTACGACTTCTTTGTAAACTTAACCCACAGGCTGCACGTGTAAAAAGATTGACAGAAGGCTCTGAATAGTGTGATCTTGACTTGTGTCGTACATCGTGCAAACCTGCGGGCCAACATATTGGCTCGGATCGACAACGCTCTGCGCTCCCTTTCCATATCGACGTCATCTGCGAGCGACTCGTGGACCCAATGTCCCAGATACTTAAAACAAGATACTACTTTAAGTGCAAAGCCATTTAGAAATACGGGTGGAACGGTCTTGTACGTCTTTGAACCCGACTTGAATATCATGACTTCACTTTTTGTAGCATTGTATCTGAGGCCATGTGCTCCAGCATATCGCTCACAAATGTCGACAAGTTTCCTAAGAGCCTTGATCGATGGGCTCAGCAGCACCATATCATCAGCATAACTGATGTTATTTACAAAAACTCCATCAATGGAGCATCCGATACCAGTACTGCTGAGCTCACGGATCAAGCGGTCCATGTACAAACTAAAAAGGATCGGCGATGTTAATCCACCCTGCCGGACGCCACATTCCAGCCTGTACTGGTCCGACAGCGACCCTGACCACCTTACACAATTATCCTGAGCACCATACCAGTACTTCAGCAAGGATATTAGCTCAGCTGGGAGGTTTGTATCACTCGACAACTTCTGCCACAGCCTGTCATACGCCACAAGATCAAAAGCTTTCGATAGATCTAAGAAGCAGGCGTAAACAGGCGTGCTCCTGCTGGTATAGTACTGGATAGTGTTCTTCAGAGTGAGTATAGCTGTCTCAGTCGATAATCCGGCTCTAAACCCGAACTGAGCATCATGAAACTGTACATGCTGACGAAGCTTAGTCTCAATCACACCATCCAGCACTTTTGCAATCACCGTTGCGAGTGATATGGGCCTATAATTGCTGATGCTAGACACATCTCCCGTTTTATTTTTAATAATTGGGACCACAACAGTTTTCATAAGTGCCTCTGGCAGGTAAGCATGACCAATGCAGAAAGTGAAGAACATAGCGAGCACCCGTGGCAGATGAACACCTGCATGTTGCAGGTGTTCTATACTTAGTGCGTCGTGGCCAGGGGATTTCCCTCTCTTCATGTTCCTCAACACTCGGGCTACTTCTTTTGCCGTTACTCGCATAATTGGGTCACCTTCCCTCGCCTCACGTACCCCTGTTTCTGAAACTTTTAGGTAAGCGTGCTCCATCTTCGACCACATCATCACTTACCATCAGGTGAGATGGTGGTCAAACGCGAACCTATTATCAATAAAAATAAACCGCCATTATCTTAATTTATAAGAATGAATTAAGATAATGGCGGTTTTTTTTATTTTCATGGAATACCATGAATATAGGTTCTGCCGTTCCAGGCATTATCACGGACAAACAGCTAAACTGCTGAACAATTAAAAAAATGTTTTTGTATTGACTATAAGCACTTACAGTACCAGTAGCGATTTCTGACTGATCAACTAATGAAGCAGTTATAAATAGTTCCTAAAAAAACCGAAAATTTCTGAAATAGTCGTATAATTATATCGTATAAATATAGTAGTCATATTATCAAAGATTAATTTATTAAAGAATCTTATTTTATTATTTTTAAATTATTAAATAATTAAAGGTTGTATTGAATTATTTGGTAAAATATTTCAGAACTCTTAGCTTTCTGCAGGAGAAAATTCCTTTCAAAATTCCAGCTCAGCTCGTAGATCAAGTGAGTATGTTACGAGTGCATACTTGTGACGTCACCTTCTTTGCCTTGCTCCCGGCCGGACGCACAAGACGGTAACTACAGGAGTTGCAGGTACTATGCTTGGTATTGAGGAAGGAGATTCATAGTTGAATGAGGTTGTTATGCAGTATAAAAGAAGAGCAGATAAATTGCGTCAATAGCGTAATAACTAAGGTGGTGGACGTGTAATCGAGAGGTCGCAGATTCATAACCCAACCATTACACAATTGCCGTGAAACCACTCGAGACACAAGCATATTTAGCTTAGTTGAAAAGGTCAACATGACTGCTGTAATGTAAATTTTACCCACATTTCTAGTTTTACTTTTTATTAAAAAATAATGGGAAAATTTATTGGTTGAGTAAAGATGCAAGACATCCGAGACTGAAATGAAACTTTTAAACTTTAGTCTCGTATGTCTTGTTTTTTTCTCTAGGATGGCTGAACCAATTTTAATGGGACTTGGGAATGGGCTACATTTTATTCCGGAAAAGCTGAGTACGAAATATCGACTCCCTTGCAGACGAAGTCGTGAGTACGACTATTTTGTAATTAAACCACTTTCAAACTTACACAGTAGGTATGTAAAAATATTAACATCTAATAAAGTGTTTGCACTCGAAATATCTCTAATTTCTTCTGAATTACCAAGGTTTAGGTTAATGAGTCCGTTGGATACTACCGGTGAGTTATGTTATCAAAGCATACCGGGTTGTTAAGGGTTAAGTTATTTAGTTAAAACATAAATGTATGAAACAGGGAGGCGGGGTCTCGGCAGACCACGAAGGAGATGGCGAGACCAATTAGATAAGTTACGTCGAAACTGGAGGGAGGACGCACGGACTCGCAAGATGTGGAAGTAATATTTTTGAAAGTCCTCCCACTTTGAAAAAAATACTTTACGTTTGAAAAGTATTTTTAAGCTATTGCATAGCTTTTATCGCGGGATTTGAGCGCGGCGACCGAATCAAGAAATTCCGTAACGAAAATAAACCTAACACCCCCCACTCCGACCGGCACAGCGGTGCGGCGTTGAAAGCCGTGCATCGTCTAACGTCGTTTCAGTTCGGCAGACTTCGACACGGTGTTTGTGTGCGTGCGACTAGACGTATGCGTGTAGACTAGCTGCTAATAAACCTATAGTTTCAATGATAAAAATTCCTGAATAACCTACATGTATCGTAAGATAATAAAAATATTTTAAACAATATTGACTCCTCATTAATTCAATAAAAGAAAAAAAATGTTTTCTTATCGGTCACCACGCTCAAAAAGTGTAACTTGAATTAATATCAAAGAAAAAAATACTGCATAAATAAATAATTATAATTGCATAGGTTGATAAAAAATGCTATGCAATTGCTTTACCGCGGCAGTCCCCGAGTGCCACACTTATTTTTTTTATATCATCTTTATTTATTGCATAACTGAAACTGTTCAAATCCTCGGCAATAAAAATATGAAAAACGCACAAGAGATGAATCAAACTGTGTATTCAAAACAAATTACGAAAGTCTATCCTTTTTATAATTCTGAGTTTAATATATTTTTACTGATAATTTACTCAAAGGAAATACACTTTTTCATACCAATTAAACATAACAAGGCACGATTAAATATTATGAACAAGCGTTATAGACTAATTTAAATAACGAGCGAAAACAAAACGCGTTGCTCCATTTAATACCGTTGTTTAGTTATAATAATTTTGGTTAACTTCATACCAGTTAAGTACGTACTTCAGTACTTGAATCTCTAGGCTTACCTCGGTACTTCTTTATTGCTTTTCTATTGTTTTTGTAATATTCTTGTCGGTGTTTACCTAAAACAAACGAAAAGTACACATTAAATAACATTCGTTAACATCACATCTATGTTATATATGGCACAGCGGGTTTGGCAGAGGTGTACTCACACTACACTTATTATGTAAAAGCTCTTTTTTCAGGGAGAAAATCATCAAATATCACCGAGCCGGAGTCTGTGTTTCCTTATAGCTATAACCTGGGGGTCTTGAAGTCAAGAGTGAATAGGTTACTTGTAGGTAATCTTCGAACACATATCGCTTAATATCCGGTGAGGTGGTAGTCAAACGTAAGTCTATAATCAACAAAACAGTGATAATGGAAAGGAATATCTATTGTATAGCAATATTGTTTTTTTTTTTTTAATGAGAACTAGCAATGTGGGTAAAATTGTTGTTAACTTTAACTTGTTAACGTTAACTTGTTAACCCCTCCAACTAAGCTAAATATGTTTGTGTCTGGAGTAGGTTCACGACAATAGTGCAATGGGTGGGGTTTGAACCTACGACCTCTCGATCATAAGACCGTCACCTTAGCTATTATGCTATTGACGCTTAAAGTATTTACACTTATGTTCAGATTGTACGTATGCTGTTTCAAATAAGAAATATTTTTATAATAAGCCACCAAGCACTGTCTCTCCTTAACAGGTCATCTAACGCGCCTAGATAGGCAGTATTTCATCCATCTTTATTGCATTATTCAACTGCCCAACTAGCGGTTTAAACCAAAGACAAAACTCACCGTCTTGCCGACAACGGCTAGAGCAACTACTTAGAAAATTACCTGGGGAAGTAAATACCTATGTCAAAGATTTCCAGTTATAATAAAAGACAAGCTTCGTTCGCGTGGGGGGCTTTCCCGCGTAAATCCAGATCCCGTGGAAATTTCGGGATAAAAAGTAACCTATAATAATGTTACACCAGTCGCTTAGCGAAGTACGTGGAAACACTTCGATAGAAATCTAGAATGTTCGAGACACTAACGCCACCTAGCGGTGAGTAGCAGTAGGTACTGAGTATATCGAGAAACTTCGACCGACTTCTAGTACGTTCGAGACACTAACGCCATCTGGCGGCGAGTGGCAGAACTGTTTATCTCGAGTAGCTTCTGAAACATTCTTGGCAGTATAGGCAGTGAGTCAAAATTCAAATTCAAAATTCATTTATTTTGTGAACACAGGGTACAATGATCTTATGTACATATATGTGTATAGTGTTTGGTCCAACCTATGTTCCGCCGACAGGCATACAAAATAGTGATACTAAGATCAAAATTAAATAAAATAAAAATAAAAAAACAATGTCAGCAAATAAAATTGACAAAAGTTAAATAAAACAGTACAAAAAGATAAAGCAATGTCAACAATATTACAGTCGTCAAATTAATTAAATTAAAATAGTCTAAATGTCATAAAAAAATACAATGTCAGCAGAGATTAGAATTGTCAAAACTTACAATTGCATTATAATAAAATAAAATTAAATAATAACAAAATAATAATTCCAAAATTATGATTAATTAAATTTATCATTCAGAAACTGGTCTAATGTGTAATAGGATTTTTCAAGTAGCAGCTTCTGTAGAGTGTTTCTGAATTTTTGTAATGGCATACATTTAATTGCATCGGGAACTTTATTAAAAACTTGGGGAGCAATACCAAAGAAACTTTTCTTCATCAGTGCAGTTTTACATTTAACATGGCATAATGTGTTCATATATTGAGCACGTATGGGTAATTTCTTGACTGTGGCCATTTTTTTAAATAAGTGGGGATTATTTTTTACAAACAAACAAGTTTCCAAGATGTACAAAGCAGGAAAAGTTAAAATATTATATTTTTTTAAATACGGGATGCAACTGTCAGTCCTTCTTAAATCAAACATCGACCGTATGCATCTCTTTTGAATTTTAAAAACAAGTTCTCGGTTTGTTGACTGTCCCCAAAAAACAACACCGTAACGCAAAATCGAAGCTACCAATCCTTGATAAGCCGTTAAGAGTGTTTCAGAGCTAACTTTTTTTGACAGTTGAAATAGAAGATATGCTGATCTGCTTAATCGTTTGCAAACTTCTTCCAAATGTGGTTTACAGGTTAGTTTGCAGTCTATAGAGATACCCAAGAATTTTGCAATGCTAGCCTCTTCAATTCTAGACTTTTCTAGAATTTTAGACTGGAGTGGAAGCCGTTGGTGGAAATGCATAATTTTGGTTTTATTTAGATTTATTACAAGATTATTGTCCTTAAGCCAATTAATTATTTTCGAGAGAATGTCATTAATGTCAAGTTCGTAATTACTAGGATTGTTTTTTATAATAACCGTGCTATCATCAGCAAAAAGTACCATTTCGTGCCCTGTTATTTTCGGCAGGTCATTAATGAATGAATGAATACATTTTATTTCAGACTACAAAATTGTCCATATAATGTTAGTAACAAAGGTCTTATAAACTATGTTAGTGTTCATGTCATTCTTGTCTATTCTCATACTAATAAAAATAAATAAAATCCAATAAAAAAAAAAAAAAACCAATTAATGTCATAAAATAAAAATAAAATAACAATAATATAGGCAGATAAACAAAAATAATATAATTAAAAACCTTGCGTCATCTCTTCACGTGAAGCTGAATAAGCCTTCCTAACACTGCAGACTCTGGCCTTTCTGATATCATTTTCAGAATTCCGTTGGCGCTCCCCCGGATCCTACACATCAGAGATGCTGCTTTTTTACGCATTATGGCATAAAAATCGTCAACTCTTGCGTCAGCAAACATGCCTGAAGCGCTACAGAAACGTGGGAGCCCCACCAGAATTCTGAAAGCATTGTTATATTTGATCATCCTTGCCGCCGAGGTATATGTTTTTTGCAACTTAGTTACTGGACATATTCTTGTGATTTCTGTGCATTGCAATCTATCACTTAGGTAAGATTCTATAAGTTTAAGAATATTTCCTCTAATGCCATAACTTTATAGTTTTTGTAGCAAAATTTTATGATCCACAAAATCAAATGCCTTTGTCATATCTGTGTAGATAGCGCAAACCCTGTTTTTCTTATCGATAGATGTTAGGACACTTGATAGTAGGTCAAATAGCGCCATGTTTATATTAATATTTTTCCGAAATCCCTTTTCTTCATTGCAAAATAGTTTACATTTTTCAAAGTAGGCATATATACTGTTATAGATCACTTTCTCAATGATTTTTGAAAATATAGGAATTCTTGCAATTGGCCTATAATTTTTTAATTCAGTTCTATCGTCTTTTTTGAATAGGGGCTTAATTATTACTTTTTTAAGATGAGTTGGAAATATGCCATCGGAAATACAGAGATTTATTATATGCGAAAGTAACGGCGCTATTATCTCCTTAACTTCTTTAATAACCTTAGTTGATATGTTATCAAATCCAACGGTATTTGTATTTTTGAGGCTGTTAATAATTTTGATTATATCATCGCAGGTGACTGGTAGCATAAATAAGGATTGACATGAAACATTGTCCTTTGAGTCGATTGTACGATAAAGTTCTAGAACACATAGATCGGTGTATAAATAGATCGCCAAGGAACGCAGACGATGCCCACGATCTCCAAGGTGTTCGAGCAACTCCTGCTGCGTCATCTCAGCCCAGCACTACAACCACGCCCAGAACAGTTCGGGTTTCGGGCGGAACATAGCACGACGCTCCAGCTGTCGAGGGTACTGCACCTGCTGTCCAGCACAATGAACAAAAAAGAGTACGCGGTCGCAGTATTCCTCGACATGGAGAAGGCTTTCGACCGCGTCTGGCACGATGGCCTCATCTACAAACTGGCCACGTCAGACGCGCCCCGTCGCGTTGTCAAAGTGGTCTCCTCTTTCCTCACCAACCGAAGCTTCAGAGTAGCCGTGGAAGAAGCACTGTCCGCCCCCCGCCCAATAGCCGCGGGCGTACCGCAGGGAAGCTGCATTTCGCCTGTGTGTTACTCACGTTTCACCGATGACATCCCCACAACCCCGGAATCTACGCTCGCGCTGTACGCAGATGACGCCGCGTATATCACTACGTCAATGAACGCCAAGCACGCGGCTGTCAAGATGCAGCGCGCGCTCGACCAACTCCCCGAGTGGCTCGCCAAGTGGCCACTATCGGTGAACGTGGGTAAGACGCAGGCCCTCGTCACGGGCGGGGTGTCCCTCCCACCGCTCCTGAAGCTTCAAGGAGTCGACATCAATTGGTCACCCCAGGCCAAATACCTGGGCGTAGACATTGATCGTCGACTCACGATGAAGTCGCATGTTCGCAGGGTCGTCGCGCAAGGCCGCGCCGCCCGCAACCTACTACGCCCAGTGCTCTCATCCCGCCTCCCGGCGCGCGTCAGATTGGGCGTGTACAAAACATACATACGCCCAATACTGACGTACGCCACACCAGCTTGGTTTGTCCTCACCAGCGAGGCGAACCGCAAAATGCTCCGCGCCCAACAACATCTAGCGCCACACACGACAATACTGGATGCCCCCCGCTACGTGAGGAACGCCGTGATCCAGCGCGACCTCGGGATTGAGAGCCTGGACGAGTTTGTGCGACGCCTCGCGAAGGGTATGTTCGCGCGTGCCGACGCATCCGCTTGGCCACACATCAAGCAGATAGCGCCGTGGCATACGCGCCCACCTGACGCAAGACGCCTGCTACGCGACCTGGTAGCGGACGACAGCGACCCCATCCCACCGGACAGACGCCTGAGTTAGCCGCCCCCAGGCTACACGCGGCTAACTCAAACAAATACTCTGCTCACCTGACTCACACCACAGTGCGTGATGTGTGCTAAGTTAATATAGGCACATCACGTACTGAACCACACATTCATAACTCAACATGCGCCTAAACATAACCCGCACCGGCTAGCAGCGCACGCTATCCGGTACAGATGCACTGAGCGGTGACTCACAACACAATACCGCTCACACTCACACACGACACGGCTCTGCAGTCCGAAACGTGACCGGCTAGCTCGGGAAGCGGGACGGACGGGAGCCACTCACCCACTATAGGTGCGTCAGAGTCGACACTCTCGTCGCTGGTCGACCTTCACCGGGCCTCCTCCAGGAAACTGGAGGTCTCACCTGGCGGGGTCAGACCGCCGGAGTGTCGTGAAGAAACGGCGCTGAGTCACGGCGCCGCGGCGCACCTATAGTCACACGACAAGGCGTAGTATTTCGAGTGCGAGATTGCTATTCATATTTGAGTAGGCACTATCGCACTCGAAATACTACGCCTAGTTAAAAGGCACCACAAGGACGGGCTCGTTTTTACGAGCCCCGGTAAAGCACCCGCGGTCGAGAGGCGTACGCCTCGACACCGCTCGCCACGCCCCCTTACGGGGACGTAGCGACTTCCACTCGGTACAGACGTCAGTCTTCTTACAAGATACGAGGCGATAAACTCTACAAGTGAATTTCAGTGCAATGTAAGTGTTCAAGACTACAATAAGGCCAGTGCAACGGTAACTGGACGGTCTGAACTGTCCACGGTACGTGGAGCTTAACGTTGCTTTCAATGAACAATAAACTTACAAAAGGCTCTTCGGCCTACAACAATATATTCAAATAAATAATCGGTACCACTAACCTTCTGTGCTGGGTTCGCCAACTTCGACCTTCCTAGGTCACGCCCAAGTGTGATTTGTATGTAATATGAGGTGAGTAAGTGAAAAGTGTGATGTAAGTCACGTGTTGTAGAACGTTCACAAGGCGCCAGTCTCCAGATGGCGCGGTCCAAACAGCATCACAGCCCAAACTCACACCGGATTGAAGCTATTTATCACTACTTTTTCCAACAAATGCGCGTGCCACGCGATGGCATCAACCCGGCGATAAATCCAAAAATATCCCGGGGTTTTCGTCAAATGGGAATTACAACTTCAAACAATAGTTAACTCGCGACCCAATTATTGGTTTCAACAGGCGATTCCAAACGATATTTTTCCAATTATAATTAACTCAACAGGGTCCCATGACCGACATTTTTAACAAGGAAGCAAAGTCTATCTGTCAAGTGAAAAAGTTATGTCAAGCCCACAGATAATTGATGTTGCCAGCCAAAAGGTGCGTTCTGTATTTATTGTAGTGCGAATAACTGTGTTAATTTTTGTTTTGTGTTTATTAAATTAAAGTGTTAGTTTTGGTTTAATTGGCGTAATTATTACTATCTCGAAACCTAGCTCGTAACAATAATGTTATTCCAGGATGTCAATTACCTTCGCTAGAGTTGCGGGAATGTTCTAACGAGATACCGCGGCCCCGGAACTTAAGGGTAGCTGAAGGAATAAGCCTGGTTTTTAGTCAGTAGAAGTCTGACACTCCATTCCGCTCCACCCAGGGCGGGAAAAGTCATTCGATGATTGTCCCACCAGGAAAAAAAAGGATGTCAACTATCTACTTACTAAATTACATTCAGATCCGTTCAGTAGTTTTTGCGTGAAAGAGTAACAAACAACCTAACATATATATACATCCATCCGCACAAACTTTAGCATTTATAATATAAACAAGAAGAGTGACCCAAAAACTTAATCGTCGTACTAATTAGAGAGTAATTAACAGTCTTCACACGAACTGTTTCAAAAGAACTAGGTTAACAAGCTACCCTTCCAACTGCGAACCTAAACGTGTGACAAACGTCCCCGGAGTTTCTAGCCGTTATAACGAGCAACGTGTTATAACTAGTTACGAGTTATAGCCAGTTATAACGGTGCATAGCGGTACATAGTTTGTCAAGTGCTATTAATTAAGTACGTGAGTTATGTGTCAACACTTGGTATGACCAGTTTTAGAAGACTTATTAATGAAGTATTTTTTACGAACAAATACGAGTTTTTCACGATAGTATTTATAGTTATTGTAAGATGACAAAGTGGAATTTTTCTTAGCAACAAAAAAGCGATAACGTGCGTTAGTTTTGGGGGCCTGTATTCATGTAATCTTTTAATGTTCAATATTGCTGATTTGCAGCCTAGGTTAAGTTCTTAATTTTGGTTGCTTCTTTTTATTCCTAAACAGAAATATTTATATACGTGAAAGGCAGCCTCACTTGAGATTATCGTATCTATTAACTTGAAACTTTAAAAGTAAAACAGCAGCGGTGAGGTTTAGTGAAAACTGAGATGGTTTTAATAGATTTCGCTGAAGATTTATATATATATATTTTTTTATTGATAATAAGCTCGCGTTAGACCACCATCTCACCTGATGGTAAGTGATGATGAGGTCGAAGATAAAGCACGCTTACCTAAAAGACGCTTTCGCTTAGCTTGCAAACACAAGTTGAGCTAACACAATATTTATAAACATTGTCACGCCATCAATACCAAGTAGACGAATAAGCAAACACGTATGTTGAAGTTTACCGCTACCCAAAGTTACTTATCTATACTATCTATACTAATATTATAAAGCTGAAGAGTTTGTTTGTTTGTTTGTTTGTTTGCTTGAACGCGCTAATCTCAGGAACTACGGTTCTGATTTGAAAAATTCTTTCAGTGTTAGATAGCCCATTTATCGAGGAAGGCTATAGGCTATATATCATCACGCTAACACCAATAGAAGCGGAGCACTAATGAAGAATGTTTCAAAATCGGGAGATATTTTTTCCACGCGGACGAAGTCGCGGGCGAAAGCTAGTAATATTATAAAGCGGAAAAGTTTGTTTGTTTGTTTGTTTGTTTGCTTGAACGCGCTAATCTTCGAAAGTACTGGGTGGATTTGGATGCAATTTGGTATGGAAGGAGCTTGAAGCTTGAGGAAGGTTATAGGCTACTTTTTACGCGACTGCAAAAAAGGAGAGTTATGTTTTTACCGTGATAGAATCCACGGGAGCGAAGCCCCGCGTGAGTACTAGTTAATGTATGTTACTGCCTCCGTGGTCCAGTGGTTTAGGCGTTCGCCTTGTAGGTCGTGGGTTCGATTCCCCGCGGGAAGCGTACTTTGTAAAGTTGTTTCAATACTCAATTCTTTATTGCATTCCACAATGTAGACTTAGGTGGTTTCCAGTTTGGCTAGGTCATTGTAGGCCTGAATCACATGATTGTCTGATAAAAAGATGGTTCCGTGCTTCGGAAGGCTCGTATAAGCCGGTGGTCTTGGTCGCCAAATGGCGGTCGTCAAAATAGACCATGTCAGAGGCCCTTGAGGCGGTCTAGAAACTCTGACACTAATGTGTATGGGGTCGTTAGACCTTACTGCCCACACGATAAGAAGAAGAATGTATGTTTACTCACAATAATACCATCATCATCAACTTAGCCATTTCTCTGCCTATCTGACCTCTACAACCCAGTAACTGGGTAACACGATAACCGCCACACTAGTGTCAAATTTTCTGGCTTCTGGCTACCCGTAACGACTATCAAATATATAGCTAAGATATGACGACTCGAACCAACAGCTTAACTGCCAAACATGGCAAAATCAATATAGAATAAATTAATAGTTTAAAATTCACTAGAAAAACAAGCTTTTATAAATGCACGTAGAAACAAAAAATTTGTTCGCGCTTTTCCTTTTTTCTAGTCTCCGTTTTCTTTGTATTGCTGTTTCTTTTTTGTAGTTTTTGCCACATTATTCCCACGAGTAGTGAACAATTAAACGATAGATCGCCCCAGAGGATTTGAAAGTGAGATCTATAAAAAATAAATCTATGGATTACGCGGTAATTCAAAAAGATTAAGAAAACCGATAACAGATTTTCTTTAGGTTTGTTATAACCTTGAAACCTGATCGTGTTCAAAGTCCATTACGTGGCCTTTCTCACAAATGCAAACACGACTATGATACGATATTCCATCATGGAATGCCAGTGCCTATCTTCCGACTTCATCATCAGACCTTGAAACCTAATCGTGGTCAAAGTTTATTACAAGACTTTTCTAAAGAATCCAAAACAGCTATGATACGATTTTCCATCATGAAGTTCCAGTTCATATCTTCCGGCTCCATCATCAGATCAGTTCGACAGTACCATATTATTGTATTGTCATCAGAACTACATACAGCTGCCAATTTTCATTACGCTACGACCCTAGGAAGATGGTTAAATTAGTTACCTTAGATTCCACTACATAGTTAGTTACATACAGGTCGACCTAATAAAAGCGTTTTAAAAACCCAATAGTACTTATTGCCTGAATCGGGAATTGAAGCCGAGACCTCATGCACACCAGCCGAACTTGCGACCACTGACCAAAGAAGCATATATTATAGGAATTTACTTACCTCACAAAATTACTTTTGTTCGCTATAACCTGGGAGTCTTTAAGTCAAGAGTGAATAGGTTACTTCTAGGCAAGCGAGCTTCAGCTTCGACCTCATCATAACTTACCATCAGGTGAGATGGTGGTCAAACGCGAACCTATTATCAATAAAAAATGCTGCAATCAGACTTACAGTTACAACTGTTATTTATTCACAAATCCTTAAACCTCCAAGTTTACAATACGTACATTGCAAATAACTTTATCCCCTATCTATATTTACAGATCCGCTCCATATCTTTTTCGATTTACAACCCTCATCATACCACCCCCGATCTTTATTCTACCCCCCTTTTAACAATAAAACTGCTAACAAACGTTCATACACCGCGAGTAGACAGCAACCCTTTTACTTGGTAGAAATATTACATGAAATCATACTTAAATACGTAGAAGATTTGGGCTTCGGGTGCAATCTATTACAAACTGTATGATTGTACTGTATTGAATGTTTCCTCAATCGTTAGGAACTAAGTAATAAATATCCAAATATATGTTAAATGCCTATTTATAATTGATTTTATTTTATAATGTTAAAAATCATTTTAATATCATATCTTACTTATTAAGAATAAAGCTAACACGTCAATTCCTTCATTCATAATTATTCTAATGTTGGCTGCGCTGGTGCTACCCTCCCCCCACCATGACATACGATTGTCAGACGAAGGACATAGCACCAGCACAGACACAGTATTGCAACGAGAGCCGAAGTGAACGGTCAGAAGTATAAGAATACGGTAGTGATAGTAGTATTGTACCTATTATTTAACTAAGGCATGTCCAAATGTGTAATTACTCTAAAGTTTGTAAAATGTAGTGCCAACCAATAAATTAGTCTGTTCTTAAAAGGCATGAGATACAGATAATGTAAATTATTTCATTTCTGCTAATGTGATACCAAATAAAAATATCTGAGAATCAATCGAGTGGTTTCCTTTCACAATATTATTATTGCAATAAAAGAGCTCGTGGCTAGATAATAACACCCGCATGGGTCGATCTTTAAGTTGAAATAACACTTACGGAAGACATTGATGGGTCTCGCCTGGGCCTCGGAAAGCACGTCCTGGCTGTTATTGTACATCTTTGACAATTCAGTCAGAGACCAAAAAATAAAAATCTAGTCTTGCCAAGGAGTTACCTACATCCGGGGTTGCGGGAATGTTCTAACGAGATACCGCGGCCCCGGAACTTAAGGGTACCTGAAGGAACAGGGTGGGTTTTTAGTCAGTAGAAGTCTGACACTGCCTTCCGCTTAACCCAGAGCGAGAGAAGTCATCCGATGATTTTCCCAACCAGAAAAAAAAGGAGCTATTAGTTGTGGAGTTCAGATTGGCAGTCTTCACCTTTTTAATAGCAGTGGTGTTATCGAACCCACGACCTACAAGTTGTAAGTCACACCTGTAACCAATGGACCAATACTGCTCCCCTGCTGCTTCTTTGAATGAATTAATTTAAATAAACGCTGCGAGTATCAGATTGAAAATAAAAGTAAAGTTTCATGTGTTGAATAACCAGTTTAAAGGTTTGAAACCAAAAACAAATTACTTCCTTTCTTTCAATACACTTAGGAGTCCAAATCCCAAACTTCCATTTTTATTACCGGATAAATACTATAAGCTAAAGAATACATGGCTGCCAGCATTCTCCCTCGCACGTGCGTATCGCTTGCTTTACTATACATTGAGTCTAAAGCTCAGACTGCAGCCAAAAAGCTGGGTATCCTACAGAAAGTGAGGCGATACTTCACACCTGGACAGCTTTTGAATTTATATAAAGCACAGGTCCGTTCCTGTATGGAGTATTGCAGTCACTTGTTCTGGCAGGCAAGCTTCACAGCCTGGCTCACCGGCGAAACGTTGCTTGCCTGTCTATCTTCTACAGATTATACTTTGGAGAGTGTACGCAGGAGCTCCACGACCCTTCATCCCCCTTTTACTACCGGTCTACCAGACGTACCGCAAGATACCATCCACACTTGGTTGATATACCGTCTTGTCGTACTAAGCGCTTTTGTTCAACATTCATTGTGCGCACAGCCAAGGCGTGGAACTCTCTGCCGGCTTCTGTGTTCCCTGCCACATATGACCCGTCAGCCTTTAAAGCAAGAGTGAATAGACATTTTCTGGGCTCGCTCGTTCGATCGTAGACCTCATCTTACACTTACCATCAGGTGTGATCGAGGTCTAGAGCGGGCTCATTCGTAATAAATATAAATAAATAAATAAACATTGGTGTCAATGTTTGGCGCTGGATAAATGGAGACCGTTGTTTACGTGACATGGAAGTTGTATTTATTTGATACATATAGGATCGGAAAAGAAGTTTTTGTTGTTCTGCTTCTATAAAACTAGTTTTTTTGTGTGAATGTGGTGCTTTATTTACAGATAAATAAAGACTATATAGTTTAATACATAAGCTATTAAAAAAAAAACTATTGAAAATGAAAAGTGTCCATTTGCCGCGATGAATAGCAATGCTAATTAAAATGAACAGCAATCAATTAAAGGTCGGCTTATGTCACAGGAAAATCTATAAGCACTCGTGCAAGACCCTAGCGCGTTTAAATAAATGGCTCAAACTTTTGAAACCTATTCAAACATAATTATACGTGTGTTTTTAATGTTCTAACGGAACCGGACCCCGGAACCCGGAACGCAAAAGCAACTGAAGAAGCACGGTGGGTTTTAGTCAGTAGAAGTCTGACTCTCCCTTCCACTCCACCCACAGCGGGAGAAGTCATTTGATGCTTTTCCCACCCAGAAAAAAAGTTTTTAATGAAACATAAAGTCGTAACACATTGTCGATATACTTTTTTGTATTGATAATAGGCTCGCGTTTGACCACCATCTCACCTGATGGTAAGTGATGATGTGGTCGAAGATGGAGTACGCTTGCCTAGAAGTAACCTATTCACTCTTGACTTAAAGACGCCCAGGTTATAGCGAACAGAAAACAGACTTCGGCAGGGAATTCCACTCCCTAGCAGTACGCACAATGAAAGTATTCCCAAAACGTTTCGTGCGTATGGGGATTTTCCACAAAACTTCAGTAGAAATTAATCTCTTCTCACAAAATTTCTCTGTTATATTAAATATCCCTTGTAATTCTGCCATTCATAATATTCAATTTGAAATGCCAAGCACTGGATCAATACCATTAGAAAGCAATTTCCTTTGAAAGAAAACAAGCATCAAGAATTAGCACCCGCCGCCCGATCGTTAAGTTAATTGCAAATAATTACAGCCGCCATATTGGCGGTCCATAATTCATGAGCGGCTAGCTATGTACGTGTGGACGACAGGCTTGATGCTCGTTTGTTTTACTCTGAAAGCTTTAAGCTCCTTGTTCTAAGTTGAGCTATACGTCATTTGACAAATGCTTGCACTGTATGGACAGGCCCACTCAAATCTGTGGGTATATTTCTTCAAAAGATCGCCTCAGACTGACACTTACAAGATTCCCATATAATTAAACCAGTGTAGATTGTATGGACTTTAAAAGAGACGGACCCCTGAGTTTGTTTCGGTGTTTCTTCTCAGAGTAGTCAGTTAGGAAACTCCAGCTTCATCTAGTTAATATTAACGAAAAAAATGACGTGTAAAAGTGTTATTTAATAACCAATTTGCAAAATAAAGATCATTTTTAAAATAGTCTGTTGGACGAAATTTATTTATTTTATTTATTTACACACAAGTTACAATCACACAGATAGTAAATATAATGCACAAAGTAACAGAACACAAAATACGTAGCAATGGGCGCCGAACTAGGCACAGCCTGTATCTTGGTGGCCCAATATGAATGCAGAGGTTGACAGAAATATACTCGTAACTGCGTTTAGAGTAACACAGCCAAACAGCAAAAAGAGAAAATAAAATGGCCAAGTTTGAGTCAGACTCGCCCATGATGGGTTCTATAGTAACCACGTCAAATAACTTTGTTTTTCATAGTGTTTGTAAGCATGTGTATATATCAGTAGTTTTTAAGAATTAGCATAATTCTTAAAAACTTCTGAGCCGATCTCGTTCAAACCAATTTTCGTTGAAATTTTACATTAAAACTAGAACATATATTTTTATTAGATTTTTCAATCCATTACTATAGAAGTTAGAGAAGGACACTTTTTACCACTTTGGAAGCGTATATCTTTTAAACGATTAATTTTATGAAGAATTGGTTTTAGAAACCTCAATATCATTTTGAAAGACCTGTCTATATATACGACAATCGAATAGGATTCATGAAAAAAAAATTTCAGTTTCAGTTCCATGTAATCCAGCCCAAAAAAAAGCCCCCCCTAATTATATTTTTTTTTCTTAAAATCGGAAAGCAGTTCACAGAATACATCTACCTACCAAGTTTCACATGTATAGTTTTAATAGTTTCGGAATGAAATGGCTGTGACATACGGACGAACGGACAGACAGACAGACAGACATGACAAAACTATAAGGGTTCCGTTTTTTGCCATTCGGCTACGGAACCCCAAAATGAAATAAAGTTAAAGATAAAAAATAACATGAAAATTGACATAAATAATAATCCAGTTTGAAAACATAACCTGGGGTCTTTAAGTCAAAAGTGATACTTCTAGACAAGTGTGCTCCATCTTCGACCATATCATCACTTACCATCAGGTGAGATGGTGGTCAAACGCGAACCTATTATCAATTAAAAAAGCCGATCATGATTTATCTATTACCAATACAAATGTCTACTTAGCCGTTTCCCAAGTATGTTGAGGTCAGCTTCCGGTCTAACCGGATGCAACTGAGTAGGTACTAGTGTTGTACATGGTGCGTCTGCCTATGTGAGCTCTACAACTCGGTAGCTATCTTTTGACGGGACTGCTGTCAGATTATCTGACTTCTGGCCCCGAAATATCATAGGTGACAACGTGCTTTCCAAGGCACAGAGAAATCTCAATATAGTTAGCTCCTCTAATATAAAAATATAAATATATATATACTGATCCAAATATATTTATTAAGGTAGTTATTTATCAAATGAGCTCATTCACAATAGAGTATTTGCCTATTTTTCAAAAATAGTTAAGATTTAATTCTTGATCAATTTTAAGCTACAAAAATATGTTTTTCGTAAAAAATAACTGAGTCACAATGGTGAAATTTCAAAATAAAATTCAAATAAAATATTTTCCCGCCCAAAAACCCATCGCTGTCGCGAAGTCACATGACGTCATATTTCTCAAACAACAAAGTGTTTTTGAGGTTAGGATTTCTGACGTCTTTCTTTCATTATGAGTTTAAAATTATATTACCAATATTGTGTAGTGCCTTTTTGTGAAAATAACACAAAAATAACACCTATGACATTATTTATTCCTGTGCCACATGAACCAGAAATGAGAAAACAATGGTTAGACCTGGCAGGGAGAGACTGGAAACTATCTGTGGCAAATTTGAACTAACAGCTTTTACGAAATTTTTCTGCATTGTCAGATCTTCGCCTTTTATAATATTATACAGAAATATTAAAATTAATAACGTTTTTTTCAACATAAATTATTATATATTTGTAGATCTTAATGTAAACTTTCAACCAAAATTGGTTTGAACGAGATCGAGTCAGCAGTTTTTGAGATACAGTATATTTTCTAAAACCGCAAATATAACTTTGTAATTCATACAAATACTATGAAAAACAAAGTTATTTGGCGTAGTTGTAAAAAATGTAAATAAGCTAGTTTTAAGAAATTTGTAAGCTTTTTGTTTTTTTTTTTTCATATAAATATATTAAGTATATTATATTTATTATAGTTACTACGGAACCCTTCATGGGCGAGTCCGACTCGCACTTGGCCAATTTTTTTTTTACTACTACGGGCAAATTCTCACTCAGTCAGTAAAAAATAAAGTGCCTCTATTTGAATCACTTCATCATTTCTCATTCATTCTGTTTTTAGGGTTCCGTAGCCGAATGGCAAAAAACGGAACCCTTATAGTTTCGACATGTCTGTCCGTCTGTCTGTCTGTCCGTCCGTCCGTATGTCACAGCCATTTTATTCCAAAACTATTAGGACTATATATGTAAAACTTGGTAGGTTGATGTATTCTGTGAACCGCTTTCCGATTTTAAGAGAAAATTTAAAAAATATTTAAAATGAAGGGGGCTCTCCATACATGGAACTGAAACTGAAAATATTTTCTTTCATGAAACCTATACGTGTGTGGTATCTATAGACAGGTCTTTAAAAATGACATTAAGGTTTCTACAATGACTTTTTCATAAAGTTAACCGTTTAAAAGATATACGCTTCCAAAGAGGTAAAATGTGTGTCGCCCCCTTTAACTTCTATAATAATGAAGTGAAAAATCTAAAAAAACCATGTATTGTACATCTTAATGTACACTTTCAACCAAAATTGGTTTGAACGAGATCGAATCAGCAGTTTTTGAGATACAGTATATTTTATAAAACCGCAAATATAACTTTGTAATTCATACAAATACTATGAAAAACAAAGTTATTTGGCGTAGTTGTAAAAATTGTAAATAATCTAGTTTTAAGAAATTTGTAAGGTTTTTTGTTTTTTTTTCTTATAAATATATTAAGTATATTATATTTATTATAGTTACTACGGATTATGGAACCCTTCATGGGCGAGTCCGACTCGCACTTGGCCAATTTTTTTATGGTTACGTTTAATGGTGCAGTTCAAATAAGTGATTTGGCTTTGGGCATTTTTTCATCAAACGAAAATTACACTAATTAATGTCTGGATTCAAACCCACGACCTACAACTCGTAAGTACTGCCTGTAAACACTAAACCACTATTGCTCTCTTTCTGTATCGATTTTCCTGTATCTTATTTTACTTATGCAGATTTAAACTATGTGCAATGAATACCATTTGCTCATCCTTCTAGCAAACCCAACAACTTTAAAAACAGTTAAACAATAAATCTCTTGTCTGGTTAGGACGGGTGAAATACTGTAACTGCAAGTATTTCAGGAATCTAGTAACAATGAAAGTGTGACCGCAAACCTGCTCCAGAGCACACACGTACAATAAACGAGCATAATGCTGAACACAACGACTCCACAGCTATGTGCGCACAGCCCGCACATTCCGCACTCACCAAACATTCTGTGACATCCAAATACTCGTTTGTATTTTCTATATGTAGCTATGTTTATATACGTAAATTACCTAAGAATATAGCAAACTTGCTCCTACTTCACTTCGAGGGAATTTAATGGTATGGGTAAGAAGTTGGTATAGAGATGGAGCTGAAACGTAATTATTAATTTGATAAGTATCTAGAATAATTGTAATTAAAATATATTTACAGAAATTACAAAATAAAAATGTGGCAAAGTGTGAGTCGGACTCGCGCACGAAGGGTTTCGTTCTATAAAAACAAGAAAAAATCACGTTTGTTCTATGGGAGCCCCCCTTAAATATTTATTTTATTCTGTTTTAAGTACTTGTTGTTATAACGGCAAACGAAATACATCATCTGTGAGAATATCAACTGTCTACCTATCACCGTTCATGAGATACAGCCTGGTAACAGACAGACAGACAGCGGAGCCTTAGTAATAGGGTCCTGTTTCTACCCTTTGGTTACGAAACCCTAAAAAGGCCCTGAATTGAAATGATCAAATTACATAAATTAACCTACAAAGCGTGTGGTTAGTAATATGCCAAAGAGACTCGGCATTGTCACGTTGTTTGGCCAATGCCCATGTCCAAAGTAAAAGCCCGCTTTTGGGCCACAGGAAGTGTCAACTAGAAAAAGTATGTTTATGTTAACTTAAAACGGGAAATTTATTAATACTGTTAGTGACCATGTTAGCTCAAAAAACTTATAAATATTAGTCTTTCTTGTTCTATAGAAAATGCTTTTTTCGTTGTAGATATACAATTGCCGCCAGCAGCAACAATATCAATGAAACACAGAGTGGGATATGCAGCTAACATTACGTTTGATAAAAGACCGTAAACATGTTGTAGGTACTTTTTTCTTGGAGAAAATTGCTTTCAGAAAACACAGACTCCGACAAGGAATTCCACTCCTTAGCTGTAAGCGCAATGAAAGTATTCCCAAAGAGTTTTGTGCGTACAGGTGGGATGTCCACCATGTAATGATAGCGCTCAGGATTTTACAGTAAAGTCATTTTCATTCTAAGATTGCGTTATTTCTGTCATAAACCATTTCTATTACAGCGCACTTGGGACATAGGAGGTCCGTAATTAGACTCCGGGTCGGAATAATTCGATGAGCGTCGACAACCGCAGGTAATAAATTGGGCCCCCGAGCCGATAGGGACGACGATAACCAACGCCGACTATACCGTGGTACAAGTTATAGGAGACAGGAGATTAGAAGCTGTATTTTGTAGGGGAGTCAGTGGTGTCATACCACACTGCGTCTGATATCTCCCTAGTTGTGTTGAATTACCGTACCATTTGACATCGGAGAGCATAAAGGCACAGAGCAGCTGTGTGTCTGTGATAGAAAAAAATGAGACTGAAATAACTAATTTATCAATAAATAATTGATTTGATATCAGTTTGTCAGCACATACATCCGAAATACAAATAAATTAAAAAAGTGAACAAACAAAAAAGATAGTAGGTAGGTGCCTCACGACTGCGCTAAAAATGTCCATTTCAGCATTAATGTCTGAAAGATTTTATAGGCATGACATAGTTGGCACAGTGGTTGAGCAATATTTGTATGACCATAGTTGTTACGTGGCTGTGTCGTTGTGAAAATATATTTACGATTCAGGAAAAAATTCTAGTATGGGGAAAAGCTTTTAAAAGATGCGTTTGGTATTGTATAGTCAATTTGTTTATAGAAAGTAACTACGGGGCTAAAGCCCTTAAACTTATAGCTAACTTATAGTAAATTATTTTCAAAGTTATTACAAGTCAAAAGTTTCAAGACGATTTTCTGACGAAATAATTATGATTGACAGATTGATGCCTTTATGTTCACCAAAATAAGTAGCGCCCTGACTGCTATGCACACGGTCGTGGGTTCGATTCCCACCCAGGACAAATGTTTGTGTGATGAGCACGATCATTTGTTCTTTGTCTGGGTGTAATTTATCTATAATATGTATGTATTTAGAAATATATATGTATGTTTATCAGTTGTCTAGTACTCATAGCACAAGCTCTGCTTAGTTTGGGACTAGATGGCGTTGTGTGAAAGTTGTGGAATATTATATATTACACTATAAGTGTTACACTTTAAGTGTAGCAATAGTTTCAGATGAAGAAAATGAGTGTTTGTTACTATGATTATTTTGTGAAGAAGTTAAAAATAACAGTTTTACTTTAGTGGTCTAAAACTGCCTCTTTCAAGATAAGTCAAGAAAATATCGCAAAAACAACATTTATTTTCCTAACAAATTATAAAACAAAGTCTCCCGCATTTTTCTGTCTGTCTGTTCGCGATACTCAAAAATTTTCAACACCCTTATAGCTAGGGTGCGGACTTGTGATCGAGAGGTAGCAGGTTCGAAGTCCACCCATTACACTATTTTCGTGAACCCACTCCAGACACAAGCATATTCAGCTTAGTTAGAGGGGTTAACAAGATTGCTAGTAATGTGAATTCTAATCAAATTGAAAGAATGAAGAAAGAAAAACTACTGAACAGATTATAAAGCGGATCTCGGTAATGGATATAGTAATTCATGAGGATGGTTTTAATATTTTGTGTGCCGCTAGTAAGTAAAATATGAATAAAAAAACTACCGAACACCGACTACAAAACAACCACCAAAACACTACTGATAAACATTGGAATCTGAAAAATATTCATTGGATGTCTTAATTCATGTATACCTAATTAGGGCTAGGTACCAACCCACCCGGTTGAAGTCGGTGCCAAGCCAATGAATATATTTATTACCGACTTCAAAAGGAGTAGATACTATGTTCGGATTCAGTTGCATGTATTTTGTATGTTCATCAATTTCGCCGCTAATTGTGGTCCAGTTTTAAAAATTAATTTTTAAAATTGGCTAAGGGCGAGTCAAACTCAACCATGAAGAGTTCCATAGTAACTATGCCAAATAACTTTGTTTTTCATAGTATTTCTATGAATTAGAAAGTTATATTTGCGGTTTTAAAAAATATGCTATATAAGTTTTTAAGCTAACATGGTCACTAACAGTATCATTAGAACTTATAAAAAGTAAAAAACTAAAACCCGACTACGACAAAAAAATCGACGCTGAAAAAGTATGAAACAAGATTTTCAGGATGCTGAAATAAACAAGGTTACTGGCAAAACAAGAACAGAACAAATGTAAAAGCGTGTGACTGCGGCTTTTATTTTTGTTCCCTTTCAAATGATACCAAACACGGTGTATCTATCTCATTTTTATTTTTACACATGACTTTTTGTCCGCTAGAGGGCGCCACGTGAAATTTAAGCAATATTTTTGATAAGTACAAGTGAAGCCCTTTTAAATTATACCAAACACGGTGTATCTATCTTATTTTTATTTTTTTTACACATGATTGTTTGTCCACTAGAGGGCGCCACTTTAAATTTAAGCAATGTTTTGGAAATGTGCATGTGACGCCCTTTCAAATGATATCAAACACGATGTGTTTATCTTATTTTTATTTTTTTAACACAACACTTTTTGGGCGCTAAAGGGCGTCACATTAGGTTTTGTGACACGTCACGTAGCCTATGTTCAGCGTACGGTAAAGACGGTTCTAACGATACCTCATTTGTCGAGTTCCGATAAGTAGCTTTTGAGCTATGAGGGAACAGATAAACATACACACATCATACATACATAGCCTGTCAAAATCATAACCCTCCTTTGGCTTTGCCGTAGTCGGGTAAAAACGGGATATTTACCATGTGTATTTATTGTTTTGAGTTTCTGATATTTCGGCACTGTTGCAAGCGCCATGATCACAGATGAACTGAAGTAATTGCGGGTGGAAGTTTATGAGCAGACAAATCGGTCTACCCTCTTTCTCGTTCGTTTTCTGTTAGCGACACCGCTACCACTGTCACATGTATCACTAAACACTCGATTCTGTTCCCGACACACAAAACTCACCGTATCGACTCGCGAACTTTCTACGGAACTTTTTCGGTTTTTACACATTTGAACCACTGGATTCCAGGCCCTCGACAGTTGAAACCCATCCTCCCGATTGAAATTGTCGTATTTGGTAATCTCAATCGCTTTCCTTACCAGTCTTGGTATATAGTGGCGTTCTGTCGAGATGACTTGAGGGTTATGTAACTCAATCCAATGGTTCGATCATGCGTTTAAAAGATGTTGTGCTATTGCCGATTTTTGAACATCATTATTTTTCACCGCCCTAATGTGTTCCGAGATTCTGCAAGCTACGGTACGTTTTGTCTGACCGATGTATGACTTTCCACTGCTGCAGTCCACTTTATAGACACCGGGTTTTTCCAGAGGGAAGTTGTCCTTCGGTGAACGCAGCATCTGAGAGACTTTCTTGAACGGAATGAAGATAGTTTTTACGGCATATTTCTGTAGAATGTTTGCAACCTTATCTGTCACTCCTTTCACGTACGGCAAGAATGTTGGCTGCCTCTCAACCTCGCACTTCCGGTGTCTAGAACTAAGTTTTTGCCCACGCTGTGCGATATTCACTGCATATCCATTCCTCTGTAGCACCTTCTGAACATGTATTAGCTCATCATGTAAATGATCCTCGTCACATAAATCATATGCGCGGTTGGTAAGCGAAGTCACTACAGAGTTAAGATGTCTTGGATGGTGGTGGGAATCAGCACGCAAATATCGGTCCGTGTGAGTGGATTTCTGGTAGACTGAGTGGCCTAGAGAACCATCAGCATGACCTAATACTTTTACATCTAAGAATGGTATGGTCCTCTCATTTTCCATCTCGTAGGTAAAATTAATTTTGCTATGTATGCTGTTTAGGTGTGTCAAGCATACTTTCACCTCTTGTTCATCCCCTCCAATGACCACAAATATGTCATCAACGTACCTCTTCCACAGTTTTATTAATGTAGATGCAATAGAAATGGCTAGTTCTTCAAAATGCTCCATCCACATGTTGGCTACTACGGGTGCCACTGGACTGCCCATTGCTACACTGTCAATCTATAGGTAATACTGTCCTTGGTATATGAAGTAGCTGGTAGACAAACAGTGATGCAGTAATTTAACGTATTCTACAGGGATGTTATTCTCTTGCAATTTAACTTTAACCACTTCCATGCAGTCCGTTACATAACCCTCAAGTCATCTCGACAGAACGCCACTATATACCAAGACTGGTAAGGGAAGCGATTGAGATTACCAAATACGACAATTTCAATCGGGAGGATGGGTTTCAACTGTCGAGGGCCTGGAATCCAGTGGTTCAAATGTGTAAAAACCGAAAAAGTTCCGTAGAAAGTTCGCGAGTCGACACGGTGAGTTTTGTGTGTCGGGAACAGAATCGAGTGTTTAGTGATACATGTGACAGTGGTAGCGGTGTCGCTAACAGAAAACGAACGAGAAAGAGGGTAGACCGATTTGTCTGCTCATAAACTTCAACCCGCAATTACTTCAGTCCATCCGTGATCATGGCGCTTGCAACAGTGCCGAAATATCGGAAACTCAAAACAATAAATACACATGGTAAATATCCCGTTTTAAGTTCTAATGATAATATGCTATTATATCTCAAAAACTGCTGACCCGATCTCATTCAAATTAATTTGCATTGAAAATTTACACTAACATGTACAGCATCTTTTTTTAGATATTTCCCTTCATTAGAAGGGAGGACACATTTTACCACTTTGGAAGCGTATATCTTTTAAGCGATTGACTTTATGAAAAAGTGGTTTTAAAAACCTCCATGTCATTTCAAAGATCTTTCTATAAATACCACACACGCATAGATTTCATGAATAAAAATATTTTCAGTTTCAGTTGCATGTATGAGGAATTAATTTAATTTTAACCTTAATTTAAAATATTTTTTTTTTATTTTTTTTCTTAAAATCGGAAAGCGTTTCACAGAATACCAAGTTTCATGTATATAGTCCTAATAGTTTCGGAATAAAATGGCTGTGACATACGGACGGACGGACAGACAGACAGACAGACATAACGAAACTGTAAGGGTTCCGTTTTTTGCCAATCGGCTACGGAACCCTAAAAAGCCTATATTCCTGAGGGACCACCCATTATCACCAAGTCAAAATTAGATTATAGGACCTCGGGGAAATCGAGGGAAACCCTCAAATTTTATTAGCACATACATTGATTTTCATGTTCTTTCTAACGCGATTCAAATATTTTTTATCCGGTATCGGTAATCATTATCTCATGTTGCTAAGCTGATCATGGAAGGTGTTATTCAGGACTTAATTATGGAATCCTAGAAAAATCAAGGGCAACCCTCGACTTTAAGAGCACTTACAATATTTTACATCTATGTAAAGAAATTCAGATATTCGTGTCTAGTAGACATCATCTCGTGATGCTGAACTGATGATGGAAGTAACAACACCTGAAAGTTTCTAAAAGAGTTATCTGAAACAGTATTGATACAATTAAGATGGAGTTTTCACTGTTGAAATTTGTGTTCTGTTTACAAACAAATTATTTCTAAGTAAGCGAACATCAGCGTCATCTTCGACCATATAATCGCTTACCATCAGTTGAAATGGTGGTCAAACGCGAACCTATCAACAATAAAAAGAACTTTCTCATCTATAGTAGACATGTGTCGTTATGAGTTTTTCTAATAACGTAACGAAGCCGTTGTCCGTTGTCAAATAACGTTGTGAAAACTATCTATTTTGACAACTATCTATTTCGACAACGTCTCGTGTAGAAGGCGCCTTATAACGTGATATCTGTTGCAGTTACAATTGATACTAAACATACAGTCAACTTTCTTTCGTACTTATCCAGGCTTAGGCTTAGGTTTTTTGCAATAAGAAAGTAAGTACTTGATATTGTCAAAAGAGTTAGATTTATTTACAATTATTAACACTATAGATGAAAATTACTTATTGTTCAATTCAACACACATACAAAATTTAACGACTTTAGAAAAAAAATTGGCCAAGTGTGAGTCAGACTCGCCCATGAAGGGTTCCGTAGTAACTATAATAATATAATATAATATGTCTATTTATTTGACGAATAAAAAAAAAATCCTAAAGACTTCTTAAAACTAGCTTATTTACATTTTTACAACTACGCTAAATAACTTTGTTTTTCATAGTGTTTGTATGAATTACAAAGTTATATTTGCGGTTTTAGAAAATATGCTGTATCTCAAAAACTGCTGACCCGATTTCGTTCAAACTAATTTTGGTTGAAAGTTTACATTAAGATCTACAGACGTATATTTTTTTTTAGATTTTTCACTCCATTATTATAGAAGTTAGAGGGGGGACAAACACATTTTACTACTTTGGAAGCTTATAAATCTTTTAAACGATTGACTTTATGAAAAAGTGGTTTTAGAAACCCTTATATCATTTTTAAAGACCTGTCTATAGATACCACACACGCATAGGTTTCATGAAAAAAAATATTTTCAGTTCTAGTTCCATGTATGGGGACTCCCCTTTATTTTAATTTTTTTTTTTTCTTAAAATCGGGTAGCTTTTCACAGAATACATCTACCTACTAAGTTTCACATGTATAGTTTTAATAGTTTCGGAATATAATGGCTGTGACATACGGACGGACGGACAGACAGACAGACAGACAGACAGACAGACGGACAGACATATTATCTAAACTATAAGGGTTCCTTTTTTTTGCCATCCGGCTACGGAACCCTAAAAACAATCGTTGAGAAATGGGAAATGGAACACTTGCGGGTATCAAGGTCAACACCAAACTCAATTTTCAAATAATATTTTTTAAGTGGCGAAAGTTACTCATTCAATTATCGACGTTCGTGTTTATAAGATTCGTCACATTATGCAATAAATCATAACCATCCATCTTTGCTTTTGTGCGAACGAGACGCGCTACCTTTCCTATATTTTTCTCGCTCTAACCGTTGCGATACCGCTACGTAGCCAACTTCAACTACGATATCTATTGCGTGATTTCTAGAGCGTTGTGAGATAGCTACGGTTATTATGCGCTACAAAACAACCGATGGTTGTTACAGCTGCAGTTATTCTCATAACGTACGTTGTGAAAATAGATAGTTATGCTTGGTTAGAAAACGAGTGATGGTTGTAAACTCAAATAGATAGTTGTACAACTATTGATGTTACAAAACGGCCATCGCTAATCCTCACACATCGTCCATTCTTAGTAGTGCGCCGCGAGCTAGCTTCCGATACACACGTACGCGCGCTAAGGCGCGCGCCGGCCCGGTTGTCGTAATAAGTTCATATTAGAATCGTATAACCTTTAAATAAGTACCTAATGTTTGTTTTTCCTGTATTCACTTAATTTATAATATACATAACTAGCTATTTCCGAAGTTTAATTGCTCCTTCCCCGATAGATGTTATTATAATTATACTAGCTTTGGCCCGCAACTTCGTTCGCGCACGAAGTGTTTTCCGTGTAAATGGAATTCTTACGGGGTCGGGCCGTAAGAATTCCGGGATAAATAGCCTATGTGTTATTCCAGGGTATCACTACTTATAAAATTTCATTCAAATCCATCGAGTAGGTCCGGAGATTAAGGTGTACAAACAGACAGACCTTTTTTTAAATTCTTCCTCTACTACTGTTTCTTAAACCCCTCTACTATTTTTTTGTGAAAATATAAAATGTACAGACACAATTTTTACTGTTTTTAACCCCCGACGCAAAAAGAGGGGAAAAGAGAGGCCATTTAGAATAGATGTTAAAAATTAATTAATTAATCCTTAGTGTCATTGTTTTATGTTTGTAATTTTCTATTGTTTGTTGTTGTGTGCATTTGTCACCGAATAAAGGTTTTCAATTTCAATTTTTTATTTCTATTTCAATATTTAAAGTTTGTTACATAGCGATGCCCCGCCGCGACTATTATTTTTAAGGGATGTTTCTTAAATTACTTTTTTTTAATGATCATAGGTGGCATTTAACCTCCATCTCACCAGATGGTAGGTAAGTGATGATGTGGTCGAAGAAGTATTTTTAGGTAGGGGGTTGTTAAAATTTTAAATTTTAAAAGAATATTTATGTTTAGATATAGATAATTGAACGGGGCAGGATGTTGCAGCCATTTGAAACATGTTACTTAAAATTCATTACTCTCCAACGCTCGCCACTTTCTGTCCCAAGCACCGTACAAACCGCATCATACAGGAGCGCCACTCAGACAAGCAATTATTGGATAATCGAATGCCGGCCATCGGTTTCCGGCCACATGTACAGTGTACAGTATACAGTGTACAGTGTGCTACACATCTGAGCCTGCCACGCACAAAGGCACCGGACTTTGTGGGGGAATTGCTCCTGTGAAAGACTGTATCGCCGTATGTAAATATAATGTATGTAAATTGATGATTGAGTTCTTGAGGGGCTCAAATTAAGTTATACTTATTCCTATTAATATAATAAATGTATTTATTTAAAGACAACGTACAAAGGATACACAAAAATGTTTAGATTTTTAGTAAATTAATAATGTAGCTTGGATAGCAAATTAAAGGGTACAGTATTTAATTACAATCTAATTATAAACACTTAGAAAAGCCCTACATTAAGTACATGAATCTAGAAATATTCTACAACATGACGTCAAGTAATTTGATGAGCCGAAAACGCTATTTAAATTTAAATACAAAAATTAAAAGCTAAATAAACGCGAGAGCAGAAAGCATCTCTGTCTATTTGACTCTCTGTTACTCTTTTGTCTAAATCACTTAACAGATTTTGATGAAATTTGGTATGGAGATAAATAAGACCTTGGAGAAGAACATAGATTTAAAAAAATCTTTTCACGCGATTTTTGCTACGTGCAGAACTTATTACTTTATATATATTTTTACAGAAAAAGGTTGGAGTTTTATATAATAGCTGTTGAATAGTTTTAACAACATAGAGTAACTTTGTAACTGTCTAGACGAGAGAGAAAGGTACTTGAGACTATTTGGTCTAGCTCAGCTTGAAGACAGAAATTGTGTACATAAAAAGTGCCAGATAAATTTTAAAGGCACATTGAAACCAAGACTTCTTACGCCCATTTAATCACTTCTTACCAAAATAAAACATTACTTTTTTAAATTACTTTAAAGCCAACTTTAAATGACAAATAAGCGTGTTCTATTTCAAAGTGTTGTCTCATATACCTACAAGCATATAAAGGGTGACAAATCGGAAAGGTTGGAAGGTAAAAATAAATGGATCTCGTTAGCTATGGGCTGGCAATTTGTCTCTTATACGGTTTTGCAAAGTTTCCGAAGTAATATCCCCTGAATGATGGGTGGAGACGCCCGTGAGTATAATATGTTGACACGTATATTTTATGGTTATGTTTGCGTTATAAGGAAGAAATCTTTTGGAAGGGGTGTAAAGTATGCTGTATGAAGAAATTGATATGTAAAGGCGATGGATTGAAACGTTTATATTTATTAGTGCTTAAGTTACGTTGTATCTACGTTAGTTTTATTCATATTTGTAGGATAAGCTCAGAGTAAAACTACAGAACTTACAACAAAAATTATTATACATATGTATACGCATGGTCTCTTTCTGCAAATACAGAAATTATACACTAAAATCTTCCTCATCAATTATCTGTTGAAGGTAACCATATGAAAATCTGTACAGTAATTTTTGAATTTATCACAAAAATACAGACGGATATACCCGGCGGGTGACTTCCTTTTATATGTAAGGAAAGAAGCGGAAACATCAACATTACTTTTAGCTCAACTTTTAGAAACCGCCATATTCAGAGGTGGGCGTTTAAACGAAAAGCATATAATATAACATATTATTTAAAATAAACGAATAAGCAGACTTGTTTATAAAAGCATTTAAAGTTATCTGTTTATTCCGCTTTTTGTTAAAATTAAAACGCAACCGCGTTTTTATAATTTCTTTTCATAACCACGTAAGTAAGAACGTGCTCAAATGAATTATGTAACAACTGATAGATGGCGCCTGATTCAATTTTAATCGATAGTAAACAATGATTATGCGAAAATCAACCTTAATTCAAAAACTTTAAGGTTTAAAATATTTACATCTTTTGTTTATGTGCTGAATCGCGTTGACTTACTCAAAATTGGTAAACCTAGCAAATTAAATATGCTTTCCGTTGTTCACTTTTAAAAGCGCCAATTTAATTTAAACGGGTTGCTTATCACTTATTTTGCTTTTTACGTTTAGTAGCGTTTCCTCCGCCCGGTGAAAAGCGTCATGTTTTGTGAATTTCCGAAACAATTTGATTAAAAGTTGTGACTCGGAATTGTTTACGTAAACATAAATAGTGTAAAACATTATTTCATGTGGTGAATTGTTTCTTACCAAGGAAATAATTCTGTGAGTTTTGGACTTGTATATAATATAGTTTTTAGGTGTAGTTAATTGTGTTTAATAGGTAATTGTGTTAATAATAGTGTAAATAGTTTATAGTGTAAGTAATTGTGTTAATTTTGACTACTTTTTCTACAAAAACAAATTGGTGAGCTAATTAAACTCTAAATTCGAATAACTACTGTATCAAAATGACGAGTAGAAGTTCGAATAACATAATTTGGAACTTTTTTTTGAGAAATCATGCGACTAAAACAGCTGTGTGTAATTTTTGTAATAAAACTTTATCGTATTCCGATTTTAACATAATATCGGAATGGAGGACCCGGTTGTTGACGAGCAAAGTAGAAAAAAATATGTTTCTGAATGTGAATAAATGACTTGATGGTTTGAGGAAATAATGGAAATTTTGTAAATAATTAAAATGTACATATAATAGATCAATGAACTTTTAAGTACGCCTGAATTTAATAAAATGTAGTTTATTATTTGACAAGTTATTAATAAATACAGATCTTAGAATAATACTAACCTACTTAGTAAAGTTTCATAATTATATAATATTATTCATTCAGTCAGTCCTAAGCCTGCCAAGTACGAAAGAAAATTCATTGATTTCGTTTAAAAACCAATACTTAAACTTAACCAACTAAAAAAGCAAACAACATAATTTCATTATTTTTAATGTAAGAAAGTAAATAAGCGTATTAAGCAGTTTACGTAAGTGACTTTTGATAAAAAATAAACGAATAAGTTCGTTAAAAGTTTTAAGTCGTTTATCACATCTTTAGCCATATTAAAACTACTATCTCTTACTCCCTCCCTCAACGGTTATCTGTCCCTTTCACACATCATTGCGTTCCATTTCCCACATTTAAGGCATTATGCAGAAATCTTAGTTAGGATTCTATCTAAATTCATTTATCACAACCAAAATATATGTGTATATATAAGTACTCTCCAAGCTTCACTTCATGGATTGGTCTAGCATATCTCATCATCACATAAAATATTATTTCCCAATCATAATTATGAATATGTCCAAAAATATTTGAAAATTTCTAGAAAAATTCAACAATATTACCAAAATCTATCACAATGTAGGTACACAGAGTTGATACGACCGAGGGGCTTTCCTTTAAACTGCGTATACTAAGTACCATTTTTTTTTTATTTTAAAGCTTTGTACTAAAAATCAATTAAATAGGAGAAGTAGTTTAGTCGCAAATGATTTAGATGAGATGCACCTTAAAGCGATAAATCTGACCAAGACAAGAGATAACACACACCGCGCTACGTTGCCACTTTGTTACCTAGGTATTTAAGGTCAGTCACATTTACAAAGGGTGGTTGCGTTTTACTCTAATTTGTAAGCTATTTAGTTTGTTTGAAAAAAAAAATATTTTTGGCTCTTTTTATTTTTTAACTGTATCAAATTAACACTAAACACGTATAGTATACGTAGTGTAAATTAATGCCCCTCTGTCGTATCAACTCTGTATATAGTACTAGCTTCAGGCCGCAACTTCGTTCGAGTTCGGTTTTTTCCGCGGAAGTCCCGATCCCGTGTTAGTTCTTTTTATTCCGGAATGAAAAGTAGCCGACGTATTATTCCAGGATGTCAGATATCTACTTACCTAACTTCATTCAGAGTCGTCTAGTAGTTTTTGCGTGAAAGAGTAACAAACATCCATCTACCTATTCATCCTCACAAACTTTCGCAATTACGAGTATAATATTAGTAACATAACGTTTAGGTTGACGCCATTATTCATAAGTCGACCGAGCCACGAATGATGATCACCTTTATTATAATGTATAAATCATAGCAACGGCGGAACGTAGCCTGTAATCTGTGGAAAAAAATCGTGATAGACTCACACAAATATGCTTTTTCTACCGATTATGCGTGTCTGGACAGACAGCCTTGTTGCTGACGTTAAGGTTTGGCTGTGACTTGTCATAGATAGATATAGCCTTTTTTTACACCGTAACAGAAAACAAATAAGCAGTTAACAATTTAAAAGGGTGATAAAATGGGCATTTTATCGCTGAAGCGATTTTTGTAATAAGTTTAATTGCTGTCAAATCATTAAATTTTTGCTTAGAGCTTCATAATTATTCCACAGTTTAATTTGGTGAGTAAGCACGAAAAGTGCCAGGGTAATTATTAAGCCCTGACCATTAAATACCTGTAAAGTATTAGTCGGCTATTTCATCTGGAATGCCTTAGGATCAGTAAATTCGTAAAAGTCTAGCTAGAAACTTAGGAATACCAGGAACTTAAATATGAATAGTATCGTATTCTATAAGATGAATGATGATTCTAGGAAGATGTGTATACATGCATATATTCAAATAAAAATGAATTTTCTGTCCGTAATTCCAAAATAACTGTGTTTATTGTCGCGTATTTACACGATACTAAACGCCTTTTTTTAATTTTTTATCGTTCTGTCTTTATTTAAGTTTGCTTCTAGACCGGCTGTACTGACTTTAATGGGATGTTCTCTGAAAGATAACAGAGATGGTTATAAGACAATATATAGGCTTTTTTTTATTAAATGAATTCTTACGGTATCAAGATTAACTCGAGATAAACCACAAATGAGAAAGAAATCGCTGCTGCAGTACTTCTTGTTAGATATATATAATCTGTATTAGTTATCTGTAGCCGTAAGTCTATGATTGTCAACGGGACTTCCTGTAACGCGGATTGAAATACACCACGTCGTCATGAGCTCCGTGTTTGTTTTATTGAATACTCCTCGCATCCTGCATAACATGGTGTCAGAAGTTCAACTTGAACCATAACAAGTCGTCGTCGTCACTCATCATAACTCGTCGTCACGGAGTTTCGTCAGCATATATCAGCGCATCGTCAACGTCAAGGCAAGTCTGCTCACGTTTTTTCTAACCAAAAACCAATATGCCGAACGACTCGTCAACGTACAAGCAAGCGCCAAACGCGCCGCCAGCGAAATTTCAGCTGGACATTCATGCCTCAAACATGCCTCTTGCGTGGAAAAACTTCGCAACGGCTCTAAGTATCTATATGACTGCAAATAACTTAGATGACGAACCGGACACAAGGAAGGTCGCCATTTTGTTAAACACTATCGGCACAGAAGCCCTTCAAATATTCTACTCATTTGATGTTGACATGAAGAAAATAAGCTATAAAGACCTCGTCAAGAAGTTCGAGTCATATTTCCTACCAAAAGTAAACATTTCAATAGAGAGGCACAAATTATTTAACCGGAAACAAGGTCAAAACGAGGACATAGAAACATATGCCACGGACTTGAAAAATATTAGCCTACAATGCGATTTTGGGACCCTCAATGACAGCATACTCAAAGATATTTTCTCATGGAACCTGGAATCCAGTTGTGCTTACATTAAAGAGAGAATTTTAATGGAGAAACCAGATACATTTGATGCCGCGGTCGAGCTAGCAAAGACGATCAGAAATTCGAAGATTGACACACAGAAGATAAGTCAGAATGATAACGAAACAAAAACAGGCCAGGATGTCAATTCAGTGCGGTCAGGAGCAAGATACCCGAAGAACAGTTCAACACATAGGCAGTCAAGCAAACCAAGATCAGCTAGTCAGTCAAGACCACAAAAGAAGTCAGAAGAGCCCTGCACCAGGTGTGGACAAGTCCATCGAGTTCGCTGCCCAGCAATAGGTGTAACCTGTCGCAGCTGTGGCCGCAAAGACCACTTCGCATCTGTTTGTCATACCCGGACTAGGGCTAAAAAGGTAAACATGACTAAAGAAAACAAAGATTTGTCAATAGATTCAGACAATAATTATTTTCTAGGCTCTTTATTTCTATCCGCTGTATATAATGATAAAAATAATTACACGACACATCTTATAATTAACTCACAAGATACAAAATTTCTTTTAGATACAGGAGCAGACACAAACATACTCTCATTATACACTTTTAAAAAACTCAACATACCTTTGTCAAAAATAACAAAAAGTACCCATAAATTATCAACATTCAGTGGTGAAATACTACCCACTGTTGGTCAGTGCCAAGTGAATGTAAAACTCAATAATAAAGATCATTCATTAAATTTTCACATAGTAGATCTTAATTGCCAAAATGTCATAGGTCGTAGAAGTTGTGAGGATCTGAAATTAGTCAAAAGGATACATAATGTTCAGTTCAATGATCATACGAATTTAAATAATGTCATGTCAAAGTATTCTCAGTTATTCAAAGGCATAGGTTGTCTTACGGATTTTGAGTGTCACCTTACCTTGAAACCCGATGCCGTACCTTCAGTAGAGGCATGTCGCAGAGTTCCTTTCGCTTTGCTTGATAAACTGAAAAAAGAACTAGAAATACTAGAAAGAGACAATGTCATAGAAAAGGTAGAAGAACCTTCAGACTGGGTTAATGCAATAGTACTTACCTCTAAGAAAAATGGTAAACTTAGGTTATGTATAGACCCCAGAAAACTTAATAAAAGCATCATGAGGGCACATTATCAGTTTCCCACTATAGATGAAATAAAACATAGTTTGTCAGGTGCCCAATTCTTTTCCACTCTTGATGCTAATAAAGGATTCTATATGTTAAAATTAGATAGAGACTCTTCTAAACTATGCACTTTTATTACACCACTAGGTCGGTATAGATTCCTTAGGCTTCCATTTGGAATTAATTCTGCCCCAGAAATTTTTCATTCTGAAATGACTAAACAGTTTAGTGACATACAAGGTGTCAAGGTCATGATGGATGACATACTAATTTATGGTAGTTCCAAACAGGAACATGATATAAGGCTTGAAAAAGTGCTTCAGAGAGCACAAGAAATAGGCATAAAGTTCAACAAAGAAAAGTCTAATATATGTCAAAGTCATGTCAAATACTTAGGTCATATCTTCAGTAAAGAAGGTGTTAAAGTAGATCCAAGTAAGGTCCAAGCCATATGTCAAATGTCGCCACCAACTAACCTGACTGAATTGCAAAGATTCATGGGTATGGTTAACTACTTAGGATCTTATATTGAAAATTTGTCACAGAAAACTACTAATCTGAGATCACTTTTGTCTAAAAACACTGATTGGTACTGGTCGGAGAAACATGATATAGAATTCAATACATTAAAAAGACTGATAACAAATGCCCCAGTGCTTACATACTATGATTCAAATAAGGATATTATCCTATCAGTAGATTCTTCCAAAGATGCTATGGGTGCTGTTATATGTCATGACAAACAGCCAATAGCCTATGCATCCGCTTCTCTCAGTCAAGCTCAGCAAGCTTACTCCCAAATCGAAAAAGAGTTATTAGCCATTCTCTTTGGATGTACCAAATTCCACCAGTATATTTATGGACGTCATGCCATAGTAGAAACTGACCACAAACCGATAGTCCCATTATTCAAAAAGCCAATAGTCAGTATTCCAGCTCGATTACAAAGAATTATGCTACGACTTCAACCTTATGACCTAGACGTCGTATACAAACCTGGTAAATACCTGTACGTAGCTGACACACTGTCGAGATGTGCTTTACCAGAACAAGCCCTAACTGACCTTGAAGCTGATATTGACCTTCATGCCAACTTAGTAATTAAATCTTTGTCTATTAGTCCACATAAAATGAAAGAATTACAAGACCATACTTCTCAAGATTCAGACTTGGTCCTTGTTTCAAAGTTCTGCAAGAATGGCTGGCCAGAACATAGAAAATCAGTCCCTGCAAATATTAGACCATATTTTCTTATAAAAAATGAACTGCAAGTGATAGATGGCCTCATCCTAAAACATAACAGTGTTGTTGTCCCTACTTCACTTCAAAATGATATCTTGAAATTATTACATGAAGGACACCTTGGTATTAAAAGTTGTCAGAATTTGTCAAAAAATTCAGTATATTGGCCCAATATTTATGCAGACATAGAGACTTACATTAACTCATGTCACATATGTTTAACACACAGACGTAGCAACAGTAAAGAACAATTTTGTGAACAAGAAATTAAGCCGATTCCTTGGTACAAGGTAGGCATTGACTTATTTGATTTTAACTCTCAAAAGTACTTGTTAGTTGTTGACTTCTTTTCAAAGTATGTAGAACTTGCTCACTTAAATAATAATTCAACTGCTAGTAAGGTCATTTCACATCTAAAGTCAATTTTTGCAAGACATGGTATTCCAAAATACATAAATTCAGACAATGGTCCACCTTTCAACTCACATGAATTTAAAACATTTGTTACTCAATGGCAAATTGAACATGTCACTGCTAGTCCCTACTACAGCCGTTCTAACGGTATGGTGGAAAGGGCAATTGGTACAATTAAACATTTACTTAAGAAATGTCTTATGGACAAAACTGACCCATATATTGCTCTTTTACAATACCGAAACACTCCTAAGCAAGGTTTATGTTCCCCTGCTCAACTTTTGATGTCTAGAACACTTAGATCTAAATTACCTATTTCAAATAAAGTACTACACCCTAAAGTTCCTGACTACAAATTGGTAGAGGATAAAATGAAACAACAAAAAGAATATTCAAAACATTATTATAATACACACACAAAAAACTTACCTAGTCTTAACAAAGGTGATAAAATATATTTCAAAAAACAACCACACAATCCACATAATGTTTGGACACCAGGCACAGTCACAGATGTCACTCCACAACCCAGGTCATACATTGTTGACACTGGAGATGGTTCCTACCGCCGCAATCGTGTACATATCCTGAAGCCCAAGACTTCACCCCAACTTACACGTTCTCCTTCTAGTCCTCCGCCACCACAGCACCTGCAAAATAAAACGAATATTAGTCACTCTCCTGTCACACAACACAATGAACACAATCATAACACAGAAAATATTAAATACTCATCTTATGGTAGACAAATCCGAAAGCCTCAGAGATACTGTGAATAGTAAATTAAGTAATTTGTTTCCTGTTAATAAGTGATTGTATTTTCAGTGTTTAATGTTTTATTTCTTTTCGTTGTTATTATGCAATGTCAACTGTCACTGTCACTGTTTATCAACTGTCAATATAACTGTCATAGATAAGCAAGATCGGTTTAGATTTTTAGCTGTCATAGATAACAAAACTACTTTAAGTTTAGATTAAGTCTGCAACATTTTGTTTTAATAAAGATCTGTCTGAAAAGGGGGGATGTTAGATATATATAATCTGTATTAGTTATCTGTAGCCGTAAGTCTATGATTGTCAACGGGACTTCCTGTAACGCGGATTGAAATACACCACGTCGTCATGAGCTCCGTGTTTGTTTTATTGAATACTCCTCGCATCCTGCATAACACTTCTTTGCGATTACGTGCTGTCAAGGCGATGGTTCACTTGGATGATCAGTTAAGCCTAGTAAATGGCCGGTAGAAGGCCTCAATATTAGCATCAACCCTTTTATATGACATTCAAAACAGTTTCCAATAGACCCCAAACTACTTCAAAAACGATAAAACAAAACAATCCTCGATCTCCACAGAGGTCGGAGGTAACTCTTCCCTCCCCTCCACGACAACTCTTACTTTTATTTTTCGCGTAACGGACAGACGCGCCAACTTGAGACGATATATTTCCTCCGGAGACCGTATTTTGTCGCGGTTTACGGAGACGCTCAATTTATCTAGGAATCTCACCGGGTGTGTGTGACGGCGAGAGTCGTGTGGGAGAAGTGTGGCGTTTGTTTTTATCCGAATAGAAAAGGAAATTAATATCTTCAGGATACCCTTTTTCTCGGGTGCGAAAATCATCGAATGACTTCTCCCGCTCTGGGTTAAGCGGAAGGGTGTGTCAGACTTCTACTGACTAAAAGCTCACCCTCTTCCTTCAGCTGCCCTTAATTTCCGGGGCCGCGGTATCTCGATAAAACACTCCCGCAACCCCGGCAGGCAATGGCCCTATGGGGCCCCGTCACCGGTGCTGACAGCTCCTTGAGGCACGCGCGGAACACTCGGTGCCGCCGACCCGGGCCTGGTCCTTACCGGACGGTGAGCGACCCCTGCTCGCCATCCGCAGGCCCGTGCCTACGGTGGCCGGAGATCGGCTCGCGATCCCCGACGCACAGGGCGTCTCCCGCAGCGGGTGGGGCGTGAGGAAGAGAGTTGCCTCTCCCTCGCGCGCTCGGCATCCTCCTTCGCTAACATTACTGCTTCGCAGAAGGAGGCGATGGCATCCCATTCCCTCTCGCTCCGCACCATGGTCTGAACCAGGGCCGGGCTCGAGAGGTTACCGCCACCGATCGCCTCGACGAGGACACGGCGAAGCTCTGGCCAAGCGGGGCACACCTCTAGCGTATGCTCCGCCGTGCCCTCCGGGTGGTATTCACGATATCCTACTCCTAAGCACAGCGATGCAACATTCGTCTACATCTACATCGGCTTTCAGTCTAACTGGATACAGCTGAGTGTTAGTGTTTTAAATGGAGTGACTGCCATTCTGACTTCCACAACCCAGTAACTGGGTACTTGGCATGACTGGTTTCAGATTTTCTAGCTTCTGACTACACATAGCAACTGCCAAATATGTTCAAATGACAGCCGAGACCAACGACTTAACTTGCATTCTGAAGCACGCACCGCCAACTTCCCAACTCCGGGCTACCACTGAAAATAATCTTACAGAAAAATCCAATAGCCTTTTTGTCCGACTCGGGAATTGAAACCGAGACCTCATGCTTAGCAGTAGCGCTTGCGACCAATAGACTAACGGCAGTCTTCTTTTTTTAATTGATAATAGGCACGCGTTTGACCACCATCTCACCTGATGGTAAGCGATGATGTGGTCGAAGATGGAGCACGCTTGCCTAGAAGTAACCTATTCACACTTTACTTAAAGACCCCCAGGTTATAGCGATCAGGAAACACAGACAGTTGCAACATTAATAACAGAAAAGATACCATAATTATTTGCTTAACCTTTTCTCATCTACATATGTCTAGGTTGGTTACCAGATTAACCAGACGCAGGTGAGTACAAGTATTGTATACAGAACAACCTTCAAAGTTATGCAACAAACTTATTGTGCTCCGTGGATGGGTGATCATTTTAACATAATGCTACGAGCTGGGGTTCGGGATACAAATAATTTACACCAATTAAACCAAAATTAACACTTAACTTAAATAAACACCAAATAAAAATTAACACAGTTATTCACAGTACAATACTTGTCACTCAACACTTAAATCACACCGAAATTCACTTCTAAAGCTTCGATTATATTGCCTCGTATCTTGAAATAAGACTGTCGTCTCCATTCCTCTGCAATCTATTTATACCCCGGTCTATGAGTTCAAGAACATTCTTGTAAAATCGACTCACTGCCTATATTGCCAAGAATATTCCAGAAGCTACTCGAGATACTCAGTACTGCTACTCGCCGCTAGATGGCGTTAGTGTCTCGAACGTATTAGAAGTCAGTCGAACTTTCTCGAGATACTCAGTAATGCTAACCTAACAGCACAGAGAAAAATTGATTCGACAAAGGGTGCTGGACCTGACCTTATCCCGCCAGTATTTGTTAAAAGATGTAGTTCTGCTCTTGCGCTTCCGTTAATGCTGATATTCAACCGGTCCTTGAAGGAAGGCAAATTCCCTGAAGAATGGAAGAAAGCTCGTATAGTACCCATATTTAAGTAGGGTGATCCGGGTAGCGCAGTTAATTACCGTCCCATTTCAATCCTTTCACGTTTTTCCAAGCTGTTTGAATCAATGTTATGCCCCATTATCTCACAAATGGTGGATTCGAGCATGTCGGATTATCAGCATGGCTTCAGACGTGGGCGTTCAACAGTGACTAATCTCGTACCCTTTGTTTCTGAAGTATCACGTGAGGTTGACCAGGGAATGCAGACAGACGCGATATACACCGACTTTAGCAGCGCCTTTGACAAAGTAAATCACCCCATACTTGTCAAAAAACTGAGATGGTTTGGTATCGGGGGTGAATTACTAGACTGGTTCAAATCATATTTGTCAAAAAGACCTCAATATGTAGTGATAGGTAGCTTTAAATCTGACGTATATTACGCACACTCGGGAGTTCCACAGGGATCTCACTTGGGGCCACTGTTATTCCTTGTCTTTATCAACGACATAACTAAGCACATACGACATAGTAGAATGTCTCTATTTGCTGACGATCTAAAAATATTTAAAGTAATAAACTCTCGAACAGACGCAGATTTAATTCAAGCTGACTTGAATAATATTCAGCACTGGTGTCACGTTAACGGTATTAGTCTAAATGCTAAAAAATGTCATCACATATCATTCACAAGGAAAAAAACACCATTTCCTACTAAGTATGACATTGGTGGCGTAATACTGAACCAAGTGAATGAAATTCGAGATTTAGGTGTGATCGTTGACAGCAAGCTGAAGTTTACCTCACACATTGATAAGGCAGTGACAAAATCCGCCCAGATGCTTGGATTTCTGAGGCGCAACTCCAGAGGATTTAAACTCAATAAGACCAAAGTGCTACTTTATAATGCACGCAGCAATCTCGAGTATGCAAGCAGTGTGTGGAACCCTTTTTATGCAGTCCACTCACAACGTGTGGAAAGTATACAACGAGCTTTCACGAGACACCTTGCATTCTCTACAAATGGTTTTTCACACAGAAAATCCTACTCGGAGCGTTTGAACAAATTTAAAATGATTACCCTTCGCGATCGTAGACGTCTTTTGGACTTATGCTTCCTCCATAAAGTCATAATGGAAATATTCAGTGCAGTTGCCTTTTACAGAGCGTTTCCTTAACAGTTCCAAGAATCTACCCACGAGCTAAAAAAATTAAAAAGGTTTTTGACACGTCATGTATCAAGACCAACCTAGGCTTGCAGTCTCCCATTGTAAGAATGTGTAATGAATATAATACTGCAGTCTTGAACATGCCTGAATTGGACATTTTCAATGACACCCTGCACCGGTTTCGAAAAAAAATCACATTATCCTTACCAGGTTATTCTTAGAATTTTGTTAATTATATTTTAAATTACATTTATATTTTTCTGTGTTTTTAACGATTTCAATTTAACTTATTTTATTCAAATGTATTGAACTTAATTTAATTGTTCGATTTTATGATTTTATTTTTATATTTTTAAAATCTATTGACAAGTTTTAATTACTTTTTTAAAATTTATGCTTTTGACACGATATTAATTCCTTTTTTATTTACGCTATTGACATGTTGTTTATTCAGTTTATTTTAATATTTATTCTATTGACATTGTTACCCAATTGTTGTAATTGTAATAATAATTATTAATGTGTATAATTTATTCCTTTATTGTATATTAACTTTTTGCAACATAAAAAAAAATATTTTATTTTAAGTAGTGAGTTTATGTTAAATATTAGTTATAAGTAATTTTTTCAAGGCCGCACTATTGTTCTGGTGAGCGCTATGTACGCCTTAATTGTCATGTGCATTAGTTATTTTGTAAGTAAGATTCTTTTTAATTGTGCAATGTATGTGATGTGGCTGTACTTAAAATAAATAAATGCTACTCGCCGCTAGATGACGTTAGTGTCTTGAACGTATTAGATTTCTGTGGAAGTTTCTCGACGTACTTCGCTAAGCGACTGGCGTAAGAATAATAAGATCACTCCTTGGCTTGGAAAGCACGCTAAGCTAAGGGGTATCGTGTTACCCAGATACTGGGTTATGAAGGCCAGATAGGCAGTCGCTTCATGATATCAGCTGCATCCGGTTAGACTGGAAACCTACCCTGACATAGTTGTTAAAAGGCTAAGCATAGGATGATAAAAATATTTTTAATAAAGTTAACTAGGAATGTGGGTAGTGTTCACATTACTAGCAATCTTGTTAACCCCTCTAACTAAGCTAAATATTGTTACGAGCTGGAGTTCGGGATATAAATAATTAACGCCAATTAAACCAACATTAACACTTTAATTAATTGAACACAAAATAAAAATTCGCCTCGTAATAAGACTGACTCTCTGCGTCCCTTTCCGATCTATTTATACCCTGTCTATGAGCTCTAGAACATTCTTGTATAATCACTGTTATACTCACTGTTTATACTTCCAAGAATATTCCAGAGCTACTTGAGATACACAGTACTGCTAATCGCCGCTAGATGGCGTTAGTGTCTCGAACATTCTAGATTTTCGTCGAAGTTTCTCGACGTACTTCACTAAGCGACTGGCGTAACAATATATAATCTGCTTGTATCTGGAGTGAACCCACTCCAGACACACGGCAATAGTGTAAAGGGTGACGTTCGAATCTGTGATCTCTCGATCACAAGTCCTATACCTAAACCATTATGCTACTGACGCTTCGACTACGTATAGGCTATCAACGCTATTTGAATACACCATTCATTTCATAATCAAGATAGATTATCAAATAAGCACAACTTACGAAATAATTTACATATTATATAAGACACATCCATAATCTACAATCCTACATAATAATCTTCCAACAAACAAGTTACGTCACACATAATCTCATGTAATAAATCAATAGTCCGCGCAGAGCGACGTATCACACAGACACGAGGGCCTGCCACAGGGGAACTAATTACCGAACAAAGACGCGACGCGATTACCAGTTAATCAAATGAGCGAGTACGCCGCGTCGCATTCTGTGGTCGGAGAAGTGTAAGGACTTTGTACGCGGTATTCAAATTAGGGTAAGAATGTATGGGTATTTAATAGATAAACGTATTTGTATTGTGTGTAAAATGTAGTGTGAATTTTTAAAGGTTTAAGACACAAATATTGAAGATTGGATGAATAGATTTTTCACTTGAGGAAACGTAATAACTTAGCTAAAACAGAGTGATTCAGAAGTGTGAGATTAGTAGATATTTCTAATAAATTCGCACATTTTTACAGTAAAGGAACTATTGCCAAGATAAAACGAGATTCTTTGAAGGTCAATTTTATTTCAATTTATAAGAAGTACAAAAATCTAAAACATTTTTTTCCCTAAATACGATTTATTTTATTCAATTTCAGATTTTTTTAAACTAGGCAGTTAAATATTGGGTAACTATTCTGCAGTATTTTACATAACAGGTTTTATGATAGCAGTATTTTAAAATAAATGATTAATTGTAATAACTATTTTAGACTAAAGCTATCTGAAATGATAAAATACTAAGCTCTGCTTGCGGCTTCACTTGAAATTAAATTACTTAGCCTATGTTATTTGCTGATAATATAGTTTTACATCAATTAATTTTTTTTTGAAATACCTAATAAGATAAACTCAAAAACTAAAGAGTTTGAGTTAATCTATTACAAACAATAAAAAAATCACAACTTTCCTCTGTGTAATATCTCTAAACAAATCAATCTGAGATATAGACTAACTACTTCGCTAAGAAGGACTAAACTTGATTGCCAGATAATTAAATGTGCGCACACTCGTCTCGGTACTCTGTTGTCGTAAATTACGTATAATGCGATTTTACATATATGAACATAATAATGAGAAGCTCGAGGCCAAGAAATAAGAGCCTCACGGATCGTCTTCAAGGTTAAACAACAACTGCCGAGGATAATCTATAAATGGGTCGCTATTTATTATATACTGAGACTTCTACGTGAGTTCAAAAGCACTTTATTCCATCACGGTCATTTTTAGCGTTCCGTAGCCGAATGGCATAAAACGGAAGTTTCGTCATGTCTGTCTGTCTGTCCGTCCGTATATCATAACCATTTTATTCCAAAACTATTAGGACTACACATGTGACACTTGGTAGGTAGATGTACTCTGTTAACCGATTTAAATATAATTTAAAAAAATATATAATACTAGCTTGTGCCAGCGGCTTCAAACGCGTGGGAAGTTTTTCCCGTGTAAATCCCGATTCCGAAGGAATTTCGCAAAATCCTTTCTTAGCGGATGGCTACGTCATAACATCTACCTGCGTGGGATTGAACCGCAGTGCTGCAACTGCTCACGCTCCGGGTTGCGAAGGACCGACCATAATGCGTTCAACGCGGACTGCCCGGTGCGCCTAAAATGGGATTACTTAGCTCGGGCAAACACGGCATATGCCTAACGAACATTCAGGGTCCACAGAACAAAAAACACACAGCCACAAACACAAATAGATATACGGAATGTATACTTAGTATACATGAAAATATTTGCATAACACAAACAAACAACAAATTAATACTAGCACAAGAAACAGACAATAAATATATATAAATAAGTATATATATAATATTGCCTACACAAAAAACACGCATAAAAATATAGAAAGACAAAAAACAAAAACACAACTCACCAACTCTTGAATACATAATTATATATAAATAAAAACATCTACTGTCGTACTTACAAAATAGAATTTAGAAATAGAAACGTAAGAATGCTGGTAATAAAACAATAATATATAAGACGTATAGTTGTAAAAGAAATGGACAATAAATATATACAAATGAGTGTATATATATTATTGCCTATACAAAAACATGTATTAAAATAAACAAAATGATAAAAAACAGAACAAAACACAACTCACTTTGGAATGTAAAACTATATATAAATAAAAATATTTCTGTACGCTTAAAATAAAGCAAGAAATAGAAATGTACGAATGTTAATAATAAGACAATAAGCTAAGTATTTACAGATATAAGATCTATAGATGTCAAAAAAAAAAAGACACACTCACAATTCACCAACCCTGCTGAATGCATAGTTATAAATAAATAAAAATACTACTGTCATATATTAGAACTAAGAAATAGAAATGTAAAATGTTAGTAATAAGCATTAATATAAATTATATAATAAGCTTTATAAAAAGGCATAAATATATAAGTCTCAATATTAAAGCATAGGTATAAAAGCATAAATAAATAAGTATATAATATAAGCATAAATAAAAATATAAGCCCTGAGCTACAAAAGTCCCATCCAACAAAGGATGAGTACACACAACACTGTATGGACAACACATAGTGCGCCGCTTAAAGAGCGAGAGTTCACATAAGAACCAGAACGCACATGACCAACAGATGTATAAGGTCCCGATGTTCTCTATGATCGGGGAAAAGCGGAAAAAAAAAAAAAAAAAACATCTACCTGCGTGCCAAATTTCAGCCCAATCCGTCCAGTGGTTTGGGCTGTGCGTTGATAGATCACTATGTCAGTCAGTCAGTCACCTTTAAGTTATATATATTTAGATTAAGGGAACTCCCCACATTTAGAAATGAAACTATTTTTTTATTTTCATCAAATCTATACGTGTGTGGATTTATATACAGGTCTTTAAAAATGAAATTGACGTTTCTAAAACCTCTTTTTCTTAAAGTTCGAAAAGCGAACGAATTTGACCTTGAATCTCGTTTTGGGAAACGAGATTTAAGGTCAAATTCGTTCGCTTTCGTTCGCCATTGGGATGGGGCGATGACAATCTGGTCAAATTCAGCGCTTTAAAAACTAGGCTTGTCTTTTCTCAACTAAAACGAGCCAATGAATTGTCTCCTACTTTTAGAGGTACATCTGTACCAGTCACCGACCGCCTGGAGCTTTTGGACATGGAGTTGACGTCTGACCTCAACTTCGGCTCAACGATTGAGTCTAAAGCTCAAACTGCAGCTAAAAAGCTGGGAATCCTACAAAATATGAAGCGATACTTCACACCTAGACAGCTTTTGAATTTATATTAAGCCCAGGTCCTGTTTCTGTATGGAGTATTGCAGTCACTTGTGGGATGGCTCAGCAATTAGCAGGTATCTGAACATTCGTAATAAAAAACACACATTGTATAAGTTTCGGTTAAGTGATATATATATATTAGTTTATTTTGTTTATATTTATTGTAATTTGATGTATTTTATCATTTGTTCGCTATATTTATGTATTTTATTATTTGTATGGGCCAAGTTGCCTAAAATATAAATAACGATACGATATATAACGATTTGACTAATTGATAAAATACGCAGTAAGTTTATGCAGTCGCGTCGCGAAATTGGCCAACATCTACATGGAAATCATTATGCATACATGGTAGAGTGTGTAATATGTGTTAGTGTACTAACACTAACACATCACACGCTCTACCACAACTCAAGCGCGCACATTCATCAATCCAACTTCCTACTAAAGTTTGTGAGGACGAATGGATGAATGTTTGTGACTCTTTCACACAAAAACTACAGAACTGATTTAGATGAAACTTTATAGTAATATAGTTTATTCAACAGAATAACACAAAGGCTACTTTTACTTCTGGTTTTTTTTTTCTTGATAATAGGCTCGCGTTTGACCACCATCTCACGATGGTAATGATAAGTGATGATGTGGTCGAAGATGAAGCACGCTTGCCTAGAAGTAACTTATTCACTCTTAACCTAAAGACTCCCAGATTATAGCTATCAGGAAACACAGATTCCGGCAGGGAATTCCACTCCTTAGCTGTACGCACAATGAGTATAAAATATCCGGTAAACCACGCAAACTAAGTCTTGGATAACAGCTAGCATTTTCCATACATTCGCCTTACAATAGTGTGGCTTCTTCGAAGTACTTTATCCGTATTTCTGAAAGGGTTACTTAGTAGAGATCCCTCTATCTACAATACATAAGTGGGCCCTATTTACATATCAATGTGTCGGTACACAATGTATCCTTAGCGTTATGTGGTACGTTTTTGTAATGTTAGTTGTGTGCTTGTGCTATATACAGACATGTCAAATATATTATTATACTACCCAATGTATCTTGGTTTAGTGAACTGAAAGCAGATATTACTTAAACGTATTCTGAGTTATTTGCAAAGTGGCAATCACTTACAAAGCATTTGGTATTTCTACAATGAAGTTTGATAAGCTTACATAACGTCTATATTATTTATTTATTAAACTTTTTGTTTCCCTTGGGTTCCAGAGTCGCAGTATTTTGTTAGAACATTTCCGCAACCCCGGACATATGTTAGTCTCATAAATGTTTACCTTTCCATCAACTAATGTTTGTACATAATGTTCCTACAACTTGTAACTTACCACCATTATGACAAATATAATCCCTATGAGATCACTCATGTAGGTCACAGATAATTTTACTCCCAATTTGATTAGATTCCATTAGATTAGAGTCGTGTCTTATTTTTTATATTTTTAGTAATAATCGGTAAATCTGTAAATGAACAATTAAAACAAAGTGAAGTTTAGTTATAATATACATGAAACATATGCTCGGAACTCGTCGAGCTTCAAGGTTAGCATTTAGTTATAATATACATGAAACATATGCTCGGAACTGGTCGAGCTTCAAGGTTAGCATTTATTTATAATATACATGAAACATATGCTCGGAACTGGTCGAGCTTCAAGGTTAGCATTTAGTTATAATATACATGAAACATATGCTCGGAACTGGTCGAGCTTCAAGGTTAGCATTTAGTTATAATATACATGAAACATATGCTCGGAACTGGTCGAGCTTCAAGGTTAGCATTTAGTTATAATATACATGAAACATATGCTCGGAACTGGTCGAGCTTCAAGGTTAGCATTTAGTTATAATATACATGAAACATATGCTCGGAACTGGTCGAGCTTCAAGGTTAGCATTTAGTTATAATATACATGAAACATATGCTCGGAACTGGTCGAGCTTCAAGGTTAGCATTTAGTTATAATATACATGAAACATATGCTCGGAACTGGTCGAGCTTCAAGGTTAGCATTTAGTTATAATATACATGAAACATATGCTCGGAACTGGTCGAGCTTCAAGGTTAGCATTTAGTTATAATATACATGAAACATATGCTCGGAACTGGTCGAGCTTCAAGGTTAGCATTTAGTTATAATATACATGAAACATATGCTCGGAACTGGTCGAGCTTCAAGGTTAGCATTTAGTTATAATATACATGAAACATATGCTCGGAACTGGTCGAGCTTCAAGGTTAGCATTTAGTTATAATATACATGAAACATATGCTCGGAACTGGTCGAGCTTCAAGGTTAGCATTTAGTTATAATATACATGAAACATATGCTCGGAACTGGTCGAGCTTCAAGGTTAGCATTTAGTTATAATATACATGAAACATATGCTCGGAACTGGTCGAGCTTCAAGGTTAGCATTTAGTTATAATATACATGAAACATATGCTCGGAACTGGTCGAGCTTCAAGGTTAGCATTTAGTTATAATATACATGAAACATATGCTCGGAACTGGTCGAGCTTCAAGGTTAGCATTTAGTTATAATATACATGAAACATATGCTCGGAACTGGTCGAGCTTCAAGGTTAGCATTTAGTTATAATATACATGAAACATATGCTCGGAACTGGTCGAGCTTCAAGGTTAGCATTTAGTTATAATATACATGAAACATATGCTCGGAACTGGTCGAGCTTCAAGGTTAAGCAACACTTGCCGAGGTCAGTTTATGGATGGGTGACCATCTTGACATGAGATTCCTCCGTGCCTCGGAGAGCACGTTACATCCGAGATTTTGTCCCTCTAGTTGTAATAGGAACAAAAGCCCAGATGCAAGGTGGGTTGGTATTGAAACAACAAACTGTTTCAAACAACAACAGTTTATTCAAACAAGGTAAAGTAAAATATACAAAAAAAGAAGATTATTGCCAGCCAGCTTAAAATTCAGTCGGTGGAGCCCCAGGTTGTGGGGGAATGGAGATGATCCCAGTACTGTTCTATTATTTTAAACTTTCTGTCCCGGCTGCCATTTGTACATCTTTGACAGTCGTTACGGGCAGTCAGAAGCCAAAAAATCTGACACTGAAGGCGTATGGTGTTACCCAGCTACTTTGTTGTGGAGGTCATACAGGCAGTCACTTCATGTAAAGTACTAGTGCTCAATTGCATCCGATAAGACTGGTATAAGTCCCTAAAATCATAAGTCTAAGCTAAGATGATACATAAAATATACAGTATGTTAACTAACAGAGGGCGTTCCCGTTAACTCGCAATAGTATAGTATCCATACATGCTAAAAAAATATCACCATTCGAAAACAAATTGTGTTCATTTTTTTAAATATTTAAATATTCACTAAAAATGTTAAATTGATACGTAAAAGAAACACTCTGTACACGCGTACTTGAAGGCCGGCAACGTCGCAAGTTATTTATGAATTACGGGCCGCGTGTGCGGCGATCTAATTGATGTGTTTATACTATTGCAGGTTAACAGGAACGCCCTCTGTTAGTTAACATACTGTATAAGTAATGTTTATTACACAAGTAACTCCTCATTTAAATTCGCCAACAAATAATTACTCGCTACTTCCTATTCGGTAAGTAGACTTATGAACAAAATAATTACTATACCAAAATCGTTACTGTAAACTGTCACAGCAATATTCACATTATACCCATCTTATTACCCTTCACCTAAAATTAAGGAGATTTTAGATTTTGCTCAACAATTTTCATCAAAGTTCATCGCCAATCTTGTTTCGAATCTTCCGTCGTACAACAGTGTTAGTAGGGAGACACGTTTCCAGGGTGACACTGATTGTTCCGAACATCTGATGGGTTAAGTTTGAACTCGTCGTGTCGGGTGCTGTGCGTTCAGATGAGATGAGTAACGTTGTTAATTATGCGTGCACGTCACTATTTATCATTATAAGTGTTACATCATGTAACACGTATGATACATATTCAAACTCATACTCAACATATTTTAATTCAAAATAGGCCTATGTGACCTAAATCGGCACTTATAAAACATTAGAAGCTAGTGTTAGTAGTAGTTTTAGTAGTGTGTAGTTTCCTATCGAGAAGAACCTTTTATATATTAGTTTAATATGAAGATAAGAGAATTCCCTACCGGTGTCTGTGTTTCCTGATAGCTATAACCTAGAGGTCTTTAAGTCAAGAGTGAATAGGTCGTTTCTAGGTAAGCGTGTTACATCTTCGAACAAATCATCGGTTACCATCAGGTGAGCCGGTGGTCAAACGCGAACCTGTAGCAAAAAAATATCCACGTACATTTTCTTCTTAAACATGAGTATATCTGATATTGTTTACGTTCCAATAGAGCCATCCTTGAAATATGAACAAACACATTATCCGACATCTTCTTCGTAGAGTCGGTTAATATTTATAGCATAAATAGGTACTTGTATGATAAGGGCGGGATAATGTTTTCATACTTGAGTTATGTGGGTAATGAAGTGCGCTATTTTCTTTTATTTATGGCCTGAGAAAAATTGTCTAGACCTTTTTAATTATTCCATTCGAACGGTATATGAGATATTTATTTATTTGTAACAAAATCCACAGCTCTTAAACAACGTTTTTTAACTGTTTCTAATATCTAATCTTATAGCCAATCACGGATTAACAATTTATTGACTGGACAGTAACAAACGTGTATATGATAAACGGAATAATAAACGTTAACATTATTTGTACGTTATTAATAGTATTAAATGAATGTGTCGGTTTGTGTGTGTGTATGTATTTGAGAGAGTTTGAGCTGAATTGGTGTATGATGAATGCCTATTTTCTAAGTAATAATGAAATAATGATGTTTATTTTGCAAATAGGTTATAAATAACACTTTCACACGTAATTTTTGTCGTAAATGTAAACTAGATGATGCCAGTTTTTCCTAACTGACTACTCTGAGAAGAAAAACTGAAACAAACTCAGAGGTCAACGTCTCTTTTAAAGTCCATACAATCTGTAGTGATCAAATCATATAAGAGCCATGTAGGTTAAGAGGAGGCTCTCTATATTGTATGTAACTTTGCATTAATATTCTGAAACAATTACGCATACAATCAATATGGAACTTTAGTATATGATTTATTGTATCTTTTTCTTTACATGTCTAGACCAGTTTCGTAATTGAAACATTTTCGCCCGATTCATTTTTTAATCGAAAATCATGTCTTTTTTAAAGCTTATTCAAAATTTAATCTAGATTACTCGGCTTTTGTCTAAAATTAGTATTGACAGTAATAAAATATAGTTTATTGTCCAAATATAGAATATTTTTTCTCTAGATATTGATCTAGAGAAAAAATATTATTACTTGATATAATTGTATTACTTTAGTTATGAACGAAATAAGAATTGCGACTTACGACATTTAGTTTCGAACCCGAATATGGCAAAAGAGCGCACGCGATATTCAACTTTATTACTGCTGCTTTAGCCTTTAGTATACAACGGCCTAACCGGGGTGGATGGGCGCGGAGCTTGCGTAAAAATTATTTTGGACTGCCTGGTCTTAATGTCTGTGGCGCCCTTTAGAGGACAGAATCAAATAGATTTGAGCAGGCCCGTCCAAACAGTGCAAGCATTTGTCAAATATCGCGTAGCTCAACTTAGAACCTTAAGGAGCTGGAACGATTTGACGAACAATACCAAAGTAAGGACATTTGTGACCTATATCACATACTGCGTCAAAAAGTTTGAAAGCATAAAATATTATGAAAATGGAAGAAAATTACAGAATTGCTTCGCTCGCGCTTCTGCCCTGTAAACTAGCCCACGCGGAGTGCAGTCCGATAAAATGTTAGGGAGACGGCAGCGTGGCGAGCGGAGCGATTTTGAAAATACTTCAAATTATCCAGACTTGTGTGTGAATAAAAGGTTGTTTAGATAACACTTAATAAAATAAAATAATAAAGTTGTATAGGTCTCCGTAATAATCAAATTAATATACTACTTTCAATAGCATAAAAATAAGTAGTTAGCGAAGTGATATGAAGTAGGTGGAACTTCGCGACTTTATCTTCTGTCTCATAATAATATCACCCAAAATGACGTAGGGTGGCGTGCTTTCTGTCTGAGGTCTCATCGCTCATAAGCGGGCGTGGTTGTGGTAGCGGTTTAGGTCGCTACAATAGATGACAACATACTTCATATAGTCATTCGCACAAAGTGAGTGATGAAAGGAGAGTCTGTCCGCCATAGTCGACAGAATGCTATGTTGGTATTTGCCCGCACTTTGCTGACTTACGAACAGACATTTTCGGGCATGATAGCAAGGACTACTTGCTTGCTTGCTTGTAATACTTGTACCTACAAGATTTGTTTAAACCGATCCTAAAATTAATGTTTCGTTCCAAATCGATGAATTTTTTTTTAATCTAGATATAGTTTAATTAGATTCTTGAATGGTTTTTCGTTTCTCTATCCCATAATTTTAAAGCACTTCAATCAAGAGACCTCGTAACACATAGATATTTGTTTAGTATGACCACGAGACGATTCAAACATAGAAATCTTCCCTAAAACAAAACTCAGGAAAGTGATATAACTAAAACTTTAGACAGCACTTAAACTAATGTGCGTTCTAAACCAACACTCTCAAACGAGATTACCTACCAACATTTCATAACACAAATAGAAGTACAATTTGTGTTGTACTTAATCCATTATAATTCTGTGGCGGAGCCACTTGAGCTACTAAAGTGCTCCGCTGTTTGTGACAATCTGAGATGAAACTGTCTACTCAGTACGTGAAGCGTTTCTTTGAGAGTTGTGTATACTGTCAACATTCAGTGAATGAAATTATTTTTCAAATAAATTGAGCCAAGCACACTAAACATGACTAGGTAACCATTTAATGGTAATGCGTCAGATAGTTATTATTTGTAAATTAAAAAAAAACCATAGCTGCTCTTTATCCAAATATTTTAGAGAATATAGGCATGACTTTTATCCATTTCCTAACATTTATTCTTTATATTTTTTTTTATTATGACACAAAATACCGTCATGGTCTACTACTAACTAAAAACCAAATTAAAATATTTTATTTTACATAGCTCTACATGGCACTTATAAAACGTAAGAAACTAGAGCATGGTTCGAATTAGTATTTAAACCGGTAAGCAACTCCTTGGTTACTCTTTTTAACTCCATGATTACCCTTTTCTATATAAAGCCTATACAACGTGTAACGGAAACCTCATTTTTATCCAAAAGGGCTGAAGACAACATCTGGTATGGAGTCTCTATGCACAGTTTTAGCTCAAAATAAGTGAGTCTAAGAATGGATACCAAATTATCGGTTTCATGTCTCTTGAATACCAATCATAACAAACGTTTCACAGCACTACGAGGATCAATAACTTTCTCCACTTCACTTGCCAATAACACGATAATTCTCTTCAACGGTCTCTGCTATCAATGTATTGAAATTTTAATAAGTTTTACATATTATGTAGACATAGGATTATAAAATCCTTGCCATATCATTTATTATCATCCAAAGAAGCCTAACCTAAAAGATTTGATATCTATGAGTATATAGCCTTTAAATTACACGTTGTATAATATATCACTGTTATAGTAACGTTAGTAAGCTCGCTCACGCGCCCCCGCTCCGCTCGCTAGCATGACCGCTCCCTCCCCGCGACTTATCACTGAAGCGGACGGTCGCACCACTTTGTACGGGAAGCTCATTTACTAACTTTTGACTTCTACCGTTCATATCTATACCACATGTTATAACGACTGCATTTTATAGGAAACAGTTGCAAAACTGCGGTTCACGTCGGATTATCGCATAAATATGTTTACTCAAATGGCACTTGCATGTTTCTAATTGCGTCAACATTACCTTTGAGATTAATAATACGTTTGAGTTGTGGGTCGTTGATAGATAGATAAATAGATATACTATATACATAACAGAATTTAACAAGGACTTAACAACTATAAAGGGTGTTACAATGGGCGGTCTTATCACTAAAAGCAATCTTTTGCAGACAACCGACTCCAGCATAGCATATAATGCATTTAATTTAATCATTTACACTATCGCGACTGCTTCCGAAACAGTGCCAGTCTGTCCTAAAATTTAAAAACATGCTATATCCATCAATTCGCACTAGGCCCGCGTTTGATTGCGGTCTATTTCGTGTCATAGAGAAGGCTTGTCCACGCAGTGAGACGCTATAGTATGTTTTCTGACGTTTTATTAGTGATGGGCACTCACGCCTACCCAGAGTACACGTAAGCTTATGTGAAATAAAATAATTTTGTTTTTAAGTTTTGAGTTTGATTATGTACCTATGTATGGAATTGTATGTATCCTTATAATAAGGAGCAAAATATTACAATTAGACCTAGACCTATCGGCTTCCATTTTAATTGAGACAATATACTCCACAACCTAATTACTGGGTAACATGATACTATGCGACAAAATCGCTGTTAAATACAGCTAGATTAGGTCGGAAAATAAAACCAAGTAAATTATTTACAGAATTTTAACAGAAATAATGTTTATCGTTATAATGAATGGCCGTCTCTAGTCCGTACACAAAGTCGATTAATTGAGTCTAGACCAAATCTGAACCTAATGAAGTGATCACTCAGACTGATCGAACTTCTTAACTTACATCATTTATAGTTAATTAACTGACATTAACGACTGTTTGATTCAATTGATTGATTGATTGATATACTGAAAATTCTTAATGGGTTTGAATAAATCCGCCTAAGCTTGGTCTAGAATTTATTTCTAATTTGTTACGAGGGGTATTGAGATTAAAGTGCTCTGGGAAGACAGATATATACATCCGTCAAAGTTACAAATTTGTTTGCTGAATATAAAATAAATACCCTTAAAATTACCTAGTTATTTACCCTAGGAAACTGAACATTGAAAATGCCGATTTTCAATTAGAAGATGCTAAGGTAGACAAAGACTTACCTACCCTCACTAATACATATATATTTTGTAACTTATTTTTTTATTGATTGATTTAACGGTAAGTGATGATGTGGTCGAACTTGGAGCACGCTTACCTAAAACTAACCTATTCACTCTTGATTTAAAGACCCCCAGGCTATCGGGAAACGCATACCCTGGTAGGAAATTCCACTCCTTAGCCGTACGCACAATGAAAGCGAACGAAATTGTACATAGCATAATGAACTTTATGTGAATTGTATAACATACAAACTAAATGGGAGCCAAAAAAAGGTCGCACGTCTTCCGCGGAATTCTCACGCCACTAAATTATTGTCTATTGTTTTTTGTAATGTTCTTGCCGGTGTTTACCTGTAACAAATGAAAAATAAATATTAATATACATAAGTTAAAATCACACCTATATTCTAGATTCTAGGTTTCGCAGAGCTGTACTCTCACTACACGCATCATGTTTTAACATTTCATTTTCGGAGAACATATCGATAAATTCCCTGCCAGAGTCTCCGTATCTAATAGCTATAACCTGGGGGTATATAAGTCAAGAGTGAAAAGGTTACTTCTAGGTAAGCGTGTTTCATCTTCGGGCACATCATCACTTATCGTCCGGTGAGATGGTGGTCAAACGCGAACCTACCATCAATAAATAAATGACTCCACCCGCCCTAAGTTGCACTCTGGAGTGCTTGACTTCTACAGACTAAAAACCTACTCCATCCTTAAGAAATAAGCTAGCAGGAATATTACGAACAGAGCTTAGCAGTTATAGCTCTCAATATTCCAATATATCGATGCTTCAAACTGAAGTAATAGCTGAAGTATCAAGACTACAAATGCCTACATTTTCTATTCGAACAAAGGATCAAGACTCGTTCATATAGCAGTTACCCGCGCCGTGCCGGGACCGGGACGGCGCGTCGCCGAGGCGCCGTGTTGTTTACCCGCTTATTGAACACACACATGGTACTGTAAGGAACAGAAGTACTACTTCTAATAACATCCATAACTTATAAGCTTTTAAGCTAACATGGTCACTAAAAGTATAATTAGGACTTAAAACGGGATATTTACCATGTGTATTTATTGTTTCGAGTTGAATGAAGAACTCTTTCATCCGTGTTGGTGCGTTTGCAACAGTGCCGAAATATGGGAAACTCGAAACAATAAATACACAAAGTAAATATCACGTTTTAAGTTCTAATGATCCATAAGTTAACATATAACTATTATATAAGAAGATAAGATCTGATAACACATGAGGACTTAACTAATTGGCTCACTGCTTGTTTTTATAGGCTCGTCGCGCGTTTGACCACCGTCTCTCCTAATGGAAGCGATGATATAATATAGTCGATGATACAAACAAACAAACAGATCGCCGCATTAAAAGCCACACCCAGTCTGGAGTGGACTTGCCGCGAGTGTCAGCAGGAGTCTTCGAGACGTAACTCATCCATCATTACACCTGAAGATGACGATGAAGAGGACGATACACCAGTACAAATAAATGCAAAAAGCTTATTGAGCAACATCACTAAAGAGGTAGAAAAAGCCATCAAAAACAAAATGGTGCAACTAAGCGAGTCCTTGCAGTTCCATAGCGATAAACTTGATGAAGCAATGGAGTCTATGGAAGCTTTCAAGCAGACTATTAAGGCTCTTGAACGTAAGAATGCGGAACTAATTAATAAAAATAACAACATGGAAACCCGTGTAAGTGTCTTAGAACTACGTCTGAATGAGTTAGAACAAGAGAAGCTTGCAAATTACGTGGAAATCGCAAATGTACCCACTCAAAATAATGAAGATGCCAAATCACTGGTGGATAACCTTGCACTTAAACTAAAGCAGTCGAAAGAAGAGATCAAAAGTGTACGAAAACTTCATGGATGGAAAAAACAGTCGGCCAACATACTAGTGGAGCTCAAGGACGAAGAAGTTCAAGAAAACTGGATTACGGCCTCCAAAAGTGTCAAACCAAATATATCCGATGTACTTGCTAGTGAAGAAAGTAACAAAAATATCGTGTATGTTAGAGAAGCCATGACAAAACATCACAAGCAACTATTCTGGAATACCAAGCAGGAGCTAAAAGTCAATCAGAAATACAAGTACGTGTGGTTCAAAAGAGGACTGATCAAAGTTCGCAAAGAAGACGGTGGAAAAGTTTATACCCTACGCACTATGAGTGATATACGTGGACTAACTATCAACAAGGAGTAAGATGGTATGACATCATAATTAATACAAAGCAAATAATTATACGAATGTCAAAATTATCCAAAAATGGTGAATCCATTTTGTGATATTAATGAGATACATGACTGTCTAAGTGTAAACGACTTCATAAATTGTACCCCTAGTAATCAATTTAACTTATTGTGCATGCATATCAATATTCGTTCAATAATCAAAAACTTCTCCGCATTAGAACAAATGATTCTTATTTCAAGAAAATGTATTGACGTAAGAAAGTAATATATCAGAAAATAATAGTGTTTTGTATGAAATAAACGGGTACCGAATGTACACCGCTCTGAGAAAGTCTCGAAAAGGTGGTGGCATTATAGTATATGTGAATAATAAACATAAATGTAGTATCCTTAATGCAAAATCAATACATTTTGAGAGTGTATTATGCACAGTCACCACTCAATCGAACTATACGGCGAACCTCTGTGCGGTATACCGACCACCAAGTTCTAGCAAAATTCTATTTGTTGAAGAACTACAAACTACACTTCAAAACTTCACTATAAACACAGAGCTATACTTATTGGGTGACACTAACATAGATTTAAACACGGATAATCCTGTAAGGCATAAATACAATAACATGTGTAGCATGGGCCTTTTGTGCGGGATCACTGAGCACACTAGAATAGCAATAACTAACGATAAAATAAGTAAATCTTGTATTGACCACATTTATGCGCGATCCCGTTCACAAGACCTATTTACGGCGGCACTCGGTACCACACTGGCTGACCATCGCGCGGTGATACTCGCTTGCGCAGGCGCACAAATACAGGATGTCCCTAAATACAAGACCTGCAATAATAATCATCAACTCTTGAAATGTCTTAATGAAATTCATTGGGAAAAGGCACAGGACATAGCATGTCCTATAACCTTATATAACTTCGTGCATACCCAGTTCGAAGAATGTTATAAAAAATCAGAATATAAAACTAAAGTTAAATGTAGCTATTCGCGTAGTAAAAATGAATGGATAAATACAAAAATAATCAAAGCCTGTGAATTTCAGGATAAATTATTTATGAGATGGATAAAAGATTCTAATAACGTAGTTTTAAAACAAAAATATAATAAATCAAGAAACTATGCAAATACTTTAATACATAAAACTAAAAACAATAGTATAAAGGGCAAAATTTTATTAAATAAGAGCAATATTAGACAACTGTGGCAAATACTTAATGGACTTACAGGTAGATTAAAAAAATCTATTGATCATGTTATACTGAATTCATTTAATAAATCTAATTTAACCTCTAAAGACATTGCTAACAATTTTGCACACACTTTTGATAATAGCGTAAAATTAATTATTCCTAAGTGCACAATACCATTGCTAAATAAAACAGAGTACACAGTTCCAGCGAATGTTAGTATGCGTATAAAACCTGCGGAGCCTGACTCAGTTAAAAAAATCATTATGTCCTTGAACAATAATACAGCCCCAGGAATAGATAGAATTAGAGCTATAGATATCAAATTGTTGTGTACAAAAATCACCTCAGTGATCTCTAACTTAATTAATCTATGCATACAAACATGCAAGTATCCACATATACTTAAAACTGGGATTGTCAGACCGATTCACAAAAAAGGAAACAAGTTAGATTACGAGAACTACAGGCCTATTACTATATTACCTACTATTGATAAGATAATAGAAAAATACATATGTAAACAAATACACGAATTTTACGAAAATAACAAAATATTAACTGAGAAACAATATGGCTTTCAGCCAAAAAATAATACCACTCAGCTGCTGTCAACATTCACAGATAGTATCCATAATCACCTAGATGAAAAAAGCACGTATTGGTAGTATTTATAGACTACAGTAAGGCATTCGATACGCTCAGACATGACCGGTTATTAGAGCGTCTACATGACAGCGGAATTAGAGGCAAACTACTTGACTGGTGCGGAAACTATCTTGATGATAGAAAATATATGGTCAAAATCGGTGACGCGACTAGTGAACCAGTCATCGTAACGGAAGGAACGGCGCAAGGCTCGGTTCTTGGGCCATTGCACTACCTCACTTATGTAAATAGCCTTGTTAATGTCATAAAAAAATGTGAGATCTATCAGTTCGCCGACGACACTTACCTGATAGCTGCTGGACGGAGTGTTAGTGATGCTCAAAGACAACTACAAGAGGACTTTGACTTGGTAACAAAATGGTCTCACGAAGCTGGTCTTGTATTAAATGCTAGTAAGACCAAATTAATGTACATTAGTTCCAGTCAAAATAGAAGCCCTTCCTTGCCTAAATTAACAGCTCACAGTCATGAGTGTTTGCATGACAATTGGCTTAATAAAGTAGCCAAGTCTTGCAGCTGTGACCCCATAGATGTTGTAGATAGTCAAAAATACCTAGGACTTACCATTGACAGCCGTCTTAATTGGAAGGAGCACATTAACGGGGTGTGTGACAGATTGAGATGTATGTTAGCAAAATTCTCTGTTATAAGATGCAAAATTCCATATCAAACTCTGTTAATGCTTTACAAAGCTCTGGTAGAAACAACAATATCCTATGGTCTGTCGAGTTATGGTAGGACATATAAGTCTCACCTTGATCAAATATATACACTTCAACTACGCATATTAAAAGCAATTGTCCCGCATAACATTAAAAAGAAATACAAAGATGACTACCGTAAATTATTTGAATTTTGTAAAATAATACCTATACATGAAAAAACTAAACTTGCGCTATCAAAGGAAAACTTTTTTTATCAGAACCTAAAGAAAATAAAAACTATAAATAATAATGAAATTAGGACTCATGGCACCATCAATGCTAAGCTGTTACTTCCAAAGTACACGAATTTGCACGGCAAAAGATCGTTAAAATATATAATACCTTATCTTATAAACCAACTTCCTATACCATTGAGGGACCAAGTGACTCAGAGAAACATAAAAAACAAATTAATACAATATTTTATACAAAATATAAATACCTAACAATATATTATAAGAATCAAGAATAACACCTGACACCAAAACAAAAATCTTATTAAAAAAAAAATTAACTATTAATAATAAACATTTCACTTTCTGGGAACAACCTGTATCGTCTAACATTCTACCACCACTTTTGTTATAAAGACGGCCGGCCAGAATGGTCACCCATGTGTGCTCGTTAGTTGTAGTAAATAACTGTTACTTTTTTAGCTTATACCTCCAGTGTAATTTAATTATTTGAACAAGTATTTTTTTTAAGATTGTAAAATTATGTAGTCGATGTTTTTTGGTGCACGGTAAAACTCTACTGAGTTTATGTTGGCACCAACTTAAATGTAAATAATGTGTGTGAACTATGGAACAAATAAAAAAAAATCACGATTGTCTACAAATAGTTTAGGTGAGATTCATTTCATTGGACCAGAATTAATCCCTTTACAATACAAAAGTGAATAGTGCTCACGTAACTCATAAAAAATTGCCGATTGTACGTAGCTAGTTATTTATATTTTCATATGAGATACAATGTTTTTCTCTTTAAGAGCTTCATGATAAGCGCACTAAAGGAAAACATCAACCAAATGACATAAAATCTGATGTCAAAGTTATCAATACTTCATAATATGTTCCTGAACAAAATACCATTGTGAATCTCTTTGATAAGCAAACCTAAAATTATGTAAAATATTTGTCTTTCTCGTAAATATTGCACAACAACACAAAACAAAGAGAGACTTTTGATCTTTTTCAGATCCTACATATTGATACGACCCCAAAACAAGAAACGTACAAGAATAAGCACAATAATCTGCCCCCCTAAAACACCCCATAGCAACCCCATACCCCCGCCAACAAACCTCAACATTTGAATACATAAAAGCATTTAAAACGTCCACCATTAGACGTAACGATGTCGTACAAGCGCCGCTATTTCCACTCATGTGTGTGTATGTGCGTGCGCAGTTACAACGTAAGTAAATCCATAGAACCGCAGCACGCTACACATAGATCGACAAAGAAGGTCTACATAGTAATGAAAAGACAGAGAGACTAAAATAATGTGCTGCAGTAGTAAGTAATTGAATAGGAAATGTAGTTGAAAATCACTAGTGTTCTTTTAGTAGTTTTTTTATTTACAAATAAAACTCGCAATGTTGGTAGAATTCACATTACTAGCAATCTTGTTAACCCCTCCAACTAAGCTAAATATGCTTGTGTCTGGAGAAAGTTCACGGAAATAGTGGGTAGGTTTGAACCCGCAACCTCACGATCATAAGGTCGACACCTTAGCCGTTAGGCTACTGTCGTTCGAACTTAGTTTGCGACTGTATTGTGCGTGACAAAGTTACGAAAAGGTCGGTTTTATTATACTTCTCATCATATTTCAAAGTCGTGTCATTTATTTTTAGTAAGCGACTAAAAGGGACTTTTAAGCGTCTAAATCTATAGTTAGTAGACAGGAAACTCCATAGTTATACTTTTTAAATAACAGTTATAGTTTAATATCGTTATAATATTTACATTTAAGGGTGTGTGATGGTGGTTAGACTTGACAGTCTAACGGGATGCTGCTAAGTGTTAGTGATTTACATGGAGACTCAATCAATCTATTCACAGGCCTGTTGGTCTAGTGGTCAGTGGCCCTAACTGCTATGTGTAAGGTCGTGGGTTCGATTCCCACCCAGGACAAATGTTTGTGTGATGAGCACGATCATTTATTCGTTGTCTGGGTGTAATTTATCTATAATATTAATGTATTTAGATGTATATGTATGTTTTTCAATTGTCTAGTACTCATACCACAAGCTCTGCTTAGTTTGGGACTACATAGCGTTGTGTGAAAGTTGTGGAATATTATTATTATTATCTGAGCACCACAACTCAGTAGCTGGTAAACACAATACCCCTTAACAAGACTGCTGAAGTGCTGACAGATCTTCTGGCTTCTAACAGAAAAATAACTGTAATTAATGCCAAATATATACAAATGACAGATCGGACCTACAGGGTAGCGTAACTCAATTTTATTTTTATGTTAGTTTTAATATTTTCATGGAAGTAATGTAATTTCAATTTTTTTTTTGTAATTCGTAACAGACAGTGTCTGTGGCGCAAATACTTATCTAATGGGGCATGCGGTGCTAACATTTAAGAAATAGTTACACTAGCTTAAGATAGTTGTAGAACATTTTATTAATTAACTAGTACTCTCGCGGGGCTTCGCTCGCGTGGATTCTATCACGGTAAAAACATAACTCTCCTTTTTTGCAGTCGGGTAAAAAGTAGCCTATAACCTTCCTCAAGCTTCAAGCTACTTCCATACCAAATTTCATCCAAATCCACCCAGTACTTTCGAAGATTAGCGCGTTCAAGCAAACAAACAAACAAACAAACTAACAAACTTTTCCGCTTTATAATATTAAGTATAGATTTAAATGTATAAGTTTAAACAGTTGTTGGTTAACCAAATAAAGAATAGAAATTATGAAAATTGTTGAAGTTTTGAAAAGAGTAACTGTGGAGTTTCTTGGCGGTTCTTCTCCATAGAAATCGACCAATTTCGAACCGTGCCCTAACTGCTGACGTTTTGTAAGTGGCCATGTAGGCCTATGTGAAATAAAACATTTTGAGTTTGAGTTTGATTATGAATTTAAACTTGAAGATTGACCCGTGTGGTTATTTAGCCGCGATCACCTTCATTGAATAGGTAATTTAATAATTATATAATATATTTTATTTGGCATAAAAGAATTACAAACTTATATCTAGAATTTACAATAAAGTACATATGATTTTTCAAGTTATTTTGTTCGATGGCCCCTATGCTAGGAAATATATACGTGTATATAGTGTTATAAGTTATAAGGTGTTACAAGGGCCAGTAATTCGTCTGTCATTGAGGTAATCTAAATATATATAACTCAAAGGTGACTGACTGACTGGCTGACATAATGATCTATCAACGCACAGCCCAAACCACTGGACGGATCGGGCTGAAATTTGGCATGCAGGTAGATGTTATGACGTAGGCATCCGCTAAGAAAGGATTTTGCGAAATTCCCACAGGATCGGGATTTACACGGGAAAATCTTCCCACGCGGGCGAAGCCGCTGGCACAAGCTAGTATTACATACATTAAGTAATATTGCCAAAAAAAAACAAACAAGAAAATGTAAGTTTTACGTATTACAGTTTTACAGTGTGAGCGTTAAAAATTGTTGTGTTGTGAATGTCTGTGATATGTGATTCATATCACAATTTCACATAAAGTGGGTTTCATTTCACAGTCAGACCAAGTAAACCTACTGCGCTCCACTAAACTGTGGCTCCGACGGTAGCATTAACATAAAGCACACGCCATATTTGCATAAAGTTTGCGTCGAACTGACGCGACGAACATTTGTATGTACTACATACATTTCTATATAGAGAACGTTTGAGTTGAGTTTAAATTGCTGCGATTTTCCCCGTGTTACGTGTGAACCTATAGGAGTGTTAGTGAGGGTTTTGTTTGTAAGTTATGTCTTATATGTCTGTGTGTCAAATAAAGTTTCACTTGAAACTTATTCTGGGGTCTTATATCTTATGTTGGGGTTTCGTTGGGACATAGGTCTCCTTGCTGTGAGAGGGAGGGCCATGGCCCAAGCATGCCATGGTCCAAGCGCGTGACATGCTTGCTTGGGCCGCCACCGTGACGTAGGAGACACAAGCAAATTTTGTTTAGTAGGAGGGGTAGACAAGATTGCTAGTGATATGAATTCTACAGACACTGCTAGTACTCTATATTTCAAAAAAAAAAAACCACGCGGCCTCAATGCGGGTTGTTGAATTGTGATCCAATTTATATTTTTTTCAATCTTTTGCCATACCTTTCAATTACTGTGTAGCACATCCACTGCGAAGCCCCTTTTTTAGATGGTGGGTAAATCATCCAATGACTCCTGTCACTCTAAGTGAAAAGGAAAGGTGTACCAACTTGGTCAAGTTTAATGCTGCCAAGACCCAGGCGTGTTTTTTCTCCGCAAAAAGGAGCCAATTTCAACCGGCTCCTTCTTTCCGTGGTGTAACCGTGCCGATAACTGATCGCATCGAGCTTCTTGGGGTTACGTTGACATCCACCCTTAATTTTGGTCCGTTTATCGAGGCTACGGCTCAATTGGCTGCCAAAAAGTTGGGAATCCTAGCAAAGGTGAGACGGTACTTCACACCGGAACAGCTGCTAAACCTCTATCAAGCGCAAGTTCGGTCGTGTATGGAGTACTGCTCTCATCTCTGGGATGGATCTGCCAAATACCAGTTTGATGCACTTGAGTCTATAGGGAAACGGGCCAAAAGGCTCATTGGCAACGAGCAACTGGTCAAGACAAGGCTCCAGAGCCTAGAACATCGGCGACGTGTTGCAAGCCTGTCAGTTTTCTATCGGTTACATTTCGGGGAGTGTGCGATGGAATTGCACAGTCTTATTACGCCAAGCCCGTGCCATCATCGGACTACAAGACAAACGGCGATGCGCCATCGTTACATGGTGGACATCCCACCCATACGCACGAAACCTTTTGGGAATACTTTCATTGTGCGTACGGCTAAGGAGTGGAATTCCCCTGCTGGAGTCTGTGTTTCCTGATTGTTATAACTTGGGAGTCTTTAAGTCAAGAGTGAATAGGTTACTTCTAGGCAAGCGTGCTTCATCTTCGACCACATCATCGCTTAACATCAGGTGAGATTATGGTCAAATGCAAGACGTATAGAAAAAAAAAGACTTCTACTAACAAAAAATCCGCCCAGTTTCTGAAGTTTTCCTTGCGTTTCGAGTCACGGTATCTCATTAGAACACTACCGCAACCCCGACAGAAACACACCAGGGCCTTATCGCTGCCGATATTAAACCCTTCTATGACCGCGTAACTAATGTCAATGACACAGCCCCTAAGCTTTCTTTGATCCTAATGACATTACGCGCGTTAACAAGAGACAGCGAAGCTTGATGCTCACCGAACAACTTACTCAACCGACGCGTTTCTGTGAACTGAACCCTTTTTGTGAAGTTTCTATTTCGAGAAGAGGTTGATGCTAAATGGATTTTAGGTAGATTTTGCAGCATATACAGCGTTATACTGAAAGCTTCTTCAGAATCTTACTAATATCATAAATAATAATAATAATATCATTTATTCACAAAAACTTACAGATTGTTACAAAAAATTAAGTACAATTTTATTATTTTAGGTAGGTACAATTGGTAGAACTTAAATATTATAAAAACAGTCGGGTAAGAAGCCCATTGCAGAATCTGTACAAAATTTATATAACCCTGCCTCCTAAACTAGGGTAACCTGTGTCTTAGGAGACAGTGTTCGGCCAAGTGATTTTTGAGCTTGGTTACATTACACAAGTAGACGGTGCTTAGCTACCACTGGATGAATGTTCATTTTATACATGTACACATATTATACTGTATCAGTTTCTGTAATAATTGTGATTTGTTAGCGTGTGTGTATGCTTATGGCTTGTTGTGAATTTTAGTGTGTGTTTGTGCAGTGTGTGTGCGTTTGTGTGTGTGTGTGTGTGTGTATGCGTGTTTGTGTATGCATGTAGAGCGGGATGTGGGGCTCGAGTTTATGTTTGTAAACTGAGCGCATGTTTGTGTGCAATACTGAATGAAACTATGTGTAAGAGACTGAATATTGGTGTTATGTGAGGTAGGTAAGTAGAGACTCCGTGTACGCATAGTCTTTCTGGAGTAGCCATTCTGTTAACCTGGATTTTACTGTGTATGTATTTAGCATACGGATATTTAATTGTTTATCTAATTTTTGGTACATATGAGTGCTTAGTATGTAGAATTGGTGTTTTGCGAAGATGGTTTTATGTTGGATACTTGGTAGGAGATTTACTCGCTTTATTGGGTTAGGCAGTGGTAAGCCAGCGTGTGTCCTTAGAATCGATCGAAGCACATAGAGTTGCCGTACCGTTAGTATTTTACATTCAGAATAAAGATCAGTGGTTGGGTATCTAAATGGCTTTTTCGTCATAACTTTAAGTATGGCTCTTTGTGCCCTTTCGACTCTCAGAAAATTGGTTTTTACTGCACCTCCCCATGCAGTAATACAGTATCCAAGAACTGATTGGCAGATCGCATAATATACCATCTTCATAATATCGTGATTAGCTGACTGCCGGAGGGACCTAAATATGTGTATAAGACGCATTGTTCTTGCAGTTACGGCTTCAATTTGTTTGTCCCATCGAAGACAACGGTCTTCGCGAACGAATATCTCGGAGTGCAGATAGATAACGATCTATCTGCACTCCGAGATATTTAATACTGTCAGCTCTAGTCAGTGCTGGACATTTACAGGATCTCGATATATTTGAGCACGAGTGTGCTATTAGAGAAAAATTGTGTGAAGGTGTTTTGTCACGTCGAATTGCGAAAGGAATGTACGTTGTTTTGTCTAAATTGAGTGTCAGTAGGTTTGAGTTGAGCCATTTCATTATTTTAGATAAATCTTGTCGTACCAAGCGCTTCTCCTCCACATTTATTGTGCGCACAGCCAAGTTGTGGAATTCTCTGCCGGCTTCTGTGTTCCCTGCCACTTATGACCTTTCAACCTTTAAAGCACTAGTAAATAGGCATGTTCTGGGCTCGCTCGTCCCACCTTAGACCGCATCTATCGCTTACCATCAGGCGAGATCGAGGTCAAGAGTGGGCTCATCCGTAATAAAATAATGTTTGCAAGGATGGATGTATAAATGTTTGTTACTCTATCGCGCGAAAACTACTGAACGGATTAGAATGAAATTACATAGGCTACTTTTTATCCCAGAATTCCCACAGAGACAGAATTTTTCAAATTAAGAAGAACGAAGATAATTATCGTTTTATTGGCAAGTGACGTGGAAAGTGATGACCCTCATAGTGCTGTGACACGTTTGTTTATATATTTTTATTGGTATTCAAGAAACATACGAAACCAACAATTTGGGTTCAATTCTGTGAGTCTCTTATTTTGAGCTGTAACTTTGCATAGAGACTCCATACCAGATGTTGTCTTTAGTCCTTTTGGATAGATATGGAGTTTCCATTACACGTTGTATAAAGCAATGATGGGGTTGACGATAGAGCACGCTTGGCTAAAAATAACCAATTCACTATTTCAATATCGACCCTTAGATTGTAGCTATCATGAAACAAACTCTGGCAAGGAATTCCACCCCTTAGCTGTACCCACAAACAATATATACCCGAATTGTTTTGTGCAAATTACTTAAACATATAAGAGGCTTTTTTGCCGCTGAATTTACCCACTCTCGAGAGCTATGGGTACCGCGCGTAATTCAGGACAAAAAGAAGCCTACGAAACACCGGCATTGTGTAGCATTATAATTAAATGAATTTCAGGCAAGAAGTACGGAACAAACAGCTTTTCTTTTCTTTCTTTTTATTAAAAAGATAACTAGTAATGTGGGTAGAATTCACATCAATAGCAATCTTGTTAACCCCTCCAACTAAGCTAAATATGCTTGTGTCTGGAGTGGGTTCACAGCAATAGTGTAATGGGTGGGGTTCGAACTCGTGATCTCTCGATCACAAGTCCGACACCTTATCCATTAGGCTATTGACGCTTAGCTTAGCTTAGTTAGTAGCAACGTTTTATTTTTCAAAAGAAAAGTCACAAGACAAGTCTAATGTCACAATCGAACCATGCAAATAATATATCTCCACATCAAAAATCATATCAACTCGTTGCTCTGTTTCGACGTAAAACAAGAACAAAAAAAAATCATTTATTATATTGATTTATGGTTTTTAAGAAATATAGCTTTCTTTGTAGTCGGGTAAAAGAAGCCTTTCTCAAGCTCTTTCTATACTAACATCAAAATCCATCCAGTACTTTCGATAATTAGCGTGTTTAAACAAACAAACTTTTCCGCTTTATAATATTAGTATAAATACACCTCCATATAATCGTATTATGTATATGTCAACAGACAACCTTAATTATATGTACGTAGTGAATCTATACAACGTGTAACGGAAACCCCATATCTATCCAAAGGGGCTGAAGACAACATCTGGTATGGAGTCTCTACGGACAGTTACAGCTCAAAGTGACTCAAAGAATTGATACCAAATTATCGGTTTCATATGTTTCTTGAATACCAATCATAACAAACGTATCACAGCACTACGAGGGTCGATAACTTTCCACGTCACTTGCCAATAACACGGTGATTCTCTTCGTTCTTCTTAATTTAAAAATTCTGCCTCTGGTATCAATGTATTGTAATTTCTATTATACTTCACACATGTTGATATAGGGTTATAAAACCCCTGCCATATCGTTTATTATCATCCAAAGAAACCGTGCACTTGGTATGTATACCCTTTAGATTACACGTTGTATATACCTATGTCGTGGACCACGCTTCAGTGATCAGATGTGGCTGACGCACATTGTGTCAAAATGGAATTACGGAATTACGAATGTTGCCCGCATTCCGCACAATGTACAGGATATTACATGTTTTACGCAATTATCGTTTAAGAAGACAGGCTTCCTATACGGTAATTGAGGCCAACTTCCCATAATTACGTTAGCAAAAGTGGTTGCCACTTTTGCTAACGTAATTATGGGAAGTTCCTATCGCTAGCTAAGCCTTTTTAGAATTCTGTAGCCGAAAGGCAATAAATTGAACCCTTATAGTTTTGTCATGTGTGTGTTTGTATGTCCATCCGTATCTGTTACTGTATCTCACGACTACTTTATTCCAAAACTATTAAGACTACGCAGTTGAAACTTGGTCGGTAGTTGTTTTCTGTGAAGCGCTTAACGACTTTTAAACGAAAATTAAAAGAATAAACAATTAAGGAAGGCTCCTCATAGTCCTCATACATGAAACTCCAAACTACAAAATCAAATTATTCAAACCCATACGTGTGAGGTGTCTTATATAGGTATTTAAAAATGTCATTGGGGTTCCTAAAACCATCGTCAATCTTTTGAAAAATAGACACTTCATTATTATTATACAAACACCATGAAAAGAAAAGCTATTTTTTGCTAATCTATGTTTGCTACTACGGAACCCTTCAAAGGCAAGTCCGACTCGGACTTGGCCACTTTTTCTGATTAATTAACGTAGACCTAAAATAAAGGCAAGTCTGACTCGGACTTGGCCAATTTTTCTGATTAATTAGCATAGACCTAAAATATGAATGACGGGACCTGATTCGGGACATTGTAGAAATGGAATTGGTTCGGAAAAGGCAATTGAAGAAACAGCGTGGGATTTTAGTCAATAGAAGTCTGACATTCTCCCCCGCTCTGGGTGGAGCGGAAGAGAATATCTGATAATTTCGCCCGGAAGAAATAAAGACAAAGTATATAAAACAAGTAAGCCCAAGAAAAATAACGAAATAAATATTTAAATTAAAATTGGCTTTTACCTTGGACTGAGGTTAAGCATTGCCCTACAACTTGGCAGCGCCGACAGCCTCTTGGGCACATTACCAGAGGAAAGTGATCAATTCCTTCCTGGACTACATAATTATTTTAGATTACTTTTACATTTATGTAGTTTGCCGTTTTTATTTAAGTGTTTATATTCAGAATTAAAACTAACAGGTGAAATGATGTGCAATAAATTGTCAAATGAACAGAATATTAAGCTCACGCATTAAATTCCTTAAGGAATTTCAAACTAAACTGAATCAAAATTGAACAACGGAAGTAGAAAGTAAAATAAAATATCAAAGATTTATTTATTTATTTACACTTCATGTACATAGGTACAAAGGCGGACTTAATGCCGTGGAATTCTCTACCAGTCAACAATGAATGATAAGAAGAGATAATAATTAAAAAAAAACTTTTTAACAAAAATAAAACCGACTTCCCAAAAAAACACTGCAAATGGAAAAATAACTTTAATTTCGTTAGTCGGTGTCTTTAGTTTTGTACATATTTTCGTTTTTGACACCACCTTCCAAAATTAAAGTAATTAAATCATTTCTATTAAATCATTTCTATTTTTAATATAGAATATTATTTAATTTATTATTTAATTTTTTCCTTTGCAGTGTTTTTTTCGGGAAGCCAGTTAAATTTTTTGTTAAAAAAAAATTTTCTCGCTTTTTAGTGGGTCGGTTTGTAATTTACCTAGTTACAAAAGCATTTAGGCTTTCACCTTCTTATCACCTTTTGCAAAATATTTGTTTTCCCTAAAATAGCTGTTAATTTTTGAGGTACCTGGTACTTCACCATCAGCTCTACATTACCATATGCATTGTGCCGAGCATAAAGTGTTTTACAACCATATCCAAGTAATCGAATCGCAACCAATGAAATACTTATTATTGAGTTGTTTTAGTAGTCATCTGTGGTCTTCATCATCAGTTCTACTTCACCAAATGATGGTTTTCAAGAGCAACTGCACAAGTTACTATGAAAAATACCCAAATCGCTATAGGTGTTCCTATAATATTTGAAGAGTTCCCTCGATTTCTCAAAGTTTCCATTATCAGATACTGATTTCATGATAATGGGACTAACTAGAAAGCATACCGTCTCAAACAAAAAATGAATTTTCCAAATCGGTCCAGCCATCTTCGAGTTATAATTTATACATTAAAAAAAAGTTCAAGCCGAACTGAGAATCTCCTCCTTTTTTGAAGTCGGTTAAAAACGTACGTAAGAAAGTCTACAAATCTACATAAATAATAAAAATAAATACTTTTATTAAGATACTAGCGCGGGGCTTCGCTCTCGTGGACTTAATCACGTTAAAAACTTAACCTTCCTTTTAATTTCCCTTTAAATTATTGCGGAATAAAAATACGATCTTTAGGGATGCGTCTCATATCATATAAAATTATTTGATACCTATATTTTCTTTTCAATAACGTTCACAAGATATAATGAACGTGAGTAATACCAACTGTTGATATAAGTTGGTCTAGTGGTCAGTGGCCCTGACTGCTATGCTCAAGGTCGTGGGTTCGATTCCCACCCAGGACAAATGTTTGTGTGATGAGCACGATCATTTGTTCTTTGTCTGGGTGTAATTTATCTATAATATGTATGTATTTAGAAATATATATGTATATTTATCAGTTGTCTAGTACTCATAGCACAAGCTCTGCTTAGTTTGGCACTAGATGGCGTTGTGTGAAAGTTGTGGAATATATATATAATTCCTTTAGACATAACATATATATACTCTAAAACTTATTTCGTATAACGTTATTGGATATAACGTTTATTTAATTGTAAATCATTAGGCCTATCGTTTAAAATATATAATATTGCGATTAATTTGATTGAGCGTGTTACGGGAGCGGCATGACAGAAGCGAATCGCTGCAAAACCGAGTTGACGTAGTCTTGTCTGTCCTACCCCTTTTTTTTTTTTTTTTTTAACGTGGTAAAATTATCAAAAAAGTCCTCCCACTCCGGGCAGGGTGGGAGGGACTGTCAGACTTTTACTGACTAAAATCCACGGTGTTCCTTCAATAACCCTTTACTTACCGGGGCCACGGTAACGGGATGAGTCCCACGACCCCGGCGGGCTTCGGCCCTCTGCAGAGGGGGCCTCGTCATGTTGCTGACGCTCTTTGAGGCGCGCGTGGAACACGACGCGCCGTCGACCCGGGCATGGTCCATGGTCGGACAGCGAGTTGCCCTTTACTCGCTGTCCGCATGCCCGCGCCTACGGTGGCCGGAGATCGTCGGCCGACGTCCGACGCCGTGGGCGTCTACCACTGCGGCTGGGCTGGAGGGAGGACGCCATCCTCTCCCTCACGCGGCCCGCCTCCTCCTTCGGAAGCATAACTGCTTCGCAGAAGGAGGCGACCGCTTCCCACTCCCTCTCGCCCCGCAGCATGGCCTCGACCAAGGCCGGGCGCGAGAGGTCTCCGCCTATTGTCGCCGTGAGGACACGTCGGTGCTCTGCCCAAGCGGGGCAGTCTTGCACCGTGTGCTCTACGGTGTCCTCAGGGCGACCCTCGCAGTGGTGACACCCAGGCGTTTCCTCCTTTCCCATCAGACACAGGTACCTCCCGAAACTTCCGTGTCTGGTGAGGACCTGCGTCATGCGGTAGGTCAGGACGCCGTGACGCCGATCTAGCCACTCCTCAAAGAGGGGTCTTACCGCCGCAATTGCGGCGTGCCCGGTCTGTCCTACCCCTAGAGTGTTATTTAAAATCGCGTAGGCGCGGAGGGGCGAGGCGGCCCGTGAGCTGAGGAGCAGGTGGTTTTAACACTCGGCGGCGCGGCTGAAGCTGGTGATATTACTTACCCCTCTTTAGGCCACGAAATCATAATACTAATCCCCTAATCTAATGGACCCTTATTGTTATCACGGTAAGTATCATCGGCTTAGCCTTTTTCCCAACGATGGAGGGGTCGGTTTCCAGTCTAGAGAGCGACTACCTATTTGAACTTACAGTACAGTAGCTGGGTACCACGACGCCTCTTGGCCTGTACTCTGTCATATTTTCTGGTTGCTGACTACCTATAACGACAGCCAAAGATGTTCAAATGACAGCCGGGACAGGCGGCTTAAGAAGAGGCTCCTTAAATATTTAAAAAGTCACGCATAAAATCAAAATGGAACTTTAGTTGATGAATTATTGGATCTTTTTCTTTACATGTCTATACCAGTTACGTAATTGGAATATTTTGGCCCGATTCATTTTTTAATCGAAAATCATGTCTTTTTTTAAAGATTATTCAAAATGTAATCAAGATTACTCGGCTTTTATGTCTAAATTTAGTATTGATAGTAAGAAAATATAGTTTATTATCCAAATGTAGGATATTATTCTCTAGATCAATAGAGTATTTGCCTGTAGTAGTAAAAAAAAAACGATGTTTAGCTTATACTTAGTTTAGATGCCAGGAAATTTAAACAACATTTTTATTTCTAAAAATAATTCCACAGTTTTTATATTTTCATAAAATAAAAATTATAATTTTTAATCTGCGTGTCACGTGATCGCAAACTCCAATCGAAGTGTGACGTCATTTTTCGCAATTCTGTTAAACGTGTCGACTTGTCAAACAACGAGATATTAATTTAAGACGACAGAAATCCTAACCTCAAAAACACTTTGTTGTTTGAGAAATATGACGTCATGCGACTTCGTGACAGCGATGGGTTTTTGGGCGGGTAAATATTTAATTTATATTTTATTTTAAATTTTAACCAATGTTACCCAGTTATTGTTTACGAAAAACAGTTTTTGTAGCTTAAAATTGATCAATAATTAAATCTTAACTATTTTTGAAAAATAGGCAAATACTCTATTATTACTTTAGTTATAAACGAAATAAGAATTGAGACTTACGACATTTAGTTTCGAATCCGAACATGGTAAAAGAGCGCACGCGATATTCAACTTTATTACTGCTGCGTTAGCGTTTAGCATACAACGGCCTAACCGGGGTGCATGGGGCCGGAGCTAGCGTGAAAAATATTTTAGAGTGCCTGGTCTTAATTTGCTTTCCGAGGAACGGGGGATATCACACCGCCAACTTCCTAACTCCGGGCTGCTACTGAGAAATGTCTTATAGAAAGCTCAATACCACTTTTTGCCTGACCTGGTAATCGAACCTGAAACTTTTTGCACAGAAGTCGCGCTTACGATCACTACACCAACGAAGCAGTTGGGTTCCCACCCATACGCACAAAACGTTTTGGGAGTACCTTCATTGTGCGTACGGCTAAGGAATGGAATTCCCTGCCGGAGTCTGTGTTTCCTGATCGCTATAACCTGGGGGTGTTTAAGTCAATAGTGAATAGGTTACTTCTAGGCAAGTGTGCTCCATCTTCGACTACAGCATCGCTTACCATCAGGTGAGATGGTGGTCAAACGGGAACCTTTATCAATAAAAACAAAAAAAAAACATTTTGTACCACAATATATCTATGCCTGCGACTTAGTACGCGTGGAAAGGTTTTCCCGTGTAAAACCCTATCCCACAGGAATTCCAGGATTGAAGTAGCCTTTATGATGCTCTATAACCTCGTCTAACTTGGTGTGAAAGTCCCATTAAAATCGGTTAAGCCATTCAAGAGCCCGGGCAAACTGGAGGACAGACAAAATTTTAAAAATGTTTGTGTTCCAGTTTCGTGAAAATAATTACAAGCACTTGAAAAAACACAGTTATTTTAAAACCACAGACGAAACTTCCATTTTATTTATATGTATAGAAGGTTCTTTTGTTTGTTTAAGTGACAAATTAATGATCAAAACTCGCGGATGAAACTTTCATTATGTAACAATTATTTACATTCCATCCACTGTAAGAACCAGGAAACGATGAAGACATGTTCAAACCATCCCAAAATACATGAAAACTCATAAATATACAATTTATCCTCAACTGTAGTTAATTATGCACGTCGCCTAACTTGCCATTAAACCTCCAACACTGTACCAGTGTTCCAGCTTAACTTGTACTTACAAGTGGGGGGGAGGCTGACGGGTAAAGGGGTAAGGGGGTAACTGGGGTAAAAGCTCCGAATTAACAGCACACAAGTTGAAAGCATCGCTATAAAAGTTCAGTAATAACAGTTCAGTTTTACTGTTTGACTGTTCATCTGTAAACTGTACAGGTATTTATGATATGGAAAACTGGCAAAATACTAGTCGGACACAGACGTTTTCTGTTCTCTCTATCACTTTAAAAATTAGAAGGACACACACAAACACACATTTTTCCACTTTGGAAGTGAGTATCTTTCAAATGATTGACTTTGAGAAAAAATGGTCTATATTTTTTTCTAATTTCAGATTTATGTAAGTATGGGGTACCGCCCTTAATTTTTTTTGTAAAAAAATCTTTCATAGAATACATCTACCTACCAAGTTTCAACTCTGTAGTCTTCATTGTTTCGGAATTAGGTGGCTGTAGCATACGGACGGATATACAGACAGTCATGACGAATCTGTAAGGGATCAGTTTTTGCCAATCGCCTACGAAACCCTAAAAAAGGTATTTGGTAATAGAAAGCATAGCAGTAGAGCGCGTAAAAGAAAGCGGGCCAAGCTGGTCAATTCTTCCGGTTTCCCCACGTTTTTCTTCACCATTTTGAGACCAATGGTGACGTTATTAAGATTAGAAATGGAATAAATATTTGTGAATATTTTATCGTAATGAAAGCACCCAAAGGCACAGAACACCACTTCCACGAATCCAGTCAAAATATAAAAAATACATTTTCCTCAAAATAACCTGAACATTATAAAATTATATCTAAACCCAAATATTCCTATCGTTGGCAAGCTCGAACAATTTGACAAAGGACTACGTTAGGCCAGTCGTAACAATGCCAAATCTTTTTACTTTTGATCTTTTTATATGACAAAGGAAAAATAAAAGATCAGCTTTTTCTTAATTTTATCAATTTTCAAAAGATTTCTATGAATTTGTAGAATATAGGGATATTGGTAAATACATTATGCTTCTTAGAAGTACGGTTCGTCGTGTTTTAAAAGCATTCGATTGGTTGATATGACCCCTGTTAAGTTGTCAAGCTACGCTTAAGTTACAAAGGGTGAAGTTTTGTTTGATTCATAAGAAGGCTTCGTTATTTGTTGACTCGTTTCAACTTGTTTGTTAAAATGTGTCATCCCCATTATGTCATTGGTGGCACAGTTGAATCAGTTTTGTTTTATTAAACTGTATTCACCTATGAAGATATGACTTGAGCAAGTTTTTTGTTGAGAATAAAAATGTATTGTTTTATTATTCTATATATTAAAGCATTATGCAACACAAAAATACACCAATAGCATGCTTTATACCTTAGGCATTCTCTACCAGTCAACAATGGGTAATGAAAATTAAAAGTGTTATTTAATAACCAATTTGCAAAATAAAGATCATTTATCATTTATTTATCATTAAAAGAAGAAATGAATTAATGGGACAACTCTGCTATTCTCTATTTGTTCAGAAAGATAAATAATTCTAAAGAGTGGGATTTCCTGCCAAAGTATATTTCTTGATAAGTGGTTTTTATTTAATAGAATTCTGACTACGTTTCGTTCCACCTAGAGTGCGAGGAGTCATTTGATGGTTTTCCTAACGAACAAAAAGGAGGTTTTTCAGATACGAGTAAATAGGATTCATCTGGCAAGTGTGCTACATCGTCCACAATATTACCACTTCTAGGCAAGCGTGCTTCATCTTCGACCACATCATCGCTTAACATCAGGTGAGATTATGGTCAAACGCAAGCCTATCAACTATAAAAAAAAACATACATAATCATATTCACATCAATGATAAAATCGAAGATTATACACAATTATTGAATAACAAGATAATTCGCTGCCGTGGATTTTATCACAAGAAAAATATAAAAGCCTGTAACTTTACTCAAGCTTCAAGGTACTTTTATACCAAATTTCATCCAAATCTCCCCAGGACTTTCAAGGATAAGCGCGTTTAAACAAACAAACAAACTTTTGCGCTTTAATAATATTAGTATACTAATTGAAACAAAATATTAACCTGCAGAATCGAAAGATTTACGTACCTGCATAATTGCGAGTATATTTGCCAGCCAACTAACTTTAGCAGTAAAACTTTGTGCAATTAACAAATGTAGCTGGTTTTACCATTCCTGGTCCAATATCGAATAAGAAACGAACTAACTAGAGCAGTGAACTAGAAATTTCTACTAAAGTGCCTTTAGCATATTATGCAAATCTATGCATAACTAAGCATTTTATAAGCAAACCAGAAAGCAATCTAAGTTTTATTTAATCTTTTTTTTATCGAAAATAGGTTCGCGTTTGACCACTATCTCACCTGATGGTAAGTGATGATGTGATCGAAGATGGAGCACGCTTACCTAAAAGCAACCTATTCACTCTTGACTTAAAGACTTCTAGGTTGTAACTGTCGGGAAACACAGACTCCGGCAGGGAATTCCACTCCTTAGCCGTACGCACAATGATGGTATTCCCAAAACGTTTTGTGCGTATGGGTGTGATGTCCACCATGTAACGATGGCGCTTCGCCGTTTGTCTCTTAGTCCGATGATGGAACGGGCTTGGCGGAATTAGATTGTGTAATTCCATCGCACACTCCCCGAAATGATGAGATGGTTTTATTAATATTTATAGACTTCAAAAAAGCCTTCGATACTCTGGACCACGAGGGCTTGCTGCAGGCCATGGACGAGTGTTGAATACGAAGGCCGGTAAAGGGATGGTTCAGGCAATATCTAAACAATAGGTATCTTAAAGTTAAGGTCCAAGGATCATACATGCAGACTGTGAACTGCTCCAGTCGGCAATGCAAGAAGATCTTGATAATGTGGTTAAATGGGCTCACGATAATGGCATTCTTATTAATATTAATAAAACCAAATGTATGTTGATATCGTCTCTGTATAACCGCTTAGCTAAAAATACCTGTATCTCGGTAAAGGGTCACACGTATGAATGCCTACACGATAACAAGGTAACTGTCAATGTGAATGTGTTGAGCGCGTAGCTAACTACAAGTACCTAGGCTTATTAATCGATGAACGATTTACCTGGGACGCACACGTAGATACTGTATGTGGTAGATTACGCTCGGTATTAGGGAAGCTTAATAACCTAAAGTTTATAGTTAGTAAGTGAATTCTGTACATTCTTTACCATGCACTTGCAGATGCAACTATAAACTACGGTTTGCGTGCTTATGGACTAACGTTTCCGGTATACTTAAACAAAATAAAAAAATTACAAGTCAGAATATTAAAACTATTAGTAAATAAGGTAACTAAAGACAGCGTTAGTAAAGAATGCGAAAAGTTATTTAAAATATGTAAAATATTACCCGTACAGAGTAAAGTAAAGCTAGCCGTAATCTTAGGACACCACAATAATAGTGAACATAAAGTAAAGAGATCGTATAACCGGCCAACACGTAAAGCGACGCAAAAATATTTATATTCAGTTCCTAAAGTGAAGAATTACTTTGGTCGAAGAACGCCCCAATGGCTTATTCCAACCGTATTAAACGAATTACCTACGCAAATTATGATTGAATCGGTCTCTAAAAATTTCTTGTTAAGTACACTACGTAAGCACTAAGTATTTAGCTTTGTGTCCCTAGCGTTAGAATTTATGATATAGACTAGTTGCTACCCGCAACTTCGTCTGCGTGGGAGGATTTCCTGCGTAAATCCCAATCCCGTGAGAATTTCGGGATAAAAATAGCTCATGAGTTAATTCAGGATGTCAACTACCTACTTACCAAACTTCATTAGAATCCATCCAGTATGTCTGTAGATTGGCGTGTATAAACAGACAAACAGACAGACTTCTTTTTAAATTCTTTGCCGTGTTACAGTTTCTTAACCCACCTCAATTATTATTTTTGTATAAAATTTAAATGCACAGACACACTTTTTTTAATGTTTTATTATATGTATAGATATAAATAGATAGATAGAGTGTACTTTGTTGTACACCAATAATTGGAACACACTTAGATCTATCACTACATATTCGTTTTTTTTTTTGTGTACTTTATGTTTGCATTGAAATATAGATTAAGTAGTATTTAAGTATAGTAATAAACAGTATTAAGTATTTTATAAATACCCGTATAACAATAATGCAAGGAATCCACGAGAACACTGCCGACAAAATGTACTGCAGTTTGGCAGAAGATATATGTATGTATCCAAATGTAAACTGTCTTAATATATATATAAATAAAAAAATAAAATGTAATTGATAGAATACCGATAGACTTGCATTTCGTCGTCGGTGTTCAAGGCTCTGGAGTTTTGACTCGACCAGTGCATCGTAATACAGATATACGCAATATTTTTTTTATTGATAATAGGTTCGCGTTTGACCACAATCTCACCCGATGGTAAGTGATGATGTGGTCGAAGATGGAGCACGCTTGCCTATATTCATTCTTAACCAAATAAGCATCTAAGACTTTGACAGTCTAAGCTTGTGACTAAATAATAATAGCCGCACGCGTCGAACTTCAAGGTTAAGCAACACTTGCCGAGGTTGGCTTTTGGATAGGTGACTGCCAGGACCAACTGCTTAGCGAGCTTTCCAGTGCACGAAGGAATCTCGATAAAGTTTTAAAGCCTGCAATACATGTTGGCTGTGCGTTATCGAGTGAAGGCCAATACCAACATGTAGACGGTATATTTGCCTTGTCTTGCTATCGCTCGGTGTCACTTGCCTAGTCGCCCGAGTGAAGGCCAGCGCCAACGTGTATAGAGCTCATTTGGTGGAACTTGTCTTCGCTCGCGTTGCTCGTGATCACTTGCCTCACTTCGGATCGGTGTCGGTTTTTGGTCACAAATCAAAGGCGCTCGCCTGCGCATGGCCAACGTGTGGGCAGTTCTACAGACCCTCTTCTACATTGGTCGTCTGCATTGGCGTTCGACGATCTTGTCGAACGTGTGGACATTATTTCTTGCCTTGTACGTATTTGTCAACGCTCGCGTTGGCCTACGCTCGGCCAACATGTATTGCGGGCTTTAGAGTGTGACCTAACTATGGACTGACCTCTGCAAGTGGGCGAGCAGGTACATTGCAAACGCTGGTTAAACCTTACGAGATAGGTCAAAATAATTTACTACGAAATTGTATATCTTACAAAATTCTACATAAAATCCGCAATAGTATGTGTCTATTTCTTAAAAATAACCTACAGTAAACATGTTTATCTTTTTTTATATTACAAAAATAATGTGTTATTTAAGAATCTATCACTGGACTCGATCAAGCGCAAGGCTAAAAAGCTTATAGGCGACGAGGCGATATCGGGCAAGCTTCATAGCCTGGCTCATCGGCGAACCGTTGCTTGCCTGTCGGTTTTCTACAGATTGTACTTCGGGGAGTGTGCGCAGGAGCTCCATGACCCCTCCATCTCCCTTTCACTACCGGTCTACCAGACGCACGGCTGGATACCATTCACACTTGGTTGATATACCGTCCGTTAGGTATTACACTAGCACTCCGCTGCATTCACTTGAAGCCGACCCAAACATCGTTGGAAAAAACCTAAGCAGATAATGAGTCTGCGCCAAATTACGTGTGCTTAGTTCCATATAAGTTTGTTTTCATTATGAAATCTGGCAAATTTGATACTTACATACTAACCCAACTTAGATTACCTAAGTTGTGAGGTGATTACCTAACAACGAACACAAAACACCTACTTCGACATTGCTCTTGTTTTCGTTCTAGTTACGTAAAATACGTAATAGCTATGTATTGGCGACTTTGTTGAGGAAAACAAGTAGTAAATTAGATTAGCTCCGGGAATCTTATTAAAGGTATATGTGACTTGAATTTCGTACAATGCTTTAGAATTTTCGAATCTTTTTTAGAGTTTCATAGCTGAAAGGCAATCTACGGAAAACTGGTAATAAGCTTCCGCTATGTCCATCTGTCGTAAGGCCATGTCTAAGAAACTGCAATAGGTAATAGACAGGTTTAATTTCTTGTATTACTTTCTAGCTACAAAAAAAGCTAAATGGACTTATAAGGGATATTTTTAAAGAGACCTAGCAATATAGGTAAAATTCACATTACTAGCAATCTTTTTAACCCCTCCAACTAAGCTAAATGTGATTTTGTCTAGAGTGGGTTCACGGCAATAGTGTAGGGTTCGAACACGCGACCTCTCGTTCACAAAGCCGAAACCTTAGCCATTGGGCTATTGACGCTTCATATAGGAAAAAAAGCCTATCACTATATCAACACCACTGATGTTAATACTTTGACCACTTGGGTGGTTGTCACTATACAATATGCCATTGTTCAGGAAGCTGGTCTGATTGCTAGATTCTTCATAAATCTATACAAGACTTCAACTTTCTACAAGTGTTCGTAACAACCCCAATTCATAGGAAATGGTACTTTTTAGAATAATGGTTCGGAACTCTTCATGTGAAAATTGGCCAGTTTTTAGTTGAGTTACTAAAAACCGGCCAATTGGCACATTCTGTAATTTGAGTAATTACAAAATATGCCTGTCAGTTTTACACCCAAATGTCGTACAGTTTAAATATTCATTATGTCATGAAATCAAATTAATTTATAATTAAATATAGAAACAGTTAATTGCTTTCGGTATTGAATTAATATTTTATTCCAAAAAATATTGTACGGGCGGAAATATTTATAAAACCGCAAAGTTCCAACAAATATTAATAAATATGAAATAATGTCGAATTGAATTACGATTTCCATTATATTGTGGTTTATTGCATTTACCTATACAGAGTGTGGTCACTTGAGTGAGATTTCAAATTAATTGTGAATAGCACTGTTAATTACTTCATCAACATAAGATTAGCCTTGTGCCCCAAGTATGTTGTGATCAGCTTCGTAACTATATTTATTTATTATATAACGTGTAATTTAAAGGGTATATACATACCAAGTGCATGGCTTCTTTGGATGATAACAAACGATATGGCAAGGGTTTTACAATCCTAAGTCTACATGTGTGAACTTATTACAAATTTCAATACATTGATACCAGAGACCGAATTTTTCAAATTAAGAAGAACGAAGAGAATTTTCGTGTTATTGGCAAGTGACGTGGAAAGTTATTGAGCTTCGTAGTACTGTGACACGTTTGTTATGATTGGTATTCAAGAAATATATGAAACCGATAATTTGGTATCAATTCTTTGAATCAGTTATTTTGTGCTGAAACTGTGCATATTGACTCCATATCAGATGTTGTCTTCAGCCCTTTCGGATAGATATGGGGTTTCCGTTACACGTTGTATACTTTATTGTACACCTCACAATATTTCTGTGGATACAAAAATTTTAACTAGTGTACAATGGGCGGTCTTATCGCACAGGGCGATCTCTTACAGACAACCTATGGATGGCCAAAAATTAAAGTAGACAGATGAAGGGCTGTCAGTGTACAAACAATATAAATAATATTAATTGAACACAGTAATATATAATACATACATACAATACAAAAATCATATACTAATAAATATCACATGTATCTATAATTGAGAAAGAAGGGGAAAAGTTATAGGGAGAGGTAATGCTTCTTCACCATTTTTTTGAACGCTGGTAGCGTTTGAGTTTGAGGTTGTAGTCTAACCAGATGAAACTGAGGACTAGTGTTTGACATAGAGTGCCTACCTGACATTCAAAACCCAGTAACTGGATAACAGAATACCCCTCGGACCAGCTTAAGATTTTCTAGCTTCTTAACAACTGTCAAATATATAGAATCAGGGACCAAAGAATAACGTGCTTTCCGAAGCATAGAAGGATCTCGGTATTTCAGATCCCATCCACGGACCAAACATTTTGCGAATACTTTCATTGTGCGTACAGCTACAGAGTGGAGTTCACTGCCAGAGTCTGTGTTTCCTGATAGCTATAATAGAAGGGTCTTTAATTCAATACTGAATAGATTACTTCTAAGTAAGCGTGGTTAATCATCGACCACCTCATCGCTTACAATCAGCTGAAATGGTGTTCAAACGCAAGACTATAACCAAGAAAAAGATGACTGTTAATCTATTTATCTATCACTAATGATACAGCAAAGAATTGATAGGTATGTATGTCATTCTATACGAAATGACACAATATCGAGCTAGGTTAAGGACCTCTAACTCAATAACTCAACATTTCTCCGTCACAAAACAAAAAGCTATTCCCTATGCCATCATGTCACTTCGCGATACTATCGTTACAAAGTTATGTGCATATTTATCAAACAAAATGTAGTTATATGTGTATTTATCAAAACGCTGTCCCTCATCAAGGGGAGTGTCACCCTTTCGCAAAGTTTCACACACACAGTGGACAGCTGGTGTGTTGTGTGTGTGTGTGTGTGTGTGTGTGAAGTACCTTGCACATTACTCCTGAATCGATCGAGAGTATAACTAGGAGCAGCCCTGACACTACCTCGTTAATATTTTAAGTCAGGGTTGATACTAGGCTAATGGGTCTATTAATGGAGGAAATGCAAGTGAGGCACTGCATTATCAAGTTATTAATGATCTTACTAAATTTATCGAAATGTAGTTAACATGCATTAGTCATTGATTTTCGCCTGGTATAGCTTGATTTCGCAATATACTCGATAGCGATAACCTGGGAGTCTTTAAGTCAAAAGTGAATAGGTTACTTCTAGGTAAGCGTGCTCCATCTTCGACCACATCATCACTTACCATCAGGTGAGATTGTGGTCAAACGTGAACCTATTATCAATAAAAAAATAGCTAAAATGCAATCCACAAAATATAATCTGTGCTGTTTGAATCGGATAAAAGCGTGAAGCTTATTTTATACATCAAAATATGCATTAACATCTTTGTCATATCAGTTATGCCAACGGGTTTTTATTTGGTATTTACCATTTATTTACACCGTAAATGCACAAATAAGACTATTTTTCCCAAATATTAGTTTATTCTCTCTCTCGGAAAGCGGTTCACAGAATACATCTACCTACTAAGTTTCACATGTATAGTCTTAATAGTTTCGGAATTAAATGGCTGTGACATACGGACGGACGGACAGACAGACAGACGGACAGACATATCGAAACTATAAGGGTTCCGTTTTTTACCATTCGGCTACGGAACCCTAAAAAATGGCAAGTTAAGTTTTTCGTGATACTTTTGAATATTCATAAAATTTAATAAATAAAATACGTAATTATGACCATATATTTAATTTATTTGTTTTCAAAATTGACATTTTTCTATTTTGTTCTTATTTAATCTAATATTATAATTATCGACTAACTTATATCAGTGACATTTAAATATTTGTACGCCGCTAAGGCCAAACATGACTGATATAAAAAAAAAAATTAGCAAAAAATAGAACTGACTTCCATATCTAAAAACTACAAAGGTAAAAATAACTTTAATTTCGGAAGGCGGTGTCAAAAACAAAAATATATAAAAAACTAAAGACACCGCCTTCCGAAATTAAAGTTATTTTTACCTTTATTGAGCGGAATGCACTGGCTCCTGTCATACAGTTTACAACAACTAGTTCAGGAGTGAATGTTTTATGTTATGTTATGTTAATTATGACGATTGAAATTTTCACAGGTGATGTATTTCTGTTGCCGCTATAATAACAATAACTAAAAAACCAGTCAAGTGCGTGTCGGGCCACGCGCAGTGTAGGGTTCCGTAGTTTTTATAACAGCCAAGTGCGTGTCGTATTCGCTGACTGATCGTTTCGTATCATGCTCTAACTAAAAGCCAAACATGACTACCTTATTAATTTGACTTCCTATACAAATCCTCACCTGATCCGACAATTTTGCACGGAAAGTTTCAATTTTTTTTTAGAGATTTGTATAAAACTTGTCATAGCCGGTGTTTTGAATTTAAATACGGACACAGAGCTACACTACTCAATCGTCACAAGAAGCTAGCACGATACAACTGGCGCTTAGCGCCATCTATCGACATTTCTATAGAGTTGTTCGAAATTTTCGAGTCAAATACAATTGGTCGACTATTACTCGTAAACTTGTAAAGCCCACTTATGTGTGATAGTTTTCCTTTAAATTTCGTTATATATAGGTACTACCGCCGTGACATTTGAATTTCTAACTATAACCGTTTAGTTGATAGAGGGGGTTGTTTTGATATGGAAGTCGGTTCTATTTTTTGCGAAATTTTTTTTTTCACGCTTTTTAGTAGGTGGGTTTGTAATTTCTATAAAAGCCATAATGTCAACAACTTATCACCTTTTACAAAATATTGCTTTTCCCTGTGCATAGCCGTTAATTTTTGAGTTCTCCTGGTATTTGACCATCAGCTCTACATCACCATATATATTGTGACGAGCGTAAAGTGTTTAACATCCGTACTCAAGTAATCGAATTGCAATCCACGAAATACTTATTATTGAGGAGGTTCAGTGGCCCTCTGTGGTCTTCATCATCAGTGCAACTTCCCCAAATGGTACTTTTCAGAAGCAACTGCTCAAGGTACTATAAGAAATACCCGAAACGCTATAGGTGTGCCTATAATATTTGAAGAGTTCCCTCGATTTCTCCAGGATCCCATCATCAGATCCTGATTTCGTAACAATGGGACCAACTAGAAAGTATACCCATTCAAACGCAAAAAGAATTTTTTAAATCGGTCCAGCCGTCTCGGAGTTATGAGGTAACATACATAAAAAGAAAAAAAAAAGTTCAAGACGAATTGTAAACCTCCTTTTTTTGAAGTCGGTTAATAATGTGATTTTAATAACTTGCACGCTCGGTATGTATACTCATGTTTCAACAAATAAAGAATCTTGAATCTTGAATAAAATAAAATAAAAAATCAAACTGTATACAGTGTACGTACCTAGTTACAAACAGTAAAACGTAAAGAATACCATTTTAAGGCAGACAATTCAACTAATCACTATTAACACACAATAATTACCTACTAAAGTATCATATCTTTAAACCAAAAATACAACATTATTATTTAATAGAAACTGCAGCCAACAATGTTTTAGAGGTTCACATCTACTTAGCCTTTCCCTACCGGATGCAGCTGAGTACTAGTGTTGTACATGGAACGTCTGCCTATCTTACCTCCGTAACCCAGTAATTGGGTAACACGATACCTAAGGGGTATAACACGATACCCCTTAGCAAGACTAGTATCAGTTTTCATGGCTTCAACTACGCGTAATGACTGTCAAAAAATTTATTTCCGAGATACAGAGAAAATACAGATAATATATTAAGATGGTTCCCCATCCACAAATCGACCGCGGGACTGTTATTAGTTTTTAGCTACGAGCTTTGGCGATATCATCAGTACATTGCGTTTCAACAGTTATTATGACAAGCTTAGCGCCATATTGTGACGTCTTAGCTGTCAAATCGAATTATTTGGGTAGAGTGAACAAAACAAGGATTTATTAAATTATTTATTTACTTTTCTTCAACATTCATTGTGCGCACAGCCAGGGTGTGGAACTCTCTGCCGGCTTCTGTGTTCCCTGCCACATATGACCCGTCAGCCTTTAAAGCAAGAGTGAATAGGCATTTTCTGGGCTCGCTCGTTTGATCGTAGACCTCATCTTACACTTACCATCACGTGTGATCGAGGTCAAGAGCGGACTAATAAGTAATAAAAAAAAAAACTAGACCCCTTTCCATATTTTGGTGGTCAAATGCGAGACTATCATCAAAAATAAAATAAAGTTTTAATAATTTTTATATGAATTCTGGGCGTTTGCGCCATGCGTTCTCTTTACTTTCGAGCACATTGGTGCCAACAATGAACATAGAAAAGAAAAGTATGTTTAAAAAAAAAACTTATTATGACTTTAAATAATATTAAATATTATATTTAAATTTGATGTGAGACTCAGTTAAACAAAGTAAAATAAACCGTTATTATTTTTCGCCATCTATTCATTTTCTTTTCAAACCGTACTTTTTGAGTGACATTTGACAGATAAAGATCATTGAAATTCCTAATAGCATTTGAAACGCATAGTGCCTACATTGAACTTAAAACTGATAATTAATCACGTGCCTTCAGAGTCGTTATTAATAATTATGTAAGTATTTAACCTGACATGGTCACTAACGCTATCATTAGAACTTAAAACGGGATATTTATATTTATGTGTCGATCACAAAATTCGAACAAAGATTTGGAAAGAAAGGTTGACCGATTCGTCTGCTTCATCCGTGATCATGGCGCTTGCAACAGTGCCGAAATATTGGAAACTCGAAAAAATAATTCGATCCCCCAACCAAGAACTCGGTAATGTGCTACTAGATTCTTTATGCTATTATGTCAAATTTGGCATTTATAGACCGGTTTTGAATTTGTTTTAGATTTTCCTAATGATATTTACAAAAATATCATGAGACACATGATATTTTATGTAGGTATAGAATTTTAGGTACCTACCTATTTTTTTTCTTAAGTAATTAGGTTTTGAATAAAAGGAATTTCATATCAATGACACAGTGAAAATTTCGCAAAAAAAATTGCTTTAATTTAATACATCACTGACTTCAATAATCTTTTCTCCTGAAAAATTTTGATTTTCCGATTACCGAGTTCTTGCTTGGGAAGATCGAATTACATACATAGTATAATATGTATATCCCGTTTTAAGATATAATGATACTATCTAACTATATTCTGCAATGCATCTCATCATCGTCTGTCTTTTCATAACTATAGTGGGGTCAGCTTCCAGTCTCACCGCATGTAGCGGAGTGTGTTTTACACGGGACGACTGCTATCTGACATCCATAATCCAGTAACTGGGTAACACGTTATCTCTTGGACATTGTCAGATTTACTGGGTTTATTTTATATTGACAATAGGCTAGCGTTTGACCACCATCTCACCTGATGTTAAGCGATGATGTGGTCGAAGTTGGAGCATGCTTACCTAGAAGTAACCTATTCACTCTTGACTTAAAGACTCCCAGGGCAAGAAGGTGAAAAGGTTCTGACAAGAAGTAACGACTGTCAAAAATGTACAAAATGAGGACCGCGACCAGCTGCTTGACGTGCTTTCTGAAGTGCGGAAAAAATCTAGTTATATTAAGATAGTCACTCATCCACAGACCGACAACGCGACTGTTATTATTTAGCCACGAGCTATAGTATATCATAGCTATATCATCGGTACATTTAACATGCCAGCGCCTTCAGAATTGTACATTGTTTTTAGTTTAAGTCAAGAGTGAATGAATCACTTCTAGGTAAGCGTGCTTCATCTTCGACTACATCATCGCTTACCGTCAGGTGGTCAAATGCGAGCCTATTATCAATAAAAAATGCACCAAAGAAAATAACCTGGCTAGGCCAACAGCAAAAACAACCACCCCATCTCACCATCTGTACAGAACCGCCCCCGCTTCAGTTCAGGCACATCGTTAATATTTCAGCGCAGGGCTAACAAAAATAGACAGAATACGGGTGAACATTTTAAAATGTAATTACTTGCTTTTACTATGTACGAGTATGTGTGTTTTATATCGGGTTTTAGATTTAAAGTGGTTTCCCCCAAAGAGTATGTAAAACCTAACCAAAGAGTATGTAATACACTGTACCTAACGTTTCCCCAGTAGCTACATATCTTCTGTCACGTTTAGGTATTTGTCAAAGAATGATAAAGGTACCGCAATTGAATTGAATTCTCTTTGGGTTTTGTGTAAAATGAAAGAGGTTTTAATCGTAGTTTTCTCTTGAATTTCAAACAGTTTGTTTTCTGAATAGTGGTAGTAATAATTTATTTGCATTGTAAAGTGAAAACATATATGTACATTGAAAAAGCGTGGAGTTAAATCAAAGTAAAATAGAGCATTTCAATTTGAAGATGTAGAAGCTAAGTACTCCAATGTATTAACAGTATTTGTGTCTATAGGTACTTATGCGATGATAACAATAAAATTGACAGATAAATAAATGAAAGATGCATAGTATTTTCAATAATCTGACGCTGACTTAACTTTATACAAAAAATAAAAATAACAAAGCTTATGATAACTAGTACTTCAGAAAAATATCTAGTGTTAAATCCGATAAGCACTAGATGATCAAGATCTTGCATGCAGTATGCAGCACCAGATGCTTTGCTGCGCCGCAAAACCAGTACCAATGCAGCAGTGGACGACTCGACATCTGATGATGCGTAGTGGGGGGACAAAACACGTGTCCAGTGTGGTTTGCTTGTATATGATATGTTTTTATTGCACATTTTCTGCTTGTGCAATAAAATAATTTCCGTGCCGGAAGGCGGTGCTGTATACTTTTATTGATAATAGGTTCGCGTTTGACCACCATCTCAACTGATAGTAAGTGATAATGTGGTCGAAGATGGAGCACGCTTACCGAAAAGTAACCTATTCACTCTTGACTTGGTTATAGCTATCGGGAAACACAGACTCCGGCAGGGAATTCCACTCCTTAGCCGTACTCCAAACTCCGGACTACTACTAAAACACTACACACTCTTTAACATTTATTTAATTTACTTGCCCTCGTCCGTGTGTCACTGCTGGGTGGCAACTGTCAACCAGCGCTGGGTGTCTTCCCCCCAGCAAATGCTGAGTTGGTGTCCCTTTCGGTGTGGACATGCTCAACGATTATTTTTATCCTTTGTTTTATAATGTTTGTAATTTTGTATATTGTTGTGTGTGTCTTCGTCCGAATAAATGTTTTTCAATCACAAAAAAAAATCAATTTCAATTACTAGAAATATGTTTTAGAACAACCCAATAGCATTTTTTCCCGACCCGGGAATTGTGAACCCGAGAGCTCACTCTCAGTAGTCTTGTTTGCGAGCACTCGACTAACGAGACACACACCTACAGAGGAGTATACAAAAAAAATATACGTAAAAATATTTCAAAACGCTTTGCGCGTGGGTTGGTAAGTTTTGCTGGAATGCCTTCGCCCTTTGCAAAGCTGTAGAACGAAATAAATTAACGTTAAACAACCGTAACTTTACTCTCAGATGTCTCTTTCATTCTAGCAAAATCTCTCCGTTTTTAATTGAAACTAAAAGAGTCAATTACTCAGGAGACTCAATTGAATTGAAATACTTCGTCTGAAATCTGAAATGTACAGAACTATACATTGGATAGTAAATCCCTTTTACTGTGAATAAATATGAAACTAAAGGATGGAAATGGTTCTTTTATTACTGAATGCTCCATTATAGAGATAGTTAATAATGGATGATTATTGGGAATCACTGCCAGTGTTGGATAGTATTTTTACCCGACTGTGGTTACATTAGAGAGATGGCTAATTTTGTTAATATGTAAGCAAACTAGGTGTTGTTCGCTCCCTTCTGCGAATCAATCCTGCTAGCGAAGGACGCAAATCGCGCGAGGGAGATACAACTCTCTTCTTTACGTACCAGCCGCCGTAGGAGACGCCCCGAGCGTCGGAGATCGCGAGCTGATCTCCAACCTCCGTAGTCGTGGGTTTTCGGACGGCGAGCAAGGGTAGCTCACACATGGAATGCAATAATGTATTCGAGATCAGATGCGTAGTTACAAATACTACGATACTCCTTGCCAAGACTTTGAGGCAAGACGTCAGCTGTAAAGTTACAACTGTAAAGTATCTATCTACTATCCTATTTATTAGTTTCATTTTTTTTCGAAAGATAACTAGCAAAGTGGGTATAATCCACATTACTAGCAATCTTATTAACCCGTCCAACTGTGCTTCTTTCTGGAATGAGTCACGACAATAGTGTATTGGGTGGGGTTTTGAAACCGCGACCTCACTACACTTTAGTCATTAATGGTAATTCAGTGTTCAACCATCTACGAACCGGCCTCAGTAAGGACCTTTATATAATAAAGCCTTACCGTACTGCAACAAGAGTCGTAACTTACAATAACCCATCGCTAATAACTCGCTTTCACCAATATAATCAGTGCATACCGCTAAAGTTGCGCCATCCTAATTTATAATAATGTCGAGTTAAAACAGCACTAAATCAATTAGGATACGGGAGGCAAGTTGTGATTAAATTACAGATGATGTTATCTGAGGGGCCATTGAAACAGAAACCATGCCACCGGCCGACCGCGGCGATGGCTGAAGTCACAAGCGGGAGCGGAGCAGAAGCTTGTAGGAATATCATTGCGTGTTGTGTGTACCTTTATCGCTTAATACACAATTTGTACACTTCATGTAAACTGTAGGATATATTTGATAACTCTGTATTAGTGTAACAATTGCAGGTAAATTAAATAAAAACATAATTATGAGACTATACGACGTTGATAAAAGCAAGAGGCATGAAATGAAATCACATTTACTATGTATCAATTTCAGGCTACACACCAAAAATCTGATCAATCAGAAAATTATTTTATAATTAATTCTGACTTATGTATTCCGTTTAAAAGTATTTTAATAATAAAACATCATAAAAAATATGCTTTAAATCATTGAAACCGCTCCTTCTCTTACATACATAGGTGGAACGTTTTTCTGTAATGTAACAAATAAATATCTTCTGATATTATATTTACACTAGCAGTAGCACGGGGCTTCGCTCCTGTGGAGTTTATTGGGATTAAAATATAAACCTCCTCTTTTTTTTCAGCCAGGCAAAAAACCTTCTTCAAGCTTCATGTTACTTTCATACCAAATTTCATGCAAATCCACTGTGCGTTTAAACAAACTTTTCCGCTTTAATAGTACAGATAAACAACGCACAATAACTCATACCTGCCGAATGCAGTGATTGCACCTGGGGTTCGGGAGTGTTTCACGAACGTAAAGGCAATTGAAAGCACATGGTAGGTTGCGGGAGGAGTCAATTGATTATTCTTCGACCGAAAAAAAAGCGCACTAGTGTACATACGTCTAAACAAAGAAGTTACTTCCACACTGTAGACGAACCACCACTTTTTCATGATTCACACAACAAACCATGTTTTTATATTTAAAAAATATAACAATACTGTGAACAGAATAATACTTTGGTACCACTAGCACCCTTGTTAAGTTATAGAGGCAAAAATATGTGGTTTCACATCATAAATATAAATAAATTATATAAAGTAACAAATTAAATAAAAAAAGAATAAATTAAATATAGTAGGTATTACGGTTAATTTAAATTATTTAGATTAAATTAAATATGTTATCAGCATGATAAAAATATAATCATGTGCATTATGCGTACCTACGTGTATATGGATGCGTGAGTTGTTTGTGTATGTAGTTTGTGTGTGCGTGACTGAAAGTGTGTTTGTGTGTTGGAGTGTGTGTGCGTGTGTATGTACACTTGTAAGTGAGCGTACACTAGTCTGATTATTCTTGTAGAACCACCCCCTCTCTTACATACATAAGTGGAACGTTTTACTGCAATGTAATCAAATCAATATCTGATGTTATACGCATGTGGGCTTTATGATGACAGAACTATAGAAAGAATGGAAATCAATTTTCACGGCTCTTCACTAGAACCAGAAAACTTGTACAACATCATGCATATCTACTGCAACACGCTGAAAATCACATAACTTTAGAATAAAAACTAGAGTGAAAATTAAAAGGAAATAATATTTTCCAGATAGTGTAAGGGACACGCCAAACGCCTTTGACTTGCACCGAGTTATCAGCAAAACCTCGCTTGGCACAGTTCGTGGGTAAAGTGGCAACTTTGAGATATAATTTAAGATCCCGACCGACTGAAATACTAAGTGACCAATGCTATTAGTAACAGACTCTTTAATGACCAAAATTAAAGCAAGTGGCATAATCTTCATTTTCATTTTATAAGATTTGTTGCTGTGTGCCCGACTTACGAGTTGCGGGTTGTGGGTTTGAGCCCCGTCAGGCACATTACATTGTGTAATTTATAACTTCACCACTGGCTCTCAAAAGGTGAAGAACAACATCGTGAGGACAGAGCCGGATTAACCCTGTCAGAGGCCCTAAGGCAATGGCATTCTCGGGGCCCCTTTTCTTACTTTGACTGACCAAATCGTGTGTGAACTGAGGAAATACACATTAAGGGCTGTGGTTTTTAATATATTTGTTTACTTATTCCCAGATTTGTTCTAAAATTGATTTAATTCTACTACTAAATCTAACGATTTGTAATTTGTGAGATAACAGTGAGGTCCACACGCACATCAAATTGTCGTTCGAAGAAACATGTTTTCTTGGTGCGTGCACTGGGCCTGAGTCCCTTGTTGATGCGGGGCCCCTAGGCAGTTGCCTACTCCGCCTAATGGTTAATCCGGCCCTGCGTGAGGACACCGGCATGTGCTAAGACCAAAAGTTCGAAGAAATGTGACATCCACCAATCTGCACTGTGCCCGCGAGGATTTAGACCCATTTCCTCTCATAGAGAAGAGGCTTGTGTCACAGCAATGGGAAGGTGATAGGCTGAATTCTTCACATTTGTTAAGATTTAGTCGACTCTCCAATTAATTAAAAAAAAACTCTCCTAACATACTCGTTAAGAGGAGAGTTACAAAACGTTTTGGGAATACCTTCATTGTGCGTACGGCTAAGGAGTGGAATTCCCTGCTGGAGTCTGTTTCCCGATAGCTATAACCTGGGGATCTTTAAGTCAAGAGTGAATAGGTTTCTTTTACATAAGCGAGCTCCATCTTCGACCACGACACACGTAAAAAACGGGTTTTATTTATTTAGGAAAAAATAACAGATGCGAATTAAAAAATTACAAAAATGTCTTAAACTATAAACTTATCTTATACACAACCCACAACATTTTTCTCAGATTGCTGTAAATATTGAAATGTATCTGTGAGCAGACATTTGCAGAGTTGTTCAACCAAACTATTAATTATTACAATAAACAAAACTTAGGTTAATACATAAAATTTAAGAATGAGAAACGAGTTACAAAATACTCCTTACGGTTGGGGATCGCACTGCCCCATTACTATGTTAAAGCCTAGGTTTTTTTTATTGATAATAGGTTTTCGCCTGACCAACTTCTCACCTGATGGTAAGTGATGATGTGGTCGAAGATGGAGCACGCTTACCTAAAAGTAACCTATTCACTCTTGACTTAAAGACTCCTAGGTTATAGCTATCAGGAAACACAGACTCCGGCAGGGAATTCCACTCCTTAGCCGTACGCACAATGAAAGTATTCCCAAAACGTTAAGTGCGTATGGGTGGGATGTCCACCATGTAATGATGGCGCATCTCCCTTTGTCTTGTAGTCCGATGATGGAACTGACTTGGCGGAATTCACGCGTACTTTAGGTAGAGCTCATTTTCAAATGTATGTTTTTGTTTAGCGTTTTCTCAACTATGTTAGAATCGGCTTCCAGTCCTACCAACCAACTGAATGCAGCTGCTGAGTACTATAAGTGTTTTACGTGAAGTGACTGCCTATCAAACTATCCAACCCAATAGCTAGGTACCTAACGCGATACCCCTCGGCAATTCTTGTGTCAGATACTCTGGCTTCTGTATACCCATAACGACTGTCAACGATGTATAAATTATACATCGTTGACAGTTGCCGTTGGATATGGCTGTTGGTTATACAGTATAGCCAACTGCCAGATCCAATGGCTTACATGTTTCGAGACAAAGAAGAATCTTGATATTTTAAGATGGTTACTCATCCACAGAATATGTTGCTTAACTTGAAAAACAACCGAAACTTGAGTACAAAGTCGGCATAAATATCGAACTAAAACTTGCTGTGATTTACTAAGTTTAATTAAAATATTTATACACAAACATAAGCTAACAGTCTAAACCTGAGCCTCCTTCAAGATTAAATCAGGAGCCCTGAGGAAACTGTCATATTACCTACCTCCGTACATAAGAAGTTCTAATGCAACATACGACGCGTTGTTCCTCGTATTCCTTAGCACGGGACTTAACTCGGCGCCAAGCGTCGAGTACTATATCACCAGTTTTATGTTATGCAATCCTGGTACTTCATGGCGGATTCGACAACATTAATATGGTGATACAAAGGAAAGCTTTGGAGAAGAAGAATTAATTTGGAAATCCTTATTAAGGTATTCAAAGCTACTTTGGAAGGCTGATCTCTTGAAAGTGAAATGCAGATGGTGTTGAGCAGGATTATTCGTGCACTATCATTATTTGAAGAACTCTTTTATTGTCTCAGATTTATTAGGAAGCTTAATTTTTACGTAAAACATTACGTAAGCAAAGCGAAGCCAAGTCTAAGGATCTTTACTGCGATTTCTTTATTAATATAGTTAGATTTTATGTAACCGGCCGTTGAACATACTCTATGCACTTTTACTAGTTAATAAATCGAAGTCAACGGCCAAGTCACATAAAATCTTACCATATTAATAAAGAAATCGCAGTAGAGATCCTTAGACTTGGTTTCGTTTTGCTTAGAGATTTCATTACTTTTTATAGAGAAACAAGCAGCTTAGGCGTCCTAAGCTGCTTGTTTCTCTATCATTCATTCATTTCATGTTTACAGGATGTTTTTGGTGGGATTTCACTTCTTTTTGCAGAAAGCTATTTTTTACTTGATTAGTAGTGGTATAGTGGTCAGTGGTCCTGACTGCTATGCGCAAGGTCGTGGGTTCGATTCCCACCTAAGACAAATGTTTGTGTGATGAGCACGGTCATTTGTTCTTTGTCTGGGTGTAATTTATCTATAATATGTATGTATTTAGAAATATATATGTATGTTTATCAGTTGTCTAGTATCCATATCACAAGCTCTGCTTAGTTTGGGTCTAGATGGCGTTGTGTGAAAAAGTTGTGGAATATTATATTATTATATATTATTCAGACTCCAGTTTCATATTCATTTATAAGAAGAGGCTTGTCACAGTGAATAACTTTTGTCAAGGCGCATTTCCATATCTCCCATAGTTCAGCTGAGCTCTAAGGGTTCTTCATCAGATACTTCAACCTTCAATTTTTTATACACATCAGTAGAAGGGACTCGTCACTCTGAATAACTTTTGTCAAGGTGCATTTCAATATCTCCCATAGTTCAACTGAGCTCTTAGGGTTCTTCATCAGATACTTCAGACCTTCAATTTTTATACACATCAGTAGAAGGGACTCGTCACTCTGAATAACTTTTGTCAAGGCGCATTTCAATATCTCCCATAGTTCAACTGAGCTCTTAGGGTTTTTCATCAGATACTTCAGACCTTCAATTTTTTAAATTTCAAAAGAAAGGGCTAACCACGCTCAATAAACTTTGTGAACATAGTACTTCGATAATTTCAATAGTTTGGCTGGTCTGTTACGGTTTCTCCTCAGGGTCGTAAGATACTCCAGATCATCCATGATTAGGATCGTTTTAATAGTTTTCCCTTCATATAGGCACTAAACCCTACATCTGTGCCAAATTTCAGCTCTCTAGGTTTATGGGAAGTACTAGTTCTACTTTGATGATCAGTGAGTCTATACATGTCGAAATAGTACAACTTTGCTTTTGCATAACTTACGAAATAACCAAGCTACAAACATGAAAATTTGTGGTTCAAGTGTGTGCTGGTAGCTTGCTAGATAACGATAATTTCAGCGTTATAAATCTATCCAGAGGTCCCCAAATACGCCGAAATGGTTCCAGAAAAGGATGGTCCGGCAGTGGCAGTGTTTGCTTTGCGCTCGACTTGGATAAATTGATAGATTTTTTATTTGCAAATAGAGCGAAAGGGAGTGTGTTATTTCTACTGACTAAAACCCACCCTGTTCCTTTAGTTGTCCCTGAGTTCCAGGGCCACAGTATACGGTGGACATCCCACACATACTCACAAAACGTTTTGTGAATACTTTCATACTAAGGAAGGGGAATTCCCTGTCGGAGACTGTATTTCCTGCTAGCTATAACCTGGGGGTCTTTAAGTCAAGAGTGAATAGGTTACTTCTATTTCAATCTATCCCCACTTTATTGACATTTGTTCTATTTTCTATTTAACGCAGAGTAGACAATAAACAATTTATAAGGATAAATATTAATTGGATTCTGTGAGTCAATTTATTGGGCGGCTTAGCTGTTCATTGACGGCTATGTACGGGGTTATTAATGACACTTGTTTTGTGAACGAACAAAAATAGTGATAAATTGTGAGAATAGAATTACCAGATTAATTATTGTTTTTTGGGCCGAAAAAGACAAATATTTATTTCGAGGAACTTTTAGTGGTAATTAGTTGTACTATTTTTTAAATAGGTAGAATTAATGTATTTTGAAGTACCATAAAAACAACACAGAACATTAATCCATTTTCAAATCGTTTAAAAACTGACTTCGCATGTGTTATCGACACATGCCGAAAATTTTAAACGTGATATTCATTTCACCAAGTCGTAATTCAAAATGAATTATTGCGGTGCGAGATGGAAACATGTTGGTTGGTTTTTGAAAAACACTATTATTAAATACTAGTACACACGCGGGGCTTCGCCCCCGTGGATTCTATCACGGTAAAAACATAACTCTCCTTTATTGCAGTCGCGTAAAAAGTAGCCTATAACCTTCCTCAAGCTCCAAGCTACTTCCATACCAAATTACATCCAAATCCACCCAGTACTTTCGAAGATTAGCGCGTTCAAGCAAACAAACAAACAAACAAACAAACTAACAAACTTTTCCGCTTTATAATATTAGTATAGAATATATATATAACTCATAGGTGACTGACTGACTGACTGACTGACTGACATAGTGATCTGTCAACGCACAGCCCAAACCACTGGAAAGATCGGGCTGAAATTTGGCATGCAGGTAGATGTTATGACGTAGGCATTCGCTAAGAAAGGATTTTGCGAAATTCCCACGGGATCGGGATTTACACGGGAAAACTTCCCATGCGGGCGAAGCCGCTGTACAAGCTACTAATATTATATAAGTATAGATTTTAAGTACACATAAAATATTTTTTTCATTCGGCTATTTTCCGAATGAAATTAGATTGTACCTACATAAGTGTGTTGTTATTAAGCTAACGAATATTATAAAATCTGAAGACTATGTCTGAAACCTTTTACTGGCCTAATATTCTGTAATGTTCGAATACGAAGCTAGCATCTAATATCATCATCTATTTTACTTCACCTTGTACTGAAATAAGCCTGTGCTTTTTGCAATTTTACTCAGCTATGGATAAAGCACAGGTGTAAAAGGTGCAAAAAACATTTTTCAATACACTTCCTCGAAAACTGGTTCTTATCGTACTACGATTAGGTTCAACATGCAATGTATTTCACACTCGTGTATTTTTTTCATTTTTCACACACGCGGGTTATTTTCATTCCAGATTTTGCCACAGATAACATTAAACAACTATTCAATTCCCTATATTCGGCGGTAATTATTTTTTTTAACAGCAAAGAGGCGTATGTTTTTAAGGCCTTATATGTAATGAAAATTAAAATTGTGTTTATGAACAGAATATCAGAAATAAACATTATTATTTACAAAATAATTTTACTTTTATGAACAAATTAACTTGTTTTTTTGTGTTCTAAATAAATAAAAAAATATATTTTAATATCAAGCTGTTTTGCGGCTTCACACCTTTGCTTCTCCTTTAACCCGCGAAGATAAAGCGCGGGGAAAAGTAAATTACATGAATCTTATTAATTTGTGTTTTTTGCGTGAGTATGTCGAATTTAAGTTTTGATGAGAACAAAGATGCTGCGCCGCCAGATTATGATGCAGTCTAGCTTGCGATAGCCTGTTGCCATCTAAATCGAAGCTAAAATATATGGCAACTTTGCATAATTTTCTTCAATGGAAAACAAATAAAAATGCATCGTCATTTTCGGAGCAAGTATTTTTCTTCGAAAGTGTATTGAAAAACGTCGTTTGATACACGTGGACATTTGTTACTGCAGTACTCGGCTCCATAACCCCCTCGCCTTGCGGCTCGGGTGTAACTCCGCCTCGTACGCAATAACAAACTTACTCCAATTGTATAAAAATGTACTGTATTCTTAAACATAATGATCCTATTTAAGATTTTATATAGGTCTACGCAAGCTAAATAGGTAAAACAAATGTTTTTAAAAAAGAGTATAGAGACACAGTGGTAGTCTATTCTAGCTTTATAAAAAATGTCTGCCTGCGGCTTCACTTAAGTGTGAAGTTCTGCATCAGATGTTCCAGTTTCCGAAAACAATATTATTAAAGAAAGAAACGGTCTCCAGCGGGTAATTTACACTAATCATTAACAATTATAAACTAAAACCATTCTTATAAACACTCCAACAATTGGTTAAAACTAGGGCTTCCAATCCCGCAGCCTGAATTCAATCTCGGTATTTACGGGGCTACGAATTTTCAATCCCGCGTGATCTTGGTATTTGCGGGATCCCGCATATTGAAAATAAACACATTTATATAAGGCAAATAAAACAATGATTTAATCAACTAACTCCACATTTATTTACGTATCCACATTTATTTACTTACTACTGTTAGTATGAGATCAATCAAATTACTTACACCGTTTTTTCTTCACAAAAATCAGTAACAAATACTGAATAAAAAACTTTAATGATATTTTAAGCTACATACTTAGGCTTTTTTCAGTCCCGCAAATCCCGCGGATCCCGCGCCCGTAATCCCGCATCACGCGGGATTGGAAAATGACACGGGATGCCGCAATACCGAGATCTCGGTATTCCGGGATTGTAAGCCCTAGTTAAAACTACATGAAAAACTGTTTAATACTTTTTGAGTTTATCGCAGAGACAAATAGTGAGACGCGGCGAGAGATTTTGTTATATTCTGAAGTGAAAAAACGCTCTTTTCTTCTTCCCATTACACTGCAAAAGTAACTTATGAAATTATCATTACAGATCCAACAATTTCTTAACCAACAGAATAAACCCAAACACGATGTGCAAACATCGTCTTTATAACGTCACTCAGTCGGAAGGAACGCCGCATAAATGCCGCTCGTGTTGACAAGCGCCATCAGAAAGTCATTACTGAAGGAGAGTTACGTCGGAGTTTATTTTTAGCTCACTTCCGTACCTTACGGATACCTATCTACCTTGAGTATGTATGACGGAGTTACCTCAGGCAAGAAAGTACCTTTTGTCTAAGTTTAGGGACATTTTGCAAGTTCCTATTCTGACTGTACGTCGTTGTAATTAATGACGACGTTAGCGAAGCTATTTACATGTTTATAATTGTCTTGTTCTGCATCATCTGTGTCTTAGGAAGTTCTTATATTGCAAGTTGCGTATTTTTGTATTATGTCTGTGTTTTTTTTCACAAAATCTAAAGCTCTATGAAAATATGCTGCGAATAGATTGACCACTTTGTAATCCGGTATATGATAACTTCTCCTCGCGACATCATTCATCCCGATGCCATGGGAATTCCGGGATAAAAAGTAGCCAGTCTGTTATTCCAGGATTTCAACTATCTGCATATCAAATTGAGATCCATTTTGTGGTTTTTGCGTGATAGTCCTAAGACTATCACGCAAAAACCACAAACCTTTTTGTACCTAAGTACAAACATTTTTTCATCCGTCAATCCTCACAAAATTACGTAAGAAGTTAGAAGAATATAAGTAAGCTATTCTGGCTTTTATTGAAAGTCATAGATAACATACTGTTATATACTAAACATTAAACATACCAGCACTTATAAGCTAACATGGCATGACATAACATATCATACAAAGGTCTGTATCGGTCTGTTACGCTTTCACGGTTAAATCACAGAGCCGCTTTCGAAAAAATTTGGCATGGAGATAGTTTAAAACCCTGGGAACTATATAGGGTTCTTTCTATCTCAGATTTTTGAACAGTTGCTCGGTAGCGCGATACGTATCCATGGAACTTATAATAGGATATTCACCTTGTGTATATATTGTTTCGAGTTTCCGATACACATGGTATAATAAATATCCCGTTTTAAGTTCTAATGATATCAGCCCTTCATATATATTAATAAGTGGACGTAAATTACATTTCACGGTAATTTCCCAGAGGCTTACACTCGATAGACAATAGCACACGAGGAGAGGGGGAGGGGATGTCTCGCCCCGCCTTCCATATTGCTAGTGGACCACGGGTAGGGTTGAAATATTGTAGCCAAAAAGTGTTTGGCGGAAAATTACACACATTAATGTAAGTTTATAGCTCTGTGGCAGTGATTTTAAGAGACTGGTTGTTTTTGTTATTTTTTGCAGCGATGCGTTTCAGTTAAATAAAATTAGGTATATTTGAACGTATGTGGAGTATAAAATCATGAACTTATTTAATTCTTTTCTTGTCTGTTAAAATGATAATATACATCACAATTGATACCGACGTATTGCTGCTTATTGAGCGCAGATCCAAGGTCTGGAGTTCTCTGCTGACTTCAGTGTTCCGTACTCATCAAAATTTAAGGCGAAGACCTGATCTATCGCTTACTATCAAGTGTAATCGAGGCCAAGACTTATCCGAAAAATAAATGACCACGATCTATTATCCGTTTATTTAGACTATAGTAGATTACGTACAATTCACCAAGTTACTGGCTAAATTTAACCAATGGATAAATACGACCAGAAAAGAAAATACATCGTTAGGAAATTTAATACCCTACTGGGGTTCCAGGAATATTCTTACGAAATACCGTGGCCCAAAAACACAAGGGTGGAACACAAACTGAAGGATCTGGGTTTTTGGTCACCCCCTTTTCTGCCACTCAGATCGGAAGGAGTTATTCGATAATTTCAAAGGAAAAAATAGCCTAACACCACCTTAGACTAACTTGGTAACTACAATCTAATCCTGACTACTTAGTTCAATTAAATGCAACCAAGTTTTTATGTACTGATATCATGGAATTTATCATTTATCATATGACTGTTATTCTGACATAATGTAATTGCATGGCATTACTTAAAGAATTTACAATGTCAGATTATCTTTTTTATTCTTTTCACATAGTCATCCTATCGTACGAATGGCCTAAGCATTAGCCAGCCAGTTTATTAAATGTTGTAACAGACACTACGGCTGAATATCATTCAGGCCGTTAGTTGAACGGTGCTGTTTAGTTAGGAGGCTAGGCTGCTGATTGAATGGCTAATTAAACTTCATGCGACATGTATATTGTATTGATAAAAATTAGATGTAACTAGCATTAATAAAAATATAACTGTACCAACATTTGCACACCTCTTATACAGTGATACACTAATATAAAATAGTATGTAACATCTTGTCAACCTGTGTTATGCAAATAAATGTTTTGATTTGATTTGTTTTGATTTGAACTGACTACCCTAAAAAAAATAACCTACGAGGTTTTGATATGATTCGACCAGTACAAATTGTACGGACTTCAAAAGAGACTAACTTCTGAGTTTGTTTCGGGGTTTCTTCTCAAAGTAGTAAGCGTTGGTAGTAAGTTAGGAAAATGACGAGTGTTATTTGGTAATTAACTTGCTAAATAAAGATTATTTATCATTATTTTAACCATGTAGGTTATAAGAAGGTATTATGTATGTATGTGATGCTCTTTAACACTGAATGCTGATACGTCAGCCCTATAAAGCACAGTACCCAAAGGATTACCCATGGCCATTGCTTTTGTTATAATGGCGTTCGTTTGTATTGTCATGGGGTTTGTTCACGTCTACGATGAGAGTACGTAATGCCCTGAGATTTGGCCACACCCGCGCTTGGGTGCACAGCTTTAGAATAAAGCAACATGACTTTTTGAAACAACCTTTTGAAACCCAGTATGCTTTAATAACTTAACTTACAAATCATGTCCAACGGAATGATTAAATAAAACTTGGGAGTACAGGATGTTTTTAAGTGGCGTGGGGCACTAATAATTTCTCCCATATTGTTGGCGCATTTTTACAAACACCCAGACTTGGAACATAATATTTTTACAGGCCATAAAAACATTTGTTCCGGTGAGGGAATCGAACCTGCCACATGCAGCGCAGCAGTCAATCGCTTAACCAACTACCCGAACCGTGTTGTCAATTAAATTAAAGGCATTGTGAGTGCAAAGACTTTATAAGATATTTGCAATCTGACCCGGCTTCGCTTGGTATCATTCTACTAATAAACACAAAACTTTAATAAATTATACAGTTAAAGCTTCCACATGAATCACTCTATCCTTTGATAAAAACTAAATGAAAAATTTTGCAGTCGATTTTGAGTTTCTTGCGAACCTACAGACAGACAGACACGGTGGGAGACTCAGTTTTATTGGCAAATTATGGTTGGTTAAAAAAGTAGAGTAAGAACTAGAGAGGTTGGTTGTTATAGATATAAACCGCTGTAGGCAGTAAAAGACATATGTGAATATGAGTTCACATGTGTTTTTCGCCATAAATTTTGCCGTTCGTCGGCAGTGCGTAGTTTCTGACACACGTTTTATTCCTGCTTCTGAAACAGCGCAGCGCTGCGACAAAACTAGTGTGAACAAGAGGCTTTTTAGACCAAACCTACAAACATGCATTTAATTTATAACCTAAAAATATCAAAAAATATTATGAGCATGCGAAATTTGTATTTGTATCTTGCTTTTTAACCCCCGACGCAAAAAGAGAGGTGTTATAAGTTTGACGTGCCTGTGTGTCCGTCTGTGGCATCGTAGCTCCTAAACGAATACACCGATGACGATGCGTTTTATTTTTGTTTGAAAGCTGACGTGATCGAGACATTAAGAACCATGTACAATTTATCAAAATCAGTTCAGGTGTTTCAAAGTTACTTAAAAATTTTAGTCAGGCTTGCACTGACGTGAGAGGTCCACTTAAATCTGTGTGTTTCTTTCCTCAAAAGGCCGTAGTCTTCATAACTTATTGTGAATGCGTGAACTATGTAGGTTTTATATTCTGCATGAACAACTTGACCGGCAGTTTGAATTCTTTATGCGGCCTACCCAAACGTCCTTACTTTGGTACTGTTCGTTAAACCGTTGAGCTCTTTAAAGTTCTAATTAGAACTATACAATCAAATCTGTGAGTATATTTCCTTAAAAGATCACCACAGACATAGACCTGAAAGACAATGTGGATATTGAGAGCGCATGTGGATATTGCGCAGGGCTTTGGCGGTCTGCAGTAATATGTTGGCTCGTAGATTCGCCCGCTGCACGGACCAGGTAAAAATAACGCTTTTCACAGCGTATTATCAGGGTCTGTACACGGGTGCTCTGTGGATCAACTACACCAAAAGGTCGCTAGATGTCCTGCGCGTCCAGTACAACAATGTGTTAAGAATGCTCTTGAGACAGCCCCGGTTCTGTAGTGCGTCAGAGATGTTTACGCAGAACCGTACTGATGGCTTCCACGCAGTTGTGCGGAAGAAAATAGCGTCTGTGGCAGTTAGAACCCGGGCCGGGGGCAACAGCATTCTTAAAACAGTGACTGAGAATGTGTTTTCCCCTTTTATGAGGCATTTTGTGGAGAAGATGACCGGTTGAGAAACTGGTTTCGTCTTCTTTACAAAGTGACTCATACCCAAATTGTTATCTTAATTTACTTTACTAACACTACGGATCTCTGTTATCTGATTATTTGAAATAAATTAATAGAATGACATGGTTCTCATAAAATTTGATCAGTGCGCATTGTATGGATTTCAAAAGAGACGTTGACCTTTAAGTTTGTTTCGGCGTTTCTTCTTGGAAACACCGGCCTCATTTTACAAACAAATATTGACATATAGTTTTATGCAAAATAATTATCATTTATTCATTTAAAACATCATTGATTGATGTCGATACAATGGACGGATGAATTTCTCCATAACACAGGATTTTCTTTAAATGGTGGTTGTCAATCTGTCATTTTGCTGCTTTGCTATGTTTTTAAATACCCGGTTTGTCTTTTACTTTCCTGTACTACTGTTATTGGCAAATAAACCTATCTAATTGTTCAGTATGTTACCACATACTGAACAATTAGATAGGTTTATTTGTACCCAGTAGAAGACGTTTATCACTTTCTGTCCATATGTACTAAAAATGAAACTGCACGATTCATCATTTATGAGAAAATATAATTTGAACAGAAGTGACATTGGAGTGTTTCAAAGTATTTTAGCGAAACCTACCTCTGAAATAGCTTTATAGAATGTGCAATTGTAGGCATTGATATTAATAACTTATTAAGTTATTAAAGATAATGCTTGTTGTGGTGCATTTTATGAAGTTCATTAATTATCAAAGTGTATCTATCCGTAGCTATAAGTTTAATATTATATATAATGTTAAGAAAATATTGTATCTAGCGTAAGGATTTTGTACCAATAAGGCTGACATTGTCGAAACACGACAAAAGTCTCTAATAAATAAAATAAAAAAAATAAAAAAAAATCTTACTACGAGAATTCACTCCCTTGGTCTTTATCACGATAAGACATAATCCTCCTTCTTTTGATGTCGGATACAAAACCTATAACCTTCCTTAAACTTCCAGCTATTTACATAACACATTTCATCTTAATCCACCCAGTACTTTCGAAGATTAACGCGTTTAACAAACAAACTTTTCCGCTTTATCATATTAATAGAGATTAACTTATACATCATGCATACATACCCCTTTGATGCAGGTCGTAAATCAGCTTACCTGTAAGAGAAAACAATAGTAATGTTAACACGCTATTACTTTAAAATATTAATAACAACTCAACAAACTGAACTGAATCAACAAAATACATAATGTTAATCGAGCTGCGTCCATTATGGCTGACTGCACACTGCGCTGTCATCGCTTGTTCCGCGCCAAATCCTTTAATAATTGTAAAATGGTTTTACGGTCAAGAATTGTACATTTGTATTTATTCTGATATTATTAAATTGCTTTTCATCTTACTTCTTACTAGTATTATAAATGCGAAAGATTGTGAGGATGGATGGATGTTTTTTATCTACTCTTTTACGCAATAACTACTGAACGGATCCGAATAAAATTGGTTAGTAGGTAGCTGACATCCTGGAATAACACATAGGATACTTTTTATCCCGGAATTCCCACGAGATCGGGATTTACGCAGGAGAACCCATGCGAACGAAGTTGCGGGCACTACTATGTATACTAATTCAATCCTTCTTGCTATGGAGGTAGACAGACTACAGAAAGCCGCACACATAGCTATCAGGCTGTTTGTGTATGTGAGTTTAAAAGTTTATAATCGCACTCACAAAATGGCAATATATACTAGTGTGTTACATTTTATAAATATCAAAATATGATAAAGTAAATCAATCCGCATATCTACTGTTTTTCCAATTATTTTCAAATAATCCTAACCAGACGCAAATGAGTACCAGATTTTATATGAAAAACTACCCCTAGGCACCAGTTTTGAAACTAAGCCACGAGCTCTTCAAAACAATAGTATAAGAATACCGTAGACATAACATAACTGGAATAAAAGAATGAAAAGTTTGACCAAGAAGAAAAATATACGGAAAAAATAAACAATTAAATTGTGCTGGTAAAGTTAATCTCTCAAAGAGGCAAGTTGTGCCCGCACAGTGCGCTATTATTCATTATTTCGGACCAAAAACTCGGCTTTCATATCGATTGGCGCCGAGCTGTTGTAGAACAATGAATTCATAATATGAAAAGAGTCTGTTGTACTGGTTAACGTCACCTTTTGTATGTATTCAAGTATTTATTTGCATATGGGACCTAAACAGCTGGCAAAATATAGGCTATGCTAGACTTTAACGTTTAATATACATTTTGAGCTGACATGGTCACTATCAGTATGATTAGGAACTGAAAAGGGATATATAACATGTGTATTTATTGTTTCGAGTCATCACGGATGATATGAAGTCATTAAGGGTTTTAACAATAAAAGCAAATATATATTTCGTGTTAAGTTCTATTGATAACATGTTTAATTTATTTTAAACGATCAAGCAAAGAGCCCCTATGCAAAGGCGAAGGCCTAATTTGGAGCAGTGGTGGCTTAAAGCTTATAAGCACGACCTACTTGTTGTAAATCGTGGGTTCGAACCTAGGCAGGCGCATCACTTTGGTAAAGGAAAACGTCGTCGTGAGGAAACATGATATTCTAGGACCGATTCGAAGGCATACGACTTCCACCAAGCCACGTAGTGGATAACGGCCCATTCTCTTACGTAGAGAAAAGATGGCCTGTTCCTCAGCTGTGGAAACGTTAGCCTGGTTATGTTTTTCACAAAGGTGGAACTGATTTTTTTTTCAATTTGGTTAGAATTCACATTAGTAGCAATCTTGTTAACCCCTCCAACTAAGCTAAATATGCTCGTGTCTGGAGTAGGTTCACGACAATACTGTAATCGATGGGGTCGAAACCGTGACCTCGCTTGCCGCTTGATTGCAAACATATTAACTACCATTCAATCACGGTGATGCAAATACGGATATTTAAATGATCGAAGAATAATAAGACATGTTATCAAATATTCGTCTGCTAGCCTTTTAATTGGGTTTCTACAGAATTGATTATACATACACTGTATTTTATTGGTCTTGTAAGTATGTAGCAATTAGTCTTAGTCTGCCGAGAAAAAGTGGACGTTTTCTTTTCTCATTTATCTTTGCTTTTGTTCCCATGTTAGTGCTAGTCCTTTTTTAATTTTGCCCAGAACCAAAACAAGAAAAGAAAGAAAATTTTTAGATATGAAGGAGCACAGTTATATAACAAAATATCCTCAAATACCTATAAACAGACTAAGCTCATTCAATGCATTTAAGACCAAACAAGATCAGTATTTACTAGAAAAAAAAATCCTCAACACTGGCCTGTTGGTATAGTGGTCAGTGGCCCTGACTGCTATGCGCAAGGTCGTGGGTTCGATTCCCACCCAGGACAAATGTTTGTGTGATGAGCACGATCATTTGTTCTTTGTCTGGGTTTAATTTATCTATAATATGTATGTATTTAGAAATATATATGTATGTTTATCAGTTGTCTAGTACTCATACCATAAGCTCTTTTTAGTTTGGGACTAGATGGCGTTGTGTGAAATTATTATTATTATTACTGAATGCATTGGATGAGCGTGACTTGTTTTTATGAAGTTTTTACCAAGTATAGTAACGAACTTCATTGTAACTTAATGATAATAATGTTCTTACGTAACTGACTTTTGGCTTTTGTGAGAATAAAGATCTTTATCTTTCTTTGGCAGCGCCTTAATAAAGTCAAACAAAGTTAAGCTCGAAAACTTTATAAATGATGTATCTGTATCATATCTTTCTAATTTGAAGTATTTTGAAACGCTATCCATCAATCTGTTGGAAAAGTACGGTTTAGTATTCCCATTTATAAGTCTCGTACAGATTACGAGAGAGTTTGGTATGTGAGTAATATGTATGTATAATACAAGTATTACCAAAACATCGAAAACATTTATCTCAAACGTTGACTGGTAGAGAATACCTTGCCGTATAAGTCCACCTATATAAAACACTACATAAAGTTTAAACAAAGAAATAAATAAAAATAGCCAGTATTTTCAAAGATAACCATCAAAACCTTGAAATATTTTTTTATAAATGCGTAAGCTACGCTGAAATTGGTTGTATTAGATACATAAACTATAAAAGTTAGCTATTATTGTTATTAGTAACATCTTTTTTAAGGATGGCAATTTTTTTTACTACTGATGGGCCCACGCCCATCCGACCGATCGGTCCTGACCTCGACCTCGCCTGATGGTGAGCGATAGATGAGGTCTAAGATGGGACGAGCGAGCCCAGAAGATGCCTATTTACTCGTGCTTTCATCCACTGACTGCTTTCCGATCTGGACGAAGCGGGAGAACGTGTCAGACTTTTACTGGCTAAAACCCATCCGTGTTCTGTCGTTTGCCATTCATGTTCCGAAGCCACGGTATCTCTTTCGAACAATTCCGTAACCACTACTTACATCTTAAATGTTCCATTTTAAAGAAGGATGTGAACTGTGGCAAGTGTATTTATAAACTTACTAGTACTCACGCGGGGCTTCGCTCCCGTGGATTCTATCACGGTAAAAACATAACTCTCCTTTTTTGCAGTCGGGTAAAAAGTAGCCTATAACCTTCCTCAAGCTTCAAGCTACTTCCATACCAAATTTCATCCAAATCCACCCAGTACTTTCGAAGATTAGCGCGTTCAAGCAAACAAACAAACAAACAAACAAACAAACTAACAAACTTTTCCGCTTTATAATATTAGTATAGATAAATAAACTTTAAACGACCTTTTACAACTTCATTCTAAATTATTTTGACATTTCAAAGCAAAAGACACTATCTTTGATTTGTTTAAAGCACCTTGTTATATTTAGTTCGGGGAAGTAAGACAAGTATCTCTCAACTCGTCACCTGCTTAATCTTTTTCGAACCATGTCAGGGTCAGCTTCCAGTGTAACCACATGTAGCTGAGTGATAGTACTGGAAGCCCCGGCTTATCCTGACCTTGCCTTATCTTTGAGATGGATCTGCTAAATACCAACTGGACGCGCTTGGGTCTATCGGGAAGCGAGCCAAAAGACTCATTGGCAACGATGCACTGGTCGAGTCAAAGCTCCAGAGCCTTGAACATCGACGACGAGTTGCAAGTCTATCGGTTTTCTATCGGTTACATTTCGGGGAGTGTGCGATGGAATTACACAGTCTAATTCCGCCAAGCCCGTTCCGTCATCGGACTACAAGACAAACGGCGATCATCGCGCCATCGTTACATGGTGGACATCCCACCCATACGCACAAAACGTTTTGGGAATACCTTCATTGTGCGTACGGCTAAGGAGTGGAATTCCCTGCCGGAGTCTGTGCTTCTCGATAGCTATAACCTAGGAGTTTTTAAGTCAAGAGTGAATAGGTTATTTTAGGTAAGCGTGCTCCGTCTTCGATCACATCATCACTTACCATCAGGTGAGATGGTGGTCAAACGCGAACCTATTTTTAATGTAAAAAAAAACAACCCAGTTACTGGGTACACGATACCCAAAAGAATTGTCCAATTTTCTGTCTTCTGACTATCCGTAAAGACTGTCAAAGATGTAAAGATGACAGCTGACACCAACGGTTTACCGTGCCTCCCGAAGCACGGAATCTTGATACATTAAGATGATATTTCAAAGATGAATCGACCTTCGGCAAACTTTGCTTAACCTTGAATATTGACTACTGACATTTACAAAGCATTTAATTATATATATTTTTAAAGAAAACTAGCAATGTGGTTTGAATTCACATTACTAGCAATCTTGTTAACCCCTCCAACTAAGCTAAATATGCTTATGTCTGGAGTGGGTTCACGGCTATAGTGTAATGGGTGGGGTTCGAACTCGCGACCTCTCGATCACAAGACCGACACCTCAGCCACTAGGGAATTGACGCTTATTTTAAAGCTAAAAAATATATCGTCTGGCAGCGCTGGTATCTCTAACTATCTTGATTGATACACTCTAAGGGATTGCGAGATGAATATACATGATTCGTTTTAATCTTATAACAAAGTCAATTTTGAAGTTTGATTGATTTTCTATCCACGGTTTTATTAAATAACTAAAGAGTATCTTTTGTTTTGTTTTCGAAATGTTCAGAATCAGAAGCTTTTCTGTTCGCGACTCGAGAGGAATATAAACATCGCTATAATAATAAACTTTATGTCGTAAGTAAGATGAAAGAAATTTGCTTAGAATAATAAAAGTACTTAAATTATTTTCTGTTTCTTAAAGGGTTCTGTACCAAATAATGTAAAAAGAAACATAAATTGCATGACGTAGTGTTTCTGTCTGATACAGCTTTAACTATACGTACCTACTGATGTGTGTACATTTTGTTCCTAATAACGGTGGAACCGTATTTAGTAGGGTAGCGTATTTTATTTTTCGAGGGATTCGAGATTAATCTAACAAACTGTTACGTTTAGATTTAGGTAAAATATTTTAGCAGTAGCAGCACTTGAAAAATGAAACAAAAATATGACAGATTTCAGTAAAGAAAACTTTTGTCACATTCATATTAAAACTCACCACGAACTTAGGCATTATAACATAAATTATATTTATTTTGAAAATTGGTTATAAATAACAACATTATACGTAATTTTTTTTTGTTTTTCACCTGCCTGCCGAAGTATGTTGAGTTCGGATACCAGTCTAATTGGATGCAACTAAGTATTATTATTTTACATGGAGCAACTCTCTCTCCACAATTTATTAGCTAGGTAACACAATACCTCTTGGCAAGATGAGTGTCAGTTTTGCTGGTTCCTATCAACCCGTAACGACTTTTTTTTGTTGTTGATAATAGGTTCGTGTTTGACCACCATCTAACCTGATGGTAAGTGATGATGTGGTCGAAGATGGAACACGCTTACCTAAACATAACCTATTCACTCTTAACTTAAAAACCCTTAGGTTATAGCTATCGGGAAACATAGACTCCGGCAGGGAATTCCACTCCTTAGCCGTACGCACAATGAAAGTATTCCCAAAACGTTTAGTGCGTATGGGTGGGATGTCCACCCTGTAATGATGGTGGATCGCTGTTTGTCTTGTAGTCCGATGATGGAACGGACTTGGCGGAATTAGATTGTGTAATTCCATCGCACACTTTCTGAAATGTAACCGATAGAAAACCGATAGACTTGCAACTCGTCGTCGATGTTCGGAGCTCTGGAGCTTTGACTCGACCAGTGCATCGTTGCCAATGAGTCTCTTGGCCCGTTTCTCAATGAACTTAAGCGCGTCCAGTTGGTATTTCGCAGATCCTTCCCAAAGATGAGAGCAGTACTCCATATACGACCGAACCTGGGCTTGATACAGATTACTGTCAGAGAACTTACGGTCAAGGTCAAAAGTCAAAAATATATAAGTGACATTCGGAATCAATAGTGTTCAAGACTGCAATAGGCCCAGTGCAACGGTAACTGGGGTGTCCCAAACTTGTCCGCGATACGCGGATTCTAAACGTTGCTTAATAATGATAACAAGGTTACACAATGGCCTGCCTCTACTAGGCTTCGGCCTACAACAATAAAAACAAAATGTACCACTAACCTGAGTGCTGGGGACGCCAAGTTCGACCTTCAAAGGTCACGCCCTAAGTGTGGTTTGTATGTGATATGAGGTGAGTAATTGTAACGTGTGATGTAAGTCAAGTGTTGTAGAACGTTCCCAAGGTGCCGATCTCCAGATGGCGCGGTCACAACAGCATCACACCTAACTCGTTTCCAGCAAGCGCGCGCTACGCGTGGTAGGCAATAAGGCGATATGTTCCAAGAAATATCACTGGATTCTTGTTAATCCGAGCTTACAAAGTTCAATCAATCACTGAACACAATTAATCTGTTCATATCTCGTGAGATCCAATACGATTTACAACAAATTCCGCGTGCCGGCCGACCGACGACAAGGCGGCGTATAATTCAACAATATCCCGGGGTTTTCAACAAATGGGGAATACACTTCAACCAACAAATAATTCGCGACCCAATTATCGGTCTCAACAGGCGAATTCAACAATATTTTACCAATTACAATCAAATCAAAGTCCCAAACGTGCGGACATTTTTCCAACCAAAGAAAGTCAATCTGTCAAGTCAGAGAGGTTATGTCAAGTCCACAGATAATTAATGTTGCCGGCCAAAAGGTGCGTTCTGTTTCACGTCGGACCGAACATCTACCCCCCCCGGACGGGCCTACCCGTCCGCTAATCAATTGGAAGTCTTGACAAGGTTGCAAATTCAACACAGCTTCAATGCGGCCAAATACCGTAGCTAGTTCCTCTAAGGTGAGATCGGTGTCTCCCAACAATCTCCGCCAGCGTCCCTTTGCCGCTTTCACCGCGGCCCCAAAAATACCCCCCCAATGGGGGGCAGGCTGGCGGGTCAAACAACCAAGTGACCCCTCGGCGGGCCAAACTATTACCAATATCAACCTGGCTCTCATTAAGGAAGGCGTATAGCTCCTTCAAATAGTTACTTGTACCCTTGTAATTCGTACCGCAATCAGACCTAATCAACGAAGGTAACCCACGACGAGACACAAATCTTTCCCAAGTCGCCTCAAAGGCCTCTGTCGAGAGGGAGGTTACCAGCTCTAAATGTACTGCCTTGGTTGACAGGCAGACAAACACACGAATAAGCCCCAACAATCCTGCTATTACGAAGGGTGGACGTCTTCAACAAAGGGGGACCAACAAAATCCGTTACGACGCCAGCAAAGGGCCTCGCCTCATTGACGCGATCAGCCGACAAAATCCAAAATTCTCGCTGCAGAATGGCCAACAGCGCATTGCAACCGGCATGCGAGTTCTTAGTGTGACGATCAGTCACCAACAATTGTACCAAGTTCAGTTACAACAAGGGCAGGAGCACCAATTTTAGGGTAAGGACAACTCACAAGGGTGACCTCAAACCAGGTCCTTCCCTCAACAGTGGTGTCAGCCGGTTCGCCAATTCCCCAAATCTTGCCTGAAAGGTCGTTCACCTTCAGGCCAACCTGTCCCGCTAACCAAGAAGACAAAGGCAACCCCGGACTCCCGTCTCCAAAATGGCACAGACCACAATCGAGTCACCCAAGGGTCCCCAGACCGTGACCGAGGCCGTTGGCAACAAAACCGTCTTGATCGGGGGGTTCCTTTAGCGGGGCAGGCGTCAATCTCTTAGTGATGCCTGGGCGGCGACCGATCGCCGCTTCCAGGCTGCCTTCGTTCACAACGAGGCCAACAATCAAACCATTCGTCCGCGCGGTGTCCCAAGCCGCTCGCCATCACTGGAGGGGCATATCCCACCGGATGCCCGAATGGCGGAGGGCGCGACTCCAGCCGGGGACGTTCCGCCAACGGAGGGGAAAGGGAGCGGCGCCGACCCGGCCACTGCTGCCTAGCAGCCAATGCGCGTTCTCCCTGACGAGGGAAGACCAAATGGCGCTCGTGGGGCTCCCGTTCAACTTGCGCGGGGGGTGGAGTGCGGCGTACAGAATCGCGGGTCTCAGCCCGGTGCTCGTCTCCGGGGTACCCCCCCATGCGCGAACCCCCCTCAGAAGCTGGTCTGCTGGAGCGGTTCGCGTTGGCGCACAAAATCTCCAAGTGGGACCCTTCACAAATTCTACACGGGCGGGGGTCGGGGCAGTCCCGATGGAAGTGGGCCCCCAAGCACGAAAAGCACAAACGGCGTGCGTTGACAATGCGGCGGCGGGAACTTACGTGCAAATTCAAAAAATCCGGGCAACGCGCCATGACATGCCCCGCTGCCTTACAAAAGTCACAATGATGAGGACTCCGGGCACCATCAAAACGGGGGGCGGGGCGAACATCAACAGGCCCCCTAGCCCGAGGACTCCGGGCGCCAGCCAAACGGGGGGCGGGGCGATCATCAACAGGCCCCCTAGCCCGAGGACTCCGGGCGCCAGCAAAACGGGGGGCGGGGCGATCATCAACAGGCCCCCTAGCCCGAGGACTCCGGGCGCCAGCCAAACGGGGGGCGGGGCACTGCCCTTAATGAGGCCATTGCAACAATCAAATATTAATACAAACAACAATCAACAACCAACAATCAAATATTAAACAAACAGCAATGACTTGTTAGCCGACCAAATAGTTTCAACAAAATAAAAATTCAAATTCAATTATTTCAAGTCCAAATGCGACCCTGTACTTATTCCAAGTATGAATCTAGCTTGGTACAGATGGCTAGTTACAAAATAAATAACAATTCAATGTATAATACAATGCTGGATCAACCTCAAATTAAACATCAATAAGCACAACAATTGTCTGTATAATATTGAGCCGGACAATCTCTAACAAAATCCAATAAATACAAATAAATGCAATAAGTCAATCCACACCATTCAAGTCTTGTTATGTTAGACTATGTGTAATTATTATTTAGATAACCCTTCAAATTCAGATCAATGACATTCAATTATTAATTGCAACAAATACCAAACAACTTTTACAACAATATACCAACTTATGTACCAAATTATGTACCAATTATACCAATAATTCCTAATTTCACAAATAAATCCTACCTGTCAATGCAATGAAAGAGGCTACAATACAAATTACAAATACCACTTCAATTGATTCAACTTCAATTAGATAGCCCGGATGACATGGTAATATATTCAAAACTTATTAAGTTACAAGTTATGTTAAGTAATTAAACTCAAGTTTTAAGTTTTCAACAATATTCAAAACTTCCAATTAAACCAGTGGATCTTATATTATAAGAGCCGCGCTTCTGCTACCAAATTTATATTAAAACCACGCTCTGCATACCAATTTTGTTCAAGACTGCAATAGGCCCAGTGCAACGGTAACTGGGGTGTCCCAAACTTGTCCGCGATACGCGGATTCTAAACGTTGCTTAATAATGATAACAAGGTTACACAATGGCCTGCCTCTACTAGGCTTCGGCCTACAACAATAAAAACAAAATGTACCACTAACCTGAGTGCTGGGGACGCCAAGTTCGACCTTCAAAGGTCACGCCCTAAGTGTGGTTTGTATGTGATATGAGGTGAGTAATTGTAACGTGTGATGTAAGTCAAGTGTTGTAGAACGTTCCCAAGGCGCCGATCTCCAGATGGCGCGGTCACAACAGCATCACACCTAACTCGTTTCCAGCAAGCGCGCGCTACGCGTGGTAGGCAATAAGGCGATATGTTCCAAGAAATATCACTGGATTCTTGTTAATCCGAGCTTACAAAGTTCAATCAATCACTGAACACAATTAATCTGTTCATATCTCGTGAGATCCAATACGATTTACAACAAATTCCGCGTGCCGGCCGACCGACGACAAGGCGGCGTATAATTCAACAATATCCCGGGGTTTTCAACAAATGGGGAATACACTTCAACCAACAAATAATTCGCGACCCAATTATCGGTCTCAACAGGCGAATTCAACAATATTTTACCAATTACAATCAAATCAAAGTCCCAAACGTGCGGACATTTTTCCAACCAAAGAAAGTCAATCTGTCAAGTCAGAGAGGTTATGTCAAGTCCACAGATAATTAATGTTGCCGGCCAAAAGGTGCGTTCTGTTTCACGTCGGACCGAACAAATAGCAAACCGTGTTGTTTTTCCGAAATTATTTTACATCATCTTCAAAAAGCATGTAGATATGAATACACGTTTTAGTAACAAAAATATATGATTACAGTCTCGCGGGGCTTCACTCTCGTGGGTTTTACTACAACAAAAACATAACCCTCCTCAAGTCCTAAAGCCTAAAACCTTCCTCAAATTTCAAGCTTCTTCTATAATTTTTTTTATCCAAATCCATCCAGTTCAATAAACAAACAAACAAACTTTTCCACTTTATAATATTAGTATACATATAGATAAGCTTTAATCCTACGCTAAAGTTATTACAGTAATAGAACAAGCTTGTCCCTAATGAGGACGCTATAAATTGCCCAGTGACGGCGTCTTATTCGCGAGGGATTACGTAGAGGAACTCTCTGAAGAAACCTAACTCGATTCATTATCGTACATATGTAAACAAAAATTCTATTATAATTGGCGAATACTCCAATTTAATCAGGTGTTATAATAAATTGGTCTTGTTTATTAGGATCAGGTTCTATTTCAAGAAGGTTGGTTTAAATTTAGTATTCACTATACAAAACATTTAACATAGTTCAACAAAATAATTTCCACTACACGAGAGAATTTATGCGAGTCATAAGCTATTCTTTAGTAACACAAAAACTAATCGGTTACAAATAAACATGACTATTATACATAATTCAATACATTACTGTTTATTTTAACTATATTTTTGTATATTAGTTTGTATGATTACTAACAACTTTTCAATTTGTTATGTTTACAATTCCTTTGGGAGATTTTATTAAATTACGTCGTCTCGCGGGGCTTTGCTCACGTATCACGATACAAACATAACCCTCATTTATTTGTACTTTCATACCAAACTTTATCCAAATCCACCAAGTACTTTCAAAGATTAGAGCGTTCAAACTGACTCACAGAATTGACCCCAAATTATCGGTTTCATATGTTTCTTGAATACCAGTAATAACAAACGTGTCACATCACTATGAGGGTCGATAACTTTCCACGTCACTTGCCAATAAAACGATAATTCTCTTCGTACTTCTTAATTTGAAAAATTCGGTCTCTGGTATCAATGTATTAAAATTTATAATAATTTCCACACATCCGTTTGTTATCATCCAAAGAAGCCGTGCACTCGGTATGTATATACCCTTTCAATTACACGTTGTATATAAAAGATAAGTTTCTAAAAAGAGTACCAAAGTAGAGCATCTGTATTAATATTATAAAGCACAAAATTTTGATTGTTTGTTTAAACACGCTAATCTTTGAAGGTGCTGGGATTTGGATAAAATTTGGTATTGAAATACCTTGAAGCATAAGGGGTTGTTGGCTACTTTTTATCCGATTACAAAGAAAGAGGGTTATGTTTTTTAGTGATAAAGTCCAAAGGGAGTGAAGCCCCCGCGACTGCTAAATTTTTCAAACGGTCGACAATAGTTTAACTTTGACAGTGCAACTAGTATTCACTAGCGTCACTTCGGAATTCAGTTTCGAGCACACATCATAAATTCCGTTTTGGTGGAAGTAATAGCGTTTCGTTCCGAACGCACTATATCAATGAGTGGACAGTTTCAAACGCGGTTTACGCTAACTGAGGACGGTAACTTTCAATATAAATGACTCAGAATTTTATCAAATGTGAAATATAAAGAGACTAAGTAACTAGTTAGAAGTCGGTTTAAGTACAAGTTATACTTACGCAGTTCAGCATCATCTTTGCATCACAGCAAACATTTTTAAGCTTTTGCATAGCTTTTATCGCGCGCTTTGGGCGCGGCAACCGAATTAAGAAATTCCGTAACGAAAATAAACCTAACACCCCCCACTCCGACCGGCACAGCGGTTCGGCGTTTCAGTTCGGCAGACTTCGGCACAGTGTTTGTGTGGGTGCGACTAGACGTATGCGTGTAGACTAGCTGCTAACTGCTCCACGCATAACTGAGTCCACGAGTGAGTTCGAGCCCACGACTAGTTGAACCTTAACGTGTATTTATTAATGAAGAAAGTGATGAAGAAAATACTGCAGAAATAAAATAAATAAATAATTATAATTGCATAAGTTGATAAAAATGCTATGCAATAGCTTTACCGCGGCAGTCCCCGAGTACCAAACTCATTTTTTTTTAATAGAACTAGCAATGTGGGTAGAATTAACATTACTAGCAATCTTGTTAACCCCTCCAACTAAGCTAAATATGCTTGTGTGGAAGGACACTGTGTGGAGTGGGATCACAGCAATAGTATAATGGGAGGGATTCGAACCTGCGACCTCTCGATCATCAGACCGACGCCTGAGCCATTCGGGTATTTCCGCTTTTAGTTTGGAAAGCATTATATAATAAACCTTAACATTAATTCTGTAGCATTATTTAACTCGATTCATTTTTATAGCTAACACTGACTTTCTTTCATTAAATATAATAAACATTTCACAAAGTGACACGCCTGCCTGGATGCAAACTCACGATCTGCAACTATAACGCCACCGCTGATCTATTTTGCACAAAGAATTTCATATGTGAACAATATACTTTTTCAGAAAATTCTATTTTCATAACACATTTCTACTCTCAGTCTAAGAGAAAACCTACAAAAGTAAAATATTCGGTAATCTAATGATGAAAGAGAAGAATATTCGAGCTGTCAAAACAAAACTGACAGTTGCGAGACAAACCAAATACAAACATTACAATGTAATCTGTCAACGTCGACTTTAACACAATCATGTCTGTGATGGTAAATTGTGAACTTAAGTTATTTTCAGGGTTCCGTAGCCTTATGGCCAAATACGGAACCCTCCTAGATTCTTCATCTATGTCTGTCTATCTGGCTGTCCGTATGTCACAGCCACTTTCAAAACAGAAAAGGGAAACTCAACTTTATTTTAGATACATGTACATAAGTCAAAAGTAAAAAGATTACTCCTAGACAAACTTGTTTTGTCTTCCTTGATCTTTGCTAGTAAGCAATGATCAAAATCATAGCACCATGTTTACCATCAGATGAGATTTTTTTTAAATTAACAATAGGTTCGCTTTTGACCACCATCTCACCTGATGGTAAGTGACGATCTGATCGAAGATGGAGCACGCTTATCTGAAAGCTAGTGGTCAAATGCGAACCTATCAGTCTAAAATATGACTAGACTCTCTATCTAGAGGTCTATAGATCTGATAGAAAAAGCAACTCGCTCCTTAACTACCTATCCCCCCTGCCCCACAAGGACGCTGACTTGGCGAGCAATAAATAGTTCGTAACGACGTCTTACCACCGGCCTCAGGAGACTGCGGGGACGCTCCAATATCCCACTCAAACATAGTACTCCAGTAATATGATACAGTGAGGCAATTATGGCATTAGTTCCGATATAATTGGGGTTTAGTGGTGCTGAGCATACCTTACCCGGAAAGAATTATAAAATACATACATACAAGTCAATCATAACTCTCCTTTTACGTTCCGCAGTCGGGTGAAAACAAAGTCTCCCGTAGCATCTGTTTGTCTTTTTGAGTTAACCTGAAGCATCAAAACGCTTTTGGGAATACTTTCATTGTGCGTACAACTAAGGAGTGAAATTCCCTGCCGGAGTCTGTGTTTCCTGATAGCCTGATTACCTGGGGGTCTAACTACTGAACAGATTTTTCGATACTGAATTTGGTTTTAGTGTATGATTTATTAAAGGTTTGTGTGAATTAGCAGATAAACCCGTTAGAATCCGAGACTATTTCACGGGAATTGGCCTGGTCCAGCACCAGCAGTAGCTAAGTGCTACATCTAAAAGATGCACAAGCATGTGGACCTAAACTGTACCGAGCTGTCTAAGTCAAAAGTACTTTTGTGAATGAATCATGAGCATTTTCTGATATCACCTCTTCCAAACAAATTAGTATAGCAACCGTATGAACAAGACGTGTAATTGCTTCCGTACTCATTAAAATTGATTTTATTCTAAGTCCATCTTTTCTTTTTCGCCATATACCCTTCAGTCGTACCAAGCGCTTCTCCTCCATATTTACTGTGCGCACAGCCAAGCTGTGGACTTCTCTACCGGCTTCTGTGTTCCCTGCCACTTATGACCCGACAGCGTTTAACAAGTGTAAACAGGCATCTTCTGTGCTCGATCGTTCCATCGTAGAGCTCATCTACAGCTTACCATCAGGTGAAATCGAGGTCAAGAGAGGGCTCATCAGTAACAAAAAATGAGGAAAAATGCAAAGAAGAGAGATTAAATCTTATACGTAACACGTTCGTTTTCGTTATACAAGTTACCAACTAGCTATTACGTCATTGCTATAAAAAAAGTCTTCTAAATACCGTATAAAATATTTCACTTCAGCATTCATATTACATTTCCACCGAATCACTTCACCTTTTAATCCCCTGCCTCGCTGAAAAACACATATCTTATTGAAAATCTCGATTCAATAACGCAGTACAATAAAATTTTACAACCCAGCACTCGTGCGATTGAATAAAAAGTCAAAAAAAGAATGATATGAGTGAAAATAGTAATATTGAAAGTACGACGAGGGTGACAAGTCGGTGAAGTGAATTACTTGCAGGCGAGCGAGCGCGGTGCTCAATTCTATCGCGCCTCATTAGCTCCGTCACATTCACTGCGTCGAGCGTGTGTGTGTGAGAGAGAGAGACTTCATTCAATTCAATATTTATAGTCATAGAAAGACAACAAAGATCCATATAAATTAAAATAAAATAACACAATCCATATAATTAACAAAAGTCAACAGAGTCCTTTGTGCCGGTATATAAACTATAGGACCTTCAACTATAGGACAAGTCTAGTTTGGCAGTTACAACATTCAGGACTTTGTGCGTACTGGAATAAGTCCCGCCAGGTTGTCATTTTTTAAATAAAAATATTTGGTATCTTGCATTACGTTGAACAGTCGGGTTACTTAGATTTTTTTTTTACTTTTTTGCTATATGTTCCTTTGTTTAAAATTACACTGCAATAATGCAATAATGGCCATTGACATTATTCACAGAAAGCACAAAATTTATCGATGTCACTATATCATGCAACCAGGCCCTGGTACACAAGCAACTGAAGGAGAAAAGCAGACTTTTAGACATAGAACAGGAGTAGTAATTTAAGGCTTTAACATTTAAAACGATTAATATTTTCTTGACTGTACTAACCGTGCGTTGAGTGTATTTTTTAAATTACTCGTGTTGGATTCGAATTCGATTGTTATGTTGATATTATAATTGGTATAATAATTGCGGGGTGTGCGTGGATGATTAATTGTCGCGACAAATAATGACTTTGTGTAGGCGCGGTGTAGCAATTATTTATTTATAGGCTTTTGTTGAATATTAAACTGTGGCATTACCTACCATATATTGAATATATCATGGCATAAGTATTCAACGTAATAATAGGCTAAATTGTAATGAATTGTTCTATTTTATGACCAAAATATCATGTACAAAAAGATAATTTGAATCAAGCGACAATGGCCTAATGGATAAGGTGTCGTACTTGTGAACGAGAGGTCACGGGTTCGAACCCCACCTATCATACTATTGCCGTGAACCCACTCCAGACACAAGCATATTTAACTTAGTTGGAGGGGTTAACAAGATTGCTAGTAATGTTAATTCTACACACATTGCTATTTCTATTTAAAAATAATTGCTACCAAAGTTGTTTAAGATATTATCTAGGTAATATTTTGTTTTAAAATAAAACCGTGTCTAAACCAAAATTAAGTCAATTTACATAATCTTAGAAGATTCAACACTCTCTAAATTGATCCTTAACCTTTCTGAAGCCGCTAATAAATAAAATCTTCAATTTTGGGAAAATATCTAAAAGTCCTCTTTTCGTCGTTAAACAAACATATTATTATCGCGGAGTGAAGGCGGAGGAAATAAAATGTTATGCTCAGAGATATAAGCCTCAAATATTCAGCGAGCTCTAAATTAGGCTTTCTGTGAAGTTGGGCTTTATTCATGCACTCGTTTCAGCGAACGTTTCCGTTTCAGGGTTTCGTCGGCGAATCGTAAACCCGAATTGTTTGTACGGTACCTATTCGTTGTATTTTCTTTTCTGGTCACCTGAGTGTGTGGGTTCATTATAATTATGAATCAGTTTAAGATTAGTCATTATTAGTCATTATATCAGTTGGTGTAGTACATATAAATAAAATTTAAGTCTGAAGATGATGATGAAAATTAAATCTGTCGATAATTTCAAAATAACTGTTTTTACTCAAGTGTTTATAGTTATTTATATGATACTAAAACACTTTCTTTTTTAATTATTATCCGCCAATTGGTCTTTCTATTTATCCAGGTATATCTCTGGAACGGCTGACCGATTTTAATGGGACTTACACTGGGAGATAAAAGAGCTTTTAAAACGACATGTAGGCTACTTTTTATATCGGATTACTGTTTTTGAGAGAACCCACGCGACCGAAGTCGCGGGCACAGCCAGTGGATTAATAAAACATTAACATAATATGCCGTAGCAGGCGTAGTAGAAGACGTAGTACATTGCGCTACGCCGTAGCAAGATTAGACGCATTAAATGCTACGAGCTTGTAATGCGTCGAGCGTAGCACACAAAGCGTAGGACAACTTACATACGTCACAAAAGGCCTTTTCTTGACCAATTTGAATTCTGCTTCCAAAGTTGCCGAATGTAGCTAAGTAACAGTATTTTACTTGGAACGACTGTTTAATTGACTATTTTCATTTTGATTAATCTTATAGTTATTTAATTCGATATTTATGCATTTTTAGTTTATAATAATAATAGACATTAATTCATTTGTTTTAAAATGTTTATAGATGTTGTCATTTTTAACCGACTTCAAAAAAAAGGAGGATGTTCTCAATTCGTCTTGAACTTTTATAGTACCTTGTGCAGTTGCTCTCGAAAAGCACCATTTGAGGAAGTGGAACTGATGATGAAGACCCCAGATGGCCACCGAAACTACTCAATAATAAGTATTTCGTGGATTGCGATTCCATTACTTGAATATAGATGTTAAGCACTTTATGCTCGTCACAATGCATATGGTGAAGTAGAGCTGATGGTGATGTACCAGGAGAACTCCTCAAAAATTAACGGCTCTGCACCGGGAAAAGTAACATTCTGTAAAAGGTGATAAGTAGTTGATATTTTGGCTTTGTAACTAGATAAATTACTAACCAACCCATTAAAAAGCGTGAAAAAAAAATGTTTAGCAAAAAATAAAACCGACTTCCATATAAAAATAACTTAAATTTCGGAAGGCGGTATTTTATGAAATACTTTTAATTTAATCGACTTTAATATCTATACCAGCAACGGTAGTATAATGTAAAGCTGTTTTAGTATTAAGAGCTAAATGTACCATATAATAAGAAATAAAGATATTCTCTTCTAAACTATCATTATTTTAGCTTCAACTCCTACAAACACACAATACCAAACAACCGATAACTTGACCACTTATAAAAGGTTTAAAAATGATGAAAGTTGTCGATACTTTCATTGAGACGTACGAGTTGCCATTACATCATTATAAGTTTCTGTGGAATGGGCTCTCAGCTGAAGGAGGGAACTTCGTTGGAGTACACCTTATACGTAAACTCCTCGATCCGTTTATGTAGAATATCCAGATTTTTTCTTTAATATCAAAGGCTGGAGAATTTTTCTTAGCTATATCTTTTAGGGCAGTATGGAGGGAACGACTGTCGCAACCGAAGGCCGGGCACGCCGCAATTGCGGCGGTAAGACCCCTCTTTGAGGAGTGGCTAGATCGGCGTCACGGCGTCCTGACCTACCGCATGACGCAGGTCCTCACCGGACACGGAAGTTTCGGGAGGTTCCTGTGTCTGATGGGAAAGGAGGAAACGCCTGGGTGTCACCACTGCGAGGGTCGCCCTGAGGACACAGTCGAGCACACGGTGCAGGACTGCCCCGCTTGGGCAGAGCACCGACGTGTCCTCACGGCGGCAATAGGCGGAGACCTCTCGCGCCCGGCATTGGTCGAGGCCATGCTGGGGGGCGAGAGGGAGTGGGAAGCGGTCGCCTCCTTCTGCGAAGCAGTCATGCTTCCGAAGGAGGAGGCGGGCCGCGAGAGGGAGAGGATGGCGTCCTCCCTCCAGCCCAGCCGCAGTGGTAGACGCCCACGGCGTCGGACGTCGGCCGACGATCTCCGGCCACCGTAGGCGCGGGCATGCGGACAGCGAGTAAAGGGCAACTCGCTGTCCGACCATGGACCATGCCCGGGTCGACGGCGCGTCGTGTTCCACGCGCGCCTCAAAGAGCGTCAGCAATATGACGAGGCCCCCCCGTAGAGGGCCGAAGCCTGCCGGGGTCGTGGGACTCATCCCGTTACCGTGACCCCGGTACGTAAAGGGTTATTGAAGGAACACCGTGGATTTTAGTCAGTAAAAGTCTGACAGTCCCTCCCACCCTGCCCGGGGTGGGAGGACTTATTTGATAATTTTACCACGCTAAAAAAAAAAAAAAGCTATTTCTTTTTTTATTCATGCTTTAAAAAAAGATTGGTAATGGTGATTTTTTTTAAATTACTGATGGGCCCACTCTTGACCTCGATCTCGCCTGATGGTAAGCGATAGATGAAATCTAAGATGGGACGAGCGAGCCCAGAAGATGCCTTTTACTCGTGCTTTAAAGGCTTTTATTTAAGTGCTTTATATCATACGTTTTAATTCGATTTTGGCTATTACTGTCCAAATAATCTACTTTTTGTTCTCCCTTTAGTTTGTTAATACATACAAGTATCAAAACCGATCGGTTTTCATAGCGAGACCAATAGTTAATACAACATTATTACTTTGTTTTGGTGAAACAAAAATGTACATAAATAGCTTCTGCCCGTGAGTTAACACACGTGAAAAGGGTTATTTTGCGAAAATAATAGATCTCCCCATGATCTAATCTATCTCTATACCAGGGGTACCCAACCGGTCGATCGCGGCTATAAGTCGAGTCGATTGTGGCAAGCCAAAAAATAATTTTTATTTTTATTTTAAAAAGTGAAATATAGACCTAATAATAATATTTATATGTAAGATAATAATATATATGGAACTGATTGAGCAACGTAATTGTTTTTCTGTTTAATAAAAACAATACATGAAAAACTATACTTTGTCATTTAAAATTTCAAGAAGTATGTAATTGGTGGATCCTACAGGGATTCGTCGGTAAAAAGTCGATCTTAGCTCTGATAAAGTTGGACCCCTGCTCTATACTAAGGGAAGTTACTTGTTGATAACGTATCTTAATATTGGTGATTTTTTTAATCGCTTCAGTAGTTATGAGTTAATTTATTAGGTATCATTATATTAGGTATTTATTAATCACCTGGCCATATCTATGAATCTCACATACATATATATGAACAGTTATTGCAAGCATTGATAAATATTACTGATACATAACAATTTAGAATAAAAAATAAAAATCTCATAGTATATCTTTATAGTGAGTGCGCGTCTCCTTGACAAGAATATTTCACTTATGGCTACTTTGCATGTCCAGGGGGCCCATTCTTTGCCCAAAGCATAAGTGTCGCCATTCAAAATGGGGTGCCGTCAGTTTTCGTGTCACTTTTCGAGATGAGAGTGATGTAGTATTAACGTAGGTACTTTGACGTCTAATAGGTTAGGTTACTTAATAATAGGTATATATATTAAACAAGCGAATTGCCCCAGGTTCGCACGGGTGCTGCGTACTAATAATACCTTCCTCTTTAATCACACTATCTATTGCTGAAAGCTGCATTAAAATCCGTTGTACAGTTTAAAAGATCTAAGTGTACAGAGACCGGGTGTGACTTTGTTTAATACAAGGTATAATAAAAATATAGTGTATTTTTGCAAATAGACAGGTTTTCCAACAGGACCTAGCGTTTCATATTCAACTGACTTTATTACAAGCAAACTTCATGCCAAGATAAATGGTTTCAGACAAAACGACAATTTAAACTTGTAAAGTGATATCACTCAGTCACGATGAAACTAGGATCCTAAATTGATCAGTCATAATAAATTAGGGCCCATAATTGTGACTTATATAATAACTTTCCTACCAACTATGTAATATTACACGATAAAGGATTGAATTATGTATAATAATATTATATGGCGGAAATATTGTTTGTTTGTTTAAACGTGTTATTCAAAAGTTCTGGGTGGATTTAGATAAAATTTGGTATGGTTGAAGCTTCTTCTTCTTTCTTTTTACCCGACTACACAAGAAGGAGGTTATGTTTTTTATCGTGATAAAATACACGAGAGTGAAGCCCCGCATCACTTGAATTGATTATTGTTCCAAAATCCTTACATTATTATTATCCTTTCTCCTACACGTATTATCAGGCGTGTAGGAGAAATCGAATCGAGATTTGAGGATACGTCCGAGAATATCAAACCTACATTAGATGGATTTCTAGAAAAATGAGACCACAGATGCTATAAAAGTAACTAGTTATGTAGAAACCACCAAATCATCGAAGAAATAACAACTCATTGCTGACGTAACAGGGTTAAGATCCTTTTTCCACGGTCCCTGGCAGAATGCCCAGAAAAGGCCTTGAAGAAAACCATTTAAGTAAATGTGTTGAATATCCTCGTACTCTCGTTACTAGTACCTCTGACCCTCCGACTCGCTGTAGGAAGTTGGTGATCTCAAGAGGGACGAGAATTTATGGAGCGATGGTGACCGTCCCACTGAATGCGGTTTTTAAATTACGGTTTAAAATCGAGGTCAGTAGCTTGGAGGTTTTAATAAAGTTGGTTGAGTTTATTTTCTTTTTTTGTTTGAACACTAGATATCATGTGACCGCGACTTTGTAGACGTGAGAGGATTTTACAGCGTAAATCACAATCTTGTGGGATTTCCGGAATAAAAAGTAGGCTATGCGCTATACTTGTCCTATATATAACCTCCTTTGTCTACCAGAGAAGTCACATTAAAATCGGTTCAGCAGTTCCAGAGATTAGCCTGGAGAAACAGACTCGAAGACAAACAGCCAAAGACAAAATAAAAAAAAGATTTGTGCTTCATTATCGTATATAAATCTCAATCAATCAATCAATGACTGCTTGAGATATCATAATAATTTTGTAATTACAGACTGATACTTCGATTTTATTTATAGGTGTGTATGAAGCATGTACTTATGTATAATTAAAAAAAATAATAGTTAGAGTTTGTAGGTAACTATCTAAGTGTCTATTAATTATACAACAATGAAAAATATCTGTATTTTCTTCGTCTCCTTTAAGTATAACAAATATGTGAAATCTTATAGTAGGTACCAGGGTGATTAAACATCATTTTTAGAAACGAAAAAAGAGGTTGTAACAACGATCAAAACTTCAACTAACGAACCCTATCGCCAATATTAAGTTTAACTGTTCTAAAAACATCCAAATTGACGCCCCGAGCGTCCTAAACATTCACCATTGTCTGAACATTCTTCTTAACTTTTCCAATTACCCGACTGTGCCTGTAAAAAGTACAGTTCGATTGTTTGCAATCACTTCTTTAGGCTGAATGGCAGGGTAATAAATTAAAATGTTCGCACCCCGAGGCCCAATCCCCGGCGGAGGGGACTCGCTTGAAGCCATGACTCAGCTAAGAATTATAAAAGAAAAATATTGTCGAAGTTTGGGATACTTTTTTATGCACTACTGGCTGTGCTCGTGACTTCGCTCGCTCTAGAGATGATATTAGAGGGAAAAGACGAAAAAAAAATCTTTGTGCTGCTACAGGACGCATAGGAAAGTGGGAAAAGAAATCATAACAGAGTTACAAGGGGTTAAAAATGGCCCGAATGGCTTCGAGAAAAGCATAGTACGACCGTGCTATTTTTTTTTTGCTCAACTTTATGGGGGCTTGTTTGCCCCAAGATACAATTACAATTTAAACTAGAGGGAAAATATGCGTCACACATACGCAAGAGGTCAGCTAAGCATAATGCTATGAGTGCCACCTTACGAGGCAATGACACAGCGCTGGTTTTCAGGGACGGAAGGCTCCAACGTGATTACTCAACTTACGTTTTCTCTGTGTAATTGTCGATCTCATAGGAATTCTGGTATAAAAAGCCTATAATATGTTGCCTTACAACCTACTCTATCTTTAAGTGGAAGTCTTATTAAAATCGTTTCAGCCATTTCAGAGATAAGCCCGAACAAACAGAAAAACAGACAAACTCACAGACAGATAGAAAAAATGTTGTTCATAGTTTCTTCATTTTTGAGTATCGTGTACGTAATTTTAAGTAGTTGAAAAACACAGTTATTTTAAATTACTATTATGTTATGTATGTTATATGCACAGATATGTGAGTAGGTGGGGCCTAATTGGCTCAACCGTATTCACTGTCGCGACAAAAAAAAAGTTTTTTTAGAAATTAGTTTCTAAAAAAGTGGTTGATACGAGTACATGCAAAATTCCGGGTTGTTTGCACACAAAATAATTCCTTCGAATATCGAATCGATTCTGTTTTAATATTGAAATAACTGCTGAAATGAATTGGCACCGTTAAATAATGTAAATCTCAGATTTACTGCAGAATATAATTATCTTTAGGTATGTACGTTAATATGACAAAAGAGGATTATGTCGTAATCGTCTTTTTCGGCTTCCCGATCTCAGATTATACGACTTTGTGCCTCCCAGACGTCGGAAATAATTTAAATATGAATGTTAGTCAAAGAAATAGATAGATAGATATACTCTTCATTGTACACCATAACAGAAAAGCTAGCTATAACCTGGGAATCTAAGTCAAGTCAAGTCGAAGTCAAGAGTGAATATGTTACTTCTAGGTAAGCGTGCTTCATCTTCGACCACATCATCGCTTAACATCAGGTGAGATGCTGGTCAAACGCAAGCCTACTAACATTAAAAAAAAGAAAACAAGTAAGGACTTAACAGCTAAAAAAGGGTCTTATCGCGAAACGCAAAAAATATATATAAAGATACTAGCTTTTGCCCGCGACTTCGTCCGCGTGGAATAGTTACTTTGGGCTAACGTTAAATTTAACCCCGATTTTGAAGCATTCTTCATTGGTGCGCCGCTCCTATTGGCCTTAGCGTAATGAATATAGCCTATAGCCTTTTTCTATAAATTTACTATTTAATTAAAAATATTTTTTCAATTCGAACCAGTAGTTCCTGAGATTATCGCGTTCAAACACACAAACAAACTCTTCAGCCTTATATTATTAGCATAGATAGCTGTTGCCCGCGACTTCGTCCACGATTCCGTCGTTTTTCGTAAAAAAAAGTAGCCTATGTCCTTCCTCACGGTTCAGTGATTTTGATGTAACACACAGATTAACTTTCGTAATTTATTAGGGAAATATAATATGTCAATCTATAATACTGTTGAAAAATATAAATATTTTAATAATAAAAATATTTTTTATATAATTTTAAGGAGAACATTTCCGTCATAAATGATTTCTGTGTAGCTTTAACCATTAAGGTTGCACACGCGACGGAAGCTTAAAAAATTGGCCAAGTGCGAGTCAGACTCGCACATGAAGGGTTCCGTAGGAACTATAATAATATAATATAATATGTATATTTATTTGACGAATAAAAAAAAACCTTAAAAATTTCTTAAAACTAGCTTATTTACATTTTTACAACTACGCTAGATAACTTTGTTTTTGATAGTGTTTGTATGAATTACAAAGTTATATTTGCGGTTTTAGAAAATATGCTGTATCTCAAAAACTGCTGACCCGATTTCGTTCAAACTAATTTTGGTTGAAAGTTTACATTAAGATCTACAGACATATATCTTTTTTAGATTTTTCACTCCATTATTATAGAAGTTAGAGGGGGGGGACACACATTTTACCACTTTGGAAGCTTATATCTTTTAAACGATTGACTTTATTAAAAAGTGGCTTTAGAAACCCTTATATCATTTTTAAAGACCTGTCTATAGATACCACACACGCATAGGTTTCATGAAAAAAAAATTTTTTCATTTCTAGTTCCATGTATGGGGACCCCCCTTTATTTTAGATATTTTTACATTTTTTTCTTAAAATCGGAAAGCAGTTCACAGAATACATCTACCTATTAAGTTTCACATGTATAGTTTTAATAGTTTCGGAATAAAATGGCTGTGACATACGGACGGACGGACAGACAGACAGACGGACAGACATATCGAAACTATAAGGGTTCCGTTTTTAGCCATTTGGCTACGGAACCCTAAAAATGGAGTAACTTCTCCCGTTTTCCCAACATTTCCCTTCACTGCTCTGCTCCTATTGATTGTAGCGTTATGGAAAGTATACTATAACCTGCTCAGGAGTATGAATATTAATTGTACCAAGTTTCGTTAAAATCCGTCGAGTAGTTTTTGTTTCTATAACGGTTATACAGACAGACAGACAGACAGACAAAAATTTTACTGATTGCATTTTTGGTATCAGTATCGATCCCTAATCACCCCCTGATAGTTATTTTGTAAATATATTTCATGTACAGAATTGACCTCTCTACAGATTTATTATAAGTATAGATTCAAAGACATAATTAGTGAGGTCTCAAGTGGGGAATATATCATAGTCTCTGGGGTAAGGATTGATTAATTTACGTTAGTGAGTGATGTAAGTAGGTATCGAGTTAAATGTGAACATTGGGTATAAATCTTTACTCTTTTATCTGTATAATTTTTAACCGAATTCAAAAAAGGGAGGAGGTTCTCAGTTCTACTTGAATTTTTTATTTTTGTAAGTCATAACTCGAAGACAGTTGGACCGATTTGGAAAATTCATTTTTCGTTTGAAAGGGTATACTTTCTAGATGGTTCCATTGATATGAAATGATCTGATGATGGGATCCTGGAGTAATCGAAGGAACTCTTCAAATATTATAGGCATACCTATAGCGTTTTGGGTATTTCTTATAGTACCTTGTGCAGTTGCTCTCAAAAAGCACCATTTCGGGAAGTGGAACTGATTATGAAGACCACAGATGGCCACCTAAAGTACTCAATAATAAGTATTTCGTGGATTGCGATTCGATTACTTGAATAGGGATGTTAAGCAATTTATGCTCGTCACGGTGCATATGGTGAAGTATCAGTAGAACTCCTCAAAAATGAATGATGTCGATATGTTAAGATGCTTACCCATCCACCGTCCGACCTCGGCAACCGTTGCTTAACCTTGAAGATAGCCCCGAGCGGGAGTTATGATTTAGCCACAAATTCCTCCTTTATGATGACTGCTGTATAAATATGTACATAATTATGATAAAGTATTACTTGTACAATCATTTTTGCTAAAATGTCATCACGTAATTTTAATTACCTACTAGAGGTCGCCAAGAGATGGACATTGGACCATAATTCATTGAAATTTGAAGCGTCAATAGCCTAATAGATAAGGTGTTGGACTTGTGATTGAGAAGTCGCGGGTTCGAAACCCACCCGTAACACTATTGCCGTGAACCCACTCCAGACACAAGCACATTTAGCTTAGTTGGAGGGGTTAATAAGTTTGCTAGTAATGTGAATTCTAGCCACATGGATAGTAATCTTAAAAAAAAATTAAACGTAAACGTTAATGTGATAATTTTAGCCTTCTGAACGCCTTCTCCTTATAAACTTTAGCTGTGGCTTTCTTAAATATATTAGCCATTCTCATTAATTATACAAGTATTAATTATATTAGTCACCCAGCACAACATCTGCTACCAAAAAGGTAATTTGCTACTTTGGCCATATTGCACGCAGGGAACCAGACAACCTTGAAAAGCTAGAACAGAAAACGATCTCGGGGCCGCTCTCATCCATCCGATGGACTCACCAGATCACGACACTCACGGCCTTCCAGTAACATCAGCGTTGAAGAAAACTGAAGACAGGAGTGGACGGAGAAGATTTTCGACCGAGGCTACTAAGAGAGACGCTTTAAGACGGACACGACCTTCAGTAATGAAAAACGCGACAGAAAATTAATAATATAGATGACTAGATAACTACCTACTTGCATTTTGTTTCAGCTAACCAATTACGTTATTTACTCCGTGTTCAATATAATAATGCATTGAGAAAAGACCGGACGGCATGTCTTTATTTCCTTGGAAGATGGGTGGGGCTTTAGTGTGAGACGCAACTTGTGTCGATACTCTTGCGCCATCCCATCTTCCTAGCTCCTCTTGCTGTGCTGGCCCTGCCGTTGCAGCCGCTGAGAACCTCAAGCGGCGGAAATATAATAATCTTCGGATTTCGATTCGGGATCGTGGGGTCCGAGTGCTCACAAATTATTTAAAGAACTATCCAGGCGCCTATTTGACACTTCACGTGACCCAAAGGCAGGCCTTACCTACCTTACCTATTACCTTGGACAGCGGTTAAGCATTGCCATACAGCGTCGCAATGCAGCCAGTCTTTTGAGCACATTACCAGTGGACAGCGATGCGCACGAATTTCTGGACGCCATATTTTAGTTTATTTTCAGATGTACATATATATGTAGTTTAGGATTTTTATTTAAGTGTATATTCCATTATTGATTAAATAAATTATACATAATGCATTTAGGGTGCTAGTGGGGCTGCCTCGTTTGTGTAGTGCATCTGGAATGTTCGCAGATGCCCATGTAGATTGCTTCTACGCAACAACGAGAAAGAGATGTGCTTGTCTGATGTGCAGGGTGCGGGCCAGCTCTAACAGCATCCTGAACGTGATAGCGGGGAGACTGGACTGATGAAGCAGTGGTGACCCATTCTATCGAATAGTTATGTATTTTGTATATCTATTACGTGTAAGCAAATGTAACTTTTTTTTTTTTTTTTTAGCGTGGTAAAATTATCAAATAAGTCCTCCCACCCCGGGCAGGGTGGGAGGGACTGTCAGACTTTTACTGACTAAAATCCACGGTGTTCCTTCAATAACCCTTTACGTACCGGGGTCACGGTAACGGGATGAGTCCCACGACCCCGGCAGGCTTCGGCCCTCTACGGGGGGCCTCGTCATATTTTTTTTTTTTTTTGAGCAAATGTAACTAAAAAATATTTTTAGTATATTCTTCTAACCATTTTTTGTCAAAGTTACTTTAATAAATAAACATTATATTCTATTATAAAACACTGTGTTTATACTGACAGAAAAAAACGGCTATTCTTGTAAAAATAACACTGTATACAATGCAGCTACTCATAAACCTTTACTTTCTACAACAAAGCCCTCTCCCCTCTTATAGGACACAAACCTCCTTACACCTCTAAGGGATAAGGGCACACTTCCTGCGCTGCGGTCGAATTTAAAAGGCAAATTCTTCGATAGAACCCTAAGATAATGAGAATTTATGTTCAAACTGGATAGGGATCAAAGTTGCACGGCGAACGGAATTAATTGCTTATTCAAGATTCAGATAAGGAGGGTCACGGGATTAGGGATTGAAAAAGAAACCTTCTAAATATTTGGGTAAGGAAGAGTTTTGAAAGTTGGTAAAAGTTTTTCCCTAATATGGAAAGAGGTTTCATAATGGAAGACCGCGACCTCATGATTGAGTACAAACAACGTTTTGTGTAGGAAAGAGGAACTACAAAAGTGTGTAAATTTCCATTTTTCTATCAAGTCTAAGTTTTTTTTTTTGTTAGATGCCTGAAAATCCGTCACTGGTCTTGACAAAGGTTCGTGGACAAAGGAGCTACCCAGTTACTGGGTTGTGGAGGTCAGCAGTCGCTTCATGTAGAACACTAGTACTTAGTTACAACAAGTTAGACTGGTAACCAACTCCAATATAGTTGAAAAATTGGCCAAGTGCGAGTCAGACTCGCCCATGAAGGGTTACGTAGTAACTGTAATAATACAATACCTAACTACTAATACTAACTTTGTTTTTGATAGTGTTTGTATGAATTACAAAGTTATATTTGCGGTTTTAGAAAATATGCTGTATCTCAAAAACTGCTGAACCGATCTCGTTCAAACCAATTTTGTTTTACCACTTTGGAAGCTTATATCTTTTAAACGATTGACTTTATGTAAAAGCGGTTTCAGAAAGCCCCATGTCATTTTTAAAGAACTGTCTATAAATACCACACACGCATAGGTTTCATGAAAAACAATATTTTCAGTTTTAGTTCCATGTCTGTGGAGCCTCCCTTTATTTTAAATACTTTTTTTTTGTTTTTTTTTTCTTAAAATTGGAAAGCGGTTCACAGAATAAATCTACCCAACAAGTTTCACATGTATAGTCTTAATAGTTTCGGAATAAAATGGCTGTGATATGCGGATGGATAGACGGACGGACAGACAAACAAACAGACGGACAGACATGACGAAACTATAAGGGTTCCGTTTTTTGCCATTCGGCTACGAAACTCTAAAAAGGGTCAGTTAGATGATGATTTTCATGTTGATTTCTGAGAGTAGAAAATGCCATATTCAATAATACATTAGAGCCAGTTTAGTCTTTTTTTATTATATTTATCCTCCAAATACAAAACATCTTATACTTCGACGGAATTAACACTAGATATATTTGTCTGAAGTATTAGTTGGGCGCGTCTCATATCATATAAAGTTACTTGATATATTTTCATTTCAATAACGTTCACAAGATATAATAGCCGACCAGCAAGCCGAAGCCACGGTGGTGAGCGTGAAACACATGCGACGATAAGCTCGCATGGGACTCCGGAGCCCTGCAATGCCAGAGCCGTGACAGAAACTATGCCTGCTGCTTATTGCATGCATGCTTGCATGCTTGTTTGCATGCTTGCTTGAAAGCTGCATGCAGCATGTATGGTGTATGCTTGTTTGCATGCCTGCTGCATGCATGGTGTATGCTTGTTCATAAATAAATAGCGACGTTGCCATCCTTCAAGTACGCGTGTACAGTTTTTCTTTTAGGTATCAATTTAAGATTTTTATTGAATATTTTAATATTAAAAAAAAATAAATAAAAGCATTTTGTTTTCGAATGATAATATTTGTTTGAGCATGTATGGATGCTATACTATTGCGGGTTAACGGGAACGCCCTCTGTTAGTTAACATACTGTATATATCAATGTCGTACGCACAATGAAAGTATTCCCAAATCGTTTGGTGTGCATGGGTGGGATGTCCACCATATAACAATAGTGGATCACCGTTCGTCTTGTAGTCCAATGATGGAACGTACTTTTCACAAAGTAAAGCCTGATTCCAATCTGTATACTAAACATCTACGTCATAGCCCACGAGGACCCGATCCACTTACTTACGAAGCCCCCAGCAGGCATTTTCATTTGAATAAAGTGTTCATTTGTTTTAGTAAATTATTCTGATGACACCAACAAAGGAGGCCTCAGATGGTTCTGTCGACTCCCAGACTAATCTCGTTTAAAAGAATATTTACCTTATAATGGATATCTCAAGGAGATTGTGGGGAGATAATAACAGCTGATAGGGTCAATCTTCAGGGTCACAGGAATGTTATTACGAAATACCGCGGCCCTGGAGAGCACATGTAACTGGAGGAGCAGCTACTGGGTTTTGGACTGGAAAACGTCCCCAAAATATAATGTCGTTGGGAGAAGTCGAAGCAGATGATGACAACGACTTAATTAATGGACTTCTGCTATTGTTAGATTTAAGTAAGTACCCATATAAGGTAAAGCGATGCGGTCGATAACAAGGCCGATTCGGGCCCTCCGCGAATCGGTGCATAGAAAGCCCTGGACCCTGGCAATGCGAGTCGCAGTCAACCGAAATTTTCTTCCCAAGTTTACTCGCTACAATTTGTATTACCTAAGATATGTAAAGACTATAAATGAAGCCATTTCAATTAAATACAGTCCACTCACTGCAGACTTATTAATCAAAAGATCTTTCCACAAATCTGCGGTGTACTCGGTGTACACTCAACATTGACGTAATCACCACCATTTTCCGTTAAGAATTTTACCATTTAACGTAAGTAAAAAAATGGCAGACATCTCCAACGACTTCCCAATTATTTCCAGTACATTTGACAAGAGAGCGCACTGTGCGACGTGTTCCCTCGCCCTGGGAAATCTAAGATCGGAGTCGCGACGAATTTAATCAAAAAGAACCAAACCTTTCTTCTTCTACATTGGACATTTAATTTTTATTTTTGCTCTTTAACGAAAAGGGGAAAAGTTCCTTTTGGTAGTAGGAAGTTGGATAGCTAACCTTTAAGTATTGTTTGAGCCGCTGTAATGACAGCCAAAGACGTTCAAATGACAATCTGGAAGTCTGGCCAAAGTTTTATCGTGCTTTCCAAGGCACGGATCTCGATATGAAAATACGGTCACATGTATCGGCCTCAGCAAACTGCTTAAAGATGGACCCTAACTGCGAGTATTCTCTAGCCGCAAGCTCCTTGAGAAAACCATTATAAGATAAAACTCGATATGTTACGATGGTCACCCTTTCATGGACTGAACTCGCTAAGTGTTACTTAACATTCAAGATTAACTCGTGTCAATACCATTATTTAGCTACAAAATCCTCTTTAATATTTTTTTCTTCTGAATAGGCTCGCGTTTGACCGCCATCTCACCTGATGGTACGTGATTATCTGGTCGAAGATGGAGCACGCTTGTATAGAAGTAACCTATTCACTCTTGACTTAAAGGCTCCCAGGTTATAGCGATCAGAAAACACAGACTTCGGCAGGGAATTCCGCTCCTTAGCCATACGCACAATGAAAGTATTCCCAAAACGTTTTGTGCGTATGGGTGGAATATCCACCATGTAAGGATGGCGCATCGCCGTTTGTCTTGTAGTCCGATGATGGAACGGGCTTGGCGGTATTAGATTGTGTATTTTCATCGCACACTCCCCGAAATGTAACCGATAGAAAACCGATAGACTTGCAACTCGTCGTCGATGTTCAAGGCTCTGGAGCTTTGATTCGACCAGTAAATTGTTGCCAATGAGCCTCTTGGCCCGTTTCCCGATAGATCGATTATAATGTATTAGAGAATTTAAAAAATCATCTACCATACTTTTGTTATATAATAGTTATGTACGTAGTCAATTAGAATACTGCTGCACTGTATGGAATCTTTCATACCAAGTTCACATAACCCGGATAGAGAGGGTTCAGAAGAGACTGGTTCGTCATTTAGCTTTCCGATTCAAACTTCGGAATTGTCGATCATATGCTGATAGAATGACCCATTTTAAACTGATTACTCTGGAATCTCATCGCACTGTCTCTGATCTTATATTCTTGTACAAGTTACTAAACAATGGGATCAACAGTCCTGATCTTCTTAGCAGAATTCATATAAACGTTCCTATCAGAATCCCACGCCAACCCCACCCATTATTTAAACTCCCGCGATACCGCACAAATCTGGGTAAGCATTCACCCATTGCAAGAGTGACAGGTCTGTACAATACTATAGCTTGCTCCTCGGTAGACGTAGACATTTTTTCAAATACATTAGTAAAGTATAAATCCTCTATCCTTTCGCAATTGAAAGATATGTGTTGATATATCAGATATATTATATTATGTAATAGGTATACTCACTAATGCTAACCACATTATAGTCTTAAATTATCTTAATTTTTATTGTTTATTGTTATTTTTTTCTTCGCTGTTCGCTATAAAGTAGCACACTGTTTATCCTGTTAATAATAGTATTATATAATTTTAATTTTTTTTTAAGAAAGTATGATAAGGGACTTTTTTTCGTGTATTTAATGATTTTACATATATTTAATTTTTTTTTTCTTGTAATGTATATACTCACGCATGATGTGTTCCCCTATAATTGGAGAAACACAAGGTAATATAGTTTTACAAGATATTTTAGCATGTAAGTGTATTCTTTTTTGGGAAACCTAAATAAATAAATAAATAAATGTACTCACGTAAAGTCGAGATAATAACATATAACATAATACAAACATTTACCAATCTCAATTTCGTAGCCAAACAAGTAACAAAATCACTTGGATGCCTTCGAATGCACAAACTGAATGAACGTCCCATCGCTACCCATGTTACACAAGACTACATCGAACAAAGTTAGACAACATGTTCTACATCGAGTGAATTGCGAGCTTCAAATAAGCTTTTAATGTACAATTTGACAGGCAATGCACGTGGAATATATTAACTAAACAAACCAGTTTATTTTCGGCTCATTATTTTAAAACTCTTGAAGACTTTGCTTTTGTGTGCTCTACCACATATAATTCGTCAGCCTTTACAACAAGAGTGAACAGGCATCTTCTGGGTACGCTCATTCTATCGTAAACCTAATCTATCGCTTACCATCAGTCGTGATTGAAATCAAAAGCGGGCTCATTCGAAGAAATACTTCTAGATTTCTGTTAGTTGCAATAAAAAATGATGGAACCCTATTTACGTTCCAATAAAAAAATTAAATCAAATAAAGTTTCAATTTAATTCGTTACCAAAAACTCGCTCGCACAAAATTAATACAGAAAAACACAATGTTCACACGCGAAAACAAATTGTTGTTTAAAATAATAAAAATTAAATCAGATGCAGATTGTTTCAAACGAAAAACTAGTTTATTAATAAAAACGTGACGTGAAAAAAATAACTAAACATTCATGAATATATTCAGACTTCCGTAGACCTCAGTTAACAACAAAATAAAACTGTTTACGAAATAGTGACACGGGAGCCTCACAGTGGGCGCCTCACAGTGTGCGCGCTCACACCCACCCTAGACAACACTCTTAATTTTGGGGTAATTATTTTACAAATGATAAACAAACACATTTATAAATTAGATTCAATTTTATTTAATCTTTGATCCAACAATTGTTTACACTTATATTTTACATGAAGACACAATGACATAGGTATCTTTACGCTAGCATGTAGTAAATTATAGTTACAATAAAAATATACAAGAAAACTTATGACTAAATATGTGCCAATAATATGCTAAAAGCATTTTTGCTGAGTACAGTTACAAGTTTATTTACTAAAAGGGACTATTATTTAGCGGCCACTTTGAAACTTTACTACAATAACTTAAGCAGATTGTATAAAATCTAAGCACCCTGTAATACTATAAACATAACCTTATTCATTTCACAAGCGACTCGAGAAAATATTCATGAAAAATTTCATTTAGTTGAATTTTCATCAAGGCAGTTTGGTGGGCAACGGACCATCATCAGATGCCGATTAACATACAAATAGGAGGCGAGACACCCTCAACATTGCGATTAGTCCGATTTATTCCAGAGGCGTGCACAGAGTGGCAATTACCAGCGAATTTAAACAAAAACAGATTGTGAGAAAAAAAAATTGTTGACCAGGCACTGGTAAACAAGCGTCACAGCCTATGTCTTCTACAGATTGCGCTTCAAAGAGTGCGCAGGAGCTCCACGACCTGATCCACCCATCTCTCTTCCTCCACCAGTCTTCCAGACGTACTGCAGGGTACCGTCCACACTTGGTTTGTAAACCGTATTGTTGTCTTAAGCGTTTCTCCTCAACATTTATTGTGCTAACAGCTAAGGTGTGGAACTCTGCGGGTTTCTGTGTTCCCTTCCACATATGGCCGGTCAGCCTTTAAAATAAGAGTGAACAGGCATCTTTTGAACTCACTCTTTACATTGTAGACCTCATCTATCACTTACCATCAGGTGTGATCGAGGTCAAGAGCAGGCCCATCCATAGTAATAATAAAAAAACCTAATTTAAAATTGCGTGATAGTAAAACTGAAGCAAGTTTATTTCACTTTTACTCAAATTAATATAAGCGTTGATTGATGGAATTAAATGTCTAGCGGAAAATCTGACGCATATTTAATTAAATGATTCATTAAGCTGACTCGCCTCGCTGACAGACACGCCACTGGATTTATTAACATGCACCAACGTTGCTCGTGATACAACAATTCTCCTTTGCAATACCACTTCGACCTGGATATTGGAACAAGGAACAAACACCAACGATATTTTGACAAATATTTGCCGATATACGGAATCTGAACTCTCCATACGAGGTCGTGTTTCCATACAGAGATGTCAGCAAACCGATTTTGGTAGTCAAAACATGGCTTCCGCTTTGTTGAGCATCTAGTTCACAATACGGACGTCGATTACGACTGCTGGACCACGAAAAATTGAGTTCGGATTTTTGTGAACAAAATGTTTCTGTTGTTGTCTATATCTAATTAATACCTAATTAATATAATTAATACCTAAATTATATTATTAATCTTTGTACCCCTTGTTACAGAAATAACGCAGACAGAGGAGTATGAAATAAAATAAGGTTAAAGATTATATGCAAAATGCTGTAGATATTTTTATAATAATGTTCAAACTTAAAATATTGATGAATTACCGGAGATTTTCGACAACCGGGCGACTTATTATTATAAAAAAGTTAAGTTTATGAGTTCGTAGGAAGTAATTCCTGGATCTAGTGGACCAATTTCGAAAGCTTTTTCACCAATATAGAAAGTTACATTATTCCTGAGTGATACAAGATTATTCGCGGAAAAAGCTTTTAACGAGGATAAATTCGCGGGCTCAAGTTAGCTTTCTTATACTTTTCTGATTATAAGTTTAGTTGAGAGAAAAACATATTTTTATTTTATGTCGCGTTTGACCACGATCTCACCTGATAGTAAGTAATGATTTGGTCGAAGATGGAGCACGCCGGATTTGGACGAAAGAGGTAGAGTTTCAGTAACTTTAAAGTTCCTACGTTAATATTTCATGTAGGGTAAACTTAGTAGCTATTATATTGGGCATGTATCTACTCTTACGTATTTATTTGTACACATTACAACCAAATTTGAAGCGTCAATAGCCTAATGGCTAAGGTGTCGGCCTTGTAATTGAGAGGTGGCGAGTTCGAACCCACCCAGACCACTATACTTGCCGTAAACCCATTCCAGACACAAGCATATTTAGCTTAGTTGGAGGGATTAAGAAGAATGCTAGTTCTCTTCAAAAATGTTCGTTATTGAAAATAATTCTTATGCTTAATATATTACTTTTGTTAATAGCTAAATTACACGGTCCATTGAATATCTCTTAATCCATAACAAGTTAAAACATAGATGATGTTTGATCAGCATAATGCTAAGCCTCATAGCGGTCGGTAGTCTGTTTAAGTATTAACCTGTTAGTACACAGAGGGCGTTGTGTATACACTTCACAGATTAATTTTTTGTTCAGACGATGGTAATATAGCCCACTGTGCACGGTTACTTATTAAGTAACCGTACCTTATTAAGTAGGTATGACACAAAGTTGTGCTAGTTTTTTATATATTTTGACCTTGTACCATTTTTGCAAAGAAAAAGGAGATATGAGTGCCTCAATTTTACATGACTAGGTAATGAGAAGCAAGCACGTAATATATTTACAACAATGAAAATAGCATTGTCAAATACACGAGGCAAGAGATACAAGCTAAGAAGCTCGATATTGTTATGATAAGTTTCAAAAACTTGTCGAAGGTAATCCGGGAGTAGTTTAGAGTCAGGCGTTACTTTGCAGAAATCCATACAAAACTAACTCTTTCAAAAATTTCTAGTGTTAATTCCGCCAAGACCAAGAACAAGATGCAATTTTGCATGCAGTATGCAGCGTCGCCCTCCTGCTCGCAAATAATTTAAAATTAAAATAAGTATATCTCTTGGGTTATCGACAGCATTGAGGACGATTTTTATGCTTTATTTTAGTGTATCTAAATAGAAAAGTAAGTAAGTATTAATATAATCCTCGTGGTCATTGAAAATTTAGGCTTTTAGGTGTTTTAACAACGAATTTACAGTGGGTCAAAAATGGCCCAAATGGCTTCGAGAAAAGGATGATATGGCCGTACATTATCCATTTTTGCTCGACTCTTCCGAGCCCCCAAATTATATTGTCAAAAAATTCTATAAATTAACAACACAAAACATAAAAGAAATACATGATGATGAAGCTGAATTAATTATTTGGGAATCGTAACAAACTAACAAGCAATCGGTCACTAAGCCGAAGCATGTAAGCTTATATTTATTGTTAATCGAACTTGATACATCATATCGTACAGCCAAATGCTCAATTAGTTTGCACCTGGCGTCACGCTTATGATATAGATTTATAGATTGGATTGTATGCTTGCGCGGATAACAATCAATTAGCAGCTCTCTGTCTTAATTAGCGGCGAATCAAATGAAGCGTGCTGCTGAGTTGGCATTGAAAATGGTCTGTTGCGTTATAGTCATTGGATCACTAGTGCGGGTGAGGGCGTAGAACTCAGTCATTGTGCAGAACCCTTTATTTATTTTAGGGAAAAACACATAGTATAGGCTTACATACAAAAATATGGTAAATATGCTACCCACAACGTTTTCCACGGATTACTATATAAAAACTAGAGCGACATATAATACGGTATGAGGTACTTTATAAACTAAAAGAAAAGCAACAGTTAATAAAGTGTGATGCAGGATATGTAAAATATAAATGACTTTATAAACTGGGCCGACGAAATTACACGTTAATCACAAAGTCAACTGCCGATCCTTAATTATTGCACGAATTTGTTTCCTGAATATATTTTTGCTGAGGAAAAATATGTCGACTGTCCCAAACTCATTATTATTCGGTGAGAGAATCATCAACTGCGCGGTAGCAAGAGCACGATAATAAAACAACAAAAAACATTATGTACGGTTCTTCAAGAAGGAATAAGTTACTTCTAAGTAAGCGTGCTCCATCTTCGACCACATCATCGCTTACCATCAGGTGAGATGGTGGTCAAACGTGAGCCTAGCTATAGCCTGGCTGTCTTTCTGTTCGCCCGGTCTAATCTGTGACACGGCTGACCGACTTTCACTGGATAATACAGGAGGTTTTAGGGCAACATATCGGCCATTTTTTATCCCGAATTTCCCATATATTCGGATTTATAAGATAAGCCTAAAATGTAACCTAGTTACTGGGTTGTGCGGGTCAGGAGGCATCCGATTTTAGTGACCCAAACAAAGCCGGCAAAAGGCTAATTAAACAAATAAGTAGGTTTAAATTACTAACTTATAAATTATTATTTTTGGCTTTACTAATCTCTCCTAATGTATTTAAATTAAACACTTGAGTGTGAAATGATTGACGCCTCCATAAAATGGAGCCCTTTTGAAAGTAAGAGGAAATTTTAGATTAGTATAAAAAGATCATTAATTTAATTTATTAATGCCTGACCTAAATACAAGCTGTTGTATTTATCTATACATATAAATAAAAGTGTCTGTCTGTGTATGTATGTCTTCTTCAGTGCTTATAATTATTTACAAGATCAGTACCAAAACAAAAGCATATTTTTTTAATGTTTTGTATGTCTGTCTATTTTTCTCTTTGTCCGGGCCAATCTCTAGAACGGCTTACTCGGTATTAATTATACTTTCACCGAAAGATAGAGGAGGTATTCTGGTAAAGTATAGGCTTAATACTTTTTATGCCGGTATTCTCTCGGGATTGGAATTGACGCAGAAAAACGATGTATATGGCAATATCGACTTCATGCGAAGGAAGTCACGGCCATAATTAGTCTAGTTAAAGAAATTTTATGAACCATGTTGAAATTTTATTTATAATGATGTTTATTTTGCACATAGGTTATAAATAACACTTTTACAAGCCATTTTTTTCCGTAAATGTAAACTAGATGAGGCCAGTGTTTCCTAACTGACTACTCCAAGAAGAAACACTGAAACAAACTTTATGTCTGTGGCGCCCTTTAGAGGACAGAATCACACAAATTTGAGCAGGCCCGCCCAAGCAGTGCAAGTATTTGTCAAATATCGCGTAGCTCAACTTAGAACCTTAAGGAGCTGGAACGATTTGACGAACAATACCAAAGTTAGACATTTGGGTCGACCGTATAAAGCACTCAAACTGCCAGAAAGTGCGGTAATCTATTCATAATATTCGTTGTTATCCCACATTGCTCTCACATTCACAATATGGCTTTTGCTTTTACAGAAAATATATTAATTGAAAAAAGAAAATAGTATTGTCATCTTGTACAAACAAAATTAAAAATGATAAAGTAAAAACAAATAAAAAGTTGTATTTATATTAATAACATGTTCTAAGCCACAACTTTTGAAACTTCAGCCATAAAACTTCCTTTTTAAAAATCACATAAACTTTAAAGCCGGTCCATAAATGAAAGCCGCGGCGATGTAAGCTCATTCCTCCGTACAATGTTACTTAAAGATAAACGACCAATTCGCTGGCACTAAAATACATTGCAGCATTTCTTCGCAGGAACTTTACGTGTCCTGATTTACAGCGTGACTTCTATCTTGTATTTTCTATTTACGTGAAAGTCCGTAAGTGTACGAGTATTATAATGAATCGGACATGCATCGCATATAACGTCTGTCATTGTAAAGTTAAGAGAATAAAATGTTGGGAAATAAAATAGAAGCAATAAAATACAACTAAAATACAAATGGCCATGTTTTGTAGAAAAGTTTAAATTGTCGTCGCGAAAGGTTTAACGATTATTACTGTAGCGACACTCTTGGGTCCAAACTGGGAATGTCACAACTTTGATTACAAACGATAAATTACTAGGATAAACAGAGATTAATTACAAAACGGCGACAAGGTAAATTACTTCGACTGACAAAAAATACCGGAAAATATTGTAAAATAGAATACGAAAACTCCACATACTACATACAATGGACGATTTTATAACAAAAATATCTCGTGAATATACTAACGACGCACATAAAAGTACTAGAATATAACTTCGCACAACATTTTATGTTTCTTTTTACATATTTTTCATATTAAACGTAAAAAGTGCGCATTTCAAGTGGTTTTATGCTGCCATCTTTATTTTTCAGCGTTTTCCGTACTCCAACCAAGCCTCGTTATCACACGCCAACATACTAAAGTGAGGAATAAACGTTAATTTATTTTAATGGCCGTTTTTAATACTCGAATATTGCATACAAAGATCTACCTACGTATTGTTTACCTCCTCTAAGAAGCACAATGCTGTGTTTTTAAAACACACGAGTATTTTAGTAATTTTTTGTTTTGGGATTGCGGACCGCAAAATATACCTACAACACTCAATGTTCATGAAAATTGCGTGGTGTACAATTCGCGGTTAATATTCACTATTGAAGAATATAGTGCAAAATTTTGTCTTCTTTTTTTTTTTCAATAACCTATTTAATTCTAGACTCTTACAGGAAAGTCTCTCTAAAGCCCTGAGTAAGTTTCCAGCATTTTAACCTTTTATAAAATATATTCGTAACTTTTACCACCAAATATGATCAATTAAACACTAAAAAACCTGACCATACTTCAGCATAAATTTCTCCTTTAATAAATTCTAAAACGGCCGACTTTTTTGCTGACTCTTCAACCGCAAAATTGGCTTATTTTTTGCCGACCCTATCAATGGCGGTGAGCCAAATTGGCTTAGTTTAAGCACGTTTGGACTAGAGCACACTCAAATTGAAAATAAGTCTGTGAAAGACGTTTTCAAGATCGAGTTAGAGGTTCTATTAAGTTCAAACTCCACCTTACGTCGGTAGACATAATATGTTTAGGTCTAGCTAGTTTATATTTATTATTAAAATGTTAATATTTTTTATGTCGCGTGTTAGGGAAATGCCACATCCCAATGAAGAGGGACACGCTATAAAAAGGAGGAGGATTGTCACTAACATGGGCCAAGGGGGGCAATAAGTCGTGTCAAAGCTCCAGCGCCTTGAGCAAATGAATATCTTCGACAACTTGCAACACCTATCGGTTACATTTCGCTAAGTGTGCGATGGAATTGCACAATGTAATTCCATCAAACCCGTTCCATCATCGGTCTACAAGACAAACGGTGATTCGCCATCGTTACATGGTGAACATCCCACCTATACGCACAAAACGTTTTGGAAATACTTTCATTGTGCGCACAGCTAAGAAGTGGAATTCCATGCCGGAGTCTGTGTTTCCTGGTAGCTGTAACTTGAGGGAATCTCAGTCAAGAGGGAATATGTTACTTTTAGGTAAGAGTGATTCATAGACCACATAATCGCTTGCCATCAGGGGAGGTCAAACGCGACCGTATAAAATATATCCCAGCGACGTTTGTTTCATATCCTGTTGTCTGCATGTTATAGTAATGTAGGGACGCCACTGAGGCCAGTAAATTCTTAACCAACTTCATGTAATTTATCATTAACTCGCTAATAATGATTTGCGAACAAGAATCCGCTATACTCCAAAGAACAGAATTCTACTGAGACATGATGAAATGATAAAATTCTAATTATTTATCAAAGTAGTTATTAAATAACACGAGATTTCTTTCATAAATTTACACTAGATAAGGCCGGTGTTTTCTAGCTGACTGCCCTTAGAAGAAACATCGAAACTGGAATTGACTTTTTTTGTGACTGTAGAATTTAACGCTGAGATATTCCGACTTTCCAGGGTAACTGCCACTAATGAACCCAAACTACTCGCTGACTTAGAAAAAGATTTGTGGAACCAGCAAATCTACGAGTTTAAACAGTCAGACTCAACACAAAACCATAAATAAACATTTAAATACTTTGGACAAGGTTAATAGCAAGCTGCAACAAGAAATCGATGTGATGACAATACAACAGGACATGTAGAATTTAACGCTTGCTTGGTTTAGCATTAACTTCCGAGTTGGTTGATATTTGGTTTATTTGGTGTTATATTAGACTGGTTTAATGATACGAAATGATATGGTTTAAAGGATATATTGAATATTGGTGATAATTATTAAATGGTAAATCTAAGCTAAATTAGCACTAAGATGGTTTGATCTAGTTTGGTTTGAGTTACGCGATTGGTAGTCGAACACGTACTAACTGGTAATAGCTGCGATACATGCATTTATGGAAATGCACGCAGACAAAAGTGCTGAGCTGTTCGGTTGCAAATATTGTACCGAACAGTGACATTTATAATCTGACATTGTTTTTATTTATATTTTGAAATTTTTCTCATTTTATTTTATTGACATTTTTGTATATTTATTTTCTATAATTCTAAATTTAATTTCAATTTCACAGTTATGTTTTCTGTTTTGCATGAATGATGTATTATATGTATAGTAGTTTAAGCCGACCAATGGCACATGTGTTAGTTTCCTATTTTATCTGGGTCACATACCTGAAATAGATGAATTTTAATTTTAATTTAAACTCAGAGGATGACGTCTTTTCTGAAGTCCATACAACACTGTACTAGTCACATAATATGAGAACTGTATTATTATCTTATGAGGCAAGATGAACACAGAGAAAAATAACCTACTGAAACGCTGAAGTGACCAATGACCTTCTACTGAAACAACTTACAGCAATTTTCATATCGATTCGTCAAAAGGCATGCAACTATGAGGACATGTACCTATGTACTACATACAACATTGCAAGCATGTTGACTATGTTATTGACGTAGCAGAGTCTTAGCTTGATTCAATATAGAGACTGGAGGCACTAGATCCGCCTAATATGTAATTACCTACGACGAGGTAGAAGCGAGCCCCGAGGGACACCGGCCCCTGGAGTCTCGCACTAAATAATGCAACGCCTACGTATTATTAATGTGCAATGTTTGTGTAGCGCAAACTATATGTATGTGTGTTTAAGAGAACTTTGTGATCCGACAAGAATGGTGCCGTATAACAGAACTTGTCACTCAAACTGTTCCTGATTGACGACCACGATGACTCTGTCAAGAGTGATAGGCTCGCGTTTGACCACCATCTCACCATTTACATTTTTTACAACTACGCCCAATAACTTTGTTTTTCGTAGTGTTTGTATGAATTACAATGTTATATTTGCGGTTTTAGAAAATATGCTGTATCACAAAAACTGCTGATCCGATCTCGTTCATACTAATTTTGTTTGAAAGTTTACATTAAGATCTACACATATGCATTTTTTTTTCAATTTTCTCTCTATTTTTATAGAAGTTAGACATTTTACCACTTTGGAAGCGTATATCTTTTAAACGATTAACTTTATGAAAAAGTGGTTTTAGAAACCCCAATGTTATTTTAAAGACCTGTATAAATACCTCATACGCATAAGTTTCATAAAAAAATATTTTTTATTCCCCTTTATTATGAATATTTTTCATTTTTAGGGTTCCGTAGTCAACAAGGAACCCTTATAATTTCGCCATGCCTTTTTGAAAAAATTTTTGAAAAAAAAACAATTATTTAGGGTACCTGCCATACATGTAAAGTGGGATGATAATATTTTTTTTTCGTTCTTCCCATAGTGTGGGATATCGTTAGATAGGTCTTTCAAAAATATTAGGGGTTTGGTAATACCGTTTTCAAGTGTCCCCCTCCTCTATCAACTAAACGGTTGTAGTTAGAAATTCAAATGTCACGGCAGTAGTACCTATATATAACGAAATTTAAAGGAAAACTATCACACATAAGTGGGCTTTACATGTTTACGAGTAATAGTCGACCAATTGTATTTGACTCGAAAATTTCGAACAACTCTATAGAAATGTCGATAGATGGCGCTAAGCGCCAGTTGTATCGTGCTAGCTTCTTGTGACGATTGAGTAGTGTAGCTCTGTGTCCGTATTTAAATTCAAAACACCGGCTATGACAAGTTTTAAACAAATCTCTAAAAAAATTTATACTTTCCGTGGAAAATTGTCGGATCAGGTGAGGATTTGTATAGGAAGTCAAATTAGTTAGGTAGTCATGTTTGGCTTTTAGTTAGAGCATAGTACCAAACGATCAGTTAGCGAATGTGACACGCACTTGGCTGTTATAAAAACTACGGAACCCTACACTGCGCGTGGCCCGACACGCACTTGACCGGTTTTTTTTTTCTTAAAATCGGAAAGCGGTTCGCAGAATACATATACCTACCAAGTGTCACATGTATAGTCTTGATAGTTTCAGAATAAAATGGCTGTGACATACGGACGGACGGACGGACGAGTTCCATTTTTTGCCATACGGCTACGGAACCCTAAAAACGGAGAAGTAGTTTGTTTAGACATGGTTTAAACGCGCTAATATTCGAAAGTACTGGATGGATTTGGTATGGAAATAGCTTAAATATTGAGCAAGGCTACATTTTACGCGATTGCAAAAAAGAAGGGTTATTTTTTATCGGGATAAAGTCAACGAGAGCAAAGTCCCGCGCGACTGCTTGAACTAATATAAAGTGGTTACAAGCTTTGTTCGTTTGGAGTAATAAATAACCAATCAAGAACATTTGATCCCTACCATTGATATTGTTTGCTGTATTATATAGTCTTTCTAAACTTATTTATCATTAGCTAACAGGCGTGACCGTCGAATAGGACCATACATTCTGAAAACACAAGACAAGATTGCTTGATAAACGATCTTTATTTTGCAAATTGGTTATTAAATAACACTTTTACACGTCATTTTTTTTCGTAAATATTAACTAGATGAGGCCGGTGTTTCCTAACTGACTACCCTGAGAAGAAACACCGAAACAAACTCAGGGGTCCGTCTCTTTTAAAGTCCATACAATCTATACTGGTTTAATTATATGGGTATCTTGTAGGTTTTAGTCTGAGGCGATCTTCTGAAGAAAGATGCTCACAGATTTGAGTGGGCCTGGCCATACAGTGCAAGCATTTGTACAATGACGTAATAGCTCAACTTAGAATAAGGAGCTTAACGATTTGACGAACAATACCAAGGACGTTTGGGTAGGCGCAAAAGCACTCAAACTGCCAGACAATCATGTTTAGCTGGAACTGGCTTAAATAAATTAGCTGCTTAGTTCAAAATTGTGCAGATACTTTCTTTCCAAGTCAGGCATTTTCATCCACACGTAATGTAACCTGTTTACTCTGCAGCTTAACTCTATAAGCAATTTTAAGTTACCCAAACTAGGTTTTTTTTTTTATCGTGGTAAAATTATCAAATAAGTCCTGTTGTCCTGGACTGTCAGACTTTTACTGACTAAAATCTACGGTGTTCCTTCAATAACCCTTTACGTACCGGGGTCACGGTAATGGGATGAGTCCCACGACCCCGGCAGGCTTCGGCCCTCTACGGGGGGGCCTCGTCATATTGCTGACGCTCTTTGAGGCGCGCGTGGAACACGACGCGCCGTCGACCCACCCAAACTAGGTAAGGACATAATCTGTCGTCCCGGAAAATTCATCAGTGCGATGCAGACGTCATTAGTTCGTCTGCCCGCCGCTAGGAGGCGGTAGGTACACCGCTTCCATCTTTGTTTTATTTTATGAGAAGCTTTCAACCGTTTTTATTGTTGTAGCCTTAAGTTTGGGGGTTGCCTGGCGTGACGTAGGCTTACGAGCTACAGTTACGAGTGTGCCTGAAGTGGGTTACTACCTTTATGTAGCACGCGAGGGTTAAGTGAAGGTAACCCTAATGTTTGGACCCTTTTTATTCTTTTCTTTCTATTTCTAGATCGATGATAGAATGTTATATTTATCTTTGCGGATAAGATTGATGATAAAAGATATACAGAAAATTAATCATTTATTTATTAGTGCAATATTCGGCGAGTCAACGCCTCCAGCTGCTTTGCGGAGGTGCTAAACATTTACTTCGAGTATGGTTTGATTGCATATTAGTAGATTGCGTATTTAAATCATGTCACTTCTGCATGTTATACGTAAAATTCGTAGGCGGGAGGGCGGTGCTACATACTGCATGCAAGAAAAACACCTGACCATTATGGCCTTATATGTATATTATTTATAATGTCAGTTTGGTATGAATTGCTATTTATTTATATTTTGCCATAACTTAAACTGCTGCACACCAATTGTGTCAGGAAATTAAGCATAAAAATCTCTACATTTTCACAAATCTTTCCCCGAAAGAAATCTCTCGAAATTTCATCAATAGCTAAGATCCCGTGTTCCGCCTGTCTGGTGCATGTTTGCTCAGTTGCTCGCAGTTTTCAATCAGTCGGCCGAGGCGGCTGTAATCCTGAAATTGGTTGCAGCTTAGGCCTCAATTTTATACTATTGCAATAAATTTTAAGGTAGATTTGTGTAGGAGGGTGAAGCTTATTGTGCTTGCATTACATTCCTCCGAGTGAACTGAGTGGTGATTACTCCTTCTTCAGTTGAAATTCGTTGGAAAAAATATGTCTGAATTATTACTAAGTAAAATTTTCATACTTTTGGGTACCGACGCGCGTACATGTAATGTAAATAATGAAATGCCGTATGTGGTCACATTTTTGATATGACGGCTCGATAAATTTATAATAAGCGAGAGAGAAGAAATTATATAAGTTTTTAAGCTAATATGGTATCTAGTTTTTTTTTTATTCACAATGAGCTCACTCTTGACCTCAATCTCGCCTGATGGTAAGCGATAGATGAGGTCTACGATGGAACGAGCGAGCCCAGAAGATGCCTGTTTACTCTTTCTTTAAAGGTTGAAAGGTCATAAGTGGCAGGGAACACAGAAGCCGGCAGAGAACTCCACAGCTTGGAAGTGTGCACAATAAATGTGAATGATACTATCAGTATCATTAGAACTTAAACCGGGATATTAGTCTGTAATAAATGTCCACCCGCAATGACTTCAGTTCATCCGTGATCTTGCAACATTGCCAAAATATCGGAAACTCGAAACAATAAATGCATATGGTAAATGTCCCGATTTAGGTTCTAATGATAATATTATTTTCTAGTTCGATATTATGTGGTTTCGTTTTATGTGATTTGTACCCTTTTTATACCCGTTTTTTGGCTATAACCTTTTTTTTTTTACTGGGTGGGAAAATCATCAAATGACTCCTCTCCCGCCGTGGGTGGAGTGGAAGGGAGTGTCAGACTTCTACTGACTAAAAACCCACCCTGCTACTTCAGCTGCCCTTGCATATCGAGGCCGCGGTATCTCGATAGAACCGCCGCTATTGTGGCGTGCCCATCTTTATGTCAAAGATGAATATGTTACTTTTAGGTAAGCGTGCTGAACAACCGCATTATCGTTTACCATCAGGTGAGACGGTGGTCAAACGGGAGCCTATTAACAATAAAAAAAACTACACATCTTACAGAAAAAGTCACATACATCGAAACTATGTTTGAAGACTTCGGTTAGTAGAGTCATGGTAAAATGAGCCCCTTAAACGTAGCCACTGCATAATATACCCTTAACAGGAAATATGTACATAATATCACGGTTATGACCCGATCGGGTGGGCAGAGTGCATCGAAATGTTACAGTTCGATGGCAGAGTGCCAAACTACCTCTTGAGACTGCGTGCTGCATAAATATTGAGAACTAAATTTGCTGAAATTGTGCTGGATAGAAAGCAGGTAGTTCCATATACATACTTACCTACATGTAACCTAATTTAGAGTGTCTGTCTGTGATAAAAAAAAAACTATATTGTTTTATCTGGGGGCACGGCAGTGCCCCCGTCAAGTCGAGCAAAAAAGCGGCACGGCCGTACCATTCTTTTCTCGAAGCAGCTCAGGCCATTTTCGACCCCCTATAACTTCGTTCTGGATAAAACTAGAAGCCTGAATTTTCAGTAACCAAACAGGCATTGTATAAACACGGTATATTTCAAATTTCATTCAATTTGAACCAGTAGTTTAAGAATTATAACGAGTCAAAGTTCCTTAATTTTGTAAATTTTGTCACTCACTGACTGACCGATCATCAAAAGTCTAAAGCACTTCTAGCAGACATAGAAGCTTCAAATTTAGAATACAATTAGTGTTTAGTATATGAATCAAGGAAAAACTATAATACTTTTCAATTTCGTTCCAGTTTTCTAGATACATAAACTGCATAAATAACTTTGTAATCCCATATAAATATATAGGATTACAAAGTTACATTTGCAGTTAATTAATCAGTGTACCTGTATAATATAATGAAATAATAGATGTAGATGGGTACTTTTTTTTTTTGGTGAAAAATATCATCGAATGACTTTTTCCGCTCGGGTGTATCAGAATTCTACTGACTAAAAACCCACCCTGTTCCTTCGTAAGCCCTAAAGTTCCGGGGCCGCGGTATCTCGATGGAACTTTCCCATAAACCCCGACAGGCAATGGCCCTATGAGGCCCCGTCACTGGTATTAACAGCTTTTTGAGGCGCGCGTGGAACACAACGCGCCGCCGACCCGGGCCTGGTCCTTACCGGACGGTGAGCGACCCCTGCTCGCCATCCGCAGGCCCGCGCCTACGGTGGCCCGAAATCGACTCGCGATCCACGACACCCGGGGCGTCTCCCCCGGCGGCTGGGGCGCGAGGAAGAGAGTTGCCCCTCCCTCGCACGTTAGGCCTCCTCCTTCGCTAGCATGACTGCTTCGCAGCAGGAGGTGACTGCATCCCATTCCCTCTCGCTTCGCACCATGGTCTAAACCAGAGCAGGGCGCGAGAAGTCGCCGCCGCCGATCGCCTCTATGAGGATACGACGGTGCTCCACCCATGCAGGGCACACCTCGACCATATGCTCCACCGTGTCTTCCAGTGTAGATAGGTACCTTGATATAATAATTATGCTCAAAGGTAACTTGTTAAATGGTCAGCGGAATAAAAAAGCAAGAAGTATTAAGAGTATTGGGGAGTATTAAGTAGAGTAAATTGCCCGAAATTGCATAATTACTTACTTATGGATTAACTTTAACCGAGACGTTTGACGAGTGCGGCATTAATTATTACTAACTAATGCAAAAGACGTACGTGCGTATCTATATGTGCGTATCAAAGCCTCCGAAAAAACCCATAGAGACAGGGAGTGGGCTTTGAAAAAAACTTTAGCTGAAGTTCAAGAAGTAGTACCGGAAAATAAAAAAAGGAAGGCTACCTACAAAAATAAGAAAAGCTCATAAGACAGAGAGAGGGCTTTAAGAAAACTCGTTGTTGGTATACAAGAAGTAGAAGGTACCGGAAAGGAAAAAGTAGGACTTTCTACAAAAAGCAATGAGATCCCATAAAAACAATACTTGTCAAAAACCCAAGTCTCGCAACTTAGTTGTTCTACCGTAAAAAGTTGTGAGATCCATGTAATACCAAGTCGGTTATTAATTTAATTAAAAACAATTTTATTTATATATGTATTACTTATTATTATATTGTGTTTTCATGCGATGGCCGAGTCAATCTATTTATTTAAAACGGTAAAGATTTTTAATATTGATATGGTCACTATAAGATGTCGTTAGGTTAGATAATTACGTAACAACTTAAGACAGAAGGTCCCTTAAGTAGGGACTGAATAAATTAATAACCGACTTGGTATTACATGGATCTCACAACTTTTTACGGTAGAACAACTAAGTTGCGAGACTTGGGTTTTTGACAAGTATTGTTTTTTATGGGATAGTAATTTACAAGATACTAAAACACAAACAAATGAAAATGTAGTCTGTCTATCATGTCTGGGCTAAGCTCTGAAATGGCTCAACTGATTTAAGTGGAAGATACAGGAGGTTATAAGGCAACATAATATATAATTTTTAACCCTGGAATTCCCGTGGGTTCGGAATTTACGCAAAATCCTCGAACGCGGACGAAGTCGAGGGTATAGCTGGTAGTAAATAAGGCTTGATAAGACAATATGCGAAAGACTTGAGAAACAGTAACATTTTTTACTGTTAGCGGGTTCAGCTTTAACCGCGACCTCTCCTAAGAATAACCGATAAGGTGTTCGAAGACAGAGTTGACAAAATTTCCATATTCAACTAAGACTTGACTTGGCTACCTAAAAACTCATATTCCGACAGGGAACTCCAGTCCCCAGTGTACTTTTTTATTGATAATGGGCTCGCGTTTACCATCATCTCACCTGATGTTAAGTGATGAAGATGGAGCACGCTTACCTAGAAGTGACCTATTCACTCTTGACTTAAAGACTCCCAGGTTATAGCTATCAGGAAACACAGACTCCGGCAGGGAATTCCACTCCTTAGCCGTATGCACAATGAACGTATTCCCAAACGTTTTGTGTGTACAATACAAATGTACAGTGAAATATAAACTTGAATTAACACGAGTTCATGCCTCACTAGAAGATGCATAAAATCCATAAAATATATAAATTTCTGCTCATTATCATCAACTACTGAAAATCGACATCAGCCTGAGAGTAAATTATTATGATAACTGCAATTTATGACACCACAGAGTCTGTAATGAGCTCGTAATCAAGCTGCTGAAACGAACTGAATACTGAATTGAAATATTTCGTGAAATCGTCACGACTACTTAAGTATTAACTGTATAGTATAAAAAAATTCAGTCTTCAATAAATCGCATTATGGAACTCAAGTAGATCAGCGTAGTTTCCTGTATGATGCTATTTGGTCTGATAGTTAGATTTTCAAAAACTATTGTACAAATATTGTAAAATTAAAAGCTTCTTTTCATATCCAGTCGATTTTCCTCTGGAATGCACTTCCTCTAAGGATCAGGACGGCTGGCAATCGCTACGCATTTAAAAAGAAATTGCGGATCCACTTTCTGCACCAATAGGCATAATTTCCACATTTAGTTTTCATTTTCTTCTTAAGATATATATAAATATATGTATGTATTTATACAATGTGTAACGGAAACTCCATATCTATCCAAAAGGGCTGAAGACAACATCTGGTATGGAGTCTCTATGCACAGTTTCAGCTCAAAATAACTGACTCAAAGAATTGATACCAAATTATCGGTTTCATATATTTCTTGAATACCAATCATAACAAACATGTCACAGCACTACAAGGGTCAATAATTTTCCACGTCACTTGCCAATAACACGATAATTCTCTTCGTTCTTCTTAATTTGAAAAATTCGGTCTCTGGTATCAGTGTATTGGTATATGTAATAAGTTCTACACACGTAGACTTAGGATTACAAAACCCTTGCCATATCGTTTGTTATCATCCAAAGAAGCCATGCACTTGGTATGTATATACCCTTTAAATTACACGTTGTATAAGTATTTATTTATATATATATATATATATATTATTTATGCAGATTTCTATTTTATGATACTAGGTTTGTTTATGTTATTACTATTATTATTATTTTTTCTTCTAATTTCACTTTTCACGTACAGACGCCAGCACATGAAGCTACCCGAAACTGTCAAATTTTCCCAATCAACCTTGAACCTAATGTCTTTAACGATAAAGTTGAAAATCTATTAAAGAAATTTGACAGATTGATGTAGCTTGATGTGCTGGCGTCTGTACATATTGCACCTCCCACACTATCTCTTCACCACTCATAGTTGACTGGTAGAGAATGCCTACGGCATTAAGTCTGCCTTTGTACCTATGTACATAAAATGTAAATAAATAAAAAACTTAAAGGTCAGGAGTGAGTTCTGCTGACGTCACAGAGTGCCGAAAAGTATACCACAGCGTGACGTTACGCGAAATTTGAACTAACTGGTAGCCTCCTAATTTTTCATTTTAAAAAATACGTGTCTGATATTTTTTGTTAACTTAAGTGACGGACTTAATAAAATATTTCTGGAAACTATTCTTCCCAATTACCCTGTACAATAGGCAGGACACAAAGGAAAGTGCGGTGATGGCAGGTAGGGTAAAGCTGTGACCGAGTGGCGTCCATGGGCTGGTAAGAGGAGCGTTGGTCTTCCGCCCGCGAGATGGGCAGACGACATTGTTACCTTCGGGGGTATACCCTGGATGAGACTGGCACAGAAACAAGCAGGTTAGCACAAGCAAAGGGAGGTCTATACCGAAGTCAGGCTGTGGATTATGATAGTCATAAATATATGAACTGATCAGGAATTACATAGTTAAATCTAATGAATGGCAGATTTATAGAACTGAAATATGTGAACATGAAATTTAAACTTACTCACTCTACCGTGTATGTACATCTATGAATTGGGAGTGTTTGTCCGATGTAACCTCCATTTATACGAAACCCTGCGCTCTCGACGTTACCAGAATACTATCCGTGTTAACTCCCATAGAACCGCTTTATTTAGTAAAAGTGTGCTCGGTATGGCCTCGAAAATATATAATAACATACCAGTTGCTATTAGAAATAAAGAGTGTCTGGGATCCTTTAAAAATTATTTGTTTAGGTTTCTTTTGGATAGATGTTACTATTCCATCACGGAATTTATTAATGACAAACAGATGTCCGAAACCGACCGATGAACCGACTTCCTAATTATTTAACTCTTTAATGTTATTTTGTCAATTTATTTATGCGATTGTAGTCAAAATTATAATGACATAATATATAATTATTACTTTATTGACATATTTTTGATTATTAACATATATTAAATTGAATTTAATAATTTTGACAAAGTTCCTAAATTGTATTGTACCTATTATTTTTATTGTATGACTTGGTTTTGTACGCCATATATATTGGCAAAACATAGTGCGCATATTTTCAACATTGATTATCTGTAACCCTACCTATGTTTGACAAAATAAATAAATGATTGATTGATTGATTGATATTAATTAAATACAAGACAACTATTTTATTCTTACTGCTCCATTTCGTCATTGAACTTTGAATATTCTCCCCTTTGACCAAAATCTCACTTGATGGTAAGTGATGATATGATCGAAGATTAAGCACGCTTACCTAGCAGTAACCCTTTCACTCTTGACTTACAGACCCTTAGGCTTAGGTTGTCAGGAAACATAGACTCCGAGAGGAAATTCCACTCCTTAGCTGTACGCACAATGAAAGTATTCCCAAAACGTTGATATCTATTTTTATTTATCGAACTTGAAATATTTAGATAACAGGTTTGATTATCACCTTGCACCAAGTACTTGTTAAAGTTCTTAGTATATACAATTTTTCAACGTATTCACGATATCTGCCAAACCCCGTTAGAAACTCTTGACTCCGACTTAATAGAATAAAGCATACTGTCGCATCAGATTCAAATTCAGTAGGTATTTTAACTATCACAGTTTTAAGCTAAATAACCCGACTGAAGAAATCCTTTGAACAATGAAAGGATTTCTTTAGTCGGGTTTAATTAACAAGATAGCTTTCAGAGTTGTTTTGTCATTGTTGTAGCAGTCAAGTAATCGGAATCGCTTGTTTATTTTTTCAAGTCAAGTAATGAGAATCGTTACGGCGTTTCATTTCTTGTTTTTATAAGGTTTGGTGGAGGTGGGTTTTCTTGCCTAAATCCCGGTTCCGTAGGAATTCCGGGATAAAAAGTAGCCTGTATCGTATTACTGAGTGTCATCTATCTTCTTACCAAGTTTCATTAAGATCCGTTCAGTAGTTTTTACGTGGAAGAGCAGCGAACATCCATACATGTTGAACCTAAGTTAGGTAGCTAGTGTTTTAAAGGTTATTTTATTTTGATGTTGTATATTTAAATATTTATTTTTTTATTAATTTTAAGTTAGAGAGTTAAGACCATTTGTATAGTTTTGTGCATGTCAAATGTGGTGCTTATCTGTAAAAAATCTTTTTAACAAAAAATTAAACCGACTTCCAAAAACACTGCAAAGTGAAAAATAACTTTAATTTCGGTAGTCGGTGTCTTTGGTTTTGTTCTTTCTTTTTTTCCACCATTTCAAACAAAAACGAATTTATCAAATCGGTTTAGCCGTCTTTGGGTAATCGGTGACTATACATTAAAAAAAAATATACGCGTCGACTTGATAACCTTCTACGTTTTTTTTCGTCGGTTAAAAATAGTGCCACTAGAAATGATAGTTCTAAGCAATTATTTTTTAATAGTGGTTATTCGGTCATCATCATAGCTTAGCCTTTCCTCAAATGTTTTGGGGTCGGCTTCCAGTCTAACCGGATGCAGCTGAGTAACAATGTTTTACATGGAACGACTGCCTATCTGACCTACACAACCCAGTAACTAGGTGTTACCCAGTTACTGGGTTGTGTAGGTAGGTAACCCCATGGCAAGACTGGTGTCAGATTCTCTTACCGACTGTCAAAGAAGTTAAAATGAAAGCCGGGATCAACGGCTTAACGTGCTTCTTTCCGAAGTACGGAGGAATCTTGATATTTAGATGATCACCCATCCAAAAACGAAAATCGGCATTAATTAACCTTTGTTATATATAATTAGCCACGGGTTATTATTAGTTAGACCCTAGATGTCAAATAAATCTGCCCTGCACTAATAAAAAGGCCGTTAAGCCACAATAGTTATTTGGTATACAAGATTGCAAAGTTGCTTTTTAACCGCGTGCTCAATTTTGATGACCGAGCAAGCGAAGGATTCTAAAATTGAATCAGCGAGTGATTCAAACATTAGAATCCTGAGCGTTAGCGAGGGAATCAAAAGAGCACGAGGTGAAAAATCTTTGCACTCGAGTGCAACACCTAACTTTTCATCCCACCTCAGCGAGGAAATGACTAAATGTAAAAAAAATGGCGCGTAAAGCAAATTAAAAAAAAACTAAGTACACGAAGAAGGTTCCAGAGTCTGAGATTTTAACAAATTAAAAAAAGTTGTATGATAAATTCAGCCCCATGGAGGTAGAAGTAAATAGGTTTAATGACGTTTTGAATTCACAAACTTTTATCCTCTAGCGGATAAAAACGGCTTTTGCACTCAGATATCGAAGAGCAAAAATACTCTATCCGAGATGGGGGTATGAAAAAATAATTTACAGCCATCGTCCTAGCTAGCATAGTTTTGTAGAAAAATAATTTCCCACTTATTTTTACGTTTACTCGAAAAGTACTTTTTGAGGTTAGCTGCTTTTTAGTTAGTGTAGGGCAGAAATATCCACTTTACAAACTTTAGTTCACTATCTACACAAGTTTGCAATCTCAATTCATCGTCCATTTGTCAGTATCAGGTGATCGGTCCCCTAACTGTACGTAGTGACGTGCTCCATCACTTGGCATCTCTCAATGTTCCGCATTTACATACATACAGCTGCGAAGTGAACAACACTCGCGCTAGCATATTATTGAGCTGTATGTCAGCCAGCATATTGCTGTGTTATGTTTTATTGTGCTAACGATGGGGATAGATGGATAAGTTTCTTGTTAAATCTGTACGAATAAAGAATTGTTTGTTTGTACACGCTAGTCTTAAAAATTTTGGGTGGGTGAGGATGCAATTTGGTTTGGAAGTACCTTGAAGCTTTTAAGAAAGGTTACTTTCTACCCGACTGTAAAAGAAGGAAGTAATGTGATAATGGGCCAAGGGAGCAAACACCAAAAGTACACTAATACTTACAAAAAACAACGTTTCAAATTAAATCCTTACTTTGGTATTGTTCGTCAAATCGTTCCAGTTGCTTAAGGTTCTAAGTTGAGCTACGCGATATTTGACAAATGCTTGCACTGTTTTGACGGGCCTGCTCAAATCTGTGTGATTCTGTCCTCTAAAGGGCGCCACAGACATTAACCTACATGGCTCTCATATGATTTGATCACTACAGATTGTCTGGGCTTTAAAAGAGACGTTGACCTCTGAGTTTGTTTCAGTGTTTCTTCTCAGAGTAGTCAGTTAGGAAACACCGGCCTCATCTAGTTTACATTTACGAAAAAAAGACGTGTGAAAGTGTTATTTATAACCTATTTGCAAAATAAACATCATTATTTCATTATAAATGAGTTAAACTTGACAATTTAACAACATGTTTGGCGCAGTGGTTGATGTGATCGACTGCTGTGCCGCGTGTTGCAGGTTCGATTCCTGCACCGGAACAAATGTTTGTTGCCTACAAATGTCTTTCTTTTTAAACATGCACTCACGATACTAGAGAAAATCCTAGTGCTGTGCAATGTTTTTTTTTTTAATAAAACTGTCCAGGCTAAACCTTAAAATTCCTCAATTACAGGAATTTCATCTAAGTATCAAACATTAGTCCTATGTTTCTAGTGTGGTTTATATTGCAGCGAACGTTCAAATAGAAGATTTAACCTCTAGAGCCCCAGCGGCACAAAAACGTGCCAGTAAACAAGTATTAGTTGAGCCCCGCTGGCACAAAATTTGTGTGTCAGCGGGGCTCAACTAATAGTTGACGTAAATAATGGCGGTCCTTGAGAGGTTAAATTTTTTTTTTTGTTTGTTTTTAAAGCTAGCAATGTGGGTAGAATTCACATTTCTAGCAATCTGGTTAACCCCTCCAACTAAGCTAAATAAGCTTGTGTCTGGAGTGGGTTCACGGCAGTAGTGTAATGGGTGGGGTTCAAACCCACGACTTGTCGATCACAAGGCCGACACCTTAGCCACTAGGCTTTTAGACCACTGCAATATATAAATAATTATATATGTGATCATTGTATGGTTTAACCGAAATCCTTTTCAGTTTTTGTAACTATTTTACAGTACGAGTAAAAACAGTTCGTTGAGCTCCTTAGTAGATCAAAGTTGAGCTTACAGACTAACTGACAAAGGCTTGCACTGACGGGACGGGTCTACTCAAATCTGTTTGGTCTTTCCTCAATAGGCCATTTCAGACTAATCTACGTAATCCTCATAAACGATTGTGAATATGTGCACTATGTAGGCTTTTTTTTTTTTATTCGAGTTAATCATAATAAATTGTCTGGTAGTTTGAATGCCTTTTGCGGCCTACCCAAAGGTCCTTACCTTGGTATTGTTCGTCAAATTGTTAAGCTCCTTGTTCTAAGTTGAGCTATACGTCATTTGACAAACGCTTACACTGTATGGACAGGCCTACTCAAATCTGTGAGCATCTTTCTTCAAAAGACCGCCTCAGACTGAAACCTACAAGGTTCCCATATAATTAAATCAGTGTAGATTTTATGGACTTTAAAAGAGACGGACCCCTGAGTTTGTTTCGGTGTTTCTTCTCAGGGTAGTCAGTTAGGAAACACCGGCCACATCTAGTTAATATTTACGGAAAAAAATGACGTGTAAAAGTGTTATTTAATAACCAATTTGTAAAATAAAGATCATTTGTCATTTATTTATCATTTAGTTCGATATATAAAATCATTCACCTTAAAACAGGTCAGGTAAATAATTAACGGTCACTTATGCCAAGGTCAACACTCAGCCTACAAAAAAAAAACCTGTTTTTGTCGACAACAAAATAAAACCTCACTGCAATGATATAACTCCAATATAACGAAACAAAAACAAACGCTTGCAGAAAAATATCAGGTTACCAAAAAAATTTTTGCCACGGCTTATCGTAACAAAAGCTTCAGTAATTGTACCGAGGAATATGTGGGCATAACGAACGTATGTTATTAGACTTGTGCTAATCTACAATACGGGCTAAAATGTCATATTTACAAAGACGTGTGCTCCCGGGTGGGAAAATCTAATGACTTCTCCCGCTCTGCGTGGAGCGGAAGGGAGTGTCAGACTTCTGTTGACTAAAAACCCACCCTGTTCCTTCAGCCGCCCTTAAGTTCTGGGGTCGCGGTATCTCGGTAGAACATTCCCTCAACCCCGGCAGAGACTTATTCCAGCCTACGAAGCTCTTTATAATGTTGTTAATTACTGAATTTATTTGGACGCTAACCACGTCCCTACTAAAGTTCAAAATACGACGGTAACACGTTAGCTATTTTAATGATATTTCGTACGGAGATATATTAGACCTTGGAAAAGAACACAGGCGTATAGCTTTTTCTTAAAAAAGCTCTGCCCGCGAGCAAAGCCACGGGCAAGACCGAGTTATAAATAAACTTAGCATTTTATGAGCTTGTAAGTGGTAATCTTGTTAGTAGGTATCTTGGCTGTATACTTTGTGGTTTCCGACTACACTATGGAAAAAGGCGTATTCTAGGAATTTATGTATTTGTGGATTATTATTTGGAATGTCTGTCACAGCGTTTGTCTTTACAGCGAGAATGGAAGACCAACTTTGGGCTCGCTTGTTCATTTTCATCATAGACTACGTACTTCCTAGGCCTATTTAGCACAGCCGTGAAGCACACACAATACTGTTCTATTTAATTAATTTTTGTTTTATTTATTGTGTGCCTTTACATTTGAGTGAAATAAAATTTATTTTCTTTCACTTCAATCACCCTTTAGTGCACAATATTAGTCTCGGCTGAAGACGAGCAAGACGCCAGCCCAGACTGAAGTTTTAATAGGTCGGTACGGTTGGCACACTGGTGTAGCGATTGGGGGCTGCTCTGCATGTCTCCACTTCGATTATCGCATCGGAACAAATGTTTGTATGGCCTACAAATATTTTATAAAAGATTTTATTAAGGACTGAAAAAAACATTTCAGTAGATAATAGAAACATCTAGCCACACGATACTATGTGACTCGTTTCTTTAGTAATTGATGTCAAGAATACCAATGTCTAATCCAAAACCAAAATAACCTATAGATCGCTCCTCAAACCGATCAGGTTGATGCTATCCATCACAAAACAAATAGCCGACGAGGCTTCAAAGCAGCTGCATCGGATAATGCATAAGTACGGTGTTGGGAGGTGCAACAAGCGTGCACCGCTGCACCACTCGACACCCAAATAACCACCTTCCTCTATACTGTTGATATTTGAACAGGGGATTAATATGATACGAAGTCGAAAAGTATTATTTTCCTTCTTTTACTTCAGTGTGATATGGTTTCTAACAGTTTTATACAAGTGGTGTCATTACTCCCACTATAGAACCCAAAATCTTCTACCTTAAGTAATATACTAGCGCGTTAAAATACAATATGGCCTATTGTATTTAATGTGGCCTGAGTAAACAACTGTTTGTTGGTACTTGTATTTATAGTTGAACTGTTAAAAAAATTGTAGATTGATCGAAAAACGTGCACTTCGTTTAATGTAGCGTTGTACAGTACAAGTGACATTGACATTTTTTACGTTAGTATAAATCAGAGAAAAGATAAAATATAGTCGACATGTTGTGCTGTCAACACTGTTCTAAAGTATAATTTACATAGCATGGCGCATAATAACCGAAGAATTGAAGTTCTGGATTGGAATTCGTGAATAACTTAATGGCTCGCGGATTCGAACCTCACCCATTACACTATTATCTTGAACCCACTCCAGACACAAGCATATTTAGCTTAGTTGGAGGGGTTAATAAGATTGTTAGTAATGTGGATTCTACTCACATTGCTACAAATAAAAATGCAAAGAGAGACTGCAGTAGCCATGAGACCAATCAAATGTTTTTTGATAAAATAGTCGGCACTAGCTTAAGATTGTTTATAAAATCCGGCCAAGTTAGGTCTTGACAGACCAACGAACGGACAGCAAAATTGATCCTATAACAATAAAGAGTACATTCATTGTGCGTACAGCTAAGGAGTGGAATTCCCTAAAGGCCTGTATTTCTTGATAGCTATAACCTAGGTCTTAAGTCAAGAATGAACTGGTTACTTCTAGGTAAGCATGCTACATCTTAGACCACATCGTCTCTTACCATCAGGTAAGATAGTCGTCAAACGCTAACGAGAGTAAAAACTAATAAGTACAATAATGGGGTTTAAAAAACAAAAATGTAGGGTTCCGTAGTAACTACGAAATATAACTTTGTTTTTCATAGTGTTTGTATGAATTACACAGTTATATTTGCGGTTTTAGAAAATATGATATCTCAAAAACTGCTGACCCGATCTCTTTCAAACCAATTTTTTTTTTAAGTTTACACAGAAAGCAGTTCACAGAATACATCTACATACTTGTCAAGTTTCACATGTATAGTTTTAATAGTTTCGGAATAAAACGGCTGTGACATATGGGCGGACAGACAGACAAACAGACATGATGAAACTATAGGGGTTCCGTTTTTTGCCATTCGGCTACGGAACCCTAAAAAAGTACAACAAGACAAGTTTGCTATCCACAGTTTTCTCAAACTTGCTCAAAGAAAACACAAGCAATAACAAAAAGAAAACTCCACGACATCCCTTACAACCTAATCTTCATACCAGGACAAGGCGAGCAAAGCCGCGGTGCTCAGCGATATCACATAAAAACTTTGTCATTACACGCCAGTGGCGAGGTCGAGCTCATGGCTGACCCTCGGTACATTCGCATGCAAAGAAAGAAAGCTGTGCAGTGTACAGTGGGCAACATAAATGAGTATACACTAGCGAGCAAGTTGCATAACTTGAAAATCTTGCTAATATTATAAATGCGAAAGTTTGTGAGTGTATGTATAGATATATGAATGTTGTTATTATTTCACGCAAAAACTACTGAACGGATCTGAATGAAATTTGAAGCAACTTCGTTCGCTTGAGAAGGTTTTCCCACGTAAATCCCGATTCCAGGTTAAAAAGTAGCTTATGTGTAATTCTAGGATGTCAACTATCTATTTACCAAATTTCATTTAGATCGATTCAGTAGTTTCATACATTCGTACTATACATCCATGCTTTTATGCATTTGCATTAAGTAAGAACTAAGATACTTATTTTTGCCCTTGATTGTATACGAACAAGTGAGATAAACTCAGTCAAGTGCGGAGTGCAGTCATTACCTCACTATCTGTTCTGTTATCTCCGCTAAGTTCCTCCTCGATGTCGGATTTAAGTAGGTAACAATGGTTCGGTATCTTGGGAACAAAAGAGCACTCGGAAAATATGATATTTTCGTTTTAACCCTCGTCAACAAACTAAATTTGATTCCGTTCAGAATTGATTTATTTATTCTCGTCATTGCCCTTGGAACCTTTTATAATACATAATATTGCCGCTAGCTGGGTCCTAAATATAACAACTTTTGCCGAGGTTGCGGGAATGTTATAACGAGGTACCGCGGCCCCGGAACTTAAGGGCAGTTGAAGGAACAGGGTAGGTTTTAGTCAGTAGTAGTCTACCCACATTGCTATTTATCTTTCTAAAAAAGAAAGAAAGAAAAGGTCTGAAACTCCCTTCCGCTCCACCCAGAGCGGAAGAAGTTATTTGATGATTTTCCCACTCGGAAAAAATAATTATAACAAGTTTATGAAGAATTTCACCGGTTTAAATTATAAATATAATGTCAGTAATCGATACATACATCACTAAGCTTCTTTTCTACTCAACGTGTATAATATAAACATTTTCGCTTTCCAGCTGTTTGGGATCGAAACTTTCAGACTGTGAGGCCCTTGTGTTCACAGCCATTTTAAAGAAATTAAAAATTTATTAAGAAGCTTCATTGTGCGAACAGCTAAGGAGATAAATAGATAGATATATTATTTATTATACACCTTAACAGAATTAAATGAGGAATTAAGGAGGGGAATTCTCTATCGGAGTCTGTGACTTTAAGTTACAGCTATTTCCTTATAGCTGTCACATGGAGGATGTGACAGCTATAAGGAAATAGCTGTAACCTGGAGGTCTTAAAGTCAAGAGTGTATAGGTTACTTCTAGGCAAACGTGCTTCATCTTCGACCACATCATCCGTTACCATCAGGTGAGATGGTGCTCAAACGCGAACTTATCAACAATAAAAAAATCAAAAGGCTGCTTAACGCTTCCCGTAACTTTGGCTATTAGATTGCCCAAATGCTAAGTAAGTATTGCCATACAACTTAACATCATACCTCCAGTTTCTTGGCTACGTTACCTGCTGAAAGCGTTGGGTACGACTTTTATAATGCCTTAATTTTAGTTAAAGTACTTTTTAAAATAATAATATGCATTGGTTGCGCCAACATTCAAAATATGATTGACATCCGCTATTTCCTATATCCATCTCCTTCCCGCACATACCTCGCGAGTGAGTAAGAAGATTCGCCCGCCATTTGTCGAAAAAACTGCTTCCGAATCGCTCCGCAAGAAGTTAACAATGGCGTCGACGCGCTCCGCTTAAAAATATTAATAACTTTGGAATCACCGCATTTTCGCATGTAATAAGACTTATAATCCATAGTTTGTGCTTGTGTTTAACGTGTGAGGACAATAACTTGAAGCCCAACTGCCCTGAACCTGGAAAAGTGAACCGGTGCACCGGCGACGACGCGAGCACGTGGCTCCCGCAAAAGGTTTGTGCTTTCCTTCCCTACTTATTTCGGGTTGTATTCCATTGTCCCACACCCACTGCAACTCGAATTACCTAACGCCAAGCGTTTGTCAATCGTTTAGCTCCGCACCGCAAATACAGTCCACTAAATTAGCCTTTCGCGCCAACATTTTCTTTGGTCCCTCTCACCGGATAGTTAGGTACTTATTTGTATTAGGTACATATTTTTTGTAGTTATCGCATTGGTATTTATTCCATAAGGAATAAACGCACCGCACCGCAGTCTTGTACCTAACCCAATTCGTTGTTTGTTCATCTATTACCTACGTACGTGCGTAATACCTACATACCTACGTAGCCATAGATCGCTCGTATTAGTTATTCATTCGGAAGTCTAAAATTATTTGTATATCAGAAACAGAGACACAACCTAGTGGGTAAATTAAGATTGTTTAAAAACTACCTACAGTTCTTTTATTTCACCCGCAGTTCGTTATAACTACCTACCCACTTTAGGTATTTAATATTGTCCGCGTCGCTGTTCTCCATCGCTTATTTGTTAAAATAACTTTATTTGCTTGTTTACCGCATTGATTGTTTGTAATAAATAATTATTATTCACGATGTCTCATAAGGACATCAAAGTTCAATTGAAACTTTTATATGCTAAAAGAGACATGATATTTTCTCGCGTGCAATCTATTTGTGATAATGCACTTAAAACACTTGATCTAGCTATTAGAGATTCGTTCTTATGTTCTATAGAAAACTTGGATAGTTTGCGCACGGAATTTGAATCCGTAATTCATAATATTAACGTTTTAGAGTTAGAATTAAATCCAGAATACGCTGTGAGTTATCAGGCTTTGGCGTCATTTGATGATTTATTCTGTCGCATCAAACGCGTCGCGAGGAGCTTGGAGAAGCCGTCTGTCCATCAGAGCCAGGCAAATCACACTCGCGATCGACCCAAATTACCGCCCATTCAGATACCTGAATTTAATGGTGATATTCGCAATTGGAATCTATTTATAGATAGTTTTGAAAACACTATAAATGGGAACGTCTCTTTGACAGATCATGAAAAGTTACACTATCTGGTTGAAAAGTTAACTGGTAAAGCTAAAACTGTTTGTGCCGGCATTACTTTTAGTGCCGAAAATTATTCATTAATTTTAAAAACTTTAAAGTCGAAATATGAAGACAAAAGATTAGTTGCTACCGCATATTTAGATCAGCTATTCGAGTTGAAAAATATTACAGTTTGTAATGAACATAATTTAGAGAAGTTTTTAGATACTTTTGCATCATCTGTTCGCGCAGTAAAGAACCTGAAGGTCGATGACCTCTGCGACTTTTTGTTTTTATATTTGGGTTTAAAGAAATTAGATAGTGAAACTGTTCGTTTATTTGAAATAGATCATCGCAGTAGTAAACTGCCAAAATTCAATGATTTGGAATGTTTTGTTCGCGATCATATTAAAATATTGCAACGCACTTCGTCAACCCATGAAGTTACGAAGAAGTCCGACCGTCGAACAGATGCGGCTTCGAAGTCACAAAAGTCGACACATACGTATGTGAATACAGCACCTGCTCCTGTACAATCGAGTTGTTCTTTGTGTAATAGTCAACATTCGCAATTGTACAAGTGTTCTGGTTTCTTAAAATTTACGCCCTATGAACGTTATAAGTTTGTTCGCGAAAAAAATTTGTGCTTTAACTGCCTTAGTGACAAGCATCGGGTTACGTCTTGTAATAGTAGTCAAAGTTGTCGTAAGTGTTCTTCGAAGCACCACACTTTACTTCACATGGAGAAAAGTTGTAATAATGCCGCATCCAATGTGAGCACAGTTAGTTTACCAAGCGGTGACACGTCGTCGCAGTCAGTCGGTGCGAACTCTGCGTCCGTTTCGCAGCCGCAGCCGCAATCAACGCGCGACGTTGCCCGCTCGCAGGCCGCCGTGACTGACGTCACGTTGTGTTCGATGTCCGCCGCAAGCAATACGTGCACTACCGTGGTGCTCGCGACCGCTCACGTTGTTGTTGATGATGCTTTTGGTAATCCGTGTCTTGTTCGAGCGTTGTTAGATTGCGCTTCGCAGAGTAATTTTTTAACTCAAAATTGTTGTCAACGCCTTGGTTTTAGTATTAATAACCGACCAGCCCGCTCAGTAGTTAAGGGGTTCGGTGGTTTAAAATCAACCATTCATGGTTCGATTAAAATTAAATTTGCATCGCGTTTTAATTCTAATATTTGTTTTGATATGGATTCGCTTGTCGTAGATAAAATTACGGAACAATTGCCTACTGTCCCGGTTGACACGTCTTTATTGACCAAATTTAAAGACCTACCGTTGGCAGATGAATCTTATGGTGTCCCTGGAGACGTCGATATGTTGATCGGCGCATCGATTCTCCCGCACCTTCAGTTATCTCGTAAGATTCAAGGTCATTCGTCGTTTCCCGCACCGCACGCCCTAGAAACAGTTCTAGGTTTTGTTATTGTTGGTTCCGCACCCGCACATTTAGATAATTACTCGACTGTGTCACATTGCTGCACTGTTGAGCCGCCGCTGGAGTCTACCATCCGCAGGTTCTGGGAAATTGAAGAGGTCAATGTCCCGCCTATCCTAAGCCCTGATGATAAGGTGGCTGAGGAGATTTATTGTGGCACGACTACCCGTGATAATGATGGTCGTTATATTGTCGGGCTTCCATTCAAGGGAGATATTTTTTCGCTCGGTGACTCCTACGCTTCCGCGGAAAAACGCTTTTCTTGTTTAGAACGTAAGATGCAAGCATCTCCGAAGTTGAAGCAAGCCTATGATGAGGTGGTTACCGAATACCTAGATAAAGGGTACATCTCACCTGCATCCACCGCCGAGACTGACGAGACTCTTGATCATCCATCTTACATCATCCCACACCACGGAGTTGTTAGAGAAGACAAGCTTACTACTAAGCTCCGCGTGGTTTTGGACGGCAGTGCTAAGACTAGCACTTCCGTATCGCTCAATGATATTTTGTATTGTGGTCAAAACCTTCAAGGTAACTTATTTGACATTATTGTGAATTTCCGCTTGTTTGCTGTCGCGCTTTCCGCCGATATAAGGCAAATGTTTCTTTCTATTGGTATTCGCGAATGCGACCGCAAATTTCAACGTTTTTTGTATAGATTTTCGCCTCAAGAACCTTTGAGAGTTTACGAGTTTAATCGTGTTTGTTTTGGGCTTAAGTCGAGTCCTTTCCATGCGCTTCGCACTATCAAGCAATTAGCCGCTGATGAGGGTGAAAGATTCCCGAAAGCGAAAGACACTATTGAGACTGGGCTATACATGGATGACTTTGTTTATAGTGTAGCCAGCGAGGCGGATGCCGTTGAGACCGCCGCTCAAGTAATAAGCCTTATGAAGGCCGGTCAGTTTGATCTTGTGAAGTGGACTAGTAATTCGCAGACCGCTCTAGATTCGATTCCACTATCGCATCAATTATCTTCGGTGAAGGAATTTGATGGTGATGATACGCACAAGGTTCTAGGTTTAAGTTGGTCACCCGCGTCTGACATGTTCAGTCTTAAAGTTAGTTCGACTCCGCAAATTTGTACTAAGCGCATTATCCTGTCGTGTGTAGCACGTATATGGGATGTTATGGGATTTGTAGCTCCCGTCGTTTTATATGCCAAGTTGCTTATAAAAGAACTTTGGCTTTCCAATAGTGATTGGGACGACCCCGCGCCCGAAAATATTGTTAAATTGTGGGCTCGCTTCCGGAAAGAACTTCCATTGCTCAATCAAATAAAAATTCCTCGCCATGTTGGTATATTGTCGAACAGTATAGTTACTGTTGTAGGCTTCGCCGACGCCAGTGCAAAGGCTTACGGGGGGGTAGTTTATTTTCACGTTTTGGATGCTGACAAGGTTTCGGTTAGTCTTATAAGCGCTAAATCCAAAGTCTCCCCTCGCAAGGTCGTTTCTCTGGCGCGCCTGGAGCTGTGCGCTATACTTTTGTTAGTGCAATTAATCAGCTCGATTGTCAATGCTTGTAGGCACCGCATTATTATTGATAGAATTATGGCTTTTTCTGACTCTACTGTAGCTTTGTGTTGGGCACATTCTTCGCCCCATCGCTGGGACACATTCGTCGCCAATAGGGTGGCCAAAATCCAGTCCGAATTACCACCACAAAATCTCTTTCACGTTGCTGGCACAGATAATCCCGCCGATTGTCTCTCCCGTGGGTTGCTCCCTTCGCAAATTTTAGATCATCCGCTGTGGTTCTGCGCTCCGTCTTGGATTCATAGCGTGCTCGAGGAATGGCCGGTTAAGCCCTTTAATCCAGCTGCCGTTTCAGAACCACCCGAGAAGAAGAAGCATTCGCTTGTAGTTTCGGTTCCACGTGAAGAGTCGATTATTTTATCGTTATCTAATCGCGTCTCGTCTTGGTCGAGACTTTTGCGCTGTGTGGTGTATGTATGTCGTTTTCTTAAACTGTTACCCACGCGCGGTGTTATAACCGCCGCTGATCTGGATAAAGCTGAGTCAGTCGTGCTACGTGAATTGCAGAGATTTTATTTCGCATCCGAAATTAGTAGTTTGGAGTCCAACAAACCTTGTAGCCGCGCCTTTCAACATTTGAAACCTTTTTTGCAGAATGGTCTTATTCGAGTAGGTGGTCGTTTGAGAAATTCCGATTTAGGATTTGAGCAAAAGCATCCAGTAGTTTTACCCCGCAAGGACCATATTTTAGATTTGATTGTAGATTATCATCATAGGTTGAATTGCCACGCAGGTCCAGACTTGTTGATGTCTATCCTTAGACAGAAGTATTGGATACTTTCCGCTCGCAATTTGATTCGTGCTAGAGTACACAAATGTGTGCCCTGTTTTAAGCTTCGCCCGCGTTTTCTCACGCCTGAAATGGCCGATCATCGCTCTTGTCGTGTTGTTCAATCCGCTAAACCTTTCGTTCACACCGGTACAGACTTCGCCGGCCCGTTTAGGGTAACTGTTGCCCGTGGTCGCGGAATACGCTCCACAAAAGCTTACGTTTGTCTATTTATTTGCATGACAACTCGTGCGGTTCACATAGAATTGACCGGTGATTTAAGTACGCAAAGTTTTATGTCCGCGTTTAAGCGCTTTTTGTCGCGCCGTGGTCCCGTCAAACGTTTATATTCTGACAACGGTACCAATTATGTTGGAGCTCGCCGTAATATTTCGGAGTTGCACGCGTTCTTACGGTCAAAGTATTATCAGAGTGAATTCGCTCACGTTTTGGCCGAAAATCGTATTGAATGGCATTTTAATACGCCCGCTGCTAGTCACTTTGGTGGTAATTGGGAGGCGAATATTAAGAGCCTCAAGTCGCATCTGTTCCGCGTTGTAGGCGTACAGATTCTCTCTTATGAGGAGCTGAGTACTGTACTCGCTCAGATAGAGGCAGTAATGAATACTCGTCCACTGTGCCGAACTCTATCTAGTGACCCCTCAGAATCTTTAGCTTTAACTCCGGCTCACTTCTTAACCACGACTCCTCTTAAGTATTTGCCCGCTATGAATGTTGATGAAGACAGACTACATCTCCTAAAGCGTCATGCTCTTTTGGATAGATTAGTTCAATCATTTTGGAAGCGTTGGAGAGCAGATTATTTGCACACGCTTCAGTCGCGTCAAAAATGGAATACTCCATCGAATCCAGTCACCGTTGGTACTGTAGTAGTTTTAATGGCCGAGAGTGCGCCTCCTCTACACTGGCCTCTAGGTGTAGTGGAGGAAGTTTTCCCTGATCCAAAGGGAGTAACGCGTATAGTAAAAGTTAAAACCGCGACCGGTTCGTATTTACGTCCGGTTATTCGCCTCTGTCCTCTGCCCAATCAGCAGCAGGCTTCAAATTAGTTTAGTAGTTATGGTAACGCTTTATATTATAGTTTAGGAATAAGGTTAGAAGTTAGATGTTACTCCAGAGTTTAGTTCTTTGATTAGTTTCGCTTATAGTTTTTGAAGGTAACCCTTCAAACCGGGGGGAATGGTTGCGCCAACATTCAAAATATGATTGACATCCGCTATTTCCTATATCCATCTCCTTCCCGCACATACCTCGCGAGTGAGTAAGAAGATTCGCCCGCCATTTGTCGAAAAAACTGCTTCCGAATCGCTCCGCAAGAAGTTAACAATGGCATCGACGCGCTCCGCTTAAAAATATTAATAACTTTGGAATCACCGCATTTTCGCATGTAATAAGACTTATAATCCATAGTTTGTGCTTGTGTTTAACGTGTGAGGACAATAACTTGAAGCCCAACTGCCCTGAACCTGGAAAAGTGAACCGGTGCACCGGCGACGACGCGAGCACGTGGCTCCCGCAAAAGGTTTGTGCTTTCCTTCCCTACTTATTTCGGGTTGTATTCCATTGTCCCACACCCACTGCATCTCGAATTACCTAACGCCAAGCGTTTGTCAATCGTTTAGCTCCGCACCGCAAATACAGTCCACTAAATTAGCCTTTCGCGCCAACATGCATGAACATTGAAATGATAATAAATATTAATTACTCTTTCCATTGTAAAGAAACTTAAAAACAGACTTGTCATTTCTAATTACTACAAAAACAAATACACCAAAAACTTGTAACAATTTCTCCAAACAATATCGTCCTGGAACAATTTGCTAATTAATCAACTTGTAAAAAATGTACGCTTGGAACAAAATTTCGTACTTTTCCGAATTCCCTCCGCGCCGCTATCGACGAGTTTCCGGACAGCCGTGCTGAACAGTAGGAAGTTACAGAAGGTTAGCTCCAAAGACTTATCCTATCATTTTATTTATTTCAAACTTAAACCATTAGGTTTTTAGACCTTTTAAGGATTCCGTAGCCGAATAGCAAGAAACGGAACCATTATAGATTCGTCCTATCCGTCTGTCTGTCAGTTTAGGCCATATATTCCGAAACTATTAAGACTACACCTTTGAAACTTGATGGGTAAACGTATTCTGTAAAGCTTACGATTTTATACAACAACAAAACATTAAGGAGGACTCCCCATATATGGAAATGAAACTAAAAAAGAAAACATCAAACCTGTACGTGCGGGGTGTCTATTGGTTTTCTTTTCGGTGGGATAATCATTAAATTAATCCTACAAGTCTGGGTGAAGCGGAAGGGAGTGTCAGACTTCTACTGACTAAACTATTACTACTGACTAGTATTGAGGTTCCTAAAACCATTTTTATTAAACTCAGTCGTTTGAAAGATATTTCCAAAATGTTATAAAGTCTCTGACCCTTCTAACTTTTAAAATAATGGAAAAAGAAGTTTGAATGAGATATAGTCAGCAGTTTTTGATTGCACATTTTAAAAAACCGTAAGTTAACTTTGTCATTTATACAAACACTATGAACAACAAAGTCTCAAAGTCCTTCATCGAGTCTAATTTGCACTTACCTAATTTTCTAGCACTGTATCTACCATGACATTTTCGTATAACAAAAAATTCTAGAGTAAAAATATGTGTATGCAAATTAACCTGTTTTCGTTTTTGTGTTTTCAAAGTGAGTTTGTAAAGCGAGCTATAAAATCCGTCTTTTCTCCGTAAACGCGCCCAGCCCTCGCGAACGCTTCATAATTCATGCCTTTTTTATTTATGGCGTCCCCTCCTCCGACGTCCGCCATCCTTCGTCTTTGGTGGATGACGTTATAACGTTGATACTTTTCCGAACTCGTGTTTAATGTTGTAATGATAAATGATCTTTATTTTGCAAATTGGTTATTAAATAACACTTTATACATCATCTTTTGTAAATTTAAACTAGATGAGGCCGGTGAATGTAGACGATTCTCGGAGATGAACATTTTTCATCGGTTGGTTTGCGATGATGACATTTGAATCTTCGTGTTTGTGATATTATTTGTTCATTCAGAATCTATCGCAATTTTAACACAGTTTATGTCTCGATGGTCTTGTGGTCGCAAGCGACTGCTAAGTATGAGGTCTCAGATTTGATTCCCGGGTCGCGCAATAAGTGCTATTGGGTTTTTGTGTAAGGAATTTCTCAGTAATAGCCTGGAGTTTGGAAGTTGGTCCCGTGCCTCGGAAAGCACGTTAGCAGTTGGTTCCGGTTGTCATTTGGATATCTTTGACAGTCGTTACGGGTAGTTGGAAGCCAGTAAATCTGACACTGGTCTAGCCAAGTGGTATCGTGTTCGATACCACTTGGCTAGACCAGTGTTAACAAAGTACAACCCAGTAACTAAATAACAACCCAGTTACTGAGTAACAACCCAGTTACTGAGTAACAACCCAGTTACTGAGTAACAACCCAGTTACTGAGTAACTACCCAGTTACTGAGTAACGACCCAGTTACTGGGTTGTGGAGGTCAGATACGCAGTCGTTCCACGTAGAACACTAGTGCTCAGCTGCATCCGGTTAGATTGGAAGCTGACCGAAATTAATTAGGAAAAGGCTAAAGAGATGACGATGATACTAGAGCAAGTATTACAGATTTCTAAGATGCTACTGTAATAACTTATGTTAATAAATAAATTACCATCACCATCAGGTGAGATGGTGGACAAACGCGAGCCAATTACCAAAAAAAAAAAAAATCTAAATCTATTTCTGTTAAGCTTTTTTTTCTGTGGGAAAATCATCGAATAAATTCTCTCGCTGTGGGTGGAACGGAAGGGAGTGTCAGACTTCTACTGACTAAAAACCCACCCTGTCCCTTCAGCTGCCCGTAAGTTCCGGGGCTGCGGTATCTTGTTAGTACATTTCCGCAACCTCGGCGGGCAATGGGTTTATGAGGTCCCGTGACTAATGCTGACTCCTTGAAGCGCGCGTGGAATACGACGCGTCGCCGACCTGGGCCTGTTCCTTACCGGACGGTGAGCTATCCCTGTTCACCGTTCGTAAGCCCGTGCCTACGGTGGCCGGAGATCGGACCACGATCCCCGATGCCCAGGGATTTTTGTTAAGCTTGGAAGCAAATATTATGTTTAAGAGAAATTATCTACTTACTACAATCCTTACTAACCGTCCGTACGTCATGTTCTCTTGTATTGCCTGTAGACTTAGATATGAAGACTGTATTTTATTTATCATATAATCAATCTAATATTATTAGATATCAGGATATCTTTATACCACAAGTATGATTACTATGTTTCATATGTTATGGCTTAATTTTATGAATGCTAGTAAATAGCTCATTAGCGAGTTCCTAAGAAATATTTATGTACACACATGACACGTATAAGAGAGAAAAACAAATACAGACAAAAGAGCACAAAGGTGCTGCTTATTTCACAAGAATTTATGAGATATTATGCATATGAGAGCTGCTGCGTAAACTTAATAAGTTAGTAAATAATATATTAAAGTCATCATGTACCTACCCATTTTCCAACTATGTGGTCGGCACCCAAACATAGTCGGAATATAGATAGGTACATCTACACTAACTGGAAGCCGCTACTAATATTTACGAGTACCATTATTTTGTATAGAGTAACCCAGTAACTGGTTAGCGCGTAACCACTTGTCATGACCAGTTGTAATCCTCTCAGTTATCTATCTCTCTAGTTTTATTTATCGGGCTCCATTCTAATTTTAACAAGAACACAAGTCATATTCATCGTACGTTACAATTACTCGACGTCTGTAAACCACTTACTTCGCATAGAATACGTAACCCTCACTCGATCAATCAAGACATGAGTTGACCGCACCATATCGTATGCAGAGAGCAAACCGCGCTATTTGTGGTTTTGTTGAGCTCTATTGAGCTGCCCGCAAGCTCCACCGAGCTCTACGTGACCAGTGAATCTATGCACTTTCTATTTAAAAGAGTAATTCTATTGAAACGACTCTGATGCTTGTTTGTTTTATGAATTTTTTGCTGCTTAAAATATATACTCACTTTTAAACAGATATTGTTTAAAAGGGAGATAAATAGATAGATATATTCTTTAGTGTAAACCAGTAAAACAAATAAGTACTTAACAACTGAAAAGGGTGATGCAATGGGCGGTATTATCGCTAAAAGCGTTGTTAATCGTAATTTATTGAATAGCTTTTATCTACGACATTGCTCGCATGATATAGAAACGTACTCTTTGTCCTATTCAGTTGTGGCCCAATGGTTACAGTAGGGCTTGCAATCCCGGAATACCGGGATTCGGTATTGCGGGATCCCACGTCATTTTCCAACACCGCGTGATGCGGGATTACTGGCGCGGGATCCGCGGGATTTTCGGGACTGAAAAAAAGCATGCATGCGACCTCTCGCGAGCGCGATCGCTCGGTGACTGGCGGCCGGCAGTGTTGCAAACAACGTGGGGGCCGATTTCGCCCGTTTATCACAGCTTAAGTAGCCTAATATAGCCAAATTTCAATCAGTGGTAGCCAAAGTATGTAGCCTAAAATATCAGTAAAGTTTTTCATTCAGTAGTTGTTACTGTTTTTTGTGAAGAAAAAACGGTGTAATTTGATTGATATCATACTAGTAGTAATACTTAAATAAATGTGGAGTTAGTAGATTAATTCATTGTTTTATTTGCCTTATATAAATGTGAATATTTTAAATATGCGGGATCCCGCAAATACCGAGATACCGCGGGATTGAAAATTCGTAGTCCCGCAAATACCGAGACTGAATTCAGGCTGCGGGATTGGAATTACAGGGACAACTTATGATTTTATTTTATTTTGTCTTTTTGTTCTTTATTCTTCGCTTTTTTGGTTACCAATGCTCTCAAAACGATGAAAGAAATAATCGTGAAGAAACCGGCATATCTTAGGCCCAAAAAATCGAAAACATTTGACATCCGCAAACCTACACTGGACCCGCGAGCTAGATTACGGCCCACTCCCCTTCATAGAGATGAGACATGTATCCCAACAGTGGGTGGCAAAGTTATTGGCTGGTTATGATGATGTTATTTCAAAACATGGCCTATCCGTGTGTCGTCGCAACCCGTGAAGTAATTTCGTTGTGAAGAGGTCACAAGTAGAAAGATATTCTTTTGCATTTTAACTACATAAGAGTATAGTTTGAGTTTTGTTACACATGTTTAGATTTAGTTTTTAGTAATTATGTTAGTTCTGCAATGTAAATATACTGACTTCTGAAACACAGGCTTTGCCTAGCTCAGAATCTACAGTTGATGTCAATAAAAATATTTGTATTGTATTGTAATAACTTGACCTTTTGACATAATGTGGTTTGTAGCATCCAACTTACCTTTTCGTGGGAGATATGCAATCAACTGACCTGTAACAATAAAAAAATAGTATTATTATATTTATAATGCTTTTGTAATGGTGAAGGAAGACATCGTACCAACATGACCTAGGACCGAAAATACATTCAAAGACGTGTGGAAATCAGGTATATGTCTGACTCTTACTGACTAAAACCACGCGGTGTTTCTCACGTCAGTATTCTCCGGAATCAACCCAGCTATAGGGATTCAAATAATTTTCTTAACTGATAACCAAACCACATACGTACACTACGTAGGTATGCTAGTAACGTTAGCCAGCCCATACAGTGGCAACAGTACACCCCCATTAGCAGTAGGATCACGTACTCCCCCCCCACTCCCCGCTAATTAAAGAACGAAAGAGAAGCGTGTCCAGTGGACATTGTAAACATATAGAATGTTTAACAGTGATCAGGATAATTGGGTTACGTTTTATATGTTGCACACTATATTAGGAAAAGTAATATTTAGTTAAATTGCAGGTCAAAAAGTTGTAAAAACGACAAGTAGTTATTGAAAGTACAGAGTTTCACTACTACTAGGGTTTTGTATGGAGCGACAGCCTTTTTGACCTACAAAAGTTACTGGGATATCTGTTTTGTTAACTAAACCAGTAGAATTGAGCGACCTTAAAAAAAGATAAGTTTTTCTCTAAATCGGAATTACTGGTCCCCAAGTCAATGGCTATAAACCTATTTTGGGAGCCAGTATATAATTTATGCATATTATGTATTAATCAGTTATAAACATATTATACAGAGTTAATTGTAAAACACCAGAAACCTCTCAGGACTATGTTACTAACATAACCAACAACTTTCATTCTATGACTTTTAAAAATTCGTCATATTTTAATTCATCAGATTTTCATATAAAGATAAAAATATTTAAATTGAATCTAAAAGAAATTAAATTTCGTATAGACTTATATTATACTCTTATAATATTTTTGTTTTTGTATGAAAATCTGGTGAACTAAAATATGACGAAATTTTAAAAGTCATAGAACAAAAGTTGTTGGTTATGATGTTAGTAACATAGTCCTGAGAGGTTTCCGGTTTTTTACAATTAACCCTGTATAGTAAATTATAATTAATAGTTGGGAAATTGCCAAGCGGATAGTGATGATAAGCAGCCAGTATTTGACAAAAACACAATCTGTTAAAAAACCATACCAACGTTATGAGCCAACCTGAAAACAGCGCCTAAATTCACTGATAAGGAACTCACTGTCACCATCGACATTGCCTACCACTCTCTGGAGCTGCTGCTAGCCTGGTACGTCTGATAGCACATTTGTTAATCTGACACCCGTCGCGATGTATTTACTATGTCCAGTTTACCTACAGTATTAGTAAATTTATCATAGAAAATAGTTAGATTCACACAAAACGTTTAGGGAATACTTTCATTATGCGTACAGCTAAAGAGTGGATTTCTCAGCCGGAGACTTTGTTTCCTGATAGCTATAACCTGGAGGTCTTTAAGTTAAGAGTGAATAGTTTACTTCTAGGTAAGCGTGCTTCATCTTCGACTATCAATTATTATTATGCTTAACATCAGGTGAGATGGTGGTCAAACGCAAGCTTGTAGCTAATAAAAAAATGGTAGTGAGATATTTCTTTCCTAACTGGGTTATTTAGTGTGTTTATATTTTACTCGATTCAAGATCATGTCTCCTGTGAGGTGCAGGCTGAGAGAGCAGTAATTTGGCAAGCTAAGCTGACCTGTTCTATCTAAGCGTACTGCATAGCAACATGAAGAGCAAAATGAAGTAGAAAGGATTCGGATACCCAAAATATCTGCAGGGCATCGTTCAGCTAAAAATCTTTAAAATAAAAAAAATCTATACTAATATTATGAAGCGGAAATTTTTTTTTGTTTAAATGCGCTAATCTTCGAAAGTAAAGAGAGATAAATTTAGATAAATATTATGAAAGTAGGTTGAAGCTTGAGGAAGGTAATCTTGCTTCAAAAGAAGGGTTGTGTTTTTATTGGGATATAGTCCACGCGCGACTGCCAGTTTAAAATAAAGCAAAGAAATATTTTTTGTCATGTACAGTTTGATCCAAATCTATGGTGTAGTAAAAAGGTTTTTTTTTATTGATATTAGGCTCGCGTTTGACCACCATCTCACCTGATGGTAAGTGATGATGTGGTCGAAGATGGAGCACGCTTACCTAAAAGTAACCTATTCACTCTTGACTTAAAAACCCCTAGGTTATAGCTATCGGGAAACACAGACTCCGGCAGGGAATTTCACTCCTTAGCCGTACGCATAATTAAGGTATTCCCAAAACGTTTAGTGCGTATAGGTGGGATGTCCACAATGTAACGATGGCGCATCGCCGTTTGTCTTGTAGTCCGATGATGAAACGGGCTTGACGGAATTAGATTGCGTAATTCCATAGCACACTCCCCGAAATGTAACCGATAGAAAACCGATAGACTAGTAGGTCTCTTACTGTGAATGCTTTAATCATTATTATTTCTGCAATTCATAATTAAAACATTCACCAATATAAAACTTCTTTCATCCAAACTTATAAAAGTCAAATCGTCGCCAGTCAATGCTTTTGCTCGTAACACAAGCTCGCTCCTGTAATTCATTCACTCGGTCGCGTGCCATTCGTTCACTCGGTCGCTCATCAATCATCGTTCAGCACTCACAAGTAAGTGAATTGCGTGCAGATTTCCTTTTTATTAAATTCTTTGAACATTGTTATTGCAAAGCACTTATGGCATGGATGAATTTCGTGCAAAATTGTTTGGAAGAGTTTTGCAATCTAATAACGCTAATATAATTGAAGTAAAATGGTTTTTTTTATCGTGATTAAGTTTACCTTTTTTCCCCGGGTGGGAAAATCATCGAATGACTTCTCTCGCTCTGGGTGGAGTGGAAGGGAGTGTCAGACTTCTACTGACTAAAAATCCCACCCTGTTCCTTCAGGTACACTTAAGTTCCGGGGCCGCGGTATCTAGTTAGAACATTACCGCATCCCCGGCAGGCAATACCTTTGTGGGGCCTCGGCACTAGTGCCAACGTCTCATGATTAGTTTACCTAGAGATATGTATTGCTCAGATTAGAATAAGAAATCACTGAGTGATCTAGGTATACAGGATACTTTTTTAAGTCACTTTATTTTACAGAAACCTGAACAAATCCAAATAGGCATTGAAGTAACTAGGTTAAAATGCACAACATCGAAAACAGAACAAAAATAAACTGGAACAATGTGTTAGTAATATGTGTCACCTGAAATATTCAGAATTTATGTATTTAGCTGACCCGTTACTGTTTTCAGAGAATTGTATTTATCTAACTTTAATCTCTTTCAAAGATTTTCATTTAGTGCCATTTAAATCTCAATTATTTTCCAACAAAAGCTCTAACACAATAAACAACAAGGCAATCCATGATCGTGCGAAAGACAACAATAAACAATAAACCTGCTCCAATTCAACAAAAACTTTATTTACTTGATTCCTAAGTAAAACTTTATTAACTGCTTCTTTAGGCAATTTACTACTTAACTGCTATTGGATTAGGGTTCAAAGTTGCTTATAAGACATTATTTACAAAGAAAGGAATTTTCTTTGGACTATTCTAGAAGGTGTCTCAACAAATTTTATTTAATTCGGAAACCCAATACAATTGTTTATTAGATTTTCGAATAAAGCTGTTGAGTTAAACACAATACTTCACATTTTTTTGGAGAATTACTCAGAAGTGGAAACAAGGCAGGTAACTTACACAAGAACATTATTAAGAGAAGATGAGATTAACTCAATAATTATTAAAAGATGGCTTTTCACGAAATTTTCCTTGTGGAGTTCAATGCTATCTTGCACTACTCAAAAATTATTATTATGTAACAATTCACACAAACGGATTTTCATGTAGTTTCAACCTTTTTGTTTTAGAAAACTAGCAAAGTGGGTAGAATTCACATTGCATCTACGTTTTGTCAATATAAACGACAATAGCTTAATAGATAAGATGTCGGACTTGTGAACGAGAGGTCGCAGGTTCGAACCCCACCCATTACACTATTACCGTGAACCCACTCCAGACACGAGCATATTTAGCTTAGTTGGAGGAATATACAAGTGAATTCTACCCACATGGCAAGTGCTCTTTAAAAAAAATTGCCCTCTTTACACCTAACACACCACGTCCCAGCACTATTACACCACACACAACTACCTAGACTAACCATTAAGACACAATGATATCACGCCCTTCCAACAATACCAACTTTATGTTCTAGGCATTAGAGATTACAGTCGAGTGCGCGAGAACCCCATAACTCAAGTCTAGGCTCGCCCCCTGACCAGAAAGGTCGTTGGTCGATAAGAAAGTAAATTAACGTGAAAAGATATTGCGTGTTTACCAGACAAGATGGAAATAAAGAATGTTTTTTGTTGAAAACAATCGAAACTGCTTTTTTCAATCTCTACTAATATCATAAATATGAAAGTAAGTCTGTCTGTGACACTTTCACGTCTAAACCGGTTTACTGATTTTGTTAAAATTTGGTATAGAGATTGATGAGATCTTGGAGTAGGATATAAGCTTTTCTTGCAGAAACGTAAACTTTTTATGCGAGTGAAGCTGCGGGCAGAAGTTAGTATTTTATAAGTAATCATCCTTATGTAGCTTTAATAAATAGTCAGTTAAGAATAGAACAGACTATATTCTTACGCTAACCCCACTTCATTTCAGGTATCGCAGAATACCTAGTTGTTCCTACTTAGTTACCACGTGTCTTCTGTACAATACCTAGTTGTTCCTACTTAGTTACCGCGTGTCTTCTGTACAATCTGTACTTAACTTTTTGGTTTAATTACCAATGAGAACGCTCGTGACCTCGATCTCGCCTGATGGTAAGTTCTACGATGAGACGAGCGAGCCAAGAAGATGCCTGTTCACTCTGGCTTTAAAGGCTGAAAAGTCATCCTCATTACTTTAGAAGCCTCTTAAAATTTTATAATTGCAATTTCTCGGCTGCGTGCCGACCTCGCCCTCGACTAGGGCGTCTATTCCATGTCGGTTGCTCGTAGTTTAACAAAACATGCGACTCCCTCTTTTAAAAATAATATAATATAATAACATGTGGAAGGAAATACGCCTTTAATATTATAGATGCGAACAATGGATGTATGGATGTGGATGAAAGTAGGTTGGTAAATTTATTATAGTCTGGAATAGCACATAACATATTATTATGCTACTTTTCATCCCGATTAAATGTACAAAGTTTCGACGAGAAAAACGTCACAGTCAACCGTTAATCAGGCTATAATTTTCAATACCTTCCTCTATATCAATTCAAACCCACATTAAAATATAGTCTAGCGATATTATTTTGTCACAAGTGAGTAATGCTGCGCTAAGCTTGGCATTAACTATGAAAGACTACGGGATTTACGGCTCGCTCTGACGTCATCAAGTTTCGTCAACGCAATTCGAACAACTTCGAATCTGGGACTGTATTTTTTATAGAGTAACCTGTTTGGAACAGAGGTGGCCCAGGATCACAGGCCCGACAAACATGTGTTAGATCGTGGGTTCGACCTTGAGTACGTACATTAATTTGTGTAATATTGAACATTGGCACTGTTCTCAAAACGATTAAAGAAAACCTTGTGAGGAAACCAGTAAGTTCCACACTAAAATGCACTGAGCCCGCGTGATGAATTACGGACCCATTCTCTTTCATAGAGAGAACCTCTGAATCCCATTCCTCTGTTCCCAGCTGTGGGAATTTTATAGGCTGGTTGTGTGTAATTTCTATGGAACACTCTTAATTTGAAGATTTTAAACATTGATCTCTCTACTATAATCCTGTAAGATTACAAAGAGGTAAAATTCGTTTGTAAGTTTGTATGTTGGGTGTAATCTTCGGAACGAATGATCCAATTCTTTTTTAATTTATTTCGCTAATAAGGTGCACTATATTGTGAGTGCTTGTAGATATAAATTATTTAGAAATGCACGCGGATAAAGTCGCGGGTGAAGTGTTAGTATCTATACTAATATTATATAGCGAAAAATCCTACACAAGGTGAGGCGGTACTTCACGCCTGGACAGTAGGAATCTATATAAAGCACAGGTCCGTTCCTGCGTGGAGTATTGCAGCCACTTGTGGGATGGCTCTGCAAAATACCAACTTACTGCATTGGACTCGATCGAGCGCAGAGCTAAAAGGCTTATAGGCGACGAGGTGCTATCGGGCAGGCTTCATAGTGTGGCTCATCGGCGAACCGTTGCTTGCCTGTCGGTTACCACCCACACTTGGTTGATATACCGTCTTGTCGTACCAAGCGCTTCTCCTCCACATTTATTGTACGCACAGCCAAGCTGTGGAACTCTCTGCCGGCTTCTGTGTTCCCTGCCACTTATGACCTTTCAGACTTTAAAGCAAGAGTAAATAGGCATTTTCTGGGCTCGCTCGTTCTATCGTAGACCTCATCTATTGCTTACAATCAAGCGAGATCGAGGTCAAGAGCGGGCTCATCCGTAATAAAAAAAAAGTATGTTTGTTTGAACGCGCTAATCTTCAAAAGTACTGGTTGGTTCTGGATGGTATTTGAAATGGTGAATTGAAAGTATGGAAGTAGCTTCAAGGTTGGGAAAGGTTGGGCTTTATCCGACTGCAAAAAAGGAGGTTATGTTTTAATCATAATACAGTCTACGGGAGCGAAGCCTGCGGGACTGCTAGTTTAATATAAATTACTTGAAACATGTAAAGAAGGATCACACAGAAACTGTCAGCGTACATTACACGTCCCTAATGTTAAGTACAAATTGTATTATCACATGCGGGGTTGAGGGGTACGGGAGTGACAGAATCGAGTTATTTTAGAGTACATTATTATGTGTAACACAATCAGGAAGTATGATGGAGACGATGGGTGGGCAAAGTACATAAAATTATATTATGATTGATAAATTACTACACAGAGTTAATTTTGTTATTACACTGATGATAGGCTCGGGTTTGATCACCACATCACCTGATGGTGTGGTCGAAGTTGAAGCTCACTCACCATTTTATTTTTCTGTGGGAAAATTATCATATGACTTCTCCCGCTCTGGGTGGAGCAGAAAGGGAGTGTCAGACTTCTGCTGACTAAAAACCAACCCTATTCCTTCAGTTACCTTTATAGTCCGGGGCTGCGGTATCTCGTTAGAACATGCCCGCAACTTTGAGGTTGCGGTTGCTCAGTCACCTTAAAGTAACCAATTGACTCTTGACCGAAAGTGGGAAATAATCTCTTTGGATGTACACCATACAACATTGGTATATTAGCCAGATTACTACTATTGACAGTTAAGGTCATTGCGTCACAGCACAGGTAACAATAGTGAGAGCCGCCTAAATTGATTGACATGTTAAAATCATCTTTTAAATGAAGAAAAGACAAAACTGCCCTAAGTCAACACGAATCGTAATCTACTACAAGTTTTCGTTAGGTTTGCAGGATGAAAAACTTCCGGTTACTACGTCGTGTTCGCTTGGCGAAATAGCTATTTAAAAGAACGGCTGTCTGCCCACCCCTGAATTTCTACCAACAAACAATTATGGCTGAAATATTAAAACATAAAATAAAATACGCCAAGTACGAGTCGGACTTGCCCACGGAAGGTTCTATATTCAAGCATAGATTAGCGAAAAATAACTTTGCTTTTCATAAATTACCAAGTTCGTTCGTCGACCATTTGTAAAAAATACCAAATTATATTTGCGGCTTCAGAAAATGTGTTTTATAAGTAAAACCGAACTGGCAGTACCTCGTTCTGAAGAATTATCGTTGTAAGTTTGCATTAAGTTAAAATAAGCGTTGGAAGACCTCTACATGGACAACGCACAAGGACTGTGCTAGAGGAGATATGGCTTCTTTTAAAATTGCTCATCAGTACTGGGAGATGCTAGCTGACAAGCGGACGGATTGGCGCCAGTGTGTCATGGAGGGTCGCAAGCATTGCAATGATACCTGGGTCAGGACACTCGCTGACAAGAGAGCAATAAGACATTAAGGCGGATCAACATCTACTACCGCGAATTTCTCTTTTCATGTCTGCGGCAAGTCGTGCCGCTCCCACATCCGTTTATGCAGCTACTAAAAAGTCAACTCGCAAACAATTATTTATCGTATATTGTTAATCGTCTGCGATGGACATAAAGTACCATCCTAATCTAAAAGATTTAAGAGAAGCAACCGATGTAGCAATAACCACTATATTCACGCTAAAACGAAATCACTATACCAAGCAGTATTGATTTCAGGGCCCGAGTTCCACGTTATAAATATCACTTTCCTACCCCTGTGTGAGATATACGCGAGTGAACTGGGCTATCTATGTAAGTAACGTTTTACAAGATCCTTTGTTACTCTTAAATGTTACTTATATGGATATTAAAGTGTCGAGAATGTTTGTGAGGTTAGATTGAGAGATGTTCGTAACGTATACATTAAAAAACGATCAAATTGATTCAGATTAAATTAGCTACACATGTACTTCAAAACTATTAACGCATTAAATACGTTTAATCTCGATCTTAACCGTTTGTTTATGTGTTTAAACTCCATTACCAAAATATTAAAATTTAAATATTTTTTATTTGAAATTGGTTTGTTATTAAAATCAAAATTAAATTTTATTTAGTTTTTTCTTATTTATTCCATTTTGTTTATCCAAATCACTCAATAAAAAACAATAACGAATAAAAATATTAATGTCATAATATTTTGGTGATGGCCCAAGTAACACATTTGGTGACAAATAGCTTGCATACAGTATTTTTTTGGAAACTTTAGTAACAAAATCCACCGTGATTAAGTTCTATAAAGGTGGTTAGAACCCATAAGCAACCTGTATGTTACCAAAGGGAGAAAAATTGCAACTTATTTATAGTTGCAAAAGCGATGCATAAGAGTTCGAATTGTTATCCTGAGTGGCACTTGGAACTAACGGTGCAAATTGCGCGCCGTGAATGAATGAACGATAAAGCGATACAGTTCATTCGTTGAGTGACAAATGATATCTTATCAAGTTCTTACTTTCGGTGGAAATAAACAAAAGGACGGTTGTGCTTTGTGCTATTGTGTTGTGACAGCACCATAGATGATACATATAAGACAGCACATTTATTTGGATTATTGCATCTATTTGGGGAGTATTAAAAAAAACTGTGTATAACGCATGATAATCATCATGGAGCCCTTGCAAATGGTTTTTTATCGTGAAACCATGGTATAATTACTAAGTAAATTTTGATGCGCCTTCGATCTAAACAAAAATTATCAAAAAATATGCACTGATCAAAAAAATAAGACAATGCTTTATAAAGTTTGTTAAAAACCTAACATTATGGTTTCACAAAAAGTATAATGTCAAACTAAATCAGAGACATAGTTATCAAAACTCATTTTATTGTGTTATTGTAATAAAATACCATTCAACAAGATACTTTTCAAGGACTCCATTTTTAAACATGGCGATTTCAAATAGACCTTGCAGTTCATATTTCCACTCATTTGTTGCCTTATTGGAACTTTTGGAATCGATCTATGCCTTACAGTGACATATCTATACTAATATTATAAAGCGGAAAAGTTTGTTTGTTTGTTTGTTTGCTCGAACGCGCTGATCTTCGAAAGTACTGGGTGGATTTGGATGCAATTTGGTATGGAAGTAGCTTGAAGCTTGAGGAAGGTTATAGGCTAGTTTTTACGCGACTGCAAAAAAGGAGAGTTATGTTTTTACCGTGATAGAATCCACGGGAGCGAAGCCCCGCGTGAGTACTAGTTAGAGTATATTAGACCTTACAAAGGCAATTACACTTGGTTCCAAATGACCTGTAATAATAACTCTTGAGCCACTACAGGTAATAAATAACTTATATGGGTCATTCCACAAAAATAGTACCACTCATTGTCCGCGACATATTTCAGGTAGTATAATTAGTAATATTTTGTTCTAAAATTGTTAAGTAACAGCTCGCAATGTGTTTTATTCATTACCCATATATTTAGAAATAAATATATTTAAAATGAATCTGAAATCTCTCATAAAGACCCCAAAATATCAGTCCCTAGGCATGTCCGCACTCCAAAAGTGTATGTTTGGGCATCCATATTTATAGATACATCAACTATATACTTTATTTGATTTAACAATTATCTAGGTTATTTTACATACACCAAATTCTATTAATATTTTGTAGTTTTAATAAAAAATTATTCGATTTTCTGAAGTTATAAAAGTGTTCTCGATTATATCCGTCATTCCCTAGCCACGACAAGATTTACAAACGCCATAATATGAATGAAGAGTGAATAACATGTAGTTGATTTAAAAGTACGACACGAAGATATCCATAGACCATACTCGCTGAGCGGCAGCCATTTTCTGAATCAGTGCAAACACGGCAATTGTTGCGGAAACACGTGTTAATCCAGTCACTTTGTCATTCCCTCGGTGAGTAGTTTTATTGTTTATAATAGGAAATTGATGATAATTAAATACTATTTACGTGTGATTTGTCGGTCTTCTTTGGTACATCGTATTAAACAGCTTTTATTAGAAGTTAACCTGCAATTGTCTTAAGTTTTACTCCAAATCGTCAGTCCCTAGACCATCAGGCCCTAGCTCTTAATTGTGCTAGGAACTGACGGATATAGCTAGGGAATGACGTTTAATATATTGCGATATTAACAAAATATCTAAATCTAGGTTAGAAGTGAAATGACCTAGAAACTTTATGAAATGATATTAGGGGACGAAAACGTCATTTAGGGTTTATGTTAATTATATTAAAAAAAAACGCATAATACATTTAACGATTGACTTTATTATTTTGAGTTTAGAAATTGGGAAGTTATAGACTGATAATACGTTGTTTGCGGCCGTTGGTCACAATATTTAAGCATTAAGTGTTATTTTTCCATTTTGCAGAAAAATGCCACCTAAAAAGAAGCCAAAATTGTCCAAAGAGAAAATAGCCAGTAAAAAATCAGCCGCCGCAAAAGCTCGATTGGAAAAAATCAAAAGTGATCTGACCAGTTCATTCCATTAAATAATGGAATTCTTTTGTTAAGAATTTGTTTTTATTATTTTTGTTAAGAAGCTATGTTTTTTGTCTTACGTGATTATATTCAAAATATTTTACAAATAAATATGATTCCAAATGTATATCCAACTTATTTTATTACAATATCATTATTGTTTATCAGTCCCTAACAATACCTATCAGTCCCTAGATGCCTAAATTTGAGAAACTCTAAATTTCTCTTAAAATAAAGCCTAAAATGACTGGCCCTTTTAGATATAAGATAATTAATCAATTACATATAATATACACTACTCAAGTATCCAAAAGTATCTTAAAAAGGTTTGGGACAAAACAACATCAAAAGTATACCGATTTATGTGGAATTACCCATATATACTACTTATTTAATACTTAAGGTGCCAAATAAGGAAAAATTACCACCTATTAGGGCACAGTTCTTTCGGGGAGATTTTAAGATGTCATATGCTTCTTTGATTTTTAAGTTTTTTTAAGACAAAAATTTGAACCTTTATGCGTCTATAAGTAATAAATTCGGCTTAATGCCACCATAAGTTATAAAGCAGGAACAAAAATCACTCAAAAGCAACTATTAGTGATAAAAGTTACTCATATGCAAATTCGAGTGCTGTTTTCATCTAAAAGTAATACCGTACACTCTTGCATCACTTATATGCTACCTACAGTTGCAAAATAAGTTCAAAAATTCACTAACGTGCTACTTGGGGGAGGTTAAACACAAAACAAACATTAAATATTAAATTAAATGATTTATGTAACGATATCTGATTTTTCAATTAATAAAAAATATGTTATAAAGTGATTGAATTCTATTTAATTAAATATTGATTTCATTGTTATTTAAACATCATTTAAAATGTAATTTGAAACCATTTTTTAATTCAAGCACGTTATGAAACAATAAATTGTTGGTATGTCAATAAATAGAACGATTTACCTTGACTAACAATTAAAAGTTTCTATGTAAAGCAATTAGTATGAACGTTTGAACAAAACTCCTTACACAGTGTAGTCACTCAGCTGAGAGCACTGGCGTGGCTTCCCGACCTACTTCTACGGGTCAACATTCACATATACAGTGTTACTATAGTTCGTCGCTATTAAGTGTAACTTACAGTGAAACGTCTATACATCTAGGTTTACATCTTCTTAAGTATCTGTCTTTGCAAAATAACTATGTTTGTCAAGTGATTATACTTATTTACACGATACTAAAAAATAAGAAAACTTGAAAAAAAAAGTTTGAACCGACTTCAAAACAAACAAAGACTATACTGCCAGTACAAAGCGACAAATAAACTTAAAAATTGTTACATTGGATATCTAATTCCGTTTAAAATTAGGGCTGGGTACCTACTCACATAGCTGAAGTCGGTGCCAAGCCAATGAATAGTTTTGATAGACTGAGTACGCCGCATTCTGGGGCACGCCCGAGGTGATCAAATCTATTCATTTGTAATTCATTAAAAAGTCGCGAGCATAGCTAGTTTATAAATATAATTAAATAAATATTATGATGAAAAAGCAACTAATTGTTCTACAAATTAGTACAACAATGTCTTCACTAAACATCTATAGGGCTCGTTACATACTTACCTTAGTGTTCTCCACAATTGAAGTAATTGGTTTGTTAAATTGAGTCTCCTTTAATATTTAACTCATCGGTTTCTCGACATCAAAATTACCTACGATAGAATTATAGGCACATCGTTTGGAAAAAACATGAAAATGATGAATGGTTGGCGCAGTGTTTGGGTGATGTACGGATGCGCTGCGTGTCGTGCGTTCAACTTCCATAGCAGAACAAATGTTTGTTTGTGTAACTTAAAGTTATTCTAGTCTTTGTGTTTGTAAAAATGCACCTCAGATACGGGATAAATTCTTAGAGTGAAGAAAAGTAAAATAAAAAAGTGAAACCCAGTGGATGACTCACATTGGTAACAGGGTTGTGAGGTCAATAGCTTCGTGTGGAGTACCAGCATGTAGCGATTATGTAGCTAATATGGAACTTCAAGAACAAAAACGTTTTAAAAAAAATTAAACTGACTTCCAAAACAAAACAGTGCAAAGTGAAAATAACTTTAATATCGGTAGTTGGTATCATTGGTTTTGAATTTTCGTTTTTGGCACCAACTTCCGAAATTAAAGTTATTTTTCACTTTGCAGTGTTTTTTGGAAGGTTGAATTTTTCGTTAACAATTTTTTTTCTCGCTTTTTAGTTGGTCGGTTTGTAATTTACCTAGTTACAAAAGCCTAAATGTCAATTTCTTATAACATTTTATAAAATATTGCTTTTCCCAATGCTGGGCCGTTAATTATTGAGGAGTTCTCCTGGTACTTCAGCATCAACTTCACTTCACCATATGCATTGTGACGAGCATATTGAGCTTAATAACCATATTCAAGTAATCGAAGCGGAACCCATGAAATACTTATTATTGAGTAGTTTCGGTGGCCGTCTGTGGTCTTCATCATCAGTTTCACTTCATCCAATGGGGTTTTTTGAATGCAACTGCACAAGGTACTATATTAAATACTCAAATCACTATAGGTGTGCCTATAATATATGAAGAGTTCCCTCGATTTCTCCAGGATCCCATCATCAGATCCTGACCTGGTGACGATTATGGGACCACACGGGAAGCACCAGCTTTCAAATAAAAAAAGAATCATCAAAATTGGTTCACCCGTTGGAAACTCATCGGTCAAAAGTTCTAAGGTAAAAACAAAAAAAAACAGTCGAATTGAGAACCTCCTCCTTTTTTGAAGTCGGTTGAAAATACAAGACAATGGATACAAGCAACACACAATTGATAGTCTGATGTTATTTATGTTCAGCAGTGTAAAATACATGCCAAGTTGCCTGAAATATATAAATTGGTTGATTGATTTTGACTTGGAGGATTCAGAGGAGCTCGTGGCTAACATTTACTAATAACAGCCGCAAGGTTAAACAACTTTAAACTTGCCGAGGAGTTCTGTATACGAATGACCTTCTTAACATATGGAGATTCTTCCGTGCGTCGGAAACCACGTTAACTAAGCTATTTTACATCTCAGCAAAACTAGTTAAAAAATAGTATCATTAAAATACTTAGGGATCGGCAAAATGTTCCGGAAGTTTAGTTTTCATATCGGTTTTGTTTGTCTGGGTTCAGCTTTGATTATTTTATATTTGTTTTAATAATTACCATATTAGTTACCGCTGAATTACATCACGGGATTGTTTTGTTTGTAAACATACACACACATAGTGAGTGCAATAGTTTAATGTATTAGGCTAAGTTTTGTTTATTGTAATAATTAATAGTTTGGTTGAACAACTCTGCAAATGTCTTCTCACAGATACATTTAAATATTTACATTAACAGTAATCTGAGGAAAATGTTGTGGGTTTTTTTATTAGATAATTTTAAGACATTTTTGTTATTTTTAAATACGCAACTGTTTATTTTTCCTACATTAATAAACAAATAAATAGTTCTAAATGTCATTTGAACATCTTTGTCAGAACTTACATAATTATAGTAGGAAGCCAGTAAATCCGATATCAGTCTTACTGTCTTACCCAGCCACTGGGTTGTGGAGGTCAGATAGCCAATTGCTCTATGTAAAATACTATATTCGTACTTAGCTGCATACGGTAAGACTGAAAGACAACCCCAAAGTAATTGAAAAAAGGCTAAGCAGATGATGAGTGGATTTCTCGTATGTATAACTGTTGAAATCCCAACACTAAGATTAGTCAATTATGACTGTGCACATCACTATAGCTTCTCTACGCATAGCACAACACTGGCGCCCACTGCAAGTTTCAGTAGCCATCTTTATCTCGTGCGTTTTACATGTACGCGGGTCACAGTGACAAAGGGATCAAATTGGCCTTTATATTTAGTATAGTTATATTCATATTGTGGTCCTATGTCCAATTGTTACAACAAACGCAATAAACAGTGTTTACTAAACCCTCGCGTTTGTTGGCTGCTCATCAACTTTTCCCACAATAACAACGTTATATTTCTGAAACACTACGTGTGTATTTCACGACCACTAGTCAGTAAATCGGATTGATGTTATGATATGATTTCTTGCAGTAACTTATTTAAAGACTCAGCATAATGCTTAGTGAATAAATGAGGACATCCTTATTGGTTGGCGGCTCGCGGACGAACCTCGTCGGTGGAACATTAAGTATTTACTGAAGAGAGATATTCTCTAGCCTTACGTAGGTTTGGCTATAAGTAAATAGAAGTGCTCTATAACTAAAGAGAAGGAAGGAAGGAATAGGAAGTGGTTTCTCATCTCAGGAAATGCATGGAATTTTGGCAGTCTACGTAAGATAGCCAAATGTATCGAAATAGTTATTTATCACTACGACTTGTTTGCGGCCTTAAGAGTAAAATATTCGTAGATCCAAAAATTTAAATAAATAATCCAACCATTTAATCCGAAGTTATATAATTACTGCCTGTTATTTTTACTACAAAATCAGTACTGTCAAAATATCTTGTGACTATTACACAAATAATGCATTTTTTCATTTCATTAGTTCCGAAGATTACATACATACTCACAAACATAGCAACTTCAAAATTTTACCTCTTTATAATATTAGTTTAGAGAAGAATATATAATTTACCATTTTATATAATAGAAGCACCATCTCAATTGATTCACTGGAATTTAAAATAAATACAGTGAATAATATACCATTATACCCCTAAAGCTGTTTTAACTATTTTACACGTGTATTTACATGGTGCTTATTTGTTAAGGAGTCACTCCGGCTGTACTATTTAAAGTCTTCGACGTTAAAATACTAAAGGTACATTATTATTACAGTACAGTTTATTGTTATTATATATTTTAAACTCCATAAAATATATTACTCCATAATAACTCAAAAGACACTAATTTAGGAAACCTTATCATTTAAAATTCGACATTGATGGCACCTTCCCCTCTTCTACTTCAGTTTAACCTCGTATTAAGTCTCCAGTTAACTTTATAACGACTATAAAGCCAAAACAAATCCGATAACGACGTTTCAACGTCGTTATCGTGTAGATATCGGATTTGTTTATTCATTACAAGCACTGGCCTCGTAGCAGCCCAGTATGCTGCTACGGTTCTACGGCGCTACGGTGTTACGCGGCTACGATGCTACGTTGCTAAGCGCTACCGTCACGCTACGCCGTAGCTGAATTGTATAGTAGAATCATGACAATTTTATTGAAAAAGGTAGAAGTAGTAAATTAATTAACTACCTTCCGTCGGCGAAGCGGAAGGTAGTTAATTAATTTACTTATGAAATTAAATCACATAAACGCGTGTGGGTCAGTTTTAATTTTGATAATTTATACTTTACTAAATATATAGATAATATTATATTATGGATAAATAAATAAATTTAAATCCAATTGGGATTTAAATTTATTATTTACCTTATTGTACACCTTACAAAATAAACCCTTAAACTAAAAACATTAAATTTAGACAAGGCATAAGAAAAAATAGAATTTATTTATCCACGTACAACATATACGATTTTTGAGAATAAGTTGATATATCTATTTTTATTATTCGCATCTGTTTATAACATTATTATTAGTTTACTTGAAACTGTATTGCCGGATGAGGCGGTGTCTGTATTTTATGAATAACTTTTTGAAATAATTAGATCACACACTCATGCGTCAACCTAAAAATATAAACTTTCCTATTTGGTTTTCAAAAACACTAATACGTATTTACAAAAATAAAACTTCCGCGAGGATCAAATGGAAAAAATATGGCAAGTTGTACGACTATGAAATATTTTCTATAAACAGGTCCAAATTCAAAAAATTGGCAGATAAATGTTATAAATCTCATATGAATTCAGTTGAAGATAATATTCCCACAAATGACAAGGCTTTCTGGTCATATATTTGTAACCATAAAGCCACTATTAAAGTTTCCGATACCGTATTTTATCAGCAGGTCTCTTCGAATGATCCAAACAAAACGTGTAATTTATTTTCGGCTTTTTTCCACTCTGTTTATGAAGCATCTTCATTTAATTCAGAGTCGTGGGAACCTCCACCTGCGAGTACTGATCACGATATTATCCTATTCCAATTGCACATCTCCTTAGATAAGATACGCACGGAACTAAAGTCACTTGACTCTACCAAAGGTATTCCCGCAATATTTGTGAAAAACACATACAGTACTATAATGTCATCCAATCTATATTATTTTCAATATGTGTTTATCTCAAGGTGTCTTTCCTCGCGTGTGGAAGTCTGCGAACATTGTGCCCGTACACAAAAGTGGATCAAAAAATGATGTGGAGATGTATCGTCCTATTTCCATGTTATGTACATTCTCAAAACTTTTCGAAAAAGTAGTTTTTAATTAAATATATCCTTTTATTCGGCGTATTATAATTAATGAACAACACGGTTTTGTTCGAGATAGATCATGTATAAGTAATCTTCTACAAGTCAACTGTTTGAGGGCATTGATAATAGACTACAAATTGATGCGGTATACACTGATTTTCAGAAGGCGTTTGATAAAGTAGATCATAAATTGCTACACAATAAGATCGCATAAAATGGTATCAGAGGTGATCTGCTTCGTTGGTTTGTCTCTTACATAACAAAAAGGACCCAAAAAGTAGTGATTAACGGTTTCGAATCTAACTCTATTCAGGTTACTTCAGGTGTACCACAAGGCTCCATTTTCGGTCATTTACTTTTTATTTTATTTATAAATGACAAAAAACATTGTATCAAATATTCAAAATTTCTTTTATACGCTGATGATTTAAAAGTTTTCAAAAAAATAACGAATGTTCATGATTGTGTGGAGTTTCAGCTTGATCTTGATCGTTTGTCTAACTATTGCTGTGCTAACAACCTATACCTCAGTCTGCCTAAGTGCCAGAGTATTACATTCACTAAAAAGAAAAATCCGATCAACTTCAACTATCAACTTGCTGATAATATTCTCAACAAAGTTACCTGTCTTCGTGATCTTGGCGTATATTTGGATTCAAAACTAAATTTAAATACTCATGTTGAAAAAGTTATTAATAAAGCGTACCTAATGTTTGGCTTTGTAATGAGAGCATCTCGCAAATTCCATCGACCAGCTACATTCCTCCATTTGTATAAGTCAGTAATAAGATCGCAACTAGAAAATGCAGTACCTATTTGGAATCCCTATTATGCCAAATACAAAGAGTCTATCGAATTAGGCCAGCGTAAATATCTTCGAGCAATGCAATATAGATTATTTAGCAGAAGAATTTCTTCCAGAACTCTTCTTATTAAATACAACATGCTGACTTTAGAATCTAGACGTATGCTTCTTGACACAATGACTCTCTTCAGTGTATGCCACAATAAATTTGCTTGCCCTGATTTAATTAATCGCTTGAGCTACCTGATCCCTCGCTCAGTGCAGGGGCGAGCAGTGCGCACGAGACATCTATTTGCTACCAGCCTTCGCAGAACAAATTTTGGCTATCGCTCGCCGCTGCATCGTTTGGTCTATACATATAATGAACATTTTAGTGCAATCGACATTTTACATCTCAGTAAAACTAGTTATACAAATAGTATCATTAAAATCCTTAAGGATCGGCAGAATGTTCCGGAAGTTTAGTTTAGTTTTTATATCAGTTTTGTTTGATTATTTTATATTAGTTTCAATAATAATAATTAGTTATTTCTAAATCATATCATCAGATTCTTTTGTTAGTAAACATACACAACTACACATACATACACAAAATACGAAATAGAAACTATTGTTAGTACAACGGCTTAAATTTTATGTATTAGGCTAAGGTTTGTTTATTGTAATAAATAATAGCGTGGTAGAACAATTCTGCAAATGTCTGCTCACAGATTGATTTAAATGTTTACAGTAATCTGAGGAAAATGTTGTGGGTTGTGTATTAGATAAGTTTATAGTTTAAGACATTTTTTAATACATTTTTTAATACGCAACTGTTAATTTTCCCTACATTAATAAATAATAAATTAAAAAAATAAAATTACCTTAATAATAGCAAATATATTACGAGGAGTAAGCTAAACTGTGATCTACATATGTCTTGATTGATTGCTTGATTTTTTCCAACAAAAAAATTCTTATATCATTCAATAATAACAGAGTATTTTAATGGTGAAAAAATTCATGAAATCTACCTAGTATTTTTGCTTTAATCATTACTAACCTTCTAAAACCCAAATCTTTCCTTTTTATAATATAAAGTATAGATAATGAAATTATTATCATCTATCATTTGCAGAGCTATGCATCGCATATACGATAGCTCTGCTGGGTATTGAAACAATATCGACATTGCTATCTACAAATCTAGTAGTATGAAAGAAACAATGTCTCAGAAAAACAAACCTCTTTTCTCTTCTGTTTTCTTATTGTATTTTATTAACTCTTAAAGTGCAATAACAAGGTATTGTACACTATAGAATACACATACACACTACTGTAGTACACTATACATAGTGTGCGCTAATTTATTTTTATTTCCATGTAATTAAAAATTTGTAAACAAGGCAACATGTATTTTTTTCATTGTAAATAAAATTATCTTATCTTAAATTATCTTATTGAAAACTCGAAATTGCATACCAATTTCAAACGCAAATTAAACTAAACAAAAATATATTCATTGAAAACAAAAATAAGCGCAATAGTTCCTACAACCACAGCTGGAGCCGCGCGACACATGTATGTAGGTACGTATTATTATACGTAATATGAACATCTATATGTATGTACCACACACATAGAGGAATGGAGTGAGCATTTGCTGTCGTACTGCGAAATGAATACCGGCAGACAAGTGTATGAAAGAACGCGGCATAGTCAAATGATTTATTTCAATTTGATCATTAAATGGCACTTTATAACATGGCAAAATGTCGAGAAAGTAGTTTCAAATTGACAACGCGATTAGTCGGCCAATTGTATCTTGTCATTGCTTTTTTAAGAGCAGAGCAGCTTTAACAGCAACACATTTTTTGCTTAGATTAACTGCACCTGTCACTGTAGTAACAATGATACAGCTATGTAATATTACATATTATATGTTTCACTTTAACAATATATTTGATCAAAATATTATAAACATTTGCTTTTCATTACATACTAACACCTCAATATTCAGTGATTAAGGAAATAATACAGTGTTCTTCTCCTTAGTGTCGTCGAAAATCTAAATGAGTCGGCCCAGAACTAAAAAGCGAGTTTGACATCTTCGGAAGCGTCCATCATTATATAGTGTAGTTAATGAAATCAATGTTAGAGTAGGTACTTAAAAATCCACTGACTTTGACATCTCACGTAGTATCTAATTCTACAGCGTAGTAATAGTTGTATTTGTTATGCTCAGTTCATTTCTCTAAGTCTATACTATGTAGTTATACGAACCGTTTTCTACTACAAAAGGTTACGACCTAGAGCACGAAAAAATTCAATTTCCGACAATGCAAATGAGACTAGCGATGTACCGAGGGTTCGCTCACGATTGGAGGCTTTCAAATGCACTCGATGCCAGCCTACGTGTACACTGCGTACCGTCAGCGATCAAACTGAACTATGAATACCGACCTTATGGCAGACAGATGCAACGTGACGATGTGACGAGCACATTCTCTTTCTGTATAGCGTTTTAAAAATAACATGATATCAAGTTTTTGCAATGTATCTTCGCGTCTTTTGCTTGCGGTTTGTATGGGAAAAGAAAAGTGTTCGTTTTACAATTTTCTTCTTAATTTTTCAGTTTTTTTCCCGCCATAGGAACCTTCTCCGTGCTTAAAATAAATTATGAAAATATAGCGTAATTGGTCGAGCCTTACTCGTGTTTTCTCGAGCTCAAAGTAACTTGGTTTTCAAATGATCGTAAAATCAGACTTAATTCTCTGTATGAGATCAGAGATCATCCTAAGTGTATACTATGTTAGCAGAGCTATGGCGGGGTGCTCCGATTGGAAATCAACTTCGCTGCATCCGCACATGTATACATTAGAGTAGATCTGGTACTGACTAGCTTTTCTAGAGTAAATATTAGCCTCCTTATAGTCTAATTCTAGCGTTAAAAGTTTATCTCACACTCCCACTGCTGAACACAGGAATCTTCTCTATGAGAATGAATGGACCGTAATTTATCTCAAGGGCCAAGTACCTGTGGGTAGATGACACGTGCCTTTGGATTAATCAATCCCAGGACACGCCGCTTTAGGTTTCGGGAATGTTCTAACGAGAAACCGCGGCTCTGGACCGGGACGGTTTTAGTCAGTAGAAGTCTGACACTCCCTTCCGCTGTCTCTTCCTTCATCCAGAGCGACAGGAGTCATTTGATGATTTTCCCACCACAAAAAAGGGTCATTCCGGTTTCTTCACGATGTTTTTCTTCATCGTTTTAATAAGATCAGTGGTGCTGATGGAAATAAAAAATAATTTCTTAAAATGTATCTTATTTTATTTAACAAATTAATTTTGATACTATTTGCGACTTGTTCTTGCAGCTGAGTGTACCGCGACGCATTGTGTGTACAACTCGGCTCAAGAATAAAGGGGACTCAACAATGCGCGAGGTTACAATATTTTGTGGACGCGACTGAATAGGGTCGCTAGTTTTTGTGTTTGAGTTACTTTACGTAAAAACGAACTGAAACGCAAAAACGACGGCACTTTGCTAATGAAATAAATTTGTATTATGAGCTGAATTGTAATAAATCGTTTTATAATCATGACACATTTTTAACACGCTTTTATTAGGTCGACCTGTATGTAACTAACTATGTAATAGAATCTAAGGTTACTAATTTAATCATCTTGCAAGGGTCGTAGCGTAATGAAAATTGGCAGCTGTATGTAGTTCTGATGACAATACAATAATATGATACTGACGAACTGATCTGATGATGAAGCTGGAAGATATGAACTGGAACTTCATGATGGAAAATCGTATCACAGCTGTTTTGGATTTCTTAGAAAAGTCTTGTAATGAACTTTGACCACAATTCGTTTTTAAGGTCTGATGATGAAGCCGGAAGATAGGCACTGGGATTCCATGATGGAATATCGTATATAGTCGTGTTTGCATTTGTGATAAAAGCCACTTAATGGACTTTGAACACGATCAGGTTTCCAGGTTACAACAAACCTAAAGAAAATCCGTTATCGGTTTTCTTAACCTTTTTGAATTGCCGCGTAATCCATAGATTTATTTTTTTATAGACGTCACTTACAAATCCTCTGGGAGGATCTACCGTTTAATTGTTCACTACTCGTGGGAATAATATGGCAAACACTACAAAAAAAGAAACAGCAACACAAAGAAAACGGAGACTACAAAAAAAAGGAAACCGTGAACATTTTTTTTGTTTTTATGTGCATTTATACAAGCGTGTTTTTCTAGTGATTTTTAAACTATTAATTTATTATGAAAATAGCATACTTTGTTTATTCAACCTTATTTTTAGGACTTAAATACAATAACCGGAAAAACTTTGTTGAAAATGAGTAAATGAATTTATTAATTTCTTTTAATTATGTATATTAAAAGTTGGACACCATTCGCAAATAAGCTGTGCCTGTTACAGTCATCTATGCGTGACTCAGGTTACTGAAAGTTACAGCTTAGTTTCTTTCATTATTTTCTCTTCTTTCAGGAAGAAAATCTTTTAAAAAAATCGGGGAGGGGAAGAGAGTGTCATACTTCTACTGACCTGTTCCGGGGCCACAGTATCGGTATCTCGTTAAATCATTCCCCCCGTGAACTTATACCTACATTTTTATGATTAATGTTTACATTTGGGAGAACGTTTCAATGTAATATAACTTGAACAACATATAAGTTGCAAATATAATTTAATGGACAGTTAAAAGTTTCCACACGATATTGAATAAAACTTTGTCTATAAGTAGCTCGTTACCGCAATTTATGAGTTTAATTTGATTGTATCAAGAACTTATTTCACGTTCAAGTTCATATTTATGATTTGTTGATGGAGAATAACATACTAAAGTAGATGTAGTGAACTTGCTTGACGCCGCATTGCGGGCAAAAGGTCGAGAAGATTTTAATTTAGAGGAGAACCTTGTAGGTAAGTAATGATAGCAGCACATGATAATTTTCGTGTATTCTAACTTACGAGATATTTTTGTGCCTGTTACTCTCAGCTGTTATCTGAACTGACAGTCATTCCTGGTAGTCAGAAACCAAGAAATATGAAGCCAGTCTCGCTAAAGGGTGTACATTACCCTGTTACTGGGTTGAGATAGTCAGCAGTGGCGAAGGGTGAATTTTCATAAAAGGGAAGCCGGACCAAAAAATGCTTACCTTGCTCAAGTGTGCTGCGTGAATTCCAGTAACTGTGGCCCTGTGGCTGACTTCAAAATCTTGTAACTTCTTAAATATTTGTTTAATTGAAAATAATAGATTACTATTTATATATTCATATATAAAATAATAGACTAATATTTGCCATATTTCAAAAGGGAAGCCGGTAGGAATCGAGTTGTATGGAGCCTTCGCCACTGATAGTCAGTCAGGCTGCAGCAGACATATTGTTGTACAAGAAGGAGAAGAAGATAAGGTTAAGATTCAAAATTCAACAACGAAACAAACACAAATAACAAACAAAGTCAGAAATCGCTAATACACCGTAATAACATTAAAAAAAAATCAAGTAAGTATACTTATTCTTACTAAGCCTTTTTACAATTTTATCTAGGGTCAGCTCTCCTTGTCTCAAGAGTCCCAAAAATAATCTCTATTTTCTGCAGATACTTCGTAATTTAGCATGTCCTTCAGATCGTTACTGACAGTCGTACAAACTTACGCTGCAAAAATCATCACCACTTTCAGCCTGTATATTTATCTTTTGGTAAAAGATCAATGTCCAGTTGAAATTTTTCGAAAGATAAACAATGTGTAAAGCGCTGCTATAAATGTACACAAATTGACGCGATTGCCCATCTGCTTGACTGTTAGTGACGTGAGTACACCCGCGGGACGCTTTACGTCTACAGACAACTTCGCAATTTAAATAACACGGCCAAAAAGAGATCGTTTTTAAAATAAAATGGTACAATCATTGATTTTATTTTATTTCATTGTTTGTAGATACACACATCAAAAGTGTCTAGGGATCAACATATATTTTTGCAATAACTTTTCTCCTGATTGATATTAATTAAAATTTTCTTTAAGGATTCATCAAATAAAGTGTTTTCGTTTGTCACAGTAACGATAAACCAAGTCACCTTTGCATTAATAAAGAAATTTACCATTTTCCTAATAAAGGGATTTTTGACATTTGAACCACTAACATTAAAGTTCGAAAAAAAGACTGAAATAACAGTTTTCTTTAAAATTTTATTGGGTAACTTAAACAATTAATAATCCGTGTTTCTACCGCGAACACTAACAACACAAGAACATCGGTTTGGCATACTCAAAATGAGTTCATCCAAATCACGCTGTGGAATGGCCGCCCATGTTCGTTGCAACAACAAAAAAAGGTCTTCTTGCGACTGGATACCCTCCATATTCGGCAGAGCTCTTCTCTGTAGCATATCCCATGCATGCTCAATCGGGTTCAAGTCTGGCGACTGAGCAGGCCAGAGCAGGACATTGATGTTAGCTGCGGCGAGAGTGTGTCTTACAACTCTTGCGGTGTGCGGTCGTGCATTATCATGCATTAACTGAAATAAGGGACCGATTTGCACTTGTAGAGGAACGATGACGTCAGATACAATCGTCTCAGCATAAATTTGAGCGTTGAGGTTGCCTCTGATCCAAATCAACTCAGTTCTTCCGCCGATCCAAATACCCGCCCATACCATGATGGTTCCACCACTATAAGGATGGACTTCCTGGCAGGATTTTAATCGCTGTTGGCGTCCAGGGGTTCTCCAGTGTCGTATACGTCTTGTATCCGGTCTCATACCAAAACGAGACTCATCAGAAAAGCACACGAAACGCCATTGTTCTTCTGCCCAATTTCTGTGTTCAAGAGCCCATTGATATCGAATCCTACGATGGTGCATTGCTATAGGTGGTACCCGTAGCGGTCTTCGGGAATGAAGGTTCACTTCATGCAAGCGGTTTCTGACTGTTTGGTCGCTAATTAAGTTCCCTGAAGAGTGATGAAGCCTCACGGCTAACATCATGGCGGTTATTGTTGGAGCTCTTCGAGTTAAGATTTGAATGTATCGTCTTGTCTCCGTGTGGTGCAGCGATACCGTCCTCCATGGCGCTCAGCCACGGTACCAGTGCTTCGGTAACGTGTCCAAAGTCGACTGATAACACTCTGACTTGTATTCAGAGCTAAAGCCACAGTACGTTGCCGGGAACCAGCTTCTATCATTCCCACGGCTCTGAGCATTTCTTCCCTGCTTAAATGACGTCGCCGCTCCATAATAACGTTGGTTTTAATCAGTAGTAGGGAAACAGTAGCACTAATAATACCGTTAGGTTTTACATACTCTTTGCTAATAATGTCTTCAATGCGTTGTATGCTTGGTTGTATGTTTTTATAGGGAAAATATTGACAGCTGATTTTCATCTTTTACTCGAATTTGATTAACAGTTCCTGTTTCAAATTATGAAATGCACCAAAAAGGATCCATATAAATTTATAAAATCATAAATTTATTACAAAGCCACATCTCAATCTCAAGAAATCCGCATAAAAATGCTTGATCCCTAGACACTTTTGATGTGTGTATATTGGCATGGAAATTAAACTGACAGCAGGTATTAAGTCCGCTGTGTCCAGTTGAGATTTTTTTACAAATGAGCAAAGCTATTGATAAAATCTAGTAGGTATCCAAAGTCAGTCCTAAAAACACTTTTTACCAAAAAATTAAACCGACTCCCAAAAAACACTGCAAAGTGAAAAATAACTTAAATTTCGGTAGTCGGTGTCTTTAGTTTTGTATTTTCTTTTTTTTTCACACCGCCTTCCGAAATGAAAGTTACTTTTGGCTTTATAGTGTTTTGATATGGAAGTCGGTTTTATTTTTTTGCAAAAAAGTTTATTTTTCACGCTTTTTAGTGGGTCGGTTTGTAATTTATCTAGTTTCAAAAGCCAAAATGTCAACTACTTATCACCTTTTACGAAATATTGCTTTTCCCGATGCAGAGCCGTTAATTTTTGAGGAGTCTCCTGGTACTTCACCATCAGCTCTACTTCACCATATGCATTGTAACGAGCATAAAGTGCTTAACATTCATATTCAAGTAATCGAATCGCAATCTGCGAAATACTTATTATTGAGTAGTTCCAGTCGCCATCTGTGGTCTTCATCATCAGGTCTTCTTCACAAATGGTGCTTTTCGAATGCAACTACACAAGTTACTGTAAAAATACTTAAATCACTATAGGTATGCCTATAATATTTGAAGAGTTCCCTCGATTTCTCCAGGATCACATCATCAGATCCTGACTTGGTGACAATGGGACCAATTCTTAGTTAGACCAAGTTATTTTATCACGCACGTCAGGCAGGGAGTCAACGCAAATGGAAGTACGTGTGGACAAGGGATGGTAGAATCTTTGCTCGTAGGGAAGACAACCAAGCAGCCGAGCGAGTCAGATGTGAAGACGACATATGTAGGATTTTTGGTTAATGGCCGGTTTGTACTGTATCCGAGCTAATTATCTATACCTCTTTTTGTCACTAATTACTTTAGGAGTTGTTATAACCACTTTTTTAGTTTGTTTCGCATGTCACAAAGAAACTTCATTTTATTTTGTTATCTTGTGTATGATTTTATTCTTTATAGTGATTATTGTTATTGACGCGGGGCGGTGTGTGTTTCCTGAAGCCACAAATGGAAGTATCATCGAATTGCCTTACCAGCTATCATTAATTTTTCAACGACTTTGGCCAACAGTAAATTTTAGGAATGTAGTGTATCATGGCGAATTATGGCCATATAAACAATCATGTATACAAGATTATGTTTTGTGTTATACGAACGACGAACTGGTATTATTTTCGTGCACTGATAACTTGTCATTTAAATCTCTTACAGATATTTTTAATTACATAGCTGACATTTACTATTTTATTATACGTATTAACTATCATATTTTAATAATTATTATTAGGATGACTTACAAATTATTATTTACAAAACCTTATATACTATTATTTTTTATATTATATTATTCTATGATTAATACACAAATTATATTTATAATTAATTTACTAAAGATATTATTAGCAATGATTTGTATACAATTAATCATATTAAATGGCAATTTTATATTATTATTTGTGTATTTTACTGTAAACAAAGGTGTCATTTTAACTGCTTATCTGCCACTATTCGTATTTTTAGCTATTCATTGTGAGTGTGGCTATCTGTTCCACTTTTCTGTTGTTAACAACGCTCATTTGTATTTTGTATGTGGGTTTGAACTTGATCATTGCATTACTACAACATCAACATTTAAGTTAAATGTCCACGACAGTGCTTATTTGCTTCTTCGTATATTTAAATTAATTAAATATGCTTGAAAAGTGCTTTAAAGTTGGTTTTTTAAACGTGGGTTCCCTTGGTACGAATCACGACGATTTTATAGCAGCTGTGCAAGGGCATTCTTTCGACGTAATGGCAGTCAACGAGACTTGGTTACGGGCCGGCGAGGAGGGGCGCGCACCTACTGTGCCAGGCTTCCGCCTGCGCCACACGCCACGGCCGCTGTCGGTTCACGGGGGTCGTGGGGGCGGCGTGGGGTTTTATGTTAAGCGCGGCTTGACTGTTCGTACCTGGTCAACCCCAGCTGACCCTAGATACAGTACTGTCGAACAAATGTGGATAACGCTAACAAAAAACGGGAATAAAATTGCTATAGGTACAGCGTATCGCCCACCTCGCTTCGACTTGGACCTCTTTCTCGATGCAATAACCGAAGCTATTAGCTCCATAGTGAGATGTGACCATTACATACTACTCGGGGATTTCAATGTTAATTTGTTATGTGATAACGGGCCAACTAAAAAAGTATATGATTTTTTGAATAGCCTAAGTCTTACACAGCTTGTAAGTTCACCCACCCATTTCACAGACCATAGTGAAACATTGATAGACCTTATCTGCACTACTCTCAACCACAAAGGGTTGTCTGTTGAGCCCTATGTGTCATTAAATGGTCACTCTCTTATTGTCTGTGAATTTAATATAAAGCGTAGTAAATATAAGCCTCACACAATAACGTACAGACCCTTTAAGCAAATAAATGATGAAATTCTGAATAGTGACTTATCGCATATAGAGTGGTACAACATTTGTTGCTTGAATAATGTAAACGATATGGTTGAGACATTAAATGAACACATTTTAGCAATCTTCGATGTTCACGCCCCGGTTAAGACATGCTTAATCAAAGAACCGACATACCCCTGGATCACTGATACCATAAAACTTATGATGCACTTGCGTAATGACGCTCTATCCAAGTATCGTAAAATGAAGTCAGATTCGAAAAGGGCATATTACAAGCAATTAAAATCTCTGGTGTCGAGTTCCATATTTAGAGAAAAAGTCGCATATTTCAAATTTAATATTAATAACAAAATTAAAAACCCTAAAGTGTTATGGAATAATTTAAAAAACACCGTACTGCCAAATAAACAAATAGATGACCTTCCTACTCACCTTAGAAATCCTGACCGAATAAATAATCATTTTTTTAATGTGCCTGGCAGCGCTATCTGCAATGATGCGCAACGTAATTTCTTCGAATCTCATCGATTCAGAGATGATAACGCTACTTTCGCATTACAATCAGTAACCGAAAGTCAAATAATGAGATACTTTCGCGAGCTTAAATCTAATGCAGAAGGCTGTGATAGGGTTAGTTTGAATATGCTTTTATTAACTCTCCCACACACACTTAAAGCGATCACCGATATTGTGAACAGTTCGATCGACTCAGCGATGTTTCCTGAAATTTGGAAAATAGCACTCGTTAGACCGTTACCCAAAACTACGAATCCCACGGACCTAAAAGATCTCAGGCCCATTAGCATTCTGCCTTGTTTATCCAAAATTGCCGAAAAGGCCGTGTGCCAGCAGTTGTCCCAATACTTGGAAGCAAATAAAATACTGCCTGAACTACAGTCAGGCTTTCGCAAACAGCGTGGTACTGCTACGGCACTTTTGGACGTTACGGATAGTATTTTGGCAGCGCAAGATAAGGGCTACTGTACACTTCTTGTCCTGCTTGATTTTTCGCGGGCTTTCGACTGTATCAATGTTGATTTGTTCCTTTCAAAACTATACTATTATGGTTTTGATCAACATACAATACAGTGGTTCCATAGTTACCTCACTAACCGTCAACAACGTGTGGTAATCCGATTAAGTGATGGGTCATCCTTTGCTTCATCACTCACTCCTATTAAAAGAGGAGTTCCGCAAGGCTCTATACTGGGTCCCATTATTTTTATTTTATATTGTGCAGACATTATAAATTCTCTCAAGCATTGCAGTTATCATATTTATGCTGATGATGTGCAAGTTTACATTTCTTTTAAGCCGAGTGACTATGATAGTGCGTTAAAGCATCTCAACCATGATCTCAACAGTATAGCATCTTGGGCTAAGGACAACGGTTTGGTACTTAATCCTACTAAATCTAAATACTTACTCTTTGGAACCAAGTGCCAAATCCGTGTCGTACCGGCAACACTCAACGTTACCCTGCTGGGTGAGTCGGTCAGTCGAGTCAGTGAGGCACGTAATCTGGGTCTGCACATGGACGCTGAGTTGAGGTACGAAGCGCATGTGGCAGTATCAGTGCGTACTTGTTTTTATCGGCTGAAGGTCCTTTATAAAATAAGGCCTTATCTATCGGAGGAGCTGCGAATCCAACTCGTTGAGTCACTCGTACTCTCAAATTTAAATTATGCAGATACAGTTATTGGCCCTCGACTGCTGGCTAGAACTGACCGACTGATCCAAAGGGTGCAAAACGCCTGCGCTCGATTTTGTTTTACGATTCCACCGAGAACTCACGTAACGCCATTTTTAAATAGACACTCTATCCTCAAAATGAAGTCGCGTCGTAAGTTACATTTGGCTTGCCTTCTGTTTGGAGTGATAAAGTACAAGCAACCGAGCTATCTTTATAACAAATTGAGTTGGATCGCTGGTAGAAGGGAATGCGCAAGCAGAATGTGCTCGCAACAACTTGCTACTCAACCGCACAAGACAGCTGCTTTCAGAGGCAGTTTCAGGTACGCTGCATCCAAATGCTGGAACAATATTCCCCCGCCAATAAGACAGATTAAAAGGTTGGATACATTTAGAAGTCAGCTTAGACAGTTTCTTATAAACTCACAGAAGGAACTGGGCGAGGCGATTGCAAACTCTTCTTTAATTTGAAGTTGTCAATACAGGCAGGAGCACAAAATGATAATCACAGCAAATCTATTTATTTATTATTTATTTATATTTTAGACAAAATCCATACAAAATTTATTACTAAAACATGTACATAATGTTAATAAAATTATGAACTAAACACTAATTCCAATATAATTCTCTCGGCATCATCTTTAAATCGGTATCGGAAATGCTGCCGCTGTCAATATTGCACAAACCATTTCGCATAGCATTACTGTCACCCTCATGTTCTTTTTATTATTTAATTGTACCTACGCCACCTGCTCGACGTCCGTAAGTACGGCTACTGGGATCCAGCAGAATACCAGCGTCAGGCATATTTGCCTGGCACATGCTGAGCTGGACTCCCATTTGGTGCAATTTGGAGACACACACCGCACCGACTTTCAATGTTACATTTTTAAAAGTTGTTTGTTTCTTTTTTTCGTTTATAATATTTTTGATTGTATGTATACGTTTGTTCTGTTCTTTCTTTTTCTGTAATTTGTGTTATATTTAATGTGTTTTTATGTGTTGTGTCTTCTGTTGACCAATAAAAGTTTTATCTATCTATCTATCTATCTATCTATCAATTCCAGAGTAATTTCGAATTAAAAGTAAAAAAAAGGAATTTCATTTTAACGTCACAGTCATATTCCGCGTAAAAATAGCTTTCATTTAATACACCAATGACTTCAATAGTCCTACACGTTGAAAAGATATTTGATAAAATCAGTAAATCTTTTCTCCTGTAAAATTTTGATTTTTCGATTACCGAGTTATTGCTTGGGAGGGTCGATATCCATATCCTTACTGCCATACTTTATTATTCTTTATCCATACTAATATTATAAATGCGAAAGAAGAAGAAAAAAACCATAGAACCGATTTAGATGAAATTTGGCATGGGAATAGTTTAGGATCCTTAAAAAAAGACTTCGGAAAGTTTTTATCCCGAAATACTTACGGGATCGGGATTTACGCGGGAAAACTTCCCACGCGAACGAAGTCACGGGCAAAAGCTAGTATAACATATGTAAACTAAACTAGTTAAACAATCTATTATATTATACCTATTATACCTTATCTTTATCTTTATTCTTCGACATAGGGATAAATAAGGCATAATAGCGGAAGGGAGTGTCAGACTTCTACTGACTAAAAACCCACCCTGCTCCTTCAGTTGCTCTTGTGTTCCGTGGATATTCTAACGAGATACCACCGAGATCTATTTAGAAAATTCCCGCAACCCCGCACAATGTAGCTGTTATTATTAAGACATATCTACTGTGATGGCAACGGTATGTGATGATAAAAATAACAGAAAGTAATGTGTCTGCCTGGGTTCGAACCCACAACCTATACTTCTTGTTCTTGTGCCTATAACCACTGCTCTAAAATATCATATAATCACACAGCACCGCTAAGAAAAGTAAGAGATTCTAAAGCCAATTATGGTTTTAATTGTTAAAAATAGTGTTTTTCTATTCATGATAGGCTCGCGTTTTACCACTATCGATGGTAAGCGATGATGTGGTCGAAGATGAAGCAAGATTGCACAGAAGTAACGCATTTACTCTTGATTTAAATACCCCTCGGTTATATCTATGAGGAAATACAGACTCTGGTAGGGAATTCCACTCCTTAGCTGTTAAAGAACAATTGCACGCCACACGATCCTTGGCGGGTTTATGAAAGAGGTCACCATAGCTAATGTCGTCGCCAGGCGGCCGGCTTTGTGACGCGCGACAAAAGTCGACGCGATAACGTACAGAGCGGACCATAGCGACGCGGGACCGAATGTTTTGAGCGGTCAGGAAGAATAGTATGTGTCGACCGTGATCGTTCACTCATGCGTGTGTCTTATAATGGACCGGTTGGGTTTAGATGTACAGTTCTTACGTCACTTTGCTTACAAAGTAAAGTAAAATCTTTAACTCTTTTTTAACGTTAAGACGTTAAATAATAATTACACGCGTTTGACCACTATCTCACCTCATGGTAAGTGATGATACAGTAAAAGATGAAGCACGCTTACCTAGAATTAACCTATTCATTATTAAGTTAATGAACCCCAGATTATAGTTAAAATACACTCCAGCAGGGAATGCCACCCCTTAGCTGTAGACAAAATAAAGTATTTCCAAAACGTTTTGTGCGTATGGGTAGGATGCCGCCATGTATTGACGGCGCATCGCCGTCTCGTTAATATTATTTGTATTGGTTGGAGTAGACCGAAATAAATAGATAATTATCATTATAGTCCATTCCGAAGTTCTACATTATACAATTTCAATAAACACTAGCTATGTTCTAATTTCAGAAAAACTCATTGTCTGAGTGCCTTACTCTGTATACTGATCACGCCATTTCTTAATTATTATAGGCTCTAGACAGGCAATTGTCGTAAACAGTAAAAGTATGTGACCATTATACCTATCAATTATGAATAATTGAACAATCGTGACCTGTGACGGCATTGCTTGTAGTTGAACAGCGTTCAAAATTGATGGCAGTATCATCTTTCCTTCTATTGTTGTCACAAATTTGTCAAAACAGAGGTATTTTTGTCAGTTTGTAACTGCGATGATTCAGAAATCATTTATCTACACTACTTAATTATACATTACATTACTTAATATAAAGATGTAAAATTTGTGTGTAAGTTAGTATGTAGGGGGTAATCTTCAGATCTAATGATCCAATACTAAAAAATATTTCTTTGGTAGTAAGTTGCATTATTGGCAGACGAAGTCACGGGCGAAGTGCTAGTTTTCCCATAATGTAGGTATTGAAACATAAGCAATGAGCAAGAAAAAAATTATTTGTAGTAGTTATTATTGATTATATTACGATGTAAGTTATTTGATAAAAAACAATACTTGTCAAAAAACCAAGTCTCGCAACTCAGTTCTTCTACCGTAAAAAGTTGTGAGATCCATGTAATACCAAGTTGATTATTCGATTATTCAGTCCCTACTTAAGGGACCTTCTGTCTTAAGTTGTTACGTAATTATCTAACCTAACAACATCTTATAGTGACCATATCAATATTAAAAATCTTTAACGTTTTAAATAAATAGATTGACTCGGCCATCGCATGAAAACACAATATATAAATTACATTGTTTTTGCGATTGCCAAACCAATCTATTTATTTAAAAAGTTACTTTGAACATAATTATATCTAGATACCTATCTACACATATTATTCCATTATATTATACATAATTATATACAGGTACACTGATTAATTAACTGTAAATGTAACTTATGTTATGTTATGTAATGTTATTTATGCAGTTGATGTATCTAGAAAACTGGACCGAAATTGAAAAATATTTTAGTTTTTCCTTGATTCATACACTAAACACTAATTGTATTCTAAATTTGAAGCTTCTATGTCTGCTAGAAGTGCCTTAGACTTTTGATGATCGGTCAGTCAGTGAGTGACAAAATTAAGGAACTTTGACTCGTTATAATTAAACTACTGGTTCAAATTGAATGAAATTTGAAATATACCGTGTTTATACAATGCCTGCTTGGTTACTGAAAATTCAGGCTTCTAGTTTTATCCACAACGAAGTTATACGGTGTCGAAAATGGCCTGAATTGCTTCGAGAAAAGTATGGTAAGGCCGTGCTGCTTTTTGCTCGACTTGGCGGGGGCACTACCGTGCCCCCAGATACTTTAATTACGACAATTACCTTGTCTCTCTGATCTCATGTCACTCTGTCCGTCACCTTAGTTACCCATAGGTAACTAAGGTAGGTGACGTACTGAACACACTATTATAGCGGCAATATGTCATAACATATTGCCGCTTTAATAGTGTGTTCAGTTTACACAAATCTAGGCTGTGTAAAACATCAATAGTATCCCCTGTTCTTGTTGTTGTTGTGGCTTAGTCATCTGCTTTTATAAATAAAATAAAATAAAAATAGTTTATTTCAGACTGGAACCAAAATTTCAGTGTGTTAAACAAATAGAAATTGTACTTTTTCTTGTCATCCGTAGTGCGAGCATGTTATGAATGACAACATTGTCTGTTGGTTCACATTCAGTCTTCAGTTTGAGTAACAAATACAAGATTCGAGTAGTTTGTTTGTTTTCTAAAAACAACGTACTGTACGAATTCCAACAGTGAATTGTTGGCAACACCGAGTGAAGCTAGCGCGAGTGGTGCTGTGGCGGGAAACGAAGCGGCTACACCGGTCGGCATGGCGCGATCACCGGCTCTTTGGGTTGAGCTCTCGACGTGTACGGTTGTGTTGTGCTTAGTTTTGCGTTATTAAAGTTGAGATTGTCTGCATTGTCTATATTTGTGAATATACAAGTTATTCCTCACTTTTGTCTTGTTTATAAATCCCTATTCGGCAGTACCAGTAAAAATAGTTAACATCAGAAGTGGGATAAGAAAGTGCTTGCCCCAGCCTACACTATGGGTACTTACTTAAAAAGAAAAGCAAAACTAAGTGCAAACATAATTCGTGCTAGATACGCATCGAGTAGCAGCAAAGTAAGGTTAACAGAAACTGTAAGTACAAATCCGAATATCCTGATGATAGGTTCCTGAGTTTGAACCGTGTGACTTGGTGACTGAATTTAATCGAAATTGATACATCTACATTTAAGTGGTCAGATAGTATTGTTTGTTATCAAGTTAATTAAACTAAATACTTAGATCAAAGTTTCCGCTAAGAGACGTAACGAGTGTGTGCATTACGTATCCATAACATATGACCGGTTTGCTTGTGGAAAAAAAAGAATTTCTTTGTCTTTTAAAGTTAAAAAGAAATATATTATTTGGCCTCATGTAGGTAGTTGAATTTACAAGAAAGGTGACGTAAAAGTATTATTTAAAGAACCAGATTGAACGAAAACGTGTCGGGAACGTTAATTATTATACTATTATTTTGTCTGTAGTACAAGTCAGTAGAGGTCAGTTTCAGTTGCAGTTGCAGTTTCAGTTCAAGTATTCGGGTTTAAATACTAAAGGGACCAAATAGTTGTAATGTTTCGTTAGTTCGGAAGAGAAAGGAACTATTGCGGTGGTAATCACAAATAAATTCAGTGTAAAGTGTAAGACTTGTACAAGAATCTGGAGGCGTAATATAAAAATAGGTACCTAGTAGTCGGATATCATATTTTGTTATGGAACGCAATTTAGAGATAACTGAACTACCTGCTATTATGAATGATATTGAAAGAATTTTCAAGGAACAGTGTAAAGAGGGTAGTTTAATAAAAATAGATTCGGCTTACGTTAATGTCGAAATTTATGTTCTTAATTCTTAATGTGATTGGTGAGGTGTTGATTGGTCGTAACGTAACAGTAGTGTCTTGTTTAATGTACAGACAAATAAGCGATGGACTGACATTTCAGTAACATTGAAAACCTTTTTAAAGTGGTAGATGTATCACGTTCGAATAGTGTGAATAAGTATATTGGTTAACTGTTAAAGAACTAATGTTACTATTAAATAGGCCATGGGGTGTTATTAATGTGAAAGATTTAATAACACGATATTAAAATTAATGTAAAGTATAAGAGCTGAGTCAAGTCAGGATAGTTGTGATGAGTGTATATTTATTATGTAACATTACAACAAGTTTCTATAGTAGTTAAGACAAACCAACAAGGGCCGTTCGTTTTGAAGAGTTCTTGGACTAGATAATGCGTAATGATAGTGACAGTTATTGTCCTGTGCTTAGAAACGTTGATGTGCATACTACGGACATCAGAGAAATATGAAAATGGTATCGAATAGAGAATATGAGAGGAAGTGAGATATCAAGTAAATGACATGAAGGAGTGGCCGAGGCGGAGAATAAAATCCTTAATAATCGGTAATTTGAGTAAATCACGCGTTGGCAAGTTAAATAGATTATACAGGCATTTATTTACAACTAGCCCTATTCATATTTGAAGCGTTCATGATTTAGGGTAGGAGTGGTGTGCTGAAGCAGTTACTGCCTAAGACTAAAGGAGTAAACTGGACCAGGCACTACTTCGAACCAAAGGAGTGAACTAGGTTTCACAATCATTTATTTACAACTAGTCCTATTCTGCTTATTCAATTTATGCGTGTTATGGTTCAATATAAAAATATAATTTAGGGTAGGAGTGGTGTGCTGAAGCAGTTACTGCCTAAGACTAAAGGAGTAAACTGGACCAGGTACTACTTCGAACCAAAGGAGTGAACTAGGTTTCATAATCATTTATTTACAACTAGCCTATTATGTTTATTCAATTTATGCGTGTTATGGTTTCATACAAAAGAATATAGGTATGTGCTGGTCTGCCAGAACTTTGAAGTGTTCACGATCCAGGGTAGGAGTGGTGTGCTGAAGCAGTTACTGCCTAAGACTAAAGGAGTAAACTGGACCAGGCACTACTTCCGACTAAAGGAGTGAACTAGATTTCAGATTTTGTCTAAGTCTAAAGACAAAATTCTATGAGTTGGGCAGATCAGTACATCAAAAACGATGCGTCTCGCAAGGTTTCCTGGGCCTAAAGGGGACTACAATAATTTTCTCTAATGTTTCAAGTTTAGGGAAGAAGTAAAAGAGTTCAAAATGATGTTCCTGATGGCGGTGTTCTGATACTTGTTTTATTTTCAGATGCATAGTTCTGGCTTGTGTGACGGTGTACGCAGGTGCTGTTGGTGTTGGTTGGAGTGTGCCTGAGGTCATGCACGATGCAGGAGGGCCGTGTTGGCAACACCTAGTGAAGCTAGCGCGAGTGGTGCTGTGGCGGGAAACGAAGCGGCTACACCGGTCGGCATGGCGCGATCACCGGCTCTTTGGGTTGAGCTCTCGACGTGTACGGTTGTGTTGTGCTTAGTTTTGCGTTATTAAAGTTGAGATTGTCTGTATTGTCTATATTTGTGAATATACAAGTTATTCCTCACTTTTGTCTTGTTTATAAATCCCTATTCAGCAGTACCAGTAAAAATAGTTAACAGAATAGAACAACAAATCTACAACACTTTTTGGTTTGAATTTCATAACAAAGATTTTTGTTATTTCATAACGCTGCTTTTTTGTTCTTGATTAAATACAAAATATAAAAAAAAATATATTTAATTAAAGCCTCGTTTGAATATAAATAAAATATTTGGAAAGAATCCAAGAGTAGGTATAGAAGTGCACACGCGATACTTTTTTTTTTAAGAATTTTCGTAACAATCTTGTTAACCTCTCCAACTAAGCTAAATGCTTGTGTCTGGAGTGGGTTCACGGTAATAGTGTAATGGGTGAGGGCGACCTTATGATAACAAGTCCAAAGATTAAAAGATTTTAAAAATATTTCCTTTTCGTAACGGTATTTTTTATTCCTGATCGATTACGAAATAACATGTATATGGAATTAAATCCTCGTTTGAATAAAAATGAAATCTTCGGAAAGAATCCAAGCGTAGTGCATTGCACACGCGATACTAAAATGGAAACAATGAAAATGGTTGCGATGTTATTGTGGTAGAATTATTTTTTAAAACAGTAACCGTGTAGTTTTTAAAACATTTTTATTTTGACGATCGGAACACGCTTTCATGCCTTTCGCTGCAATATTTTTTGACTCTCATCACTTAGGAATGCTCTGTGGAAATATTTTATGAGATGCCATCACTCGTTAGCGATGTTCATTAGTTTCTGAATTTGCAATAAAGAATTGAGTATTGAGAATTTATTATTGTAGATATATTATAGTTTTATTTATTTATTTAAGAAGTATGGAGGACTAACAGCTATTAAATACAGAAAATGTATAGTATAGTAGACAGTGAGCCAACTAAAATCCTCACGTTTAGAGGCAGGAAAATCTTAAATTGAACACTTATAAGATGTATAATCTTAATATAACCATGTCTTAAATACAATATTCAAAATGACTAAATAGATAGCAGATATAAATAACACACACCACACAGTAACTACAGATATTAATTATTTTTGAAAAATTCAAGGCTTAGGCGTCTTCTGGCTGCAATCACACTTGTTGTAAATGGGTCAAAATCATGCTGCCTACACCGGTTATTAAAGCTTCTGCTTGCACGCACAATAAATGAATTTTGCCTATACTTGGTTGAGCTGAAAGGTACTCGTAAAGGTGGATTATACCGGGTTTTAGTCGGAATGTTTAACTTAACTTTAGATAAGATATCGGGGCTATCAATATTATTGTTTAAAATTTTTAACAGTAGAATGCAGTCAGAGATCTCACGGCGAGTACTTAATGGAAGTAAATGAAATTTTCTACACAGACTGTGGTAGTTATTGGAATGATACGGGAACTTCTGATGAAAGCATAAATATCTGATAAACCTTCTTTTAATTCCCTCAATACCTTCAATTTATCTAGTTGATCATTGAGTGCAGTGGTGGCCAGTGGTTACAGGCTGGTGGTTTGAGATTCTTTTGGTTTTGTTTTAAAACATACTTACGATCGAAAACTGCGTAGTTGGTCTAGTGATCGCAAACTCTCTCCACATCATCCACACAGGTAGATTGATAGAATGTACTTTATTGTACACTAATAATTTAAACACTCCTTATGGCGATTCTATGTTAATAAATTTAGTGTCCTCCCACAAACACAATGGCTGTAAACATTCAACCCGTTTGTTAGTACTTTTTATTCTGACATACATGACAAACTTTGCATTATCCAGTAGCGCGAGTGTCAATTTAGTGGCCAACTTTTATTGACGCCGACTGTACGTAACTGTGTTATGTGTCGCGTGCGCTTTGGACATAGTTTCCGTGACTGTACATACATATTCTACTCACTGAATGTCGTTCGGATGCATATTTATGAACCTAGTTTTTGTTTTTAGGTTTCTTTTTTATTTAAAATAGGTTCGCGTTTGACCACCACCACCACCACCACCACCAGGTTTGATACAAAACTTTGGTTTGCATTATATTAATTGATATAATAAAGAATTTGTGTATATACATATTTTTGGATTTTATGCGCTAATGGGCAAAACATACTCGGGGTCTAATAGGGCCATTGCCTTTAGGGTTTGCGGAAATGTCCTGTCGAGAGACCGCGGCCCCGGAACGCTAGACCGACTGAAGAAGCAAAGTGGGTTTTTGGTCAGTAGAAGTCTGACACTTCCTTCCACTCCACCCACAGTGAGAGGAGCCATTTTATGATTTTCCCACCCAGAAAAAAATATCATACTCTATTCAAAACATATCTTAATAAAATAAAGGTTTTTTTGATAAATTATAAAACTTTCTCTATGTAAATGTTTGTGTTAGCAACTTCCTTAGCAAAATTCCTGAAAAGTTTTCGCCGAGACATTTTCTCGCTTTAATTCAAGAAAGAAAAACCTCTTTTACAAACAGTACACATTAAAAAACATTAAATAAAAATTGACTAACAACGAACCTCTACTAAAAGTCAAGAAAATCACGGTTTGCAGCGACAAAGACGCAGAGCTGGCTATAGAATGCCGTTTTATAAGCGTGACGATGAAATGAGATCCATTTAGACCCCGCAATGTACAGTGTATAGCACATTTTCAAAGCTTTAAGTTAAGCATTATTTATTTAGATGGGTAGTCGCGAAACGTATTTGGCTGTGTTTGAGTATTCTACCCTTATCACAGTACTTTGTTATTTTTGGCAAAGAAATGCAGAATGTTTTAAATTTAGTTAGCCGCAGTAACACAACTTGCATATTAAAATAAACGTCAAACAAATGTCTCTAAGTCCCAACTTTTTTATAAAATGAACTAGCGACCCGGCCCGGCTTCGCTCGGGTAATAAAGTTTATATCTGCTTATATATGATTTTGCTTAATCAATTTCTCGTCCGGTAATTTGCTACACTCATATCGGCGATAACTCATAAGATATTCATTTTATTGATATAGTGTAAAAAGCAATTTTGATCTACATTAAATCCTCAATATATCTGACGTATTTAATTGAATAAGGAATAATACTGTACTGATAAAAAAAGATTCATGTATAACCCATCATTTTAATGTAATTTGTAAAAGAAAAAAATATTATTGTGGGTTATTCTTGGGAGATCGACATATGCCATCACAGACTTTTTTTGTAGATCTATAAAAGAGAAACAATCCCGCCATACATTGTATTTTTATAACTCAAAAGGTTTCGGCAGCGTTTTCGATTAAAACTCCCGATAGCCTTAATTCTTTCCGACATGTTGAAGTAATATCATCGTATTTCATTCAATCTACACAAAACCTTAACTTATTATACACTAAAACATTCCTCAGGAATCACTCTATCTATTAAAAAACCGCATCAAAATGCGTTGCGGAGTTTGTAAGATCTAAGCATACATAGGGACAGACAGACAGGGAAGTGACTTTGTTTTATACAATGTAGTGATTATATTTCAAGTTCTTCAAGTAGTTAGTCAAGAGTTTTCTGCTTTTATTAATTAATAACAACCTCCATTTTTCCGGTGGGAAAATCATCGAATAATTCCTCCCACTCCAGGTAGAGCGGAAGGAAGTATCAGGCTTGTACTGACTAACTAAAAACCCTGTTCCTTCAACTGCCCTTAAGTTCCGGGGCCGCGGTATCTCGGTAGAACATTCCCTCTACCCCGGCAGAGACTTATTCTAGCCTACGAAGCTCTTTATAATGTTGTTAATTACTGACTTTTTTTTGACGCTAACCACGTCCCTACTACAGTTTTAAATACGACGGTAACACGTTAGCTATTTTAATGATATTTGGTTATCTCGTTAGAACATTCCCACAACCCCGGCAGGAATAACAACCTCCTATTACAATCAATTAACAAAACAAAAGGCAGAATAAATACTAATTTTGACCAACATAACTAATCATTCGTCAGGTCGTTGGGCTCCTTAGTAGTCCAAAGTTGAGCTTACAGACTAACTGACAAAGGCTTGCACTGACGGGTCCCTACCCGTCAGTGCAAGCCTTTGTCAGTTAGTCTGTACTGTCTGTAGTTATCGATACCGTGTCCCTACACGGTATCGATAAGAAAGTCTCGATATTGTACTCATGAGTAATATCGAATAAAAAGTATCGTACTCATAAATGTATCGAAACAAAATATCGATACTTCAAAGTATCGAGTACTTTTCTTAGGGCATACGTCAAGCCGTCAATGTCAGTCAGTAACGAAATTAAATTATTAAATTAAGTTATTAAATAAAGTACTATAAAAAAGACAACTGTGACTTTACAAATTATTTAAACAATACTATATTATTTATTCTTTTAGCAACATATTATAGTACCCATTCCTCCTCCGTACAATCCCTAATAGATATACAGCACGGAACAATAGGTTCTTGTAGATGGCACACATTCATATTTAATAAGTCAAATAATAGTCAAGCACAATAATGATCAACCAGAGAAAAACAAATCGCGAGATGAACATGAAGAATAATACAAATAATACGGTTTTGTGGGATATCGTTGTATATTATAAGAACTACATTGTACCTTATAAAAGATAAATAAATAATAATAACAAAACAATTTTCTAACGGCGAACGATTGAGTGATTGATTAGTGAAGCAGAACCGTGAACTGAAAGACTGAAAGAACAATTTCGAGCTCAATGTAATGATTTAGAAGGTTCAGTTTAATTCAACCAGATGGCGTTGCCGTCCAAGATTTATTCGATACGATACCTGTCAAAAAGTATTCATTGACTAAAAGTATCAAATACAAAGTATCGAGTACAAAAGTATCGGTTTCGAAACGAAACGTACTCGATACCACAAAGTATCGATACTTATTTCGTGTCCCTACTGACGGGACGGGTCTACTCAAATCTGTGTGGTCTTTCCTCAAAAGGCCATTTCAGACTAATCTACATAATCCTCATAAACGATTGTGAATATGTGAACTATGTAGGTTATTTTATTCGAGTTAAACATAATTGTCTGGCAGTTAGTGCTTTTGTGGCCTACCCAAACAACCTTACCTTGGTATTGTTCGTCAAATCGTTAAGCCCAAGGGGCTTAAGCTAAGTTGAGCTATACGTCATTTGACAAATGCTTGCATTGTATGGACAGGCCCACTCAAATCTGTGAGCATCTTTCTTCAAAAGATCGCCTCAGACTGAAACCTACAAGGTTCCCATATAATTAAACCAGTGTAGATTGTATGGACTTTAAAAGAGACGGACCCCTGAGTTTGTTTCGGTGTTTCTTCTCAGGGTAGTCAGTTAGGAAACATCTAATTAATATTTACGAAAAAAATGACGTGTAAAAGTGTTATTTAATAACCAATTTGCAAAATAAAGATCATTTATCATTATTATTTAATCAAGATAAAGTTAAAAAAAATTCGTTCTTTGTATACAATGTGTTTTTTCGATATCCCATAACCCTAGGGGTTATAATCTAGAAGTCAAAATAAAACAAAAGTCCTAGAATATATGATCCAAATGCTAAGTTTCCAAGATATCATCAATCATAATGAATAAAAATTATGAAATTGTCACCCGTAAGATTCATGGATAAATACGAGTAATTCATTTTCATTCAAACCAATCATTCATATTTAAAAGTATAAAAATGCGACGTTGTCATATTTCATGTAATGGTGTTTATGTGAAGTTAGTTAAGATATGACTTTGAACATACCAACTAACATACATTGTGTAATAAGTATCAATTGTTATTAACCATTTAGGGTCTCGATATCTAATAAATAAATAAATTGAATTTAATTGAATTTACATCAAAAATCGTAACAAACAGATAATTGAAAAATGATTCTTATGCCATATGATTCTTTGATATTCAATCCCTAAAGTTATGGGATATAAATAAAAGCACCTTGTATAAAGCGAGTACACAAAACACACGCATTTTAAAATAAGTTAACAAGTGTTCCTCTCGTATGTGACTGTCCAGTTCAATTGTAACCAACACAATTCGTGGTTACCGCTTCACGTAAACATTCTCTGTATCGCTTTTAACCGCCGCTTCGATTCTGACATTGAATAAATAAAGTGTCCATCCGTGAGGTAGAGCGAACCTATACATCTCAATTCCAGAGACACTTTTATGATCTCGAAACAAAATGGTAGGTATTTCTAATGACAAGTAATATAGGTATGTCTGTATAATGCTTCCTTTAGGAGCTCGTGTTTTAAAAATAGCAGTGGCAAGGGTTTGTCTTCAAGGATAAGTATCGCTTGCCAAGGTCGGTACGTGGATCGGTAACTATCGTAACACTTCCGTGCCTCGGAAAGCACGCATCTAAATGAGACAGCAGTAATCTCGTCGACGACATAGACGTATTCCATTTTCAAATTGAAATATAAATATTTTTCAATTTTGTTTATTTATTTTCCAAATTAAAATATAATGAGTGCAGTTTTCTTAACTAGATATAATCAATAAAAAACTTCTCTAAATCGTCAGAGCTTAACTAAGCTTGGTAAGTTTCGTTGACGTTATTAGCCTAATTTCAACCACGCGCTCAGTTTGGACAGTTTTTCGATTGTCCAAATAGAACATAATAAATTAAATAGTTAAATTCAAAATAGGAATTTTTATTAATAAATAAAAATTCCTGTTTTGAATTTAATAAATAAAAAAATATGAAATAAATAAATATATTTATTTAAACTTTATGTACAATAGTAGTACATGGGCGGAGTTGGCATTCTCTACCAGTCAACCTTTGGGTTAAAAAGACCATAATGTGGTAGGTGTACAAGTAAAAAAATGTCATTATCGAAAGAATGTATGTATAAATTTGTGATTTTAATATAAAATAAAAACAAAAAAAAAAATAGTTACGTAATTGGACGCGCGGACTAAGTGTGTTAGTCCAGGAACTTTGCGGAGCTACTGTAACACACTCAGAATCAGCGTCTCTCAATTATTCATTTAAAAGTACTTATCGGCGCAAGAAACTAATGTTTATAGTCATAGAGAAATTTCGGATTTTGTACCAGGGGACTACATAATTACGTAGTCCGCGCGACCACTGCAGGGTTAAGCTGTTGGTCCGGCTGTCATTGGTCTTGGGCAGTCAGCAGAAGCCAGAAAATCTTACAACAGTTTTGCTAGATTGGTGCACAAGACTCGTGTCCTTCATAAAATAGAAATCTGCATAAATAATATATATATATATATATATATATAAATAAATACTTATACAACGTGTAATTTAAAGGGTATATACATACCAAGTGCATGGCTTCTTTGGATGATAACAAACGATATGACAAGGGTTTTGTAATCCTAAGTCTACGTGTGTAGAACTTATTACAAAGACCAATACAATGATACCAGAGACCGAATTTTTCAAATTAAGAAGAATGAAGAGAATTATCGTGTTATTGGCAAGTAACGTGGAAAGATATTGACCCTCGTAGTGCTGTGACACGTTTGTTATGATTGGTATTCAAGAAATATATGAAACCGATAATTTGGTATCAATTCTTTGAGTCAGTTATTTTGTGCTGAAACTGTGCATAGAGACTCCATACCAGATGTTGTGCCCTTTTGGATAGATATGGGGTTTCCGTTACACGTTGGTATATGAATGGGGAGTCGCTTCATATAAAACACAAAAACTCAGTAAGATCCGGATAACCTGAAACTGACCCCAACTTAATTGGGGAAAGGCTAAGCAGATAATGATGATGTATATAATATACCTGAATTACTTAATTTGATTATGCTTTCCTCAATTTTCCATAATACTTAAATTGTAGTGTTAAGGGAGGGATGTCACATTGCCTAGGATTAAAAGGCTGTTTCCCATTTTTTACTTGAGCTGAAAATCCTCATGGATGTCCACTACTCTGGGGCGGGCGAAGCAGTCTATTAGACTTTAACATACTAAAACATCCTCGAGTTCCCTGGCACACTTGCACGGGGTCTGCGAGATCACATAAGTATTCTTCAACGCATCCCTGAAAGAAGTTGGTCCAATATCACGGTCTCACGGTCTGGCTGTGATGCAACCAACTGCAAACACGCTGTTGGGAAGCTTCTTGCCTCCAAGGATGTAGATAACTCCAAAAATAAGTATCTAGATGCCGAGGAAATAACTATTGAACCAGTACTCAATAAGCATGGAAATACTGGAAAGCCTCGTGCAATGACTGTGCCAGTACCGGGCAAAGGCGCACGCAAACCTCCAAATAAAAATAAGCTGACCCATCTCCCTACGACCCTGCTCACTCAAGAAGAAGAAACCAACAGAAAAATGGATGATTTGGATAAATCTTCTGAAAGAGTGCAAGACCAGAATGACCAATCTACACACGATCATGTTGAATGGGCTGAAGTCACAAAACAAAAACGATATAAAAAATCACCTAAAGAAGTTATTAGAGGTTCTGCTACTTCTGGTCAGACGCAACTTGAGGCAGCGGAGCGAGTCAAATATGTACATCTCTACTATGTGAAGATTGGTACAACGGAAGAACAGGTACTTGGTCACCTTAAATCAATTGTTGACAGTGAAGACTACACAGTTCAAGGCCTAAAAGCTCGTGGGAATTATTCTTCATTCAAGCTTGGCATACCTTCAAGATTGGAAAAGTGTGTGATGAATTCGGAACATTGGCCAGAGAATGTTTGTATAAAGCCGTGGCGACAGAATTTTCGTAGCCAAAGTACTAAACCATTTCAGGAACAAAGAACTGACTAGGGAAATTGTTATCATTTACCAGAATGTACGTGGCCTCCGAACAAAGACTGCAACCTTTAGCAACAACGTGGCCCTCTGTTCTGGTGATCTGATAGCACTAACAGAAACATTTCTTAATAGTTCCGTGAATGACACTGAATTGTTTTCTCGGGGTTATGTCGTGCTGCGAAAGGATCGAACTGGTGATGTCGGATGGGGCGGAGTTCTTCTGGCTGTGAAGGATTGCTACACAGTCAAGAGGATAACAGATGTGGATGGCTTGACTGATGATAAAGAATTATTGTTCGCTTTGATAACACGGAAAAATGTAATGTTTTTGGTATGTGTGGTTTATTTACCTCCTAGCTATAATAGAGAACGGTACCTTAGAGTTTTAGAATGTTTAGAGAACTTGATAAATAAATATTCAAAGTATAGGATAGTGATAGTTGGTGACTATAATCTTAAATCATGTACTGATTATGTTGTAACACAATTTAAATATTTTACTGACTATAATAACCTTCATCAATTTAATAAAGTTAGCAACAAACATGGCGGCATTTTGGATCTGGTGCTGTCAAATTGTGACTTAGAGAATGTCAGTGTGGAGTCTTGTATCGATCCTCTGGTTCCGATAGATAGCTATCATCCTGCCTTAGAGATAACTGTTACTTTACCGAAAAGTGCAGTTATCAGAGATCGATCATCTGTAATGCCCAGCGGTCTTAGCTCTGACTGGAATTTTCGTAAGGCTAATCTGTATGAGTTGTATATGGGTATTGCTAAAATAGACTGGTCTGAATTGCTGCTACAGGAGGATGTCAATGTAGCAATAGACATATTATATAAAAATATATTCAGCGTCTTCAATAATAACGTGCCGAAAAAGAGCATCGCAGGTTACAAATCAAAATATGAATATCCAAGGTGGTATACTCCGGAAATTAAGCATTACATACAACTAAAGTATTTTAACTTAAAAAAATTCAAACAAAATGGCCTTCAATTTAATAAAGAACTATTTAGATATTATCGAACTAAAGTTAAGATTCTCACTGAAATTGCTTTTAAAAATTATATTAATACGATGGAACAAACTATAAGTAGTGATCCCTCAAAGTTTTGGAAATATGTAAAAGAGAAAAGGAAAAATAAACACCTGAATAACGAGTTCGTATACGAGGACAAGGTAGTAGAAGGACAGGCGGCCGTTAATGCATTCGCGGATTATTTTAGTTCCGTTTTTCATAGTGACCTTCCAAGATTAGATCCTGAGGCAGCTGAGCACAGTGCCATGGACAGAGGTTGTTTACCTATGATCAGAATAGATCACATCAATGCATCAGAATTACGCCGAGCAGTCCACGGACTTAAAGTTTCGTCTGCTTATGGGCCTGATGCGTTCCCAGCTTTCATTCTGAAGGATTGTCTGCCCGTATTGGTGGAGCCTCTCTTGTTTGTGTTCAACTTGTCACTGCAGCGTGCAGTGTATCCCACTCTCTGGAAGGTTTCCAGGGTCACACCCGTACCAAAGAGTGGATCATCAACTGACGTTACGACATTTAGACCAATTGCGGTTCTGCCAGTTTTCGGGAAAGTCTTCGAGTCTGTACTGAATAATTCCATTTCCAAACAAGTCAGTGGCTTACTTGATAATTCCCAGCATGGGTTTCGTTCTTCACGTTCCACTTTAACTAACCATATATGTTTTGCTGACTACGTGAAGACCAAAATGACCGCTGGCAGTCAGGTTGATGCGGCATATTTTGATTTTGAAAAGGCGTTTGATTTAGTTGACAATGATATACTTCTGACAAAATTTGCATCTCTCGGATTCGGTCCTCAACTACTCCGATTTCTGGCAGACTATCTCAGAGATCGGCGACAGTTCGTAAAAATCAACGGCTATCAGTCACCAGAGTATTTTACACGATCAGGTGTCAGCCAAGGTAGTACCCTTGGACCTCCACAATTTTTAATCATGGTTAATGATTTGCCGAGAGTTCTATCTGCGGCAAAATGCCTTATGTTTGCAGATGATTTGAAGCTGTTTTTGTCGGTCACTGGACCGGGAGACAGTTTGGCATTTCAGCGGGACATTGATGCTGTTTTGGATTGGAGTGTGAAAAATAAGCTACCACTTAATATGTCGAAGTGTAAAGTCATCACATTTTCAAGGTCTCATACGCCAATTACTACTGCCTACAAGCTGGCGGATGAGCCACTAGAACGTGTCTTAACAATAATGGACCTAGGACTAACCTTGGATAGCAGTTTTAATTTCCATGAACACATTAAAAAGGTATGCAAAGAAGCAAATAAAGCATTGGGCTTTGTCATTAGAACTTCCTCCCAATTTCGTAGTGTCAGGGTTGTGAGGCTGTTGTATAATGCATATGTGCGCAGTAAACTAGAATATAATGCAATTGTCTGGGATCCTAGGGAGAAGTTGTATACACTAATGGTTGAAAGAATTCAGAGGAAATTTTGCCGCTATGTATATAAGCTGTCCTACGGATATTACCCATTCTTGTATCCATCTTTATTTGTATCAGGAATGATCGGATTGGATACCTTGCAGCTCAGGCGTAAATTGATGCACATTATGCATTACCTTACATTAGTACAAGATAAGATTGATAATCCTTCGGCAAGAGAACATATCCATTTGTATGTACCGCAGCAATACATGCGTGGCATTGGGCGGCGACGGCATCAGCTTTTGGCGTGTCCGCCGGCATGGCGTACACATCAGTGTAACAACAGCCCAACTGCGAGAGCAATTTCTCTAATTAATAATTACCTTGAAAGTAGTCCAAATGCCGACATATTTGTAGATAATATTAACAGCTCAAGGAAATATGTAATGTTGTTTTTGAATAAATTTAATCTTTGACATTTCTGTAACATTTGAATTTTATAACTTGACATGTATAATTTTTTTTTTGACGTTTATTTGTTTTGAATTTTAAAATTTGACATGTATAATTTTTGACATTTATTTGTATTGAACCTTATAACTTGACATGTATACTTTTTGTCTTACATATATATTGATTTTATTTGTATTGAACTTAATAACTTGACATGTATACATTTTTTTCATAGATTTGTATTATTAGTTATGTAACTATGACAGTCACTTACCTACAATAGTTAATTTTTTTTCCCTTATGTCTAAATAATTCATTGTTAACATATAAGCGTTTTGGTTTTACTGTGAGCTTGTATTGTGTTTTTTGAATAAATAAATAAACAAAATATCAACCACTGGCCTAGACCTGTAGTCAGATTAGAGCCGAATAAACAACATTAAATGTGCTCGAGATTTAAAAAATATGGAACCTGCAATGTGGGTAAAACTGTCTTACACTTTAGTCGATAGTCTATTGACACTTCAATTAGTTAATAACAATATTTTGTATGATATAGAACTTTGCCTCTATACTAAACTGTCCAATTTATAGTTTTCTAAACAAATTCGTTTAAAAATCTACTAAAAATAAACCAGTACAGTTAGTAAAGTATTTGCTGCAGCAACAAGCTACACGGCTCAAGTTAGATTACTTTATAACGAGAGCTGCTCGATGCGGGGAGCACTACTTGTTGTACTTGATCACACGAGTACCTGGTAGTTAAGTGTGAGCGGTACACGTTGTACTTTACACCGGGAGAAGAGACTTTCGAGTAAGGAAAAGGTTGATTCTTATCTTTGGCATGTCTCCATATTGATTTTGATAATATTTCGTTCAAACCACCATCTGAGCTCATAACTCAAATATCTTATATGTCTTTACAAGCAGTTGTATCACAACTTAAACATAACCGTCCTTCATGTAATGTTGGTAAAAAGCCGTACCTTCCTCAAGCTTCAAGCTACTGTTATGCCTAATTTTATACAAATCCACCCAGTACTTTCAAAGATTAGTGCGTTCAAACAAACTAACAAACAAACTGTTCCGCTTTGTAATATTAATATGGATATCATACTTTATATCGATGAATGAGCTCGAGGCTAAATGGTAACAGCCGTGCGGGTTGATCTCAAGGTAAGCAGCGCTTGCCGAGGTGACTCCTTGGATGGGTAACCGTCGTAACATATCGAGACCATTCAGATAGCAAGCTAAGCCGGTGGTTCTGACTATCATTATCATTTTTCGTAGTCAGAAGCCAATAAGAAGGGTAACTCAGTTACCCAGTTACTGAGCAGTGGAGATCAGGTAGGCAGTCGCTTCATATTCGACACTAGTAAGTACTCCGCTGCATCTGGTTAGTCTGGAAGCCGATCCCAATATAGTTCAGAAAAGGCTAAACAGATCATGATGATTCACCGCTTACATCAGTAAACGTAGCCTAACAAATCACCTTCATAAAAATTTTCTACGTCATGTACTTGTAATTGATGCAGAACGTTATCTTTTATGGACATTCCCTCAGAGTTAGCACTTAGTCTGACCCTGTTCGTACATGCAGCGGAGTGCACGCCACTGCTACTTCACAACACAATTACCCATTAAACATTTTTGAGCTAAAACGTCGCATACAAAATGCAGCCCAACTTTACGAGGGTCGTCACAGAACTTGCAGCTGCTGAGTGCAGCGCTACACTCCGCTACAGCGCTACATTATACAATACAATGAGAACTCTTCTTAATTAAAATAACAGCGCTTAAACCCGTTAAACAACGGAACATTTCAGTTAAAATCAACATTCTTAACAACGTTTTTGATGAAAATAATATTTCAAGAATGTGAAAAGAATTCTGAAATTGTAAAAGAAAATCAGGTCTGCTAAATGTATTTTTTACGTTTTTATAAAAATAGAGAATATTCTAGATTCTTTTTGTTATGAAGTTAACTACGAGAAGTGTAGTATTAAACACAATATTCGGCCAATATATTTACTTAGCAACTGATGAAACAATTTTCTTCTGGAACCATGTATATTGGAAATAGCTGAAAACAATATTGCTTTAATAACGTTGTACAAACATTACTGTTTCGCTACAAAAAGTAAATAAACTATGGTACTAAGTGTTTCGATGTCTTTTGATTAAAATGTAGTATATAATTTTCTGCTACTTGATTCTCGGCTCGGGCAAAATTGCTATTGGATTTTTCTGTAAGGGAATTGAAAGGGAAAAGGCTACTGAGTAGTAGCAGAAAGCACGATAAGCCTTTGTTCCCAGCTGTCACTTGGACATCTTTTACAGACGTTACGGGCAGTCAGAACCCAGTAAATGTGACACTGGTCTAGCCAAAGGGTATTGTGTTACCCAGTTACTGGGTTGTGGAGGTCAGATAGGCAGACGCTCCATGTAATAATAATATAATAATAATAATAATGTTTATTTCAATAACTTAAAAATACGTTTACATAATGGTCTACAGGGAATTTCCATTTAAGTAGGAAGTATACTTGTGTTAGGAAGTTCCACTCTTCCAGTAGTTACAACTTATATAAGCTATTGAATTATAAATACAAATATACAAAATATTATTTTATAACCAGTTTATAAAAAATGCTATTAGAGAAAAAAAAAGGTGACGTAAATCAAAAATATAAAGTAAAACTTAAACTTGGAAATAATTAATTAAAAACGCGCTGTAGTGTGAAGGTGTATAATGGTGTGTTTGTGTGTGAGTGAGTGTGAGTGTATGTGTGTTTAATTATAGTATTATTATGATATGTAAGTAGCATTGGATAAGGGTTAGTGAGGAGAACCGATTGTAATAAGTATTTAAGAAATTATAGTTTGGACTATATTCTCAATCTCGTCGTAAGTTTTTGTCTTTAGCCATTCAGTCAGAGCATTTTTGCAGTCTCGAAACGAAAGTGGATAAATATTCAATTCTTTGTTTCAAGTTATATAAATCATTTATTTATTCTCTCTCATAAATGAGACGATTGCCTAGCGTACTGTCTCTTAGCAAAAGTTGATTTAACAGCAACATTGGGGATCATGTATTTCCTTCTCCCTTGTCGAGTCGAGGGCTCGTAGGTGAGAGATTTATGTTTTTTTTAAATAATTTGGAGAAAATAAAGTTTTCGAACCGTCAGAACATCAGAAGTTAGGTAAAGAGTTTCAGTTGGAAACCTAAAAGGCTTAAACAGCGTAACTTTTAATAGTGATCTCTGAGCTCTTTCTAGTTCTAAGAATTTAGTTTTTGTTGCTCCCCCCCAAACTGGTAAACAATACGCTAGTACCGACTGTGCCAGTGACGTGTAAATTTGAAACAGACGGTTTTTAGTAGTCACGTAACGCAGTGTTTTAAATGTCCAGATAAGTTTCCGAATTCTTTTCATTATCAATTCAGTATGCAAATGCCAAGATAAACGTTGGTCGATCATTATACCTAGATATTTGGTATATTGGACTTTTTCAATTTCTAAGCAAGTGCACGCAGAGTTAAAACATTAGTACTCAGCTGCATTCGGTTAGACCAGAAACCGACCCAAACAAAATTGGCAAAAGGCTAAAGAAATGATGATACGTTGCATATTAAGCAGACCAAAATAATGGCTTCTAGTACTTTGAAAAAGGACTTCTATTTAATTTCCCCCAAGAACAAATCAGGTTCTAAGCTCCGCGTCAGAACTTAAACTGAAATCCGTCCGCGTGTCTCAACGTCTCAACACAATGTTAATGAAGATTGACAACTGCTAAAAGCTTTGACTTTCTCAATCCCCCCAAGTAATGACTTCGGACTAGAACCTTTATATTTGGAGTAGAGTACTTGAGACTTAGTACTTTATATTTAAAGTTTGAGTTAAATTCAAAGCTGAGAAAATTACAAGTTTTCGTGGGTGAGAATATAATATGTATTGGAATTAAATTGTGCAATTCTGACGCACGCACCGTAAAGTTTAAACGATAAAACACATATTGGCAAGTGGGTGCCTTTGTTCTAGACCAGTGGTTCTGAAACTTTGTTTAATCTAGGACGAAATTGGTATTAATATTAACAGCAGGGACCAGATGTTCAGAATACAAATTAATTGTAGATAGATATTTAAATTCTAGCCCGCCTATTTTTTTTTCAATAGAATTGTAGCCTATCCTTCGCTTTTGAGAATCTGTCGATGATAAACAAACATCTGAGACACGCGGACCTAGAACCGTACATACAATGCACAAAGGAATATTATTATGAATACTATAAATTAAATATAATGTAAACAGACATACGCGACGCGTGCCCTGAGAGCGTGCTCACACAATGACCACTGTTAAACTTTTGTAAATACTACTATTATATATTATCAATTCCATTTTAATAAAGAACATTCATTTCACATTCATTACTGCGACTTCACGATTGTCATTGCTCTCCCTAACTAATTATCCAAAGTGTTGTATATTAAATCTCTGCTACCTTAATAATAATAATATGATCTCTAAAACTAGTGCTCAAACATAGCACTAAAGAATCATAATATTTGTTATAAAAATGAAAGCGTCAATATACATTTGTAGTTTTGTAATTAGCAAGTTTGATATTTCACATCTTTCGCGGACTATAATCCATCTTTAGAGTACCATTAGTGGTTCGGAGATCATAGGTTGGGAACCAATGTTCTAGACTGTGGAGCTTTGATTCCTCAAAGTCAAACGCATGCTTGTCGACGAGCTTCTAAGAAATTGATTCTAATAATGTAAAGATATTCATTCTGCAAGCAACCATGATAAACTTCTTTACTTTCTATAAGTTACTGCACAATATGTTATTAGGCATTGCTATATAGAAATCCATTTTATAATTACTATCCTATACTGTCCCACGGCTGGGCAAAGGCCTTCCTCCAATTCTTCTAACGGTCTCGAGTATGTAACGCCTCTTCTTTCCAATTCTAAGAAAGCCACCCAGATCAACCCACCATCTCCTTCGCGATCCATGACCATGACATATTAATATTGTAACATTATCTTTAGTGTCGTTTACAACGAAAAACGCTGCATTTTCCAAATATTGAAACATGCAGCGTCTTTTCAGCAGAAGTTGGGCGAACCATTGTGTGGTGCAAGTGTTTGATTAGCTATTAAATATATATAAGAATCTCACTGTAAAATATTCCAAAATAACCACATAAAGTGATAATTTCCATCCGACACACGTACCCACCAACATAAACTAGTTTATAGTCGCCACGTCCGCCAACAGATGGCGCTGTATCAAAACATGTGCCAAACACGATCCCACTTTATGACAGCGTAAAGCCAGACAATTTCCTTTTCGCTGTCTAATAGAATATCATATTGTATATGCTTAACCTGACAGGACATGTTGCAGACGGGGGCAAGACTCGGATCGGAGATGAGAAAGAATGACCTTATGAAAAGAAAATCCGGTGAGATTGTGAAGTGAATTTCGTAGATATAGTTTTCATTTTAGTTGATATTCTGCTCGGCACTACACATTACTTATTTTAATATGAATTAAGGATTCTCAGACCCTCAAATATCCATAACTGCATCATCATTTTTCCAAGCAACTTCTGTAAATACGTTTTTGGTTTAAAGACTTTATTATAAAAAACTTATATTTGCGGGATTTTTACACGTATATCCCGATCCTTGAGAAAATTTCCGTTTCTTACATGTTAGATCTTTCTCTATCTTCCAGAGTAAGATCCATTGAAATCGGTTCAGCCGTTCAAGGGATTAGGGCGGACAAACAGAAAAGTAGACAAAATATTTAAAAAGTTTGTCCGTGTTTTACACGTTTCTAAAACACGAAAAATCTTATTCAATATTTTATATATTAGTTATAATATAAGCACATGAAAAAATACAGTTATTTTGAAATCACAGACGGACAAATAAGTTGTCTTTATATGTATGTATAGATCACACGTCCTATTCCAGCAAAGACAAAATAAACTTGTAAGTTTCTTGGCATTTTTTTCTTAAACCACATCATTATTACCTTATGTGACGGAATAAGTTATCTTTATGTCTCTCTTTACCACCTGACGACATAGCCGCGTTTCCAGGCTTTGTTTACGTAACCACGTCACCCTCCGAGGAACATTATACCTCTATCAAGTTAATGTGTCTACAAATAGTGTATATCAATTTAATCGCTTGGGGACAACAGCCTATACAATATTGGATTAAGTTTATTATGATGGGTAATATAGAAAACACAGCGTAATGGCACTTTAAGTATGAACGTCATAATAAATGTGTATGGCCACTAAAAGAAATAAAATATAAAGAAATCATTCCATAATACTGCATTATATGGAGTAATGGCTCAGTGGTTACAAGCACGCACGCACGCACGCAGGTAGGCACATTACTTTGTGTAATTTTCATTCAAACCACTGTTTTCAAAACGGTGAATTAAAACATAGTGAAGAAACCGTCATGTCTTAGAACCGAAAATCTGAAGACATGTAAAATCCACGGACCCAAACTGGGCCCGAGTGGTTAATTACGGCCCATTCCCTGTCATTCAAAGGAGGCCTGTGCCTCAGTAGTAGGAATGTAATACACTAATTATCAATACTGCATATGATCAAAACAACTAACTCTCTGCCGACTTCTGTGTTCTCTAGTTCATATGACCTCTTCAGGCATAATTTGGGCTCGCTCGTTCCATCGTAGACCTCATCTATCGCTTACCAGGTGAGATCAAGGTCAATAGTAGGCTCAACCGAACAAAACAACTTCCTACAGAAATATAAGGTAATTACCGCAGAAATATCTAATTCTTTAAGAGTAAAATACTGACGTTCAATCCATCAACATTACGTAGTCCTACTGAATCCAGCAGTTACTCATTACAAAGCGATTTAACACAATTTGTTGTCAGTCACCACACACATGGTCGGTACTGATAGCGTAGTGTTAGAATTGATGAGGGTGCGACTCGAGTGGCACCAGTTAGTGAGAGTGGTGCCGGTGGTATGTCATTGTCTGAGGGTGACGCATGAGGGGCGGCCACAGTAACTGTATATTGTTAACTAGAAAGTAAAGTTAACAGTTAACTAAGTGGAGGTCATTATTTTTCGGTTATTTGCTGTCAGTGGGAAGACAATGAATGTAGTTTTTAAAGAGAAGTATAGTTTCTTTATGCATACAGCTAAGGAGTGGAATTTTTGCCGGAGTCTGTGTTCCCTAATAGCCTGGGAGTCTTTATGTCCAGAGTGAATAGGTTACTTCTAGGTAATCGTGCTTCATCTTTGACTACAGCATCGCTTAACATCAGATGAGGTGGTGGTTAAAATAAGCCTATTAACAACAAAAAAAAATTGCAATGTCGGTAAAATTCACAATACTGGCTTACATTACACAGAATGATAACAAATTATTACATTAGGCTTTCACAGCAAAAATAAAAACTTGCACACTTCTGCTATATACCTTGTCGTAATTGATAACTTGCTTTATACTACGTTTGGTTTGGACGGAGACAGCCCAGTGTTAGTATTCTGGGCTTAGTACGGCCGAACATTCCGTGCTCGGTCGGGCTCGCTCGGCCGCAGTCGGCAGTCTTCGCCTAATGCCTTGCCGCAAATAGCTGAACTCATAAAGTAAATTACATTAAAAATGCTGGGACACAGGCCTCTTCTATATGTGAGGGAATGCACAGTAGTCTACCACGCGGGCCCAATGCGAGTTAATGAGAATTATATAATAAGTTACCTGATCAAGTTATACCAACATTTCAACAAAAAAAAATCTGTCAATGTGGGTAGAATTCACATTACTAGCTAAGCTAAGCTAAATATGCTTGTATCTGGAGTGGGTTCACGGCAATAGTGGCTTAACAATGGTTAGCGTTCGCGACCTCTCAATCACAAGGCTAACACTTTAGCCATTAGGCTAATGTCGATTAATCCATGACTAACCAATTTTAAACAGACGGCGTCCTCTAGCGGTCAGTATTTCAGATCCTTTCGGCCCCGTCCACTCTCTGTTGTACCATTAATACAATACAATCTTTTTATTTCGGACCATAAATCCATAAAATATTAGTAACTTATACCTAATAGCTTATTACCTAGTGTTAGTACCCATCAACCTTCACACAAACTGATTCATAATAGGAGAGGACACACACTCACTTACTCAGAAAATATTTGTACTAAATGAAATGAAACAAACCATTTACTTAATCTATTCCCAACTATGTCAGAGTCGGCTTGCAATCTAACTGGATTTGGATGAGTTACAATATTTTACATAGAGCGTTAACCGTTGCCTGCCTGTCGGTTTTCTACAGATTGTACTTCGGGGGGTGTGCGTAGGAGCTCCATGACCTGATCCCTTCATCTCCCTTTCACTACCGGTCTACCAGACGCACGGCTGGATACAATCCACACTTGGTTGATATACCGTCTTGTCGTACCAAGCGCTTCTCCTCCACATTTATTGTGCGCACAGCCAAGCTGTGGAATTCTCTGCCGCCTTCTGTGTTCCCTGCCACTTATGACCTTTCAGCCTTTAAAGCACGAGTAAATAGGCATCTTCTGGGCTCGCTCGTCCCATCGTAGACCTCATCTATCGCTTACCATCAGGCGAGATCGAGGTCAATGGGCTCATCAGTAGTAAAAAAAAGGACTGCCTATCTAACCTCCACAGCCTAGTAGCTCATGAAGGGTTCCGTAGTAACTATAATAATATAATATACTATGTATATTTATTTGACGATTAAAAAAAACTATTAAAATTTCTTAAAACTAGCTTATTTACATTTTTACAACACGCTAAATAGCTTTGTTTTTCATAGTGTTTGTATGAATTACAAAGTTATATTTGCAGTTTTAGAAAATATGCTGTATCTCAAAAACTGCTGACCCGATTTCGTTCAAACTATTCAGGGGACACACATTTTACCACTTTGGAAGCTTATATATTTTAAGCGATTGACTTTATGAAAAAGTAGTTTTAGAAACACTTATATCATTTTTAAAGACCTGTCTATAGATACCACACACGCATAGGTTTCATGAAAAAAAATATTTTCAGTTCTAGTTCCATGTATGGGGACCCCCCTTTATTTTAATTTTTTTTATACATTTGACTACTAAGTTTCACATGTATAGTCTTAATAGTTTCGGAATAAAATGGCTGTGACATACGGACGGAAGGACAGACAGACAGATGGACAGACATATCGAAACTATAAGGGTTCCGTTTTTTGCCATTCGGCTACGGAACCCTAATGAGCCAGATTTTCTTGCTTTTGACTTAACGACTGACAAAGATGTAGGTACAGATGACAGCCGGGACCAACAACTTGACGTGCTTGGCTCGGACGAATCTCGATATGTAAAGTATTCACAGACTATCGAACTTGATTCGATCGTGAGGCGCACGCTCCGCCGGACTTTATTATTATTAATATCGGTACGGCTGGTTCAGAGCGCTTGCACATCGAACGCGGTGCGTTCCGAACAGAATCGATCGTGTGGACGGCACCGAACCACATGTCGGTCTAGTCGCTATTTTAACATGGTCACCCATCTCGGCAAGCGTTGCCTAACCTTGAAGATTGAACTCGTTTCGCTGTAAATATCGAGCCATGAGGAACTTTATTGAAACAAATAAATATACAGCATTATATAACTCCTCGATCAATAGCTTTTGAGTTGATTTGCGAAGAATAGGAGCATGATTGAAAAGGAATTACTATATCAATAAACTATGTATAATGTGAAATAAATTCAATAGCAAAACAAACGTCAGTAGCCTAATGGTTAAGGTGTCGGTCTTGTTATCGAGAGGTTGAAAATTCGAACCCCACCCTTTATACCATTGCCGTGATCCCTCTCCAGACACAAGTATATTTAGCTTTAACAAAATTGCTAGGAATGTGAGTTCTAACTACATTGCTAGCTATCTTTATGAAAAAAAAAAAACATTTTTTTTTTATTGAGAATAGGCTCGCGTTTGACCACAATCTCACCTGATGGTAAGTGATGATGTGGTCGAAGATGGAGCACGCTTACCTAAAAGTAACCTATTAACTCTTGACTTAAAGACCCTAGGTTATAGCTATCGGGAAACAGACTCCGGCAGGGAATTCCACTCCTTAGCCGTACGCACAATGAAGGTATTCCCAAAACGTTTAGTGCGTATGTGTGGAATGTCCACCATGTAACGATCGTGCATCGCCGTTTGTCTTGTAGTCCGTTGATAGAACGGGCTCAACGGAATAAGATTGTGTAATTCCATCGCACAATCCCCGAAACGTAACCGATAGAAAACCGATAGACCTGCAACTCTTCGTCGATGTTCAAGGCTCTGGAGCTATGATTTGACCAGTGTATCGTTGTCAATGAGTCTTTTGGCCCGTTTCTCAATAGACTCAAGTGCGTCCAGTTGGTACTTGGCAGATCCATCCCAAAGATGAGAGCAGCACTCCATACACGACCGAACCTGGGCTTGATAGAGATTGAGCAGCTGTTCGGGTGTGAAGTACCATCTCACCTTTGCTAGGATTCCCAACATTTTTGATGCTAGTTGAGCCTTAGCCTCGATAAACGGCCCAAAATTGAGGGTAGAAGTTAGTGTTACCCCCAGAAGCTCGATACGATCGGTTATCGGCACGGTCACACCTCGGAAAGTAGGAGCCGGTTCAAATTGACTCCTTTTTAAGGAGATGAGACACTTGGTCAACTTGGTCAAGTTTAATGCAGCTAAGAAGCTCCATTCGGAGACAACCTTCAAGGACAAGTTAAAGAGCCCAACCATGTCCTCACGGAGAGACTGGATTTGTGACCCACCAGCTCACGCGCTGGACAGATATCTCTCAGCAACTGTGCTGTCGTCTGCATACCCAAAGGTACCGGGCATACGCAGATCATTAATGTGCAGCAAGAATAAAGTTGCTGAGAGAACCGACCCCTGAGGGACCCCGGCATTAATTGCAAATTGGCCAGATGAGCAGCCATCAATGACCACTCGAATGGACCGATCTCTTAGGAAGTCTTCAATCCAAACGCAAAGTTGAGTGGGTAAACCGAAAGAAGGAAGCTTAGCAATAAGGCTATCGTGCCAAACCCTGTCAAAGGCCTTGGAGATGTCAAGGGAAACAGCAAGTGCTTCCCCGTGCTTCTCGAATGCCTCACTCCAGATATGAATGGCATATTAATTCCTAGATCAATAGCTTTTGAATTGATTTGCGAAGAATAAGACCATGATTGAAAAGGAATTATTATTTCAATAAACTCTGGATAATGTGAAATAAATTAGCCAAATTCACCACACAAATGGCTAAATAATTTTAGGCATTTTCATAAAACAATCTCAGCACATGATCTGTTTAACTACTGATAAGCGGATTTCAAATTCAAATTCTCTAGAGAATATTTGAATAAAGGATCTGTTAATTAGTAATTAAACTAAGCGAGTGATTAATTACAAATTAGCCTTATAACGTATATTTAAAATAGGTCTAACAATGATATTTCAAACTAAAACCGACAGTGTTTTTTGTTTTATACTGCAGTTTTTAGAGTTCTGTATCCGATGAGGACCTCTCATAATTTCGCCATTTCCGTCTGTCCGTGGCTTAGCTCAGGAACTATAAGCACTAGAACGCTCAAATTTGGATATAAATATTAATCTCTTCGACAGAGTGGTAAAATAAAATCCTGAAATAACTTATTTTTAGGTTACTACCCCTACACGTCAGGAGGGTATGTTTTTTTTTACCTAATCTACTCCGTAGAGTGAGGTATCGTTGGATGGATTGTTTAAAAATAATATAAGTGAGTGTAGACCAATTTTAGACTTTTTTTTTATTTACTTGGTAAAATCATCAAATAAGTCCTCCCACCCCGGGCAGGGCCGGAGGGACTGTCAGAATTGTACTGACTAAAATCCCCGGTGTTCCTTCAATAGCCCTTTACGTTCTGGGGTCACGGTAATGAGATAAGTCCAACGACCCCGGCAGGCTTCGGCCCTCTACAGGGGGGGCCTCGTCATATTGCTGACGCTCTTTGAGGCGCGCGTGGAACACAACGCGCCGTCGACCCGGGCATGGTCCATGGTCGGACAGCGAGTTGCCCTTTACTCGCTGTCCATATGCCCGCGCCTACGGTGCACGGTGGCCGGAGATCGTCGGCTGACGTCCGACGCCGTGGGTGTCTACCACTGCGGCTGGGCTGGATGGAGGACGCCATCCTCTCCCTCACGCGGCCCGCCTCCTCCTTCGATAGCATGACTGCTTCGCAGAAGGAGGCGATCGCTTCCCACTCCGTCTGGCCCCGCAGCATGGCCTCGACCAGTGCCGGGCGCGAGAGGTCTCCGCCTATCGCCGCCGTAAGGACACGTCGGTGCTCTGCCCAAGCGGGGCAGTCTTGCACCGTATGCTCTACTGTGTCCTCAGGGCGATCCTCGCAGTGATGACACCCAGGCGTTTCTTCCTTCCTCATCAGACACAGGTACGGTCGGCCAAGAAAGTGGTGTACCAGTTTTGATTTAGTTTCCCGGTCATCGAAAATTACAACAAGGTTCGTTATAAAAAGATATTACTGAAAGAGACAACATTATCATGACGTAAACCTATGTATTTAGTATTCATACGTCATATGTCACATATAAGTACATGACATTTTAACCTTTAGTATAAATGAAAAGGACATTAGTTTCTACAAAGCAATTGAAATGTTTCCAAACAAAAGTAATAAAAACTATTTAGACAACCGAATTCCATTTGAAAAAGAAAACTGACAATTGACATTTTGTCAAATATATGCAAAAAATCGATATATTTTCCGTGTTATTTTTCAATCAACTGCATATAAAATCATCTCAATGCCTGCCAACTTGACCATTGCCGAAAGAGCACAAATAATTGCCCAATTTAATGAGGGAAGCAGTATCAGTGCGATATCCCGGAATTTGAATATATCGAGGCGTTCTGTCCGCTTTTGGATTCGTCGTGAAGGAGAGGAGGGAAGTTTGTTGGATCACAGAAGAAGTGGTCGCCGGCCTGCATCTCCAATAACGATAGAGAATTCATGAGACGGGAATATGAAATCAATGGTTTTAAGCCCACAAAACATTTTGCGGAGATGTTCGATGTGAGTGCCCAAACAATAAGGAATCATCTACATTACATGGGGTTGCACCACAGGCATTACGCCAAGAAAATATATTTGACGGATGCTCACAGACTTGCTCGTCTGAACTTCGCCAGAGAGCACTTAGAGTTTGATTGGTCTAATACAGTGTTTTGTGATGAAAAAACGTTTAAATCCAGTCAGCATGGACGTCTTCACCTTTGGCGATATAATTCAACACGGTATAAAGATGATCATGTAATCCCAAATAGAGAATCAGGTCGAATTTCCGTAAATATTTGGGGCTGGATGAGTACGGATGGTATAGGAGAATTGTGTTCTCTACCTCCTCGAGCGACGGCTGTAAATTATATCGACGTGCTTCAGAATGCAATGCTACCGACAGTCCGTAATGTTTACCCGGAGAACGAAGTGCCACAATTTGATTTTGTTCAAGATAATTGTTCAATTCATAATGCGAGGATCGTAAGAGCCTGGTTTCGTTCACACACTGACGTAAGGGTAATTCAGTGGCCCTCAAGATCGCCGGACCTCAACCCGATAGAAAATCTTTGGGGCCTTATGGTCCAACGATGGTCGCATCAAAATGAAAGAACCAAACAAGCTCTTATTAGTCACTGTAATTATATCTGGGAGGAAATGCGGGGAACCGATATTTGCTCACGGCTTGTTGGTTCAATGAGGTCTCGTCTTTTAGAGGTTATAGAGGCCAACGGCGGTTACACCCGTTTCTAATTCTTAAAAATTTTCAATATCTTCTAAATATTACTATATATGCTATGTTTTTGTTTGTTATAAGTATTTTAAAATTGATTGTAGAAATTTAATAAAAGGATAAATCTATTTTTAGCTTGTTTTTTATTGATATTGTAATTACAAGTTTACAGAAATTGTAGGTTTGTGGACTCGCCTTGTGCCTTTACAATTTTATGTAACTTGTTGATTACAATTCTGAATTTGTAGATACAATTTTGTCATCAAAATCTACAGCCCCCCGCCGTTGATTTTACGACGTCATTGGTTCCATCAAGTTCAAACTAAGAACAGCTGTCACGTTACAAACAGTAATAGTCGTTATCAATAATCAGATAAAGACAGCAATAGAAGTTGTCAGATCGATCTGCAAGCGAAACTAATCTTTATCACCTATGAATCTGCAAGCGATATTCAACCTTAGGGTGGTACACCACTTTCTTGGCCGACTGTACCTCCCGAAACTTCCGTGTCCGGTGAGGACCTGCGTCATGCGGTAGGTCAGGACGCCGTGACGCTAATCTAGCCACTCCTCAAAGAGGGGTCTTACCGCCGCAATTGCGGCGTGCCCGAGACCAATTTTAGACTAAGTGTTTCTTTTGCGAAATATTAAGCTTTAAAGTTCATCGTTAAAGTCAAGTGTCCCGCCCCCCTCGCACCCAACTAAGTAGTTGTAGGTAGGAATTCAAATTTCACAGTAGTAGTACTCACATAATTACAACGAAGTTAAAAGGAAAACTATCAAACCTAAGTCGGCTTCACAAATTTACAAACAATAGTTGACCAACTGTATTCTACTCGCTTTCGAACAAATTCCATTGAAAAATATTTGGATCAACAAGTTTTTATTTGTGTAAAACAGAGTAGTTTGTTTTTGTCACAGTATAATACGGAACACTCTAACTCTTTAGTTTACTGCGGAAACTACGGACGAAAACATATGGAATAGACCTGCGCTAATGACACGTGGTTAAAAGCTATCGTTTAAAGGGAATGAATATGACAAACATATTTACTATGCACCCAGTATATCATACCTAAACATAATACTAACAGTGAAAACAGAATGGGAATCTGTCGAAAAACTAGACAATTCTAACAATTTTAAACAACTATAATACTTATGAGATAGTACACTGCAGGCATTGACCATACACCAATATAACTCACTTTCACACACAAACACACCGACACACTCATTTAATACTGCCCATGCACACTCCTTATTACTGTATTCATAATGTCAACGTTTATTATTCCCTAACACTCGCCTACCCGTTTGTTACTATCTAGAGAATAAATTGTAAGTCCGTAAATGGCTATAAGATTATGTATTAGATACTGTAAAAACATTGTTTAAGAGCTAAGATTTTCTAATAAATAAATAAATAGAGAGATAGAAATTTATAGAGACAGTTGACTTTCTCGCGAAAACGCTTTTTTCTACAGCAGCTGCATGAGCTTTACTTTGATGACAAATTCTATGTCCGACTGATCATTCTAATTATAAATAGATAGATATATTCTTTATTGTATACCATAATGGCATAACAGAAAACAAATAAAGACTTAACAACTAATAAAAACTTTTTACCAAAAAATTAAACCGACTTCCAACAAACACTGCAAAGAGAAAATAACTTTAATTTCGGCAGTCGGTGTCTTTAGTTTTGTATTTTTGTTTTTGGCACCGACTTCCAAAAGTTATTATTCTCTTTGCAGTGTTTTTTGGAAGTCGGTTTAATTTTTTGGTAAATAGTTTTTATTTCAATGTTTTTAGTTGGTCGGTTTTTAATTCACCTAGTTACAAAAGCCTAAATGTCAAATACTTATAACCTTTTACAAAATAATGCTTTTCCCAATGCTGGGCCATTAATTGTTGAGGAGTTCTCCTGGTACTTCACCATCAGCTTCACTTCACCATATGCATTGTGACGAGCATATTGTGCTTAATAACTATATTAAAGTAATCGAAGCGAAACCCATGAAATACTTATGGCCATCTGTGATCTTCATCATCAGGTCCTCTTCACAAATGGTGCTTTTCGAATGCAACTACACAAGTTACTATAAAAAATACTCAAATCACTATAGGTGTGCCGATAATATTGGAAGAGTTCCCTCGATTTCTCCAAGATTCCATCATCAGATCCTGACTTAGTGACAATAGGATCATACATAAAAAAGAGAAGACGCCTAAATGGGCATCTTCTGGGCTCTTGGTTTAAAGGCTGAAAGGTCATAAGTGGCAAGGAACACAGAAGCCGGCAGAAAGTTCCACAACTTGGCTGTGCGCACAATAAATGTGGAGGAGACTTAATAAGTTATTTATTAAGCAAACTACCTGCATATTACCTTTTAAATGACACTCACTCATATCAGAAATGTCCGACATTACATTTTAAAATCCAATCCAAACATTCAGTTTTGTAAACACAGACAGACCATGTTCCCTTCAACCCTCAGACCTCCCCTCGCCTGCACCGCAAGCCCCTCAGGCTTACGATTGATTACGTCACTAGAGCGAGCGTGAGGGTAGGCCCGTGTTAAATCATTGCGGATTAGCACAGATTGCGGTCTTATCAGCATAATAGCCGTGACAAGTTTGCAGCAAAAACTATGGAAAGATTGCCATCAAATTGGTTGTATGGGTTCCCATTGGTATTAGCGGTGATTCATAGATGTTATCGGGAGGAAAGGTTAGCTACCTGAACAGTAATGGGTTGTTGGAGGCATGGAGCCACCTTCCTAAATTGCACAACTTAGATTAATCGTGCTTTTGTTTGCTACTTATGTTAAAACTCTATTCTTTGAGCTGTTTATTTAAAACTAGCACTTCACCTGCGACTTGGTTTGCGTAGATTTTGAAATAATTTATAATCTATTATAGCTCTCACAAATAACGCGCCTTACGATGAAAACATTTTAAGAATTAGATCATGAGATTACCCCTTGCATACAAATCTCTTTATAATATAAGTTTAAAATAATAAAGAAATCGATGAAATAGAAACAACAAAATTTCTAGGGTTACACGTTGACGACAAATTAAATTGGAAAAAACATGTTGACTATGTCTGCAAAAAGTTAAGCAAGTTCTCATATGCCCTCCACAGACTAAGGAAAATTGCAAATCTACCAACACTAATAACGGCATACCATGGTAACATCAGCTCTAACCTTAGGTACGGCCTAATATTCTGGGGCAATAATGTTGATAATAAACGCGCGTTCATTGCACGAAAACGGTGTGTCAGGGCAATTTTCAACCTACAGAAAACTGAATCCTGTGAACATTTTAAAAAAAAGATAAAAATATTAACATTACCGTGTCTATATATTTATAAGGTCGCAGTTTTCGTTAAAAATAATATTGATCTATTTAAATATCGAACGCGTATACGACACCAGGACAAACTAGACATAGTGCCTAGTAAGACATATTTCTTGCACAAAAGTGTCTTCTGCTCGGCTCCGCGTATTTTCAATAACATTCCAAGGCCTATAAGAGAAATTAATGAAATAAAATCATTTAAAAAGAATCTCCACGAACTGTTAGTGAACAAATGTTATTATTCTGTGAAAGACTTCTTTGCCGACAAATCACTGTCACAATACATTCTGCCTAGGTCATGATGCGTTTTGTATAATGAAATTTGTTTGTTTATTGAAATTTGTTATTCCAATTTCTTATATAATATTTCAATGTAATGGTCTAAAATTTGTAATGTATTATTTTAAAATGATTGTTGACATGCATGTTAAATTACTTTATGTACCTACAGTTTATTGTTCTCAAAACATTAAATTAACACCAGCTGTATTATGTAAACTTACCTATGATCCACAATAAAGAGATTGAATTGAATTGAATACTTTTCATTTCACTGAATACACCGAAAAAGAATTTTAGACACGAGCAGAAGTTAGCCATATCCATACTAATATTATGAATGCGAAAGTCTGTCTGTTTGTTACGCTTTCACAACTAAACCGTAGCACCAATTTGGGTGAAATTAGGAATGAAAATATTTGAAGACCCAGTGTCAAACATAGGTTACTTTTCAAAAATCAGCCCCTAAATGGTTTTTCATGTTCAATGGTTCACTTCACCTATTTCAATGAATTTTGTTTTTTCCTCAAAGTAACGCGAGTGAAACCGCGGGGCACAACTAGTTTTAAAAGCCCTAAACCGTCCAAATCCGTCAAATCTAGACTATCTCAATAAAATCTACTACCCAAACTACATTCACTTTAGCGAGAGTCTAAAAAATGTTAACTACTTAGAGAAAGTTCGTCGCCAAATAAATGACTACCGATTTCAAGCGGCGACGGAGCGCGACGGAAAAGGTTCTTCAGTAACTTGGACATCTTTGAGGATGGGACGAGGTGCTTATCTACAACCAAAGTATCCATGGAAGGAAACAGAGAGAAATATGACGCACTAGTGCCGAGGATATTGGCAAGATGCTCCAAATATCATTCTTTGGAGTTTTTCTTGTTCACAAAGCTTTTCTTTTCGGTGGGAAAATCATCCAGTGATTCCTCTTACTCTGGATGGACCGGAACGGAGTGTCAGACTTCTACTGACTAAAACCCACCCTGTTTCTTCACTTCCCTTATGTTCCTAGTTAGAATATTTTTAAGCAATTACCTTGTGGTATGCTTTTTTTTATTCATGATAGGCTCGCGTTTGACCAATGTCTCACCTGATGGTAAGCAATGTTCGGATCGAAGATGAAGCACCCTTGCCTAGAAGTAACCTATTCACTCTTGACTTAAAGACCGACTTGACAGCTCTGACCCTGGGGCTGTCAAGTGCAATACCCCCAGGGTATAGCTATCAGGAAATACATACTCCGGCATGGAATTTCACTTCTTAGCAGTACGCACAATGCAAGTATTCCCAAAACATGGGTTAGTCCCACTATGCTCGACTCGTAAAATATCTACGAAAAAGTTTCGCTGTGCACGACATTTTACGATCCTGCGTTAGCAATGGAAACTAGTTAGAAAGAAAAGTGTTCGAATTTAAGTTATTTTTGTAGCTCTGTTATATGCGTAAGCATCTGTTAGTTAAGATTTGTTCTGCCTCGTTTTGAAAATCAAAAAGTTAAAATGACAAATCTGGACAAACGAGTTTCATTGCAATTCTAATTTCAGAAATATCTAAGAATAGTTAATACCGGACTCTATATTTATAATATTTTAAATCCTGAATGAATATAATTATGCATGAAGCAGAAAACTATTAAAATATAAAAGAGCGTAAATAAAAAGTCAGTTCAAGTCAAATCACCTTTATTCATGATATTTCAGTCTTATTAGTTACACAAAAAAACACTTCCTGAGAGATGGTAGCCGAAGTGTTTTAATTTTTGCACATGTTTTTCAAAAGTTTTCTATATCAATATATAGTTTGTGCTATCTTCTTTCTTGCAGTCACTAATGGCTATTTGAACTTCATTATCTTCAACATTTGGCACATATTGTTCGCTGTGTTTGTATTGTTGAACTATTGCATAACTTACCCTGTCAAGAATCAATTTCCCTGTGTATTTAATTTTATTTCTTTTATTTAAACAATTCCAAATAGGTAATTGTACTTTTGATTTCGCGAAGCTTGAGGTATTCCCCGGTTGTCACCGGCATGTAATAATGTTATTCCACCACGTCTACTGACAATTATTTTAAAATTTTATATCGGACCACTTGAACAACTTGCACCCGACATTGTTAAAGAAGAAATAGCCGAAAACTAACCTAATTACTCTTATGAGTACAATCATATTGTATATTCCATTACCGCTCAAACACAGGATTGAATTAAATTCATTTCATAGAAATCCGACAATGTATATATTATCATGCGCTGCGGTCGACCGCGGCTCAGATTTAGTTGCACGTAGCCGCGGGCAGTGCTTTCATCTACGTATTTGATCATGATTATATTTTCAGTATTTCGTTTAAGTATTACTTTACATTTATGTTTTTTTTTCAGCCTTCGTATATTATTATTTTGACTTCCATTTCTACAGACATAATATTATTTTTAGTAATTTGTTAATTATTATGTTATTAACATGACTAAAAGTACAAAGTTTAGAGGAATACGATAGATAGGACAGACTTTATTGTAAACCAACACCTTAACACATTTTTTTAATAATTCTTAATCTACAAATGTATACAATGTTTTGCCTGTCGAATATAATTTGAATGCCCTGAGTAATAATGAAATAGTTACTGTTGTGTACCGAACCATCCATCTCTCAAGGGAGGTAAAAGACATTTTAAGGATTCAGTTATTTTGTATACCACGTATCAGTTTTTATGTTTTTGATTTATTTTATTTAGTTTTTATTTTTATTTTATTGAAATTTTATGTTATGTTAGTTAAGAATGTGTCTCTGTATATTATGGGTTTAAGATTGCCTGAAATGAACGATATTTAATTTAATTTAATTTAATTTATAAATTAATGACTCTAAAAACATTTTTACAAACACTATATTATTAAATTTACTTTAAAATTGGATTCGGTGTTTCTACTTGATACTTCTAATTAATGATGACATGCTATTAAATTAAAACATAGTTTGCAAGTTCTACAGTACATAAGATTGCCATTTGACTGTTTTTTACCTATATCTGCCAATCTCCTTAATTTTGTAAAACCATCACGAAATGTTTCATAAATGAGAATACATTAGACCAGTACTTTTAAACCGTAAAAATAATCATTCAAATTGGTTGGAAATGAGCGATAATATCACTGAACAAACCATAAAGAAATCTAAGGAATTAAACACTTTCTTTTTATGGTCAGCTAAAAATTTTTATCAGCTAGCGTCGAGTCAATATGATACACGACTACAGTTAATTACTGCAACGCTTGTATTTTAGTTTCACTTATTTATTCAATACAATACCATCTAAAGTGCATGACCCGTTAATCTAAATATATATAACTGAAAGGTGACTGACTGACTGACTGACTGACATAGTGATCTATCAAAGCACAGCCCAAACCACTGGACGGATCGGGCTGAAATTTGGTATGCAGGTAGATGTTATGACGTAGGCATCCGCTTTTTTATTTTTTTTTATTTTTTTATCGTGGTAAAATTATCAAATAAGTCCTCCCACCCCGGGCAGGGTGGGAGGGACTGTCAGACTTTTACTGACTAAAATCCACGGTGTTCCTTCAATAACCCTTTACGTACCGGGGTCACGGTAACGGGATGAGTCCCACGACCCCGGCAGGCTTCGGCCCTCTACGGGGGGGCCTCGTCATATTGCTGACGCTCTTTGAGGCGCGCGTGGAACACGACGCGCCGTCGACCCGGGCATGGTCCATGGTCGGACAGCGAGTTGCCCTTTACTCGCTGTCCGCATGCCCGCGCCTACGGTGGCCGGAGATCGTCGGCCGACGTCCGACGCCGTGGGCGTCTACCACTGCGGCTGGGCTGGAGGGAGGACGCCATCCTCTCCCTCTCGCGGCCCGCCTCCTCCTTCGGAAGCATGACTGCTTCGCAGAAGGAGGCGACCGCTTCCCACTCCCTCTCGCCCCGCAGCATGGCCTCGACCAATGCCGGGCGCGAGAGGTCTCCGCCTATTGCCGCCGTGAGGACACGTCGGTGCTCTGCCCAAGTGGGGCAGTCCTGCACCGTGTGCTCGACTGTGTCCTCAGGGCGACCCTCGCAGTGGTGACACCCAGGCGTTTCCTCCTTTCCCATCAGACACAGGTACCTCCCAAAACTTCCGTGTCCGGTGAGGACCTGCGTCATACGGTAGGTCAGGACGCCGTGACGCCGATCTAGCCACTCCTCAAAGAGGGGTCTTACCGCCGCAATTGCGGCGTGCCCGGCCTTCGGTTGCAACAGTCGTTCCCTCCATACTGCCCTGAGATCACGCCGGAGCTCTTCCCGCCGCGCCTCGACTTCTCGAGGCAGCGGGGATACGCCCCGGCGCTGCACCTCCACGCGCCATTCATAGACGCGCTGGAGGGCAGTCGCCTCCAGATCCCAGGGCAGCAATCCGGCAAGGAGGTTGGCCGATTCGCCGGCGATCGTGCGGTATCCCCGGATCATTCGGATAGCTATGACCCTCTGGCATGCGACCAACTTTAGTGGTCGCGTCCGGATGCACAGGGCCCACACTGGGGACCCGTAGAGGGCCATGGACCGCACGACGCCGGCGTACAGCCTTCGGCAGGAGGCGTTTGGCCCGCTGACATTAGGCAGGAGTCGCCTGAAGGCGGCTGCTGCCCGGTTCAGCTTTGGGGCTAAACTCAGGAAATGCTCCCTGAAGTTCCACCGGCTGTCGAGGACGAGTCCTAGGTACTTCATCGTCCTCCCGACGCCGATGCGAACCCCCTCCACCGTTATGTGGGACTCGGACCGTGGCGCGTTCCGACCGCCATGGAAGCACATGGCCTCTGTCTTGTGCAGCGCCACGTCGAGTCCCAACTGCCGGATCCTACGAACGACTGTCGCAACCGCTTGCGTCGCCAGGTCGGCCGCCGCCTGGTGACGTAGGCATCCGCTAAGAAAGGATTTTGCGAAATTCCCACGGGATCGGGATTTACACGGGAAAAACTTCCCACGCGAACGAAGTCGCGAGCAACTGCTAGTTATATCAATATACATTTATTAATAGGTGTTAGAACAGTGACCACAATGCAACCGAACGACCACATACATATGCCGCAGCTAGTTTATTAATTACTAGCGACCCGCCCCGGCTTCGCACGGGTGCAATGTTTAAATTAAATATACTATAGAATGTCTTTATATACATCGTTGACAGCGTTTTTTGTCATTCGACATACATGTTCTCTTTAGTAATTACTCTTGAAAGTGCAACACATAATTTACCATGGGAAAAACATTCAACGCTCAAATCTAAGCAACATAGGCACGCGCGCCGTGCCTCCGCCGGCACCGCGCCGCAACCGCTATGTCCTTGCATTTTAAATCTGTAATATCATCGAAACTCTTTATTTAAATTATATTCTGTAAAGGGCAATATTGATTTATATTAAACTAGCTTCCTGCCCGCGACTTCGTCCGCAAACCTTAATAAATTATACACATAAACCTTCCTCTTGAATCATTCTATATATTAAAAAAAAAACCGCATCAAAATTTGTCACGTAGTTTTAAAGAACTAAGCATACATAGGGACAGACAGCGGGAAGCGACTTTGTTTTATACTATGTAGTGATGCACAATGTATTTATGGTACTTAATTGGATAAGGATTAATGCTGTATTGCTTAAAATCGCTTCGTAAAATATGCTCGTATTTCTCGTAAAAAATAAAGGATAAAAAATGGTTATTGTGGGTTATCTATAAGAGATAGATAGATGCCATCGAGGACATTTTTGTTGTCCTTTTTAAGGTGTACAATACTGTAGTACATTATTTTGATCTATCTCGTAGGGTTCAGCCAGCGTTTACAAAGCAAGCGCAAAAAAAAGCGTTTATTTGCGACATCACATTAGAAACCTCAAAAATTATCAGTGTTCCTCTACTATATTATGCATGTTATATACTTAAAAACCTTCCTATTAAATCACTCTTTCTATTGAAAGAAACTGCATCAAAATCCGTTGCGTAGTTTTAAAGATTTAAGCATACATGGGAACAGACACAGGGAAGCGACTTTGCTTTATACTATGTTAAGATAACAATACTAGACATCAACAAAGTACTTATTAAACCAGCCATCCGTTATGGTTAATGCCAAATTGATTGCTTATAATAGAAACCAAAACGGTTGAAATTTTTTTATACAAAACAAAATAGTATAAACAGGAACTAAATTCAGCTTTTCTGAGGGCCAACTATTAATACAATATTTACTTTACGACCCTGTACACACAACAACCTCAATACAACTAGGAAAATAAGAAAATGTCGATCGTAGCAAAAAGTTTTCCACTCAATGGAGTCAATCTATCAGACTCTCGACTGCGGACAAAATACTACACATTAAGTAAACGGGCCGGTTTTATAGCGATGTCAGTCGACCGAGTAATCATGCTGTAAATTATGTCTGCGTCAACGATAAATACTGATTTATGCAAAGCATTTGATACAGTGTACACACTAAAAACAGTAATTGCTGCACTAAATATACCTACTATCTATATCTATACAAAATTACTGTGTCAATAACTTTGGAGCCATTTGTTCCATTCATAATGGTTTTAATGAATGTTCTGATTTCATTATTAATTATTATCATTGGAGTTTCTCAGGGGCTTAACTTGAGTGTCTTAGACAAATCAATACAGATTGCCTGTTTTATGAAGTAATCAATCACATCTTAACAATCTCCGTGTTCTATTTTATTTATCAAATCTGATTTTAAGTCATATTATATTATTTATTTAAAGTGTAGTTTACATTGCTTTTTTATTTATGTTATCTATTTTAGTATTCCTGTATTCAGATACAAGTCTATTCCGCAACTATATCCAAATTCAATTCTCACATTTGCTCTACGGTACCTTTCTATCTAGATTCTGATATTGTGCAAACCATTTACATTTCCCTCGTCTTTTTGATAATAAAATCGCGAAGAGCAGAAAGTATTAATATATATGTTAATATAAAATAGCTATCCAATCATCGGGATTGCTAGCATCACGAAATACCACATTATTATCACGGAGGAATCTCCGCGGGAACATTTAGCCGCGAGTGGTTTTTCTCATTATCTTCCTATTGTGTTCCTTTATTTCGTTTATTGGTTATCAACTGAATCAGTAGATGCGGACGTAAGACGATGCCATGCGATGTAATAATACTTGATGAGATTAGTGATGGAACATAGATCAGAGGCAAGTGAGGAGTTGAATAAATTTTATATATTGAAATGAAATATTATATAGCCGATATACATCAACCTTCAGCCTTTGATGCTTGTAACAAAACGTAAATCGAAGCCTCTATTTAAAACTGGAGTTTAATGATAAAAAAGATGCAAAAACAATCGATTATATTAACATTCTGAACGTCTATTCAAAATAAATTAGTTACTAGCAAAATCATAGTAAGGAAAGAGTCCGAAACAAACACCAACATAATTCAAGTTCAACGCTTCATAAAATGTACAAAGAAAACCAATAAAAACATGTCTCGAACATAGTAGAGTAGACAGAAAACCTGACAAACAAAAACAAGCTTCAATCTCAAACATGGAAGTATATCGAAGCATGATTATAAGCTCCAAAGAAAGCTTCACCAAAGTGGTAAAGTTTGTAGCTAAAACATATAAAAAGCGCAGCCTCGAGCAATAAATTACAGCAGGAGTGCTGCGCTACAAGAGGATAGCGCGGAATTGGTTTAAAATTATTAGCCGATTGCAGCAAGTTTTTGGACTGCACTAGAGTTCGCTCCGATACTCCGATAGTGTGAAATGCTCGGAAGAAACTGTAATCTTGTTCACAGATGAGATCGTTAAGAATGGAACTTGAGCGTTAGTAGTCACGCTAGTTTGGGCATTGCGATTTGAGACATTAACGATGCAGCATTGCGTTTTAGAACTCGTTGCATTTGTAACTTGCTGCTTTTGACCATGGTATCACAGTCGCGCTATTCTGTGCGACATTATATAAGAGACTGGATCAACCGTCTCAAGAAGAGATCTCTGTCTAGCAGTGGGACAGAATAGGCTAACAAGTTATTTTTATTTTCACTAAAAGACTATCTGACAATATAGACAACAACTATACAAGCTCACGTTCAACTCGGCGTGTTCGCAAAGACCCTTCTAGACTTCTTCGGGTACAACAAAAGACACAAAAAATATAGATTCTCTAACAACAAATCCTATCACCCTAGAAAAAATATTCGATTTAATTTCTTAGAAAAACATTTCATAAAAAGAAAGACTAACATTCATTTGGTTTGACTTTGAAGTAATAAGGTTAAAGGCAAATAATATGAAAGACGATATCATAATTAATATGATAAGGAAAATCTCGATAAATTGTACTACGCGTGCTTAGAATATGTATTCCCATTTATATTGCGGTGCTATTTGATATTTTATGAATTCTGTTCTATACTAAATAAAGAAAAATCCCGTGTAGAGACTTTTATCAAACTTCTAGACTAAACTAGATATTATAGTCCACTTCAAAATATCATAATTCATAGATCGTATCACTCAAACAAAAGTGAAAGTATCTAATAAACTTGTATTGCTACAATAAAATAAACTCTTAAATACAATAAAAACGGCATGATGTGTGCAGTAACTCGTATAAGCCTTACACAGTAGACTCGTCAAAACTTCGCCGTCCGCTGACAATCATAAAAACAACATGAAAATTCTCGTAAACTACCTCTCCTAACTATCGGAAATTTTCAACATTTCGTGTTTGTGCACGTGGCACTTGCTTGCCAGTCTCTGTAATACACACTTGAATTTTATTGACACTTCCACGGATCTTACCGGAAAGAAACGTTTCTTTTAATTGGCGCCCACTTTAACCTCGAGGGTTAAAGCTAAATTGAGATGCCTTTAATTTTATGGTGAGGCTTTTCGTTGCTTTTAGCTGGCTCTGTTACTTTTTATATCTATGGTGAAATGTATATTTATTTTGTTTACAGATGTTGTTCTCTTTATATCTTTACATACAGATAGAAAATGAGAAAATATAAAATATGTGAATTACGTGGTCGGATGAGTATAAAATTTAGCAAAATAAAAGTTATATCTGGAGGAGTGCTGAAAGCTAATGTTTTGTATATGGAATTATTTAAATTATGGCCGAATTTCGACCACTAGTAATGTTTATTTACTGGAATTAGTATACTTTTTTGCAAACACAATGGTTCATAAAACCAAATGTTTATTAGTTACTAGCATTTGTGGCCGAAAGAGGCATAACCTGTATTTCAGCCCTCAACGCAGATCCCTTGAATTACTTTTGTTTGGATTGATATTCTAATTAGAGGATTAAAATCATTTGATGACGCACGTAGCTTATATGATATAAGTAAGAAATACAATTAAGATTATGAGCGTGTAACCTAGCACATAAAAAAAGGAGACTCCTTTTGTGTGTGGGTAACATAAAGATAGACATTGTTTTATGAAAATTTAAATTCTAGAGAATTTTCTTCCCACATAATATCTAAAAATTCCAAGTCATGAATTGGAGACAAACTCTCAGCTGCAGACATGAATAATAAAGCAGTATTCAATCAAGATCTATTTCAAAAGCCAACTTCAGCCACTTTAAAAATTCCTTACTGAGACCCGCTTCTTGGACGACGCAAATGAAGACAGGCTCGAGAAAATACCAGGGCGTTATGAGCGTTAGGATCTTAAGTTAGGAGATGTAAGAGCAATGTCTCCATCGCTGGCGCGACACGAAGGGCGAACGTTGACCTGCTCAATAAGCGATCGATGTAGTTGGCGCTGAGCCAAATGTCGGAGGCTTGCCTTGGCTCCGTGCCACGTCTGCGACCCTGGTACTCCTCGGATGCCGAGCATTGTCAAGAATACAGAACACGGAATCTTAAATATTTTGCAAATTGGAATATTGCTAAATTATCTTGTTAAAATAACACCATCCGTTCCGTGACATGATTAAATCGGTTTATAATGAGTCAGGTAATCTAAGGCGTAACCTAATTAATTTCACAGTAGAAGTTTCATTAATATGTAAACTGTTTTCTTGGAATAATTATCGAGTAAGCTGAAGCTTTGCTTATAATTGATCTATTATGGTATTTAAATTATTTAGGCTCATCAACTCAACTCGTTCAATAATTAAATTGGGAAGGTATTATTTAAACATTTGTGCAGGGTACTCGTTTTAAGTTCCGGGCGCCATAACCTTCCCTTTCCTATTTTCACTAGGTCCAGCTTAAAAAGAACCCTTACGAACCTTTCTAGTCCATTTAAACCTGGACTTATTAGGAAGGTGCGTGTATACGTATACTGAACAAGTTATATTAGTCTCACATGACCCAAAGGAAAATGTTGATAAGAACGGGGATTTTCACAAATTTATCGTTGCTGTAATTAAGGAGAGTTTTAATTTCAAGTATTTAGAGATCTGTCATGAAAAGCCCGTGGTTAAATAATAACAGCCGAACGGTTCGATATTCAAGGATTAGCAACGGTTTCCGAGGTCATTTCGTGAATGGGTGACCATTTTAAGATATCGAGATTCCTCCGCACCTCGAATAATACGTTAGGCCATGGTCAAGGCTGTGTTTTGTACGTCTTTTCTAATCTTAACGCGACATCAGAAACTAGAAAATCTGACCCGAGTCTTGCCATGAGATATTGTGTAACCCGGCTACTGAAAGAGAGAGAGAGAGTGAAAATTAAGCAGATGATAATAATATAATAATAAAATTGTTTATTTGGAACAAAAACAATAGACAAGCAAACAATTCAACGATGGTAGCTGCAAAAGTTAAAACTGTGGCGCCGCTACCAACGCCCGACTCCTAATGAGGAGCGTTGTTCCAGCAATAGCAAAATACAAAATTAATTAAATTAAAATAAATCAAAATCTAATAAATTAAAATACGTTCAAATTAGAATAAATCAAAATAAATTAAAATAAGTAAAATTAAAATTCAAAGAAAATTATACTTATTAAAAATTATACAATAATAAATGATGATGAATGGTAAAATAGAGAAAAAGCAGGTCAGCATACCGAATCTGTGAGTGCAACTAAAGCTCCTGAGCAAGGGATTGCAGATCCGAGTATTCCCAGTAGGGTGAGTCCCAGTGGGAGGGTGGCTATTGTTAGTGAATTCTATTAAGTAAGAGTAAGTAAGAGTGTTTGGACTCCGAACGAGTGACCGGCTAATGGCGGTGAGGAAGGCAGGAGAGCAGGAGATACTTATGTATATTATATTATTATATTAGTATATAGCGAAATACATAATAAAGTACCAATAGCCTAACGGTTAAGGTGTCGGCCTTGTGATCGAGAGGTTGCAGGTTCGAACCCCACCCATTACACTTTTGTCGTGAACCTTTTCCAGACACAAGCATATTTAGCTTAGTTGGAGAGGTTAACAAAATTGTCAGTAATGTGAATTCTACCTACAGTTCCCTAGAAATAAAACATTATGAAAATATGTAATTAAATAGTGAGTAGTAAGTTTTCCTTTTAACTTCGTTATAAGTAGGTACTACTACCGTGACGTTTGAATTTTTTACCTACTACAACTTTGTTGGTGGGTGGGGGGACAATTGACTTTAACGAAAATAAAAAACACGGATAACTGAGTCGAAAATTGGTACTCCCATGATTTTTGAACAGCCTATTCAACGATTCTCCACACTATGGGGTAGACGAGATAAAAAGATCCCCTCTTTGCGTTTAGGGGGAGTAACCTAAAAAAAATGTTTTTCCATGATTTTCAAATTTCCAATAGTTTCTGAGCTCAGCCGCGGACAGACAGACGGAGAGACGGACACGGCGATACTATAAGAGTTCCTTGTCGACTACGGAACCCTAAAAAAGTGTATTGAATAAGTTAAGCAAAAATAATAAATAGGCGAAAATGTCAAACTTCATTCAAGAATGTCAAACTAATATTTTACTCCTTAGACTTGATGTCAAAAAATTCTAAAATTATTTCGTACAACGAAACTGGATGTTTCATCAAAAAATATTCTTTAGAACAGTTTCTTTGATAACAAGAATGATTAACGCAAATTAAGTTTTATCTGCTGTTGGAGATAATTCATGTTTCCTTTGGAGCTTTGGATTAATTACTAGCAATTCTTAAAAGATAGTGTTAAGGCAGAAACATTGGAATAATTAATTTATTAATTACATTTTGGTCACTAAAGATAAATAGCTTCATTTATCAAATTATTCAGTCGGTAATCGAGTTTATAAAACGACCTATATATACTGTTAATTCTCATCTTCACAAGTGTTTAATTAAGAGGAATAATTGAGATAAGTAAGTTAGTTAAATCTGAAGTTCTATTGAAAAATATCTGCCTCAATTTTTTTTGCAAAGAATTGTGATTAAGGGATCCAGTTTCTTAAAGAAAATTTGCAAAATGTGACAAATACGAACGCGCGGTTGATTTTTTTTTATAAGCTCGATGAGTTTTCTACAGCCAATTACATTTCTTGGTTTGTGTTTCATTTGTGCAATATTAATTATCAGAAACTCAGTTGTAAACTAACAGCTGCTGCGGTTGCAGAAGCCTTCAAACGGCGCAAATATTGTAACCTCACTGGTAATTATAGGTTTGAGCAATTTGAGGTGCTCACGTTTGGTTTTTGGGGCTCGAGAGCGCATCTTTGATGGACCTTGCGTGATCGGGAAACTGGCTCGTTCTTTGCCCAAAGAATAATTATTGTCATTCATTGTGGCAATGCTGCCAGTCTTCTGGGCATGTTTCTGATCGACAGCGATGTGTAAGAGGCCTAAGTTTAGTTTCTATTTACGTAGTAAGCTTTAGTAGACGTAAGTAGGTAGAAATATATGAATACGTAAATAATTGCGATTCGCACGGTCTGTTTCTTCTAATTCACACAAAATTTTAATAAATTATACATTAAAACCTCTCAATCACTCTATCCATTGGTGAAAACTGTATGAAAATATGTACAGCAGTTGTTGAGTTTATCGTGAATATTTAGACATACAAACGTAGCGGGAGACATTGTTTCATAATATGCAAGGATTGTATTAACAAAATAAGAAGTTTTATGAAAACTTAAAGAAAACCAAATTGATAATAAAATCTGCATATCTCAATTACTGCCCTAACTACCTTACACCTGTAATCTCTATTAAACATGCCTCAGTATCGACTCCTTCCCAAGTAGCTCATCCATTGCCGGGTTGAACCCGACACCTCGCATAAATATGGAACATAGCCATCCTTATGCTACAACAACGCAGTGCGGCGACAGTTTCCCTGCGACAGTTTGTCACCATCATGAAATATACGACCGCTCACTATGTCAGTCACTAAGTATTTTCTAGTTGGAGGGTTTTGTTTTTAGCTCTGTTACTACGATTTTGATAAGATTAGGACTTTATTTGGCCTTTTTATTAGTTAATTAAAGCATTTTACTGTTGAGGAGTATGTATTGTATTTTTTAGTAGAATAGAATCAGCTTCTTAATTTTAATTTATATTTTAAGTTTTTAAACTGATACGGTCACTAACAGTATCATAAGAACTTAAAACGAGAAATCATTCTTGATCACGGCGCTTATAACAATGCTGAAAACTCGGGAACTCGAAACAATTCAGAAATGTGTTAAATATCTCATTCTAATGATAATTCAGTTTGAGTTGAGACGAGTTGAGTTTATTTAAAATACATTGTTAGCTGTTTAAGTGCTCGACCGAGCAAAGCGCATATCACATCTCATAGCGGATGATGTGACCTGTTCTCATGAAATTCTACCAACTTTACCAGTGGATAGCATTGGCAGGGTTGAATAAAAAAAAAACAATAATTCCTTAACAGTACTTCATAATACAATCCTTCATTGATGAATCCATATCCATACTATTAATACAACGTGTAACAGAATAAACGCAATTCCTGAAAGTAGTTGGTTCAGAATCGGTCTCTGAATCGATTTCCGTCATAAACAAATAGGTGTTACATTTTGACGGAAAAATCTTTCATTTAACTTAAAATCATGAAAAATTAATACAATCCTTAATTCAAGGAAATGCGATCGTGTGCGGCCGCTAATATTGCATGTCTGTATGCGTCGCGTAAGGATATTGTATGATGCACATACGTTTTGTGCTTAGTAAGGATAATTATTAAAAAAAAAAATGTTTAGGTTTGGTTTCAATTTATTTAGTTAGGGATGTTGTTTTAGACTTATTATTTAATATTTCAATTGGGGTGTCTGGGGTATTACGCTTAATCTGTTACACCTTGTATTATAAATGCAAAAGTCTGTTTGTTACTCTTTCACGGCTACATCACTGCACCGTTTTGGATGAAATTTGGAATGCGAACAGTTGAAGACCCAGGGTCAAACATAGGCTATTATTTTTTTTTCAAAATCATCTCCTAAAGGATTGAAATAGGGGATGATAGTTTGTATTGTTCAAATGTTGATTAACGCGAGTGAAACCGCAGGGCACAGCTCATTTCTATTTCTAATATAGAATAATATTTCGATTAAATTATAGCTTTCCAGTGTTAAAAGCATAAATTATATACTGACAGGTTATTAAATTAGTTTCGACTTCATTATGAACATCAACAAATTAGATTATCTATCAATGTCTTTATCTTCGCACTTATATAATTAGAATATTGTTAAAAGTAAATTAATGAAATTTAACGGTTATAAACGCTTAATGAGCCCTACAAACAGTACACTTTGTTAAATGACTGATTAGCAGATTCTATATTAAAGTTTTAAAGTGAATTTGGATTACGAATAACCTAATCAGATTATTTTATAAATGAGATTAAATGTTTTAAATCATACCTTATTAAAATGTAAAAGTTGTGGAACCGATGACTGCTCGATGAAACTGAAACAAGCAAAATTGACAATTATTACCTGTGAAAATCATAAAAGTCATCTTATTTTTGGAAACATAGTTCAAGTTCTTCGGATACGGCTCTAGGCGGAATAACCCTATCGAAGGGCTCGTTGTGCAATGCAACCATGCGTGCCATGCTGTGGGCAGCTCATTGCATGATATTCCAGAAAAACCGCTAACAAGCAAAAGTGACAGTAAAGATGAGAATGAAACCATTCCAATAAATCCCACCCGAACGGTTTTTACTATCCGTCATTTACCACCTATAAGTTCATATATATAACATATTAGCTGCATAATACATGTATATAAGTATTGCTCGCGAAATTATCTCTCAAAAGGAAATTGCAGGTATGGCTGCTAAGTCTACATTATGATAAGACCGAGAAGGTGAAACCTCTACTACACTAATTTTCAGTTGAACTTAAGATGTATATACACTCAGTCAGATACACACCACACTCAAGACACACAACACACACTCACGCACACAACACACAATCGTATAGACATTTCTTATCCCTAAATACTTTATTATTTTTAACCTTATTTATGGTAGGTATTAAACTTTAGGCTAGCCACTGCTGTGCCAAGGAACACTGACTGCAGATTACCCTAGCGTGTGAGTTAGTAGACTCACATTTTGTATATTTTCCGCTTAAAAATTGTATGTACTTATTAGACTTATGTTATCGATTTTAGCTGTTAATTAAGTTATTATTATTGATGATTACAAAAATTCTAAAAACTGGAACATGACATGGCTACCACAACTGCTCTAGCAAGAGACCACAAAGAATAATTTGAACGTCAAAAAACCTATTTATTTTGGAATTAGTTTTCTCAACAAATCATTATTTAGTTATGTAGAAAATACTGAAGGTTTTATTTATATTTGTAATGATTAAAACCTTTAGTTTTTTCTACAGTGAATTTTTTGCTTAATTCTCTTTCTAAAACAAAGCACGGTGCTCAAAACAATCAGCTAGAAGCTTCTTTAAAACTTTGTAATTGCAGTTGCTCGGCTGCGTAACGGCCTTACCCTCGACTAGGGCGTCTATCCCGTTTCGGTTCCATGTACTTTAACGAAGCGTACAACTCCCTTTTTAAAATATTATTTCAGGTGGTTCACATGAAAAACACCGGCTTCACTTTACACGTGTCAAACAGGAAACACAAAGTAAATATAAACGCTGATTAGCCAGTGTATTAATAGCCGTGTCAACACGATCCAGTTCTTCAGTTCACCTAATTACCTTCGCTCAGTAAATAGGTAGTGTTTCACTTGACTGTGCCCCCTCGGGCGTCATGTTATAATGGGCTAATGGATATTTGAATATTGTTAACGTTATAAGGTAATGATATTATGAAGGATAGAATTAATGACAAGGTGGAGCGTGCTGTCAGTGTGTAAGGATGGCTTGTTTTGTGTCTTTGAGTGATAGTTGTATTGTCAAACATCGGTTTAAAGATTCTTTATTTATTCTAAAACAACAAACATTGTTCACTTACCGAATATATGCATAATTAAGGTAGGTTTAATCCAGTAGCTAACCATTTTTAGGGTTCCGTAGTCAACAAGGAACCCTTATAGTTTCGCCATGTCCGTCTGTCTGTCCGTCTGTCCGCAATTTAGCTCAAAAACTATTGGTACTAGAAAGTTGTACTTTGGCATGAGTATACACGTTAATGACGCCAAAAAAGTGGTAAAATAAAATTTAGAAAAAAACCATTATTTAGGGTACCTCCCATACATGTAAAGTGGGATGATAATTATTTTTTTTCGTTCTTCCCATAGTGTGGGATATCGTTGGATAGGTCTTTCAAAAATATTAGGGGTTTGGTAAGACCGTTTTTCGATTAAGTAAACCGTTCGTGACTTATCAAGCTTTAAAGTACCAATTTTCGTTAGAGTCAAGTGTCCCCCCTCTATCAACTAAACGGTTGTAGTTAGAAATTCAAATGTTACGGCAATAGTACCTATATATAACGAAATTTAAAGGAAAACTATCACACATAAGTGGGCTTTACAAGTTTACGAGTAATAGTCGACCAATTGTATTTTTTTTTTTTTTTTTGAAAATGTCGAACAACTCTACAGAAATGTCGATAGATGGCGCTAAGCGCCAGTTGTATCGTGCTAGCTTCTTGTGACGATTGAGTAGTGTAGCTCTGTGTCCGTATTTAAATTCAAAACACCGGCTATGACACGTTTTATACAAATCTCTAAAAAAAATTAAAACTTTTCGTGCAAAATTGTCGGATCAGGTGAGGATTTGTATAGGAAGTCAAATTAGTTAGGTAGTCATGTTTGGCTTTTAGTTAGAGCATGGTACGAAACGATAAGTCAGCGAATACGACACGCACTTGGCTGTTATAAAAACTACGGAACCCTACACTGCGCGTGGCCCGACACGCACTTGACCGGTTTTTTTACTTAGAGTAGGCAGATATGATGTCGACATATTATTGTGCGTAAGATTAAGTTATTTTGTTATCTTAATAGTTTAGTGTTGTTAATGACGTACTTAAACGTATATTAAATGATGATATGTTCCTGATTTCTGCCGGTAAATTATTATAAAGTTCGATGCCTTTCGTGCATTATGTTTTTCCTGCCACACCTACTGCATTTAGGGTACATAATACTAGGTAGATTGATTTTATAGCTAGAGCTTAGTAATCAATTAGTTCTCAACTGATCGAGTAATAGTAATAAATATTTATTTCTCACCACAATATACAATTTAGAGGCGGTTACATAAGTATAGTAGTAAGTATAGTAGTTATGTAAGCCATATATCGTGGGAGGCTGGTACCTATGCTGCCTAGCTTACGTAGCGTAGACTGTGTTTCAGGACACCAAGTGCCCACCCTTTACATTCGTTATTAACTCTAATTTTATAAAGGTGTTATTTATTTGTAAATTGGTTATAAAAACAATTTTTAACTCTTTTACTATCGTTTTAAATTTTAACTAGATGGGACAGGTGTTTCCTAGCGGTCTACTCTAAAAAAAAACAAACAAACTCATAGGTCAACGGCTCTTTTGAAGAACAGATAATCCGTACCTACTGATCAAATAATAGGAGAGCACAGAATTGAGTGGACCTGTCCAGACAGAGCAATCATTCGTTAATTTTCGCGTAAAGCTCAAACGATTTGACGAACAATACCAAAGAGAGGATCTTTGGGAAGGTCGCATAAAAGCACTCGAACTGCCAGACAGTGCGGTATTCTAGTTGTGATTTGTGTTGTTCTTTCCCAAATAACCCGCACATTCACAAACCAGCATTTGAAAACTATTGTATCTGAGTAGGTCTTTTGAGAAAAGAACACACAGATTTGAATGGATCCGTCCAGACCGTGGAAGCAATCGGGTTGCTCAACTTTGGACGACTAAGGAGCTCAACGATTTGTCGAATAATACCAAAGAAAAACATTTGGGTAGGCTACATAAAATACTCAAAAGATACATGAATAGTTTATATTAAGTATGAGTTACAGGTGGTGCCACTGTTCGGGTTCTCATCGTATTACAGCCAATTGCGAAGCATTACAAGACGTTCATCATTATTATATCGCCACATATCTACATAAGTACTCGTCATTTGCATATTTAATGCACCTTTTGTTATGTAATTTCTGAAAAAGTCTTCAGTATGCCAAGGAAAAGTGTCATATTATTCAAGAGAGTTGGTTAGTTAATGTCTATGTACCTCACATAGACACTAACTAACTACTACTACTAACTAACTAGTACTACAATTAATCATTATTATATTTTTCTTTCTTTCATGCGTTTATCCTTTCCGTATATAAGGAAAGGTTCAATCGGTCAATCAGCTGCTGATACTATAAAATAGTCAATTCTAAACACGGTGTAGAACTATAGGTACTGTGGAGGTCTGCTATGCGAGCGGCCAGCCTACCGCACTGGCTGGCATAGTTTGAAATGTTTGAATTTAGATCGCAATGTTGGACATGCGAAGAAATGGTTTTTTTTTTTTAACAAGTAAGAGAATGGCTTGGGATGCCGTCCACATAAGCAGACTCAATATTAAAATAACGTGAAAATGTAATTAGAATAATCTTCCATAAAGATGTAAACATAATATTATACAAAGTATAAAACCTACAGCGTTTATATTGAAAATCCCGAATACACACACGTCCCCGTTACAGTACTTATAAGCTTTGTAAGTTTGTGCGTTTGTAGGAAGTTATATCTAGATGTACTGAAACAATTTCGAATTTTTTCAATTCTCTCACCAATCAAAGCTACATTATTTCAGAGTGACAGAGACTCCATTTATCATCCTTTCACGCGAGAATAGAGCAGGAGCTAATAATAATCCACGATAAACTTAATGGAATCTCTTTTTAAATCAGAAAATTGTCATATCGTGTGTCACACCTATAACATGATCGAATTGGGGCTCTGGCTTCAAGGTCTTTGGTCCAAAAATAATATCATTTACGACTATATAATTGTGTAGGTCATGTGCCCTTATTGATATCGCTGTAAGGGGTTATTGTAAACTCGCCACATTGTCGATTAGCCACACATTTGAAAATTCCATACATCCATTGTAAACTCGTCACAACTATAAAAAAATAATTATTTATTCATCATAGGTAAATAAAAGTTGTTGTAAACTCGCCACACATTTTTATTTGATACTATTTTTAAAGATAGTACCGTTAGCAAGTAAAGTTCTAGCTTTTACATAATTTTAACATTAAAGAAACTCTTCAAACCCAAATTAGTTATATGCATTTGGTTAACGATAATCTAAAAAAAATATCAAATGGTTATTTAATAAATTAAAATATTAACTAAAATAAAAATCATTTTTTCAATAACAGTTGTCAACTAAAAATGTAAAAAAATGTAAAGCCCAAAACCTAAAGTTATAAAATCATAAGCATGCCACCAGTTGCTTACTGCTAAATGAAACCATAGCCAAAAGTGCAGCTGAATTTAACACTTTTTACTAATAATAAATAAACTTTTGAAATCATTACTAATGCACAAAAGATTTAACATTAAAATTGGTAAAAAACCCCCTTTTGCTTCAATTTCTAGATGTTTTAAAATTGAAGCCAATGACATCGATTGGAAATTGAATAATTTTAGTTTTAATATAGTGATTGATGCACTAGAAATAAGTTACATTATTAAAAATGTTTCTGTGGTTATAAATAATTATTCCTAGAATTATGTTTTTATTTTAGTTTTAGCCGATTTAAGTAACTGCTATGTCTTATAATCTTAATTTTTTACATCTCAATGACAATTGTTTACATTTGTGGTAAAATTTATTTTAACATTATAAAACTGATTTTTTAATTAGATTTAAGGTGAATTAATATTAATAGGGCTGTGATTTGAGAAAGTCATGTTTTGAGATATATCAGTATGTTGACGGTAAATCAGCAAGTTGTAAAGTATATTGAGCTGCGTATTGCGTGAAACTATGATAAATGTTATTTTATAAAGATTTTCTGTGATTTAAAAAATAAATGACCATCGTTTTTATTCCTGTGTTTGATTTTTCTGCAGTCCGTACGTAGAAAACAAGTGTGGCGAGTTTACAATACTCCAAAATATTTTAATAAAATAAAATAAATGTGTGGCTAATTTACACATACTTTTAACAATGGAAAATCGAAAGTGTGGCGAGTTTACAATAACCCGCTGTAAGCTTCAGACGCACAAAGTACAGCAAATATGAAGTGTGTTGAACGGATGAGTTTCATCACAAAACTCATTACGTCGCCGCTCCACGAAATGGTATTACATTAATATAAGAGGAAGACACGGTGCTGGCAGGTGGGTACTGGTCGTCGCGCTTAATTAATTTCATTTGCTTGTTCGTTTATTATTTTCTTGTGTAGTACTTCATTCTTGAAGTGACACGAGTTATTAATTTAAACGGACGTGTTCATCGTAAAGCGAGATCGAGAGGTCGAGGATTCGAACCGTGGGGTTTGGACCCGCCAAGTGGGTGCATAGCAATAGTGTGCACTATTGCTATGAACAGACAAGCATATTTAGCTTAGTTGGAGGGGTAAAAAGGATTGCTGCCCCTCACTTGCTTTTGGAAACGATTGTTTCCAAAATTGAACACCAGTGATTGCTTCTGGCAACAATCGTTTCCAACAACCTGTTTTTACTAAACAACTTTAAACTTTATTTTGTAGTCCATAAAGTCCTCGTGAAACTTTTTTAAACTATAGACTGATATATTATCCGACCTTCAAATCCAAGTTGACAACATTATAAATCTAATTCTTATTACACGATACGAAATAAAGCTTGACATCGCCATTTTGTGTTTTCTACGCTAGGATTACCTTAATGTGTTAAATATTTTATTCCACGTAAAATATATCTACGTGTGATTAAAGGTAGTAATTAATCTAGTTTATGAATAAAATAAGAAACAATGCTCTTGTCGGTCTTAGTTTTTAGTAAGACGCATTTTTCCATACAAGTAGTAATTAATTAATTACTTAATAGGTAGTTAAAGTTTCAAGGTACATTGAAAAATACGGAAATAAGATCTATTAAAAAGACAGACACAGTGTTTAAGCTTGTGGCTATTCAGAACAGTTAAAACATTTGAAGTGCGCTTCTGGAGCGAGTCACAATCAAATCAAATAGTGGTCAGTGGCCCTGACTGCTATGCGCAAGGTTGTGGGTTCGATTCCCACCTAGGACAAATGTTTGTGCGATGAGCACGATCATTTGTTCTTTGTCTAGGTGTAATTTATCTATAATATGTATGTATTTAGAAATATATATGTATGTTTATCAGTTGTCTAGTACTCATACCACAAGCTCTGCTTAGTTTGGGACTTGATGGCGTTGTGTGAAAGTTGTGGAATATTAAAAAAAAAAGTAAAACTACGGCACGTCGTACGCTCAGATGCGGTCAAAAGTCACTGGCAAACGACTCACTTTTTATTTTTGCGCTGAGCAACCGATCGGCTAGTAAAGTATATTCTATCCACATTGCTAGTTCTCTTTAAAGAAAAAAACTCAAGGTTAAGCAACGCCTGCCAAGATGGGTCGTCCCTGGATTGATCATCTTAACATACCGAGTTTTCTCTGTGTCTTGAAATGCAAGTCTTGGCTATTATTTGTACGTCTTTGAGAGTCATTATGGGTAGTTAGAAGCCAGAATAATCCTGTCACCAGGTCTTGATAAGAGGTATTGTGTTACCCAGTTACTGGGTTGTTATGGATAGGTATTCTATTACCCAGTTACTGGGTTGTTATGAATAGGCAATTGGTTCATGAAACACTAGTACTCATGCGTTACACTGAAAGCCAACCCCAACACAGTTGGGAAAAACTAAGCAGATAATGATGAATTTAAATTATGATGATACAGAGTTACTTTTGCAACGTGTGACCTAATAATAAAGTCATGTTATTCGCTTATATAGTCACAACCTGTACACTTAAAATTTAATCTCCTTCTCTCTCACACACACAAAGAACCCCATCACACACAGGCAAACACACCATCACACATTTACACAGTCGCACCATCACACACACATACAGACACACTCACGCTCATATACAATTAATCGTATTTTTTTTTATATTTGCCTTTTGTAAATTTATAATTTAAGAGAAGAGTGGAGCCTTCAACTACAGGCATTTCAATACTTAAATGGCGGCTCCTCGACATGAAATGTAAGCCAAAATTGTATGTAATAAACTTATTTATTATTTATTTATTTAACAAGACAGAAGCCAGCTGCTCATAAAAGTATGCAATGCTGATCAAAAACCAAACCAATTTACAATCAATGGCAACTATTTTTAATCAGTAAAACAATATTCAATTTGTAACATCCATGAAATAAAATACATAAGCATAAAATCTCAAAAATTTCCATATTGACAACTCTGATGTGATGAAAATGTTATTCTGTACAATATGATAAACGTGTTATTTTTACTGCACTTTGATTATGATGGATTGGATTATTTACAAGCAAATAAACAGATGGCATTTTAAAAATTGAATTTATTTTCAGAGCTCGCACGAATTTACGAGTGGCGAACTGGGGAATAAAGTTTTAATTAAAATACACGTTTCCGGGTTACTGCCGCGTAGCGCATAATAATTACTTACTGAATGTGTATATGTTAGACTCGATTAATACACTTCTGGACACATCTATTGGCCCACCTTGTATTTTCAGTTTCGTTTGGTCCTAGCTAAAATTTTATATTAGGTCGAGCAAAAAGTTTTTATGCAGTTTTGAACCTGGCACGTTCACAATTTCATTCAATAGTCTTTTTTTGAATTTCGAACACAGAATTTAAAGAAACAAAAGACAATTTGGAGCCTGTTTGTTGATATCAAACAATCGAATACTAAGAAAACTTGGTTTTATTGGTTTACTTGGATTTAATTCTTGAAAAAGTGATTGATATCTTTGCTTTTGCAACAAACATTACTTATTCTTAACATTAAGGTGAGGTTCTATCAATAATCTATGGATACTTCACCTGAAGTCGCCGCCCAAGCTGTGGCACTTATTCAGGCCGGACACAGCCAAAGAAACGTGAGTGCTCAACTTAATTTAAGTCGATCTGCGGTCCGAAATGTTTATCGGAGGTACCTAGAGACTGGCGGCTTTGTTCGTCGCCAAGGAAGGCCACGATCTCGGGTCACAACTGAAAGGCAGGATCGATTCATCGTGACGACCAGCTTGAGAAATCGTCACCTTACCTCCATTGAGATACAAAACCAACTTCGCGACTTCCACGGAGTATCTGTGAGCGCTCGAACTGTTCGGAGAAGGTTAAAAGAACGCGATATGGTACCACACAAGCCAGCTAATGGGCCCAAACTAAAGCGAGCCCACCGAACAGCGCGCCTTCATTTCGCACGCAGTCATTTAAATTGGACACAGCAAGATTGGAGCCGTGTACTCTTTTCTGATGAGTCTAAAATTGTGTTACATGGCAATGATGGAAGGAAGAAGGTCTACCGGCGTAAGGGAGAGCGTTTCGCACAATGCTGCTTTGAAGAGAGGGTTGCTTATGGCGGTGGCTCATGGACTGTCTGGGGCGGTATATCCGCGAGCGGCAAAACTCAACTTGAGGTTGTTACAGGACCACGGCTGCCAACATTAAATGCTGAAAGATACATTCGTGAGTGCTTAGAACCTCACGTGATACCATACGCGGACTATGTGGGCCCAAATTTCCTTTTTATGCATGATAATGCAAGAGCCCATGCGGCCGGCATCGTCAGGGAATATCTTCGGGATGTGAACATCACAGTTATGGACTGGCCAGCCAGAAGCCCAGACATGAACCCCATTGAGCACATGTGGGACGAGCTAAAAAGGCGTGTTAGGGCTCGTCAGCCAGTTGCCCAGACGATGCAGGAGTTGAAAACTGCCATAGAAGAGGAATGGGAGATGATCCCTCAAAATTTCATAGAGCGGTTGATAAACTCTATGCCTAATCGTATGAGAGCTGTGGTAGATGCCCATGGAGGCAACACGCGTTATTAAATTAAACCTTTATTTGATAAAACATGTTTTTTATTCAAAAATTAATTGCCTTTAACAAGGCGCATATCCGACTTGTTAGGCGTAGGTCCATGTCGTATGGTATTCTGAATTCAAATTTAAAACTATACGATCGAAAAAGATGGTAAAATGTATCAGGTTTAAAACTGCATCAACAGTTTTTGTTCAATCTAGCAATCATATTTTGGTAGGGGCCATCGAAACCTAAACTCTAAGGTGGGCCAATAGATGTGTCCAGAAGTGTATTTATATCGTGGTTTCGGTCAAAAAATGCCGTTTTTCTTTTATTGGAGCTTAGCTGCGAATTGTTTTTAGCCGACTTCTAAAATCCGTTTTTAATTCTTTTATATATTTATTCATATATGTATGTCCGGCCATTTCTTCATTATTTATGAACTAATGTTATTGTTCGTTTTTACTTAAATGTTAAAGTTAATTTTATAATGTATGAATCCTGGAGGGCTCATCATACTCGCATACTACACACATCAAAAGTGTCTAGGGATCAAGCATTTTTATGCGGATTTCTTGAGATTGAGATGTGGCTTTGTAATAAATTTATGATTTTATAAATTTATATGGATCCTTTTTGGTGCATTTCATAATTTGAAACAGGAACTGTTAATCAAATTCGAGTAAAAGATGAAAATCAGCTGTCAATATTTTCCCTATAAAAACATACAACGCATTGAAGACATTATTAGTGCTACTGTTTCCCTACTACTGATTAAAACCAACGTTATTATGGAGCGGCGACGTCATTTAAGCAGGGAAGAAATGCTCAGAGCCGTGGGAATGATAGAAGCTGGTTCCCGGCAACGTACTGTGGCTTTAGCTCTGAATACAAGTCAGAGTGTTATCAGTCGACTTTGGACACGTTACCGAAGCACTGGTACCGTGGCTGAGCGCCATGGAGGACGATATCGCTGCACCACACGGAGACAAGACCGATACATTCAAATCTTAACTCGAAGAGCTCCAACAATAACCGCCAGGATGTTAGCCGTGAGGCTTCATCACTCTTCAGGGAACTTAATTAGCGACCAAACAGTCAGAAACCGCTTGCATGAAGTGAACCTTCATTCCCGAAGACCGCTACGGGTACCACCTATAGCAATGCACAATCGTAGGATTCGATATCAATGGGCTCTTGAACACAGAAATTGGGCAGAAGAACAATGGCGTTTCGTGTGCTTTTCTGATGAGTCTCGTTTTGGTATGAGACCGGATACAAGACGTATACGACACTGGAGAACCCCTGGACGCCAACAGCGATTAAAATCCTGCCAGGAAGTCCATCCTTATAGTGGTGGAACCATCATGGTATGGGCGGGTATTTGGATCGGCGGAAGAACTGAGTTGATTTGGATCAGAGGCAACCTCAACGCTCAAATTTATGCTGAGACGATTGTATCTGACGTCATCGTTCCTCTACAAGTGCAAATCGGTCCCTTATTTCAGTTAATGCATGATAATGCACGACCGCACACCGCAAGAGTTGTAAGACAGACTCTCGCCGCAGCTAACATCAATGTCCTGCTCTGGCCTGCTCAGTCGCCAGACTTGAACCCGATTGAGCATGCATGGGATATGCTACAGAGATGAGCTCTGCCGAATATGGAGGGTATCCAGTCGCAAGAAGACCTTTTTTGTTGTTGCAATGAACATGGGCGGCCATTCCACAGCGTGATTTGGATGAACTCATTTTGAGTATGCCAAACCGATGTTCTTGTGTTGTTAGTGTTCGCGGTAGAAACACGGATTATTAATTGTTTAAGTTACCCAATAAAATTTTAAAGAAAACTGTTATTTCAGTCTTTTTTTCGAACTTTAATTGTAATGGACGCCGAGCTAGATACAATTAGAATAAGTTTAATATAAGTAAGATAGATAAAATCAGGATAGGTGAGGTCAATATGTAAGTAGGAAATAGGAATTAACACGTAGGTAAATGAAACACATGTTAAAATCATTATAATTCATTGTACATATTGTAAGAGAAACTTCTAGATGTTTTGATGTACCAAGGCCGACAGGTCGGAACCTGTCGGAAAAGAGAAAGTTTTGTGCGTAAACAACTTCAAGGTCACGACAAGCGATTCTTGTTTGCTATTAGTAGATTTCCAAAAACATATCGTGACCCCCACACGAGTTCGACCCTCGTGCCAAGGGATATAAGACGGCAGGATTTTTCGAATAATCGTAGTATCCAACCATCCGGACAAGAAGAAACACCTGAAGTGAAATAAGTCTGAAGAATATCAAGTATAGTAGTAAACAGTGAAATAAGTAGTTCAAAGTAGTGAAAGTAAACAGTGAAAAAGTAGTGAAAAGTAAACAGTGAAATAAATTGTCCAAGTAAATAGTTTAAAGTGTATAAGTACTGAAACGTTATGAAAGTGTAAAGAACAATCAAGAATTAAGACTTTATAGTGAACATTAAATGTGTATAGACTAGTATAAGTAGACATTAAGTGAATTTATGAAGATACAAAATAAATCAGTGTTTGAAGATTGAGTTTTATTGCAAGAGCTATCGACGTATGTCGAATGAACACATAAATACAGTCCACACCATACAGTTTTGGTCCTTCAGAAGCCGGATCCAGTTAGTTGTTCGAGAGCCAGACACGAAGAAAGAAAAGTCTGAAAACCTGTGAAAACTAAGTGCTAACCCGTGTGCTAACCGGTAACGATTGTGTAACTCAGCGCTTTTATTCTGCTAATAAGTTACTGTGCGCCGTCAACTGAACGCGATGGTTGTCACACGTAGTCAGAGTGATTTAGCAGAGATGGAAGAACAAAGGCGTGTCCTAGAACGGAGGGACGAAGAGTTACGTACGTCAGTGCGCCGCCGGGAAGCTGAACGTATAGAACAAGAACGACTGCGACGTATATCACTTGATCCGCCAGCGTCACCTCAGGTGGAAAGTATGGTTGGACCTACTACCATTGCAGATCTCGCCACTGCTGGGCCTTCATCAGAGCGGCAACAAGTCAGATCACCGCCGCGATCAATAAGGTCGACTACCAGCGTGACGACACGATTAAGGTTGGCTGAATTGGAAGCAGCTGAAAAACTAGCAAGCATTCGACGGAAAGAGCTGGAGCTTGAAGCGGACCTAGTGAAGAAAAGGCTGGCTGCTGAGGTGTCTGTGATACAAGACGACCAAGAAAGCATCCATGAAGATCCACTTCAAGACGAACGTCAGCATCAGAAGGTCGATCAATGGTTGCGCACCAACCCCCTTAGCTCACGGGGGGAGGGGGGCAAACATACTGAACATAAGGAAGATCCTAAGCAAATTAAATTTGATGTGCCTAGAGGAAGATCGCCGACGCCAACGAGAGCCAGAAACAGCATCGACGAACTAGCTGCGACCCTGGAGAAGATGGCCCGGCCGCGAGTTAGGCACACAGACTTGCCTACTTTTTCTGGCGCTGTCAGCGAGTGGCTGCCATTTAAAGCAGCTTATAGCGACACTACGAACATGTATAGTGTATCACCGGCAGAGAACCTTCAGCGACTACGAAGTTGTCTCAAGGGCGAAGCACGTGACGCCGTAGCAGCCTTACTACACGCGGCTACAGATCCTGACGTCATAGTGAAAACGTTAGAACAGTGTTTCGGGCGTCCTGAAGTAATAATAGACAAAGCGCTTGAAGATTTAAAGAAGATGCCAAAACCGGGTACCTCAGCCAGTGATTTAAATAACTTTGCGATTAAAATTCAGAACATTATCTACGTGTTGAAAACAATAGACAAACGTGGTTACTTATACAATCCCATGCTCACAAGGGAAGTGTTGGAAAAGTTGTGCCCACACCTGCGATCACGATGGTGTGACTTTGCCTGCGACAACGAGGGAACAGCGGAGCCAGAAATAGTGATGTTGTCTCGCTTCTTAATGCGTGAAGCAGACAGGGCGTTACGCTATACATACGCCCCGTCAACAAGCAACGCCACTGCAAGAAAAGAAACCAGGCCTGCTATAACTATGAAGAAGAAGCCCAACACAATATACAACACGGTCGAGCAAACTGAAGAAGAAGATCAGTGCCCTAATTGCAAGCAGAAACATGTGCTAACTCAGTGCCCGAAATATAAGTCAATGACCGTGGACCAGCGATGGGAATTTGTGAAAGATAAGAAGATATGTTTTAAATGTGCTAATAAGAAACACAGGCGCATTACGTGTAAAGCAAAGTTATGCGGTGTAAATCAATGTCGCCGGCCTCATCATGCGACATTACATCAGGAAAGAAGAGAGTCGCCCGAGATTAAAACAGCGACTGAAAAGGCAGAAGAGCCTAAGGAAGCAGTCATGTCAGTGGCTACCAAAACAACCGCTGGCACGAGAACTGTACTATTGAAGATGTGCCCTATAGTAATCACAGGCCCACGGGGGGAGGTTAGGACGCACGCTCTGCTAGATGAAGGAGCGACCATCACCCTCATTGATGAAGACCTGGCTGAAAGCATTGGTGCTGAAGGGACAGTGCATCCGCTGCATATACATGGGGTCAACATGTCTTCAAAGGAAAATGAAAGCAAGATCGTCACAGTGAAAGTTAGAGGGTTGGGCGAGAACAGCGTGACTCACAAGCTCCAGGCACGAACCATGAAGGATCTGAAGCTTCATCAGCAGTCAATTCCTGAAGCACTGCTGAAGTATGAGCACCTGCGCGACCTCCCGAAGAACGAAGTATGTTACGAGCCGACACGCCCCGGACTTCTAGTGGGGACAGACCACTGGGAGCACATCGTGTCTCGAGAGCTCCGAACCGGCGGCCCTAATGAACCAGCTGCATCTAGAACGCAACTCGGCTGGGTAGTGCATGGGACCGCACCACGACACGCTCTCACCATGAAGAACAATGTGTTTCACATATACGAACACGAGAAACACTTTCATGAAGATCAGCGGCTTCACGAGTTAGTCGAAGCTCACTTTAAAATCGAAGCACTAGGAGTTGCGCGAGAACCACGCATAAGCGACGCGAACCAGCGTGCCATGGCTATCGTCGAAAAAACCACAAAGAAGATCGACGGTGGATATGAAGTCGGACTACCATGGCGCCATGATGACGTCACTATGCCACCGAGTTACAACGCAGCGCTTCGTCGACTAGTGAAGATCGAACAGAAGATGGATACTAATCCTGAATTTGCGAAGCAATACTGCGCACAGATGAATAATTTATTCGAAAAAGGATACGCAGTGCCATGCGACGGAACAGAAGAAGCAAGTCCTGTCTGCTGGTATTTGCCTCACTTCGCCGTGCAGAACCCAAACAAGCCCGGAAAACAACGACTGGTATTTGACGCAGCAGCCAAGAGTCATGGTGTATGTCTGAATGACAAATTACTAGACGGCCCAGACTTACTCCTATCACTCCCGGGTATTATATTCCGATTCCGGGAAAGAGCGATAGCCGTCACAGCAGACATACAAGAAATGTTTCTGCGTATTAAAATCAGAAGGGAGGATCAACCAGCGCAGCAGTTCCTGTGGAGAGACAGCGATAGAACGAGTGCCCCGCGTCATTACAAGATGACAAGCATGATATTCGGCGCGGCCAGCTCACCATACATGGCTCATCACGTCCGCAATTATAACGCGGACATACATGGGCAAGAATATCCTCGAGCACTAGAAGATATCAAAAACAGTCATTACATGGATGACCTAGTATCAAGCTATGAGAACCTAGATGAAGCCCAGAAGGCAGTGAAAGAAATAAGAGAAGTGCACGCGGTCGCCGGGTTCACACTGCGAGGTTGGAGCGCCAACAACACGATGGTGCTTAGCGACATACCCCGGGAGCTGCACGCCACCACGCCTACACAACTGGGGGGAGATAAACCTGAGAACAAGATACTAGGTTTATACTGGAGCGCCGGACGAGATGAACTAGGGTTCAACACAGCCATGAACCGAGTTCCCGCCCCAGTACGAGAACGAACACGCGCGCCTACCAAGCGTGAAGCACTCAGCGCAGTAATGTCAATTTACGACCCGCTTGGATTGCTGAGCCACTTCACCATAAGAGCGAAGATAATTCTGCAAAGTTTATGGCGACTGCAGATTCCATGGGACGAGCCAATTCCAGACCATGAAAACGAGTTATTTGCAGCGTGGCTCGCTCAACTAAATGACATCGCTCAGCTACGGTTGCCCAGAAGTTATGTATTACAGAAGTACTTAGACATCGAACTGCATATCTTCTGCGACGCAAGCGAACAGGCCTACGCGACCATAGCCTACTGGAGAATAACGAACTACGACGAAACAGTGAATGTCGTGTTGGTTGCTGCCAAAGCTAAAGTAGCACCACGGCGGGTACAAACAATTCCGAGACTGGAACTACAAGCAGCAGTCATAGGAGCGAGGATTGCTGACACTGTCCGGAAAGAACACAGAATCGAAGTAAGCAGAACAGTGTACTGGACAGACTCCTCCACAGTCGTGCATTGGATACAGCATGACATGCGATGCTATACGCCGTTCGTCGCGCATCGACTAGGAGAGATCGCCGAGCTCACCTCTAAAGAAGAATGGCGTTGGCTACCTACTGAACATAATGTAGCTGATGACGCCACCCGACTCACCGATGCACCGATCGACGCCAGCGATAGGTGGTTTCAGGGCCCTACCTTCCTGAAGCTACCTGAAGAACAATGGCCTAAGAAGAAGACGCAAGAAGAAGACGATGACAAGGAAATACTACACATCGTCGAGAACCAACGGGATAGCTGGCTGCCAGACCCTGCACGTTTCTCAAAGTTTGAGACATTAGTAAGAGCCGCGGCCAGAGTACTTGCCTTCATCGATATGAGTCGACACGCCGCGACAGGGCTAGAACTCCGACATATAGAGCGAGCAGAGAAGGAGCTCCTGCAACGAGCACAGCAGGAAAGCTTCGGCGAAGAACTGAAGAGAATGCAGTCAGCTCGGTCACTCCCAAAAACGAGCAAGCTATACAAGTTAGATCCTGTGTTAGAAGACGACCTCCTGCGAGTAAGAGGCCGCATAGAAGCGTCTACCGCAACCCCGGAAGTGAAGCGGCCAATTATTTTGGATGGTAGACACCAAATAACGAAGCTTCTAGTTATGCGAGAACATTATGCTGCAGGTCACGCTAACCGAGAACGCGTGACCAACGATCTACGACAACGATATTGGATCATTCACTTGCGACCCACAGTACGCGCTGCAGAAAGAAGCTGTGCCCTCTGCCAGAGACGTCGAGCCACACCACAAGTACCAGCCACCGGAGACCTGCCACGAGCCCGCCTCGATCTATTCCATCGCCCGTTCACCAATTGTGGGGTGGATTACTTTGGACCAATGATGGTGAAGATCGGTCGGCGGCGAGAGAAGAGATGGGGCGCACTCTTTACGTGCCTCACCTGCAGAGCTGTCCACATCGAGCTCGTTGCATCGCTGTCAATGGATTCAGCGATAATGGCATTACGGCGAATGGCTGCGCGAAGAGGATGGCCGCGAGTGATGTACTCGGACAACGGGACGAACTTTAGAGGAGCAGACCAAGAACTCAAGATGGCATACGCAGAATGGTTGCCAGCCTTGAAAATCATAGGGCTGATCCACCGAATGGAGTGGAGATTTATCCCACCAGGTGCACCGAACCAAGGAGGAGCGTGGGAGAGAATGATACGCTCCGTGAAAACCGCTCTCAACGTTGCGCTGAAAGAAAAGGCACCGTCAGAAGAAGTGCTGAAAACATTGCTAGTGGAAGCAGAGTTTTCAATCAACGCGCGACCCTTGACTCACGTCAGCGTAGACCCTCAAGATCCAGAAGCGCTTACACCCAACCACTTCCTGCTTGGGTCCTCGACAGGCCTACCAACGACAGGGCCTTGTGAAGAAGCCGATAGGAGAATGTGGCGAGCCAGTCAAGCTCGTCGTCATTTTGAAGAAAGAAGAGGCTACGCGAGCTTCGCCGGGGGGAGAGCTGTAATGGACGCCGAGCTAGATACAATTAGAATAAGTTTAATATAAGTAAGATAGATAAAATCAGGATAGGTGAGGTCAATATGTAAGTAGGAAATAGGAATTAACACGTAGGTAAATGAAACACATGTTAAAATCATTATAATTCATTGTACATATTGTAAGAGAAACTTCTAGATGTTTTGATGTACCAAGGCCGACAGGTCGGAACCTGTCGGAAAAGAGAAAGTTTTGTGCGTAAACAACTTCAAGGTCACGACAAGCGATTCTTGTTTGCTATTAGTAGATTTCCAAAAACATATCGTGACCCCCACACGAGTTCGACCCTCGTGCCAAGGGATATAAGACGGCAGGATTTTTAGAATAATCGTAGTATCCAACCATCCGGACAAGAAGAAACACCTGAAGTGAAATAAGTCTGAAGAATATCAAGTATAGTAGTAAACAGTGAAATAAGTAGTTCAAAGTAGTGAAAGTAAACAGTGAAAAAGTAGTGAAAAGTAAACAGTGAAATAAATTGTCCAAGTAAATAGTTTAAAGTGTATAAGTACTGAAACGTTATGAAAGTGTAAAGAACAATCAAGAATTAAGACTTTATAGTGAACATTAAATGTGTATAGACTAGTATAAGTAGACATTAAGTGAATTTATGAAGATACAAAATAAATCAGTGTTTGAAGATTGAGTTTTATTGCAAGAGCTATCGACGTATGTCGAATGAACACATAAATACAGTCCACACCACAACATTAATGTTAGTGGTTCAAATGTCAAAAATCCCTTTATTAGGAAAATGGCAAATTTCTTTATTAATGCAAAGGTGACTTGGTTTATCGTTACTGTGATAAACGAAAACACTTTATTTGATGAATCCTTAAAGAAAATTTTAATTAATATCAATCAGGAGAAAAGTTATTGCAAAAATATATGTTGATCCCTAGACACTTTTGATGTGTGTATTTGTGCACATTTTTAGCGATAAGACCGCCCATTGTATTGCCTTTTTTAGTTTTTTTTCTGTTATGGTGAACAATAAAGAGTATAACTCTACCTATCTCTAGTTATTTCTAGAGATTTTCTTAACATACGCTGTTGTCTATTTTCAGCAATGTATTCTTCTTTTATTTCCCTGAATACAATCCTTCGTTTTCCTTAACTTTGTCAACGCGCCTTGTCTCGTGTTGGATAAGTTTTTTGTTCTGTTTCTATGTACGACAAGAAACTTTTCTCATATTGCGACGGCAATATTGTATTTGTTCCCCAAAAAAGCAAGTCTTGTATACGCATCTCTGTGAGCATTGAGTTGGAGCATTTTATGGAACGATAGTTTTCTTTAATTAAAAGTTCGATCGTATGGTTGGATTACACAATGGACATATCAATTTAGTGATTCTTAATTGTTGTTAAGCTCAATCTTGACCACCATCTCACCTGATGGTAAGCGATTATGTGGTCGAAGATGTGTAAAGGTAAGCGTGCTTCATCCGCAATTGGTGATAAAAAAAAAACGCTACCCAGGTACTGGGTTCTAAGGTCCCCAATAAATAGGAAAAGACTGTGTTTTTTAATGCTGATAAGTTTGACCTCCGTCTCACGTAATGAAAAGCGATTGTCGTCGATGATGAAGCACGCTTCCTAGAAGTAACCTATTCATTCTTGACTTTCAGACCCCTAGGCTTAAAGCTATCAGGAAACACAGACCCTGATTATTTTCTACATTTTCAGTTAATATCGAGACCTTAGAAAAGCGTTGAAGCAGTACCAGCTCCTGAAATGACCGAAAAACCTCCCGTCACCTGTCACGTTTGGTTTACAGTCCTGAACAATGGTACCCTTTGTGTCCTCACTACTGCCGGTGGTCGTCAAACTTCACTAGGCCACAACACCCGAACTGGCTTGTGCCCAATTCTAAAGTGTACGCATAACTGTGACGTCACGCTTCAAAGTTTCACAATAGAAGTTATCAAGAGCGTCAAAATGACATCATCCGCCTCGCAACAGTCAAGATGAATAAGCAGAGGCGAAAAGGGGTGTAGAGGTGGAATGGGGATGATCGAAACACCGATCCGATTGTGTAATTGTGATTGGATGGGATTGATTCGAATTGACGGTTTTCTAATATTGATTGATTGATTTTGTGTATTTTAGACGCAGGTAGGTTTGGATACGGGATTAATGAAGGAGTGTTTGTTCAGATATTGCTGGCTGTATATTTATTGTTAAGTTAAGGTTAATTGTTAAGTCTTAATATATTATATAATATAATCGCTCACCTAACACTTTGATATGGACGAGCATTATGAAAAAGATTGGCCAAGTGGGAGTCGGACTCGCCTATGCAGGATTTCGTAGTAGTAACGCAAAATAATTTTGTTTTTCATAGTGTTTGTATGAAATACAAAGTTATATTTGTGGTTTTATAAAAAGTGCTATACCTCAATGCTGACTCTATCTATTTTAAACCTATAAGGTATACCTACTCGAAACTATTCAAATGGTTCTGTTTTTTGCGATTCGGCTAGGAATCCCAAAAAAATGTCATTGCTATGATTTCTCTTGGGGAACCATTGAGAAGAGAAGGGTTCCGTAGGTTCAGCATGAAGAATGTAGATATAAATGGAAAATGTTGATATGTAATATAGATCTGGTGATGACGCTACAAAATATTATATTATTAATTTCACTATCAATTTTAATGCCTCAACTTGAATTCCCCGAGTGTTCAAACTGTTATAATTCCCCTTTCTTTGATAATTAAAGTTATCATTATTTGTTCCGTGCTTACTTTCTAGCTTGACGTCCAACTTGATAAAGTTTCAAGTTACTCGAAGTAACGATTTTCTGACTTTAATGAATACCAACCTACTCAAAGCGTATTTAAGTTCACAATAAGTTAATTGCTAACGGAGGCATGGAGTCAGTAGTTCTAAAGTAGACAGTTAGTTTAAACTTTTAAGTCAAACGCAGAGGAACCTTCAAAGTTACGACTAATTAAAAAACTATTTATGGATTCAAGAGGGGTGGCGTGTTTAAATTTAGAATCGTTGATATAACTTGTAACGAATTTATTTAATTGTTAAAAAACTACCTTTCAGTCGGGTAAACATCTCCCAGGACTTTCAAAGATTAAAGCGTTTAAACAAACAAACATTTCTGCTTTATAATATTAGTAAAGACAATGAGTGTTTGACTACCATCTCTCGTTGAAGATGAAGCACGCTTGCCTAGAAGTTACCTGTTCAGATTTGACTTAAAGATTCCCAGGTTATAGCTATCAGCCAATTTATTTTCCATTTTAAATCCATTGAGTTGACGCCCCACAAACTCGATCAATCAATATCTTTACCGAGGATTGTAGGAACATAATACAGGTCTTCGGTAAGTAAATTATGATCAGCTTGTCCCGTACTTAGGCAGTAGAGCTAGCATCTGAAAACGAGTTGGCGAGCAGCGAGTGTGTTCCGATAGTTCAGTCGCTGAGCTATCATCTGGTTGGTCTCTCAGCGTGAATTCTAACCGCCAAGTGACCGCTGAGCGAGTATTCTTTTTGACAGCTCTTGTCGCTCAGCGACGGAACTAGTGAAGCGAGTACTCTCCGGCAGTGTGAACAATTGATATACTTTCTGTGTAAACAAGATATCCATCTCTCTTGTGTACACAGAAAGTATATCTATTGTACGTTTCTTGAACGAGAAATAAGCTGACAGTTAATCGTTTCCTCACTGGCTGTGGGACAACTGCCTTAGGGCATACAATAATAATATACACATTAAGTTATCTTATTTCTACAAATTATAATGAAGGATTCACAAAAAATATAAGAAAAAACTTAAACGAACGAATTTAGCTATAGACATGAATCAATGCGCAACTGAACGCATCAAGACTGATGTAACACAAAAGCTATGGGTTTAGATCTGGTAAAAGCACGGAAGATGCCATAATAGAATTCCTTGACTCAGTAGCTCAAAATCTAAACAACAAACATAAGTCTATGGCTATCTTCCTTGATCTTTCAAAAGCGTTTGACACTGTCTCTGTTCCGCTCCTTCTCACTAAGCTAGAAAAAATTGGTATAAGAGGCCTTCCGCTCAACATGTTTAAAAGTTATCTTAGTCGTCGTTCGCAAATCACTAAAATAGATAACCAGTACAGTAATGAAGCATATCTCACCTATGGAGTGCCGCAAGGTAGTGTCTTAGGACCTACCCTTTTCCTAGTTTACATAAACGAGCTCTGTAAACTTGATCTCACAAACTCCAAAGTATTTGCTTACGCTGATGACACAGTTATTCTGGTTCGAGGCAGTGACTGGAACGAAGTTCGTATTCAGGCAGAGGCAGCCTTACAGATAACTATGAGATGGCTCACTCAGAATTTGCTCACCCTCAATGTGGATAAAACAAAATTCATAACATTTAGTCCAAAGAAAGCGTCACAACCAGCGCCACCCTTCCGTTTGAGAGCTCATACGTGCCCTACAATGAGGGCTGCCACTTGTGGCTGTCCCGAAGTTATGCGCACGGATTCGTTAAAATATCTCGGAGTTTGGGTTGACAGTACGTTGACATGGAGTGAGCAAATAAATTCACTAGTTTCTAGAGTAAGAAAGTTAATCTTTGTTTTTAAAAACCTTAGATCTTCCGCACATTCCTCTACCCTAAAAACAGTTTACTTCGCTCTTGGACATTCTATTCTAACGTATTGCATTTCAGCCTGGGGCGGTGCTGGTAAATGTCTTATGTTGCGCTTGGAGAGAGCACAGAGGGCTGTCCTTAAGGTCATGGCCCATAAGCCCATTCGTTTCCCTACCAGCGAACTTTATGCTCTATGGAAACTACCAACAGTAAGGCACTCTTTTGTTTTAAGAACAGTGTTGCGGAAGCACTCGAATCTATTCTTTAACTCTGAGTTGAGTAAACGTAAGCGTAGACTTGACAGAGTCTGCTTTACAGCTAGAAGTAAACTTAAAGTTGTACGCCGGCAGTTCCTCTTCTGCAGTCCCGTGCTTTATAATAGAGTAAACGATGTTCTCAATATTTATCCATGTACCTCCAGAGAATGCAAAAGATTGCTAGACGAATGGCTCCACACGCTCTCGTATGAAGAATTGGAGAATTTAGTAAAGCCCTAATAATCTTCCTTCCGTAGACATGCATACCAAATACATGTGGCGTAGAGTGCGCTTGTGTGGGGATGCCATACAAACGCACTCTATACTAACACCCGACGAACACGCACTACACATACACTTATCACACCCACATGCACAACAATATTACACTCACCTAGTTTTATTCATTTTTATTATTATATTAAATTTGTTTTTAGTTTTAGTTTATAAGTAGTTAGTTTTCAATAGTTATTATTTCATGTTATTTCAATAGTTATTATTTCATGTTAAATTGTTTCCCTCGAATAATAATAAAATGGAACGCTGTCGTCTCCCTCTTGGAGGTGGGCGTTAATAGCTGCGACACAGTTATTAACTAATGTAGCTGTTCGACCCCAAGTCCAGCCAACGGTAACTGGTATGTCGAACTGTCCGCGATTACGCGGAGCCCTACGTTGTGGTAGGCTCTTAGGCCTTATTTCGATAAACAAAATGTACCACTAACCTGAATGCTGGGGACGCCAACTTCGACCTTCCAAGGTCACGCTCCAAGTGTGGTTTGTATGTAATATGAAGGTGAGTAATTGTAACGTGTGGTGAAAGACAAGTGTGGATGAACGTTCCCAAGGCGCCGATATCCAGGTAGCGGTCACAACAGCAATCACAGCTTAACTCGTTCCCAACAAACGCGCGCTACGCGTGGTAGACACAATAAGGCGATATGTTTCACGAAATATCAGTGGATTCTTGATAATCCGAGAATACAAAGTTTAATCAAGCACTGAACACAATTAATATGTTAATCTCACGTGAGATCCAAGATGATTTCCAATTATAATGACTAAAACTCAATCTTCCAACCGGAGGTTAGTTTTTCAAGAGAACGGAAACGTCAAAGTGAAAAAAGTTATAGACAATAGAATGTTGCCAACCAAAAGGTGCGTTCGGTTTCACGTTGGACTAAACATCTACCCCCCCCGGACGGGCCTACCCGTCCGCTAATCAATTGGAAGTCTTGACAAAGTTGCGACCGCTCTCTTTATGATGGATCCGTCCACCAAAACTTCAGCAAAACGAGGGACCCCGTCGGTGCCAGCCACCAAATTGAGAATGCGCCCCATGCGCCAATACAAAGGCTTCAGGTTGGCATCCTTAATCAGGACGAGGTCTCCGATCTTGGGCGGATGAGTTTTATCCGTCCACTTGACGCGTTGCTGGAGGATGTGCAGATACTCTAAGCTCCAACGCTTCCAAAAGTTCTGAGCGAGCTGTTGCACCAACTGAAACCGCGAGAGCCGATTTTGGCTCACATCAACAAAAGGGTACTCCGGCAAGGCGACAAGTGGCTGTCCAATCAAGAAGTGGCCCGGTGTTAGAGCCTCCAAGTCATTCGGGTCCGAAGAGAGCGGGCACAATGGGCGCGAATTCAACACAGCTTCAATGCGGCAAAATACCGTAGCTAGTTCCTCAAAGGTGAGAACGGTGTCTCCCAACAATCTCCGCCAGTGTCCCTTTGCCGCTTTCACCGCAGCCTCAAAAATACCCCCCCAATGGGGGCAGGCTGGCGGGTCAAACAACCAAGTGACCCCTCGGCGGGCCAAACTGTTACCAATGTCAACCTGGCTCTCATTAAGGAAGGCGTATACCTCCTTCAAATAGTTACTTGTACCCTTGTAATTCGTACCGCAATCAGACCTAATCAAAGAAGGTAACCCACGGCGAGACACAAATCTGTCCAAGGTCGCCACAAAGGCCTCTGTCGAAAGGGAGGTCACCAGCTCCAAATGTACTGCCTTGGTTGACAGGCAGACGAAAACACACAAATAAGCCTTGACGATTTTACTATTTCGAAGTGTGGACGTCTTCACCGAAAAGGGACCAGCAAAGTCCGTTCCGACGCCAGCAAAGGGCCTCGCCTCATTGACACGATCAGCCGGCAAATCTCCCATTAGGGGCTGCATAGTGGAGGCCTTAGTCCGATAACACGGCATACAGCGGAAGACAATGCTACGAATAGTACGACGAGCCGACAAAATCCAAAATTCTCGCTGCAGAATAGCCAACAGCGCATTGCAACCGGCATGCGAGTTTTTAACGTGACGATCAGTCACCAGCAATTGTACCAAGTGGCCCTCCTTGGGCAACAAAAGGGGGTGACGGGCCCCATAAGGAAGGCTAGAGTGCCTCAACCGTCCTCCAACACGTAAAAGACCCGTCTTATCCAAGAAGGGATTCAGCTTACCAACAGCTCCCGACAACTTAACCCTACCAGACTTCAGAACCTCGATCTCCTTCTCAAAGTGTGCAGCCTGCACAGAGCGGACCCAAAGGAGGAGTGACTCCTGTCGCTCTTGAGGAGAGAGAACTGGTGACAGGTGCTTGTCCCCTGGATTCCTAGAATTATGGCCAAAACGCCTGATCCACGAGGTGACGTTCAACAATTTGTCGAGGGAGCTGTATCGATTCAACAAAAGGTCAGGATCAAACGGAGGATCCTTCGTTCTAACAGCGAACACCTTAAGTCCGGGCAAAGGATCCGACATCAAGACTGGCGTTCGAGGCCAATCGTCCTCGAGGCGAGTCAGCCAGTCCGGCCCCCACCAGAGGGGGTGAGCAATCAAGTGGGGGGCCATGCACCCGCGTGAGGCCACGTCGCCCGGGTTCAGGTCACCAGGCACGTGTCTCCAAATCAAAGGCGTTTCAGAGCCCTGAATCTGCGACACTCGGTTCGCAACAAAGACCTCCAAAGAGTGGACGGACGTCTTTAACCAACACAAAACAATTTGACTGTCCGTCCAGGCGTAAGAAGCCCGAATGTCAACGGTTCCACCCAAGGTGTGCGCAACGTGATTTAGGAGACGCGCAAGAAGCACCGCCCCTGACAACTCCAACTTAGGGATGGTCAATGCCGTCCGGAGGGGGGCCACTTTGCTCTTGGCCATGACCAGCGACAACTTCACCTGGCCCGTAGCATTGACGGTGCGCAGATAAACAACGGCGGCATAACCGTGAGAGGACGCGTCACAAAACCCATGAAGGGTGGCAGCATAAGCCCCAGGGGGGAGGATGGCGCGTGGCAGCGCGACCTTGTTGACCACAGGGAGCACGGATACAAATTGGAGCCAGTCTTCCAACAGAGTTTCCCGAAGTGGCTCGTCCCAACCAAGTTCAGCGGTCCAAAGGCGCTGAAGGAAGCATTTCGCCCAGAACAATACCGGGCAGATCCAACCATTAGGGTCAAAGGTCCTTGCTACAGTAGACAACACCAATCTTTTAGTCCAAGTATGAGGAGACTCCAAGTCGACATCATACGTAAAGGTGTCTTGAACTGGTCGGTACTGAACGCCGAGGACGGCCATCATGGCGGGGTTGTCAATGTTTTCAAACAAATGAGGATCCTGCTTATGATCCTCCAACACACCTTCCAATAGCGCTGGCGAGTTGGACACCCATTTACGCAACTCATAGCCAGCGGAAGCCAGAATCTGGACCAACTCGTCACGCAACAGGATAGCTTCCTCCACCGTAGGAGCTCCAGTACAGACATCGTCGACGTACAGGTCCGTTTTCAAGATGGCGGATGCACGAGGGAACCTCAAACGCTCCCGGTCCGCAAGCTCCCAAAGCGAACGAATAGCAACAAAGGGGCTTGACCGAAGGCCGTAAGTATTCGTGTTGAGCTCATACACAATCATGGGATCCTGGGGATGTTCCCGCCACAGGATCAACTGATAACGTCTGTCATCCCGGTGAATGACCGTTTGCCGGAACATCATTTTGATGTCGGCCACAAAGACTACTTGATGACGACGAAAAGACGTGATGACGTCACAAAGATCCCTCAACAATTTGGGGCCGGAATGCAGGCAATCATTCAAGGAGACGCCGGAAGAAGTCCGCGCAGACCCATCAAACACTGTGCGCAGTTTACCAGTGGATGGCTTGAGGACCGCGTGATGTGGCAAGAAGAAATGCTCTACTGAGCGCCAATCCAAATCTGACACCGACATGTGTCCCAAGTCTGCATACTCACGCATAAACTCTACATATTTTTGCCGCAGCACCGGGTCCCTGGCCATGCGGCGCTCCATTGCCAACAATCTTTTCTCAGCCGTAGGTCTGGATTGGCCAAGAGGTGGTCGCACCGCAACAAAAGGCAGCCGGGTCTCAAGCCGACCGGAGCGGAGTCGACCAGTGTTGTTCTGATAGAACAACTCGCACTCTTCGTGTTCCGGATTCAAGCGGGCCACCTGAGGGGGCTCCTCAACCTCCCAAAACCTCTGAACGGCGTCAGAGAGGGCTGAGCCGGACACCAACGCAAGGACAGGTTCAGGTGGAGGGGGCACGTTCAACACTGGGCCCATAATCGCAAAGCCGAAGATGGTTGAGACCGCCACCAGACCCCTCGGGTGGCACCATGGGGTCTCCGGCTGCAAGACCGTCATATTTCCCAACAATATTTTCCCCAAAACATCGGAACCCAACAACAAATGCACCGTACAAGGGGAATCAAACCGGGTGTCAGCCAAATCCAGACCTGACGTCAACCGTAGAACATCCAAAGGCAACTGACAATCAGGATGGCTACCCAATATAGTCGGCATAACAAGGGCAGGAGCACCAATTTTAGGGTACGGACAACTCACAGGGGTGATTTCAAACCAGGTCTCTCCCTCAACAGTGGTGACAGCCGCTTCGCCAATTCCCTGAATTTTGCCTGAAAAGTCGTTCACCTTCAGACCAACCTGTCCCGCTAACCAAGACGACAAAAGGGAACCCTGGGCTCCCGTGTCCAAAAGGGCACGGACCACAATCGAGTCACCAAAGGGTCCCCAGACCCTGACCGAGGCCGTTGGCAACAAAATCGACTCGATCTGGGGGGGTTCTTTAGCGGGGCAGGCGGCAATTTCCTAGCGGTGCCTGGGCGGCGACCGATCGCCGCATCCAGGCTGTCCTCTTCCACGACGAGGATAAGGTTGGAATGGTTCGTCCGCGCGGTGTCCCAAGCCGCTCGCCATCGCTGGAAGGGCATATCCTACCGGATGCCTGAATGGCGGAGGACGTGACTCCAATCGGGGACGTTCCGCCAACGGAGGGGAGAGGTGGCGGTGCTGGTCCGGCCACTACTGCCTAGCAGCCAACGCGCGTTCTCCCTGACAAGGGGAGACCAAATCTCGATCGCGGGGCTCCCGTGCAACTTGCGCGGGGGGTGGAGAGCGGCGTGCAGAATTGCGGGCCTCAGCCCGGTGCTCATCTCCGGAATACCCCCCCCTGCGCGAACCCTCCTCAGAAGAAGGTCTGCTGGAGCGGTTCGCGTTGGCGCACAAAATCTCCAGGTGGGATCCCGTGCAAATTCTACACGGACGGGGGTCGGGGCAGTCCCGATGGAAATGGGCTCCCAAACACGAGAAGCACAAACGGCGTGCGTTGGCAATACGGCGGCGGGCACTTACGTGTAAGTTCAAAAAAGCCGAGCAACGTGCCATGACATGTCCCGTGGACTTGCAAAAGTGGCAATCGTGAGAACTCCGGGCTCCAGCAAAACGGGGGGCGGGCCGAACCTCAACAGGCCCCCGAGCCCTAGTCCGTCCCTGGTCTCTAGGCCGAGAAGGTGGCGGGCGTGACCCCGTGGCGCCAAGAGTGTTGTCCAAAAACCGACACTCGTCCTCCAAGAATTTGAGGAGGTCGTCAAAGGGGGGAAGATGGGTGGCACTGTCCCCACCATACCTCTGCTCAAAGCGGGACCTCAACTCTGCCGGGAGCAACCGCAGCACTATGTGCACCAACAGGTAGGACCAATGGTCCACCGGTAACTGCAAGCGTCGCAAGGCGTGGGTCGCTGATACCAACGGGTTCAGCAGGTCAGTGCGCAACGCCGACATGCTGGCGATGGCCGGTAGCCCCAAAATCTGGTCGATGTGCACATCAGCCAGACAGCGCTTATTCTGATACCGTCTGGAGAGAAGCTCCAGAGCGGTAGGGTAAGAAGAGTCCGTCACCGGCAAGTGCTGCACCAAGGCTCTGGCTTCGACCTCCAAAACGGACAACAAGTAGGCCAACTTTGGGCAGGTCCGAGGTCCGAGCGTGCATCCACAAGACTCTCAAAGAGATTAATGAAGCCCAGCCAGTGGTCCAAGCGACCGTCAAAATGTGGCAGCTCCAGGGTGGGCAGCCTACTCAACAGTTCAGGGCCCTTGACAACGGAGGTCTGAGGCTTGGCCTCCTCAGGCATCCGGCTCCTCAAAATTTCCCGAGCTCGTTGACCTATGACATCCCCCAGGTTGACAATCTGGTCATAGTCACCCAAAACCTTATCGCGGGCTGCCTGGTCCATCACCGCCAAATCCACGTCCATGATGTACTCATTGAAGCGTGTGAGCGCAGCATCAGCTGACTTGATCCTCTCATCCACTTGCTTGTTCCGAGCAAGGGTGAGCTCCTCCAAGTCCGGACGCTCAACCGTTGCTACCGCCGATGCGAACCATCTCAACTGTGAGACCAATACGGCAGCAGACTCCCTAACTGCCTTTAATGAGGCCATTGCAACAATCAAATATTAATACAACAGGCTAAAATAACAAACAAACAAACAAATATGACTTGTTAGCCGACCAAATAATTTCACCAAAATAAAAACTTAAATTCAACTTATTTCAGGTCCAAATCCGACCCTGTACTTATTCCAAGTATGAATCTAGCTTGCTAAGGATGGCTAGTTACAGAAAAAATAATTCAATGTATATAATGTGCTGGATCAACACCAATTAAACACAACAATTGAATGCACAATATTGCTCCGGACAATCTCTAACAACACAATCCAATAAATACTATAAACAATAAATCAATACACACAATTCAAGTCTTGTTATATTAGGCTATGTTAACAAATGTGTGATTACCATTTAGACAAACTTTTAAATTCAGATTAGTGACATTCAATTATTAATTACAAATGAATATACCAAACAGCTTTTACAACAATATACCAAATTATGTCAAAATACAACCAATAATTCCTAATTTCACAAACAAATCCCACTTGTCTGTGCAATACCAAGGGGCCAGCACTACAAATTACAGTACAACTACAAGTACTATTTGAGCCCGGCTGACAAAGCAATATTCAGAACTTATCGAGTTACAAGCTATGTTAAGTAATTGAACCAAAGCTACTTTCAACAATAGTCAAAACTTCCAATTAAACCAGTGGATCTTATATTATAAGAACCGCGCTTCTGCTACCAGTTTGTTCGACCCCAAGTCCAGCCAACGGTAACTGGTATGTCGAACTGTCCGCGATTACGCGGAGCCCTACGTTGTGGTAGGCTCTTAGGCCTTATTTCGATAAACAAAATGTACCACTAACCTGAATGCTGGGGACGCCAACTTCGACCTTCCAAGGTCACGCTCCAAGTGTGGTTTGTATGTAATATGAAGGTGAGTAATTGTAACGTGTGGTGAAAGACAAGTGTGGATGAACGTTCCCAAGGCGCCGATATCCAGGTAGCGGTCACAACAGCAATCACAGCTTAACTCGTTCCCAACAAACGCGCGCTACGCGTGGTAGACACAATAAGGCGATATGTTTCACGAAATATCAGTGGATTCTTGATAATCCGAGAATACAAAGTTTAATCAAGCACTGAACACAATTAATATGTTAATCTCACGTGAGATCCAAGATGATTTCCAATTATAATGACTAAAACTCAATCTTCCAACCGGAGGTTAGTTTTTCAAGAGAACGGAAACGTCAAAGTGAAAAAAGTTATAGACAATAGAATGTTGCCAACCAAAAGGTGCGTTCGGTTTCACGTTGGACTAAACAGTAGCTATTTTCGTACACAAATATTTTGTAAAATGTATTTTTGTTCCAATAAAATTATCTTATCTTATCTTATCTTATCTAGCTTTGTTTTCCTAGGATAGTGGTGCCGTCATATAGCGGCCGTAATACAGCGGTGAATGACGTCACTAGAACGTTGTCTATGTAAACAAAATGGCGCGGTTTCCTAGAGAGCGGTAACTGACACCGTAACGTCAAAAAGCGGTGCCGCCATTTGCATGACGGCCGTCTTGTCGGTGACAGATGGTTTCGTGAACGTTTCATTGATAGCGATGAAGCAGACTGTGTTAAAACGGCCGTGGAACTTTCCACATGTCGTCACCGTAAAGACGGCCGCCTTTTTGCTTCCGTAATATTACGGCCGCTATATGACGGCACCGCTTTCCTAGGAAACCAAAGCTTAACTCGTGCTTTTTCACGCTTTTCTCTTTACGTGTTTCCGTATATCAAGTACAAGGTTGATACACTTAACACCTAATAGTATAAGTTTAAAATAAGCCCTAATATTATAAGCTATCAATACTGTATGTAAGTCAATAAAAAAAAGAAATTGTATTTTGTTAAAACGTTGTGAATTGTACGTTTACCTATGTTGTAAGATATATCTAGTTGTAAGACAACATGTACAATTGTTGGTTTTCCCTAATAAAATTAAATAAATAAAATAAAACAATAAAATGTACCTACATATATGTTGAACCACTTATGAACGGTAGTCACCCCTTACAAGAAGCTTTTTACCGACTTCTGGCGAGTTTAATCAGCAGCCAGAATATCTGGGCCTACTCTTGCTAAGGGATATTGGTTACCCAGCTAAACTGGTTTGTGAAGGTCAGATCAGTCACCCCACGTAAAATACTGTTACTCAGCTGCTTCCCGTTAGACTGAATGCCAACCACAATATAATTTGGAAAAAGCTAAGCAGACGCAGGTAGGTATTACCAAAAGCAACAATTTTATTGAGGAAAACCCTCAGCGCTTTTCACTGACGAAAGGGAAACCACACAAAAAGTGGCCCTTCTGCTTACGGTAGAAAACTCTGTAATTATTTAATTATCCCATTTTAACCACTAATCTCACAAAAACAACCCAACATCGGCTTACGAGCCCAAAAGAGCGAACGTTATTAAATTGGCAACATCGCCGTGATAATTTTAAAACAGCACTTCCGTTCAATTACTACCCTTCCGTCAAGTTGACGGGGGTTGTGTGAGGATAGAGGGGGGTATAATATGGGGTATACAGGGGGCTGTCAATACACATCACCCCACACGAGGGTTGCTATTAATTAAATTTTAATCACGGATGTATAAACAGAAGGCTTGCTTGTCGCGGCGCAGGACTACTCTAATGATCCGGCGGTTGCGTGTGCCAAACTGTGAGCTTTATTTAATTAGAAAGTAATTCGTAAGTAGAATCCAAAATTTTATTATGTCAATAAATGGCAAGTCTGAATGTTACCGCAAACATTCATTAATCAGAATGGCCACAAGAGTTATCTATTAGGTGAAGTGTCAGAAATATCCAAATTAAGTACTATATTTCATTTCATTATAATATCCGATTCCCGACGTCCCCTCTACAAACACCCAAAAATATCAAGTAGACTCAATACCTGAAAGATTTATCTCCGCTACACCATCCTTGACCAACCTTCACAGTCCAATTTACACAACCTAACTTCTTTCAGCCTTGAGCATATCTGACACCTGAGTGTGACCAGCACTGGCCAGTTTGGAAAGCTATCAATCGACTGCAAAACAAAGTAGGCCGCTGTAGGCACAATTTAGCGAAATGGCGGATTATAGATCACACTGATACCCCGTGCGAATCTACTTCTTCTTCGAGTCAATGGTAAATCGTTGGTTTAAATATTTTGGCCCCAGTGGGTAGCCACTTTAGTCGCGACTTTTTGGCATTTTGGAGCAGCAAATGGGACATGGTTTGTTCAGGAGCACTGCATTTGCACTGGATGTTACTGTTGTGAATGATCCCCCATAATGCTAAATTGTGTCTGCAGCGGCCTTCTTCGGTTTGCAGTCGATTGTTAGCTTTCCACACTACTACTCCGTGCGAATGATGTGCTCTTGACCAAATCATGAAGAAGAATTATAATACCCGTAAAAAAAGTACCCACCCGCTCGGCGCCACTGATAATTAGGTAGTGGCTTCAATTGCTAAAATAATACCTCTACACCGACTATAAATACATACTCCTGTAGGTATTCAATCTAATCCGTCAATACATCTCGACAAGGGTCCCCAGTTACCCCATTAATTAAGTTGTAATCACAGCCGCCGACTACCCCTGTTCTCAACCGTAATATTATGACAAATAATTATCCCTGATTAGTTGACGTAATCGATGGTATCCGCAGTAATTTGTTTATGAGATCACTTAATTGAAGTTTACAAACAACGTGATTTGCACTGTAAAGAAAATTATAATTGAGTCTGAAACCTAGAGCACAAGTTATTCCACGTACTTGCCTTCTAGGCTTTTAGGCGCCGCGCCGAAGAAAATTATGGAATATGTTTACATTTATCCTGTTACTATATAGCTAGCTAGCTAGCGCGGAGCTTCGCTCAAGTGGACTTTATCATGATTAAAACATAGCCCTCCTTCTTTTGTAGTCGGATAAAGAGTATATAACCGGACATAACCGCTCCAACAGAGCCGTAGGGAAACCAGCACAGTTTACAAAAACGAATACCGACCATCCATCCGTCCTCGCCGCCGAGGCTCGCCGCGACGTCCCCGTAATAGTCCACCCCGACCCTTGCCAGAGCCAGCCCGCGACGCTGAGCCAGTAGCTTTAAATTCCCTTATTAATAAAAATAATGATATGATCCAGCCTGTCCCTAGCTGCCCTCCCTTTGCGATGCCCTAAGCCGAGGTCCGTACCCCACAGGAGGTGCCCTTAGCGTGTAGTCGCCTAGTTTGTAAATTCTATAATAAGCCCTGGCTGGAGGCTTTAATTAATTATAAGCCTGGTTAAGCAGCCGACAACCTCAGAGGTTGACCTGCGAGTACATCCATACCAAATTTCATCCAAATCCACCCAGTACTTTCATAGATGCTAATCTCTAACAAAAAATAACAACAGTGGCACGGCTCGATCTATGAGGTTAAGCAACCTCGGTATGTGGATGGGTTACCATCTTAATATATCGAGATTCTGAAAGCATGTTAATCTGTTGGTATCTTTGACTGTCGTTACGGGTAAACAAACAAACAAAATGTTCTGCTTTATCATATCAAGTTTATATAACAAGTATAAGTAAATGTTTTGTAACACGCATAGGTTTACTAGTAGAAAATACCTATGGCATTAAATCAACATCTGTGCGTTTCTGTGCAAAAAGTATTCTAAATTTTATGACAATATACGTGAAATACTGGCCCTACCAGAAAACTTCAAAATAATTTAAATATTATGCGAAATAAGGATTCCAGTTCTAAAATTTATTTAAGTTCGAATGTAAAGATATTTTAGGCCTCAACATTTTAGCACGAAAAGATAACTAATAAAGTTGAGTCTTGCGAAGGGTTTAAATAGTTTTGAAGCTAAATACATTTGAAGATAAAGGTTTATTTGAGTTCCAATACGGTAAACAACTGTTTGTATTTAAAACTCGATATAATAAAGGCATAACAAGAGCTTACATATCGTTGAAACCACCATATGTCTCGCGCGCTGACATCCAACGCGGATTAATTGCCGGCCGGCACTCGTCCGGCTCTCGGCCGGCAATCGAAGGCACTCTCCGGCTAATTACCCGGTTCATTCAATAATGTAAGCCCGTACTGCCGGACGCGATGACAACTTTACTACGTGACTCCTGATTGTTTTTCGCTCCTCACAAGTGAAAATGAGCTTAATCGAGGAAACAATTTAATGCTGCGGACTATACGTTTACAATACGCCTACGAGTTATACATAGAATATGAAACGCTGAATTTCAGCGCTCTAAATTAAAAAAAAATATAGGAAACGTAAACAGAAAATATATGTGTTGGCCAAAATAAACGAGTTATGTCAATTATGCTCTTCAAATTCAATTTGTCCGTGCCAATAAGGCTATAATTAATTTGATTTATTAAATTCGTATAAAATTGGGTATGAAATGAATTTAATTACTTTGCCTGGTACGTGTTTTAATGTATGATGACGGCATTCATTAGTGTGACAATGAGACGAGTGCTTGTACTGGTGTGCCGGAAGAGGACGCAGCGTTGCGCGGCGAATCTCACAATATGAACCCACGGTGGCATTGAAAGATAAGGAAATAAAAGGTCCTCCTGGGGCTGCGGAAATGTTCTAACCAGATACCGCTGCCACGGACCACTGACCACAACTGAAGGAACAAAGTGGATTTTTAGTCAGTAGAAGTCTGCCTCTCCCTTCCACTTTACTCAGAGTGAGAGAAGTAATTTGATTTTATTTATTTATTTATAGTTAATTAAAACGGTACAACACCAATTACATTAATTAACATAGAAATAGAAATACATTTAAGATAAGAATAGTAATAATTGTGATTGAAAATTGAAATTATATAAGATAAAATAAAATTAAAATTAACATGGAACAGTAGACACTCTTGCATACTTCCTATCACAGAAGACCAAACATGCACGTATAATTTTACTCCATTCGTCAGCAAACACATCACATTTAGGGTTGGTAGTCAGGAGGGCATTGAGCATCCTTAGAGTGCGACATACTGGGGATTCAGCTCTGGCGACAGTTTTGGAAGTCGGTGGAGCAAACAAATTGTGCAAGCGGTTCTGACGGTATCCGATGTACTTGTCAGGCACGAATAGTCGGCAGAAAAGGCCATGGAGCTCGGGACAATTGATACGTCCGCTCAGGGTCTTGCAGGCTACTGTGAGCTGATCAAAGCCTCTCCTCACCTCCAAAGAATTAAAGCCTAGCATTCCTAAAAGGTAGTTGGTAGGGTACATGTAAGGGAAGAAGTGGTATAACCTTTTGAATAGGAACCTCAGGAAGGTTTTCTGAACCTTTTCTATCATTAATGTTTGAATTGCAGTGTAAGGATGCCAGACACAGGCACTGCTTTCAAGTTTATTCCTTACCAAAGTGGTGTATAATAGCCTAATAACATTGGGATTGCGGAAATCCCGAGCATTTCTTAGTACAAAACCTAGGCGCCTAAAAGATTCTTTCGCAAGGGCAGAGACGTGATCTCTAAAAGTCAGGTATCGGTCAAAGGTCACTCCCAAGTCCTTAATATAGGTGACACGAGTAATTGCTTCTCCACCCACACAATTGTTGTAATGGATTGGTTGCAACTTCCGACCGTACGTCATGACATAGCACTTGCACCCATCGAAAATAAAAGTTTCACCTTAGCGCTTCATAACAAAACTCTCCAAGAACTCTAGCTAGGAAGGTAACGAAATATAAAACATGTTGGTCACCAACGAATTTCCTGCATGTTATACATCTGTGAGTTAGGTTGTGGTTTCGAACCCAGTCAGGCACGCTACTTTGTGTAATTTATATCGCATAAATACGCGAAGACATTGTGAATCTGGGAGGATACCTGGTGTCCTGAAATACAGGTTATTGGCTCAGGCACCATGCTACAACAGTATGTATGATACCCATTACTGTAATATTGGGTTGTTTCCGTTTCGACAGATTTAGTTTCGACAGCGTGTTATTTTGTTATCTCCAACGTACAGCTACGTACAAAATAAAAGACACAGGTATATCAACCTTTTTAACGCCATTGTCACATATATTTCACAAACGAAATCTCAATTTCTTAAAAATATTTTAATCATTAATATATTTACGTATTAGGATTTCCAGCCAATAGTTTACATAGCATAAAGAATTTAATAAACTTGTGTAAAATAAAAGCTTTTGTAAACTTGTATATTATGCAGATCCTAATAAAAGTATTTACAAAGTTACCTCTGAAATATGTATAAATAATTGTATTGTGCTGAATTATTGTGCTCGTGATAAATAGATCACTTTAACTAAATCTAAGACTCCTTGTGATTGTACTTTTACTGTTGAAACAAAAATCTGGCGAAACGAAAATTTGACGAAATGAAAATCTGTCGAAACGAAAATCTGTTTAAACGGAAACAACCCGTGATATTTACTAATGATGTCATTACAGTGAGTAAATAAAGGCATTTATTTTATTTTATCGTCACCACTGGTCTCGAATCGGTGAAGGAAAACATCGTTAGTAAACCGGAATGTTCTAGAACCAAACATTTTTAATTATATTTTCATGCAACTCGCTAAATACGTGCTTTCGACTGACAAAAATAAGTAAGTAAGTACAAAGTTTATTTTCTCGCCATAACACAATGGTTTTACACATTTTTAACATCAATATTGAAAATACGAGTACATATTGTGGGATATTGGTGCCTAAGCTAAGCTCATGGCCTATATTTCAGGTCACCAGGCTCCTTCTTAGTGGTTTACAGTCACTATTTGTGCACAGCATTTCACAGTAGGTTGTGGCCCGAAATTTTATTACACAGAGAAGTAAGAGCCACTTAATTGTTTATCAAAAATACATTATAGACTTTGAATGTACTTTAGATAGGTAGAATTGGACTTTATCTATTAGATACAAAACTTTTTAGAATAAGCAAAGAGAAAATACTTTCCTAAAACAATTTGTGAGTAAGACATTATTTAAATTTTCGTGTACAGAGACAGCGAGCGGGTAAGTTCTTAACTCCACAGCCACATTGTGCTACGTACGTTGTTCCTTATCGCGCAATATTTAAATTTAACTTTTTGTATTCTTCCTTGCGACACGCTGGATACACAAGAGGGAGAAATGTATTCATGGATTTCTATAGGTAGAAAAAATATTACGCAATATAAAGTGAGATGAGATTGTACATCAAAACGTTGTCAAAGAAGCAATTTGTATTAACTTCATATAATTCCACCCTCCTGGTACTCTAACCTCTTTTTCTATTTAATAATATATTGTATAAAATGTGTTCGTATTTTTTCATATGCGCGGAAATTGTGCGTGTTCCTCGCGACAAGATCACGTCGTGTTTCCCCTTCGCTACACACTCGGCTTGAGATGTGTATTGACGGATGTGAGATACTGTAGTACACTGTAGTGTCATCTGAAGTTTGGATGCCATCTCAACAAATAGGTATTATAAAAAACCGGCGAAGAGCGAGTCGGATTCGCGCACCGAGGTTTCCGTACAAAGTTGTAGGTAAATTTTTAAAAATATTTTTATTATTTGATGTATCTAAAAATTTATGCTTTTCGCAATTTTTCCTTTATCTGTACTATAAGACGTTGCTTTTTATCAAATTTGAAGATTCTGAGTTCACGGGAAGTACCTACCCTGTAGGTTTTGATTCCCTTGCGAGTGTCGAAAATGCGACATAAACGGCTGTATCTTATGATTGCGTTGGCTTAGAAGTTTGATTTTATCACAGCTCTTAGGGACAGTAGACTTGAGTATTTGATATGAATTTCAGCTTGATACCTCCGCGCGTTCCAGAGAAAAAGGTTCTTGACAGACATACAGATGGACAGACAGACGGACAACAAAGTGATCTTATAAGGGTTCCGTTTTTTCCTTTTCAGGTACGGAACCGGCAAAAAAAATCACGTTTGGTGTATGAAAACCCCCCTTTAATACTTATTTTATTCTGTTTTAATATTTGTTGTTATAATAACAAATATTAAAACCCCTATAGCGCTATAGCGGGAACAGAAATACATCATCTGTGAAAATTTCTACTGTCTAGCTATCACGGTCCATGAGATACAACCTGGTGACAGACAGATAGATAGACAGCGGAGCCTTAGTAATAGGGCCCCGTTTTTGTTTTCTGTTCCGTCCATTTGGGCACGGAACCCTAAAAACCAACACCCGTCCGTAAATATACACATGCGTCTTTAATATTACAATATGAAAGTTGAGATGGATGTATGAATGTTTTTCACTTTATTACGCTGAAACGGATCTAAATGAAATTTGGCTTGGAAATAGACAATCACGGTGAATTTTTAACCGACTTCAAAAAAAGGAGGTTTACAATTCGTCTTGAACTTTTTTTTCTTTTTATGAATGTTACCTCATAACTCGGAGACGGCTGCACCGATTTGAAAAATTCTTTTTGCGTTTGAATGGGTATACTTTCTAGTTGGTCTCATTGTTACGAAATCAGGATCTGATGATGGGATCCTGGAGAAATCGAGGGAACTCTTCAAATATTATAGGCACACCTATAGCGTTTTGGGTATTTCTTATAGTACCTTGAGCAGTTGCTTCCGAAAAGTATCATTTGGGGAAGTTGAACTGATGAAGAAGACCACAGATGGCTACTGAAACTCCTCAATAATAAGTATTTCGTGGATTGCGATTCGATTACTTGAGTACGGATGTTAAACACTTTATGCTCGTCACAATACATATGGTGATGTAGAGCTGATGGTCAAGTACCAGGAGAACTCCTCAAAAATTAACGGCTATGCATCGGGAAAAGCAATATTTTGTAAAAGGTGATAAGTTGTTGACATTATTCTGAAAGTTTATATATTATTCAACGTATATTTTGTTTTATTATCTCCTAACTAACAAATTATGCTTTCAGCAATGAAGCTCAAAAAATCAAATCAAAAATGCTTTATTTTTCATTTACACATTATACATGTTTGTACAGTTGGTGGCGTCTCCTTTTAAGCATATATATGCCTGTGCCAGGAGGCGCCGCTCTTTTATAGCTTACATTAAACAAATGTGCAACGTTAAAGTTAAAGAATATTTTTAGTACAAAAAAAAAATAATAATAAAAATAAATGAACTAATAACTATTGTCTAGATTTTTATTTTATTTTATTAGTCTGTTTGTATGTGTAAGTATTTATGTGTTTGGGTGTGTGTGCGTGTGTGTGTGTGTGTGTTTATGTGTGTTAGTGTGTGTTAATGTACATATGAGTGTTCGTGTGTGGAATGTTTTATATGGAAACAGTTTAAGGATGGGGTGGTTAGAGAAAGATTACCTTACATTTAATAGAAAATCCTCTACTTCATCTTAGCATAACCTGCGTAACCAGTTTAACAGCAAAGATTTACATTCTCTAAAGGGTTTGGTATATATATCTAATTCTTTATTTATTTTACTATATAAGTAAGATGAGCGTTTTTCATACTGAATATTTGCAAATGTTTTTACATAAGTCGTGCAAGCTACGTTGTGTTTCCTTCTTTTAGCTAATATATTTGGGTCTAAAGGAAGGGTTTTATGCTTGTTTAATACTATATGTATAATATATAGCTTTCGGACTGATAATAATTTACTTATTTGATATAGCTCATTAGTAGGAAAGATCCTTTTTTTGAAGTACATTACTTTTATTAATGTCCGTTGCGCTCTTTCTACATCTAGGAAACGTGTTTTACGTGCCCCTCCCCAAATAGAGATACAGTATATTATAATAGATTGGACTAGTGTTATATACACTTTATTTAACAGATGGTTAGAAGGGCCTGTCCTTGGAACTATGTGTCGTAATGACTTAAAAATCCAAATAAATTTACGTATTCTCGTCGTAATTTGTTCAATTTGAGGATACCAAGATAGGCTCTGGTCCAAAATTATACCTAAATACTTGACTTGGTTAACTTTACTAATTATAGGACAGTTACAGTTGTGATTAACCGGTCCCCTACACTCATGTATTTTAATATTAAAATCCTGCTCTGGTTGGATATTTTTATGTATTGACTAGCTTTTGCCCGCGACTTCGTCCGCGTGGAATAGTTACTTTGGGCTAACGTTAAATTTAACCCCGATTTTGAAGCATTCTTCATTGGCGCTCCGCTCCTATTGGCCTTAGCGTAATGATACAATATAGCTGTGCCCGCGACTCCGTCAGCGTAAGTTAATGTATTGGTAATATTGTTCAAACCCCGTTCACATGAGGCTTAAGTACCTAGAGAACGCTTCGACCGCGAGACGCGTCGAGCGCGGCGACCGATTCTCAAAAATAATCCTTATAGCATGATTCAGTATTCACGCGCGATGGCTTATTATTATAAGCGTATTTCATGTATAACTTTGGTGTTTCTATACCGATTTATATGATTCTTTTTACGGTTTCGTAGCCGAATGGCATAAAACGGAATCTTTATAGTTTCGACATGTCTGTCCGTCTGTCTGTCTGTCTGTCTGTCTGTCCGTCCGTCCGTCTGTCACAGCAATTTTATTCCGAAACTATTAGGACTATACATGTGAAACTTGACAGGTAGATGTATTCTGTGAACCGCTTTCCGATTTTGAGAAAAAAATTAAAAAATATTTAAAATAAAGGGGGGCTCCCCATACATGGAACTAAACCTGAAAATATTTTTTTTCATGAAATCGATGCATGTGTGGTATCTATAGACAGTTCTTTAAAAACGACATCGGGGTTTCTAAAAACACTTTTCCATAAAGTCAATCGTTTAAAAGATATAAGCTTCCAAAGTGGTAAAATGTGTGTGTGGCGGATACAACCTCTAACTTCTATAATAATGGAGTGAAAAATCTAAAAAAAATATATGTCTGTAGATCTTAATATAAACTTTCAACCAAAATTAATTTGAACGAAATCAGTTCAGCAGTTTTTGAGATACAGCATATTTTCTAAAACCGCAAATATAACTTTGTAATTCATACAAACACTATGAAAAACAAATTTATTCGGCGCAGTTGTAAAACATGTAAAAAAGCCAGTTTTAAGAAATTTGTAAGGTTTTTTTTTTCAAAACAAATTTATTTGGCGCAGTTGTAAAAAATGTAAATAAGCTAGTTTTAAGAAATTTGTAAGGTTTTTTTTTCGTCAAATAAATTTGCATATTATATTATAGTTACTACGGAACCCTTCATGGGCGAGTCTGACTCGCACTTGGCCAATTTTTTTATGGAATAGTTAATAATGTTAACTTTTTCAATTAGGGGTGACTGAGAGTGTTATAAACGTAAGAGTAGACAAATATTATAATCAGAAAGCTTCGAACTGCTAAGCTATCGGGAGTTACACGTGTTATTGTGAGTCAACCATAAAAGTTAGACATATGCTGTCGTGGGATATTTTTTATATAATTTTAAGGAGAACATTTCCGTCATGAAATGATTTGTGTAGCTTTAACCATTAAGGTTGCACACGCGACGGAAGCTTAAAAAATGGAGTAACTTCTCCCGTTTTCCCAACATTTCCCTTCACTGCTCTGCTCCTATTGATTGTAGCGTGATGAGAAGTATACTATAACCCGCTCAGGAGTATGAAAAATAATTGTACCAAGTTTCGTTAAAATCCGTCGAGTAGTTTTTGTTTCTATAACGGTTATACAGACAGACAGACAGACAGACAGACAGACAGACAGACAAAAATTTAACTGATTGCATTTTTGGCATGAGTATCGATCCTTAATCACCCCCTGATAGTTATTTTGGAAATATATTTCATGTACAGAATTGACCTCTCTACAGATTTATTATAAGTATAGAATAGAAGAAAAGCAGATATAATTGGTTTTGTTCGTGTTTAATGTAAGAAGATTAGTTTTTAGCCATGTAGCTACTTGTGCCATACCTCTTTCCGTGTTTGATTTGGTTTCAGCCCAGGTAGAGCCAGTGAAGACGATTGCGGTGTCGTCTGCGTATGAAAAGATGGTTGCCTTATCGATTTTCATATTACATAAGTCGTTCAGGTATATTAAGAATAGGGTAGGTCCCAAAACGCTTCCCTGGGGCACGCCGCAGGTTACATCAACGTCTTCGCTGACAGAACTCTCCAGCTTAACCTTCTGTTTCAAGTAATCAGTGAAAATAGACAGTTGTGTATCTCTAATAGCGATCATTTCTAATTTTTTGATAAGGATGGGAATAGAAACCGTGTCAAAGGTCTTTTTCAGGTCTATAAACACCGATAAACACCTAGTTCCTTTGTCAAGTTCTTTTGTTAGGACTGAAGTTAAAGATGCGATAGCATCTTCCGTAGAAATACCACGTCTAAAGCCATATTGGGACGGCGATAGAATGTTGTTGGAGTTAAGATAGCTTAATAATCTGGTATTTAAAAGTTTTTCTAAGATTTTTGCTATATATTATGGCTTTTGTAACTAGATAAATTACAAACCGACCCACTAAAAAGCGTGAAAAAATACTTTTTAACAAAAAATAGAACCGACTTCCATGTAAAAACACTACAAAGGGAAAAATAACTTTAATTTCGGAAGGCGGTGTCTTTAGTTTTGTATATATTTTCGTTTTTGACACCGCCTTCCGAAATTAAAGTTATTTTTCCCTTTGTAGTGTTTTTACATGGAAGTCGGTTCTATTTTTTGTTAAAAAGTTTTTTTAATCAATAAAAGACTAACACTCTCTTGTGTTTTAGCCAGAGTGGGACGAGTCATTTGACGATTTGCTCCAAAAAAAAATCTACACCAATACTTCAGAAACATTTTATAAACAGCCATGATTAATGCAATATCAAACCCACTCACACTCAAATCAAGTCCAAAATATTATTCATAGTGAACAAAGTAGGTGGTGTAATGACAGATAAAGAGGAAAGCCCTCATTGTACATTAACAATATTATGATGCAACACAATGTGCGGACACGACCAAGTGATATGATTAAAGCAAACACGAGATTAGCGGTGATAGCGATCGATAAACATTGTGATAACCATAGGTAGACATATATCGCTACAGATTTATATGACTGTACAACGTGTAATTTAAAGGGTATATACATACCAAGTGCACGGCTTCTTTGGATGATAATAAACGATATGGCAAGGGTTTTCTAATCCTATGTGTACATGTGTGGAGCATATTAGAAATTTCAATACATTGATACCAGAGACCGAATTTTTCAAATTAAGAAGAACGAAGAGAATTATCGTTTTATTGGCAAGTGACGTGGAAAGTGATGACCCTCATAGTGCTGTGACACGTTTGTTATTACTGGTATTCAAGAAACATACGAAATCAACAATTTGGGGTCAATTCTGTGAGTCAGTTATTTTGAGCTGAAACTTTGCATGGAGACTCCATACCAGATGTTGTCTTCAGTCCTTTTGGATAGATATGGGGTTTCCGTTACACGTTGTATAGTACACGCATTCCCGGGACTTTATAACATTTAGCCTTTTCCCATCTATCTACCTGTTTAGACTGGAAACCGACCCCAACGGCTTCCAGTCTAAACAGATAGACCTGAGTTTTAGTGTTTTATATGAAGCGACTGTATATGTGACTTCCACAACCCAGTAACTGGGTAACACGATACCCGTTGGCAAGACGCATTTATTTATTTAAGGACAACCAACAAAGCATACACCAATAAACATGTTAAAAGTTAAAATATTACTACAAACAATAGTGTAGCCTTAATTAAAGGCTGCCACGGCATGCATTTAACAATAAGCGTGATAGTAGAGATAAAACAAAACAAAACAAAAATTACTAATATTGCAATGGCTAGCTAGGTATTACTAATTGCTAAAGCTATTGCTTTAGTACCAGCATAGCATTTCACATATTATAAGACGAATGAACAGTTAAATAATAATTAAAAAATATAACTTGATACAAGTGGAAAGCTAGAAGCAAAATAAAATTATTTGTCATTTTTGTATAAATGCCCTATGTAAGACAGACTTGAATTTGTGTAAGGAACAAGATTTATCAATATCGACACTAGGTAAGGAAGACAAGCGACTATATTGAACCTGCATTCTGTTAATGGTGGAAAAATTACCCAGATTGGTTTTAAAACCCTTAGCGCGAAGTAACAGATTTTTGACTACCTGTAACAACTGTCAAAAAAGAATAAATGGTAGCCGGGAACAACGACTTAACTTGCATTCCGAGGCACAAAGAAATCTCGACATGTTGAGCTTTATTTTCTACTAGATTTTTTTGTTTTTATTGGTAATAGTCTCGCGTTTGACCACCATCTCACCTGATGGTAAGTGATGATGTGGTCGAAGATGGAGCACGTTTACCTAGAAGTAACCTATTCACTCTTGACTTAAAGACCTCCAGGATATATCAATCAATCAATCAATCAAAATATTTATTTAATATTTTGATTGTACTAGAATATGGTACATAAGGTATTACAGTAAATTAGTCTCAGCATATCCTGCCATAACATGGCGTGCAAATGTATTCACAGTCAGTGTTGTCAATTACTATAACTTGCAGATTACAGATTCTATTGATTTGTCTTCAAAATAGTCCTTAACTGTAAAATATCTTTTAAATAATAGCAGATTGAAAAGTATGTTTTTAAACATTGTCAGTGGTAAGTATAGTATAGTATAGCTACCGGGAAACACAGACTCTGGCAGGGAATTTTACTTAGCCGTACGCACAATGAAGGTATCTAAATGGTAAGTAAGTAGTAATAATTTTAAAGAGTAATACATATTTATTTAAACTAGATTTTTTTTTATTAATGATAGGCTCGCGTTTCACTACCATCTCGCCTGATGGTAAGTGATGATGTGTCCGAAGATGAAGCATGCTTACTTAAAAGAAACCTATTCATACTTGACTTAAAGGCCCACAGGTTATAGCTATCAGGAATAACAGACTTCGGCAGAGAGTTCTACTCCTTAGCTTTTTTTAAATGTTATAATAATATTATAATCTTAATTTGTAATTTATAATTTACATAAAGCTTAGTCACTACTCACTAATAACAAAACATGTTATCTTATAAATTGTAGTTTTACACTGAGTTATAGACCACTGACACCCAAGCTAAGATGAAACTTGTGTTATGGATATCAGGGCTCTCAAAATTGGCAATATTAACAAAATAATTAAAAAAAAATCGGATTTTAGTTTTTTATACATATTAAAGCTGCACGCAAATCCGGGCAATTAATGAAAAGCTTACATAGAAAAGTTCTACAACACTTGGTTGGGCAAGTCAATGGCATAAGCCCAAACAAAGCTTTCTTCTTAATCCCGTATAGTTCTCCCAAGTTATCGGCCAGAAACACACGTGTGCTAATTCCTACACTGTCTACTATCCAACTCTCGAGGCCAATTAACCGTTTGCCTCCGAAATGACACAAAGTAGGTAAGTATACAGAAGGTCGGCTCTATACTGTGAGCGAAACTGCATAGCGCCTACAACAAATTTGCAACTAGCTTTTGACTCCGGCTTCGCTCGCGTGTAAAGGTTTTCGACGAAAATGTCACTTCTAGGCAGTTGTCCGACTGCCGGCGAGAAAACAACTAACTATCGGCGATTTACTCGCTCAAGAAAACCACAATAAAATATGCATTCCGAGTAAATGAAAGAGATATATAGCATATATTAATAGTTGCTCTCTGACTGTTTACACTGCTGGTGACGACTCGCTTCACTAGTTCTGTCGCTGAGCGACAAGAGCTGTTAAAGATAATACACACTCAGCGATGCTCGCTTGGCGATCAGAACTCACGCCCAGAGACCAACTAGCAGTTCAGCGGACATTCGTCCGTCGCACTCGCCCACTCGCTTATAGCCCAGCGACTAAAATATCGGAACTACACGCTCGCTGCTCGCTGCTCGCCAACTCGCTTTCAGATGCTAGCTCTACTCGCTACTCGTTCATCGTCAGCGGTGAGACAACTACCTTAAGAATAACGTACTTTATGAGCGATATAGGCTACGTTTTCGCTGCAATTATTTTTCACCAAACACTTTATAATATTAGTATCAATTTAATATAGCATACATTATTTTTTTTTTATATTTTTTATAGATGCAACGCAAACTAAAATGTATAAGTATGAACGTAAGTTTGAGTATTTAACCCAGAGCTTGACTAGTTGTGACTGTCTATTAGTTGGAATGATAGATATGATAGCCAGCCTATAATGTTCCTACTGTTGGGATATAGGCCTCCTATATCCCAACAATATCGAAAAGGCAATGAGAGGCCATAATCCAACACACGGACCCAATGCGGCTGGATTGCTGGAAGTCACATATCTTCAGATTTCCTGGTTCTAGGGCATATTTTTCTTCACCGTTCGCAAATATATTAGGTACACAAAATTGCATGGCTTTCAAGCATGCTGTCGCTGTACTTTGAAACGTATACCCCCATCTAATTTGAAGACATTCTAAAGTCAACTTGTGTCAGCCTCAATCAAATTGCTGTTATTTTTTAACACGCTTTTATTAGGTCGACCTGTATGTAACTAACTATATAATGGAATCTAAGGTAACTAATTTAACCATCTTCCTAGGATCGTAGCGTAATGAAAATTGGCAACTGTATGAAGTTCTGATGACAATACAATAATATGGTACTGTCGAACTGATCTGATGATGGAGCCGGAAGATATGAACTGGAACTTTATGATGGAAAATCGTATCATAGCTGTTTTGGATTTCTTAGAAAAGTCTTGTAATGAACTTTGACCACGATTAGGTTTCAAGATATGATGATGAAGCCGGAATCTTTCGGCTTCATCATCAGACGGCACTGGCATTCCATGATGGAATATCGTATCATAGTCGTGTTTGCACTTGTGAGAAAGGCCACGTAATGGACTTTGAACGCGATCAGGTTTCAAGGTTATAACAAACCTAAAGAAAATCTGTCATCGGTTTTCTTAATTTTTTTTTGTTTTTACGTGCATTTATAAAAGCGTGTTTTTCTAGTGTTTTTTAAACTATTAATTTATGTTATCATAGCTACTGAATGCTGTATTCAATTTTATTATTTTCACTCGCTGTGTTGACCTTCTGCTCTCACCTGACATGTGGCTTGATCGCGGACATCAGTCTACTAATGAGTGAGGTTAGTTTTGTCCCGTGAGACATCTTTACTTGACTCACACTTGATTATTTATCTTAACGTCAGGTACTCTAGCACTTAATGAGCGAACCTTGTTCGAATAATCGTTTCATTGCTCTACACAGATTTGGCTAAACTCTTGAGTTACAAAGTCGACGCTCACTCTTAACATCAGAAGTTGAAGATATTATGTGCACTAATATTATAGATGTGAAAATATGTTTGTTTGTTTGTCCTTTTGTCAAGTTAAAAGGTTGTCAATAAAAGATTCCTGATTGCGATACGGCTGACCATGCAAAGTTTTAATCAATATTTTTCAACCAAGCGACTAATCTGTCAATCAATCTTTTTATACCGGACCATAAAATGTTAGTAATTAATGTGGTTAGTGTGGACATAGTTGGAGAGCTGAAGAATGACATAAGCTTCTTATTTTAAGTAAATTATACAGAAAAAAAAAAAAGAAATTAAAAAACCCGACTGCAAGCTTATACTAAACCTAACTGAAAAGCTAATAAAAACAAGCCCATTTTAAATTTTTAATTACTTTTTTAATTTCCAGCTTTTTAGTTTACAGATGTGAAAGATTTCGCAAACGATGTAGTTCTTTATACGTGTTTTTAGGATTTGTCACTTTGAATTACTTTTAACCATATAAGTTGTATATATATATTATTGTAATCACCTTTTAAAACCCTTTATTTTGATACCCCACTCGATAGGTTTTGAGAAAAAAAAACTTTTTGAAGGCATAATATGGCGCCAAAAATTCGCCATTTTGGTTTTTTTTTATTTTGATATACCCAGTGTCACTCTCACAGTCAATACGAATCTAACGATAGCTCTCAAGCTAAATTCCGTCGAGCCGTTCAGGGCACAGAGCGTGCCAAACAATTATACATACATACATACATACTCTCGAAAAACATAACCATTCTGGGTTATGGAAGTCATATACGCACTCCCTCCATGTAAAACACTTATACATACTTAGCTGTATCAGGTTAGACTGGAAACCGACCGCAACATGGAAAAAGCTAAGTGTATGATGACACAAAATATTTATATTTATTTTTTGAACGTGTGCAAAGCCGCAGGTATCAAAGCTATAATATTTTAGTAAACATAATCATTGGACTTCCTTGTCCTTCCCCTTGGACGTGCCTCACTAAATTACACAGCTCAATAATGATTAGCAAGTAATCCCGGCACGTAGGCTCACCGCACACGAGCCACCGATACAATCCATACAGACGCGGTACCGCGGTGGACGCGCGATGAGTGTGGGGTTTGCCTACGGGCTATGCTCGCTAATTGTGTACACCACGCGATCTTATAACTCCTGAAAGAGTTCACGATATAGTGTCGTTATCTTTTTGTTTGTTTCATATCATTTTCTGATAATGTTTCTTTTTATTCCGTCGTCAAAATTGATTAGTGAGCATGAATTTCGTCTCTGATTGAGTAGTAGTTCAGTGGTAACGCTAATCCTACCTGAGACTGGTAGGGGTCGTGGGTTCAAACCTACTCGAACTTTGTATAATATGTATTATCACCATTGCTCTCAAATTCAGTGAAGGAAAACATCAGTTTGGAAACTAAGAGATGTCCTAGGACTAAAAACCTGGATATGTCTCCAGATTTTTTGACATCCACCAACCCTTTGTGTCCGCATGGTGGATTGTGGCCTAGGCTTGTGTTTCAGCAGTGAGAAGGTTATAAACTGAATTATCATTCATTTATTAGTGTAAATGTACGCAGAGATACGTGCATGGGATGCGATACTGCAGCAATGCATTTTTCTTAAAACTTATTCTTGTATTAACAATTCCACAAAAATACAATGTCACATTGTTTTCACATTGTCGCATAGCACCTGTCCGCAGTCATTTTAAATGAATAAAGAGACAATAACACACAATGATAAGTCAACAAAGTCACAGTCACAAGTAACGAGTGACCACAAATTAAGTTATAGTCGAGATTAGTTCGCGAGCCCAAGCTTAGAGCGTGAAGCCAAAGATCCGGCACGTCATACGAGGAACTTTTGATTAATGGCACCCTGGTACCTGCGAGGAAACGTTGGGGAGTAGAAATATGTAGCTAAGTGACGTAGAGCAGGGATGTCACAGTGGTTACGAGCCCGGACTTGCGAGTGGCAAGTCATGGGTTCGAATAAAAACAGGCACACTATTTTGTGTAATCAAGCGTCAGTAACCTAATGGCTAAGGTCGGACTTGTGAACGAAAGGTCGCGAGTTTGAATCCCATCCATTATACTACTGCCGTAAACCCACTTCAAGCATATTTAGCTTAGTTGGAGGGGTTAACAGGATTGTTAGTAATGTGAATTCTACCCATATTGCTAGTGAATTTAAAAAAACACTGCTAAACCTAACTATGTACATAAAAAATTAAAATAAAAATAAAAAAAACAACAAGCTTAGGCGTCAAAGTACTCCTCCACCTTAGAATACAGTCCTCCACATCGCTGTCGTCTGGAAACGTACCCAGAAGACTGTTAGCATTGCCACATTGTATGGCAATTCTTAATCTTTGGGTAAAGAACGAGCCAGCCCTCCGGTCACGCAAGGAATCGATCAGCCGGCGAGATATTTTTTTATAAAGGAGACGCGCACTCGGGTCCATGACCCAAGATTTTCGATCCCAAACGACAGAAAACTGTAATTACTACATAGGTATTTGTGCCATTTGAGGGCCTCTGCACCGGCACAGCTCGCCGTACTTGGAATATGAGATGGCGCAAGAGTGTCGACACCAGTTGCGTCCCACACTAGAGGCCTACCCAGCTTCCAAGGCACCAACGTCATACCATCTGGTCTCTTTCCATCGTCACGTACTAAACCGGTTTGTTCTAATATCGCAGGTGTACTGGCTGGCGGTGGCAAGAGCTTAGGTTTAGCAGTGTTTTTTAAAATTTAATGTTTTTGGTAAAATTATTATTAATTAATAAGCAATATTGCTAGTCCTCCTTATAAAAAAATATACCAATACAAAAATCCAAAAAAAATCGAGAGGAAATTGGTATATCCTAAGATTCGTGAGGATCCAGCGTGATACATGATATTGCCCGCCGGGGTTGCGGAAATGTTCTAACAAGATGCCGCGGACTCGGAACTTAAGGGCAGCTGAAGGAACAGGGTGGGTTTTTAGTCAGTAGAAGTCTGACACTCCCTTCCACTTAACCCAGAGCGGGAGAAGTCATTCAATGATTTTCCGACCCAGAAAAAAAAGTGTAATACATGATGGCCAATTTCTTCTCATAGGAGGCCTGACCCAACAGTGGGAACGTAATTATTACAAGTGACTGGCAAGAAGAATTCGTGACTGACTTATCTGAAGTCTGCAGAGAAAAGGCTTAGCATGTCCCGAGGAGGTACACAGAGAGTGTTGTTTATGTACTTAACTAGCGACCTGCCCCGGGATCGTACGGCTGCAATATAGAGATACGAATGTGCTGTCACTATGTTATACATATGGACCAACCACCACTGTGTCCTCGCATTTTAAATCTCTGATATCTTTGAAGATATCCATTTTAATGACACACTGAAGGGTAATTTTGATTTATATTAAATGCACAATGCTTGTAATGTATTTTCTTGGATAAGGAATAATTTTGTAGTGTTTAAAATAGCTTCGCATATTACTATACAGGGTGGCAGGGACATCGACGCACAAACGCTTACCAGGGATTCGGTACATGATTCTGGACCCCACCGCGTTGGAATTTTTCGTCAGCTTTTTCTTGATTTTTCAGGCTTTTTCAGCAATTTTTTTACTGAAAACTGTATAAAATCATTGTTTCTATCTAACCTAAAAAGATTTTATTTAAAAAAAATAAAATTCACTAGTTTCACTTAAAACAGCAATGTAAATAAAACTGGAAAGGGCTACCTGATCAACTGTTTTGCTAGAGTTAATTTGCGAGGTCAACATAGCTGATATACCTGAGCCCTTCTGAGTTTTATTTACATTACTGTTTTAAGTGAAATAAATGAATTTGCTGTTTTTTGTGCGAAGGATTTTTCTTAATTTTATTAAATTAAGAAAAAGCCGACGAAAAATGTCAACGCAAGGAATCCATGAATGAATCCATGGTAAGCGGATAAGCGTCAATATCCCTGCCACCCTGTATATTTTTGTAATATGTAATAGATGAAAATGGTTCCAGTGGGTTATCTTTAGGAGATATATACGCATACACTATTGCGATTTTTTATTGATTTTTTATCGATCTTTTAACGATATTTAATTACGTAGAACATTAATTTGACCTATCTCGTAAGGATTTGCTAGTTTTTGTAATATATAACACAAAAAAATCAACATCACATTTCAAGTTTTAAAATCTACTAGCTTTTCTCTGCTATAATAAGCATGTATTATATAATTATATAAACCTTGCTCCATTCATGAAAACCACATTAAAATCCGTAGCTCAAAAGATACGACTTTGTTTTATACTTTGTAGACATATTATCGTATGAAAATTATATTATTATATTATATTTAAGTATCATGCATGAGTGGAGGGTATTATAGCGTTTTGGCAAGAAAATTAGGCATATATCCAAACCAAAAACAACTTAGAACTTAACTTAGGAAAACCAAAAAAGGATTTTTGGGAAGGAACATTTGCTAGGAGGAGGAAGAACAGGAGGAATAAATAAACGAATTCGTTTCCCTCAACATAGGAGCTATCAGTTGAGGGAAACGAATTCGTTTATTAAAAAAAAACTTTTTTTAAGAGGACTAGCAATGTGGGAAGAATTCACGTTACAAGCGACCTTGTTAACCCCTCCAAATAAGCTTATGCTTGTGTCTGGAGTGAGTTCACGGCGACAGTGTAATGAGTGAGTTTTGAACTCGCGACCTCTTGATCACAAGTACGACACCTTCGCCATTAGGCTATTGACGTTTCCAACATGAAACGATAATGTATCTAATGTATGAACATTTCGTATTTATCGTTACAAAGGTATTGAATTAGTTGAAAGCCCCAGCTTGCCGCCAGGACGCCGCACTGTTGATCAAGAACTGTCGCTCGAACGATTGAACCGCGTTGTACGGCTTCTGCTGAAACCTTTCGACATTGCTAAGCTACTAATCCTTATATTTGATAATTAACGTATTTAGTTTGATAAAACTGTAGTTCTTTAGTAACATACAAAAGCTTTTTCATCGTTCCAAGTGATTAGCTGGGAATAAGAAGTAACGCAAGACTCTCCATCAACACATACGGCGTACAACAGCGTTCGATGTTTGTACCATTTTTTTATTGTTTGCTAGGTTTGCGTTTGACCACCATCTCACCTGATGTGAAGTGATGATGTGGTCGAAGATGTAGCACGCTTACCTAGAAGTAACCTATTCACTCTTGACTTAAAGACCCCCAGGCAACAGCTATCTGGAAACACAGACTTTGGCAGGAAATTCCACTCCTTAGCTGTACGCACAATGAAAGTATTCCCAAAACCTAAACCTGTCTCATTTCTTTCCAGCTGTGCTAGTTGACCAGTAGATCCAGGTTGATTAGCAAAAACCTATTTAGCATGAGCTTTTTATCTCAATATTTACTAACCTTCATACTTCCAAGATTTAAAAGGGGGCTATTTAACTTGCATATCATAACTACCATAATAATCTTTATATCTAAGAAGTGTCAATAGCCTAATGGTTAAGGTGTCGGCCTTGTGATCGAGAGTTCGCGGGTTCGAACCCCACCCATTACACTATTGCCGTGAACCCAATCCAGACACAAGCATATTTAGCTTAGTTGGAGGGGTTAACAACATTGCCAGTAATATGTATTTTTCCCACATTGAAAAACAAACAATTTCATTATCTTCCGCGTCTTAAGGCCGGCTTGTCCCGAGCACCGTAGGTATTCGACGCTTACCCCAGCCCCCGCAACGAATAGCAAAACGTAACAAATTACGACGCGCGGGAGACGCGCGCGCCAAGCGCACCGCTCATGAGTTCACGAACTCAAGTAGGTACGAAGATGCGTCACAGAATAGAGCAATTCAGTAGATCAACTTGAATTGATTAGTTTGTTTATTTTGTTTTGTTTTAATAGTAAGTATTTTCAAGTTTATAGATAGAATAGGTACGTATTGTATAAACTTGAACCTAATTGGTAATAATTAAAAATAAGTATATTTATTTATTTTTGTGAATAAGGTGTATAAAAAATCTGACTGACACGTAGATCATGAATACGGGTATGATTCAAAATTACACGCCGCGCGCTATTCGACTTTCCCAAAGGGTGCGAAATCTTCATGGCACAGTATAAAAAATCAAGTATTAGGTAGGCACACTTACATTAGGAGAATTGTATTACAATTCAATTGTTATATTGAAAGAGGGCTTAGACGTATTCTGTGTGAAATATTATGTTTAAAAAATAATAAATATAAATATTTTTCAATTAAATAGTTATACCAATAAAAGCAACACACAAACACTTTTTGGAACGTATTTATTTTACGCGGCTTCTAAACTGGCAGAAATTGTAACGCAAAAGTGTTAATACTTACGACTGTCTTCTGACGAGAGAGACGACGAGGGTCAACCGCACACTTTTTTTTCTCTAAAAACTACAATCATTTATGCACAACTGGCTAATGCCGTGATTCGACTTCAACTTCAACTGTTGCGGCTTTTGTGGAGGACCCACCACAATTTCATAAACGCTGGAGGTTGTTTGGTAAAGTATTTTGGATGATGAAAAGTATTAAAATTGAAGTAAAAAAAAACAAAATTATTTTGTACGCAAACATGACATGACAGCTTTTGCAATGTCAAATTTGTTATCACTCAATGTTTTACCAGTTTACCAGTGGCTAGAGAAAATTAGAAATATGGCATAGAAATGTTAAAACGATAATACAGTACGCTACAGCTTTATTTTATTTATCTCAATGAACCTACATAGATCATAAACAAATCGAGTAAATACAAGAGGGATAAGGCATTTAATGGAGATTGGACGGGGAACATTAGGGGGTGCGCGTGATTCGAAATGCAGTAATAAGCCATAGATGACATCCTAACACGATATGTCACATTTTTGACATTTTACAACATATTATCTGTTTCCCTTTGGTACATGAATACTTTATTGGAAAACTTAAAAAAGTAGACATACACAAAGATGTGAAACTTTTTCTGATTATTCATTTTCATGAAAAAGAAATGTAAGCACTTTTCTCAAGACCATCTATGCTCGTTGTTGGTGTTGTTTACTGATTGCACAACGGTGAACAGGAGACGACTAGGCTCTTCGACCACCTTACGGAGGCAGCTGCAGGAGCTGAAATGGCCCGCACAAATATCCGATGGCAAAGCTTGTTTTTCTAAGAGATTTTAATGCCCACCATAAAGAATGGTTGTTCCCGTACCAACAAACAGAGCACGCTGGTAGAGGCCCGCAGGTTTTTTTATCGCTAGATCTCGACCAGCTGGTTCACCAAGCAACCTGCATTCCAGAAGTCGACGGCCACACGCCCAATGACTTGGACCTAGTGGTGAAAACGGTATCTACCTTTTCTCCTCCAGATACATGCCCCAGGGTCATATGGCGAGTATGGAAGTATGGGTTTGCAGACTCCGAAACTGCGAAGTGAAACTCGAACTTTTACCGTCCTTCGCTGCCTCCTAGTTATGATAAAACTGAATGGAACACTGGCTCACACTGCACAAGAAAAAGCAAATTTAAATGCCTCCGTCTTTGCGGTAAGTTTACGTCTCGACACGGCGTCTAACTTACCACATAAAATACCTCACTTTGGCTCCGTAATGCTGGAAAATACATTTCATGTTAAGGAAGTCCGCAAAGCCCTTTCCAGTCAAAACCAAACCAAACTTTGCCAGCCAAGCAGAGTCAAGATGCAAACCGAGATCTTTAATTGAAAATGATAGGAAGGAGTGAACTAGTTGCCACTCTAATGATCATACGTGAGCTTCTGATCACAATGGCCTGACACTTTGAGGGGCTTACAGTCACCCCAAATCAATCAGACCAGTTTTATAGCATCTAAATCTCGGTTTACATCTCCTATAGCGTCTGACAAACTTTCCACCCGCGTAGATGCATACAACTGCAGATCATCAGCGTAAAGTTGATACGAACGCCGAAGACAGAGAGTTATAAAGTTTACCGAAGTTTACCGAAAATAATAAATGATATTTTCGTAGGAAATGGTCATGTTCTATATTTCTACACTATGGCACGAGTGTGCTGCGTGTAATAAATATTGTTGACTTGTGACAACCCTGGCCGTTGCGATACTGTCTAGAGCTAGACGTTGTCGGCATTTTCCACAAGATCAAAGGCGTCGACCTACTGTATGATCTTTATACTGTGGTCATAGCGACGAATGATCGACTGTACCATTTATCCATTATTACATTTACGAAAATAAAACCTAATACAGTCGAATACGGTCAGTTATTTCAAGCGTGGTTGCTGACGTTCTGTTAGCGCGTTTAGAAAAGAATCGGATTGATAACCGTCAGTATTCTGGATCAAACCCAGGCTCTAATCACATCTTTTTGTGATTTCTTTTTTATTGAAAGTACTTTTATATTATATTTAGATATTTTTGGAAATATTTTTTTGAATAAAATAAGAAACATTTTCATTTTTTTATAGGAGAAAGAAAGTCAACAATGTTTTTGTTTTACACACATGTTTGCGGTTTGTAAATCTATTCTGCGTAGGTACTTATCTACTTAGTAAAGTAAAATATTAATTTGTATAATTATAGGTACCTATAATAATATTTGCGCACGTGGCGGCTTTATATGCTTTGACATAGGGTTCAAATTCAATTGTTTCACACACTTTTTGCGGTTGGCAAATCTATTCCGCGAGAAAAATAAACTATTACAGCTTTTGCGCGCGTGGCGTGTTTATTTACACATAGTCACATATATTATTTTGTGGTTTCGAAATCTATTCCGCGTAGCTAAGTAGGTACCTCAGAATACAAAAAGAACCTAGTTAGTAAAGAAAAATATTTATGTATATACCTAGGTCTAAATATTTATATATTGTCAAAGCCTTCTTACTTTTTTTGTTTATTCAGCCTTCGTAGAGCCAGCGATGACCACTTCTTTTTGTTAATTTTGTCCATTAGTTTTACTGACCAAAATTATAACTAAAGTACCTAATAAAAACAATTTGTATTACAACTATTTAAAACTAAACGATAGGAATTATTATTTTATAATGATTTATTGGCTCGACCGGAACCAAACTTAGCGGGGGTGGCAGGTTCGCTAAAAATTGGCATACGTCCAACCTCCAACACGTTCCGCTCGGGACTAAAGGACGCGGGGCGCGTGGCCGCGCGCATGAAAATAATAGGAAAACACTTATTTTTGAAATTAGTGGTATAAATATTTTCAAATTTCACATTATGACGACAGACATATATGACATTTTTTACGATCTTTATTATGGTATAAGTTTTATCATTCAAAGCTTAATACAACTCAAATAAAATAAGAATAAGACTGTAATTTAGACTTGTCTTTGCGATTTAATTAGTTGCAGTGAAATGCAAGTAATCGTGTATCGGATGACCGAAATAGAAAGATCAAAGTATGAATTATGTAATATGTTTTTTTCAAAATTTAAATCCGTGTTATCTACGAATAAGACACAATTGAAAACGACGTTTTTTCGAATAACCTCGCCTTAAATATATAGAATGAATTTTACAGAAACCTTACTTATGCATGATTCTAGACCTCCTAGAATTCAAGAAGATTCTGCATTATTCTCCAAATACGTACTACTTACTATCTCACCGGTCCGGATGTGATGTCGCATCTTAGAAAAGGTCGATCCTTCAGTTGTTTCGACTGTAATATTGTAGTATATTTATTGTCAATAGCCTTGATGCTTCCAGACACTCAAATTATAGAGCTCTTCCATTTCCTCCCCACTCTGCTGATTATCCCGTCATTTTCAACGGCGTCATTCAAGCGCCGACTTCCGAACGTTACAGCGTGCAGTCGCACCCTGCCGCGCTTAACGCGCTTTATCTCACTGTTACACACTAAACAGCCGTTCTGCTACATTTACTCTTCTATTATCCTTTTGCTAATTGCTAGGACTTTGCGCTTGTGTTTGTGGATGGTGTGGGCAGAAATGTTTAAAATGAAACATTTGGGTACTTCTCTACGTATCAGAATATACATCAAAAACCGGTTCGTTACTGTAAAATACGACTCACTGAAGACCTTACAAAAAACAACAGTTTTAATTTCTAATTTCAAATTATGAATTAATGAATTTTATGTTAATAGCCACATACAGTTTTATATTGTTTATTACTATTTCATGTCTGTGATAATTAAAACAACACTGTATTTATAAGCTGTATTATGGTTAACTTTAATGCTAATATATTTCAATAATAATAACAATATCAGTATTTAATTTTAGACCCAATTTTCCAAAAATTCGTACATAGGTTGTAAGTAGTTCCAAAATACTATAGATAAGTTAGTAATTTGTTAGCAAACATCACAAAATATAACCATTTCCTTTTATGAGCTTAGACATAAGTAATGCCAAGCTCCTTTTAAGCTCATTTTAATATTAACGCCATAATTATGATAATTTAGTGAGCTGCAATATTGTAAATATGTGTATATTTTTAATGCTTGCATGTTATATTGTAGCTATTTTTTGACCCGTAATAAATAAAATAAAAACGATAAGAAACAAAATTAAAATTACGATCACATCTAACACACATGATTAAGGTTCTTAATTTTCTGTCAAACATAATCACGTGTAAAAAGATTCTTTTCATACATTATTCCAATGTCACGTCCGCCGCGTATCAAAGCCTTCAATATAATATATTTCTTTTACAAATTGCCTTCAAATTTTCTGCGATAACAAGATGTTGGGTGGAGGGAATTATCGCGCGATCTAGTTTACGCTCGATAGAGCTCAAGCGGGCCATAGACGAATAATTCGTAAAGACAGAGATCATGACAAGTTGGGCTGTAATTAAGTAAGCAGATAGCTGGATGACTAAGTGATACTATGTCACGAATTCGGGACTAAAAAATTAATACTTTAAACACAAACTCGATATATTTACTAGTAGACAGTCCAAGGTTCCATCAGCTATCTTCCAGTCCCATCATCAGACCAGCTCAAAGGTACCATAATATTGTATTATCATCTAATTTACATATAATTGCCAAGTTTCATGATGATACAACAATTAGAAGTACGTATAATTCAGATTCTTGGATTTTATTACATAGTTTGTTAAAGCTCGACCTAATAAAAGCGTATTAAAAACAGGTACGCAGCTCGAAACATCTCCTTTGAATGTGTCCATGTAATTATTATTAATTTCTACAGCCATTGGCCTAAAAAAACAGCAAGATTTCACAAGCACCGCAAAAACCTTATAGCAAACAAAAAAGGACCTTTTATCTTATGTAAACAGTCGCATTTTCCAATACCTCTGTCAGCTCTAGGCGAGACCCAAGGGTATCAAGGATATTGTCTTTAAATTAGTGATCACTCAGGGACCTCTATAGTTCGGATTAAAATTTTATAAAACAACCTTATCTTTAAAGGTGAAATTCCGTTAAAGAAAAAGTATCGCGAGCAAAAATCATCTATGATAAAAGGTGGCGTTGATGACATGGTGGTTGAAACACATGTAACTAAAAGTGTGATGGGTTTGAATGATGATGGATGGAGAGGTAGAGGAAAGCCAAAGAAGACATGGATGGATTATGTGTGGAATTATATCAAAGAAAAAGGAGTAAATGATACTGTGACGTCTAACAAAGGAGAAAAGAAGAAGAGAACGTGTTGCGCCGACCACAAGTAACTGGGATAAGGGCACGAAGATGACGATAAAAGGTGGCGTCGGTAGTACAAGCATGGCTGCGTTCAATCGGAATGTTATCTAAGATCGTCTGTATGTATTTGCCCCGGTTCAGTATTGTGTGCTAAATTAATGTTGGCACGATTTTTGTTGCTCGTAACTATCGACAAGGAGGCGGCAAATAAAAAGCAATCTCATTTCTTTTGTGAAGAATCGCTATGTATTTTTACTATATCAGATATCACTCTCTGCGATGAGATAGCCATTGTAACCATAGTTTAAACAATATTGTTAATTAGGTGTGTCACTAGTACATTTTATATATGTATAATATATCTGTATGTATAAAATCTGCAGATACATTATCTGGCAATTGTTTAAGAGATAAAATATACATTAACATTAAAAATATATCCTTTTACTAAACAAAAATAAGACTGACTTCCAAAAAACACCATAGTATAATGTTAAATGTGTGTGTTTTTTGGTGTACAATAAAATATATTCTATCTCTCTATCAATCATAATATATACATAACCTAATGTTTCTTGATTTTATTCGTCGGGAATCGCTAATATTTTTCTAAGGTCATCAAATACATGTCCGGGCACGCCGCAATTGCGGCGGTAAGACCCCTCTTTGAGGAATGGCTAGATCGGCGTCACGGCGTCCTGACCTACCGCATGACGCAGGTCCTCACCGGACATGGAAGTTTCGGGAGGTACCTGTGTCTGATGGGGAAGAAAGAAACGCCTGGGTGTCACCACTGCGAGGATCGCCCTGAGGACACAGTAGAGCATACGGTGCAAGACTGCCCCGCTTGGGCAGAGCACCGACGTGTCCTCACGGCGGCGATAGGCGGAGACCTCTCGCGCCTGGCATTGGTCGAGGCCATGCTGCGGGGCGAGACGGAGTGGGAAGCGGTCGCCTCCTTCTGCGAAGCAGTCATGCTATCGAAGGAGGAGGCGGGCCGCGTGAGGGAGAGGATAGCGTCCTCCCTCCAGCCCAGCCGCAGTGGTAGACGCCCACGGCGTCGGACGTCGGCCGACGATCACCGGCCACCGTAGGCGCGGGCATGCGGACAGCGAGTAAAGGGCAACTCGCTGTCCGACCATGGACCATGCCCGGGTCGACAGCGCGTTGTGTTCCACGCGCGCCTAAAAGAGCGTCAGCAAGATGACGAGGCCCCCCCTGTAGAGGGCCGAAGCCTGCCGGGGTCGTGGGACTTATCTCATTACCGTGACCCCGGAACGTAAAGGGCTATTGAAGGAATACCGTGGATTGTACAAGTCTGACAGTCCCTCCGGCCCTGCCCGGGGTGGGAGGATTCATCTGATGATTTTACCACGTTAAAAAAAAAGAGGTCATCAAATACATCATAAAATAATCGTCAAGAGCAGTTCATAGATTTTACGACATTAAAATAAACATAAATTCCCTGTATTACTACTACAAGTACCTGTTTTATTTTTACTTAACATACAAAAACACAATAATCTGCAACAGTAAGCACGTAATTTAGACATGGCTTGTCCCTTCCATCTCGCTATCCTTCATAACGACATCTTCCTTAAATCCCTTATCCCCAGATGATCAAACAGGGACTCACAAAAAGCGGCACACAATGGCACAGTGTCGTAGCGTGCCGGCCGTCCATTGTGCCCGCCACCCGACCATACTCATAACTCACGGACTCAGCTCCGCGCCATCCATTAGTCATCTCGTTTTTCAGCTAACGAAACTGTGTTTACTGGCGAACTGGTAGCTGAGATTCTAGCTGGTGTTATAATAAGTGCATTTGCAACAGCGAGCAGTCAGTGTACTAAAAAGGTTGTCTATAAAAGATCACTTTTAGCAATAAGACCGCCCATTGCATCACCTTTTTTAGGGTTCCGTAGCCGAATGGCAAAAAACGGAACCCTTATAGTTTCGTCATGTCTGTCAGTATGTCTGTCTGTCCGTCCGTCCGTATGTCACAGCCATTTTATTCCGAAACTGTTAGGACTACATATGTGCAACTTGGTAGGTAGATGTATTCTGTAAACCGATTTTAAGAAAAAAAATAAAAAATATTTATAATAAAGGGGGACTCTCCATACATAGAACTAAAACTGAAAAAATATTTTTTCACGAAACCTATGTATGTGTAGTATCTATAGACAGGTCTTTAAGAATGACACTGAGGATTCTAAAACCACTTTTTCATAAAGTTAATTGTTTATAAGATATACGCTTCCAAAGTGGTAAAATGTTCCCCCTCCCCCCCCTCTAACTTTTATAATAATGGAGTGAAAAACTAAAAAAAATACATGTCTATAGATCTTAATGTAAACTTTCAACCAAAAATGGTTTGAACGAGATCGGATCAGCAGTTTTTGAGATACAGCATATTTTATAAAACCGCAAATATAACTTTGTAATTCATACAAACACTATGAAAAACAAAGTTATTTGGCGCAGTTGTAAAAAATGTAAATAAGCTAGTTTTAAGGAATTTGTAAGGTTTTTTGTCATATGTATATGTATACATATTATATTATATTATTATAGTTACTACGAAACCCTTCATGAGCGAGTCTGACTCGCACTTGGCCATTTTTTTTAGTTTTAAGTCCTTATTTTTTCTATTTTGGTGTACAATAAAGAGTATATCTACATATGTATATATCTTTCTATCTACAGCTACTTATCTATACACTAGAGACGTGTAAATCTGATATAAATAAACAAACTTTAACTGAAAAGACATTTCGTAAACGAATATAATGGAATAGGGTCGCTTTGAGACTTTATAATTCAGCAAAGGAAATGGAAAATAATCCCCAAAGATTGGTACAACGTAAACATCCGAGAGCAACCGTTAACTTGGCGTAAAAGAAAAACAAATTATATTCATACTCCATATTACTTAACATATACAATACAGTACATTTAGGTTAGTCCTGTGTGTATAATGTATACAAGTATGTATGATTCCAACGGAGATAAATTATGTCAATGAAAATGTTTTGGAGAATTTTGAAGGATGGTATCCACTATTACATTAATTCAAGTAAATTACTTAAGCAAGATTAGAATCTTAAAGAAAAAAGTCAAGGGAGGTAGGTACGAGTACGTAAGAAGATTTGTTTTTTTTTATTATTCAATACCTACTTCTTCGTTGTTTCACTCTATTTTTTGCCTACACTTGGCAGAGCGGTTGTGGTCATCATTTCAGTTGAGTGCCTCGTCTCACTATACGCCACCACTCGTCTCTTGCAGCAGCCTTCCTGCCAGCCTTCCTTCAATCATGCACTGGGTCACCGATAGCAGCTCTCATTTGATGAGCCAATCACATCATCGCCTACCATCAGGTGAGATGGTTTGACTACCACACGAACGTATCATTAATAAAATAAAATAAAAAACTAAAGCTACCAGGTATCTCATCGGTGACTCAAGATCACCGTTAAATATCATAAATATAATTTGTCAGAAAATTATATTTATAATATTTTACTGGGCAGAAACCAAGATTTCAACACGAATGCTGAACTGGGAACCGAATACAGAATTTCCAGGACTTGATTTTATTTCACTTAGCGCTAATCCACAATTATTGTGCGCCACAGCCAAGGTGTGGAACTCTCTGCCGGCTTTTGTGTTCCCTGCCACTTATGACCCATCAGCCTTTAAAGCAAGATTGAACAGGGCTTAAGCTGGCTCTTTCCATCGCAGACCTTATCAATCGGTTAATCGCAGTCAAGAGCAGACTCACCCTTAATTAAAAAAACTTTACTTTTAACAAAACTCAGTGCGTTAATCAACCCATGCCATTAGCACCCAAGCAGCCCCACTGAACTAAACCTTGGCATTAGCGGGCCACAGACAACGGTCTAAATAGGGCCACCCGCGAGGCCGTGCCCTGAATTCCGGCGCCATTCACCCGCGCAACATAAAAGATAGGCCGTGTCAACTGCATGACGGACGGACAGAATGAACGATAACTTCATCTGTTACATTTTACATATCAATAGTGAAAGGGAACATGAGTAATCTTGTGCTTTGAAGTTTCTTTACAGGATTCAGCTATAGAATTTAGAATAAAGATAGAAAACCATTTATGTATAAAACACATTTTTTTTTCTGTTTAAAAAGACAAGATTCTGCTCCGACACTCGCCCGCGACAGTCGTGCCGCTCCGCGCTCTCGATCGTTCCGTGCCTGAGTCATCGCTCCGTTCGTCACGCCCGCCGTGACGTCACTCGTAGTCGCCGACTACGACGCCTGGTCCGGATCCGCCTTTTTCGAGGCGGTGAAGGATATCGTGTTTCTCTAACAGAGATTGTCAAAACAATTTGGTTTGGCCCCTTCAGGGTAAAACCACAGTTTCGTGGTCCTTGGTTGGAAACCTCACGGTGTCAACAATACCAAGGGGGTGCTGACCCGACGCACCCGCTGATCCCCTTCAGGGTGAAGCAGTCAATTGGAGTCGAGTGCTAGGTTTTGGCCTTGGGGGATCTCCTAGTCAAACCTAGTTACTGAGTTCTCTTCACAGCATACACACCTAGTGTCGGTTGGGTGTATCTACCCCTTCGCACTAGACCCAATAGGGCCCGGTTCGCACATTAAGACTGGCGACCGGTTACAAGCTTAGGGCACACCATTAGGCACACACCTCCCTGCTATCCCCGCAGGGAGCGAACTCACCTCCGGGTCATTCCCGCCCGGAGGGGTAGGCAAATAGGGCCCTTCAGGCCACATCAGACGGCAACACAGTTACCGAGTTTGTCTGGGTTTCTCTTCTCGGTAACATTGTGTTAGGAGAAACTCCGGGGCAGGGCTCTTTTTGGGGACCGTCTGCTCGGGGAGCTCACGTTTGACGTGTCTCCTCGAGGCTCACATGTTAGGGTTAGGAGATTAGGATGCCCACCATTGTCGCCTCCAATATGGAGGACATGACAAACATAGTGGAGGATCTCATGACCAAAGTAGAATCCCTAACGATTCGGTTAAATCGAACAACCGAGATATTAGGAAAGATCTTATTTAAAAACCCCGCCCTACAAAGGGAGTATGAGGAGGAGATTGACTCAATACCCCCCGCGGTGTTTCCCACCCCGCAGCCAGATTTAGGTCCCACCCCCGCGCCCATCGCAGATAGGTCCCCCTCCCCCCCAGACGTCGAAATGGACTCTGAGGAGGAGGAACAAGAAAAAGAGAGCTCGGAAGGCGAGCGCTCGGAGCGCGCAGAGAGCATACACTCTGAGCGCTCGGAGCGAGCGGAGTCCGAGCACTCCTCCGACCAAACCTCTTCCTCCGACGAGTTTATCCTCGTCGAGGGAAAGAGGAAGAAGAGGTCGCAGGCCTCGTCCTCCACTCAGGCCCCTAAGGCCAAGAAACCCTCCCCTCCCGAGCCAGCACGCTTAGTGCAGAGCCAGCCCTCCACTTCCTCGGCCACTAGGCCCAGCCCTACCCAAACCCCAGTCGTCAGCGCCTCAGTGCGCAAGACCATCCCTCCCCCACCCATCTTCATCCATGACAAGGGGGCTTGGACAAACGTGTCCAAAGCGTGTGGCGAGCAACGCATCGCCTACACGAATGCCCGCGCCGTTCAGAACGGCATAAAAGTAGGGTTAGCGACAGCTAACGACCACCGCGCGCTTTCGAAGCTACTCAAGGCTCGAAATATCCCCCACCATACTTATACGCTCCATGAGAGCAAGCCCGTTCGGGTGGTCCTCTGCCGGATCCCCAGTGAGATCCCCACCACCGAGATCGTCTGCGACTTAGAGTCACAGAACATCCCGGTGATTGAGGTGCACCGTATGCACGGCAGAGGTGGCAGGGCGTCTAACAACGTCCTCGTCATCTGCCACCCCGTCTCCGAAGGTCCCCACCCCATCTTTGCGCTGAAGACTGTATGCAGTCTTTCAGGAATTCTCATTGAGAAGCCACACAAGAGTGGCACGGTAGGCCAATGCCACCGTTGCCAGTTGTATGGGCACGCGCAACGGAATTGCTTCGGCAAACCCCGGTGCGTAAAGTGCCTGGGCGATCACGGCACCGCGGAGTGCAGTCGCCCAAAAGATAGGTCCCAGTGCCCAGACCCGCCCAGCTGCGTGCTGTGCGGGCAATCTGGCCACCCCGCCAATTACCGAGGCTGTCCGAAAGCCCCGAAAACCTCCGCCCCTAAACTGGCAACGCGCGCTAGCGCACGCCAGGGACGAGAGTGTCCTACACTCTCGTCTGAGCTCCCCCAGACCCTCAGTCCCCAGCGTCCAACTCCTTGGACGGCGGCGAATCACGCCCAAAACTTCCCGGCACTAAGGCCGAAAGTCCCTGGGCTGATGGATCAACCCATCATGCCCTCCGCTCCGGTTGTTGTGGCTTCTCAGCCTCCACCTCCTCCCCAGTCACTCCCTCGCTCGGAAGAGCCGGAACTCGATGCGTTCCTCATCCTTGGGAATACTTTCAGTTTCTTCCAGTCCCCCCGCGCCATCCAAATGGCAAAGGAGGTCGTGGCCTGCACTAGCATCAACTCCCTGATTCGGGTATACTCTAAGTATCCCGATGTCAAAAGTCATTTTGATAACCTTTTTAAACAGCCATAATGTATAACACGGCTAGTAAGAGATTAAAGCCCCGATCCCTAAAGCTAGGTTACTTCAATGCCAATGGCATCACCAATCAACGGGACGAGATCGCGACTTTCCTTCGCGATCATAGTCTCGACATCCTTCTGGTCCAAGAGACCTTCCTCAAACCCCACCTTAGGGATCCCAAGGTAGCCAACTACCGGCTAGTTAGGAACGATAGGACTAGATGCCACAGAGGTGGCACTCTAATATATTATAGGAACTCCCTGCACTGCATCCCTATGGATCCGCCGCCCCTTGCCCACTTAGAGGTATCCGTTTGCCGGCTAGGCATGACGGGCCATCCCTCTATCACAATAGTATCCGCGTATCTCCAACCGTACAACGACGTAGATTCAAATTCTTCGATAAACGCCTCACTACGAAGCGACCTTACAGCCCTTCTTGACATGAGTGACTCCGTCCTTATAGCGGGGGATCTCAATGCCAAACATCCCGCATGGTGTAGTCGTATTGCCAACCCCCGTGGGAAGGTACTATACGACCTTTGCACACCTCTCCACATAGATATCATAGGTCCTATGCGGCCTACTCATTACCCGTTCGAGCCATCCCACTTGCCCGACGTACTCGACATTGCCCTCCTGAAGAATGTGAACTTACGTTTGCACTCTTTAGAGACGGTAGACGAACTTGACTCTGACCATAGACCGGTGATCTTGGAGTTAACTCCGAGATCGGGTCCCTATGACCCTAACCGCCCCCCTCCCACACAGGTGATCACTGACTGGAGGAAAGTAGGCGAATTGCTGAAATCCAACACGTCTCCTCACCTGGACAAGATCCCCGACCACATCCAGTCCGCCGCCGACACGACGGCTGCGATCGACTCACTCACGGAGCACGTACAATCTGTCCTGAACGACTGTTCAAGGGAGATTCCGGTGTCAGAGCACTGGCACCGGAAGCTCCCGGACGATGTACGGGCCCTGCTGACTGAGAAGAACGCAGCAGTCCGTGCCTACAGAGCTTTCCCCTGCCAGAATAACAAAACTTTCATGCGGTACTTACAGCGCAAAGTAAGTAACAGCATCAGAGAGTGGCGTGAAGCCGGCTGGGACAAGACCCTGAGCGAACTGGAACCCACCCACCATGCCTTCTGGCAACTTCAGAGGAAAATGCGCGCCACTGAGGTTGCCTCAATGCCTCCCCTTATCCGCCCGGACAAAAGCATTGCCTTCGACGACGAAGACAAAGCCGAATGCCTAGCCGACAGCCTGGAGGCCCAGTGCTCTCCCAGCTCCCAACCAGTCGACCCAGCCCACCTTGCCCACGTGGATGCTGAGGTCGAACGTAGATCTGCCCTGCCCCCTGTCGAGGACCCTGATGCTCCCCTCCCCCCCGTCACGGTAGACGAGGTGGAGGAGATCATCAAGAAACTCAAACCTAGGAAAGCTCCCGGGACTGACAGACTGACCACTAGGGCACTTAAACTCCTCCCACGTACGATCATAGTCCTACTGGCTGCCATCTTCAATGGCGCCTTGTCCAACAACTTGTTTCCACAAACTTGGAAAGAGGCTATAGTGATAGGTATCCCAAAACCCAAAAAGCCCAAGAACCTCCCGACTAGCTATAGACCCATTAGTCTGCTCAGCGCCCTCGGCAAGGTCTACGAGCGGATTATTCTTAATCGGCTCAAGGACTTTGTCGAGGCCAAGAGCCTACTCCCTAACGAACAGTTTGGCTTTAGAGCCCATCATTCCAGTGTCCACCAAGCCCACCGCATCGTAGAGCACATTAGCGGCCGTTTTCAACGCGGTCTGGTGACGGGGGCCCTATTCTTTGATATAGCGAAGGCTTTCGACAAAGTCTGGCACAATGGCTTAATTTATAAGCTTTACCAACTAGGTGTGCCGGACCGTCTCGTGCTCATCATTCGAGACTTCCTGTCGAACCGCTCCTTCAGATATCGTATCGAAGGAGCGCTTTCCACTCCCCGCCCTATCAGAGCCGGCGTCCCTCAGGGCGCCGTGCTCTCCCCCCCACTCTTCACGCTATTCACTAGCGATATCCCCAAAAAGCCCCCAGTAGAGCTATCCCTATTTTCCGACGACACGGCCATCTACTACTCGGGACATAATCCCGTTAGCATCGCTCATACCCTCCAGACCTCAGCCAAACGCACTAGGCGATTGGTTTAGGAAATGGAGGATTGAGGTAAATCCCGACAAAAGTCAAGCAGTCCTGTTTCGCAGGGCTCGCCAGCATAAACAATTCACCCCCCCTCGCCCGATCACTATGTTCGGCAAGCCAATCCCTTGGGAGAAGCGAGCCAAATACTTAGGTGTGATCCTCGACCAGTTCCTTAACTTCAGTGAGCACATAAAGTCGGTTCGCTCGCGAGCCGCTTTCGCTCTCGGTAGGCTCCACGCCCTGCTGAATAAACACAGCAAGCTCTCCCTTAGATGTAAAATCCGAATATACACGACATGCATACGTCCTATCATGACGTATGCCTGTCCGGTGTTTGCTCATTCCAGTCCCAATCAGATCCATAGGATGCAAGTCATTCAGAACCGTTTTCTCAGAAAGGCCACGGGCGCGCCCTGGTTCTGTAGGAATGAGGATCTCCACGTAGACCTCAAACTCCCGACCATAAAGCAAGTGTTGAAACGCATGTCAGTGCGTTACTTCACCTCTGCTGATACCCACACTAACCCCCTGATCGTATCGGCCGCCCGATACAGACCCTCCAAGATTTCTCGGGTTCGTCGCCCGCGTAACATCCTAGACGAGCCTGACGACCCCACCACCATCCGACAAGAGAGCAGTAGGGAAACCAGCACTCTTAGAAAACACAAATACAGAACGCGTTCCTTATTCCGGCCTCGCCGACGAGGCCCATCGCGACGTCCGCGTACTTGTAATGATAATCCTCCCCGACCTTTGCCAAACGAGCCAGCCCGCGATGCTGAGCCAGTAGCAATAAATACTCCCGTAAATAATATGACCCAGCCTGTCCCTTTGCTGCCCTCCCAAAATGACCCCGCTATGCCGAGGCCCGTACTCCACAGGGAGTGCCCTTAGCGTGCGGTCATTAGCTTTAAGTAAACTTTAGTTTGTAAGCCCTGGCTGGGGGCCTTTAATTTATTAGAGGTCACCACAGGAAAGTCCGGTTAAGTAGACTCACAGCCTTAGTGTGCTGATCTACAAGTGGCCCTTCATAAAAAAAAAAAAAAATGTTTAAAAAGAGAACTAGCAATGTTAGCTAGAATTAAATAAATAAATAAAATTCATTTATTTCAGGCACCCATATAAAATAAAATAAAAATACACAAATTCAAACAATTGCTCGGCTTCCTAATTTAAAATACAAATGGAGAATGCTACATACAAAAAGATTCAAAGATATATTAAAAGTCAATTTAATTCTTAAAAAAAAACATGTCAAATTATCAAATTAAATACAAATTAAATGTCAAATTATCAAATTAAAAGTCAAATTAAATTCCAAATTAAAAGTCACATTAAATTACCAAACTACAGCTATTACATAGAAAATGTCAGGTTATTTTTCTTTTATTACCTTAACAATATGCCGGTCACAACAGTGCCTCACATATGGACAATCAAGCTTCCCCGCAATCATTGCCAGGACAGAGTTGGAGCTGTCTCGCACCCTGCGCACCAAGGACGCGCACCGCTTGCGCATGGTGCTCTATGGAGTGCTCTAGAACACCTACTAATCATTTGTCAAGATGAGTCAGCACGTTTTACAAAGTAAATGGAAACTCTATCATAGGGCACTTGGTAAACCATTCCGAATGATTGAATACCTACTGAATATTATGCACTAGTGAAACTATGAAATCGGATACAATGTTGATATGTTTGCCACCTGATTGATTGATTGATCAACAAAGAAAAAAGCACCTTAATAATACTTTGCAAATCTAACATCATTGGCACTCAGATAGGAAGTTTATTTTATTGATAGTAGGCTCGCGTTTGACCACTATCTCACCTGATGGTAAGCAATGATGTGGTCGAAGATGGAGCACGCTTACCTAGATTTAACCTATTCATTCCTGACTTAAAGACTCCTAGGTTATAGCTATCGGGAAGCACAGACTCCAGCCGTGAATTCCACTCCTTAGCCGTACGCACAGTGAAAGTATTCCCAAAACGTTTTGTGCGTATGGGTGGAATGATATTTCCTTCTATGAGTTTAACCTTCTATGTAATACCAATCAATCTAGTTTCTCCTTTTTATCTAATTTTACATGTTAACAAGTAGATAATGTAGTGGGCCGCAATATCATATTATACTACTTATAAAGATATTGTTAAATATATTATGCTATAATAATTAGTGTAAACATTAATTTTGTTTTGAAGAACGTAGCCATGGAGTTCTGCCAGTTATTCGTCATAGGAAACAACCAATTTCGAATCAAGCATCAGCCCTGACGTTTTACAAGCCCCTGTAGGTTTAAGTGAAACAAAATATTTTTAATTGATTGATACTGCGGCTGTATATTAATCAAAATAAATAAAATAAAATATCATAATCAGAAGTAACAGGATTTTAGAGTTAAGTCACACATAAGTTCATCCTTAGAGTGGGATGTATCCCTTTCTAAAAAACAAGGTCATCTCTTTTGGCGAGCAGGGCGGCCCCGCGTAAGCCACACGCATGTGATATGAATGAAGGGCTGAGCCGGATGCTCTGCGCCCTGCTCATCATATATTTACCCAAAGCTGCGCCACAATGTTTTGTTTTTACTTACACCGTCTGAACGTAAGTACAGCGCGCCTTCCGCGAGAACGAGCGGCCATTATGGGTGAATTAATTACTGTGTTCATATTTTGATATATTTAGATAGATTTGATAGGGTTTGTCAGCTTTAAAGGTTTGTTTTTTTTGTAGAAAGTTATTCTTAAATATGTATATGTTATAATCTTAACGATGCTATAACGTTTCCTCTGTTGGAATACAGGCTTCCCCTCAGCCTATGAAATTGAATGGACTGTAATCCCACGCAAGCTCAGTTGCATGTCTAAAAATATTAGATCCTAAAACATACCAGTTTCATCTCGTTGTTTTTCTTCTAAGAACAGTTGTGACGATGAAAATTACACAGAGTAATATGTCTGCCTGAGTTTGACCTCACAACTTTCAACTTATAAGCCGTTCCTAATCCTAGCGATATTTGTTAACTAGGTGATTTTTTAAATGTTGATCATTCTCGTAAAATGAAAAACCGATGTACTTAAATTTACTTCTGGAAACCAATAAAGTACAAAATATAAAGCGTCGTTAATTAATCAGCACTAAATTACTAATTAATTAGTAAAGTCCCTTTTTGTTTTACAAGTGCTAATATAAAAGCTGTATCAAACGCAGTTTAGTTTAAAGTTAATTCAATATAATTATCATTCTTCGACTCTAACGCAAATGCTGACATTTTCTATCTGAGCCCCGAGAAATGGAACCCGCAGCGGAAATCCAAAACAGCGAATTTATTAAACTGAAAATCAAATGTTTCGCTTGACGTAACGCGACGCGGGAGACGATCACTAACGAGCCGCCTCACTCGCCCTCGGAGACAATCTCAAGAATTAGGCAGCCAAGAATATGCTGAATATTTCAGAAATATCTTCTGCCATACAATTACCAAATAATATTACAATAGGATAACATGGCGACCATCCAAAATGCAGAACGCTTACAAAATATGTCGCAATTTATTTAAATAAATCGGCCTAAACATATACAGGGTTAATTGTAAAACACCAAAAACCTCTCAGGACTATTTTACTAACATCATAATAAACAACTTTTGTTGACTTTTAAAAATTAGTCATATTTTAGTTCACCAGATTTTCATATAAAAATAAAAATATTTAAATTGAACTCCCTAAACGCATGTAGCGTCTATGCAAAGCAAAAGAAAGCGATAGTATAAATTGCTTTCTTTTGCTTCGCATAGAGTTCGTAACATTTAGGGCATTTAACTAAAGTATGTAGGTCCCATTTTGTTCGATAATTTTTTGCCATCTTGTAGGTAGGGACATGATCCCATTGCTATAAAAATTTTGGGACTTCTGATCAAAATACCGCGGCAAGTGGTTTTGGACTCTCTCATGATGTTAACCTGACACTGCGTAAAGAATTCTGAAGAGACCGAAACAGGTGGAAATCTGAAGGTGCAAGTTCAGGACTATACGGCGGATGCATTAACACCTCCCAGCCAAACTCTAAATTTTTGCTGAGTGGCTAAAGATGTGTGAGGTCTAGCGTTATCATGATGAAAAACCACACCCCTTCTGTTGATTAATTCCGGCCGCTTTCTCTCAACTTCTTACTTTAATCTCATCAGTTGTTCGCAGTAGAGTTCAGAATCGATGGTCCTGCCTGGTGGTAACAGCTCATAATGAATAATGCCCTTCCAATCCCACTACACACACAGCATCACCTTGTTTCGAGTTAACCCAGGTTTCGCCACAGTCTGTGAAGCCTGACCGGCCTTTGACCACGAACTTTTTCGCACGTTCTTGTCGTACATGATCCACTTTTCATCACCAGTTATCAGCTTCTTCAAAAATGGTTCGGTTTCATTACGTCGTAATAAAGAATCACAAATGAGTACACGGTTCATTAGGTTTCTTTCAGTGAGCTCGTGAGGTACCCAAATATCGAGCTATTTTGTGTACCCAGTATTTTTCAAATGCGCCAAAACTATTTTATGGTCAATTACCAGTTCTTCAGCAACGTCGTAACGACTAATATTTCACTTTTTTCAAAAATGGCATCCATTTTATCCGTAATAGGGCGACCAGAGTGACGTGCACGTCACTCTGATCTGGTCTGGTCTTTGACATCAAAATTTCCGGATTGAAAACGCTTAAACCAAATTTGTGCTACTCTCACAGACACTGCACTAGGTCCATAAACATCGCAATTTTTTTTCGCGGCTTGTGTTGCATTTTTACCTTTTTTTTTTAGTAAAATTTTAAAATGTATCGAATTTCTTCATTAGATTCACTCATCTTGACAGTACGAAAAACAAATGAAAATCACACATTTTCCTAATTTGAATTTGGAATTATGTTCTTTAAAATTTAAACTTTCAATGATACCAAAACCAGCCAGATGCAAATAGTATAGCCAAAGAGATTTTATTACAAGTTCATACACACTATAATGCGAAAAGACTTTTTCCCCAACCTTATATATAATTAATAATTATATACATGTTTAGGCCGTTTAAAAAAAAAAAAAAAAATTATTATAATTTATATATCTTATCTTACTAGTGCGAAAGTTTGTGAGAATGGATGCATATTTATGTACCTATGAATGTTTGTTACTCATTAACGCAAAAACTGCTGAACGGATGTAAAATAAATTTAGTAAGTAGATAGTTGATATCCTGGATTAACACATAGGCACTTTTTATACCGGAATTCCCACGGGATCAGGATTTACGCGGGAAAACCTTCCCACGCGAACGAAGTTGCGGCTAGAAGCTAGCGTGAAATTAAATATTTTTGATTAATGGGCAGTTACAAATCGTCAGACGCTAGTGCGTGGTTTGTATTGGTCGTTTCCTATGGATAAGAACAGGAAAGAAACTCCACAGAATGATACTCTTTCAAAAAGTTATTGATTTTCTCAATCTTTGCATAATACAGTTTTTTTTTAGGTATGAGAGGACGGTATGTACCGATTGACATATTACAATGTTGTACCTAATCAGAAATGTTTCTCAGAATACATAGTGTTGTCACATTCATATTAAAAATGAGCTTAACAAAACTGACAATAAATTAAAGCAAAGCACATTAAAAATTGTAAAATAAAATAAATACATCCAAAAATTAATATAAAAATAACAACAACAAGCACACACCCAAAAAAGTGGAGTTATTAATAGACCTTTATATAACAACGAATTAACAATAAGCCAGGGAAGCCACATGTGCAGAAGGAATCATTACCAAGCGGTCTTATCTTCAACGTAGTTTTTAATCTCATAATACGCTTTCTTCTGGCCAACCATATCCAAATGTAACAATAGGCTAACATGGCTGCCATCCAAAATGTGGAACGCTTACGATTGTCAACTCCCCATATATCAACATATTATGTTCGAACAAACGCCAGAGAACAATGACGCGTGGTGCCAATAGCTCAGCGGTGACCTCGTACTTGTTATGGATCGCCGTTCGATGCCCGGCGAGTAATGCTAACGTGCGGCGGACAACGCCTTTGTTTGGAGCCTCGCTATCGATATTGAACTGTTGTGAATACCCGGGCGAGGGAGTATTGTGCACAATGTTGTGGTGTAGGGGAGATAATCTTGATAAAAGTAGTAGAGAGAAGAGCGACTACAAGTACTTTTTGAATTCACAGAACTAGCAATTGTGGTAACCCCTCCAACTAAGCTAAATATGTTTGTGTCTGTATACGGTTCACGGTACTAGTGTAATGATTGGGGTTTGAACCCGCGACCTCTCGATCACCAAACCGACATTAGACTATACAGTATATAGCCATTAGGCTATTAACGCTTCAGAACTGTGGGCCCAGTGGTTGACCGACCGGCTGCTGCGCTGCGGGACACGGGTTCGATTCACATCTAGCATCAAATGTTTGTATGGTTTAGAGACAGTTGTACTGGCTCTGGATTTTTAAGCAATTGATTTTAATAAATTCACTCACAATATAGGAAACAATCATAATGTGTTCAGAATAGACAAAGTTTAAAAAAAATAAACATAACTTTGGATTCAGAAATCTATATTTTCCTAAGATGTTACAATCCAAAGCTTTTACAGGAACTTAAGTACGAGAGAACTAAAAAGTCCCTATTTGAAAAATAAACAATTTATTTTTTATAAAACAAAACACAGTAAGGCGTCCAAGTACTCTCCCACTGCTGTCGCCCGGATACGTATATTATTTGAAACGCTGTTCAAATAATGACCCAATTAATCTCCACTTGTCAGGTAATTAAGTAATCATTCATTCATCACTGGCCTCGTTTTAATTTACGAAAAAAATTACGGTTAAAAGTTTTATTACCTTTATTTCATTACATAATGCGGAAATAAAATTTCAGATTGAACTTTATTAAAAGGGAAATCTATATAATCTCGTGACCTGTTTCGACCACAGTGACCTGCGCAGGAGATATAATAGTACACAAGCATGTATGCAGGTATAGATGTACCTACTCTGTGTTCTTTTACTCTCATAGTCCGATGAGACGGCAATCCAACACGACCGGAGATAGATCAGGCGTAGGACAGCAGGTCCAACGTAAACGTAACGTACGTTGGACTTAACGTACTTTTGGAGGTATCTGTATCTCACCTACGCCTACGCCTACCTCCAACTCCAAATCTAATAGAAAAACCCAGTAGCACTCTTTCCCCGACCGAGCTATATCTATAACTATACTTAGAGCCGATTTCACCATCTCCGGTTAGTCTATTCGTCAAGTAATTTCAGTTTTTTGACAGGTTTTGTATGAGTTTGACAGTTCTTATTTGACAAAATAGAATATTCGGGACTTTAATAACAGGTGGTGAAACCGACCCTTAATATATAATCGGAAAAGTTTCTTTGTTTGTTTAAACGCGCTAATCGTCGAAAATACTGACTGGATTTAGATGAATCTTGGTATTAAAGTAGCTTGAAGTTTGAGGAAGGTTATAGGCTAAGTTATATATTTACCTGACTGCATAAGTAGGAGGTTATATTTTTACCGCGCGACTGATAAAATTATAATAAATCTTATAAGCTTTTGGGCTCGATACTAATCTATAGGTATCTATACTAATTACCAATCCTATCCTACTATGCTACTCCTAAAAATATTACAAATGTGTACATATAAACCGACGAGGCATTCAACTTACATTATAATAAGATCTTGTCAAACACAAAGCGTTACCAGCGCACACGCTAACCCAATGATCGCTATTTGACCTGCAAGTCTTCCTTTACAGAGCCCGCACAACATCCTGGGAATTCTCGTATTGTAATTGGAATCACTGCAGCTTGTCTTTGATACAATTTGCACGCTCGGTAGTTCCCGGGTTTCAGATACTGTGAGGAACACGTCTTTGTAGCTCACTTACTGAGATAAAATCGGGGTTACTCTTGTAAGTGATAACAGTTTCTGCTTTCAAGGTTTCTGAACTGACGGAAAATGTAACCGGTTGGGAAACTCGTGAAAACTCTTAAAGCTCATTAAATTATCTTGTGATTTTTGAACCATTCCAATTGGAGATGGTCTGTCATTATCTTCAATCATTATTATGAAACAAATGGGACAAATGATCTCGATTGGACACAAATTGAATAAGAAAAATATTATTATTTACAGGGCTTTGCAATTATCTTGAAAATCACAGCTTTAGTGACACCAAAAAAACTAATAAGATTTACCTAATGTCTAACTTTGCAATCCAGATTCGTTCGAAAAATCTTCGCATTACCAGGACTGTATATCGAATTGGAGGCATGGGTACTGATTTAAGCCGGGACAATTCGCACGTTAGCAGAACGTGGGTCGCATACTACCCCTCAATTTATGTGGCCCTGGTACTTTATGTGAGGCAAGCGGGTAGAATCGGCGAATGTAGGCTAAGGTTTGCGACGTCGTTACTTTGATTGCGCGAATAGGCTGGAACTGGTCCAAAGTCTTGTTACTTACAATTTCGCTAAAAGCTTGATACTAACTCTAAATGTCTTCATTTATAATTGTTTAGGAGTTTGAATATTAAGGACTTGTTTCTCAGCCATGATCCAATGAACTAAATGAGACTGTACAGCTTGGATGGAAAACTGTTTAGAGATAATCTCGGCGTCAAAAGTCATGCTTAAAGCGATGACAGTAATGACATAGCTACTAGATACAGATCCTTATCCACTCCTGTATGCGTTATGGCAATAAAACTCAAAGATATATGGGCTCACTTCGATGGAGCCCCTCTAATAATGTTCCGCCACTATAAATAATCGACCTGCGACCAATAAAGTCGCTTGACAAACTCAATCGTGGAAGCTCACATAGGCCAATATTTCCTGACCCATTGCCCAGCGTTAACCTTACAATACAAGAGGTTAATCCGAGGTGGATCCTTCCGTGAAAATGTATTGCCTTTATTTTTCCGTGTAATAGATGATTTCATCGATTAGTGTCGAGTGTTGGAGGCTTGGAAAAACTAGACTTTTGAATATAACAATCACAGAAGTGCATCTCGAAATAAAATCCAGTTGTCTGTCATAATGTTGGCGTTGTCTACTTCTCCGAGGTTATGTCACCATAACCAGCACATACTAGTCTAGTAATAAAACTGTGTGCCAGACTTAGATAAACGTACTTATAAAACTTGCATGTTGTGAAAGGTACAGCTTTAAAAGAACTTCTAAACTTTATATATGAGCAGCAGTTTCCTTTTGTTTTAAAAATAAAACTCATGTATTAGAGTTACGACAGTAAGTTTAAAATTATATTTGTGGAGCAGAGCTTGCTGCAAGGAAAATGGATGTATCTATTATTTTGTACAATACATTTTTGGATAAATAAAACTAGATGAAATACTTACACCTGCTCTCTAAGGATGTATACTAATGGAGGAGGTGTAATAGGATAAAGCCAAAATACGGAAAAGGCCAGATGATGATAGCCTGATTATATTTAAAACTATTTACTCCTTAGGTATTAAATAAATTTCGCCAATAATTGCACCCGACTGACGGCAAAATTATATTTTTTTAAATAACTACAACTTCTTTGCCTTTTATTCTGATTGTGATTAAATGTCATAATACATATATATGTATACGATAATTTTATCGTTACATTTTCACTCATCAGAAAAAAAACTGTGCGCTTCGTAGGAATAAGTGTTTCGACGCCATTAAACAACAACTCGACTTTAAGAATAGAAAATTATATGATCCCTTGTTCAGTTTTTATAGTAATTTAATTGATTAATAAACTTAAGTAAACCAAATTTATTATAACTTGGTGATGCAGGTTTCATGCTATTTTTAACCGACGAAAAAAACGGAGAAGGTTATCAATTCGACACGTATATTTTTTTTTTATGTATGATCACCGATTACTCGATGACGGCTGAACGGATTTGGAAAATTGTTTTTTTGTTTGAAAGGGTATACTTTGAATTTGGTCCCATTGTCACCAAGTCAGGATCTGATGATAGGATCCTGGAGAAATCGAGGGAACTCTTGAAATATTATAGGCACACCTATGGTGATTTGAGTATTTTTATGAAGACCACAGATGGCCACTGGAACTACTCAATATATAGGGTTAATTGTAAAACACCAAAAACCTCTCAGGACTATATTACTAACATCATAATCAACAACTTTTGTTCTATGACTTTTAAAAATTCGTCATATTTTAGTTCACCAAATTTTCATATAAAAATAAAAATATTTAAATTGAACGCCCTAAACGTATGTAGCGTCTACGCAAAGCAAAATAAAGCGATAGTATAAATTGCTTTCTTTTGCTTCGCATAGAGTTCGTAACATTTAGGGCGTTCAATTTAAATATTTTTATTTTTGTATGAAAATCTGGTGAATTAAATTATGACGAATTCTTAAAAGTCATAGAACAAAAGTTGTTGATTATGATGTTAGTAACATAGTCCTGAGAGGTTTTCAGTGATTTACATTTAACCCTAAGTAGGAATAATAAGTATTTCATGGGTTCCGCTTCGATTACTTGAATATGGTGATTAAGCACAATATGCTCGTCCCAATGCATATGGTGAAGTGAAGCTGATGGTGAAGTACCAGGAGAACTCCTCAACAATTAACGGCCCAGCATTGGGAAAAACAATATTTTGTAAAAGGTTATAAGTAGTTGAGATTTAGGCTTTTGTAACTAGGTAAATTATAAATCGACCAACTAAAAAGAGTGAAATAAAAACTTAATACCAAAAAATTAATTCCATATAATGAAACCCGTTTGAGTTGTCCTATACCTAAGTCAAATTTTGCATTTCAGTAAAATAATATGAGGACAGTAATCTTTATACAAATAATTTAGTTGTTAATATTGGTAACAACAAACAGACCATTTATAACTATTTTATAGATTGACCAATATCGACCACATTCGATTCCAAAATCAATCTATCTCTTTGAGCTTCATGTCAAGACTTATTGATTGTTTAATCTAAATCTAATTAACCATTCCGATTTCAAGGAAGTCAGCATGACCTAGATACATACCTATAAAGACTCGAAAATCTCTACCGTCACTCGAGGGCGCTTAGATAAACTACATAAATTGATCTTACAGCATCCAACTTTTAAGTATGATAAAAACTTCTGAATAGTCAAATACATGCCTTTTAACACAGATGAAAAAGTCACGATTGACTGTAAATATGAAACGAGAAATGCGGCTACTCACAATACATTGGACGCTGAGAACAACACCTTTGTCAATTATTGTCGAATGACTGTCTCCGTGCAGCAATGGAAACGACATGAAAGAAAGTAGCCTACTACCTACATCTGTATGTATTCCTTGGAAAGAATAAAGTTTAAGGTATGTTGAGTTCATCGGTGGTCTGATGGAAATAATAATATCTAGTGGTCGCATAAGGTCTCGGGATCGATTCCCTGGTCAGGCAAATAGTATTAGCATTAAACTGTTTCTCTATAAAAAAAATTCTCAGTATTAGCCTGGAGTTTGGAAAATGGTGATGTGTGATACCCTCTTGCCTGTCATTCGGACGTCTTGACAGTTGTTACGGATATTTAGAAGCCAGAAAATGTCACACCGGTCGCGCCAAGAGGTATCACATTACTGGGTTGTGGAGGCCAGGCCAGTCGCTCCACATACAACACTAACACTCAGCGCCATCCAGTAGACTGGAAGCCGACCAGCATACTTGGAAAAAGGCTAAGGAAATGACGATGAAATTCTGTGGTTCCTTATCTCTGAACCACTACTCTATCTAACAAGGAACAGTGGCCAAGTCAGTGGTATCCTTTATATTATGAGACATTATTGTGAAAGTCAAGGAAAAATTATAGTGCGTAGGTACAATATATTGGGGATAAGTCGTATAAGGAAAAAGGGTTATTGCCCTAATATCAATAAATAATTGTTGGGAGGCCGACTACAAAGCGATCATAGAAATGGGGATCAAGACCTTCACAAACTAGTTTTTATATTGAACCAATAGAAGAAAAGTTACATTCTATCTTTGATCCAAATACAAGAAATAGTTATGAATATGTTATCCAAGCTCCTAAATGCTCACATGAATATGTTCGTAATTTTCAGATTCGATGAAGCCGCGGAATAATGGTGCTCGAAATCAAAGCTTAATTTCGAGCAGCATTACTCCTGGTATAAAAGCTAAGACCATATGCCTCATCGGCCACATCAACTAATGCCATCTAAAGCAGACGGACCTCCACAAAGCTGGTAATACCGCCAGGATATGCCATCAAACACAATAGCAACTTTATAGGCTCGCCCCAACAGCTTTTGCGCAAAAAGCCTAGGGAGCCGGTGTATTTTAGCGCAGACTTGGGTGTGCTTATGTATCGACTAAAAGGTTTTTTGTGTCGGCAGGCCGGGTGGCTTGGAGCACCCCCCCCCCCTGCCCCCACACACATGCGCCCCGCTGATTCTTAATAGGTTTCATGGTGTTGACATATAAATAAACTTTTGCAATGTTGTCATCATTTCGCCATTTTCTTATTCTTTCATGTGGCAACATGTTAGTTTTCGGAACGCATATGGCTCGTCCGGATATAAGAACATATGAATGAGAGGTTGGGTTTGTTTTCAGACCTTCGTGCGACATATTTCGGATAACAGGAAATAAGGAATACACAAAAATACCCGCCTATTTTCAGCTGGACATTTTTTCATTGCTCCTATATTTGTAAGCGTCATTTTTTTCGTAAATTTAAACAAGCTGAAGCCAGTATAATTATAATGTATAAAGCAATTAGCAGTCACGACGCTTTACATCAAGTATCGTAAACATATGTTTGACAGGCTCTTCTGTGCGTTGTTTACGTTCAAGGAGTGCACGGCTACTCATAATATAAGATTAGGTAATGGGTGGAATATAATATCTTCAGTCGTGTCAATAGTGGCCTTGTAAGAATAATGGTCAGTGGAATAAGGATGACAAAATTCATAACAATCAATATGCAATGTATTTATTACAAGAGAGAATTGATTGAACGGCTGTAAATAAATCGTGGCTGCTATGACAGTTTTTTTTTTTTTAACTAGCCGATGCAAGCCAAATTACTGTGCGAAATTTTCCATTATAAGCGTTGGTGATTGAAATTGTTGCTCGAAAAGTAGGCGTTGTGGAACGCACATATACGAATACGAATGTTCAGGAGACAAGGTCCCACTTGGAACAAGCTTACTTATAGCTTGCCTTCAAAGACATAAAGCTGTTTTCATTTAAATGTCTGACAAGGCCCTATTTGTATGATCTTTAGATAGCTTTTGTATTACATTTTCAAAGATCATAAAAGCAAGAAAGAGTTCAATATGTATTTATTACTACTTACTATTCTACTTATTTTTGATAAAGAACCAAAATTATGAGAAAATGCGAGACACGATTTTTTTTATATAGTCTCGAAGTTTTTTTTAAATGTATCACAAGAAAATTAACAGCGAAAATGATTTTAAAAAAATCAGGGGAGTCATATGTAGTATCATTATATTGCAGTGCGGATTGAACTGTAAGTATTTAATATTAATGCAGAAACTTTTATCAAAAGTATTTGTAACGGCCATTTTCCAATAAGTAGAGACCAACAACCATACAGCCTGTATGGCCGTCGGTACAAATTTGTAATTATGCGAAATATGTAATGTTATTCCCACGCACATTATGTACCCACTACCAATGCGAAACAAATTTTGAAATTCATTTAGAAAGTCGTATCTGTATGGCCAGGGACCAGGAACGCAGAGCAGCGAGGGCCACACAAAGGGGAAGCAATCATTGAAACAATTAAAAGCGAGCGCTCCGGAGCAGTGAGTGTACACGATGTCCCGCAACCGAGAGCGCTCGCCATCCGACTCGGCGCAGGGCTTAACGTGCCGTATCAATATCGTACCGTATGTAATGAACACATGTCTTATTACACACAATTATTTACAGAGATTCCATTTCGAAAGAATCACAAAACGGCTTGGGAATATTTTCATTGTGCTTACGGCTAAAGAGTGTAATTTCCCACCGGAGTCTGTGTTTCCCGATAGCTATTAACCTAGGGGTCTTCAAGTCAAGAGTGAATAGATTACTTCCAGGTAAGCGTGCATCATCTTCGACCACACATCACTTACAGATGAGCTGGTTGTCAAACGCGAGCCTATTATCAATAAAAAAGAACGGGAATTATATGAATACATAAATAAATTTATTTCATCAAACGACAATGTTTGGAAAAACCTTGTAGACTTGTGATAGGTAGTTTTTGATAAATTTGAAAAGCAAATAGAACCGCAAAAATGAAAATTAAATATAGGATTATTGGTAAAACACTAACAGCAGGACTGTGTTACTAACATCATAAACAACAACTTTTTTTCTATGAGTTTCTAGAAAACATAATACATTTATAAAAAACCAACCTTCAAGATCACCTCCGCTGCCTTTTGTACTATCAGTTTACCTACATTTCTAGCACTTTCTTTTGTTTCGTAGATTGCATAACATTTAGAGCGTTCAATTGATATTTTATTTTTGTATGAGATGAACTAAAATATGATGAATTATTCAAAACTCATACAACAACAGTTGTTCTTTATGATGTTACTAACATTTACCTGTGATGTTGTTAACGTTTTACCAATAACCCTGTCTATGTTTAAACATATACAGGGTTATTGGTAAAATTGGCAAAAAAAAACAAAATTTATAATAAATTAGCCCTAAGAACAAAAACATAAAAATAGTTTGTTTATGTATGTGTTTGAGTGCGTATGTTTCTCCCTGATTATAGACTCATTATCACCACAGTTTTTAGTTGTTAACCATCGAACGAAAATCTTTCTACAGTCCCGGGATGTCAAAAGATAGATAATAAGCTCTTTATGATGTGATTATGAGATAAGTTTTTGGTTCGCTCAATGAACGAGTAGTAAGTATGTCATATTATTATTAGAGAATACTGATCAAGTCAAAACTGGGCCTTGAACATCGTCGACGAGTTGAAAGCCTATCGGTTTTCTATCGGTTATATTTCAGGGAGAGTGCGATGAAATTGCACAGTCTGATTCAATCATCGGACTACAAGACGAACAACAATACGCCATCGTTACAAGGTAGACATCCCACTCATACGCACACAACGTTTTAGGAAAACTATCGTTGTGTTTATAGCTAAGGAGTAGAATTCTCTGCCGGAGTCTGTGTTTCCTGATAGCTATAACCTGGGAGTCTTTAACTTAAGAAATAATAAGTTACTTCTAGGTAAGCATGCTTCATTTTTGACAGCATTTTCGCTTACCATCAGGTGAGATGGTGCTCAAACGCGAGACTAGCAATATAATAAAAATAAAAAATTGGCCAAGTGCGAGTCAGACTCGCCCATGAAAGGTTCCGTAGTAACTATCATAATATAACATGTATATTTATTTGACGAATTAAAAAATACCTTAATAATTTCTTAAAACTAGCTTATTTACATTTTCACAACTACGCTTAATAACTTTGTTTTTCATAGTGTTTGTATGAATTACAAAGTTATATTTGCGGTTTTAGAAAATAGGCTGTATCTCAAAAACTGCTGACCCGATTTCGTTAAAACTAATTTTGGATGAAAGTTTACATTAAGATCTACAGACATGTATTTTTTCAGATTTTTCACTCCATTATTATAGAAGTTAGAGGGGAGGGACACACATTTTACTACTTTGGAAGCTTATATCTTTTAAACAATTGACTTTATGAAAAAGTGGTTTTAGAAACCCTTATATCATTTTTAAAGACCTGTCTATAAATACCACACACGCATAGGTTTCATGAAAAAAAATATTTTCTGTTCTAGTTCCATCCCAACGAGCACATTAGTGGAAATAGCAGCCTATTTTGTTACTTTGGGCTGTAAAATAGCGGTTTAAGGGTTCAAAAAGCAGTTCAAAGTTGTATATCTGCATCCGTAAACGTCTATAGCTATAAAAGTTACTTAAGGTGCTATAAGCTGAATCAAATACTACCCTAGCCTTCACAGTAGTCCACGGTAGAACTCATTTACCACTTACACCTTTATATGAGAGTTACAAAGGTCATTCTGCCACTCACAGCTGCACAGTGGTTTCCATTGTAACTTTTATAGGTTATAGTTATATTAACCACTATTATACTACTATAAGTTTCATTATAGAAATAATAGAAACTCTTATGCATACTATAGTTACAAAAAAATCATCAGTGTAACTAAGGCCTTTAGTAGCAATAGTAATTCCTTGCAGACTCAATCCATTCGCCATTTTACAGCCGCTTTTGTTATGTTTGTTATTATAAAACATTTAATAAAAATGGATGCTAAACGAATAATTACGTAACTAGATATTATAACCTCAAAAACAGGAAAATAGGAGCTTTTTGTGGCTGTGAGTTGCACTAGGGGAACAAAAATCACTGGAAGCGTTAGAAGGGTGAAAATTAGCGCTATGATTCTCAAAAGGGAGTTATTAGAGCTACAACTGCAGGTTATGACTACATTACAATGACGCCATGATTTTTTAAGAAAACTTATAATTCACTTGCAAAATTGAGTTGATATACATTGGTTTTTCAGTTAAATGTGCATTAAATGTACCGGTAAACAATCGGCCACTTGCGAATTATCGACACGTAAAAATACGGAAATAAAATTTATTCTGTATAACAAATAAAAAATATCACATATCTTTGGTTAATTTTTTAAATATCATAAAAGCGCGTTAAAATTACTCGAAAATTATCTTATATATCTACAGTAAACTGGACAGCGTTTTAAGTATCTTTATATATCTTGCTAATACAGAATACAAACTTTTACTTCTATTTATTTTATTTCCATGATGGCGAAGAAAACACTTTACCAAAATATTACAAATAATTTCAACTGAAGATATACAATAAAGAACTATAATCAATTCATTCGTTCAAAGTAGTTAAAAATCATTCAAAAGTAGCGCTACGAGAGCTTTAGTATAGCGTTAATAAATCGTTATAGCTATTAAGGAACCTTTATGCAACCGTTGTGCAGGTTAAATGGAACTTTAGGTTGCATAAAATGGCGCCTAAATAGCGCTAAAGCGGTTGCTTTAAGTCTGTAGTAGACGCTCTAGCGCTTACGTCTATTACCATAAGTAATAATCGGATACGCTCCAAAGCCCTAATGCAGCCCATTTATGCTAGTTGGGATGTATGGGGACCCCCCTTTATTTTAAATACTTTTTAATTTTTTTCTAAAAATCGGAAAGCTGTTCACAGAATACATCTACCTACTAAGTTTCACATGTATAGTCTTAATAGTTACGTAATAAAATGGCTGTGATATACGGACGGACGGATAGACAGACAGACAGACGGACAGATATATCGAAACTATAAGGGTTCCGTTTTTTGCCATTCGGCTACGGAACCCTAAAAAGAAGAGAAGAGAGTAACAGTACTTATATTCTAAGTTAACTAGATACTGGTTGGAGCCATCCTCTGGTAGTTATATTTGACATGTAAAATGCTAATTATCGTCTCAAAAAACCTATTGAACTTCTGTGTCATTGAACCTACCCCTAACAGATTGCGAGGACTCCTTTTTGAAAACACGTGATCCTCGCGTCGCTGAACACACACAAAGTGACACATCGTGACACGCCGGTTCAAAGGTAAATTAGCTTTTATTAGATACTAGCACAAGCGCGGGGCTTCGCTCGTGTGGACTTTATTTCGATAACAACCTAAACTCCCACACACACCTTTTGCCTATCACCTTCTTCAAGCTAATTTCATCCAAATCCACCCAGTACTTTCGAAAATTAGCACGTTCAAACACACAAACTTTTCCACTTTTAATATTAGTATAGATACAATTCACCCATGTTTCAGCACCCAGGGATATTGTATAAGATCAGGAGGAAGACCAACTCCATACCATGAGAAAACCAACATTTAGAACAACAAAAGAAATAGCAGAGTATTTAATTGTAAAAATAATTTTAGAGTAGTTAAAAAGATTGTTTTATCAGTCTATTGTTTTCTGAAGGGTGTTAGTTCAAGTGAATCTGACACCAGCCTGGGTTGTGGAGATCAGTTAGGCAGTTACTCCGCTTTTATAAATACTTAGAATCAGCTGCTTCCGGTTATACTATAGGTAAGCCCATTCTGACATATTTGGGAAAAACGCCGTGGTGATGATGTAATCTAGCTAATTTAATGCAGCCAAAATACGGTTTCTTCATTAAATGTCCGCAAATGAGAGTTAATTCATGATGTCTAACCTAACCTAATACATGAGTTATATTTTAATGAATATTCTTCCACTTTCACGGAGTAAGATTCACCCCGAAACATTGATCTCATATTTATTATAAAACCCTCATATTTGTAACAAAGGCACCTTCTGCAGCTTTCTACCTCACCGCAACATATTGAGCACCCGGCGGAGATGGGAAGAACCTACTTACTTCCCCGCATCAGATAAGACACGACTTCCGAAATCGATCGGCTAATACCGCGAGTGCTCGGCGCAGAGTTTATGAAAACATTACCGACGCCGACACATCCTGGCTTTAGAAAGTGTATTGAATAGAAAAATATCACAGTACTTTTTGTGATGTATAGTCAGAAAATATTGGACTTTTCTTTCTACTTGTCGTTCACTGAGCTGAGGTCTTGGGCGTTCCCTGGTCACACTGGTTTTTCCATCAGTATTTTAAAAAAGCCCTGAATCGGACTTTAGTCATGCTTTCTGGCTATTTACGAAAGGAAACGGTCTTTATTACATTTTTTAAACTTTTTATCTCTGAAATAGGGAGATACCTCTATACTCATACGATTGAAACAACTGTTATCCTTGGGGAAGCTTTGTTTACGTATGCCTTTAGTTAACGTTATTACGATATTTGTAAATTGGGTACAGAAATAGATTTTACTATATAATTATGTACTCCACCATCTGTTTAGCCTTTTTCAGACTATGTCGGCTTCGAGTCTAACCGGGTATAAGTAACAGTATATACATATAGCTACTGGCTATCTGAGCCGCACAACTCTGCAGCTGGTAAGACCAGTGTCAAATTTTCTGGCCTCTACCTACCCATAATGACTGTCAAAGATGTACAGTAAGCTTCAGAGAAAAGGAACCCCTTCGTGAATCGTGACGCACCCGCCGCGCACCGTCGCACGGTGGGCTGAAAATCGGCTTTCATAGACTTAGGCATTTTATTTTGCAAGTGCGAGTTTTTTTGCCGGATATCACTTCTATTAGTTATAACAATATACAAAAATGACACCAGAATTGATTCTGCACAGAAACGAAGGAATTATAATTTTTTTACGAAAATTTTGTATGGAGCTAGTATGAAAAATCGAAATATCTCTAAAACGGCAGCGATAACCGTAATATCCTTATAGGGGGTTATAGTACTAATTATTTATGATTTTTTGACATACGTTACATAATGGTTGTAGATGCCTTTTTTTTTAAAAAATCGTCAAAATATTTTTATTTATTTTTACATATTTAAACGTTCCTTTTAGTGTTTAAGTTGAAGAATTCAGAGCTTTAACAACTCTTATCATAAAATAGCATCACCCCTATAGACCTGAAGGACTAGACAGAGGTGTGTAGTGTCTTGTTGATCTTGTAAGATTTCCAACAATACCAAATAGTTGAATATCAGTGTCAAAGTGCCCATGCTGTCGCTTCTTTTTGAAAGATAGGGGAATGAAATTGTTAATTGATCATACCCTAAAAGTATGATTACAACATAACCGGACACATAATAATAATAATATCCTTATAGGGGATTATAGTACTAACATTATTTATTTTAACATATGAAACTGTTCAAAACGATCCATGAACTGTGTCAAAGTTAAGAACATCGTTAGGAAGCATGCTTTTTCCCCAAATATTAAGAATATGTGAAAAAAAAAGACTGTATATAAACTTTTTATTGATAGGTAATTTAAATAAAACAGAAGTAACAAAAATAATATCTAATAAATTCAATTATACAAAATACATATTTGAAACTATAATTTATGAAATTATTAACTAAACATATTGGTACAATAAACTAACATAAATAACAAAAGAACATAAAGAAAAATAATTAAATTTTACAAATTTTCTTTACAACTTTCGTTGTCGGACTCCAATTCCGAGTCAGAATCCAGATCGGATATACCTACAAACTCGAACTCAGTTTCCGGAAACTGTATTAGGTCGAGAGTTTCAGCAAAAAAGGTTGTCTTCCTTTTGGCATCTAACTTCGGCCTTTGTGCACTTAGAAAAGGATCCGAAGAAACAACAAGCATATTTAGGATATCTTGATTAGAATCTTGCCTGCTTCTTTTCCGCGAATGATGTTCCCGGAACCTCCTAAAATCTTTGTTTCGAGACTCTGAGGCTTCTTCCGAGAGAGTCCCAATCGGGACAATATCATTTTTTTCGATTATGTCAGCTCCGTGTATTAATAGTTTATGTACGGTTGATGACATGTAGTACCAGTCGTATAATTCCACGTACTTTTCTGCTGTTTTGCGAGCAAAATCTTTAAATTTGATGACATCGATCTTCTCACCAGATGTTATTGCTTGCAAAATAACAGCAAATCTTTTTATCAGGTTTTGATCCAACCCAGTAATAGCTGCAGTTTTATTGGGAAACTCGAAAAACTTCCTTGCGGTATTCCCGTCATTGGTAGTTCCCGAGCCTTGTTTTACTATATCAATTAACAGATTGAGCTCCTCTTTAAATTTATTTTGAATGTTTTTTTTTCTGTTTTGTAACATAACTTTATGCTCATTACTTCTTGCTGCCCACTGTTTGAAGTCAAGTCTGTACGCAATGTGTAACAGACATTCCATGCAATTTATACGGGCATGTAGGGATGATAGGCCAAATTCATATATGTCAGAACACACAGTTTTTGATGTTACAGCATCTAAGTGGTTCATTTCTGTTGGTTTTGCTAAGCACAGGTAGCATGATGCATTTGATCTAGCTTCAGAAAGGTACGTGCAGACTTTTGCGTCGATCATTGTCATCATTAGTTTATGAGTCACCCTGTTACTATTAATGCACTCTGTGGGGTTAAGGGCCTCAATTTCCTCATCCATTTTTCTTTTGTTATCAATGACAACTGCATGGCTTTCTTTTACAAAAGTGAACTGAACCGGACGACAATAAAAAGTTGAGCATGGTTTCGGGTTTGTCCATATAGTATTATCTCCATCTGTCAGTTTCAGTGGCACCAAGGAGGTCATGAAAATGCTTGAATCATCATGCTCGCCGTCCATTTTCTGCTTGTATCGGCTTTGATTGGAAGCACCATCAAATCCCCACTTCGATATCAGCTTTAACTGCTTATTTTCCACATTATCAGAAAGACTTTGAAGAATCCGCTTCACCGTGATGTCAAGTAAAGCTTGAAGTGTAATTCTAGCTGATGAATCCGTAACTGATACTGATTGATTAGGAGGGTAGCATGCAAGCTTAGTTTGTTGCAGTTTATAGTAGGATGGGTAAATATCCTTAGCACCTTCCCGAATGGCAGTCTCTCGCAACGTAATATATTGCCACTTTGAAAGCTTAAGTGAAAGAAGCAATCCAAGTGCTTTCTCTGGTGTAAATATTACTGTTTTCTTAATGCTTTCCTTGATTTTAACGGCAGCTTCTGGATTTTTGATCATATAATTGATTACAGATGCGATATCTTCATAACCTTCTTCTTTTAAACGTGCTGCAGCTGCATATGCCAATTCACAGGAATCCTCGCCTATGTGCTCACTAGATCTTCTCTTTTTCTGTTTGCTTCCCAGATCTTTGAATGGTTTTCGGGACCTTTTTGTCATTGTTCCAACAGTCGATGATGTCGAAGGTTCTGGAGAGACTGAGCGTGCTCTTGGTATCTCATCAACAGTTGGTTCTTGATTTATTAAAGTTTGCACGCAACTCGGCCAATCAATATGTGCTTGCAACCACTCTCCGTACGTATTTCTAAACTTATCAAAGAATCGTTTAGATTTCTGCCACCTGTTTAAAGCAGCTCGCGTGAATCTCCGGCAAAATTCTTTGAGAGTTACTTGATCTTCGGCAGAAAGGCAATCGCCTATGCGGGACACAATTGCACTAAACAATACTTCATGATTAAATGAAGGACACTCACTTTTTAGAAGAACAAACAAATCTAAGTTGGTGATTAAACTTTCCATTCTAAGATTTTGTAGTCGCAAAGCAAATAGTTTTAGTGTTAGCAGTTACACGGTTGTGAACAATCTAAATTATGGAACAAAATTATAGCCCTTTTATTGTATAAAGTCAATAATTAGTTAACTACCCTCATTAAAGTTATAAAAGATATGATAATAAAAATTTATAATCGTCAAAAACATTTCGTACAACTCATAGTAGAACTAATCAACATTAGCAAATCACATTAGCTCACTAATTATAAAAAGGTGAATGCAGTTCTTAGTTGGTATTGTTGCGAGATATTTCAAATCATTTAATCACTTAATAGGCTCATTAGAATCAGAAGACTACAACCATCATTCTAATTACTTAATTACTTGTCATCAGACTCATTAGATGACTACACAATATGTTATTTTGTATTTTGAACGTATGCAAGGTTTTAAAATTCCTTTTGTGTCGATATTATTATGTGTCCGGTTATGTTGTAATCATACTTTTAGGGTATGATCAATTAACAATTTCATTCCCCTATCTTTCTAAAAGAAGCGACAGCATGGGCACTTTGACACTGATATTCAACTATTTGGTATTGTTGGAAATCTTACAAGATCAACAAGATACTACACACCTCTGTCTAGTCCTTCAGGTCTATAGGGGTGATGCTATTTTATGTTAAGAGTTGTTAAAGCTCTGAATTCTTCAACTTAAACACTAAAAGGAACGTTTAATATGTAAAAATAAATAAAAATATTTTGACGATTTTTAAAAAAAAAGGCATCTACAACCATTATGTAACGTATGTCAAAAAATCATAAATAATTAGTACTAAAACCTCCTATAAGGATATTACGGTTATCGCTGCCGTTTCAGAGATATTTCGATTTTTCATACTAGCTCCATACAAAATTTTCGTAAAAAAATTATAATTCCTTCGTTTTTGTGCAGAATCAATTCTGGTGTCATTTTTGTATATTGTTATAACAAATAGAAGTGATATCCGGCACAAAAACTGGCACTTGCAAAATAAAATGCCTAAGTCTATGAAAGCCGTTTTTCAGCCCACCGTGCGTCGTCGTCGTCGTCGTCGCTCGGGCGATATTCTTTAAGTCTTTGGGAGGTTACTTTTCTGTGACGCTGACTGTACAAACGACATAACGTGTTTTCCGAAACACGCAGGAATATCGATATGTTAAGATGGCCACCCATCCACGGAGCAACCTCGGAAAGCGTTGCTTAACCTTGAACATTTGCTGTTATTATAGTTTTTAAGCTAACAGTATCATAAGAACTCAAAACGGGATATTTACCATGTGTATTTATAGTTTCGAGTAACCGATATTTAGTAACCGATTTTCAAGAGTGAATAGGTTATTTCTAGGTAAGCGTGCTTCATCTTCGACCACATCATCACTTATCAGGTGAGATATTGGTCAAAGACAAGCCTATCATCAATAAAAATAGACATATGCATAGGTATTTCGCCGCGCCGGCAACAGTAATCATTGTTATCTAAACATTAGCTGCAGTTATCACAGCTCCAACCGGGCGCCGGGATCAGCTACTGCCGAGTCGTTCCGGAGATTGCCGAAGTGCTGCCGAATGGGCCGACAATTGCTCGAATTGTCGAGAATTACATTTGCCATTCTTGTGACTATTGCTATCGCTGTGGTTTTAGAGTTGCTGGGACTTTGAAACTGGAGCTTAGGGATCTCAGGTATCAACATATGATTACTAGTAACCTTGGAATCCAAACATTTTCGCGGTAATATAAGACGCGCCTACATTTGTCTCTATAGCGCGTTCAGCTAATACGACACGCAGTTCTCTAGTGAACCTTCGGGACATACTTATCTATCTTGTGATCAACGTACAACTCGTGTTTGACCACCATCTCAGCTGATGGTAAGCAATGATGTGGTCGAAGATGAAGCATGCTTACCTACAATTAACCTATTCATCCTTGGCCTAGGATATCCTCCTCTTACTTACTCGGTCGACGAAAACGTTGCAACAGGCTCCGCCATTTACTACGGTCTTCAGCTTGATGGAGAGCCTGGGACATCTGTCAGAAAATACAGACTCAAGCAGAGAATTCTACTCCTCAGCTGTACGCATGTTTAATCTAATTATAGTATACCGATGTAACTGCCCAACACGTCACTAAAAAAAGTTATTTAAAAAATCTAAAAAACCCGACTGCTCAACTGAAATGCAAGAGACAAGCACATTTTTATTTTAAAAAGTGACAAGCAGGCGAGATCCAATTGAACTTTTCTTATTAATGGGATGGGTCCGCCTGCTTGTCACTTTTTAAAATAAAAATGTGCTTGTCTCTTGCATTTCAGTTGAGCAGTCGGGTTTTTTAGATTTTTTAAATAACTTTTTTTTTCATCTTTTTAGTTAAAATATTAATTAACATTTTTATAGTTTTCCTGGTCGTGTCACAATGGCACCCCACCGGATTCAGAAAGTGAAAGTGCTAAGTCCATATTTTTAAACTTTCTCTTTGTATTATTTTTGCTAGTATTACACTAATGATAAATATGATATACCTTTTTGAAATCCTTGTGTTAAGCCCTTTAATTTGATACCCATATTGCAGTATTCCAAAAAACAATTTTTTTTTCATTGTGTATAATGGCTTCGCACAGCCGCCATGTTTGTTTTTTTCAAATTTCACCTATCTAAGAACACTTGGGCTGCTAAGACGAATCTAACGATATGTCAATTATGTGAATGCGTTCAGCGGTTCTGGATATATGAGGTAATAAAGAATATTACGTACATACATACATACAAGATACGCGCGAAAAACATAACCCTTCCTTTGCAGTCGGGAAAAACAATTACATTAAGACTTTGTTCAGTTAATTTATAAAAGAAACATGCTTCAGTTAACAAACGGTTCAGTTAATAAGCTAGTTCCGTTTAATGTCATAACGTTTTCAACACAGAACTTATGTTACCCGCAGTTAACTGCGGAGAACAGAGACTGATGGTGACTTTAACCGCGCGGTTGACTGTTTACCGACTTCTAACTAGTGTAGCTTAACAATTCTTATTTCATAATTTTCCTTTATTCTTTTGTTGCGAAGAATGCAAGGTGGCACTGATTCACTTTTGTTTTGAACGCAGTTCGGGCACATACTGCCACGCAAGTATGTACTGGAGTATGCTACATATTTGTGGTTTATGATGTAAAGACGCACAAATATGTTTAGAATCATTATATTTATATAATTACCTAGCGACTCAGTCCAGCTTCGCACGGTCTCATTCTACAAATTCACTCAAGGCCTTAATAAATTATACACTTTAACCTTCCTCGTGAACCACCGTATCTATTGGCGAAAATCACATGAAAATCTTGTAAGTTGTTTTTGAGTTTATGGTGATCATACAGACAAATAGACGCGACGGGAGCCTTAGTTTTATTACCGACTTTAAAAGGAGGAGGTACTATATTCGGCTCCATGTATTTCTATGTTCACTGATTTCTCCGTCAATTGTGGAACGATTTTCACAATTCTTTTTTTAATATGTTATGATGATTTTGAAAGCTTATGTTTATTATGTAATCTGTGACTTCTGTGAGGTAACTACCTACTTAAAACATATGTATCATTAACTTTGAGAAATATTACACTCTTCAACTTATTTGTACCTATTGTTTAAGTACATTCGTGTGAGTCTGTGAAAACAGTGGTGACCCAATGGTTACAAGCCTGACTTACCAGTTGTAGGGTTGTGGGTTCAGACCCACTCAGTCACATTATTTTGTACAACTACCACATTAATGTTAAAACAAACTTGACCAAGTATCCTATTCTGGTTAAGCTCATTGTATTTTTGACGTCATCATTGCTTACCGTACAGTTAGAAACATGTTCAACCGCAATCCATAAATAATACGAATTTAACGAAATACCTTGAAGATTATATTCTCACAAAAAAAATAGAGTGTAGAGTTCAGTTTAAACCGCAGTATCACACATTACAAGCAATAAACAAAAGGAGTGTCAGGTAGTGAGGGTGGGACGGGTCAATTACCGGCGCAAGACAGCCAATAGGACGAGATCAGCTGTTATACCTAGCTATCATAACTGTTATACCTAGAGGAAGAGACGGATTTGTGTGGATGTGTGTGTTATCGTTATAGGCATGTGATTTATTATAATAAGCAGTATCCAGTAAAACATACTACCTACCTACTTTCATTATGCGTATAGCTAAGGAGTGGAATTCCCTGCGTAAAGTCTGTGTTTCCTGATAGCTCTAACCTGGGGTTCTAGTCAAAAGTGAAAAAGCAAGCGTGCTTCATCTTCAACATCATCGCTTAACATCAGGTGAGATGGTGGTCAAACGCGAGCCTATCTAAACAAAAAAAACTTTTGATATTGTAAAATCCAGGTAAGAGGCGTCAGAGATTAGGTGGCTGAAGTAAGTCTTGTCATCAAACGTACTACTGAAATGTATTCTACGCATTCAGATACACATATTGCAAGATATCAGCTTGATTTGAGAATGAAGACTTAAAATAAAACTCTAATAATAAATTTATTGAACAAAAAATGTTACAAACTTTCAAGGGAATCCACTGATTCTGTGCTAAGCGCGCCTGTATTACAGGAATCAGTGCCCTCCCCCCCATACATCAATACACACTTCAATTTATAAGTCATAAGTATCAAATAAAAAGCAACATTCTTGCAATAGCAAAATATTTTTTTTTTTGTTTACGTTTTCTTTGCAGAAAACTTAAAGGAGAGTAGGGTCATCATTATTAACATGAATGTGAATACAAATTTATATTCAGAACTCGGTAACCCTACTGTAAGATTACCTACCTACTAGAATTCTTAAAGAATGATCTCGTTCTTCGAGAAAACTAATTCAATTAATTAAGCTTCAACGAAAGCAGACGAGGACGAAACAAATGACAAACTTAGCTACCCCCGACTGCCCGACAACGCTCAGGTACAGACAACGACTTAATGTAATAACAATGAGACAAAACAACCGCGATGCCGCGAGCCTGGACAGAGATGAGAGCACTACAACTACATAAGTAGATATACAGCAACCTGTCTACCACACCCGACGACAATAATGAGACCTAATACTTACTCTTAATTCACTCTTGCATTCATTATTATTCGCATTTGATTTTTTCAAGACGACAGTAGCGACATCTATTGTTTACGGTCATTAAAACTTTACTTGCGGCCGCTAGATAGAGTTATTTTAAATATATATTTTTAAGTGATACTCTTGAGATTTAAGTTAAAAGTGTAGCTGAAGCTAGAGGTTACAAGCTGTAGTGTTTTATTTTAAACATAAGATAAAAAAATAACTTGGGCAGTTTGAAAAAGTATTTTAGGCATCGCTAACGCAGAGCGAGCGTGTGAGAGGTAACAGAAAATAATTTCAGTCAAGGCCATTCCTAAATTAGCAGAAGCTAGTAATTCATGTATCTGTGTATCTGTCTGTGGCACGGTACTTCTAGGCGGGTGAAGTGGTTTTTAGAAATGCTTTGTTAAAATCGGCTCAGCCATTTACTAGATATGGGCGGTGAAATTGGGGATGATTCATCGAATGTTGTCAAATATACCCAAGTGGGGTATCAAATGAAAGAACACGACGTGTATATTACAATCAGACATGTTTTATAAAAATCGGTTCAGCCATTTACTAGATATGGGGAGTTAAAGTGGTGATGAATAATTGAATAAATTGTCAAATATACCCAAGTGACGTATCAATTGAAAGGGAACGACGCGTACTATATTACAAAAACTGTCCATTCCATGATATTGATCAAATTGACAAAAGCTATTTTTATTTTTATTCAGATTAGGCTTGCGTTTGACCACCATCTCACCTGAAGAAGAAGTAACCTATTCACTCTTGACTTAAAGACCCCCAGGTTATAACGATCAGGAAACACAGACTCCGGCAGGGAATTCCACTCCTTAGCCGTACGCACAATGAAACTATTCCCAAAACATTTTATTCGTATGGGTGGGATGTCCACCATGTAACGATGGCGCATCGCCGTTTGTCTTGTACTCCGATGATGGAACGGGCTTGACGGAATTAGATTGTGTAATTCCATCGCACACTCCCCGAAATGTAACCGATAGAAAACCGATAGACTTGCTATGGTAGGTGAAAAGTTTAAAAATCTTAAAGTATAACTTAAATTAAAAATTAAAAAAAGTGTACCTAAGTATTTCTTGTGAAGCGGGTTTTTTAAATTTTATTTTGTTTTTATTTAATTTAATTTATCATAAAACTACTCATACGTTTGCGTTGAACAGCCTTTTATTTAACCTTTCTTAAGCCTGTGAAATGATCTAACTTATACTTTCAAGTAGAGATCGATAAATTCTCAAATCTCAATTACTCAAAGCAGGAAACGGTGGTAACAGTTTCAGATTTATGTATTTGACTTTAGTAGATACCGAAAACATTTTCACATGCTCACCAATATCAATAATAGAAAATAAAAACACAAAAACTTGTGTCATAAAATGAAGTTAAAGAACAATAGCGTGTAACACAGATCCCAAGAGCGCTGGCATGCTTCAACAGACAAGCTAAAAATGAGCGATCCACAAGAGTAATACAAAATATTATGTTCTTACATTCGTTCACTTCGCTCAGATAAGTCCTTTGACAAGCTCCGATAAAATACTTCTCTCTGAATTGCATTTTAACAAAGATCGCGAACATTTTATTGATGTCGAGTGGAATATTAAAGAAAGCAATATCAAAGACATTGCTTTATATGAATACAGAGTATACGCATGAAATTGAACAGAACTTTTCAGGTTATTCAGGGCATTCATAGGAAATGTTGAGAGTATCAGCACCCTAATATCTAAAAATATCTGTGAAATATACCGACGCTGTTGAGCTGTTCCATTACCTAGAGAACTCGAAGGATTATTCAAAGTTGATGGCAGTTGACCATCAATAGTTGGAGAAACTTCTAAAGAACAAAACGATGACATGGAGCCAGGTAGATGCCTCTATGGTTAGTAAGTTTGATAGTCAATAAAGATTGGACATTTGTAAAATCAGAGGATTCGTAAAGCAATTGAAACCAAAGATTTTTTTTATTATGTTATGATTTTTTTTATTAAATTCAATATTTATCTATGGGTCTTATAATTCGTATATAAGAACTAGCCAGGTCAAACCTTAGGCTACGATATATTCTCCTAAGTTATAAGAATGAATTATATTTTATGTTGTTATAAATAAATTTCAGGACTGACCATTGAACTTGGCACCCATTTAGATTTCACTTCTTTTGTCGTTGAAGTCAACAACCAAGGCATTTATGATAATATTGAACTTGGCTCTCATTTCACATTTATGTTTTTTTATGGGATATAAATAACATTGAAAATGATAGAGTGACTCTAAGGTCCATTTAGATTTTTTTGGAGGAAAACGGACAAGAATTCAATAGTTACTGTTTCCAAATTAAAGTTTTACAATATCGGGTATACATTAATGTTGTACGTATATGAGAACAATGCACTTATAATAACACAGAAGTATTAGCTGCCGATAAGTATTAATCATCTTACTCTACTCACATACTTATAATTATTGCATCAATTGAATAATATAAGTAATAACTACAATTCATCAATGTGTGAGTACGTTAACTAGAAAAAATATTAAAGAATTAACTATTTATTTACTCCTGCTGTGTCAAATCCATCCAAAGGTTTGTATTTTGTTATCCAAAGGCTGTAAAAGATCGCTTTTAGCGATATGATCGCCCATTGTAACACCCTTTGTAGTTTTTTAAGTCCTTATTTAATTCTGTTATGGTGTACAATAAAGAGCATATCTATCTATCTATCTAAATAAAATAGTTTTATTTTACTTACACCCTAAATTGTTCTAAAGACCAGCACGTTACCAGGTGTTACCACGTTGCCTACAAAATGTGCTTTTAATAAAAACAAAGTTCTGTTCATTTAGTTATATTATGTCACAAGGTATTTTGTGGTCATATTTGATATGACACAGTATCCCATGTTGGATTTGGGTACTTTAGCCAATCTACAAAATAACATTGATCTAATTATCAATGTTATTATGTTAAAATCCTTAGTGTTAATATTGTTTATCACTTTAACTAAAATCAGAATGATACGCAATGGTCATCTAGATATTATCTTTTAATATAGATGCGGCAACGTCAATAGAAAGGTATACTCGTTTCATAACCATTTTTCCATTCACTGATTCACTTCAGTCCATGTTTCCATTCACTGATTCACTTCAGTCATTCTTCTTCTTCGCTTCCCCACGAGATCACGCAACATATTAATTCAAGTTCGCAATCACATTCGCTGCTTTTCACATCGCTTTTTCTTATACTCATAATTAGTTTGTTTTAACTGTTCGTGTATTAGTTAGTAAATAAAAATAAAAAGATACTCGAATAGTGTTTCGGACGAACAACAATACCTGATGCAACGCTTTGTAAACCCGCCAAGAAAATTAAGGTACAACCTATGATTATTATTATTAAAAAAACAGTAATTCGTGAATTATGGCTATACTAACAAATTAACATTATAGACATAGATATACATTATAATACTTAACAGATTACAGTTCTCTATTACAATTAGTCAAGACAGGACGTCCATTCAGTATGGTGATAAATAATTCTGCGAATGCGAACAAATGGATGCAAACACAAACATATAATCGTACGTAACTACGAGTAATCTTCGGTCAGTCAGACTTATTGTACTCCTGTGTTTAGACAAATAGTTTAGAGAAATAAACAAACGACATATTTCAGGTAATTGTGGGCACCCTCCCCACTTCATGATTTTTCTGAGTTTGTTTCGAAACTCAGGATTAGGAAACACCAGCTCCAGGCCTAGCGTATCTTAAAACGCCTAAAAAAATTGTTATGTAAAACCAATTTGCAAATATCATTTCACGAATTGGTTAATCTCTTCACAATGATGTGAGCATTTCTCGTTTAGCTGGAGCCAAAAAAAACAAAATAAGACAAAAATAACGCCCATTTATTCACGGAAACTGGATGGATGCTAATTTTATGTATCGGTGCCATACTTTAGCTAGTTACAAGAGGAATACAAGTCTGACAATATCTTTGTGAAAGCCATATCTTTTGTGGCGAGTGGGAACAATGAGGTGTGACCTCGATCTCACGAAGTTTGACATTGAGCAATAGCTGACGATTTTCCAGAAGACATCCATCATCCTGAACTAGCAGAGCCACCATGGTAAGTGTACCATGGTGGCTCCATACACTGTATCGATATATAAATCGTTGCTAAATGATTCGCTGCTAATAATCTCGCATTTAATGCAAACAAAACGAAACGTCTCAAGTTTTCATTGCCCAATATACGAAAAGGTGATGTCAATTTATTATAGCAAAAATCTCAATGTCATTACTGAAACATTATTTTTGAGTATATCTATCGATTCAGATATTTTTTAGTTACAGTGTGTCGATCGCATTAGGACTCTTTCAAGTAGATTAAGCTCAGCTGCATACAAAGGCTGCAGTAAGAAAACAGGCAATTGCCTGATTTACTGATTATACGATTAGTTTACTTTGCTTATTTCAACAGTATCATGTCTTAAGGTATGCTACTGCAGAGATCCGCAGCTCACATAGATTCAATGTTTATTTTTATACTGCAGAGGGCAATCACACTGTAGACTCTTAGATTCGTTTTTCAATTATTTATTTGTAATTACATTGTGTTAAATTTAATTGGTCTATACTGTCCTCTCATACCTATTGAACCTGTATTATGGATACATTGTGAAAATGAATGCTGTTTTGAAAAGAGTAACTGTGGAGTTTCTTGTCGGTTTTCTCTATAGGAAACGACCAGTTTTGACGTTTTATAAGTGTCCATGTACGCCTGTGACGCGCGAAGAACTATGAATCGATTGACCAAATATAATCAACCATATATGACACTATTGTCATATAAAATGTATAAGCGTGTGTCGAATTTGAATTTTATATAGGTATATTATGAAAAGAAACTACTACTAGAAATCGTGATTTCAAGAATACTTAATACTAAACTTTTGGTTTAAGGCATAACATTGAATTCCCTTTTGTCCGTAAAATAAATGTTCTCACCAGGTTCTTTATCTAAAATAAATAACTTACCATTTATGTCAGTCGAGAAAACCATTGCTATGGTAAAAGAAGACTATGCTTAAAGTTAAGTGAGAATTAATTTATTTATTAGTAACTTCTGCCCGCGGCTTCGCTCGCCTGAAATGATGTTTTTAGAGAAAAAATCCGCCTACCTAGACAAAAATTGTGATATTTTGACTAATATGCATGATATAAATATAAATTATAGCCTATTATAGCACTCACAAATGCAGTTTGCTACTACTGAAAAAGTTTTCTAATTGGATCATTAATTCTAAAGAAAATATCAGCTACATACAAACTTACAAAAATATACCTCTTTATAATATTTTGAAAGTAATATAATAAAATATAAAATAATAAAAATAAAACCAGATTGATATATGCAACGTTATAATTCCCCAGCATTTAACAGATATTTAGATTATTAATTTTAGCAATTCCTATTTTCAACCGACGACAAAAAGAGGAGGTTATCAAATCGACGCGTATATATATATATATATATATATTTTTTTTTTTTTTATGTATGGTCATCGAGTACTCGAAGACGGCTGAAGCGATTTGGAAAATTCTTTTTTTGTTCGAATGGGTATACTTTGAAATTGGTACCATTATCACCAAAGTCAGGATCTGATGATGGGATCCTGGAGAAATCGAGGGAACTCTTCAAATATTATAAGCACACCTATGGCGTTTTGGGTATTTCTTATAGTAACTTGTGCAGTTGCTCTCAAAAAGTACCATTTGGGGAAGTGGAACTGATGATGAAGACCACAGATGGCCGCCGAAACTACTCAATAATAAGTATTGAGTGGATTGCGATTCGATTACTTGAATATGGATGTTAAGCACTTTATGTTCGTCACAATGCATATGGTGATGTAGAGCTGATGGTGAAGTACCAGGAGAACTCCTCAACAATTAACGGCCCAGCATTGGGAAAAGCAATATTTTGTAAAAGGTTATAAGTAGTTGACATTTAGGCTCTTGTAACTAGGTAAATTAAAAATCATCAACCTAAAAAGAGTGAAATAAAAACTTTTTAACAAAAAATTAAACCGACTCCCAAAAAACACTGCAAAGTGAAAAATAACTTTAATTTCGGAAGTCGGTGCCAAAAACGAAAAAACAAAACTAAAGACACCGACTACCGAAATTAAAGTTATTTTTCACTTTGCAGTGTTTTTTGGGAGTCAGTTTAATTTTTTGTTAAAAAGTTTTTATTAGTATACCGATAGTGGTCTCATGAACATGGGCTTCCGCTATCATTTGTGAAGCAAATAATTCTATATAGATATTCTGGACACAACCCACATTGTCGCAGTCTCCACACTGCCCGACCCTCCCCAACAAATCGTTTAAAGTGTAAAACATTCACCCTTTACTTGTTCCCCGATCCAGCGCCTGAGCTCAACCCTGCGCCCTTTTAAACTAGCGAGCTTAATTAACACTTAGCGCACATGCAAAAATGTATCGAAGCTTCATCACCATAAGGCAGAATTTAAAGCAGCGGGATGCGGTTTAATTATTATAATTCATATCGCCTAGTAATTGCAGAGTTTGAGTGAAAGCCTTTCATTGGAGCGTCTGAGCGTCACTAATGGCGTATAATCCTAGACACGGATCTGTCTCGGGTTGCCTAACTATTGATGGGTTGTTTTCGATGCGTCTGTAAATGAATTTAGATAATGGTCGGAGACCACATGTGTTTAGAGTTTTCTTTAGGAATAGGATAGATTATATTCAACTAGCGACCTTAAACCTTACTCATGAATCACTCTATCCATTGGTGAAAACACACAGGAAAATCTGTTTATAAAGTTTTAGTTCTTCACCAACATACACACAGACAAACCCGGCAGGAGACTTATTTATAATATGTAAAGATTCTAACAGAACTATGATTGAATGAGACTGTACATAACACACTTCCTCATACATTCGCGAGAGCTATACGTAACCCAATTTAACTGTGCTCTCAAATCTGATGTGTTTGGTAGCTCAGCCCAAAAAGGCATTTTCCGGACATACTCATAGCCCATAAAGTAAGTAAGTTAATGTATGGAGGCCATATTGTGTTCATCAGCTGTTTTGTTCCCGCGCGATATGGTCAGTACACTCACAGGTTAGCACTTCGTCCAACTTGGTAGTAACTAAGTGAGTTCACTGCGACACGAGTTACCTAACACCCTTAAGGTACCTTATATCCTTCAAAGTCTTCATATGGCGGTCTCTAGAGGTCCTTTGTTCCTATAAGGAAAATGATAAACGCCGAGATAATAGATTTATATGTATGGATCTTGTCACCCTTCTATTTCTGGATAGGCGTCTCAACCTACCCTATTTACCCCTTTACTGGAAAACCACAAAAGGTTTTGGAAATACTTTCATTGTGCGTCTCAAGGAATTCCCTGCCGGAGTCTGTGTTTCCTGATAGCTTAACCTGGTGGTCTCCAAGTCAAGAGTGAATAGGTTACTTCTAGGTAAGCGTGCTTCATCTTCGACCACATCATCACTTACCGTCAGGTGAGATGTTAGTCAAACGCAAGCCTATTTATTTTCAATAAAAAAAAACGGGAAGCCAGAGTATGTTACTGTCAAATTCCCAATATTTCATGATTGAAATGACCTTCGGAGCTTTCATATTCGCTTTAATCGTTCGGGTTTACCAAAAACTGTGTTCTGCTGAATTCCCGGGACAGTGGTCGGGCTTTGGTCTGGCCGGGTCGGGTCAAGCGGGTAGCGCGAAGGAGCCGGCGCCGATCAAAATATGTTATGGCTAGCGATTAGGACGATTGCTTTTCGCCCAACGAACATAACCCGTCGACAATGGCACTTGAGGTACTTATTTATGTCCATTGTTGGGCACAGTCGCGTTAATTGCAGATTGTAAGCGAGAAACAAATGAAATTCTAGTTTGCAGATGTTTTAGGAAAACACTTGAAGGAAATTCATAGCATCGAGTTGAACGTTAGATATAACGTAGAGGTTTCGGTACGCAGCGTTGCTCAGAGCGATTCAGTAGGAGCTCAGGCTAATTAGTATTTTCGGAAATCGATTTACGCACTTTGCAATCCCGAGACATAATATTGGTATATACGAGACCATACATATTTACACAGATGGGAAAAATACATTGTTAAAAACATATTAATGTAATACGATTATGTAGAGATTATGCAATCTTCTCATCCAGGCATTAGCTGAATATACAGGCATATAACAAACATACTTTCAGTTTCACACAGTCAGCTACAACAACGTTGTTCAGCCACTTTACGCGCGCGAATCCGTCTGACGTTACGTCTGACTTATTATTAATGTACAATTGTAGAGCACAACATTATGCATGGAATGAGTCAGTATTGCTTTATCACGTAATGTAATTAGTATCAGAGGCTACAGGCGGTCAGTACACGACGTGCTTCTAGGACACAAATCAGCCACTACGGAAGATATTTGTTTGTATTATGTATTACATGTTCACTCACTTTTATATGGAACGATATTTAGTTTGTGATCACGCGCGATGTCTTCCGAGGGTTATCAAAAGATGTATAATGAGTAGACTTACCGAGTGGTGTTGATGTCCGTGTGGTCGTGGTGTCGACTGCGAGTGGCCAGTGAGGTTATTCGTGTCGTGAGATCGCGATACGTGCGCTCAGCGCGAGGGCCCGGCGTCGACTGGCCGCGTCGATCGATAGCCCCGCCATCGCCGCGTTACGTTTCCTTTACACCAATCATTTAGAACCAATGTTACTTTTTTATGACGTATTTTTTTCGTGGCTACGAAATTATTGCGATGTGCCAGCGATAAGACGCTTGCTCTCGTAAAGTAAGGAGGCATTATCATTTACTTGATTCCATGGTTTAGTACAATGGGTGGTAGAGTAAGCGCGTATTCCCCGATCGCATCGGAAGTGAGATAACGCTACCAGACTCATACATAATAACTCTTGTTTACTTCTCTGCACTACTATCGCTGATATGATTATTTTAGTAGAGCAACTGTTAAGAAGATAAGCTATCATTAATAATATTATTGTTTTAAAAGAAATTTTCATCGTGTTATTAAAGAAAGGTTCACTCAAGCCATCAAATATGTAAATCTCTATAATCATGTTATACACCTAATCACTCTATTGACATGTATCACTTATTATTTTGATAGTCAATAAGGGTAGTTTTTCAAAGACTCTATGACCAAGGTCAGTGTTTGGGGTCAAGTTCAAGTTCTCTATTTGAGTCGTAAAGTCGCTATAATTACTGAAAGAGTCGCTTAACTGTAACTATCGGCTTTGGATGATAGAGATGCGGGCGGTAGAGTCGAAAGAGCCAGTTAGTATACACTTTCCCGTTTGCTGGATTAAGTGAAGTTATGGGAATCTTAAGATGGAGGTTGTTATGGGGTTTTATTTTTGAAGCGACTGCTTCAGGGTACTTTGGAATAGTGTGAACGGCGTTTTTAGTTTTAAGCGATGGTCCGTCTTTTAAACGGTGTAATGATCTAAAGAGTCACCAATGTCTGGGAATATACATCCACAGCTCGAACCAGAAGTACAGCAGATGTCTTTTTATTTGCCTGATGATAAGCCTCTGCCTGTTAAGCTGTAGACGCTGGCAGACAGTTAGACGTCACCATCATAACGAAGACCATAAAATCTGCTTTGTGGTACACGCAGCTTGCTAACAGTACATCGTTCAGGTGGTAGGCATTAATTACTCTTGCCGACAAACTCTCTCACAAATTACTTCACTTATCGAATTACAGATTTTTTTATACCTACTTGGCAGATAGTGAACAAAGAAAATAAAATGTGTCAGAAATTTGTCTTAGCATACTATTCCACCATCGCGGACGAGAGAAAAGTCTGCAATGCACCTATAACGAATTTAAATGATCAAATCAATACCTTGCGACACGAGTCAAATCTAAACAAAAGAGAGCTCCCTTTGTTTAATTGTTGTTTCGTAAAAATGTTCTGTTTTGGAGGAGCTCGAATATTAGCAGTTGCCGAGGTCATAGTGTTGCCCAAATGCAAGACCAAGACGAGACTTAGCCAGTCTTGGTCTTGGTCTTACATCAATATCGTTACGTCGTTACGTGCAGTCAGAAGTTCGAAAATCTCACACCAGCGGTAATGCGTTACCCAGCTACTGGGTTGTGAAGGTCAGTTAGATAGTCACTCCATGTAAAACAATCCGGTTAGACTGGAAGCCAACCCTAACATAGTTGGGAAAAGGCTAAAAGGCTAAGCAGATGAATGATTTTCAGTTTTAAACCCAGCATTTCATTAGCAAATAAGTTTTATTTTAATTTTATAAAGTTACCTTTATTAAATAAAAATAAAGTTTATTTGCTGTGTGTGTTCCCGAATCATTTTTCTCTAACTTCAGACAACGATTGCTTCTGGTATTACTTAAAGAGGAAAAGGGTAAGTGTAAATTATATGTATACTGTTGTATTAGTGTACATTTTAATGCATCACATTATTTACATTGTATGCATGGACGACGTGATTAAATGATTAATAAATAAATGATCTTTATTCTACAAGTTGGTTATTAAATAACACTTTTACACGTCATTTTTTCCGTAAATTTAAATTAGATTAAGCCGGTTACTATGTCTAAATACTATAGTAATTACTGTTTCCAGAAACAGTATGATAAAACTATTATATATATAATATTCAATTGTTTGCGTAGCTTAACCGTGAAGATGAAGCCATGCCGCTGTTATTATTTAGTCACGAGGGCCTCATCTGAGAAGTGGTGTCTGTCACACACACTGTTATTGGTTTTGTATTTTCTTTGACTTTCTTTTTTTTTGACACAGTTTCCGAAATTAAAGTTATTTTTGGCTTTGTAGTGTTTTGATATAGAAGTCGGTTTGATTTTTACTAAAAAGTTGTTCACGCTTTTTAGTGGGTCGATTATAATTTATTTATCTAGTTACAAACGCCAAAATGTCAACTACTTATCTCCTTTTACAAAATATTGCTTTTCCCGATGCAGAGCCGTTAATTTTTGAGGAGTTCTCCTGGAACTTCACCATCAGCTCTACATCACCATATGCATTGTGACGAGCATATAGTGCTTAACATCCATGCTCAAGTAATCGAATCGTAATCCACGAAATACTTATTATTGAGTAGTTTTGGTGGCCTTCATCATCAGTTCCACTTCCCCAAATGGTGCTTTAATAACAATAAGACCAATCAGAAAGTATACCCATTCAAACGAAAAAAGAATTTTCTAAATCGATCCAGCCGTCTTCGAGTTATGCATATAGAAGTCGGTTAAAAATAAAGTCACTTTAACGATTTTTCATTACCATAGAGCTTACACATATGTATATACCCAACTCTTCAGCAACTTTGATTTCGTAACTTATGAGAATGCAAGCGCCTTTTATTGCACTAAATACATTCGAATCAAGCCTGACTGCAACTCTATTTCTCGTACATTTGTAAAACTTAGTCAAACGCTGTGTATTCTAGCTCTGGTACCGTTCGTGTATTTGCTGTGTAGCTTGCGCCGGCAACTCTACTAACCTGCCGATAACCTCAATCAACTGGGTGTTTTTATAGGTTTCAGACCGGCTAAGGTAGGCGGGATAAGGCAGTTTATAATTATTATTTATTTATTAGCTTTTCCAACATTTTTTTTCTGGTTTCCTAGGTACAGGTATGACCTAGTTTGGGGACCGCCGATAAAAATAAGAAATCGTATAAAAAAAGAAATCATGAAAAGAATAGAATTAAGTACATAATAAAATAATAACATATAATACATTACAATGAAAAATAAAGGTCTTCTTATTCTTATTATGTTCTAATAGCACAACAGTTCAAAAAGGTAACAGCATAACAATCACATATAGGTAAACTCAGCATATCGATTACAAAGTAAAACAATATGGTTACGAGCTAACTAACAGTAAATACCTACTTAAATTTAAAACTGTTCGTCAGCATTGCCAGAGGAATGATGCACAAGTAGCCACTAAAGTTCTAAGAACAATTGAGGAAGTAAAAAAATCATTAATCAATCAAGGAACATTTTTCTGGTTTAATATTCATCCATGAATGACTTCATCCATTAGTTTTGAACCACTTGAATATCTCCTAAAATACAGAGCACCGTATTGAAAAAGTCAGAGCTCACCGATATCAAGGTATGTGTGATATCAATGGATCTTGTTTAGTTTCCCCCTTCTACCGAACAGTTGTAATGAATTTATATTAATTTAAACTGAAGAGAGTCTATCGCGCCACATACGAACTAATGATAGAAATCCTATATCGCGCAAGCAGAGTTTACCGCACAACTAGCCTGCATACAGATCCCCCGAACAAAACACCTTTGTGGTCGGAGGATCATCCCTTTTCATTTGGTATTGCGGGACTCTACACTACACCCAGACCCGCATATCCCATATTTAGTAACAATTTTATTTATAAACTAGTACTCACGCGGGGCTTCGCTCCCGTGGATTCTATCACGGTAAAAACATAACTCTCCTTTTTTGCAGTCGGGTAAGTAGCCTATAACCTTCCTCAAGCTTCAAGCTACTTCCATACCAAATTTCATCCAAATCCACCCAGTACTTTCGAAGATTAGCGCGTTCAAGCAAACAAACAAACAAACAAACAAACTTTTCCGCTTTATAATATTAGTATAGATAAATTTCTACCATATTGGAAAAAATTAATAAATTATTATCTTACTTTTTACTTTTATCCGGTGGGGTTACCCACGCGAACGATATCGCGGGCAAAGTTTAGTTATGTAACAAATAACATACAATAATACGCAACGTCCTGTATATACTTCAAGATTTTTTATTTTATTCAATGTGGGCTCACGCTTGACCTCGATCTCGCCTGATTGTTAGCGATAGATGAGGTGTACGGTGGAACGAGCGATCACAGAAGATACCTGTTCACTCTTGCATTCAATATTTTATTTATATTTGCTGTATATTCAGGTAACATGTACTGTATGTATTCTATGTTGCTATTACTAAAGACACGTAACGATAGCTTCTTGTAACAAAGCGTGCCTACAAAGAGTTCGTCAAATAAGGAGGCGCAGCGAAAGTAAAAGTTAAAGTAGAAGTTATTTGTAGAAGGTAAAGTTCCTTCTCAGTAATTGACGGATGTATCTCATCTCTAGCCCCATGTTTTCTAATAACTGGATGCTGGAGCTAAGCGTCATGATGAAAATCGAAACCTTCCGTAAGACAACTGTATGAGGGTTGTGTGGTAAGATTGAACAGAGAACTCGCCACTTCTGTGGAACTGCTTGGTTGCTGTGGGGGTTGCGTCGCAAGCGCAACTGAACCATGACGTCGGTACCTAATGGGTTTCATTCAAACATAACTTACATAAATAGATTGTCTCGGCCATCGCATGAAAACACAATATATCTCACAAGTATATAAATATAAATACATATATAAATTACATTGTTTTTGCGATTGCCAAGTCAATCTATTCATTTAAAACGTTAAAGATTTTTAATATTGATATGGTCACTATAAGATGTTGTTAGGTTAGATAATTACGTAACAACTTAAGACAGAAGGTCCCTTAAGTAGGGACTGAATAATCGAATAACCGACTTGGTATTACATGGATCTCACAACTTTTTACGGTAGAAGAACTGAGTTGCGAGACTTGGTTTTTTTGACAAGTATTGTTTTTTATGGGATCTCATTTCTTTTTGTAGATAGTACTACTTTTTTCCTTTCCGGCGCCTTCTACTTTTTGTATACCAATAACGAATTTTCTTAAAGCCCTCTCTCTGGCTTTTTAACCGACTTCTAAAAAAGGAGGAGGTTCCCAATTCGGATGTTTGTTTGTTTGTTTTTTTTTTAATGTTTGTTCGGGCATAGCTCCGTCGCTTGCCAACCGATTCGAAAAATTATTTTTGTTGGAAAGGGTATACTTTCCAAATAGTACCATGAAAATTTTATCGAAATCGGACAAGCCGCTTCTGAAAAAACAACAAAAATCTAAAAAAAATATTTACATTGACGATCTTTTCTGCATTGCGTTTTTTGTAAAAGGTGATAAGTAGTTGACATTTTGGCTTTTGTAACTAGATTAATTACAAACTGACCCACTAAAAAGCGCGAAAATAAAAACTTTTTCGCAAAAAATAAAACCGACTTCTTTTTTGCAAAAAAGTTGTTTTTATTCCGTTGACCATTTTACAAGTTACCTTTGAACATAATTATATCTAGATACACATATTATTCCATTATATTATACATAATTATATACAGGTACACTGATTAATTAACTGTAAATGTACCTTTGTAATCCCATATAAATATATGGGATTACAAAGTTATTTATGCAGTTGATGAATCTAGAAAACTGGACCGAAATTGAAAAATATTTTAGTTTTTCCTTGATTCATACACTAAACACTAATTGTATTCTAAATTTGAAGCTTCTGTGTCTGCTAGAAGTGCCTTAGACTTTTGATGATCGGTCAGTCAGTGAGTGACAAAATTAAGGAACTTTGACTCGTTATAATACTGAAACTACTGGTTCAAATTGAATGAAATTTGAAATATACCGTGTTTATACAATACCTGCATTGTTACTGAAAATTCAGGCTTCTAGTTTTATCCACAAAGAAGTTATACGGGGTCGAAAATGGCTTGAATTGCTTCGAGAAAAGTATGGTACGGCCGTGCCGCTTTCTGCTCGACTTGACGGGGGCACTGCCGTGCCCCCAGATAATGCAACACCAAGCGTACATTTGTACCAATATCTCCTGACCTAATTCCGATTTAATGCGAATGATGATATTTGAAGCTATTCGGGGCAGCCGAATAGCTTCAAATATCAGCGTTCTTTATTTGTAAATTCTCTTCTTTTGTGCCATGAACTGGCAGGAAATTCCGTTTCGATGTTAAATTCTATGTGTAAACAACACTGGGAGTTCGGATCTGTGTTACGTAAGGTCGCGGGTTTCCACAGGGCGCCAGAAGAGAAAGCAAGTGGGGAAGAGGGGGAGGGAGGAGGAGAAATCTGAACATTTATCTTCGTCCACAACACTTCGCTTTGGGCACTCAAATGAGCGTGGATTTGGAAAATGCAACAGACATAAGGAAAATTGCTTTCGCAACTTTATTATATCCATATCAGAGTAATTTATCTCACAGTATTGTATGTACTGTTATGACAACGGTTTTCAAAAAGATATAAAACTGCTTTTACTACCCAATATACCTACCAACCATACCTACTACTACTTTATCAACCGACGACAAAAAGAGGAGGTTATCAATTCGACTCATATATATATTTTTTTTATGTATGGTCATCGATTACTCGAAGACGGCTGAACTGATTTGGAAAATTCTTTTTTTGATTGAAAGGGTATACTTCGAAATTGGTCCCATTTTCATAAACGACAGGATCTGATGATGGGATCCTAGAGAAATCGAGGGAACTCTTCAAATATTATAGGCACACCTATGACGTTTTGGGTATTTATTAAAGTAACTTGTGCAGTTGCTCTCAAAAAGTACCATTTGAGGAAGTGGAACTGATGATGAAGACCACAGATGGCCGCCGAAACTACTCAATAATAAGTATTGAGTGGATTGCGATTCGATTACTTGAATATGGATGTTAAGCACTTTATGCTCGTCACAATGCATATGGTGATGTAGAGCTGATGGTGAAGTACCAGGAGAACTCCTCAACAATTAACGGCCCAGCATTGGGAAAAGCAATATTTTGTAAAAGGTTATAAGTAGTTGACATTTAGGCTCTTGTAACTAGGTAAATTAAAAATAGACCAACTAAAAAGAGTGAAATAAAAACTTTTAACCAAAAAATTAAACCGACTCCCAAAAAACACTGCAAAGTGAAAAATAACTTTAATTTCGGAAGTCGGTGCCAAAAACGAAAAAACAAAACTAAAGACACCGACTACCGAAATTAAAGTTATTTTTCACTTTGCAGTGTTTTTTGGGAGTTGGTTTAATTTTTTGGTAAAAAGTTTTTATTTCACTCTTTTTAGTTGGTCTATTTTTAATTTACCTAGTTACAAGTTTTTATATAGATAAATAGTACACCGTGGACTACCCGCGTATTTATTTTCTCCTATGTGTCAAATCCATCCAAAGACCTGATCAGATCTTGTCTGTAAAAGATCGCTTTTAGCGATAAGACCGCCCATTGTATCACCCTTTTTAATTGTTAAGTCCATAATTTTGTTTTTACTGTTGTGGTGTACAATAAAGAATATACCTATCTATCTATCTACCACCAAGACTATCCTAAAATTCTCTATATTTCGTACCTATTTAAAATAATAAAATAAACTCATTTATTTTATCTGCACTATGGCACTGAGTAGGTATTCGACTATGAGAAAGTACGCTTTAATTAAAAAAACCTTTTTGCATAGAACTACGGATAGTCACAAAAACGTAAAGAATGCAATTCATTTCTTCCACGAGCGGGGAGCAAGGAAATCCGTTCAAAACATAATTATGACAAACTTAAATCTAATATACAAAAATCTCGGGTTATTGAACTACTCCGAAACGGCGTGGTCGATTTTTATTAAATGTTTTGTGTATATTTGATAGGTCTGAGACTATTTTTAATTATATACAAACAAAACAATATTTGCCGGATCATATACATATATGAATAAGTGAAGCAAACACTTAGTAGTTATTTGGTATGAAATTTGGCACAGATAAAGTTTGTAGTGATTTTTTTTTTAACTTAAACACTTTAATATTATTGCGTTTACTAACATAGCTTTTAAGTAATTTTTCTGCAAACACAATGGATATTTTGTTGATCCGTATTATTCAGAACATTATTATTATATTTTTTCACCAAATCAATCTTTTGGGCCATATGTTGTTTGAAATATAGTTATGAACTTATGAGCAATAGAACAGTTGGCTTACAGCCATCGGTGATAGTTATGACAGAGCCATCTAGTGTCATGGCGACGTAACGTAGCGACGATAACCTCGCACGGTACAAGCGAGCCGCTGGAAAATACACCTTGTACGTTTTTTATTTGTTCGACTACGTTAGAATTAGAAAAAGAAAAGCATGGTAGAGTTTCTGATCTACATAGTGAGTTTTTTTAACTGCATTATGCCTTAAAACAGTTCTAAAAAGTGTAGAGATAAGAATGGATAGATTAAGAAATGCCTACATAAAATTAAGTTTGAAAGTGGAGGCGCCTCCACTATCAAACTTAATTTTATGTAGGCCTCTTTTCTTTTTTAATATAACTGAAAAATGTAAATGAAATCGCCTATCTTACGACCAACATGTGACTAAAAGTACCTACTTTGAATGTTGATGAATGGAGAGGTACAGGCGGGCCAAAGAAAAGATGGATGGATTGTGTGAGGAATGATATGAAAGATTTGCATGGATTGTAAGAAATGATGCTGTGACGTCTGATAGGCAAAAATGGAAGAAGAAAATATTTGGGCAGACCCCAAGTATGTAAATGGGATGAGGGCAGGATGACGTAAGCAAAGTTTATTGACATAGACTAATTCCATGAAATAAGAATCCCTGGGTCCCTAAACTAGTACTTACTGTATCATAGAGACCCGCGTCTTCGCCAGTTTTGGTTAGCACATGTCACATATACACACAATAAAATTAATTTTACTTATTTACTTTAGGTTGTCTGGAAGATATCGCTCTCAGCGATAAGACCGCCATTGTAACCAATTTTATTTACAATATTGTTGTTAAGTGTGATTCAATTATTGGTGTACAATAAAGTATATTCTATCAATCTTTCTACTTTCAAGCTTTAGGTCAAGTTACAAATAAAATATTTATTGGAGCGTGTGTATTTATTATTTCATGAGCTTGTATTGCTTCGATCAACAATTGTACAATTGTTGAAGTTGTATTGTGTATAATTATGTATGTGTGTATGTGTAAAGATGTGTAATATTGTTTACATATTAGAAATAAGTTTATCGATTTCTTCATACTTGCACTGCTTTAGCCAGTTTTACATTTGATTATTTTTCATGACGGTGTTATGTATTTTATGGGCTCGAAAACGGAGGTTCTAACACGTGAGAGGGGACACAAGTCAATAACTTTTAACGATAATAATAACAATAATATCTATCAGGCGGAAACAAGGTGCGTGCCTTCAATGGTTGGGTCATGCCAGTATTGATGTACTCTTTTGGCATACTCAAATGGACTCAGACTGAACTTGACGCCTTGGACAGGCGGGTCCGCACAACGCTGACTGCAAATCGAATGCATCACCCACGTTCATCGGTGATGAGGCTGTATATCCCGCGGAAGTACGGGGGTCGTGGCATTTTAAATGCAAAGACCCTACACAACCGCGAGGTATGCAGCCTTAGGGAATATTTCCTAGAAGCCGACGTGGGTATGCATCGAGATGTGGTAGCGGTGGACAAAGGCCTCACTCCGCTCTCCTTAGGTACCGAGAATTGGCGCAAACCTATAGTATTAGATACTAATGACCGCAGAGAAGTATGGCAGAGCAAGGAGCTTCACGGGCGCTATTACCGGGCCCTTCATGGGTCTGACGTAGACACACTAGCGTCCGTAGCCTGGCTACGTTTTGGTGACCTCTTCGGGGAAACCGAAGGTTTTGTCTGTGCGATTATGGACGAAGTTATGATGACGAATAACTATCGGAAATATATTGTGAAGGATGGTACGGTAGACATATGTCGGGCATGTCACAAACCGGGAGAATCCATTCGTCACATTATCTCCGGTTGTTCTCGTCTGGCTAACGGAGAATACTTGCATAGACACAACCTCGTAGCCAGGATTATTCACCAGCAACTTGCTCTTAAATACAATCTTGTGGAATCAGAAGTACCATACTATAGGTATGTGCCCGACCCAGTTCTCGATAATGGCAATATTACACTGTATTGGGATCGGTCTATCATCACTGACAGAACTATTGTTGCCAATAAGCCTGACATAGTGGTGATAGACCGATTAGAGCGTCACACAATGATTGTTGATATAGCAGTCCCCCTTGACGAGAACCTCGTGAAAGCTGAGATAGATAAAAAAAATAAGTATCTTGACCTGGCGCGCGAGGTTGTCGACATGTGGGATGTGGAGACAGCAATCATTGTGCCGATAGTCGTCACAGCCAATGGCATAATAGCCAAGAGCCTTGACAAACATCTAAGGAGGCTCTCGTTGGGCAGCTGGATCAAGGGCTTGATCCAGAAAGCAGTACTCCTGGAAACGGCGCGTATTGTGAGGAGGTTCCTCTCTATGGAGCCCTGACCACCGGTAGCTTGGACCCTGTTCCCGATACCGGTGGGCTACTATTTTTTATATTTTTAAATGTTTTTATTTTTTATATTAATATTTAAAAATGTAATTGATATGTACATAGATTAAATAAATGAAACAATAATATATATTTTTTATATTTTTTTTATTTTTTTCTTTTTATATTTTTAAATTTATTTTTGTTTTTATAGGAATATTTAAAAATTTAAATAATATGTTTGTAAAGTGTAATAAATGAAACAATAATAATAAGTTTTAACGTAACAGCTAGGAAGAAGAAGATAAAAAATCAGCATCGGTCCACCTTGTGAGGAAGGTGTACGCTACATCTTCTGTTACGAAACTGAATCAGTCGCCACTCCAAAACCTCACTAATCTAATAAAAGTTACCCATACGATTCGGAAACACAAACAACTAAATCCATTAAGTACAATGTAACACGTTGCTTACAAGTTCACATGCAGCGCCGAAGTACCAGGCGCGCAGAGCGACCGCAGAGCATCGATCAAACTTTGAACAGCAACTCAAGTAAACAAATGTACTACAGAAGCTGCTTATTGATACCCCTGCTATTTGTGTACCGCTTGCTGCTGTGTCGACAGATTGCTCGCGGGAAAGTTTGTAGGAAAATGTTTAGTTTCGTGTAATATTGTTTTGTGATTTATTCTTCGAGATTGGTAAGACGAGATTGTTTATTCAAGTAGTAGTTTCTGATGTTATAAGGGATTACATCACGGTGGCCCAATATACAACTAAAGCAACTATAATTAATTTATTTATTAAATAAAGTTTTAATAAATAAATAAATTCAGCAACACAACAAAAGCAACACAAAAAATTCAGCTATATCGCGATTTCTTCACGATGGACCTCCAAAGATTCTTAGTAGACTCGTTCAAAAGCTGGTCGCCCCCAGAGCCTAAGGTACTGAAGAAGACCAAGTTCTCCATCACTTTGGACTGGAGCAGTGTGGAGCCGTTTAACTTCATCACCGACCAGCTTTTATATAGGTTGGAGAAAAATGAGAAGATCCCGCCTTGGGTGGTCGTGTACAGGTGAGCGTCTTTTATTTTGTGTCAGAAATGACAGGTGAAAAGTTTGCAAAGAGTACAGAAGGTAAAATCACAAATAAATAGGTATAAATGTGGAATATATTGATTTGTGTATAATGAGTGAGAGAATGATTTTTTGAAAATCTGTAAATTAGCTTTTTTTATATTCATATTATTAGTAACACCTAATCAAACCTTGGCTTTCCTGCCGTTGAGACACATACATTCTCTCTATAAGATGGGGGCACAATACTAATGAGGCACCACCCTGGGTCAGTTCGGGTTGATGGATTTCGCATGTCTTCGGATTTCTCGATCCACATTGTTTCCTTTACCGTTTTATTGTGAATAGTAGTTTTGACCTGGATTACACAAAGAAACGTGCCAGATAGGGTTCGAACCCACGACCTACATCTCGGGTCCGTAACCAATGAGCCACTACTACTCTCGTCATTTTTAGTTAAGTCTAATATTATTTTATGTAATTAATTAGTATTTTTACTACTTACACTAGTAACCGCGCGGGGCTTCGCTCCAGTGGACTTTATCTTGATAAAAACGTAACCTCCCTCAAGCTTTAAGCTACGTCCATATCAATTTTCATCCCAATCCACCAAGTACTTTCGTAGATTAGCGCGTTCAAACAAACAAATCTTTCGCTTCATTAGTATAGATTTCCGACCTGCGCAGACTACGTTGACGAACATCCAAGTCAAGTCTAAACTTAGGTTTGCCAACATGCTATGGAGCGTATGTCAACCCATCAGGCTGCAAAACGAAACGCTAATAATTTATGTGGCTCAAAAGGCTGCCCAACGTAAATGGGACTCGGCAGAGCAACGGGCAGGGCATGTCTGCCGCATGTCGGACAAGCAGTGGCCCTCTACTTTTCTCCTGTTACCTCTATTGTCCATTACACATTTTTGTTTAACTTTCTCTAATTAGAGTTCTATTAAAAACCCTAACCATTTTCAGAGGCGGCAAAACGTCAAAAGAAATAGGCAACTTAGCATCCAGACACTGTCACAAGTTCCGCGTGAAAGTCATAGTGAAGGCCACAGCAGTGCCATCTCTAGCAGAGAGAGCGACTCAGTTCTATGGTACTGAAGCTGCTGTGTATGAGAAGATGAGAGCAGTCGAGAAGCAAAGAGAAGAACAGAATGCTAGAAGTAACAGTGGAGATAAAGGAGGTGGAGATGCAAGCGTTGAAGAATCAGTGAATACTGCTAAAAGTAGTCAAGTAGAAGAATGCGTTGATGGACGTAATGATACAAAAGGATCGAGGTACGCAGATAGATAGATAGAATATTCTTTATTTTACACCAATAATTTAAACATACTCGTACCTGATTCACAATATTACTTAACTTATGGTTACAATGGCGGTCTTATCGCGGAAAGCCACATTTTTCAGACAACCTTTGGATAGACTTTATGAGCATAAAACAAAGAGGAGAGGGGAAAGTCAGTGTACATAAACAAATCTAGACATTTAGACACTTCATAACCGAGTTACTGGATGACTTGACATTTTTGGTTTCACATAATTTGTAAAACAGTGTCCGCTAGCACAACTGTCTGTCTGTAGGTAGATACGTATGTTTGCGGTGATCTGAAAAACCTCACCTGAGCCTGAACGAATAAGTGGTTTCCATTTATCAACAGAGTAGTTCCTGAGGAAGATTTATTAAAAATTATAATTATGATGTATAATAGTTTGATTCGTGATTCCCGTTCGACGTCGATTTCCGGGTCGAGCAAAAAGTGCTATAAGGTTTTCCTGTGAGGGATTTCTCAGTCATAGGGTTTGGAAGTTGGCGGCGTTCACCCCCCTGGCCTCTGTAAGAACTTTAAGCCGTTGGTCCCGGCTGTCATATAAATCTTTGACAGCCGTTACGGGTAGTCAGCAGCCAGAAAATCTGAAACTATTCTGGACAAGGGATATCGTGTTACCCAGCTACTGGGTTGTGGAGGTCAGACAGGCAGACGCTCCATGTACAACACTAGGACTTAGCTGCATCCAGTTAGACTAGCAGGCGACCCTAACTAATTGTGACAAAAGCTAATCAGATGATGAATTATTTGATTCGTTAAAATCTTGTGTGAATTATTTCGGAAGTCGGAAAAAATGAAACCGTCAAGGAGCTCCATTAATTGTGTCACATTGGTTTGTGTAACTTTTCGGAATAGATTAAGTGAGGTGAACAAGATCGAGCGAGGATGGCTGGAGTCGGCGTGGTCGGAGCCGACGTGGTCGAGCACGGAGACTGACGGGACCTCCGCCGTGTGCTTCTGCATGGCGGTGCGCTGCGGCTACATCAAGCAGGTACAACAACACACTGCGATGGTTGCGAACACTGCCACATTACAGTCAAGTGCACACTAACATTACCACTAGCAGTACCCATGACTACGTTACAAGTTTTAAGTACGTTCTCGGCATCATTGTATTTTCTTTGTAATAGAAATTGTGTATCAAATGAGAATGGGGTAGTGGATTGTCCAAACATTTTGGCAAGAGTATGTAAAGTGCACTAAACGAGAGGGCATTACTATTACATACTATTAGTATTTTTAAAATACCTTAGAAGACTAAAAAGTATAAATATTTGTTTTACAGTAGGTACCTAAGTACATCACAGGTTATCAAGCTTAAAAATTGACCCATTTATGTAGCTAACCAAATAGATCACAAGACCAGTATAAGTTCAAAAAACTCTTTAGCAAAAAATAAAACCGGCTTCCATATAAAAACACTACAAAGGCAAAAATAACTTAAATTTCGGTGGTCAGTGTCATTTGTTTTGTATTTTCTTGTTTTTGAGACCGCCTTCCGAAATTTAAGTTATTTTTGCCTTTGTAGTGTTTTTATATGGAAGTCGATTTTATTTTTTGCTCTAAAGTTTTTTTTCACGCTTTTTAGTGGGTCGGTTTGTAATTATCTAGTTACAAAAGCCAAAATGTCAACTACTTATCACCTTTAACAAAATATTGCTTTTAGCGATGCAGAGCCGTTAATTTTTGAGGAGTTCACCTGGTACATCACCATCAGCTCTACTTCACCATATGCATTCTGACGAGCATAAAGTGCTTAACATCTATATTCAAGTAATCTAATCGCAATCCACGAAATACTTATTATTGATTCGGTGGCCATCTGTGGTCTTCATCATCAGTTCCACGTCCTCAAATGGTGTTTTTCGAAAGCAACTGCACAAGGTACTATAAGAAATACCCAAAACGCTAAAGGTGTGCCTATAATACTTGAAGAGTTCCCTCGATTTCTCCATGATTCCATCATCAGATCCAAACGTGACGACAATGGAACCAACTAGAAAATATACCCTTTCAAACAAAAAAAAAGAATTTTCCAAATCGGTCCAGCCATCTGTGAGTTATGAAAAAAAAGTTCAAGACGAATTGAGAACCACCTCGTTTTTTTTGAAGTCGGTTAAAAAGTATACATAATTCTAAATCATTTTTTCTATTCTTAGTGTGTTGTTGTCATTACTTATTCTTTGTTTGTAAAATTCAATCTCATTTAATAAAATCAGTAATTTTATTCATTTTTTATTAAAAAAAAAAACATATTTAATTTCATTTAATTCAATTTAATTTAAATTATTTCATGTCTAATATTACATTGTTATTTTATTCTAACTTTATGTGTATTTTTATTGTATTGAAAAAAATATTAAATGCTGTGCTAACCTTTAATTTAGATGCATATAATATATAATGAATCTGAACTTAATCTATGTTAAATGTCTTAAATAAAAATAAATATTTTTTATCTAAGATTAGAGTAAATTTTTTAGTGCTTCGTTAGTAGGTACCATACATCAAGAGCGATGAACTGAATTCATTTCCTACATAATGAGTGAGTGACCATGTCACCAGGTGCAAGGCATGCTGGATGAGCGACCTGCACTCATCGGCATAATGAACCCGAGCAACGGCTTCACGCCTCTCGCGACGGCTGTCCGGAAAGGTATCGACCGTTCCCGAACCGTTCCCGGCACACTCCCGGTAAAAATTGCCGGCACTCCGGCGCTCCGGCTCCCCGGCGCTCCGAGGCCTGCATTAGTGATGAGCTCCAGCAGCTAATTGAAATCGGCGCCGGGCCCTGAATGGAACACATCATTTATGCATGCATATCAACATCGATTTATTGTATTTGTAGCATTGTTGTAACGAAACATAGTGCAGGTTATTTGCGTCTTACTTACCTATTAATCTGTACCGTATCGAATGCATTGTTGGGCAAGTGGCAACTGCGTCTATTCAACAGTTCGTTTCATTCCTAGGTTAGGATAAGTGTTTAAAGTGAGAAATCGTCTCTTGACAGAAAAAGGAGAAGAAGAAGAATCTCTTGATAATTTCCCAGTTATCGAATTTCGAACATAATTGTCTTTTTAATTAAATGTTAATACAAAAGTATATTTCCGCACAAGGAGTGCGTGAGCGAGTGCTCCATACAAACTTACTGTGGTGAATTTCGTACTCCTCCGCGTAATTTTTCGTTTTAATATACAGATTAGTTGGACATGTGCCCGCCCGGCTGTGTAACGAGAGACTTACCGCATAAGAAAAATATGTGTATACACACTTTTCCCCAGCCAATCGAATAGCTTAGGTACGTTTAATGGCTGAATAGGTGAGGTAACAGAGACTGTATAAAACAAATGTGTGTCTACAAAGTACCCGCTAAATTGGTGGAGGTCATGGTCCACATTTATGAGGTGACGTTACAAGTGACCCAATAAAACTATACTTACCGTTCGCTATCGCAGTTCCGTCATTGACAATTGATGATTTTAAACGTGAAAGCATCATTTGTACATGTCATGTGTAGGCTTCTAACTTACTAAAACACTATGGTGGTATGGAACCCATCTATTTTATAGTATGTAACTTAAATTTTTGATTTCAAAATAACGTTTTTCGGAAGTTCTTACAGTTTACACGAAACCAACACAAGCGGTGTTGGTACTATGACTCGTCTGTCTACACCTCTTGATCGTATCTGAAGCTACACTATGCTAATCTCAGAGGTTGTCCGGAAAAGATCGCTTTTAGCGACAAGACCGCTCATTGTAACACCCTTTTTAGTTGTTAAGTCATTTGTTTCACGTTGTGGTGCACAATAAAGAGTTGTTGAAATTGACTTAAATATCATACATCAAATAAAACTTACAATGCCATCTAGTAAGTTGTAATATTTGAACTAATCGCAAATAAGAGAATCATTCAATTGTATTGTATTGTCTATTGGAACGAATGAATATACTTTGTAGTTGTTCACATTTACTTACCAGAAATACAAAGTGTAATTTAAAGGGTATATACATACCAAGTGCACGGCTTCTTTGGATGATAATAAACGATATGGCAGGAGTTTTCTAATCCTTTGTCTACATGTGTGGAGCGTATTAGAAAATTCAATACATTGATACCAGAGACCGAATTTTTCAAATTAAGAAGAACGAAGAGAATTATCGTTTTATTGGCAAGTGACGTGGAAAGTGATGACCCTCATAGTGCTGTGACACGTTTGTTATTACTGGTATTCAAGAAACATATGGAATCAATCATTTGGGATCAATTCTGTGAGTCGCTTATTTTGAGCTGAAACTTTGCATAGAGACTCCATACCAGATATTGTCTACAGTCTTTTTGGATAGATATGGGGTTTCCGTTACACGTTGTATAGTTCGCTGTTGGCCACAATTGAATTTACTTGTTTTATTATAATAATATTTTGTATGTCTGTGTGCGACGTGGCAGGTGACATAAACACGGTGCGGTTCCTGCTGGGCGCGGGCGCCGAGCTCGACCAAGCCTCGTCCTCCGGCCAGACCGCGCTGCACCTGGCCATCCTCTCCGCCTGCATCCCCATCGTGCAGCTGCTGCTGGATCAAGGCGCTGACTTCCAGGTCAGCAAGCTCCATTTAACATTAGCCCCTTTTTAAGTTCAGTAGCTGAATGACAAAAACAAATCTCTTATAGATTCGTCATTATTTCATTTATAGATTCGTCATTTAATTGCTCTCTGAATGAATTCACAAAGGTAACATTGTTTGTATTATGTTATGCTAATATATAACTAGTAGCTTTAATTGTAATTTATAATGTAACTAAAGACCATGCTACCGCATTAGGATTATTGCCTGTAATGATAGTTGTGTTTGTGATAAATAAATAAAATAAAATAAAAAAAAATAAAAATGTCTGTATGTCTGTTTTTACGTCACAGTCATTTTATTCCGACAATATTAAGACTGTACAGTTGAAACTTGGTAGATAGATGTATTCTGTGAACCACTTTATTTACTTAAATTTGCGGCAGCTCGAATGAAAAATCTCGGAAAAGTTAGCTCGTATAATATGTATATTTGATATATTTTATGAGTTCGATGATTCACTTCTTATACATAATTAGATTACCTATAATTTATATCAGTACTTTTATTATTGACTCATCCGCCCGCCAAAAGAAAAAGACGTACAGTTGTTGTGTTCTGTAGTTGCGGAGACAAGTAATTGCATACTTCCGTCTATTGTTTTTTTTTTTTTATATGGGTAGAATTCACATTAGTAGCAATCTCGTTATTATAATTATCATAATATAACATATCAATTTCCCCACTACTCAGGCCATTTCTCTATGAGAGGGTATGGACCATATCTACTTTCTCTAAATTCTTAGAAGTTATTTATTCTAAATTTATCCAAAATAGTCCTCTCATTTTGTTTTGTTAGCCGGTGAAGATAGAATTTTTTTTTTCTAAGATGTTCTAAAGTGACCCTTGACTCAATATTTGCTTTATTATAATATAAATATTTCAACTGATCGGTCAGAAGATTCAAAAGAAATTGTTTGCGAGAGCCGGACAAACATACGAATCCTTTCAGAGTTCCGTTTTAGCATTGGGGCAAACGGAAAACAAATAAAGGAGTAATATTTTATTCTATTCTTGGCATGTGTTATACTGGGCCACATAATGATCTCTACTAATATTAATAGTTTTTTTTAATTATAGCCTCTCGTTTGACCTCCATCTCACCTGATGGTAATCAATTATGTGGTCGAAGATGAAGCACGCTTGCCTAGAAGTAACTTATTCACTCTTAACTTGACGACCCCCAGATTATAGCTTTCAGGAAACACAGACTCCGTCAGGTAATAAATAACTGTACGCACAATAATAATAATAATAAAGCCGAGAAAGATAAGCAAATTAAGTATCTTGACTTGGCTCACGAGGTTGTTGACATGTGGGATGTGGATACAGCAATCATTGTGCCGATAGTCGTCTCAGCCAATGGCATAATAGCCAAGAGCCTCGACAAACATCTTAGGATGCTCTCGTTGGACAGCTGGATCAAGGGCTTGATCCAGAAAGCAGTACTTCTGGACACGGCGCGAATTTCTAGGAGATTCCTCTCTCAAGAGCCCTGACCACCGGTAGCTTGGACCCTGTTCCCGATACCGGTGGGCTACTGTTTTTTATATTTTTAAATGTTTTTTTTTGTTTTTATAGCAATATTTAAAAATGTAAATAATATGTATACAAAATGTAATAAATATAATAATAATAATATTCCACAACTTTCACACAACGCCATCTAGTCCCAAACTAAGCACAGCTTGTGGTATGAGTACTAGACAACTGATAAACATACATATGTATTTCTAAATACATACATATTATAGATAAATTACACCCAGACAAAGAACAAATGATCGTGCTCATCACACAAACATTTGTCCTGGGTGGGAATCGAACCCACGACCTTGCGCATAGCAGTCAGGGCCACTGACCACTATACCAACAGGCCTGTCAATGAAAGTATTTTCAAAACGTTTTATACGTTTGGGCGGGATGCGGGATGCTCACCTGTTGTTGTCTGTTAAGCTTTCACGTCTAAACTACTTACTGATTTTTATGACATCTTGTACAGAGAAAGTTTAGATGGAAGAAAGGATTACTATGGAAGGATATGCGACACTTTTTTTGCTGAAAAAAGACTTTTCTCGCGAGCAAAGCCACGGGCAGAAGCTGTTTGTAAATATCATATAAATGCATATAAACATAAGTGCAGGCTTTCACACTCACTGTTGGCTCCACAGATATCGGCTAGTATAATGTCTGCGCTCGCCGCTTTCCATCGGTTTCAACACCGCTACACTGGTGCAATATTCCGTCGTTTTTGCTTACTGTTGTTGTCGATAGCTGATAAAAAATGGTTACCAAGTATCACCACTACTTGGTCACCATTTTTTCATGTCAAGTTTGAGAAATAGTAGAAAACAATAATTGATTATCCCCAATAGGTAACCCAACCAATAGTTTCCAACTTTTTACGGAACGGATAGGTCATGGCGCGGTATAGAGGTCCGCGTTAAACATACTACAATGTACAACAACAACGTATTTTTTCACTGCATTTAGAGGCTGCATATAGAATAGATGTGTTATCTTTAGTTACTTAGTTTAATCCGATTAAATCGAAAATAATAACACAGAGTATAATCGCCGCCTCAATCTGCCGTCATCGTCAAACTACTAAACTAAACTTAGATAATAACACTACATCCAAGTTTTGAAAGTTCAATTCAAACAATTCCAGAACTTAAGGATGAAATAATTCGGCACATCAACGACATTGAACCTCAAATTATAGACCATCAGATAGAGTTTTGCCACCGTTGCGAGCCGATATTTTGTTTCACACATAATTGTCATAGATTTTTCTATCATAAAAAAAGAACTCTCTGAAGAGTTTTGGTTTGCTTAGAATTAACATCGTGTCTTATGGTTGGACCACCTCATTTATTTCCTTTATTTCAAAAAATAAACCTACTCTTTCAGGGTCGTGACCTGAACGGTCTCCGCGCGGAGCACTACGCGGTGGACTCCTGCAGCGTGGACATGCTGCGCTACATCCTGGACAGGGGGGGAGATGTCCACGCCGAGGACGGCCACGGCTGGACACCGCTCTTCAGAGCTTGTAAGTGATTGTGGTCAATTAATAGGATAAGAACAGCCGTCACAAGAGGTGGGCCCCTTGCTTTTGATCAAGGATTTCATGTATTTTGGCTGCTACTGATTCAGATTATCAAAGCTGTAACGTTGCTCGGCCAGGCAAATGCAACGAACACCTTATGAAACCATGGTAGGTATAACAGATAGTCCCCTGTTAATGTGTGCGTACTCCTAGAGTGCATGGGAATCACTGACATACGGAAACAAACCTTCGGATCATTGAATTCCTTTACAGTCATCCTGAATAAACCGAAAGACCTGATCTGCTTCTGGAGGGAAGTTGGATGGATGGAGTGATGGCTGACACGACCCAGGCACAATGGTCCCATATAGGGACTATGGAAACCGTTCCCAGAAGAATAACAAGAAGAACACCTAATGAATATATAGATTGTATATAGTACGATTCTGTAAAAGTCTCACAGTCAGAACTTGGATAAAGAGTACATCGATAGAGCAGTAAATTTGTCCAATCAAGGTGACTTCTGGCTCACTCCAGCTACGTGTTCCCGGTGAGAGGTTTACACTATACACCGGCAGCTTACTACTTTCTGCAAACTGAACTAAACCAGCTAACATCCACATGCCGCTTGTCTGGAATGACATGAACATATTCAACTATTTCTATTGGGAAATACAATGTTATTATCTTAGAGACTAAGAAAAATACAGTAAAACCTACCTTCTGTCCCCGCGACTCCACATATATATTTTATTATTTTTCTCCAGATAAAAATAACTGTCCTTTACAAATATGGATATTCATTCACATAAAACAAAAATATTGTGCCAGTGAGGATACCATGGGTTCGAATAACTAAACATGGAATTTTGGGGAAGGCATTTCGATCGAAGAATCCAAGGACCGGGCAGATTATAGATAGACTAGACGTACAGTCCAACTAATAAGCAATCCTGAGCTCTGATAACGTGGCATATTAATGTTTTTTTTTAACCGACTTCAAAAAAAAGGAGGTGTTTCTCAGCTCATTTTGAACTTTTTTTTTATGTATTTTACCTCATAATTCGAAGACGGCTGGACCGATTCTTATAATACCTTGTGCAGTTGCTCTCGAAAAACACCATTTGGGAAAGTGGAACTGATGATGAAGACCACAGATGCCCACCGATACTATTCAATAATAAGTATTTCGTGGATTGCGATTCGATTACTTAAATATGGATGTTAAGCACTTTATGCTCGTCACAATGCATATGGTGAAGTAGAGCTGATTGTGAAGTACCAGGAGAACTCCTCAAAAATTAACGGATCTGCATCGAGAAAAGCATATTTTTTAAAAGGTGATAAGTAATTGACATTTTGGCTTTTGTTACTAGATAAATTACAAACCGACCCACTAAAAAGCGTGAAAAAAGACGATTTAGCAAAAAATAAAATCGACTTCCATATCAAACACTACAAAGCCAAAAATAACTTTAATTTCGGAAGGCGGTGTCAAAAAAAAAGAAAATACAAAACCAATAACACCGAATACCGAAATTAAAGTAATTTTTGGCTTTGTAGTGTTTTGATATGGAAGTCGGTTTAATTTTTTTGCAAAAATATTTTTTTAAGTAATTAAATGTCAGTAGATAATAGTTAATTGCACATAAACCTGACAACATGGGCATTTATAAAACGACAGAAGCATGGTTCAAAATTGGTAATTTCCTATGGAGAAAAACCGGCAAGAAACTCCACTCACCACCACCACTCACTCTAAAACATGATTGATTTTTTTTTTTTTTTATTTTATTTTTTTTTTTTATTTTTTTTTTTTTTTTTGAATAAGACGACATAAAAACGAACGTAAGAGTCCATTGTTGTTGCATTTACATAAAAAAAATACCAAGCGCGATGCGGACTCGCCCATGGTTCCGAAGTAGCTACGCAAAATAACTTTTAATAAAGACAAAGTTACATTTGCGGGTTTTTAGGGTTCCGTAGCCGAATGGCAAAAAACGGAACCCTTATAGTTTCGATATGTCTGTCCGTCTGTCTGTCTGTCTGTCTGTCTGTCTGTCCGTCCGTCCGAATATCACAGCCATTTTATTCCGAAACTATTAAGACTATACATATGAAACTTAGTAAGTAGATGTATTCTGTAAACCGCTTTCCGATTTTAAGAAAAAAATATTATAAATATTTAAAATAAAGGGTCCCCATACATGGAACTAGAACTGAAAATATTTTTTTTTTCATGAAACCTATGCGTGTGTGGTATCTGTAGACAGGTCTTTAAAAATGATATACGGGTTTCTAAAGCCACTTCTTCATGAAGTCAATCGTTTAAAAGATATAAGCTTCCAAAGTAGTAAAATGTGTGTGTCCCCTCTAACCTCTATTATAATGGAGTAAAAAATCTAAAAAAATATATGTCTGTAGATCATAATGTAAACTTTCAACCAAAATTGGTTTGAACGAAATCGGGTCAGCAGTTTTTGAGATACAGCATATTTTCTAAAACCGCAAATATAACTTTGTAATTCATACAAACACTATGAAAAACAAAGTTATTTAGCGTAGTTGTAAAAATGTAAATAAGCTAGTTTTAAGAAATTTTTAAGTTTTTTTTTATTCGTCAAAGAAATATACATATTATATTATACTGTTATAGTTACTACGGAACCCTTCATGGGCGAGTCTAACTCGCACTTGGCCAATTTTTTTAAAGTGCTTATAGCTCATAAACTGCTGACTGTATCTCGTTTAAATACATTTTTGTTTAAAGTTTTCATTGAAATTTACAGTATATTATTAACTATGTCGTGGGAACAGCCAGAATTCATTATCATTATGCATATCTTTTCTATTTATTTTAAAAGTCATCGTCTAAAAAAATATATTACATAAGTTACACATAATTAATATACACAGGGAAAAGGAAAGAGCGTAGAATTTAACCTTGCAGCAAGCTCATCTTGACTAAGGATCCTGAAGATATCACTCTATATTTTACAATTACTTTTTTTTTGTCTGTTTGATAAATAGGAAATAACAAGATCAGTAGATTGTGCAAGAATGCCGTAATGGTATAATTTACAAAGTATTTTGTGGTCAACGAAATTAAAACCTTTGGAGAGGTCATAAAATACGCCAATTGCATCCTGGGTTTTCTCCCAAAATTACAAAATGTGATGGATAAGCCTGACTTCTCCTTACTCCTGCGTCAGTTTTTCTACATAACTACCTTTAGTGAAACCAAACTGGCGACTATTTAGAATCCAATTTAAATTAAAATGTGACAGCATCTGGTCCAGCATGACTTACGTAGATTTTTCTCAATGCTGGAAGCACAGATATCAGTCTATAATAGAGGGGTCACTCTTAATCACTTTACTACTATGTTTCATTAAGTCGGGGAACGTACCACTGTCTATACATTTACAAAATATGCCTGTTGGGAAATTAATTATTAATTCAATGATATCTCCAAGAACCTTAACAGGATTGGCAAATAAACCGTATGTCAATCCTGTTGAAAGTTGTTATAGGAATAAGAAACACTTTAAAAGTGATAACCGTTTATGTGGGTTCTTACAACCACTATTGGTTTACAGTAGCACCATCCCTTGAGTACATCTGATCTATATCAGATGTACTCAAGGGATTGTACTAATGTCGATGATACTAGACCCCGAATTATTGATGGTAGATGTCTTGGAAACTATTGGAATTAAGGAAAGCAAGTCGGTAATCTATACCCAGGTTTGAAGATTGTAATATTGATGAATCATAAATGTGTTGCAGTATGTCAGGGAGCGTCCACAGAAGTGATCGAGGAGCTGGTGGTGCGCGGCAGCTCGCTGGAGATGGCGGACCGCGCCGGCCTGCCGCTCACCTCCGTGGCCAGGCTGCTGCACAAGCAGTGAGTACCTCTATTCAATAGTCCTACGGATCGATTTCTGCCACTCCCAGCAGAGATTACCCATCGGCTCAAGTTTCTGCGCAGGACCAACGGCTTAACGTGTATGGTCCGAAATATAAAGATTGTGTGTTTACTAACACTATGAACACATGTCTGAACTAAATAAAATGATGTGAATTATCACACCACCAACTCCCAAACTCCGGGCCACTACTGAGATTTTTTCCTAACAGAATAGCTTTTTGCCCGCCCGGGAATCGAACCTGAGACCTCATGACCAGCAGTCGCGCTTGCAATCACTAGACCAACGTGGCAGTGGTGCTAAACACGGTCATGTTCGTGAACGGGTGCTGTCAGCTGAAACTTGTGATCTTTAATTATTCAATTCCTCACACACAAAACATACCTTCATCGCACACGTACACACGCTCAGACATCACACTCGCACACATTTGATACATATTTAATTTAATTCATTTAATGATACATAATATAAGATTGGCACGTTTAAATAAATATTATTTAGTTTCCCTAATTTATTCACATTTTTTAGGGTTCCGTAGCCGAATGGCAAAAAACGGAACCCTTATAGTTTCGACATGTCTGTCCGTCTGTCTGTCTGTCCGTCCGTCCGTATGTCACAGCCATTTTATTCCGAAACTATTAGGACTATACATGTAAAACTTGGTAGATAGATGTATTCTGTGAACCGCTTTCCGATTTTAAGAGAAAATTTAAAAAAACATTTTAAATAAAGGGGGCTCCCCATACATGGAACTGAAACTGAAAATATGTTTTTTTCATGAAACCTATACGTGTGTGGTATCTATAGACAGGTCTGACATTAAGGTTTCTAAAATGACTTTTTCATAAAGTTAATCGTATAAAAGATATACGCTGCCAAAGTGGTAAAATGTGTGTCCCCCCCCCCTCTAACTTCTATAATAATGGAGTGAAAAATCTAAAAAAACCATATGTCGTAGATCTTAATGTAAACTTTCAACCAAAATTGGTTTGTACGAGATCGAGTCGGCAGTTCTTGAGATACAGTATATTTTCTAAAACCGCAAATATTACTTTGTAATTCATACAAATACTATGAAAAACAAAGTTATTAGGCGTAGTTGCAAAAAATGTAAATAAGCTAGTTAGTAATATATTAAGTATATTACCACGGAACCCTTCATGGGCGAGTCCGACTCGCACTTGGCCAATATTTATAAATAAATAAATAAATCTTTATTGGATCAAAAAAAAAAACATATTATACAAACATTTCTGTGTACGAAAATAGCCACATTAGTAAAACTGTGTTGCAGCTATTATCGCCCACCTCCAGGAGGAAGACGGCAGCGTTCCGGATACTAAATATTATTTATTCTTAATCAAGGATATAAAAACAAAAACAATGAGAAAAAAAAAGTAGTTACTAAACAATCAATTACTTTTCTTTTTTTTTTTTTTATTTAAAACTGTTTTTGATATTTTGTTTTCTTTTTATAAAAAAATGTTTTTTTTTTCGTTCCATATACAATAATCGCGATTACTACTGTCACGTATAGCACAGGGAATCCTATTTTAAGGGACAGTGTATTTATATTGTATTGTTTACCATGGTGAAATAATAAACGTATTTGTAATCAGTCTATAGTGAACGCTACATTTAATTTAGGTTCATGTTTTATGAATAATAACAGCGGTACGGGTCGACCTACATGTAAGCATGTAGACCACAACTCTTCCCAAGGCCGGTCCGAGGACGGCCGTCAGTTGTACATATGTTTGACAGTCGTAACGGTAGCCTAGAAAATCAGACAGTAGTCCTGAAAAAGGGGTATTGAGTAACTAGTTACTGGGTTGTAAAGGTCAGACACGCAGTCGCTCTGTGTAGAACACTTAATACTCAGCTGCATCCGGTCAGACGACAACTCAACCCCAACTTAGTCGGGAAACGGCTAATCAGTTGATTGTTGTCTGTTCCATTTTGTAATATCAAAATAATTTGATTCCAAAGAGTTGCCGCCGTAAGTCTTGCACGTTCGAGATTGACGCTTTAAAACATGCAACCACACTCGCAAGCAAAACTGTTGAATCACTCTCTTCAATTCTCTTGTAATTTGTTTCTCTCTTGTTTTCTCAGTGTCATTTTTAAAGACCTTACGTTTTATAATTGTATACAAATCGCATAGCGGTTCACAGAATACATCTACATACGAAGATTCAACTGTAAAATCCTAATAGTTTAAGAATAAAATGACTGTCACATACGTACAGACAGACTAACAGACATAAAGACATGAAAAATCGTAAGGATTTCGTAGGTACCTAAATGGCAAAAAACGGTACCCATATAGTTCTGTCCATTATTTTGATTTTATTTTATTTTATTTGGGGAGAAAGACGTAAGAAAAACTTACTATAGATGGTAAAATTATAAATAAAACTAATACGGAAAAGTATCTAGGACTCCTACTCGATGAACATCTGGCATGGAAACCACACTTAGAGAAACTACGGTCCAAAGTCGCATCGCTGTCAGGCTTACTGCGACGTATAACAGGCTGCCTCCCGCGAAAAGTACGATATGTTATTTATAATTCATTCGTCAAACCACATTTAGATTATTTAGTCGAGGTATGCAAAAACCAACCTACAATACATTCAAAGAACACAAAACAAAATAATAAAAACCCTATTTAATTACGATTTCCTAACACCAACTAATGATTTATATAAAGAAACCAAATTACTTAACATATCACAAAACTACAAATATCATACTTGTATATTAATATTTAAAATCCTTAATAATACTATTCATTCAAAAATAAAATTTACCAAAAATTTTAGCATACATAAACGCTGCCTCAGAAATGCCCAAGATATTCACCTACCTTTTACGCGAACTAAATACGGAAAAAAGAAATTAACGCACGAAGGGGCAAAAATATTCAATAATTTACCCACACATATAAAAGAATGTAAATCACTACAATTATTTAAAAAACTACTCAAAGAACATATCACACAACAAAAACAATAAGTCAAAATATAGGTATCAACTATCAACTACGCTCAGTGTAATGACGAACATGGCGCTTCTTGTCAAGTGCCCACTAATTCTGTGTACTTATAAGCTAATACCCACCAATTGTCTTATGATTTTTTCTTACTTTATATTAATGAAGGTTGTCTTGCAAATATTCTTGTTATTGTTTAAGTTAGTTAAGTTTAGACTCTGTACTACGCTCATTAACAACCTTACTGTTAGTTTAGATTTAAGTTTCTCATGTAAGTGAATTTACCATTGTAATTCTTATGAGAAATAAACATCTTTAACCGTAAAAACAGCCCATACGACATTAGTATTGCATTGTTTTCAAAAATTTTCGCTGAATTCGTTCTGTTTAATCTTCTTGAAGGAGATAACAATCTTCGATGCTTTTTATTTTCTTGAAAAGTTTTAGCTAGTCAGCATAAATATAGTAAGAAATTACTGTGATGGAAGCAGTTGCTAATGTCATTTATTTATTTATTATTGTTTTTTTTTATTTTTATTATATACTTTATTGTACACCTCACAATATTTCTATGGATAAAAAAATTTAAACTAGTGTACAATGGGCGGTCTTATCGCACAGGCCGATCTCTTACAGACAACCTTTGGATGGACAAAAATTAAAGGAGACAGATTAAGGGCTGTCAGTGTACAAACAACATAAATAATATTAATTGAACATAATAATATAAAATACATACATACAATACAAAAATCATATACTAATAAATATTACATGTATGTATAATTGAGAAAGAAGGGGATAAACTTATAGGGAGAGGTAATACTCCTTCACCATTCTTTTGAACGCTGGTAGCGTTTGAGCACGCCTCACTTCTATGGGTAATGCATTCCACAAATGAGCTGCTTGAATAGTGAAAGATTTATCAAAGAAAGAAGTGGAATGCATACGAATACTTAACTCTAAATTTTCCGATGATCTCAGGGATCTAGAATGTGTGCCACAGAGGAACTGAAAGCGTTCCTTAAGATAAAAAGGAGTAAAAGGATTAAAGAGCACATTATAAAGCAGAGAAAGTAAGTGAAGATTCCGGCGAAACCTAATAGGCAGCCATTTGAGGTGAGCGCGGAAATCAGAAACGTGGTCATACTTGCGCAAGCCAAATATAAACCTGATACAGAGATTTTGAAGTCGCTCTAGCTTGTCTAATTGGTCTTGGGTCAAGTCGAGATAGCTGGCATCAGCCTAGTCCAGAATAGGGAAAAGGAGAGTTTGTACAATTGTAATATTAGTAGAGATGGGAAGAAAATTACGAAGGCGTCTCAAGGAGCCTGCAGAAGCAAATACTTTACGAATAACTTCCTGTAACTTTTTAGTCCAAGAAAAGGGTGTCGTCAATGTGTATTCCCAGGTTCTTCACAGTGTGACTATAAGGTATGAAGGTGTTATTGAAAGAAACCTGAGGAAGTGCCGTCCAATCAATCCTGGAGATAGTACGAGAGCTACCAACAACAATAACCTGAGTCTTAGCAGGATTGATTTTCAGCCCAAACTCAGCGCTCCAGTCACCAATTCGAGCGAGGTCCAAATTAATAGCTTCAATGGCATCAGCTAACTCTACAACTGGAGCTTGGGTGTAAATTTGAAGATCATCAGCATACAAGTGGTAGAAAGAAGATAGTCGTTGAGTGATAGCATTTATAAAAAGTACGAAAAGTAAAGGAGATAAAACGCCACCCTGCGGTACACCGGCAGAGGTATCACACCAAGAAGAAAAAGAGTCCCCAATGGAAATACGCTGCCGGCGACCAAACAGGTAGCTACGAAACCAGTCAACTACCGATGGAGATATGTTAAAAGAGCATAGAATGCCGAGCAAAATGTCGAAGTCAACTGTATTAAACGCATTACTAAAGTCTAGTAATGCAAGTACTGTTAACTTCCCCATCTCCATGCCAGACCTTATATCGTCCGTAATATGACCCAGTGCAGAGGTAGTGCTGTGACCAGGACGGAAACCAGATTGGAAGGGATTCTGGAGATTATACTTAGAGAGGAACGAGCTAAGTTGTTGGTGTACAAGCTTTTCAAGGACTTTGGATAGGAATGGGAGAATAGAAATGGGTTGGTAGTCCGAAAAAGATACAAGACGAGTTTTTTTAGGTAAAGGGATAATTTGGGCGTCTTTCCAGGCTTATGGAAAGACACTACTAGAAATTGAGAAATTTAGGATGTATAAAATGACCGGAAGAACGTTATCAAGGATGGGAATGATCATCTTACGGCTGACATAATCACTACCCACAGCGTTGGACGTAATCGACATAACACTCTTTTTAAGCAGCAGCAATAAATTGACTTATGACAAAAGGAGAATAATCAAGTATCGGAAGGTTAGAAAGATAACTTAGAGTAGCAGTTTTAGTAGCCCCATCTATTGAAGGCGAAGTAGAAAAATGACTACTAAGCGAGTTTAATTCAATATCTTTAGGAATCGTTTCATGAGACTTTTTCCCTATACCCAATGTTTTGAGAAATTTCCAGACCTTAGCTGGATCACTACTCTGAACCGTATTATGTGCTATATCTCAAAAACTGCTAACCCGATCTCGTTCAAACCAACTTTCGTTGAAAATTTATATTAAGACTAGCTTGTGCCAGCGGCTTCGCCCGCATGGGAAGTTTTTCCCGTGTAAATCCCGATCCCGTAGTAATTTCGCAAAATTCTTTCTTAGCGCTATGCCTACGTCATAACATCTACCTGCATGCCAAATTTCAGCCCGAACCGTCCAGTGGTTTGGGCTGTGCGTTGATAGATCACTATGTCAGTCAGTCAGTCACCTTTGAGTTATATACAATACTAGCTTCTGCCCGCGACTTCGTTCGCGTGGAAGGGTTTTCCCGCGTAAAATCCCGATCCCGTGGAAATTCTGGGATAAAAAGTAGCCTATGTGTTATTCCAAGATGTAAACTATCTACTTGCCAAATTTCATTCAGATCCATTCAGTAGTTTTTGCGTGAAAGAGTAACAAACATCCATCCATCCTCACAAACTTTCGCATTTATAATATTAGTATATATTAGTATATTAGTATTAGTATTAGTATATAAGTATACCTATACATTCGTAAGAAGATTTCTATGGATACAAAACCTAAAACTAGTGTGCAATGGGCGGTCTTATCGCACAGGGTGATCTCTTACAGACAACCTTTGGATGGATTGAACTTAAAGGAGACAGAACATAATAATATAAAATACATACACTACAATACAAAAACCATATAGGTACTAATAAATATCAAATGTATAATTGAAAAAGAAGGGGAAAAGTTATAGTGAGAGGTAATGCTCCTTAACCATTCTTTCGAACGCTAATAATACACTTCTGGACACATCTATTGGCCCACCTTAGAGTTTAGGTTTCGATGGCCCCTACCGAAATATGATTGCTAGATTGAACAAAAACTGTTGATGCAGTTTTAAACCTGATACATTTTACCATCTTTTTCGATCGTATAGTTTTAAATTTGAATTCAGAATACCATACGACATGGACCTACGCCTAACAAGTCGGATATGCGCCTTGTTAAAGGCAATTAATTTTTGAATAAAAAACATGTTTTATCAAATAAAGGTTTAATTTAATAACGCGTGTTGCCTCCATGGGCATCTACCACAGCTCTCATACGATTAGGCATAGAGTTTATCAACCGCTCTATGAAATTTTGAGGGATCATCTCCCATTCCTCTTCTATGGCAGTTTTCAACTCCTGCATCGTCTGGGCAACTGGCTGACGAGCCCTAACACGCCTTTTTAGCTCGTCCCACATGTGCTCAATGGGGTTCATGTCTGGGCTTCTGGCTGGCCAGTCCATAACTGTGATGTTCACATCCCGAAGATATTCCCTGACGATGCCGGCCGCATGGGCTCTTGCATTATCATGCATAAAAAGGAAATTTGGGCCCACATAGTCCGCGTATGGTATCACGTGAGGTTCTAAGCACTCACGAATGTATCTTTCAGCATTTAATGTTGGCAGCCGTGGTCCTGTAACAACCTCAAGTTGAGTTTTGCCGCTCGCGGATATACCGCCCCAGACAGTCCATGAGCCACCGCCATAAGCAACCCTCTCTTCAAAGCAGCATTGTGCGAAACGCTCTCCCTTACGCCGGTAGACCTTCTTCCTTCCATCATTGCCATGTAACACAATTTTAGACTCATCAGAAAAGAGTACACGGCTCCAATCTTGCTGTGTCCAATTTAAATGACTGCGTGCGAAATGAAGGCGCGCTGTTCGGTGGGCTCGCTTTAGTTTGGGCCCATTAGCTGGCTTGTGTGGTACCATATCGCGTTCTTTTAACCTTCTCCGAACAGTTCGAGCGCTCACAGATACTCCGTGGAAGTCGCGAAGTTGGTTTTGTATCTCAATGGAGGTAAGGTGACGATTTCTCAAGCTGGTCGTCACGATGAATCGATCCTGCCTTTCAGTTGTGACCCGAGATCGTGGCCTTCCTTGGCGACGAACAAAGCCGCCAGTCTCTAGGTACCTCCGATAAACATTTCGGACCGCAGATCGACTTAAATTAAGTTGAGCACTCACGTTTCTTTGGCTGTGTCCGGCCTGAATAAGTGCCACAGCTTGGGCGGCGACTTCAGGTGAAGTATCCATAGATTATTGATAGAACCTCACCTTAATGTTAAGAATAAGTAATGTTTGTTGCAAAAGCAAAGATATCAATCACTTTTTCAAGAATTAAATCCAAGTAAACCAATAAAACCAAGTTTTCTTAGTATTCGATTGTTTGATATCAACAAACAGGCTCCAAATTGTCTTTTGTTTCTTTAAATTCTGTGTTCGAAATTCAAAAAAAGACTATTGAATGAAATTGTGAATGTGCCAGGTTCAAAACTGCATAAAAACTTTTTGCTCGACCTAATATAAAATTTTAGCTAGGACCAAACGAAACTGAAAATACAAGGTGGGCCAATAGATGTGTCCAGAAGTGTATTATAAGCTTTTTGTGTATAAACAGTTCATCCATATGGTTGCAGAGGCCGCAGTCGTGACTCCGTGCTGCGGCTGGTAGACTCCAGCTACCCTCACCAGAAGGCGCTCGCCAACTTCACGCGCCTCACCAACAAGATCTACAACGTACACTCGCTGCTCAAGCTGCCCACTCCAAGAGACGACAGCTCCCCTCGCAGAGACGCTAGTTGAAGTGTTGTGTGAGTATGTCAACACATTGAAGAGGGTGAATGAAGGAATATCACGTTAAGCTACCTCGTATATCTAGTTAATAGTTACTATGGTGGACATCCCACGCATATGCACAAAACGTTTTGGGAATACTTTCATTGTGCGTACGGCTAAGGAGTGGAATTCTCTGCTGGAGACTGTGTTTCCTGATAGCTACAACCTGTGGGTCTTTAAGTCAAGAATAGGTTACTTCTAGGTAAGCGTGCTTCATCTTCGACTACATCATCACTTACAGGTGAGATGGTGGTTAAACGCGAACCTATTATCAACAAAAAATAGTTGCTTGTCATGCTTACCCAGTGTTGATATTGATATGTCTTACTTCTTACATAAATTCAACTCTGTTTTACACAATTTTTATTTTTTAATAGTTGGTATGTTTGTACTAAAGCAATAGCTTTCGCAAGTAATACCACAGGCCAGCCATCGCAATATTAGTAAGTTTTTTTATTTGGTTTTGTCTCTAGTTTCACGTTTATTGTTCAATACATGGCGTGGCAGCCTTTAATTACTTGGCTACACTATTGTTTGTAATCATATTGTAACTTACATGTATGTATGGTGTATGTTTTGTTGGTTTTCCTGAAATGAATATGTAACCAACTGTTATTATCATTCTAAATTATTAAAAAAACACAATACTCGACGTACTTTGTTTTAACTGACAGGAGCCTTATCACTTTATTACTTCTTATTATACTCAGAGCTTTTAGTTTGTCAAAAGTTTTCAGGAATCACATAAACAGAAATCAAACCACAATGATAAAATGTAACACTAATTTTATTAGAAAATAAAGTATTTACAAAATCCTTAAAAACTAACGGAGTATTGAATTGCATTATGCGTGTAACAAAGTGGTAACAGTGTGGTTTAGATCATGACGAGCGGCGCAGAGGAAAGCGACAGCGACAGCCCACAGACAACCCCGGAACTCTACCCAACACGAAATGCATTTCATGGCAAGCCCTATACAATATCCAATAAATATTAAATATTAATCTACACGTAGCTTATACAAGTTTGATACATATAGAGAGTAGCAGTAGGTGCGTCATCCAGTACAGTCGTATCGTACCCGCGGACGCCGTCGCGTGCTTCTCGTTCTCAAACTCCACTTGGTTCTTGGGCATGCTGTGCCCGTTCGTCTGGACTTCTTCTATTTCTCCCATCTCGAACTGAGTAGTTTTTGTGTCTCTTCGCTGTCTTGCCTTGTCACCCTCTTCCTCATCTCCATCTTCATCATCATATTCCTCTTCATCTTCGTCCTCGGACTCGGGTAGGGCTGCAGTCACTTCAATTTTTTCACTACCATCTGCTTTCAAATCATCAGTTCTTTTAATATTTACCAGCTTAAGGTGTGTCGTTCTTGTGTCGACCACTTTGCCTTTATTCGATTCTTGAGTTTCTTTAATAATATGCGCAGCTACGGGAGGTGGGATTTCGCCTTTAAAGGGGCCAAATTGCGGCGTTTTTAACAACTGCTCGAAGTTAGCTGGTAGTTTAGCAGAAAATAATTTAGAGGGGGCTTTAGGTGCATCAGGGATGCTCGTCAATGTCGCTGCTGATACAGTTTTTCCATCGTAGGTGGTGAAAGTTCGATCGTTGGAAGATGATTTCTGGGAATGCTCCTTTGGTAGTTTTGGGTCGGGAGGGAGATACTGAGGGCTGATTCTATCTGACTCCATCATTAAATCACCAGAAACCTCTTTCTCCATATTTTTCTTGCTGAATAAACTAGTTAATTTCGACACATTACTCATTTTAGTCACATTCTTTACGTACACAGGATGGGGTCTGTCTTCTTTAGCGTGATTAGTTGGGAATACTTCCTTGGTTCTATCGTTAGTAGGCAATAAGTGGTCCGGTGGGGATGGAATGAACATCGGTTCAAAGGTCTCTGTCAGCTTGTCGCTGGGAGGGTACTGGTGGTTGGGTTCAACAAAAGGCTGGCTCACGTCGTAGTCGTCATCAACATCGGCGTCTTCACGTCTATTAGCGTTTCCTTCGTATTCAGCTATCCTGTCTTCACCAGCCATAAGTGGTTCCCTGATTATAGGCTTAAACCCACTCTCAACTACGATTGAGTCAGGTTTGAATCCGGTGTTGACGGCAGGTGGAACTGTTGACTTGTCTGAAGATTCACCAATGAAATCGGATGATTTAATTTCGTTTTGCGACTGCTGTTCATTTTCATGATGTAAATGAATAATTGGTGTAGATTGATAGAACGGTGTCGGAGTAGGCGGGGTTCTCAGTCCGAGCTGCTTCGTCGGGATCATCTGCTGGTCCAAAGGCATCGGGTTGTCCATGGGTTTGCCGAGTATAATCTGGCCTGGTTTGTTGTAAAACGTTTGTACGTTGCTGTGTTGAGCTATCGCGTCATTTCCTCCAGGAGGTAACATTATTTGACTTTTAACCACTTGATTAGCAATGAAGTCGGTTTGACCTAAGTTTAGTGTCTGACTCGTAGCTGGTAACTGAACGTTGTTGGAGCTCGGCTTACCCATTATTATGGATTGCACCGGATTGATGGATACCTTCGAAAATTGTGGAGGTACTGAATATTGAGGAGGCGCTGAGTTTTGCGAATGGCCCACATTTTGTTGATGGGCTGAGTTTTGTGGGTGGCCTGAATTTTGTAAGTGGCTTGTACTTTGTTGGTGAGCTAAGTTTTGTTTAGGCCCTAATATATTATAGTTAGGTTTATTTTGCATCGGAGGCATCATTTTCATCGGTGGCACACCATTCATGGGTCGATTCATGTTCGACTGTAAACGGTTTTGGTTGAACTTTAGTGGTGGTTTCTTCTGCGGACCGTGCGAGCCGTGGTGGTTTGGGAGGGGGAGCGGGTAGCCCATGTTCATGTTCCCCTTGGGGTACGTGGGCGCAGGACGTCGGAGCTTGATCTCGGGAGGTGCCGGCCGGCGGTACGAGTTAGGTCTCATGTTATTCATTGGCTTGTGAGAATGCGGGTTTGGCCTGAGTACGGCCTGCAACGTCAGTGGCTTCTGGTTGTCCGGCAGGGAGTAGTAGTCGCCGGGCTTGGCGGGCTCCAGCACGTACTCGTGCGTGTCCCGCAGCGGCTGCTCGGCCGCCAGGCTGTCCCCCGCGTCCTCGTGCACCTGGTACTGCATGTACGTCGCGTTCCTCTGCTGCTTCATGTTGTCCTCCAGCGTCTCCACGGCTTGTATCACCTCCTTCATCTGTACGTTGGATATCGGCAATTCGGAATACTCCTGTCTCTTACTGTCGAACGGCGCCTGCTCTACCTCGGGGTACACTTCTCCCATGAGTCCGCTCTCGCTCTTATATCTACTGAAATCGTCATAATTCGTTTTCGTATTGATTATTTTCTGCATTTTTCTGCGCTCATCTAAAAAGTTAGGTTTGGGCTGTAGTCGTGTTTGTACCTGCACGGACTCCTCTCCCGCGAGGTCGTCGGGGAGGGCCAGTGATGTCACAACGCGGGACTCCTCTCCCTCCTGCGCGTCACACTCGTCCAACACGTTTATCTTCCACCCGAGGTGGCGATGCGTGAAACACTGCAACAGACAAACACGTTAACATCGGGAAAACAAACAAACTGTGCAAGCTAATGAAACTTTCACCGTCCAATAAAATACACTGAGAAGTAATCGAGCTATCTCATGCACAGAGAAGGCTTGGAAGGCTGAAACAGAAAACAGATAGTAAAGATTATGTACATACAGTGTATGCATCACAGTCAGATGGAAGCGCAGGTTACACAGTACACGATACTTCCCTACCTCTTGCGTGTGCCGTTGAAACTACACTGCTTTTGTTTAAAATGAGCAAGCATAAAGTTACATATCGACCCTCCCAAGCAATAACTCGGTAATGTGCTATTATGGGTTTTATGCTGTTATGTCAAATTATTCTATGGACTAAAATACACCTTAGCAATTTTTTTCAAATTTTTCCTAATGATATTTACAAACATATTGTGACACACGTGTTTATTGTTGGGAATTTAGACAGAAATATACGTATATCGGCAGATACCCTGTTATAGAACTTTACGAAAAAAAAATTATATTTTATTTTGGTAAGTTGCGTTTACCGGGTTTATTTATTTATTCAAAAAACACAATACAAGCTCACAGTAAAACCAAAACGCTTATATGTTAACAATGAATTATTTAGACATAAGGGAAAAAAAATTAACTATTGTAGGTAAGTGACTGTCATAGTTACATAACTAATAATACAAATCTAGGAAAAAATGTATACATGTCAAGTTATTAAGTTCAATACAAATAAAATCAATATATATGTAAGACAAAAAGTATACATGTCAAGTTATAAGGTTCAATACAAATAAATGTCAAAAATTATACATGTCAAATTTTAAAATTCAAAACAAATCAAAACAAATTATTATTTATTATTATTATAACAAATTATTATTATTATTGGCGTAAATAATTTTCATGAAGTTTTTGGTAAACGTGAGTACGTAACTAGTTTTTGTTGAATTCATCTTAATATATGTATTCCGTAATACACAATAACAATGTTATTTAAGATTGGTATTGACTCATTAATGTACGTAATATTTCAATGATTATGTTATTTATCAATACCGTCTCTAAAATTATTGGATATTACCACAATAACTCCGTAAAAGCACGTTATGTATCAGCCCTACGATAAAAAGTGAACACCGTAAAAGTCCATAATATAATGTTACGAAATATTTTATGTGATAAAATTACTGCAATAACCACGTAAGTACTATTATTGTAATATTTTATTTATTTTTTTAAGTATTATTTATTTTCATAAATTACCAGGTTTTTAATAAAAGGAATTTAATTTTAACGTCACAGTCATATTCCGCGTAAAAATAGCTTTCATTTAATATAACAATGACTTCAATAGTCCTACTCGTTGAAAAGATATTTGATAAAATCAGTAAATCTTTTCTCCTGTAAAATTTTGAATTTCGATTACCGAGTTATTGCTTGGGAGGGTCGATATTTACTATAAGTCATGTTTGTGGTTGTTTAAAAAGAAACTTCACCACAAAGCGTAGCACAAGAGCATCGGCTCAGCGATTTACGAGTATACAAAAGGCAAAGTATCGTTTATTATTGTAACTTGTGATCAGAGTAATAAATATGTAGATATTATAGTAAGTACTCAGACGTTAACATGAAACATCAACCTTTTCTCTCAGGTTTTTCAGGTTTAAGTTAAATTTCATAAGTTTTTAAGTTAACTTGGTCACTAACAGTATCATTACAACTTAAAACGGGATATTTACCATGTGTTTTTATTAAGTCGAATATTTTCTAACCGTTGATAATAACGTTCATAATAACGACCGCGTACTGTAATGTTGTGTCTCATGCGCAGTTCTGTGTTGCGTTTACTCAGACACGATCAGGTATGTAAAGTGAAGTAAAGAATATGCAACGTGAGATAATTTGTAGAGAAAAGATGAAGAGTAGTAGTTTGTAAAAATATTGGTGAAAGTTTTTAATCATTATCTGATGTTGGACCAATATTATGTTCGTTGATTCGCAATGATATGCAGAACGATATGGATAGTAAAACATGGTTACAAAAATACATTTTTAAAGCTGGCAGACTGCATAGTAACATGCGTGTTTTCGAGAAAGGAATGAAATGAGTGCTTACTTTTTCATTTAAGAGATCATCGTTATCTTGTTTCTCAGAACAAATACTTGTAATATTAATTTAGGAGACGTTATAAACCCATAGCTCGTGGCTAATTAATAACCGCTGCACGACACCATCAAGGTTAAGCAACACTTGCCGCGACCGGCATGTGGATGGGTGCCCATCTCAACAAATGCACATTCCTCCATGCTTCGGACAGCATGCTAATCACTTGATCACGGATGTCATTTGTACATTTTGACAGTCAGACAGAGAGAAGCTAGAAAATCAGATTAGCCTTGCTAAGGGGTATCGTGTAATCCAGTTTCAGGTAGGCAGTTACTCTATGTAACAACACTAGTACTCAGTTGCAACCGGTAACACTGGAACCTGTCATGTTCCAGTGTTACCGGTCATGATGATGATAACTAAAACTCAAATGTAGGCACTCCTTTCATCTAGGGGGCTTAGTATAAGTTTCCAATACTATTATCGTTTTTAAAAACTACCGCTTTGTCGCTTTTACACTCATCTACAAGTTTGTTTTTGTCGGATACCTTTGTTGAACTTGTGATCGAAATGTCGGGGCTTCAAATTCCACCAATTACACTATTCCTGTGAACTCACTCCAGACACAAGCATATTTAGATTAGTTGGAGTGGTTAACAAGATTGCTAGTAGATAACATGAAATCTACCCATATTCCCAGACCTCTTTCAAAAAATTGGCCAAGTGCGAGTTAGACTCGCTAATGAAAGGTTCCGTAGTATCAACGCAAAATGACTTTGTTTTTCAAAGTGTTTGTATGAAATAAAAACTTAAATTTGCGGTTTTAGAAAATGTGCTGTATCTCAAACCCTATCTCGTTCAAACCAATTTTCGTTGAAAGTTTTTATTAAGATCTACAGCATATTTCTTGCCCAAATTTCACATGTGTGGTTCTTATAGTTTCGGAATAAAATCGCTGTGACATAAAGGAAATGGAATTCGGCTACGGAATCCTAAAAAGAAGGGATAGTTTTCGAAAACGACAAAGGTATTTTAAATTCATACTAAGGCCAGTGCGTTCGTCAGGTCAACTCTGTCGAAGTTGTTGGCGGGCGTGTACTGACCTGGTAGTAGACGGTGTCGGGCGTGTTGCGGTCGGGCGTCCAGGACACGACGCCCGGGCTGCCCTCCTCGCACACCAGCGTCAGCGAGCGCTGGTAGGCGCCGAACGACGGGTACTCCTCGGGCGCGGGGCCGGACGCGTCGGGCGTCCAGTTGCACAGGCGCCCCACGCCGCTCGCCGTCACGGCGCCCGAGCGGGTGCGCTTCACGCCCGCGTAGATCTCCACGCCCTGCAACACAACGTTTTGGGAATAGTTTCCTTGTGCGTACAGCTAAGGAGTGGAATTCTCTGCCAAAGTCTGTGTTTCCTGATAACTATAACCTGGGGGTCTTTAAGTTAAAAGTGAATAGGTTACTTCTAGGTAAGCGTGCTTCATCTTCGACCACATTATCGCTTAACATCAGGTGAGATGGTGGTCAAACGCAAGCCTATCAACAATATAATAACTACCACAGTCTGTGTAGAAAATTTCATTTACATTTCTCATATTCGGTAAGTAGGTCCTTATTACCCCCAAATGGGGCTTGTAGGTAGCCAATTAGCACTCTAGGGTAATAATGTAGCTATAAAAGCCCTAGGGCGGTAAGTGATTTAAAAAAAAATCTCTGCGCTCTTTCAAAAAGTTCGCGTACATCTAACCAGACATCATGCATTCAGCCCAATGACAAAAGAGGTCGCTTCGCTATTCAGCCTTGTCTTCGTATGAGTATAATAGTCATCCATTTTAAATATCGAACGGCGAAGCTCAATTTCGTTCTTGAAAAAAAATATTAAAAAACAAAGATGAAAAAAGGTGGGAATAGAAAACTTTTACTTTAAAATGTTTTATTCTTGTAATGCTGGTTTTTTTTTCTACTTACCTCACAATCGAGATGTAAAGCAGAGTAGTTAGCTCGGGTGTAAGCATCAATTGCACCCTCGAACTATAGGCGGGCGCCTAAATATCTCGGGCTGCAATTGATGCCTTACAGCCCTTGGCTACTAATCTACTATTACTTCCATTAAGTACTCGCCGTGAGATATCTGACTGCATTCTACTGTTAAAAATTTTAAACAATAATATTGATAGCTCCGATCCGACTAAAACCCGGTATAATCCACTTTCACGGGAACCTTTCAGCTCAACCAAATGTAGGCAAAATTAATTTATTGTGCGTGCGAGCAGAAGTTTTAATAACCGGTGTAAGCAGCACGACTTTAACCCATTTATAACAAATGTGATTGCAGCCAGAAGATGCCTAAGCCTTGTTTTTTTCAAAAATAATGAATATCTGTAGTTACTGTGTTGTATGTGTTACTTATATCTGCTATCTATTTAGTCATTTTAAATATTATAATGGTTATATTAAGACTACCTTTTAAGTGTTCAATTTAAGATTTTCCTGCCTCTAAACGTGAGGACTTTTAATTGGCTCACTGTCTACTATACTATATATTTTCTGTATTTAATAGCTGTTAGTCCTCCATACTTCTTAAATAAACTACACGAATTTTTATAGAAGGCCTTTGTCCTTATAGTGGAAACGTTAAACGCTCATTATTTATTAAACATCTATGGAGGACTAACATACAGGGCTCGGAAACGTTATTTAAAATAACGTTTTTAAAACGTTTTGAACAGTTCTTTGTACGTCATTTTGTTCGGAACAAAAACGAAATGAGAACGTTATTTCCGCAAGGTAAAAACCGATTTATTCCGCAGGACGCAGCCGCGCACGGTGTGCGGCGACAAGCATGACTTGTTTAATTGGATCGGGTACCGCCTAGCGTTTATATTTTGATTAAAAAAATGCAATTCCGATGACAACTTAATTGGTAATGTGACAAAATCAATCTGATGCTGTAGGGAGAATCAACTTTTTTTAGATTTCCTGATGTAATTATCTACTTATATTGTTCGGTCCGACGTGAAACAGAATGCACCCTTTTGACATAAAGAATTTGATCTTGACATTACTTGACTTTGACAGTTTTTGGGCTTGCTTGAAAATGTCGTCCGCGGCGGACCTGTTGAGTTAATTATAATTGGTAAAATATCGTTGGATTCGCCTGTTGAGACCGATAATTGGGGCGCGAATTATTTGTTGTTTGAAGTTGAAATCCCCATTTGTCGAAAACCCCGGGATATTGTTGGATTATACGCCGCATTGTCGTCAGTCGGCTGACACGCGGAATTTGTTGGAAATCGAATTGGATCTCACGAGATATGAGCAGATTGATTGTGAACAGTGTTTAATTGAACTTTGTACTCCCGGATTGACGAGAATCCAGGGATATTTCTCGGAACACATCGCCTTATTGCCTACCACGCGTAGCGCGCGCTTGCTGGAAACGAGTTAGGCTGTGATGCTGTGGGACCCGCGCCATCTGGAGACTGACGCCTTGGGAACGTCCTAGAACACACTTGACTTACATCACACGTTTCAATTACTCATCTCATATTACATACAAACACTTTGGACGTGATCAAACAGATCCTAGGTTGCCGTCTACAGCTCAGGTGAGTGTTATTTGTAACTATTTGTAAGGCCTCGGAGGCTATAGATTGTTGTCGGCCGGAGAGCCTGTAGATTATTGTGTAACCTTGTTTATTGTAAGCAACGTTTATAGCTCCGCGTATCGTGGACAAGTTCAGACCGCCCAGTTACCGCTGCACTGGCCAATTGCAGTCCTGAACAAAGTGGTAGCAGAGCGTGGTTCTTATAATATAAGATCCACTGGTTTAATTGGAAGTTTTGAAAGTAACTTTGGTTTGATTACTTAACACAACTTATAACTTAATAAGTTTTGAATATATTACCATGTCATCCGGGCTATCTAATTGAAGTTGAATCAATTGAAGTTGTATTTGTAATTTGTACTGTAGCCCTTTGTTGAATTGACAAGTAAGATTTATTTGTGAAATTAGGAATTGGTTGTATTTGGTACATAAGTTGGTATATTGTTGTAAAAGTTGTTTGGTATTTGTGGCAATTAATAATTGAATGTCATTGATCTGAATTTAAAAGGTTATCTAAATAATAATTACACATAGTCTAACATAATAGGACTTGAATTGTGTGTATTGGTTATTGCATTTATAGTAATTATTGGATTGTTGTTAGAGATTCTACGGCTCAATATTATACAGTCAATTGTTGTGCTTCTTGATATTTATTTGAGGTTGATCCAGCATTGTATTATACATTCAATTGTTATTTGTTTTGTAACTAGCCATCCTTAGCAAGCTAGATTCATACTTGGAATAAGTACAGGGTCGGATTTGGACTTGAAATAATTGAATTTGAATTTTTATTTTGTTGAGATTATTTGGTCAACTAACAAGTCATTGCTGTTTGTTTAATAGTTGATTGTTGGTTGTTGATTGGTGTTTTGTATTAATATTTGATTGTTGCAATGGCCTCATTAAGGGCAGTTAGGGAGGCTGCTGCGGGATTGACCTCACAGTTGAGATGGTTCACATCGGCAGCTGCAACTGTTGAGCGTGTGGAATTGGAAGAGCTCACGCTTGCTCGGTATGGGCAAGTGATTGAGAGGATCAAGTCAGCTGATGCTGCGCTCACGCGCTTCAACGAGTACATCATGGACGTGGATTTGGGGGTGATGGATCAGACAGCCCGCGATAAGATTTTGGGTGACTATGACCAGATTGTCCACCTGGGGGATGTCTGCAAGATTGGTGAACAAGTAGGACTGCCTGTATCAGATACGGAGTTCAGAGATGTGTACCGGTTACCCGGAAAACCCTCAACAACAAACACCCCCCGTCCAATCATCGCAGAATTCAACAGTGTGCAAACAAAGATAAAAATTCTTTCAGCTGTACAATCTTTCAACAGAAGCAAAAAGGATAAACAGAGTAAATTAAATACGAAATTAATAAATTTACCAGGGATTGCCCAACCGGTTTATGTCGCGGAACAACTACCATCGAGCACAAAGAAGCTATTTCACACGGTACGCGAATATGCAAAAAACAACAATTATGCATTTTGTTGGATCAAACATGGCAACATCTTCCTCCGTAAAGAAGAAGGAGGAAAACATGTGCTTATTAAAACACAAAAATGTCTTCAAAATCTCGATTGCATCAAACTGTGACTGTCCGCGTTTTTTCGTAAATTGTTACTTCAGCAACAAACAGTATTATTTTCTTATCTATGTTTAGTCAACTTAGTAGTTTTAAAGAAATCTTACACAAATATTCCACTCATAAATTACACTAATACACCTATAATTTACTATACATCATTCACAAATAAAATTACACCTTTTACACAATACTTTACATACTATGTTAGTACTATACGAAATAAAAATACTATATTACACTTTATAACACATATTTTGCTGTCATGCTACATATTTATAACAGAACACGTTTTACGCTTTTATGAAATTTCATTATATGCAATGATCAGAAGTATGTCACTTATTGCAAATAACAACCTTTAAAAATGACTGCACTAAATAACATAAATAAAGAGCTTGATGATCTGAACTTGAAGAACTCGCTTGTGTGTAACCCGGAAGATTGCGTAAAATACATCAGCACACATACAAATAATATAACACTATTACACACTAACATACGCAGTGTAAACAAAAATTTTGATAGCCTCCAGGCTTTGATCTGCAGTACCAAATTAGATTTAGACGTTGTAGTTTTGACAGAATGTTGGTTAAGTAAAGTAAATAATATACCACAACTGAGTGGTTTTCAGACTCATAATACCAATAGAATATCTAACCAAAACGAAGGTGTTATAATTTATTCAAGGATAGGTCTGAAGGTTAAGATATGGGAGCCTAATATTATTAATGCAAACTCTCTGGTTTGCATAATAAATGATAAGTTTGCGATTATTGCGGTCTATCGGTCACCTTCCTATTCCACCAAAGAGCAATTTGACAACTTTCTTACTAGCTTAAATGATGTCCTCACTGGTCTAGCGACAGTGCCAAACATTGCCCTGGTAGGTGATTTGAATATAGACATAAAGCTATCTAACAGAAATGAACGCAGTCTAGACTACCTCTTCCTAAATGCGTCTCATGGGCTTATGCCTACTCATGTTTACCCCACTAGGTTAGAAAACTGTTTGGATCACACCTTACTAAAGACCAAATTAAACGCAATCACTCTAATTTTGGAATCCCATATAACAGATCATAAGCCGACTCTATTAACGCTTGAAATCTCAAACCCTAGTAGGAAAAATACACGTACCATTACTCGTACAGATTATGAAGCTGTTAATATAGACATGGAAAATACGAATTTCACTGATATCTACACTATTAATGAACCAAACGACGCGATTAATAAATTCATATCCATAGTTTCACATTCCATCTCAAAACACACAAAGCAAAATACCATTCCGAGGAGGAAAAATACTATTAAACCTTGGATAACTCCTGGTCTTTTGAGATGCATGAGAAATAGAGACAGGATGCACAAAGAATCAAAAAAGGATATAAATAATATAATTTTAAAAACAACATACAAGCGTTATCGTAACTTTTGTAATGCACTCCTAAGGAAACTAAAAAGATCCTATGAAAAATATGAATTAGAAAGAACTAAGAATAATCCAAAAACTCTGTGGAAGACCATCAAAGATATCACTAGTTCTAATAAGACACATACGAGTCCCGTAGAACTTCTAGAAATAGATAATGATATCAGTTCATCGATAAATCGAGTATGCCGCTTCTTCAGTGAAATAGGGAAAACAATGGCAGATAAAATTTTGTGTCAGGCACCTACGAACATGAATAGTTCTTTCTCGCCAAGTATTAACACTACACCTCCGTCACCTAACTCGCTTGTTATTCTGGAGGTTGATGAGCGTGAAGTTGAAACGATCATCCTGCAATTGCGCAGTGACTGTGCTACAGGCTGGGATGGCATATCCTCGTCGTTGCTGAAGATATGTCGTCAATCTCTGGTGCCACCAATAACATACTTATGCAATCTTTGTTTACAAACGGGTGTGTTCCCAAATGCTCTGAAAAAAGCAATCGTACACCCAATACATAAAGGAGGGGACAGAAACTGTGTTAATAATTACAGACCAATATCAGTCTTGACTTCACTGTCGAAGATACTAGAAAAAATAATAAGCAAAAATCTAAGAAGTTTCTTAAATAAATACAAACTGATTGCTAATAATCAGTACGGCTTTCGTACTGGTATCTCGACTGAAGATGCGGTGATGGATTTGACGCAAAACATTGCGAAAAATTTGGATAACAAAAGGAAATGTTTGGGCATATTTCTAGACTTATCCAAAGCCTTTGACACAGTTTCTGTTCCCAAATTGATTTCTAAATTGGAATATATAGGTATACGTGGCACATGTCTCGAGTTATTTAAAGATTATCTTATGAATCGCAGGCAACAAGTAAAAATTGATGATTATCTCAGCAATGACGAAATTGTAACTTTTGGTGTGCCCCAGGGCAGCGTGCTGGGACCTTTATTATTCCAAATTTATATAAATGATCTTTGCAATATGATATTCCCAAGCACTGACATTTATACATATGCCGATGATACTGCCATACTTGTATATGCGTCAACATGGGAGGAAATTAAAGTGCAGGCGGAATCCGTACTGAGAACAATTATGTATTGGATGAATTCGAACTTGCTGACGCTAAATCTCGCCAAGACGTCCTACATTCCCTTCTCAATACGCAGTAATACAAAACCATCACGGACCTTCAGTATCCAGGCGCACTCTTGCCTGAGCCCATCAGCATCTTGCCCCTGTCCTGCTCTGGTCAGAGCGGACAGTGTAAAGTACTTAGGCGTACATATAGATGACAGATTAAGATGGGACAAGCAACTTAACATGTTATCAAACAAAATTATGCGTCTTATCTCTATTTTTAGAACGCTTAGGGAATCGGCTGACGGTGATACACTCAAGATGGTTTATCTTGCACTATGTCAATCGATAATCGGGTATTGTGTTACAGTTTGGGGTGGTGCAACCAAAACTAACCTTATACAGGTGGAGAGAGCTCAGAGGGCTGTACTCAAAGTGATGATGAAAAAGCCCTACAGATATCCTACGGTGCAGCTTTACTCGGACTGTAGGGTCTTGACGGTTCGTCAGTTGTTTATACTTCGCTCAGTCCTCAGATCTCATTTGAGCATACCACCGTCGAATCCCAAAAAGCGGACAAACATCCCTTTAGGTGTCCCACACAAAACTACCTTTGCTAAGCACCAACATTATGTAATAAGTAGGTACATTTACAAAAAAATACACAAACAGCTAAACATACTTGACCTAAACACTCACAATGTTAAAACTAAAACTACGGAATGGCTATTGAACCAAAACTACGACAGCACAGAAGCATTACTAACATACATAGTATAATATTAACTAAATATATATATATATATGCCATATACAAGTACACATACATGCCCACACATAAAGACATTCAAACATCCACAAACAAACGCACGCACACACACACACTTATACACACATATAGGAAAACACTAACAAACCACTCTATCAAAAACAACAGGCACATCTCGCTACACTAATGATCAATTATCAACTATTAGATGTTCACGCGTTTCGCATATGCACTCAATATGTACATAAATTCATATAAATGCCGAACACTGCCTCTTAAGAGACAGGTATAAGCCTAGTTTAAGAGACAGGGTTCAAAATAGTGTAATGACCAAATATGTACCAACTTCATGACTGATTTTAAGAAATGCACTGTACTAACTTACCTATGGAGATAAATAAACTTTTTATTATTATTATTTATTATTATTTATTATATGTCTACGAGCGTGGGAAATTTTGAAGAGTCGGGTGCCTGATGCGGCCAAGCCGCAGACCCCCGTTGTTGCAGGCCCTGGACTATTGAGTAGGCTGCCCACCCTGGAGCTGCCACATTTTGACGGTCGCTTGGACCACTGGCTGGGCTTCCTAAATCTCTTTGAGAGTCTTGTCGATGCACGCTCGGACCTCGGACCTGCCCAGAAGCTGGCCTATTTATTGTCTGTCCTGGAGGGCGAAGCCAGAGCCTTGGTGCAGCACTTGCCGGTGACGGATTCCTCCTACCCTACCGCTCTGGAGCTTCTCTCCCGACGGTATCAGAACAAGCGCTGCCTGGCTGATGTGCACATCGACCAAATTTTGGGACTACCGGCTATTGTCAGCACGTCGACGTTGCGCACTGACTTGCTGAACCCGTTGGTCTCAGCGACCAACGCCTTGAGACGCTTGGAGTTACCGGTGGAACATTGGTCCTACTTGTTGGTGCACATAGTGCTGCAGTTGCTCCCCGCGGAGTTGAGGTCACGTTTTGAGCAGAAGTATGGTGGGGATAGTGCCACCCATCTTCCCCCCTTTGACGACCTCCTCAAATTTTTGGAAGACGAGTGTCGGTTTGCGGATAACACTCGTGGCGCTACGGGGTCGCCCCCACTACCTTCTCAGCCTAGAGACCAGGGACGGACTAGGGCCCGGGGGCCTGTTGATGTTCCCCCCGCCCCCCGTTTTGCTGGCGCCCGGAGTCCTCGGGCTAGGGGGCCTGTTGATGATCGCCCCGCCCCTCGTTTTGCTGGCGCCCGGAGTCCTCGGGCTAGGGGGCCTGTTGATGTTCCCCCCGCCCCCCGTTTTGCTGGCGCCCGGAGTCCTCGGGCTAGGGGGCCTGTTGATGATCGCCCCGCCCCTCGTTTTGCTGGCGCCCGGAGTCCTCGGGCTAGGGGGCCTGTTGATGTTCCCCCCACCCCCCGTTTTGCTGGCGCCCGGAGTCCTCGGGCTAGGGGGCCTGTTGATGATCGCCCCGCCCCCCGTTTGGCTGGCGCCCGGAGTCCTCGGGCCAGGGGGCCTGTTGATGATCGCCCCGCCCCCCGTTTGGCTGGCGCCCGGAGTCCTCGGGCTAGGGGGCCTGTTGATGTTCGCCCCGCCCCCCGTTTTGCTGGTGCCCGGTGTCCTCATCATTGTGACTTTTGTAAGGCAACGGGGCATGTCATGGCGCGTTGCCGGGACTTTTTGAATTTGCACGTAAGTTCCCGCCGCCGCATTGTCAACGCACGCCGTTTGTGCTTCTCGTGCTTGGGGGCCCACTTTCATCGGGACTGCCCCGACCCCCGCCCGTGTAGAATTTGTGAAGGGTCCCACCTTGAGATTTTGTGCGCCAACGCGAACCGCTCCAGCAGACCAGCCTCTGAGGGGGGTTCGCGCAGGGGGGGGTACCCCGGAGACGAGCACCGGGCTGAGACCCGCGATTCTGTACGCCGCACTCCACCCCCCGCGCAAGTTGAACGGGAGCCCCACGAGCGCCATTTGGTCTTCCCTCGTCAGGGAGAACGCGCATTGGCTGCTAGGCAGCAGTGGCCGGGTCGGCGCCGCTGCCTTTCCCCTCCGTTGGCGGAACGTCCCCGGCTGGAGTCGCGCCCTCCGCCATTCGGGCATCCGGTGGGATATGCCCCTCCAGTGATGGCGAGTGGCTCGGGACACCGCGCAGACGAATATTTGGATTGTTGGCCTCGTCGTGAACGAAGGCAGCCTGGAAGCGGCGATCGGTCGCCGCCCAGGCATCAGTAAGAGATTGACGCCTGCCCGCTAAAGGACCCCCCCGATCAAGACGGTTTTGTTGCCAACGGCCTCGGTCAAGGTCTGGGGACCCTTGGGTGACTCAATTGTGGTCCGTGCCATTTTGGGCACGGGAGTCCGGGGTTGCCTTTTGTCGTCTTGGTTAGCAGGACAGGTTGGCCTGAAGGTGAACGACCTTTCAGGCAGGATTTGGGGAATTGGCGAAACGACTGTCACCACTGTTGAGGGAAGGACCTGGTTTGAAATCACCCTTGTGAGTTGTCCTTACCCTAAAATTGGTGCTCCTGCCCTTGTTATAACTGAACTTGGTTCAATTGTTGGTGACTGATCGTCACACTAAGAACTCGCATGCCGGTTGCAATGCGCTGTTGGCCATTCTGCAGCGAGAATTTTGGATTTTGTCGGCTGATCGCGTCAATGAGACGAGGCCCTTTGCTGGCGTCGTAACGGATTTTGTTGGTCCCCCTTTGTTGAAGACGTCCACCCTTCGTAATAGCAAGATTGTTAGGGCTTATTTGTGTGTTTGTCTGCCTGTCAACCAAGGCAGTACATTTGGAGCTGGTAGCCTCCCTCTCGACAGAGGCCTTTGAGGCGACTTTGGAAAGATTTGTGTCTCGCCGTGGGTTACCTTCGTTGATTAGGTCTGATTGCGGTACGAATTACAAGGGTACAAGTAACTATTTGAAGGAGGTATACGCCTTCCTTAATGAGAGCCAGGTTGATATTGGTAATAGTTTGGCCCGCCGAGGGGTCACTTGGTTGTTTGACCCGCCAGCCTGCCCCCCATTGGGGGGGGTATTTTTGGGGCCGCGGTGAAAGCGGCAAAGGGACGCTGGCGGAGATTGTTGGGAGACACCGTTCTCACCTTTAATGAACTAGCTACGGTATTTGGCCGCATTGAAGCTGTGTTGAATTTGCAACCTTGTCAAGACTTCCAATTGATTAGCGGACGGGTAGGCCCGTCCGGGAGGTTAGATGTTCGGTCCGACGTGAAACAGAACGCACCCTTTTGACATAAAGAATTTGATCTTGACATTACTTGACTTTGACAGTTTTTGGGCTTGCTTGAAAATGTCGTCCGCGGCGGACCTGTTGAGTTAATTATAATTGGTAAAATATCGTTGGATTCGCCTGTTGAGACCGATAATTGGGGCGCGAATTATTTGTTGTTTGAAGTTGAAATCCCCATTTGTCGAAAACCCCGGGATATTGTTGGATTATACGCCGCATTGTCGTCAGTCGGCTGACACGCGGAATTTGTTGGAAATCGAATTGGATCTCACGAGATATGAGCAGATTGATTGTGAACAGTGTTTAATTGAACTTTGTACTCCCGGATTGACGAGAATCCAGGGATATTTCTCGGAACACATCGCCTTATTGCCTACCACGCGTAGCGCGCGCTTGCTGGAAACGAGTTAGGCTGTGATGCTGTGGGACCCGCGCCATCTGGAGACTCACGCCTTGGGAACGTCCTAGAACACACTTGACTTACATCACACGTTTCAATTACTCATCTCATATTACATACAAACACTTTGGACGTGATCAAACAGATCCTAGGTTGCCGTCTACAGCTCAGGTGAGTGTTATTTGTAACTATTTGTAAGGCCTCGGAGGCTATAGATTGTTGTCGGCCGGAGAGCCTGTAGATTATTGTGTAACCTTGTTTATTGTAAGCAACGTTTATAGCTCCGCGTATCGTGGACAAGTTCAGACCGTCCAGTTACCGTTGCACTGGCCAATTGCAGTCCTGAACATATATCATTATACATATAATAAAATTGGAGTTTCTGTTCGTAATATTAAAATAACCGCTTTTTACTACATGCATACGAATGTATATAGGGTTACCAAAACAAAATTTTTTTTTCAATTTTTGTCTGTCGGTCTGTTTGTTCCGGCTTATCTCTGAAACGGCTGGACCGATTTAAACGGGACTTTCACTGGCAGGTAGCTGATGTAATAAGGAGTAACTAAGTTACTTTACTTGGGTTACTTACTACTTTTTTGTTAAATTCCACGTAGACGTAGTCGCGTGCACAGCTAGTAATCCATACTAATATTATAAATGCGAAAGTAACTCTGTCTGTCTGTTATCTCTTCACGCCTTAACCGCTGAACCGATTTACATGAAATTTGGCATGGGAATAGTTGAGGACCCTGGAAAGGACATAGGATAGTTTTTATCCCGATGTAAGGTTCCCGCTGGATAGTTTTCGAATTGTATCTTTGTTGCTCTTTCACGCAAAACTACTGAACGGATTTCAATGTTTGGTAAGAAGACAGTTGACATTCTGTAAAAACACATAAGCCACTTTTTATCCTGGAATTCCCACGGGTTTGGGATTTACGCGTGGAAAACCTCCCACTCGAACGAAGTCGCGGACAAAAGCTATCCATACTTTAACACTAATAACTCCATACTTCCATATCCATATCCACTATCCATACTTCCATATCTATCCATACTAATATTATAAATGCGAAAGTAACTCTGTCTGTCTGTCTGACTGTCTGTCTGTTACCTTTTCACACCTTAACCGCTGAACCGATTCACATGAAATTTGGCATGGGAATAGTTGAGGACCCTGGGAAGGACATAGGATAGTTTTTATCCCGATGTAAGGTTCCCGCAGGATAGTTTTCGAATTGTATTTTTGTTGCTCTTTCACGCTAAAACTACTGAACGGATCTCAATGAAATTTGGTAAGGAGACAGTTGATATCCTGTAAAACCACATAAGCCACTTTTTATCCCGGAATTCCCACGGGTTTGGGATTTACGCGGGGAAAACCTCCCACTCGAACGAAGTCGCGGACAAAAGCTATCCATACTTTAATACTAATAATATAACTCCATACTTCCATATCCATACTATCCATACTTCCATATCCATCAATACTTCCAAGCTAATATTATAATAATACGAAAGTAACTGTCTGTCTGTCTGTTACCTTTTCACGCCTAAACCGCTGAACCGATTTAGATGAAATTTGGCATGGGAATAGTTTAGGACCCTGGGAAAGATATAGCATAGGTTTCGTCCCGGAAATCATTTCTAAAGGATGTAAAAGGGGTGTTAGAATTTCGTATAGGGAATCAATAATGTCCCCGCCCTACCCACACACATAATACACTTAGACCGCTAAACCGATTTGGATGAAATTTGATATGGAGATAGTTTTAGACCCTGGAAAACACATAGTATAGTTTTATTCCCAGAAATCATTCCTAAAAGATGTAAAAATGGTGTTGGAATTTTGTATAGGGAATCAATGATGTCCCCGCCCTCCCCATCCACATAATACACTTGACCGCTAAACCGATTTGGATGAAATTTGCTATGGAGATAGTTTTAGACCCTGGAAAAGACATAGGATAGTTTTTATCCTGGAAATCGTCCCTTAAGGACGTAAAGGGGTGTTGGGACTTTGTATTCCCCCTCTCAATTTATTCAAATCGCGTATTCAAGAACCACTCATAACATATTTTTTAAACTACATAACTGCATGTAAGCTATACAAATCTTTGTTTAGAGCTGGGGTCGAACCCACGTCATGCACCAGTTAACAGTTACGCCAACCGTGTCGCTTAAATTTCAAAATCAAGTTAATATACGAATCATTTCTATTTCAAAATCGGGGCAATATGCGTTTGCCCTTTTGAAAATAGGAGAAGATCGTGTGCCAACAGATATCAACGGGATGATTTATTTCAGCTGAAGCAGAAACTGAATCTGAAACCATGCAACTACACATTTACACAAGTTTCCCTCAATTTTTCAAATCGGTTGAGCCGTCTTCGAGGAATCAGTGATCATACATAAAGAAAAAATATACGCGTCGACTTGAAAAACTTACTAATTCTGTTGTTTATTTTTAAAATTAATAAATTGATTAATTGATAAATTAGGAAAAAATCGATTAACATAACAAAATCGATTATTTTCTTAAGAAAAATCGATTATTTATTAATCGATTTCTCATGCTAAATAAATAGACGATTAATTAAAAATGATTTTTTATGTACAATGTCACATCCCTAAGTTTCATACCTGTACCCAAGAATAAAAAAAACGGTTTTAAAACATTTATTAACCAAAAACGATTTAAATTATAATTGTTCTTCAAAAACGTTTTTTATAACGTTCTGTTCGAACGTAAACGAAACAAATCGTTTCTTAGGTATTTAACGCGAAAGCGTTCCAAAAATATACCGTTATCCGAGCCCTAACATATATTATATGTAGGATAATAATAGAGTAGTATACAGTGAACTAATTAAAAGTCCTCACGTTTAAAAGCAGAAAAATCTTAAACTGAACTCTGTATATCGACGGTTGAAAGGCTAATTGATCTAAGCGACATTTTGTAAAACTTGCAGGAGGACGGATCAAAGTTATTTATTTTGAAAAAAAATTCATAAAAAAACAACCATTTGATAGACTTTTATTTATTTAATACAGTATATCTCTAATTAAGTAAGGAAGTTGTTTAAGTTATTACTGTTGAAAATTGTGTATTATTTTAGAAAATTTATGTTGGTTAGCCCAAAATGCATCAAATTTAGTAATTTTTTGAGAAAGGCAAAATGGTTCAAATGCCTACCGTAAATAAAATAGCTGAAAGTAAACTAGCTCAAGTTTTAACCTAGAATAAAATAAAACGAGAGAAATTGAATTTAGCGCCAAGTCAACTGACAGTTGAATATACCCAATGGACATAAGCAACATGATGGTGTTGCACCAGAGTGAAGTAGTTTGATGCAGATGCCCATTAGAGGGACTGCAGGATGAAAAAAAATGAACCCTTACTAGATGATAGTAGATATTGATGCTTAGGCTATCATAATTCAAAACATTTTTGTGGAGAGGTATCATTCAAGATGTTGGTGCAATATGTTTTGGAATAAGGTATTAGATAAGGTGGTATATCATCCTAAGCCTAGGTAGTAGTATCACCAATTACGGAAGCCAGAGAGGCGGAGTTGTACAAGGAGTACAGAGCAGCGAAGACCGTCCTCAAAGAAGAAATCTGGCGGGCCAAAGATCTGGCCCGCAAGGAGTTAATCGGGACCCGTGGGAACGTCCATAGAAAATGGTGCGGGACAAACTCCGCACCTGGGCTCCCCCGCTGACACAGTCTCCGGCCCCAATTAGTAGAGGACGTGGTGAACACTCTGTTCCCCTTCGCGAGGTGGGCATACTCCCCTGACCATGGCTCCGCCACTTGCGGTGCCCAACGCGGGCCACAGTGACGACAACGCTCCAGAAGTGACCGAGGTAGACCTGAGAGTGGCGGTACGCGGGCTGAATGCCAAAAATACTGCCTCGGGACCCGACGGCTTCCCTGGCAAAGCCTGAGTCCTGGCCTTGGAGCCTCTCGAGCCTCAACTGTTAGGGTTCTTTAACGCATGTTTGGAGAGGGACCAGTTCCCGCTTCGTTGGAAGACGGGAAAACTGGTCCTAATCAAGAAACCGGGGCACCTGGGTGCCATATTGGCCTATAGTTATTGCAAACCGCCTCGTTGGCCGGATCTTGCGGATAGCCAAATTGGTTTCCGCAAGGGGTGCTCGACGGTGGATGCAATCATGCGTGTGAGCGCTCTCTCGACATGGCCAATGCCTTTAACACCCTGCCCTGGAGTGGCATACGGGAGGCACTCCGGTATTACCGGATGCCAACCTACCTCTGTCGTGTGGTTGAGGCCTACCTGACGGACAGGGCCGTCATCTACTCTGGTCACCAAGGAGAGTGGAACCGACGAGAGATGTCATGCGGTGTCCCACAGGGATCGATTCTGGGGCCACCCTTGTGGAACATCAGTTACGACTGGGTGTTGCGCGACAACCTTCCTACAGGCGTCAGCGTAGTCTGCTACACTGACGACACGCTGGTCCTGGCGCATAGAAGGTCGCACCAGGCGGCGGCCGAAGTGGCGATGCGAGTGGTTGCGACGGTCGTAGAAAGGATCTGACAACTGGGACTCGAGGTGGCTCTGCACAAGTCCGAGGCCATGTGTTTTCATGGCCGTCGGAACGCGCCACCTTCGGGTTCCCAAATAACGGTAGGAGGGGTTCGCATCGGCGTCAAGACGATGATGAAGTACCTGGGACTTGTCCTCGACAGCCGGTGGAACTTCATCGAACACTTCCGACGTTTGGCTCCAAGACTGGACCGGGCGGGGGCTGCACTCAAGCGGCTCTTACCCAATCTAGGGACGCCAAACGCCTCCTGCCGAAGGCTATATGCGGGGATTATGCGGTCCAAGGCCCTTTATGGGGTCCCTCTGTGTTCACTGAATCTGCTGCGGCGATCAGCTCACCAGCTGGTCGCGTCTCAGAGGGTCATGGCTATCCGGATGATCCGGGGAGACGACAAACCTCCTTTCCAGATTGCTGCCGTGGGATCTGGAGGTGGTAGCCCCCGCGCACGTGCATGATTGGCGCGTGGATGTACTAAGCCGGGGTGAAACTCCGCTACCGCGGCAAGTCGCGGCTCAGCGGATAGAGCTCTGGTGCGATCTCACGGCAGCATGGAAAGAGCGGCTGTCGCAACCGAAGACTGGGCACGCCGCAAACGCGGCTATAAGTCCCCTTCCACCTGACGCAGGTGCTGACCGGACATGGCTGTTTCGGGAGATACTTGTTTCGGATACAGCAGGAGGACACGCCCGGGTGTCGTCATTGTGAGGATTACCTGGAGGACACGGTGGAGCATACGGTCGAGGTGTGCCCTGCTTGGGCGGAGCACCGTCGTGTCCTCGTAGAGGCGGTCGGCGGCTGAGATCTCTCGCACCCTGCTCTGGTTCAGACCATGGTGCAGAGCGAGAGGGAATGGGATGCAGTCGCCTCCTTCTGCGAAGCAGTCATGCTAGCGAAGGAAGAGGCCGAACGCGCGAGGGAGAGGCAACCCTCTTCCTTTTCGCCCCAGCCGCCGTGGGAGACGCCCCGGGCGTCGGGGATCGCGAGTCGATTTCCTGCCACCGTAGGCGTGGGCTTGCGGACGGCGAGCAGGGTCGCTCACAGTCCGGTAATGACCAGGCTCGGGTTGGTGGCACGTCGTGTTCAAAGAGCTGTCAACGCCAGTGACGGGCCATTGCCTGCCGGGGTTTGTGGGAAAGTTCTATCGAGATACCGCGGCCTCGGAACTTTAGGGCAGCCGAAGGAACAGGTGGGTTTTTAGTCAGTAGAAGTCTGACACAGCCTTCCACTTAACCCAGAGCGGAAGAAGTCATTCGATGATTTTCACACCCAGAAAAAAAGGTAGTAGTATCACCACGGAATACATTGTATTTTAGTATCATTTTCCAAATAAAACAACAAATAAATTGTTATTAATTAGTGTTACTCAAAATAGCCGAAGTGACATTACTGATTATCCTTAATAGACGCTTAATGGTTCAAGAGACATAGTTAATTAACATAACTTAATGCAAAATGGTTCAAGTAACACGGTTTTTTAATGTAGTTGAATGCAAAATGGGCCAAACGACATAGCTTATTTTTTTGGTTTATTGCAAAATAGGTCAAACGACAAAATCACAATCATGGCGAAAAAGCCAAATGCCTTAATCGACACACGTTATAAAAGTTTGAAAAATCAAAATAGCTTAAGTCATCGAGTCCTCAAATATGTCTAATTTTGTGTCGTATAGATCAATGAGCTTAGAAATGAGGCCTGTTTTGCAGTGGGTGCTAAGCGCCAAAAAAGTAGTCAAAAAAATTTGAAACCTGACTCAAACGATGGAGAAAAATTTGCTGATTCCGAATATGTATATAACTCAATATCGCAAAAAATGTCGCTTAGATCAATTAGCCTTTCAACCGTCGATATACAATTTTAATATAAACCAACTCGTTCAATATTCAAAACTACTAAATAGATGTATGGCAAGGACAGTTAAAAATCATTTTTTTTAAACCAAGACTTAAGCGTCTTCTGGCTGCAACCACACTAGTCGTAAAAAGATCAAAATCATGCTGCTTACGCCAGTTATTAAAAGTTATTATTTATTTATTTACTTCAAAATAACACGGCCGAAGGCATGAAAAAGAAAAAGAAGAATTGAAGACATTTTAAATTATAAAAAACACCACATCTAACAGTCATACACTCATCTCGCAGTACTTCAGGCATACTGACAAGATCTTCTTCCCTTCATCCACAAACACGTAACAGTCATACACTCATCTCGCAGTACTCCAGGCATACTGACAAGATCTTCTTCCCTTCATCCACAAACACGTCACAATCAGTTTTGGCATTCGATTAATCGATTTCTCATGCTAAATAAATAGACGATTAATTAAAAATGATTTTTTATGTACAATGTCACATCCCTAAGTTTCATACCTGTCGAACCCAAGAATAAAAAAAAACGGTTTTAAAACATTTATTAACCAAAAACGATTTAAATTATAATTGTTCTTCAAAAACGTTTTTTATAACGTTCTGTTCGAACGTAAACGAAACAAATCGTTTCTTAGGTATTTAAGGCGAAAGCGTTCCAAAAATATACCGTTATCCGAGCCCTAACATATATTATATGTAGGATAATAATAGAGTAGTATACAGTGAACTAATTAAAAGTCCTCACGTTTAAAAGCAGAAAAATCTTAAACTGAACTCTGTATATACAATTTTAATATAAACCAACTCGTTCAATATTCAAAACTACTAAATAGATGTATGGCAAGGACAGTTAAAAATCATTTTTTTTAAACCACGACTTAAGCGTCTTCTGGCTGCAACCACACTAGTCGTAAAAAGATCAAAATCATGCTGCTTACGCCAGTTATTAAAAGTTATTATTTATTTATTTACTTCAAAATAACACGGCCGAAGGCATGAAAAAGAAAAAGAAGAATTGAAGACATTTTAAATTATAAAAAACACCACATCTAACAGTCATACACTCATCTCGCAGTACTTCAGGCATACTGACAAGATCTTCTTCCCTTCATCCACAAACACGTAACAGTCATACACTCATCTCGCAGTACTCCAGGCATACTGACAAGATCTTCTTCCCTTCATCCACAAACACGTAACAGTCATACACTCATCTCGCAGTACTCCAGGCATACTGACAAGATCTTCTTCCCTTCATCCACAAACACGTAACAGTCATACACTCATCTCGCAGTACTCCAGGCATACTGACAAGATCTTCTTCCTTTCATCCACAAACACGTCACAATCAGTTTTGGCATTCGAGAGAGCGTTGAGCGCGGACAGTGTGTGAGGAATAGGGGACTGGGCTCGAGCGACGGTACGACAATCTGTCTTCTATTCCGGTTAAAGTTGATCGCACCAACCTTTTTTTTCTGGGTGGGAAAATCATCGAATAACTTCTCCCGCTCTGGTTTAAGTGGAAGGGAGTGTCAGACTTCTACTGACTAAAACCCACCCTGTTCCTTCAACTGCCCTTAAGTTCCGGGGCAGCGGTATCTCGTAAGAACATTTCCGCCAAACCCACACCACCCTACATAAATAATATTAGCATAAAAATAATTAAAACGTCTTCATTTATGCACGCTCTAAATAAAGCCTTTGAAAGTGTAAAACTTAAAGTTTGAGGAGTTAACAAACAAGATATTCTCGGAGCGCACTTCTTAACAACTTTCAAGCAGACTAAAAGGATTCCCAACTTTATCAGTTTTATAAATATGGAAAGCTAAGAGATCTCACTATTACTTTAAATGCAGCAGTTTAGAACAATATTTTGTTACCCAAATTTTCTGAAATGAAGTTGGTAACGTTTTGGTGCGGAGATAATATGAACCGGGTTTGTAATTTCTAAAGATATAGTTTGTTCATTTTAATATAGTCTAGTATCTTTTTCTTGATTATTTTTTATTAGGTAATATAATATACACAATTTAGTTTTGTAATAATGAACGGGGACGTAATATAAATTTATAATTATAGTCCAGTATTTGTGTTAACGGTTTCGAGCGAGATATTTTGCTGAATGAAAGGCTTAAGGACGCATTTACGTTTATCACTCGCTCAATTTTAGGTATCCTAGTAGCAACACAACAACATTGCGCGCACACACACTTACAAACCATTGTTCGCCCGATTTTATACATTACTTAACTAATATTGATACTTGAAGGTAATATTATATTTTCTTTAATATTGTTTGATCATAATAAGTTGTAACTTATTGTTTACAAAGGGTTACATGCTTATTGATTACATGTTAGTTTCAATTTTGTATTAATGTGTTTGACGTCCGATTAGGAGTACTAGGGGACTTTGGAAATAAAATACTCATATGTGATAAAAAAATTAATAAGAAATAAAGAAAAGTTTCGTCATGCCTGTCTGTCTATCTGTCTGTTTGTCCGTCCATCTGTATGTCACAGCCATTTTCAACTGACGAAAAAAACGGAGGAGGTTATCAATTCGACGCGTATATTTTTTTTAATGTTTGATCACCGATTACTCGAAGACGGCTGAACCAATTTGGAAAATTCTTTTTTTGTTTGAAAGGGTATACTTCGAAATTGGTCCCATTGTCACCAAGTCAGGAGCTGATAATGGGATCTTGGAGTAATCGAGGAAACTCTTCAAATATTATAGGCACACCAACAGTGATTAGAGTATTTTTTATAGTAACTTGTGTAGTTGCATTTGAAAAGCACATTTGTGAAGTGGATTTGATGATGAAGACCACAGATGGCCACTGGAACTACTCAATATATACATAAGTAGGAATAAGAAGTATTTCATGGGTTCCGCTTTGATTACTTGAATATAGTTATTAAGCACAATATGCTCGTCACAATGCATATGATGAAGTGAAGCTGATGGTGAAGTACCAGGAGAACTCCTCAACAATTAACGGCCCAGCATTGGGAAAAGCAATATTTTGTCTACTTTCTAACTAATTTCGGAAGTCGGACACCGCCTACCTACCGAAATTAAAGTTATTTTTCACTTTGCAGTGTTTTTTGGAAGTTGGTTTAATTTTTTTGGTAAAAGTTTTTATATTCCGAAACCATTAGGACTATACATGTAAAACTTGGTAGGTAGATATATTCTGTGAACCGCTTTCCGATTTTAAGAAAAAATTAAAAAAATATTAGCTATGATCCTTAATGTAAACTTTCAACAAAAATTGGTTTGAACGAGATCGGGTTGGCAGTTTTTGAGATACAGCATATTTTCTAAAACCGCAAATAAAACTTTGTAATTCATACAAACACTATGAAAAACAAAGTTATTTGGCGTAGTTACTACGGAACGCTTCATGGGCGAGTCTGACTCGCACTTGGCCAATTTTTTAGTTTTTGAACCGTATCAAGTAAGCCCAACAAAAGGTAACTGTTGTATATCGTTGAGGAATTCCCTCGACTGTCTATGGTCTCCATCATCAGACCTGTAATGGCACTTATAACCCATATGGGTGCAAAGTTCTCATCTATATAAATGAATTAAGTCCAAACACAAGGTAGCTACTGTAAACCGTTGAGGAGTTCCCTTAACTGTCCTTCGTCTTCATCATCAGACCTCTAATGACAGTCACAAACTATCTAGGTGTAAAGTTCTGGTCAATTCAAATTAATCAAGCCCAAACAAAAGGTTACTGCTGTAAATCGTTGAGGAGTTTCCTCGACTGTCAGGAGTCAATCTGATGAAAGGCTCCATCATCAGTTCAATTCTAGACCTTCCTTAATTTGTAGTACTTTAAGATACTTAATTAAAAAAAAAACATTTATACGGTCGAATTGCGAAACCTCCTTATTAGAAGTCGGTTAAAAAAAATTGTTATGAAACAACAATTTTTCTAGGCTAGGTTCAGTAACCAATATCCATCCAATTCTAAAAATAAGTTTGGTTCTCGTTCTTACTTTTGTTTCGGTACGAAAAAGTATCAACGTATTCTAGTCACAATATACAAGACGCCACTGCCTTTATTATAGGTTTCGACGTATTTATTTTTTCGGGGAAAGCGATACACCCACAGAGTACATTATATATAGGGTATAGAGTCATCAGCCTAGCTTACCTTGTCGCGCCATCTGGTGACTAACGACAAAGTTACATCTATTCTGTGCATGTGTGCGTGTTGTCATCTGTGTTGTATGTGTGCATGCATGTCTACAGGGTTTCATTTCACATTATTATTTTTGTAAGTTGTTTTAGATGGTTTCGTTGAATAAAACACAAAATTACACACCTTTTTATTTTATTTAGACCGTACAGACCATCTTTTTGAATAATATATTGACGTCATTGTAAAAATTCGAAATCCAAAAACTAATGCCAGGGTCCAAACAAACAAAGTACGATCGTCGAAGTCCAGGATAGAGCACAGGTAAACAGAATAAAACACAGTCACGAAAGTCCATAAAACAAAGCTAGGTCGTAAGATATAAAATTCAAAACGCATAACAAAGGTCGGGAAAATACGATAGTATTGACAAATTTCCAATGACAATGACGGTAAAAAAAAAAACGAACATGGCCGTATTTAGGGATAGGAAAAAAGAATCGATTACTCATTGGTATCGATACTTTCGTTTCGATATTGAGTATTTTTGTAATCGATTACTTTGCTTTCGATACTACATATTATTTTATTGCATTTTTGACTGATTGTGTATCTTCATCGTGATAATTTATCTCACTATAGTAGGCATTCAAAATAAATAAATTATATTCAAGATTTTTGGAACATAGAAATGATTAAACAATCATAATGGTATCTACTAGACTGAATTTGTGTAAGTAGAATCCGCGAGTTGACAGTATGTTTAAAAATTTAAAATAACTATTTAATTATGTAAATCTATTGATATGAAGCACAAAATAGTACAAATGAAGAAAAGATTATTAATTATTAATTTTATTTTCCCTTGAGAAAAATGAGACTTTTTATCTGTGAGTTACGTGATTAGAAACACCAATCAGAAAACGAGACGTCATCGTTCAATATTTTGACAGCTGACTGGTTATCTTTAGTTGGTGCGTAAGAAAAAATAAGAAATAACTAACTGCTTGCACTGTCTGGACAGGTCCGCTCAAATTTACGTGGTTATTTCCTCAAAAGAATACCAAAGACATGAACCTACATGCTTCTCATATACAAATACAAATTGTTTGGACTTTAAAAGAGATGTTGACGACAAACTCAGAGGGAGTTTGTTTCGGTGTTTCTTCTCAGAGTAGTCAGTTAGGAAATATTGGCCTCATCTAGCTAAACTAAACACGCAAAAAATCATGACGTGTAAAAGTGTATAACCAATTTACAAATAAATATTTCATTTCATTTCATAACTAACTCTCTCTCTTCTGGTTCATTTTTCTTATCGTCCTGTAATAGTTGTTCGATGAGTTCCTTTTTTTGTGTTTTTAAAAAAGCAGATAGATAGATATATTATTTATTGTACACCATAACAGTAAAACAAATATGGACTTAACAACTAAAAAGGGTGATACAATGGGCGGTCTTATCGCTAAAAGCGATCTTTTACAGACAACCTTTGGATGGATTTGACACAGAAGTTCTAACCACGTCTTGCGAATATCTCTTTTTAAAGGGACATGAATAAATAGTTTCGTTGGCGTTTTTATAGTAGTATTCCCACAACAAGGTACTGCACAGCACTGATAATAATTTTTCACGTTCATAATAGAGTAAAATATCATAAAATACCCGAAGTACATTTATGTGCCAAATGCCAGGAAAGTTGTTTTTTGAACGATGACGTCATACATAGTCACGTAACCACAATGCCACGATTTAGGCCATAGTTTTTTAATAAATTAAAAATATACTTATATTTTAATTGAAAGGTTAAGTGATGAATAAAATATTATTTTACGAGTACACATGAAGCGCTTCGAAACGTTTCAAACAATTTTTACAAAGTTGTCAACTCGCGGATTGTAGTCTTGTAACCTTTCTTCTTATTCTGTTGTTTCTCACGTAAGTTCTTGCAGTATTCCGTGTTTGTTTTTTGTGAAAAATGCTACCCCCGATTAGAAGTGATGTTTGAAAGTCTTTCCAAAAGATTCACGAACACAGTTTTACTCGTAAAATATGTTTCAAAACTATAAAAACGGGCGGAAACATATCTAATCTAATAAAACCTTTAAAAATCCATATCATAAAGTAACTAGCAGATTAATGATAATATTAAGATTTATGTTCGTTGTATTCTATTGGTTGTGGCTGACCTTTGTTGTTACTTGACCCTGCTGGAGACCTTTGTTCAACAATGGATGTCCCTTGGCTGATATGATGATGATTAAGACTCTATATTCTAGCTAAAGATTGTACGTTCCAGCTTGCTGTCCAGCGATTTATTCATTTAAAATCATTATTAATAAAAGTTCGCAAAAAGAGTCGATACCTTATGGTATCGATTATTTTGTTGCGATACTTATATTGGTATTGATGCTTATGATACAATACTTGTATCGATTACAGTATCGATACTTTCGTTTCGATATCGTATCCCTAGCCGTATTAGCCGCCAGTGACGTTCCATTTTATCTCTAGGTTCATAGATTAGTGCTAATATTTAATTTGTTTTTAAATTGGCAAAGTAACGACGTAGGTTATGTTAGTAAAACTTGGATTTATGTAAATAAAATAAAACAACCAAACAGAAATAATGCAAATAAACCAAGAAATAAACAGGTTGGAATTGTTTAAAAAATGCTTGAAAAGAAACGGATTCGACACTAATTTCTTCAGTGTTGCTATAAAGTATAATTGATACTGTTTTTCTTTATTTTATTTTATATTCTTTTTTATATAATTTAAAAGATAAGCTTCAATGCTTAAACATAATTAATAAAAAACAATGTTATGAATTTTTGTAAAATTCTATAGGAGTAAGTTGGCTATACATGCGCCATCTGTTGAGGAAAGATGAAAGTATTGCCCGAGTCTTTTTCTCCGTAGAAGTTACGAATGTACTAAGTGAAAAGACCCTGGATACACCCCTGCGTTCACGAACGCGTCTGAGCGCAGAATGACGGTCGGAGCCGTGCGTTCGATAGAAAAATGTATGAAGAAATTTGAGACCGATTTTATTTATCTCATAAATCATAAAGTTTTTTATGTATGTTCAAAATAATTAGCTTAACGTATAGATAAATACATAGGCTATAATTTCTTGTTATTTTGAAGTTAAGAATATGCTCCAGATTTGGCTTACAGGTACGTATTCAGACCCCATTTTTTGTAATTTTCTACGATTATTGCGGCGATAAAAACGTATTTGTGTGAAAAAGATGTACAGGACTGTGTAATTATAATGCATTCAATGTGGAGATGAATAAATTATCTTGAAATTAATACCATAACATTGTCAAAATTTTAACTCCTTATGTATCAAAATGGTACCAGAAAAACATTGATATTTGCGAGAAAACGTAAATGCGTCCTTAATGATTTTAACACGCATACCCATACCATGTAGCACGATATACAGTATGTTAGTTTAAACGAGGGACATATTCAAACCCACAATAGTGTATGCTTACATGATACTAATAAAAATATGAACACAAAAAACACTGACAAATAACAGATAGAACCATGCCAAAAATTTCGTAAAAGTCTCACAACGTGTATAAAGCGCTTGTTGACGCCTTGCATGTGTACACGCCTTTACACACACGCATACGGCACGGCGGCGCGTGAACATTAGTAATCTGTGGCGAGAGGACGCGCAGCTCTAAGAACCGCGCGCGCGGCGTGCGTCACCCACTATTCGATAGTGTATTACACTTTTTTTGCACTGTTCGAGATCTTTCGAGAGTCTGCCGACATCACCGGTTGTTATAGTTGTGTGTCGAGCCTGAACTTAAAATCAAATTTAATTAATATTTTTTAAAGTCATCATTAAACCTAATCGTTTGTACTTCGAGTTTCATTGGAAGAAATCCTACCACATTCAACGGAGTCCTCCCCTTCGCTGCCAGCATTCAACGAGTTCTTCAGCGCTGACGTTTTACTATTATCGCAGAACATGTGCGCGGGTCAATGACTGGTGTTGATAAGCGTCCTGTCGCGTAATATAGGGATTTTCATTACTCCACCAATGTTCATTATGCATATTAAATATCCCCTTCAAATAAATTGTTTTTGTATAAATTAGACAAAAACCAGTGGCAAAAATTCACCCGCGGTTCGTGATCGTTGACCCCAAGTTCTTGAATGGGTCTAAAATGGTATGGGTGCATTTTTTCTTCATGCAGCAGCTTCCACACAGTCCAATGTGATACACCGAATTGTCTTGCAGCATTTCGAGTGCTTTCTTGTGGGTGATGCTCGAAAGTATTCAAAAATGGCTTCTTAGGTGCACTGGGTTGGTTGACACCTAGCATAAGGTTGTACGACGGAATCTGGCGGTTGGGAAACATCTCTCGGTACAAATTAACAGATCCTCGTACACTATCATTCGAAAACACGTAGGTACGAACCATATCCCAATATTCTTCATTGAAATATTGATAAAACGTTATTTTTGGTTAGTCAAGAACACGTTTACAGAACACACTTATCGCAAAGTAAGCGGGGTTGATTATGCAATTCGCGGAAGCGCAATAGACATGCGGAAATAACGGTGCACTCGCATAAACTGCGGTCAGCGCGGGAGCGTGTCCTCGGGGGAGTCCCGCGGGCGCGGGGATTACGCACGAGCTTCGGAAGGATCGGCGTGTGTTTTGCCACGTAATTACTTTAGGTACTGTTTTTATGGATTTGTATGGAATGTGAAGTGAGTATAGCTCGACGGATGTATGCTGTGTATATTTAAGTTCATTTTTTAGTATGTTTCATTTGGTCAAATAAACGGTTATTTTTCTTCTTACGTCTTTAATGAACAGAATTGATGATACTCTCAATGAACAAAGAACATCAATAAATGTATCAAGTTACCTCCTTCTCCTTGTCGGTCTTGTGGAAGTAGCCGCCGACGGGGTCGTTGGTGATGTAGAAGGGGTGGTACCGCGCCGGAACCTCGGGGTCGGTTCCCCCCTCCACCACGAAGGTGTACTTCCGGCCACGCACCACGTAGATCTCGGGGATCAGCAGCCCGTTGATGTACCACGAGATGCCCCAGCCCACGTGGCCTGTGCACAACACACACCACATATCACAAACAATACAATAAGTAGCAATAATGCCTTTCAAGGAATAGACGTTTGTAAGCTAAAGTGGTCACTAACAGTATAAATGTATATTTTGTTTCGAGTTTCCGATACTTCGGCGATTGCAAGCGCCATGATCGGCAACTCGAAACAAAATATACACATGGTAGGTAATATTAAGTTCTATAATGATACTTTCAAGGAATGTTAAGTGTCTCTTAGATAGATAGAAAGATATGCTCTTTATTGTACACCATAACAGAAAAACAAAAACGACTTAACAACTGAATAAGAGTGATACAATGAGCGGTCTGGTTTCCTTTATTTCAAGTTACTAAGGCTCCCAGAAAAATACACATGAATAATAACAATAATATGTACATATGAATACATCTTACTTCTTTGTTATCATATCATACTAATAATTATTATAAATGCGAAAGTTTCCTACAACTTGCACAATCTGAACGAGGCCAATGAAAGAGCTGTGCAGGTGTGCATATTGGTCCAAGGATATCTGAGCATCCACTCGAAATGAAGAAGAATGCGAAAGTTTATGAGGCTTGAACTCCAATGCTCTGAACGAAATTTGACAAGTAGATAACTGACATCCTGGAATAACACATATGCTACTTTCTAACCCGGAATTCCCACGGGATCGGGATTTACGCGGGAAAACTTTACCACGCGAAGTTTCGAACAGAATATAGATTTTTTTTAAAAACCACAACTTTTATTACTATGCACCAAGTGGCGGCTCCACGAAACCGACACCCTTTAGTACTTTAGCCAAAACTCTTCTTTGAGAAATGTCTCTCGAAACTCGTAAAAAAACGACTAGAAATTCGTATTAAATTGAACATTAATTCATAAAAAGACAAAATAGATCCATATTCATCACAAAAATAACAATAAAAATACTTAATTAAGTACTGTTAACTGTGTCCTTGTACTAGAGTCTGGCAAACGAAAGTAGACACTCGAATTATTTGCAAAGTTTTTATATGGCAATGCTATACTAATGTCAAACTCAATTTTCCAAAACAAGATGGCGTGTTGTTGGTGATTTGTTGTGATCGGTTTAATAGCATTTATTCAGCGAAAAATTAACAAAACTATTAAAAGTGGAGTACGGGAGATGTTGTTTCGCATGAAGTTTAAATATCAAGAAAAACAATCGGAGAAAGACGCCGAATTCAAACAAAAACAAGATTGTTTACGTGTGGTGTTCGATTTCATAAGTTAGTATGACGCTACTAAGTTGATACTTTGTCGTAATTCATAATATATTTCTCTTTTAACGAGGAAAAATATTTTGATTCACATTCATTTTATAGAATGTTAAACATTATGGTTATTTAACATACAATTAAATGTTGCATGGTTTTTAACATTTTTTTTTTTCTTTTATAGAAAATCTGGTGGATATAGCAGGGGTTGATGAGATAGTGAAACCTATTGAAAAACTTACGGATTTAGACCAGAAAGATAGGATAAGAACCCAGAACCAGTACTTGGATGAAATAGATTCAATCACTGGTATGTTTTTACTAAGAGTACATAACTTTATAAAGATGTAATTGAATTCATGATTTGCAGAACCTAATCATTTTGTTTTACCATTCTTTACAGAAGTGAGCGTTACTACATTAAAAAGAATTTAAAAAGAAGGTGCGCGTAAAGGCCATATATATTTTTATTTAATTAATATAACCCACAGTGTCCGACTTAGATAGTTTTGATATAGATGCTATTCGTAACAAAATTAACGAATTTCATATCGTTAGAAAACAAATTTAAAACGAAACACACCAGAGACAGTATATGAAGCTAATGAAATTCTGAAGCAGAATGGGCACGAGGTATTGCGACTTTCCCCCTGCCACAGTGATCTAAATGCCAATGAGTTAGTATAGAGTTTGGCTAAAAATAAAGTGGCAAGTAAAAATATTGCTCTGCCTGCAGTGGAGTTACAGAAAGTTATAAAAGAGTCGTTTGAAAATATAACTCCCGAGGAGTGAACGAAAATGACTGATCATTTCATCCATGTTGAAAATAAATATAAAGAAAGGGACAGAATTACAGAAAATAATTTAGAAAGTTTTATAATTAACGTAGGAAACAATGATGAGTGACTAATGAAACTTTCCACATGGAAGTCTTACATTCAGATTTTGATTATAGTGAATAAATCAGAACTATTTTAGAATACTGTTGTTTTTTTTTTAAATCGAATTAAGACACAATATCTAAACTATTACCTACCTAAAATACCTTTTGTATTTTTATTCCGATGAAATAAAATAGATAATTCTAAAGTATCAAATAAGGTTATTCTAGGTATTTCATAGTAGTTTTGGGGTTGCTATGCTGATATTTTTTAAATTTGCCGCGCTTTTTCAGTCTCTACTTTCGTTTGCCAGACTATAACTATAGGACAGTCAGGTTCGGCTGCTATACTGCAGGACGCCGTGCGTACTCTTTGCGCCAGAGAGCTGCAAAGCCAAACATAGCAGACGCGCAATAGAAGCGTGGAAACCGCAAAATCGCCCTGAATTGGATCCGCCCTCCGCGTATAATTGACCCACAAACTTTCCGTGTACAGAGATGTACAATAAGCAGTATTATGGCGCGGCTCCAATTTCACTACCCTCAAAATCTAGTTGGTCTTCACGCAAATACACTTCTCATCAGAAAAATCGGTACACTTCCGTTTTTATGGTTTCTGTCCTAATTTAACACAAAATAGTTTTCATTCCATGAATAAATCACATGATTGTATAGCTGGCAGTTTGGCCATTACAGTGATAAGCGAAAATTCTAAATTAGAATTTCATTTTTTTATCCTATAAATGAAATGATTCACTGTTTTGAGACAAATGTGTGTTTAGAGTTGGAGTACATTTCACCTTTGAAATCTTAAAACTTTTTGTTTTTTATTTGTTCACTGTGAACACTGTAAAACATATGATTATTTCGTCCGCAGAAGCCGCCTAATTGGTGGCATTACTGGATTCTGGACTTAGTCAGCGTGTTGTGGCTGAAAAATTGCATCTAAGCCTGTCATCTATTCATAGACTCTACAGACGCTATCAGAAGACTGGTTGGTTCACGCGACGTTCAGGATCTGGCAGGAATCGGGTCACTTCTGAGCAAGATGATCGATTATTGTAAAAACTTCTTTACCAAATCGACGCCTTAATGCTTTTCAACTGCAACAGCAGCTTCATGTTGTACGTAGGGTAAGTGACTCGACAATTAGAAGGTTCAAGAAACGTAGACTGATACCGCACAAACCAGCAAATGGGCCGAAATCAACTGCAGACTATCGAAGAGCGCGCCTTAACTTTGCACGTGAGCACCTAAATTGGTTATACCTCCAGTGGAACAAAGTCCTCTTTTCAGACGAGTGTAAAATTATGCTGTATGGCAACGACGGAAGAAACAAGATCTACAGAAGAGATGGAGAACACTTTGCACAATACTGCATTGCAGAAAAGGTCACCTATGGTGGCGGTTCGTGGACGGTTTGGGGAGGAATCAGCGCCGACGGTAAAACAGAGCTTGTCTTTGTGTCTGGGCCACATCTAACTGCACTAAACAGTCATCGGTACATCGAACAGTATCTTGAGCCTTACGTGATGCCCTATGCACATTTTATGGGCAACGGTTTCATATTCATGCACGACAATGCTAGGGCTCACACCACGAGTGTCGTACGAGATTATGTTACCGAAGTCGGTATCTCCATTATGGAATGGCCAGCAAGAAGCCGAACATGAATCCGATTGAACATCTATGGGATGAATTAAAGAAGACGAATCGTGCAAGTGATCCTGCCCCAGAAACACTTAGCCAGCTGGAAAATGCAATCTAAGAGGAATGGAATGCCACAACATTTGATCGTGAGTCTCATCCAATCGATAAAGACCGTACGGAAACAGTAATAAGAGCTTGGGGAATACAAGTTATTAAATAACCGTTTCTTAGCTTTTTTTTTTTTCATTTACGTGTGTTGTTTTATCAATTTCCTTCATACTCCATACAGGGTAAGAATGACTTGCTAAACAAAATACGAAACCTATGAAAATATAATTTGAATTTAGAATATTAACATTAGGATTTGAAAACCTCATATTTGCCATACCTATATTCCTAAATATACACATTTTTTCTGATAATCCTTACAAAACATAAACTTGCAAGGTGTTTCAATTTTTCTGATGACACATGTATATTCCACAATCTCCTCAACCTTTGTTTCGTGACCTCAGCTGGTATTAAGAGCGATGTATGTACCGGTAATGGCGGAGTAGCCCTGCTTGCCGCCGGTGGGTCCCATCTGCGCGTAGAACACGCCGTCCGGCGGCTCGTAGCACTGGATGGCTGGGATGTCCCAGGGCTCCACCTTCTCCACGGGCTTCGGCGTAGGCACCGGGTTAGGTTTGATCACTTGTGCCTGCAAGAAATAGGGTTTTAAACAATTTTCTTGCTGTTTTAATCACCTGATGGTAAGCGATGACGTGGTCGAAGATGAAGCACGCTTGCTTAGAAGTAACCTATTCACTCTTGACTTAAAGACCCCAGGTTATAGCTATCAGTAAATATAGACTGGCAGAGAATTCTCAAATTCATAATGTGATGTTTATAGTATTCATTGATCTACGATTGATTAGTCCACTCGTTTTAACTGCCACAGTTAACACGAGTGGATCAATCAATCTGGAAAAAAATCACCATAAAAAGGGTATAGAGTTTTCCGAAATTGCGTGAATCTTCTAATAACATAGTGCAGCCTCGGAATACAAGGGCAGCTGAAGGAACAGGATGGAGTTTTAGTCAGGACAAGTCTGACACTCCCTTCCACTCCACCCACAGCGGGAGAAGTCATTTTCCCATCCGAAAAAAAAACACCAGTTCATAAGTGATTTTTGTAGTAATTATTGATCTGTTTCCTAATAGAGGGTCTTTAAGTCAAGAGTGAACAGGTTACTTCTAGGTAAGCGTGCTCCATCTTCGACTAAATCATCGCATACCATCAGGTGAGATGGTGGTTACACGCGAGCCTATCAACTATAAACGAGGTAAAATACTACGGTGGCAGTGAAATCGAGTCGATTCTAGAAAAATATTCACAGGTTAGGTCACTTTAAACTGACTTCACTTAAGTCGTGTCAAGATGAGATGGTTACAACATAGCAGTCCTGGTATACTCACAGAGTGTTGAGGTCGAGCTGGTGGCTGTGGCGCAGGAGGCGCGGGAGGCGCGGCGGACGGAGGCTCGTCCTCCTCCGGCATGGGGCAGTTCCACACGGGGGGACGACCGAACTCGATCAACTTGTCTCCCTGCATTCACAAATGAAATGAAATATTTATTTTGTAAATTGGTTATAAATAACACATTTACACGTCATTTTTTTTTGCGTGTTTAGTTTAGCTAGATGAGGCCGGTATTTCCTAACTGACTACTCTGAGAAGAAACACCGAAACAAACTGAGAGGTCAAAGTCTCTTTTAAAGTCCAGACAATTTTTATTTGTATATGAAAAGCATGAAGCATGTAGGTTCATGTTTGTGGTATTCTTTTGAGGAAATAACCACGCAAATAAAATAATAAAAAGGTAAGTTATAATTTATTTTAATAAGTACAGAGACAGACTACAGACTAAGACCTTTAATAAAGCTATAACAATATACAGTACATAAATCTTAAGTCAGTACATAGCGTTCAGTGTCTAATATACCTACTACATTAGTGACGGTTACGTTTAGCTAATATGAAGTTACTAAATGATATAATTGTATTGTATTTTATACAGCGGATTTTTAAATTCATTAAAACTGTTCTAAAACAAATTTAAACCAAGTCATAAGTAACTTATTCCATAACAATTAACAATATAATATGTAGATTGTATTGACTATATTAAAATTTAAAAACATCGCAATTAAATTAACCTTTAGAGCCCCAGCGGCACAAAAACTTGCCAGTAAACAAGTATTAGGTGAGCCCCGCTGGCACAAAATTTGTGTGCCAGCGGGGCTCAACTAACAGTTGACGTAAATAATGGCGGTCCTTGAGAGGTTAAAATACATTTAGAAAAGTCAATTAATAAAGACTTTAACAGTTAATTAAAATTCAAGTGCAGAAATAATAAATGTCAAGTTAATAAAATATGTCACACGTTTACAATTATGTTATGTCAAATGTTATCTATAAATAGTCAAATTGTAAAATTAGAGCATAGTGACTGCTCCTTCTGGACAACGGATTGTTTTTAGAAACATCATTGAAATCAATCTCATATCATCTAGAGGGAATACTGAACAATTGTTGATCAAGGTGAAGACTGAAAATAACGTCGACGTAACTTTAAAAATACACATTGTCGTGTTTAGTTAAGTGTTTGAGGAGTTTATCACTAAATAATAATAATAATAATAACAGCTGCTGGTCGATCTTCAAGGTTAAGCAACGCTTCTCGAGGTCGCTCTGTGGATGGGTGAACATCGTAACACATTGCAATGTACAGAACGGAGGCGTTATATCGCGGAGATCTAATACTCTTTTGGGAACCTATGTACCGCGGAAAAAAAATTAAGCAGTTACGAGTAGTCTAGAAGTCGGCCTTAACATAGTTGTAAAAGGGTTAAGCAGAATGATGGTGGTTAAGTATTCAGTCGAATTGAAAAAAATTAGCTTCCAAAATATTGTATAGTAGTTGGAGCGTCAATAGCCCAATGGCTAAGGCTCAGGACTTGTGATCGAGAGGTCACGTGTTCCAATTCCACTTTAAAGTAAAAAGTTAACGTAAATCGCTGGGGCATCAAAATGTAAACAATGGTGTACTAACCTTGGTGAAGTGCGGGTGGTAGGAGACCTCGTTGCGCGAGTTGAGCGGGCCGATGGCCCAGATGACGGCCTGCGAGCGGTTGGTGAGCACGGCGCGGTCCAGCTGGTCGGCGGCGCGCAGCGGGCGCTGGTACGTCACGATGGAGTAGCCGTTCACCAGCGCCGCGTTCAGCAGCCGGATCGAGTTCGTGTTGTCCTGCACAAACAGAAGCTTCAAAATGGTTGCCCGCTTCTTGGTACACTCCATGTACTCATTTGCCATCGACACGCTAACAGGAAGCATATTCTTAGCATAGCAATACTCATGTTCACTGGTACACAACTTTATAATAATAATATTCCACAACTTTCCACAACGCCATCTAGACTCAGACTAAGCAGAGCTTGTACTATGAGTACTTGACAACTGATAAACATACATATATATTTCTAAATACATACATATTATAGATAAATTACACCCAGACAAAAAACAAATGATCGTGCTCATCACACAAACATTCGTCCTGGGTGGGAATCGAACCCACGACCTTGTGCATAGCAGTCAGGGCCATTGACCACTAGACCAACAGGCCTGTCAAACTTTTTTTAGGTGAACCTTCTAGTAAAACAGAGCTTTGTAGAAATATGGGATAGGATAGTAAGTACTTAAATACCAGCTAGCACGATAGTTTTCTGTAATTATCCGTCCCGTTAATTGTGCCGAATATACATGCCAATTTAAGGCCAGGTACAATACTGACTGTTATACAGGTAGTAGTCTTCCGCAAGCTAATAGGGAAAGAGTAGGCCACTCACCACGAGCCGCTGGTCGGGGCAAGAGCCGCGAACACCAGCGCACTGGCTCTTGGCGTCCAGGTAGTAGTCCTCGGCGAAGCCCTTCAGCGTGCGCTTGTCCACCCAGGCCACGGCGGGGTCGCCGCCCACCATCTGCGTCTTCTTGTCGTCGCCCGACACGCCGAACGCCATGTACTCACCGTCCTCTGTGAACACAATATAACATCAACAAGACAAACACTGACAATACTCATCATAATGAACAACTTTTTGTATGGGATCATCCCTGAAATGTAATCGGAATGTATAAGTCCGGAACAACATGGTTTTGTTAAATGTCGATCGACTGTTACGAACTTACTTATCTTAGCGAATTATCTTTTCGAAAGTATGGATACACGCAAGTCAATACTGTATACACAGACTTCAAAAAGGCCTTTCACAAGGGCAATCATGATTTTTTTTTTGCATTTAATATCATACGGAGAAATCTGCTGAGGTGGTTTTTGTTTTACATTACAAAAAAAAATACACAGAAAGTCGTTGTAAGTGGGCATCAGTCAGAAGCAGTTTCTGTTACTTAAGATGTTCTTCGGGGCTCAATTCTGGGGCCACTACTATTGAATGACATTGGAAAATGCTTTTTAAGTAAAAAATATACAACATGTAACGGAAACCCCATATCAATCCAAAAGGGCTGAAGACAACATCTGGTATGGAGTCTCTATGCCCAGTTTCAGCACAAAATAAGTGACTCAAAGAATTGATACGAAATTATCGGTTTCATATGTTTCTTGAATATCAATCATAACAAACGTGTCACAGCACTACGAGGGTCAATAACTTTCCACGTCACTTGCCTATAACATGATAATTCTCTTCAATCTTCTTAATTTGAAAAATTAAGTCTCTAGTATCAATGTATTGAAATTTCTAATTAGTTCCACACATGAAGACATAGGATTACCAAACCCTTGTCATATCGTTTTTTATCATGCAAAGAAGCCGTGCACTTGGTATGTATATACCCTTTAAATTATACGTTGTATATATTAGCTATTGTGATAATGGTTTAAAGCCTTTCAAAACTATTTGTTTAACGTTTCAAAATGACCTAGATAGACTCTCAGCATACTGTATCGAAAACAAACTACATTTCAACATTTCCAAGTGTCATTCTAGCTATAAATTTTACCAAAAATAAATCTCCCATAAACTTCAAGTATAGATTGAATGAAAAATGACATGCTAAGAAACACCTCCATTGTAAAAAAACTGTGGTGTTCTAATGGATAATAAGTTATCTTTAAATAATAAGATATTTTTTGATGAAATTCCTAACGACTAGTTATTTGCAGATAGTTATGGAATACTAGTACTCACGCGGGGCTTCGCTCCCGTGGATTCTATCACTGTAAAAACATAACTCTCCTTTTTTGCAGTCGCGTAAAAAGTAGCTTATAACCTTCCTCAAGCTTCAAGCTACTTCCATATCAAATTGCATCTAAATCCACCCAGTGCTTTCGAAGATTAGCGCGTTCAAGCAAACAAACAAACAAACAAACTTTTCCGCTTTATAATATTAGTATAGATAATCCTGGTAAAAATAGCAGTTGTTTATGTTAAACAAATTGATAGGAAGTTCCCACAAACAACAATCTCAATTTCCATGTTGTTTGTTTCCATCTCAATTTGCATGTTGTCTAGTTTTAAGCATTTCAGATTTATGGACGCTGTGTGAATCAATAATCAGCTGCGAGTGATGGAATATTACCGAACCCCTACAACATGTAACAGGCTGTACAATGACCAATACATAATCTAGATTCTCTTAAATTAGACCAGAGGCTTGGCTCTACCCAAACAGCTAGAAAACGTATCAGACATAAGCTGTAAAATCAGTTATAGTATTTGATTAAATCTTTACCCATTCTGGGTTTGAGGGCTAATAACTTTGCAACCTTTATAGTACTGACAAGTGAGTTATGTGTCCGGATGGAGAGTGATGCATCAATCCGTAAACATACAATCCCATAGCCCGCAAAGCTTAGATTCCATTGAACTCAACAAACGATCGGGATTAAATTGAAATATTTTCCTTATTTTTCCCTTTACCGTTGAAATATGTATTCAGTGAACAGCGATAGAGAAATGGTTTATACTCCAACGCCGATATATGTACATCATACCGTATTCTGACCAAAAAATATCAAAGTAAATGATTTACATAATACAATTTAATCACTTGTTAAAACACTCTAAAACTTGTAATCATTGACAAGAAAAATACATAAAAGAATGAATAGAACTAGTTCCTCCGCGAATCGCTCGCTAAAGTGTTATCAAGATGTACTGAGTGATATATTATCAATTATCTGTGATGGATTCCATAACTCATTGGCTTCTATAGCTGAGTCTGTGTATGTATAGTCTGAAATATAATATCAGCAGCAGCAGCGTAGGACGATGCAACTACAACGTCGTCAAGTGAGGCTACCTGAACCAAGCAGCGGCGGAGTGAGGATTTGCGTAGAACTGCACTGCAAGCTTCAAGCGTCAATAGCCAAATGGCTAAAGTGTAGGACTTGTGATCGAGACGTCACAAATTCGAACCCCACCCGTTACACTATTGCCGTGAACCCACTTCAGACACAAGCATATTTATTTACAAACTGAAGTCTACCCACATTGCTAGTAATGTTTATAAAAGCTATGCTAAATCTCTCTGGTGTCTGCACATCCACCAATGACGTAGTGGAAGTAGACTCACCCAGCTTGGCGACGAGCTGCAGCACGATGCTGTCGCCGGCCACCGCCCAGCGCACCTCGAACGCCAGCTCGTCGTACAGCACCTCGCAGTTCAGCTTCGACTGTTGGAAAAAACAACACTCATTATTACACGTGCAATATAGATCGGAGAAAATCCATCAGAACAAAATATGCATGACCAATAATTATTAATTTATACCGTTAAACATATTTATGTCTCGAAAATATAACTAGGTTTAAAAAAATGTTATGTTGTTGTGTTGATGCAACCAGTTTACCATAAAATATACTTAAACACAATACTATCAGTGAAAACAGAATGGAAATCTGTCGAAAAACCACCCAGCTATAACAATTTTAAACCAATATATCTGTTTTATTCTATTCTATTTTTTGTTTATGGCAAGTGGAGCCGATGTCGACTATTCTGCCAATGTCTAAAGTAAATTGGAAAAACAAGTGTGTATGATTAATGATTAGAGACAGAATGGATTTAGAAAATAAAAAAAATAAAATCAGAACAGGAACGGTAGTCTCTGTTGTGTTTCCCGCGAATACGCTTTTTTCAAACAAAAGTCAGCTGTCAAAAAAACTGACGTTTTGACAGCTGACTTTGACAAAATTTATGTTGGACATCTCGTTCTGATTATGAACGTTATAACTTTATTAGTGATGAAGATTTTTAATTCCATTTAATATAAAATAAAATATATTTTATGATAACTCACTAAAACAATTAAGTTATTATTTAATAATCAAAAAAAAAATCCTTGCATATTCTTTATTATAGGAAACTAGCTTCAGCCCGCAGCTTCGCTCGCGTAACACAGTTGCTTTTTCAGTGAAAATAAAGTACACTGTGACACTTTCTAGCCCTTTAACCATCTCCAAACTAAAAATCACATAGCTCTATCGCTCTATTTTGACGAGCAAGAACATCCTACCTTGAGAATTTATAATAATATAAGTATGGATTTTATTTAATAATACGCATTTAAATATTCTCATCTGAGATTATATGAGCAAATTCCATCTAAACAATATTATTATGCATTATTGACATTTAGGTACTCTCAATGTTTTGGCATAAACTAAAAATTAACAAGACAGACGGTGTTCAAGCAAATGACAATACACGACTATTTAGCTTTTACTGTGTTGTTTGTTATAAATAAATAAATAAAATAAAATTCATTTATTTCAGGTCCAAGACCCATAAAAAATAAAATAAAAATACACAAATTAAAACAATTGCTCGGCTTCCTAATTTAAAATACAAAGGGAGAAATTTACATACAAAAAGATTCAAAGATATATTAAAAGTCAATTAAGTAAATAATACTAAATAAAAATAAAAAAAATCATGTCAAATTATCAAATTAAATACAAATTAAATGTCAAATTAAATTCCAAATTAAAAGTCACATTAAATTACCAAACTACAGCTATAATAGAAAATGTCAAATTATTATTATTTTTTATTTACATTAACAATATGCCGGTCACAACAGTGCCTCACATATAGACAATCAAGCCTCCCCGCAATCATTGCCAGGACAGAGTTGGAGCTGTCTCGCACCCTGCGTACCAAGGACACGCACCGCTTGCGCATGGTGGCGTGGAAACAGTCGGTGCGCGCTTCCGAAAACATGCCCGAGGCGCTGCAGAAACGAGGCAGACCCAACACGTGACGACTTCGTGGCTAAATAATAATAGCTTTATGGGTTGATCTCCAAAGTTACGCAACGCTTATCGACGTTTTTCTATAAATGGGTAACCATATCAATCAATTTTTAACTAAAATACTACGTTATTTGCTAACAATGTAGCTTTATGTATGTGTATTCTTAATACATAAGTGACCGATTTTTTAAATTGGTTCTCTTAATAATATTAGTATAGATATAAATAAAAGTTGGTTAATTTGATCACGTAACGGATGCACACGGTACAACAAAGCTAACTGTTCGAGTTCATATCTTTGTCTCCCACTGGTCCTCCTACCTAACACAGCTCTGATGAAATCACAAAGATGTGAACGATTCAACATATTGTATGTTGCAAAAAATAAAATAAATATCATGATTATAGAAGATGTGTCGCCAATGTTGTTTGGTGAGCAGTGCCGCGCCGCGAAAATGTTCGCTCGTTAAAACTTGTGGCCCGCTCTGTTCTCAACTCACACGAACTTGGCCCTGGCCAGTTTGTTATTGATATAGTTTGTACGAATCGAACAAGTTTGTAAGGTTCTGTCTGAGCTCAATTAGTAAACTAAGTTCGTTATAATCATACAAGTGACGGACTAACGGTAGGGATAATCTTTGTTCAGGCAAAACTTGTCAAATTATGGCCTTCTTAGGTCAATCAAATGATCGCTTTCATGTATTTAACATATATATAGTGCATATAGTATATACATATATGGAATCCTAATAGCTGTGCCCTTTCCGCAAATCATCAACATTCAGAAGTACTTCTAGCAGAAATGTAAACATAAAATTTGTGCGTTTAGTAGTGTTTGTCTAATAAAGAAAATCATATTAAAATTTTCTGAAAACTTAGTACATCTCCTTTGCGGGTGATACTTTTGATAAACTTAATAAGGACAACTGTGTAAAAAATTGGCCAAGTGCGAGTCAGACTCGCCCATGGAGGGTTCCGTAGTAACTACGCCAAATAACTTTGTTTTTCATAGTATTTTTATGAATTACAAAGTTATATTTGCGGTTTTAGAAAATATGCTAAGAAAATATGCTATATCGTCACATCCACGGCAAACTTACGAATCTGCAGTTTTAGTAAAGTCGATATTTAGATGAAAAACTGTAGGTAATGTGGTACTACACACCGTGGCAAAAAACCTGAACGTTCGGACGGTTCAAACCAAAATATGTTCTATATGTTAGAGGGGGGAACACATTTTACCAGTTTGGAAGCGTATATCTTTTAAACGATTAACTTTATGAAAAAGTGGTTTTAGAAACCTCAATGACATTTTAAAGACCTTTCTATAGATACCACACACGCATAGGTTTCATGAAAAAATATATTTTCAGTTTCAGTTCCATGTATGGGGAGCCCCCTTAATTTTAAATATTTTTTTCTTAAAATCGGAAAGCGGTTCACAGAATACATCTACCTACCAAGTTTCATGTGTATAGTCCTAATAGTTTCGGAATAAAATGGCTGTGACAATCGGACAAACGGACAGACAGACAGACAGACATGACGAAACTATAAGGGTTCCGTTTTTTGCCATTCGGCTACGGAACCCTAATAAAAAACTAAATAAGCTCTCGTAGCGAGGTAAGAAACATAACCAGAAAAGAAAACATTATTTACAAAAGACATCATTGCAAAGAGATATAATTGCAAAGTACGGTTGCCGCAGTGGTTAGGCAATTGGCTGCTGCGGTGCGTATCGCGGGTTCAGAACCAGAAAAAAAATAGGCGTCCTTAATCTCGCAAGTAAATAACCCCTTTGCAGTGGGATAATAAGGATTACCTTAAAAGTTGTGAGATCTCAAGTAGAAACATGTCTGTTGTTTCCTTCTTTCAATTACTGAGTCAAATTATGCATATTTCTTGTGTTGGGGCACGGGCTACTACGGAACTCTGCACTGTGAGTGGCCCAACACATACTCTGTGGCTCTCTCGCCACAATTCCTGACTTGTGGAAAGCCAGATTCTTTAGAGAGTACCCTTAACCAATCTAAGTCAGGTTATAAAACCAGATATATTGAGAACCCCCTCCATCTTTTGAAGTCGTTTCATAATATAATTGTCCAGTAAATCAGTTCTCCCGCGACATATTTTGTTTTCAATTCACACTCAAAATAATGTGAATAGCTAGCTAAGTACATATATTTTTATTTCCGTAATCGAAATAGAAAAACTTTGCAGTAACAAGAAGCGAGCGGTGACTCCCGAGGCACATTTGGACACGTTCCAATCGCGCAGCTCTTTCATTGAACCCTGAAGACAAGTTATTTTAATGGAATCTATCGTGACTTGAGGGCGAAACCATCAAATTAACCCAGCGAGCAACCTAACATTATGATGATATGTTTTAGAGATTGACAAGTTAAGTCCTTTCCTTTGATACCCATCATTGCATCTGATTTTTTACTACCCTCTAGACGGTGCTATAATAAGTTTGCATGTGCCGTAGCATAGATTAGGGCTAACCATTAATCTAGACGCTTCCAAAGACTTTTCCATTTGTGCAAGTAGATAAGAAATATTTTTTCAAAGAGATCTAGCAATGTATGTAGCATTCACCTTATTAATTATCTTGTTAATCCCTCCACCTTTGCTAAACATAGTTGTGTATGGAGTGGGTTCATAGCAATAATGTAATGGGTGGGATTCAACCCCGCTACCTCTCTATCACAAGTCCGACTCCTTAACCATTTGGTCGCTAATAAATATTGGGTGCTTTTTTGAGGTTTCATTTTTATAATGGCAGGATTTTTTACAGACTTACAATTTGTCTGTTTCTAGTTATTTGCAACCAATACGTTTTGCCGTTTCACCATGAATAAACTGACACTAGAACAAAGCTTACAAATTATGCAAATGTGTTTTGAAAACACGATTGTGTTCGCCGAACTTGTCATCAAATAATCAACGGTCGTCATACTCGTCCGTCCGAGCCAGTTATTTGAAATACCATGAATCGTTTTCGCATCACGAAAACTCTAGCGGATAATATGCATCCACAAAGATGACAAACAGGTACCTCCTATATACCAGGTTCATACAGATAGAATCGAGAAAATTCAAAAGAAACTCGTTCGTCACCTCGCTTATTGTTTTAGAGTTAGGAACCTGAGGTCATACGCAGATAGGCTGAACCATTTAAAACCTATGTCTCTTAAATCTCGACGTACGGTATCATCATATTTATCTACAAGTTGCTCAACAACGGGATTGACTGTCCAGATCTTTTAAGCAAAGTTCATATAGATGTCCCTTCTAGAATCCCGCGTTATCCCCGGCCATTACTCAAAGCACCACGTCACCGAACAAATTGGCTAAGCATGCACCCATTGCAAGGATGACCTGTCATTATAACAATATCTATAACAGTTTCTATCTCGGGAGTACCGCAAGGATCCCATCTAGCACCAATCTTGTTCTTGTTGTTCTTTAATGACATAGCAGATCAAATACAAAACTGTAAGTTTTTATTATTCGCTGACGATTTAAAGATTTATAAGGCAATAACTTCGCCAAACGACTCGGTCGCGATACAATGTGACTTGGATCGAATACAAGAGTGGTGCAATAAAAATGGCATGTCTCTAAACGTCAAGAAATGTTTCCACATTAAATTCACTAAAAAGAAACAAGCTAGTGTAACATCTTATAAAATCAATAGCGTGACATTAACTAAGGTTGATGAAGTTCGGGATCTCGGAGTAATCATGGATAAAAAATTAACATTCAAGCAACATGTGGACAGTTGCGTTAAAAAAGCTGCGCAATTGTTAGGGTTTCTTAAACGTAATACGCAAGAATTTAGGTCTATTGAAACTAAAACTATCCTATACAATGCCTTAGTACGTAGCAGGCTCGAATATGCTAGTGTTGCCTGGGACCCTTTTTACGCAATACATTCTCAGCGACTAGAGAGCATACAACGGGCTTTCACCAGACACCTTGCATTTATATCCCCTGGCTTATCTCATAGATGTCCCTATCAACAGCGATTGAGTTTCCTTAAGATGACCCCCCTACGGCAAAGGAGAATTATGCATAGCCTTATGTTCCTTCACAAATTAGTGAACGGTCGTATAGATTGTAGTGAACTGCTATCGCGCATTCTATTGAAGGTTCCGCCTAGGATTCCACGCTTTCCCATAACCACAATTCTTCAGCGCCCTACTACCTCTACAAACACAGGTCTAAACTCACCACTAGTTAAGATGTGTGACAACCTTAATTCATTTAATAAGTCCGTACCCGAAGCAGATATATTTAATGACCGTAAGTTGAAGTTTAAATCAAAAATCTTGGCCTCCCTCCACACCAATTAAACGTAGTCAAATTTCTCTGTACAGTTTATGAATGAGTTGCTCGTTTCCATTTCTTTCTTCGTAAAAAATAAAACATGTTCCATTATATTATTCAATTGTACACCTAGATTTAAGTTAGCGATTAAGCGGTAATCTGACGTCTTTGCTGTCAATGTTGTGTTTACCTGTAATTGGCATATATATTAGAATATTACCGTATGATTAAGTATATGTATGTGTATGTATGTGCTGTGGGTGAACCTTAAGTAAATAAAAAAAATAAAAAATATCTCGGGTTCATCGGATGACATAGACATCTTTTGTAACACTCTGGGTAAATTTAGGTCACTAATCAGTAAACATTTAAATAGTCTGTGAGGATCATTATTTTGTTTTTATTTAGTTCAAGATTGGGTTTGTTTATATTTCTATGCCTGTTTGTTTTTTTTTTAGTTAAAGTTAGATGTGTATTTGTTAAATAATGTACTTAGTAATTAATAAACAAAGTAACTCATAAAAATGTAATTATTAATTAATAACTAATGTAATTGGTACTTGTTAAGTAATGTAATTTTAATTGTGAAATATATTTGTTAATTATCTCAGTCATTTAAAAAAGGACACGTGCTTCAGAACCAAACCAAGTTTCATTGCAAATATCCCTTTCCAAATATTATAAATGCGAAAGTCTTTGCGGATGGATGAATGAAACTACAGTGATATGATACAACTACACATTAGAATATCACATAAGCTTCTTATCCCATCCAGGCGAAATATCGATTGCATTGAACGCCTCGTTGTTCAAATTCAAATTGTTTATTGCGAACAGTGTACAATATATTTTTAAAGATGTTAACAATAGGCAGGTTCTTAGAACTTAGTTGCCTGTTAAGGCGTCGCAATTTATGTTTATCTTATTATGTTCAAGGCACGCATGCGATGGTTTGATCTAATCAAATCTAATCTAACTAACAGGCAAAAGTCGCGCAAAATTGTGAATATTATCACAACGGCCCGGAAAACTGGAACATGACATGACAACCACGATCGCCTCGCAAGAGCGTACGTACTGAGAAGAGACTTATCCCGTGAAAATGTTGAAAATTTCCGAGCGAACGAACACAACTGGTATTACAAATATTAAGTATTAGTTTATTTTATCCAGTGCCAATTAAGTTTTATGAGGCACATCAACGATTTGCGATCCGGAGCGCACTGTGGTATTATGAACGTCCTCTTCATAGGGCTACGGTAATTAGGCGTGTATGAGGCGTATCGTAATAAAAGTTTATATTTTAAAGGAGGTTATGCTAATTCACTTACTTCTTGCTGTTTCAAATAATACTAGAAAGTAATGACCCACTGCTGTGCTTGTATTAATGCAACGCAAATACGATGTACTTGTGCTAAGGTCAACAACTTTATCGGACACTAGCTGTTGTGCGGCCTTCGCTCCCGTGGGCTTTATCTCGATGAAAACATAACCCTCCTTTGTTTGCAGTCGAGTAAAAAGTAGCCTATGACCTTCCTCAAGCTTCAAGCTATGCCCATATCAAATTTCATCCAAATCCACCCAGTACTTTCCAAGATTAGCGCGTTCAAACTATTATTATTATAGTAGTGATTATCTGCCCAAGTATTACTAACGTAATAAGCACTATTAATTTGTGATACTGTATCGTGGCGTTGGGCGGTACAGCCAAGACAATTATTATACAAGACGAAAGAGCCCAACGAGCAGTTATAAAAGTCCTCCTAGGCAAGCCGTTCCGATATCCGACTCAAAGATTATACTCCGATTTTAAAGCGCACACTGTTCGGCAGCTGTATACCATACGAACTGTCTTGCGAATACACAAAACTACTCCACCTAATAAAAACCAAAGCCCTACGATCCGAAGAAGACCTAAGCCAGTTTGCCCCCGAATTTACACAAACACTACCTTTGCACGTCGGCATAACCGCTACTTAGGTGCCCTAATTTATGATAAACTCCACATCACTCTCAAGATACACAATTTGAGCATGTTTCAATGTAAGTCCAAGGTGAAAGAATATCTGCTCACCCTTAACTATGACGACACGGAAAGGTTACTCAATACATAGGCCACCCACATAAATCATACACACACATACACAAACACACACACGCACACATATACACTACACAAACACGCATAAACATTTATTATAAAGAACACACCCAACAAAAAATCAATCTCCCGATCTCCTTTACAATTGAATTATTACCATTTTGCTTCTGTATCATAACATTGTTAGTTTAGTTTAATTTATTCCTTTTTTATTGTGATTTTAAAGTGCACTGTATACTCTTCTTTTTATTTTTTTTTGTATCGCTTATGATGGACGGATGGTAGACCCTTGTAACAAAGGTTTTCCTAGCATGGGGGTCATTAATCATATCTATTCAGAATGTCTCCTTGAATTCATATGTAATAATGTGTCACTTGTAATATGTACTTTTTGGCAAATAAAACATTTTTATTATTATTAATAATAATATAGGTATTTATTTTGATTATTGCTACACATTAAGTAGTTGGATTAATGCAGTGTGCTAGCTAACATGTGTCATTTAATGCAACTGAAATAAGAGCCTGTCTTCCCCTAAATTTTTCTCCTTACAAAAATGTAGATCAATTAAAAATGAATCAAAAGTCATTTTGAAATAGCTTAGATTCACAAAACGTATACGCTCACTTGCTCACCTCACTACTAGTACATAATCATCATCTCCTTAGCCTTAGTCTCTACTCGGAAAGCACGCCATTCGTCCGGGTTTCCCCGGATTTGTCCTAGTTTGAAGAGCGTCCGGGGGCGTCCGGAGGGATTTTCCCTATTAGCGTCCGGGTCAAACCCGGACACATATTGGTCTTACGGTTACCAAAAAGTAAGGTACTAAAGGAAGAGACTAATTACTTATTAAAATATTTAAAGCTCCATAATGTTATCACTAACTAAAACCATAAATAAACATTAAGATAAAATGTATTTTTATACGGTGTCCGGGGAAAAATTGCGATTTTACTCAAATGTTCGGGGTTTATGAAGTCGTTGTCTGGGACCACCAATTTTGGTGATGGCAGCCCTACTTCCGAGGCACGGAGCCATCGGGATATGTTCAGGCGGACACCCACCCACAGGCCGACCTCGCCAAGCGTTGCTTAACTCTTAAAATCAACTCATGCGGCTGTCATTACTTCACCACGAGCTCCTCTACGAACTACTTGTACTTTATATATGAATTTATTTATACTTGCTTTAAATACAGTTTAGAAAAAAATATTATGATGTTAATATGCATTTAAACTTATTTTATCTAAATGCCCGGTTCGTTAAAATATGTATACTGGCGTTGTAATTGTTGTAGTAAAGAATACCTAGGCAAAGTACGAAATAAATAATATCTCGGATATTATTGTTTATATTGTCGGATACTACAGTTTACCGGTATCATGTACAATCCGTAGCTAAGATGTAGTACGAACAATTGAATGAAAAAGACTTGTTATGTATTTCCACGAGAGCATATAACAGCAAACACATTAGTTACTTCATGTAACGTCTAGCAGTACACGTTACACGTTCTGTACATCCTATTACATTACAAATCATTATTTTGTGGTGAGAGTGCCGATCGAATATCTGTCGATATTTTTGAAGGTAAAATTTTGACCGAATGGAGTAATGTTCTGGCGTTTTTGAGGCCGGTTGCCGGACACCGCGCGACACACGATGCCGATAACTCATGTAACATAATATGTATAAGTTTTAGTTAAGTGATATATCTATTAGTTTATTTATAGGTATTTATTAACCCCCGAAGGAAACAGAGGGGTGTTATAAGTTTAACCTGTGTATCTATCTGTGGCACCGTAGCTTCTAAGCGGATGAACCGATTTCGATGCGGTTTTTTTTGTCAGAAAGCAGATTTTCTGGCAGTGGTGTTTAGATTTTTTTTGTCAAAATCGGTTTAGCCATTTACTAGATATGGGAAGTGAAAGTGAGGATTAATAATTGTCAAAAAAAAAATTTAAAAACCCCCTACGCAAAAAATACTTTAAGTAATTTAAGAAACATCCCTTAAAACTTAAAAAAAAAATAGTCGCGGCAGGGTATCGCCAATTCAGAATCGATATTTAAAGTTTGTTACATGTTTAGATTTTTTAAATTTTTAGTGTAATTTTTATTGTAATAGGATGTATTTTATTTGTGTGGACAATAAATTGAATGATTGATTACCTTACCGAACATGAAACTCGTTATTTCATCACGCTGCAATAAATACTATAAGAATACATTCATGATTATATGTATGTGTGTCTGTGCATCTAACAGTTAAGATAACTAATCGAATTCTCTAGAAAGGATTATCTAGTCAGTATTTGAGCTAAGCATACAACTTTGAAACCATATTTCCAAATTATTACAGTTGATCTCCAATAAAATATGTTTGTTCTACCCGTAACTATTCTATCCGTGACCTTTTCCTTATTCTTTAATAAAAATAACCACTTACACATTAAAGAACGTATAAATAACATTGCATCAGAACGACCCATAAATGTCTGAGAAATGTAGTTGATATTTGAGAAGCAGCCAGAAAGTCTCGTCGAACTGTTGGCCAGTTGGCAATCGACTGCGCGCGGCTAGACTACTTGACGACACACATACTAGATTTCATTACTTATCGAACTTTTACTACTTGTATATTTTAAGTTGTATATTTGATTAAAACGTTTGGGAAATATTTTCATTGTGCGTACAATTAGGGAGTGGAATTCCCTGCCGAAGCCTGTGTTTCCTGATAGCTATAACCTGAGGGTGTTTAAATCAAGATAATAGGTTCAAGGTAAGCGTGCTTCATCATAGACCACATCATCGCTTACCATCTTAAAAAAAAAAAAACAGTGTCAATCATCCCCTGTTTTCTTAACCGTATGGTGTTTTAAAAAATATCAAACATATGGGACCACTTTCGGGGTATACATAAAACAATAATAATTATCAAAAACGAACAACCAAGGAAAAAGTTTTCCGTGATTAAACATAAAATATATACGCGTCAGCTAGAGAACCACACAAAACCACACTATACTAAAACACTTTATAATGAGGTACTTACATAATATATTGTAACTGATTGTTCATTCGTATTGTAAACTGCGTCCTGAAATACAGGCTCGGCCTAGCTCAGACGCAGTTGCTCTCTTTATTTTTATTATTATATAAATTCTGTGCTTTAATGAATGTTTATTTTTAATGACTATTATGCTATACAAATGTAAAATGTTATAAGCACAATATGGCGAAAAAAATAAATTAAATTAAATTAAAATTAAATTAAACCTCTTCTATTTTTCCATCGGTTAAAAATAAAAATTGTTCATTAAGACAACTATCCACTCGTATAACCTTCTGAAAAATGTAATGTCTGTAAGTCTCTGTTACTTAGTTGGGTTGTGTCTTGGCCCACCCTTACAGATGAACAGGCGTATCGTTAAGCTGAAAACTTGTCTCAGCAGCGTTACTGGATCCTGCCGTTGCGGGTGTGTTCTAACTATATCGCGCCCCCGGGACGTAATGGCAGTTGAAGGACTGTTCCTTCAACGTGGTGAAGGGTTTTTAATCAATAGAAGTCTAACACTGCATATACCTAAGTTTTTAAGCTAACATGGTCATCAACAGTATCAATAGAACTATCAGAATCATTAAATATCTCAAATTCGAAACAATAAATACACATTGTAAATATCTCATTGTGAGGGCTCCACTCAGGACGGGAGGTGTCATTAGATGATTTTCTCACCGAACAAAAAAAGCGTTACTGACTCGTAGCGTATGAGCAGCGGAGCGTGTGATGCCGCTCATTCAGTTAACTTGCGTCGTCTGTTTTCATTTCGTAATATCGTAATGCCTAGTGAACTTGCTCCAAATTACAACGATAGTATTAAACGTGAACGTAAGCGCTCTTCTCAAAGTATTTTAATGAAGATTCAACAAACAGAGGCTCTCTTTTCGCCTATGCAAGTTTACTCAACATTAAAATTGCTATTGAGAACATTTACACGTAAAGTCCTAAACAAACTAATTGTTGAGAGGGGCCAGTATAGAGCCCCTCGCGGTACGAGAGCAAGCTCCCCGCACGCAGTACGCAATGCGGCAATGACACGCACGCGTACCGCGCTCTGCCCGCGTACTGACGCCTGGCGTACTGACTGCTGTCACCAAACACATTCATCACAGCGGGAACACTTATAGCGTTGTATGTGTAAACATTGTTCAAAGTCAATCTTACTGTCACTGTAATGATTTCATATGCTTACCATTAAAGATGTAGTAGTATTATGATTTATGTTGTAAATACATAGTATATATTCTTGCTTATTTAAATACTTACAAAGGCGCTTATAGTCTGTAAAACTGTAATTATTTAGAGTTATTAATAATCTGTGGATAACGTCTTTGGTAGTGTATTTGTTACTTTTATTATTGATCTTTATATTGTGTCTACTATTTAATATACCGCTCTTTGTTGTCCGTGTTAAAATAAAATTATAATGATATTTATTTTGCAAATTGGTTACAAAATAACACTTTTGCACAACATTTTATTTCGTTTTAAACTTAATGAGGCCGGTGTTCCTAACTGACTACCCTGAGAAGAAACACCGAAACAAACTCAGAGGTCAACATCTTTTTTGAAGTCCATACATCCCGTGCTCCACTAGGATCATACGGGAACTACATATTGTAGTTTAATGACTGAGGTAGCCTTGTGAGGAAAATACCACACAATTTGAGTTGAAATGTCTATACAGAGCAAGCATTTGTAAATTATCGCTTAGATCAGCACTTTACGAAGCTTAACGATACGACGAACCATACCAAAGTATGGACATTAAGCTAGGTCAGATAAAGTACTCGAACTGCCGGACAATCTCCACGAAACATCTGTTAGCAATAAACTTAATGGAGATCGACCTACATAGCTACGTAATCCCATCTTTCTCATTCATAGGTTAAAATAAGCATATTATATCACTTTAACAGTCGCGCGGGGCTTCGCTCTCGTGGACTTCATCACTATAAAAACATAACCTCCTTCTTTTGCAATTGAGTAAAAACGTATAACCTTTCTCAAGCTTCAAGCTACTTCTATACAAACTTTCATCGAAATCCACTCAGTATTATTGAAGATTAACGCGTTCAATCAAACTTTTCCACTGTAGTAATATTACGTAAAGATGGGATTCACACACCTACACTCGACACAAGTTAAGTGGTCATCTATTAAGAGGTTTGTTTTATAAAAATGAAGCAACTGCTAACTCCTTTCTAATTCGTCGAGCGCATGTTACTTAACTGGTCGGGTCCTCAGCATCGCAGCACGCAACACTGTGCACTTCACTGAGAGGGCTGAAGAGGCTAGTTCAGATGAACATGTAAGGTGATATAAAGACACTTGACATCAATATGTCAAGTACTGTGCTTGCTACTTAGTCTAAAAGAGGTAAACTTGGTTTGTAAGTTAGTATGTAGAGGGTAATCTTCGGAACTCATGGTCCAATTCTATAAATCCTTTCTTTGGTAGTAAGTTGCATTATTGAGGAGTGCTATAGGTTATAATTTATTTCGAAATCCATGCAGACTAAGTCACGGGCGAAGTGCTAGTATATTATATACATAACATAGACATACATAGGTCGGGTAAAAGGTTCTGTAGGGTTTATTTCTCAAAAGTAGCCCAGAGTTTTGAATTTGGCAGTGGGTGCCCCCGCACCTCGTGCACGGCTGTTATTTGAATATATTTGACGTTATCGTAGTCATTACATGTAGTAAGAAGTCAGAACATCTGACACTGATTTGGCTAAGGGGTATCGTGTTACCCCAGCTATTGGGTTGTGTAGGTCAGACAGGCATCCAGTTAGACTGGAGCCGAACTCAACATAGTCAGCAAAAGGCTGAGCAGACGATGATGGCACAGATTCTCTTCACCAACTGACTCATAATCGTATTCTCTTTTAAGATGCATCATAGGTGCTTGTACTTCGTTTAACTTTGAGGAAATTAAAGACCATATTCACGATTTAGCAAACGTTTATTACATATTTGACTTACATATAACATATATTAATATAGTAAAAAAAATGTACAAAATACGATATTGTATCTCCGTTCCAACGGCGGCGACACAGGATCTGACACAATTTGTTTCACATTTATATCACAGCTAGGAATATGTACTGCTACTGAGTATTTATCACAATTAATTCGTACAAAATTATGTACATTTTAACAACAGAACATCACTATTTAGACTTTCCATCACTGTGATCTTAACATCATGATGATTACGTAAAAATAATTGCATTCAAACTTACAAATAATATAAAAAAGAACATTTGTTGTACGAGCTCATAGAGTGCGAGAGGTGAATGACATAGCTTACTTCAGAGAATGTTAACAACATAAAAAATAAAGCTTGTGGCAAAACTTGAGGCCAAATATATGAGCACGTACAACGTAGTCCTGATAACATGGGCATCACGTCGTGGCACTAAATACATGTAAACTAAAACTAATGGTAACTACTGGCTCTGAGTACGTAACCGCTGCAGGCCGCTACACTGATGAGACCACCACACAGAGATCCCCTTTATTTGTGTATAACAGTTCATTTGTACCGACTTAGATGAATTATATTACAAAAATATCGTTAGTCACATCTACAAAATGTTTGGAATCGAATGAGCGAGTGAATAAAGCCAGCACACAATTTGCCATTAGCAAACCTTGCATAGTTTTCTCTATTTCAATATAACGTCTATATTCCAAACGCAAGCAATTTACTAGTAATGATACGCAAATGAGAATGCCATTATGTGAAATAACACATGTATGAACAGAACGTTTCAATCTCGCCGGCGACGTGCGTCTCGCTACTTGTTCGGGTCGTGGGAGCATTGGCCAACCCGCGCGGTGTGGGACAATCTATTGTATGCACTTTGAGAACAACTCAACAATACACCATTATTTATCATTGTATCTAGTTTTGAACAAATACTCTAACGATTACATTTTTTATGAAAAAGTAACTGTTTTTGCTGGCAATTACGACGGCATAACTCTAACGAAGTTATGCCATCTCAAAATCTAAAAAGTTCAATCTTTGTCAAAGGTCCTATCCGAGACTTTAAAGCATATTACCTAAAATATTCTTAACTAATTAAAAACCAAAGGAAGGTTTTGTTGTAAAATTTAAGAGAATTGCTTTTGAAAGAATTCCATTAAACTGCAGAAAGCATGATTGTTGAGAAGATGGCAACACGGACGGAGGCCGAGTGATGCGTCTCCGGACGACGCAAGGCTGCCACCGAGTGAGAGGAGTAGAAGGGCGCTCGCTAATTGCCCAATCATGTTCATATTATATGCTCCTTACGTGACGAAACTTCGTGCGCTCGAGACCCTGAGCTACCTACTCACTGCGCTTCTATTCGCTCGCATGACATTTGCAGATGCACACAAAAATGCAGTTAATTTAAGCGTAGATTATTGGCTAAGTCGGCACGAATTTGAAAGCTTTAGATGAGTCAGTTCGTTGTATGAACCTTGCTCAAGAAGCTCTGTGACAGACGAGTGGAAGTAAACGTAGGCCGTGGCCTCGATACGAAAGTGGCGATAGATGAAGATGTCGCGAGGGCGGGGATGAGAGGGCCAGTGATGCGGGGAGAGTGGAGCCTGCAGTGTTGCACAACGTGCGCCCAACTGGGTCAAGGTCACCGCGATATCACGCGCGCCCCTGCTGTGGCAGTAGGCGGTACTGGTAGGGCTCCCCGTCGCGCGGCTGGCTGTAGTAGTCTCGTGGTTCAGACTGCTGCTCATTATAGTAAATCTGCTCGTTCAAAAGCTTCTGCTGTTGTTCAATGTGCTGTTGGCGCTCTTGCAGTAGTTGCTGCTGCAGCAACAGTTGCTGGTACTCGTGTTGATGATGCTGTAACTGATGCGAGTGTTGCAGCCCTTGCTGCAGCGGGTTGAAGTCTTCGAGCTGTTGTTTTTGCTCTGGCTGTTCCTCTGCCTGTTCGAGTGCGCCGTGCTCGTTGATGGTGTATTCCTTGGAGCTCTGGATGGTGACGAGCTGTTGTTGAGGCGGGGCGGGGGAGTCTGCGCGGCGGTGGAGCGGCAGGCGCGCGGCGGCGTCGGCAGCGGGGAGCACGGGGGAGCCGGCGCGCAGCGGGAGGGCGCGCGCAGGGGGGCGGTACGTGGTGGCGTCCAGCCGCGCCAGGGGGCGGCGCGCGCGCGCGGGGGCGGGCGGCGCGCTGCTGCCCGCCAGCGCACTGTTGCGGCTCTGCAACAACAAAGCTGCGCTCAGCGACTGCGGGAGCGGGCGACGCCGCGAGCTGGCGGGTAGGCGACAACCAACGAACGTGCGCTCTTCATACATCATCGACGCTTTTTCCAATCAACCAGTGGGTGGGAATCAGGTCACAATGACTATCAAGAACTCGCTATAATTCCGCGTTGTTGCATCACGAAACCTTTGGGTTCGATCAGAAGCCGTTGGTAACTTTGTACCGTCAAACTTGAGTATCTGCTGCGGAAATGTATGTACTTATGTCTGTGAAATCTATCATTTATTCAGACATGGTTTCATTGAATTGAAGAACTCTCCCGGACCCAAAGTAAAAACGATATAATGCACTTGTATACTATAAAAACGTTCCAACTCCCAACGAAACTATTTATTGATCAGTGACCAAATATTTACGTATTATTTCCTGAGTAATTGCTACCATTCACATTGACGCAAACACTGCGATATTCTATTGCCGCTGCTCCTACATAACATACATACAGTATGTTTTGAATATTTATACAACGATCAGCATATAGCGGTCAGAGGTAGCCGTGAGCGGGGTCAACGGCCTCATGCTTCACTTTCCAAAGCGGCGCGAGCGCAGTGTCCTCGCATACACACCACAAAATACACGTTCAGAAGACTAACTCTGAATCGCTTACAAAAATATCCAATAGACATATTTTATAAAATTCATTACATTTCCAGTCGAACAGCATGCAGCTAACCGATATTTTACATGGAGCTACTGTCTTACCAATTGGGTAACGCGTTACCACATGACAAGACTTTTCCTATTAATTTTTTAGATTTTCTTACTACCCGTAAAGACTGTCAAAAATGTAACTAACGACACGATTATATGTAAAAGTAGTAGTTAGTTGTTGTAGTTGTAGTGTCAGATGTTTGTTAGAATGAAATTAATTAATCTGTAATAATATTTGAGTAAGATATCACTGTCACTATTATATTTGATCCTATATTTTTACTTTACTAGTGTGGTCTCCCAGCAGTTTGAAATTTGACCATGATTTATATAAAATTTTAAGTTTAACTGTATTAATTAATATAATATGATTTATACGTACCGTCTAATCTCTGAATAACTCCTCTTCTTGGTCAAATAAACATTCTTTGCGCGCTAAAGGAACGACAAAATTAAGAAGTGGGCTTTCTGTGCGTGCCTGTTTGGCAACGCGCGCTGAACTTTAGCGTTATGTAAACAGCGACAACGCAGCTGATGTTACGTTACCTAACTATTTATGAATAACATTCTGCTTTGGATGATACGTGTATTTTTACTACGGAGCAATCATAAATATTACTCAAATGGATGATCTGGTGATTTTTGCGAAGTCCTTACAATTACTTGAATTTTGAAGCGTCAATAGCTACGGTATCGGACTTGGGATCCCACCCATTACACTATGGCCGTGAATCCACTCCAGTGACAAGCATATTGACCTTAGTTGCAGGGGTGAACAAGATTGCTAGTCATGTGAATTATACCCACATTAATAGTCGACATAAAAAAAAATTACATGAAACAATTACTCCACAGCAGCGTTACAGGGACCGTGCTAGAGACAATCCCACTTCTTCATCGTACCGATGGTATATCGCTTACTTTATACGTTTTGGGCCCAGTAGGTAGCCACGCTGTTTGTGTTTTCAGTGGCATTTACTAGGTCTTCTAATGCACACGTTTTGGGCAATACCACTATGATAAAAATTTAGTTTATGTTCCGAATTGGTGCCGCATATTTTGTTCACATGAATTATGACTAAGACACTAAATTTCATATAAACAAGCAATAAATAATATAATAATAAGCGGAAGAGAGCAGCATCGTTGATGCAAAGGGTAAGGGACAGTCCCAACAGCTACCTGACGGTCATTGCTAGAAACATACATACTCCAATTTGGAGGCGTTAGATGATTATATACATATAGGCCGACTCTGGTTTTATATTTTTATTTCCATTGTGGGTGTGTGTGTATAATTTACTAGCATCGTTTTTAAGTTTTTTCATATTACTACAGTTTATTTTTCTAAGTTTATTTATTACACAATTGAATTCAATATAAGTCCCGTTATGCCGATGGATCCTTGGAACACTTCCAGAACTAACAAACTACATTTAAATGAAAGACTGCTCAGATTCTAGGGCAACTGCTTCATTAACTAAAGTTAGGCAATGGGCGAGACCATACGGAGAGGACGGCCTCGATTTTAAATAGAGAGAAGCTATTTTTGGCAACGTATGATATATTGTTGTCAAATTTGAATGATTGCATTAAATATCTTATTTTACTAATATTATAAATGCGAAAGTTTGTGAGGATAGCTGTAGGGACAGATGAATGGATGTGTGTGTGTGTTGTATGTTACTCTTTCACACAAAAACTACTCAACTTTGGTAAGTAGATAGTTGACATCCTGGAATAATACATAGGCTAATTTGAATCCCCAAAGAATCGGGATTTACGCGGCAAACCCTCGCACGCGAGCGAAGTTGAGGGCAGAGGCTAGGTTGTAATCAACTTTAAACTTTAATAAAAAAAAACTTTTTACCAAAAAATTAAACCGACTCCCAAAAAAACACTAAAAAATTTAATTTTTTGGTAAAAAGTTTTTATTTCACCCTTTTTAGTTGGTCTATTTTTAATTTACCTAGTTACAAGAGCCTAAATGTCAACTACTTATAACCTTTTACAAAATATTGCTTTTCCCAATGCTGGGCCGTTAATTGTCGATGAGTTCTCCTGGTACTTCACCATCAGCTCTACCTCACCATATGCATTGTGACGAGCATAATGTGCTTAACATCCATATTCAAGTAATCGAATCGCAATCCACTCAATACTTATTATTGAGTAGTTTCGGCGGCCATCTGTGGTCTTCATCATCAGTTCCACTTCCTCAAATGGTACTTTTTGAAAGCAACTGCACAAGTTACTATAATAAATACCCAAAACGTCATAGGTGTGCCTATAATATTTGAAGAGTTCCCTCGATTTCTCCAGGATCCCATCATCAGATCCTGACGTTTATGAAAGTGGGACCAATTTCGGAGTATACCCTTTCAATCAAAAATAGAATTTTCCAAATCGGTTCAGCCGTCTTCGAGTAATCGATGATCATACATAAAAAATAAAAAAAATACGCGTCGAATTGATAACCTCCTCTTTTTGTCGTCGGTTGAAAAGTAGTTTAATTGATTCACCAACCAATCACATCATACTGCAAATTCTTAAGATTTTTCTTCATTCTTATCATCATCTAAATTCAATAGTAGAGCAGACCGTGGCGTAGCACCTCGTAGCTGTGGTCCTGCGCTGACCCTATTTGTGGCCGGGATCAGTCCGCCCGCTACGAGCTACGAGCTACGGCGTAGCCGAGTTGCAAGTGTAGGTATTTACAACACGGTTCATTCACTACTTGTTCGATGATTCCGATTATTGTGTGGTTTAAATTACATTTACGTAGTGTTGTATTTCTTTAAATCATTATCATGCGGTTCCTTTATATGTATGTGAACCTTTCCAATAAAACGTGTATCATATTACACATGTCACCTAGTTTAACAAGATTTTAACTAGTCCATAAACTTTGCAAGAAACATTGCGTTGCTGTTTGAGTTAAACTTTACGGTTCACATGCATTCACGTCCTACATTAACCTGCAAACATGATTGTCATACGATATCACATATGGTTAGAATGGATTTCAAAAGAATTTGCTTCAGCTTATTTTCTGAATTAAAATTGTATTTGTAAAAAATGTCGAGTAACAGTGTTATGTATAACAAATTTGTAATTCATTTATTTAGTTGGGGATTTAACCTACACGCACTGCAGTAGACCTTGCATCCACTGAGCCAGCAAGTAGTTTCACTTTATCATTAGTGAGGTGAACACTCACACCCGAGCCGGTGCAGCGGCGCACCAGTTGCGCGCGCGACTGTCCTCGCTCATGATATTTACGAGCGCGACTCTCACGAGATATTTATTGCAGCGCCTTCGTATTCAATATCAGCTCGACATAACGCGCGAGCTTCAAACTAACCTATATCGACTCTCCCAAAATATATTTTGTACAGTTACTTTCGTTGAGTCCAACACATAGTGACTAGTAAAAAAACAAAGGTTTCCGCTGCGTCTGTCTGTATGTTTGCGATAAACCCAAAAACTACTAAGATTGTTATGCGGTTTTCACTTATGAATAGAGTGATTCATGAAAAAGGTTTTAGTGTATAATATGTCAAACTTTTGTGTGATTTAGCAGATTAAGACCGTACGAAACTGGAGCGGGTCATTATTCTGAGTCAATAAACAAAAGGATAACAATATTTGCTCGCGGTTCATATATTTATTTTACAATCAATACTAAATATAAATTCAAATGGAGATGTAACGTTTGCGAAGTTTCACAATTCGTTTCTGAAACGAATCGATTAAATAATAAAATAATTTATTTTCTTGGAACGCATAACTGTCTTTCGATACCTCGTGTGGCTAACACGGTTACATTGGTACGAGTGACGAGCCATTCAGCTGAGCAGTTACGACAGGTCAGCGCCGACAATGGGCGTACCTCCACACTACCTACTAATTGGCAACGCCACGGAACACAGCTACGCTACAATGAACTGCCTACAAACGATAATTCGTGGAACATTTCCATCTAAGCATACAGCTGTTAGCATATCATTATAACACGGCGCGACAATACGAGCATCTGATGTGAGGGCTGTGTCTATCAAAAGCATGTTATGTTACATCACTTTAGGCTTGTATCTGTGCGTATAGACACACACATATAGTGCACGAGCCCCAGCATAGTGTTATGCTACATAACATCAACACCTGCTTAGTCTATTCCCAACGATGCATGCAGCTGCTGCCAGTGCTGTAGGTCTAGCTCCAGTGCACGAATGTTCTAACGAGATAATACTGCCCCGGAACTCTAGGGCACCTGAAGGTACAGGGTAGGTTTTAAGTCAGTAGAAGCTTGACACTACTTTACGCTTCACGTAGACTGGTCCAGTCAAATACTAGTAGACTAGTACTTTGATGATTTTCTTAGACTGGTATCAGATTTTCTGGCTTCTGTAACGACTGTTAAAGATTTACAAATGACAGCCGACTCAAGTCTTCACGTGCTTGCCGAGGCACAGAGGAATCTCGACGTGTTCCATCCACGGACTGACCAGCGGCGTTGTTAGAGCACACATTATTGTCGACGACGATCTGGGGCGGGGCGCAGCGGGAGGAAGCGATGCCCGCGCCCCGCCTCTCAGCCTTGTTGTGCAACTAACTTTCTGCCGCGTAAGTTCGGAACTTATGGTATGTCATATCAGCCGAATACGTCGAAACGTAAAATCAGCCGCGGAACTTCCGTCGCGTAACTTCGGTATAATGTGTTTAGAGACTTAACATCTTCAATACATCTCTATATCTATACTAATATTATAAAGCTGAAGAGTTTGTTTGTTTGTTTGTTTGTTTGTTTGCTTGAACGCGCTAATCTCAGGAACTACGGTTCTGATTTGAAAAATTATTTCAGTGTTAGATAGCCCATTTATCGAGGAAGGTTATAGGCTATATATCATCACGCTAAGACCAATAGGAACGGAGCACTAATGAAGAATGTTTCAAAATCGGGGGATTTTTTTTTACACGCGGACGAAGTCGCGGGCGGAAGCTAGTATTTAAATAAAAGAGACTATCTATGATTTAAAAATAACTGTGTTTTCCATTTTAGTTATTTACATGGTACTAAAACATAAACTTCGATGTTTCTTCTCAGGGTAGTCAGTTAGGAAACACCAGCCTCATCTAGTTTGAATTTACGGAAACTTAATAACCGATTTGAAAAATAAAGATCATTTATCATTATTGTTATTCTGTTCGACCGCACTAATCTCTGAAATGCCTGAATCACTTCTAATGGTAATATAAATAGAAGAGGTAGTGCAAAATTTAGACTTTTAATTCCGGAATTCCCAAAAGTTTGAGATATACGCGGGAAAAACCTCCAACGCAAACGAAGTCACAGGCGCAGCTAGTATGTAGGTATTTAAGCTCAAAAGTTCACTTGATGCTTTAACAGCTGAATTTGAACCTTACTTTGGCAACTAGACTGCATCTCTTATATCATTAGTATTAAAACTGTCTAAACAAAAAAGAAAACAACTATTGTATCTAAAGCAAAGACAAACAAACTGTGTGTTTAGTGTTCATGACAATGACTTATGATAATATGTATTATGTAAACAGTGTAAAACTATGGTATAAACGGCAGCAGCTCGTGTAAGCACGTGTTAACATGTTCTAGCTAGGAATCGGGACGACGACACAACTGAGCGTTACAGTCATGACAACAACCGAGCGGTGCGCCGGGGACAATGCCCTTAGTGTTCAGAGTCCCGAACATCTCGACCACGTCTCTCTATAGAAGAGAGTATAGAAGTTTTCTCAAAATCTTTTATAGAAAAGATTTTGAGAAAACTTCTATCTATGAAGTTAATATCTTTTGTAGTCCTCAAGCTTCAAGCTCATTCCATGCCAAATTTCATGCAAATCCACCCAGTACTTTCCAACGTTAGAGAGTTTAAACGAACTTTTCCGCTTTATATTAGTATAGATAAAGTCTATTCAGCTATTAATGTAAATTTTATACCATCTCACGTAAACGCGGTAACCTCGAACGTGTACTCACTGCGTGGATTTGGATCAAATTTGGTTTGAAAATAGCTTAAAGCTTTAGAAAAGCTACGACTTTTTAGCCGACTGCAAAAAGAGGGTTATGTTTTTGTCGTGATAGACTCAAAAAAAATTTCAAAATCCACGCGGAAGAAGTCGCGGGCGAAGTTCTAGTATTATACATATATGTTTTCGATTTGCATTCAATCTAACCATGTGTCACGCTGCAGCGAGCTTCTCTCGTGGCTTCCTTCTCGACTTCGCAAGAACACCCGGATATTGAATACGCCATTTAACTTCCTTCACAACCCTAAAACGCCTTCCTACCTGCGGGAATACTTCTTCGGAGAAAAAAGACAATCTTAGGATCTTCTTATCTGCTCCTTGGGAAACTACTCATTTCTAGTTTTCCTCTTTCTAAATCTTTCTAAGTTTTTAAAATGAGTAAAAGAACACTACTTTTTCAATTTGGTGACAATCGTTTATAAGTATGTCATATTTTTTATATTTTAGTAATATTTAGTATGCAACATTTGTTTTTTTTTTTCTAAATATGTATGTATTGTGATGTAGTTACTTTAATATGAAGTGTTTTGTTCTTCTCTAAGCGATTTCTGTAGAAATATCCAATACTTCTTTTTCTTATGTTTGTTGCACACAAACATATTATGTAGGTTTATAATAAACAAACACTTATTCGTCTGCTCATTAACATCCATCCGCAATTACTGCAGATCATTCGTGATAATGGCGCTTGCAACAGTGCTGAAATATCGGAAACTCGAAACAATAAACACTCATGATAAATATCCCATTTGAAGTTCTAATGATAACCAAATACTGTTTATCATATAATCAGAAATCTGCCTTGACGACAAGAATAAAGTTCAGTACAACGATTTATATAAAATGTATTAAATCAATCGATCAATCTCAATCCACTAAACACAGCCTCATCCCACTGGTGCGAGCTCCATACAATATTAATGCCCTCAATATTTCTTGCGACTTGTTCGCATCTGCGACGCCCGCGGGACTCACCCTGTACCCGTTCAAAAATTAAATCAAACATCCTTTACTTATTTACAGGTCTCTGCGCAAGAACACGCACATGATTTATTAAGTTGTATTTTTCCTAGAATATGAGACGTGAGACGTGACCCAATGAGCAATCAACAATATCTCGGCCTCAAATTATTGGGACAGCGATTACTACAATTCGGTAAACAATACCAAAGTTTCAGTTTCACCTTTTGCTATAATTTTGTAAGAAACCTAGATCACCAAATCAAGACATGTCATTGACTGTTTCTCTGCGGACATAATCGCTTCGTATGGACACAATCAAGTCTACCTGGGAGTGTATCTCCGCACGAGACTGCTGGCCGTCGCCCACAAACGGTCGGCGTTACGAAATTTATTTCACTATCGAATCTTTTTGCAAGCCATCTCTATGATCTGACGAAATTCTTTTAACTTTACTGAATTCACAACCCTAGCTGCATATAAAGAAGGTTAAAATTGATGTGTGGGTAGATGAGTGAAGATTTTGAGAATCACTTGTAGTGTATACGGTTTCGTAATCGGGTGAATTGAATCTTTCATAAGGTTAATCAATTAACAGTGGTGTGTAGTGGTCTGTCGCAAGCAGACCATCATGTTGAAGAGGACTTATTACAAAATGTGTCGGTACGTCTGTGTCGCTAATGTTATGTTCCAGGCGGCACTCGTCACATTTTGCGGATGACGTCGAGTGCTTCACAGCGACGCGTGACGAAAGCGATGTGCTTATGATGATATTTGATGAGTTTGTTTATTTAGTTTTGGTTTACCACATCTTCAACAATTTATAAAATAATTAATTAATTGTAAAAACTCTGAAGACGTTAAATATTTAACGTAATATTATCCTACACATTTGAACTCTCAATATTAATATTTCTTCGTTTTGTAATAAAGTATTTCTGCCTGCCAGTAAATTTGATGAAAAAACCACAACTGAAAAATAACCAAAACTAAAACGAAATTAAATAATTAAGTAAATTCACTTAATCTGCACGGCATCATATCTTCATAATTATGACAACGTGCTATCACAGAGATAATATAATATTCCACAACTTTTCACACAACGCCATCTAGTCCCAAACTAAGCAGAGCTTGTGGTATGGGTACTAGACAACTGATAAACATACATATATATTTCTAAATACATACATATTATAGATAAATTACACCCAGACAAAGAACAAATGACCGTGCTCATCACACAAACATTTGTCCTAGGTGGGAATCGAACCCACGACCTTGCGCATAGCAGTCAGGGCCACTGACCACTATACCAACGGGCCTGTCAAAAAGAGATAACATAATCAACATCGATTACATATTCACTGCAAAAATAAGCTCTTAGTTGTGTTCGTTTGAAGACTGTGTAGGCACCTCTTTGACAATATTTAAAATAGTTATTGAACCTTATCAATTTGTATATATTTCGTTTTTTTTTTTCATTTTCTCCCTTCATTTAAGCTAACCTGTCTGTATCATTACATTGTAGGTATACCTAGTTACTGGTAAAAACTTGTAATTGGCCATATTGTAATTATATTATTAGTAAGTTTTCCAAAGCGTCAACAACCCAATGGCTAAGGTGTTGGCCTTGTGATCGAGAGGTCGCGAGTTCGAACTATTACACTATCGTCGTGAACCCACTCCAGACACAAGCATATTTAACTTAGTTGGAGGGGTTAACAAGATTGCTAGTAATGTGAATTCTACCCACATTGCTAATTATCTCTTGAAAAAAACATTAATCCTCTCGCATAATGAAGTCGGTGTAAAATTACAACAACAATAATTATGTAAGGCCGGCGTCGCCGAGTGCAATCTGTGTCGCCCCTCGTCCGAATTAATTACGTGACGTCACCGTGGCCTGTCCCCTACCCCCTCCCCTCCCCCGCTACATAACTCTATCAAGCTCATCACTTCACGATCTCGTCGACGGTACATTTATTACATTTGCGACCGTAAATGTTTCATTTTATACTAAATCGTAAGGTTCATCCTTGTAGGGTCTGTCTGTTTGCGATAAACTCAAAAAAGAACAGATTTATATGCGGTTTTTGCCAATGGATAGGGTGATTCATGAAGAAGGGCTTAGTGTATAATTTATTTAGGTTCAGTGTGTAAGCAGAATGATTCCGTTCGAAATAAGAACTCGAGCCGGGTCGTTAGTTGCAATTATAATTAACTAGCGTTGCTCGCAACTTGGTTCCCGTCCGTTTTCCAATGTAAATCCCGATCCCGTGGGAATTTCGCAAAATCGCGTCTTAGCGTGCATCAATGTACTAACAGAAACCCCCATGCAAACTTTGAGAGCCCTACTACATGTAGTTTCTGAGATTTCGTGATTAATAAGAATATCTACTCGTTAGATACGTATCACTCGCGGTACTGTTTTCAAAGCGGTCCGTAATGAAACTAAGACTTATTTATTAATGTTTCTGGGTGGAAAAATCATCGAATAACTTCTCTCGCTCAGGGAGGAGCGGAAGTGAGTGTCAGACTTCTACTGACTAAAAACTCAGCCTGTTCCTTTATCGTAAAGGAAAGCTAGCGCCGGGCTCGCCCCTCACTGACATACCACAGTCCTGACACGTCCTAATTAACTGTATTCATTATAATCAAGTTATTGTAAACCATTATTAACATTATTCATATTTTTAACCAACTTCAAAAAAGGAGGAGGTTCTCAGTTCGTCTTTTTTTATGTACATATGTTAGGTACCCATAACTCGAAGACGGCTGGACCGATTTAGAAAATTCTTTTTTTAGTTTGAAAGGGTATACGTTCTAGTTGGTCCCATTGTTACGAAATCAGGATCTGATGATGGAATCCTGGAATAATCGAGGGAACTCTTCAAATATTATAGGCACACCTATAGCGTTTTGGGTATTTCTTATAGTTCCTTGTGCAGTTGCTCTCGAAAAGCACCATTTGGGGAAGTAGAACTGATAATGAAGACCACAGATGGCCACCGAAACTACTCAATAATAAGTATTTCGTAGATTGCGATTCGATTACTTGAATATGGATGTTAAGCTCATCACAATGCATATGGTGATGTAGAGCTGATTGTGAAGTACCAGGGGAACTCCTCAAAAATAACGGCTCTGCATCGGGAAAAGCAATTTTTTGTAAAAGGTGATAAGTAGTTGACATTTTGGCTTTTGTAATTAGATAAATTACAAACCAACCCACTAAAAATTGTGAAATAAAATCTTTTTAGCAAAAAATAAAACCGACTTCCATATCAAAACACTACAAAGCCAAAAACAACTTAAATTTCGGAAGGCGGTGTCAAAATAGGAAAATACAAAACCAATAACACCGACTACCGAAATCAAAGTTATTTTTGGCTTTTAGTGTTTTGATATGGACGTCGGTTTTATTTTCTGGTAAAAAGTGTTTTTGTCAAATCTAAATTCGTGTATCATTTATCTGGACCCTAAACATAACACGCACAATAAACGCTATACTTTAGTGTTTCGATGTGAATGATCCTTCGGTTTCAGTTTTTTACTCTCTTATACGAAACGTTAAAAATATCATAAAGTTCCGTATGTCCCAATAAGGGACCTCCACAAGTATTGCCCACACCATCCCGCGGAGCAATTGATAGTGAATATTCAAAGATGATACTGCTCCTATTTAAAAAATGTCTACCGAAATCTCGGCCAAGTTGAGATTATAACCACATGGAAGTTTAATGTATTCTTAAGTATAGTTATTGCAAGCTCGATGAGACCGCTCATTACTGACAAAACATAATGTCTTATGCGACAGCTGTCACTTAGAAAATAAATGTATGTACATACTGACGAGTTTGTATCGCACATGACTTTCTAACAAAGGAATATCGATTCTAAGAAACGTCGTAAGATCTGAGATCGATCTTCTGCGACGGCTGTACACGAGAGATCAACAAATATGATTTGCACCAGGAGTGTCGAACTAAGAGAAGGTAAGTACAGCAAAAGGAAAGGAAAACTCTCTTTATAACTTTTTGTAAAGCGACTAGCGTGGTACTGAAAAAAGTGAGCGTGAGATTATGTACCTACCCATGTATGACAATAGTTGCGTGTATTTAACATATTCATGAATATGTTAAATATTATGAATATGAATCCCGACGAGTTCACCAGGTTGTGAACTCCCCAAGTTACACGTCAACGCTAACTGATGGTAACTGTTTCTATTGATGTGGTTGAAGATAAAACACACTTGCCTAGAATTAACCTATTCACTCTTGACTTAAAGACCCCCAGGTTAGAGCTGCCAGGAAACACAGACTCCGGCAGAAAATTCCACTTTTATTCTCAACTTAGAGCGGATTGTATCTCAAACGAGCCACGAGACAGACGGGAAACAAGACAAACTGATAATCTCTAAGTTCCGAAAGTTTTTTTAAATGCTTAATGTTTCATAGCCATCTATACAGCTGTTCCGAGACCGCTGTTATTAAAAGGTATTGCTTCATAGTTTATCTTGATGATATTATTTTATGAAGACTATCAAAGATGGAACAAAACAGAAAACACCGCCGCCGTAGTCCAGTCCTTCTTGTAACGCGTCCTACTTTGCAACACAGCAGTTATGTGACTTTTCACACACCTTTTTTTTATTCATAATAGGTTAGCGTTTGTCCACCATCTCACCAGATGGTAAGCGATGATGTGGTTGAAGATGAAGCACGCTTGCCTAGAAGTAACCTATTCATTCTTGACTTAAATACACCCAGGTTATAGCTATCAGTAAATAAAGTTGCACTTGTATGTTCAGGAACGTATGCCGTATACCTAGCGAAAATTTTGTTTGTCTAATTATAACTGGTTAATTTGACAATATGTACAGTCAAATTGTTTTAAATGCTGTAAAAATATAATTATAACTGGTAAGATTGACAATATGTACAGTCACGTAGATTTTTTTTTAAATGCTGTAAAAATAAAACATTGAATGAGGAAAGCATCCTCTCTTACAAAGCTAGAGCAACATGAAGTAGAGAACGAATGAGGTGCCACACGAAGGTTTCTATCTGATTCACAATCGAAGGTATTGTTAAGTGAGCATGCTTAGAGGTTGACTGTAAAAGATTGCTTTTCGATCGAAGTGCGATAAGACCGCCTAATTTTGGTTGTTAAGTCCTTATTTGTTTTTTGTTATGGTGTATAATAAAATCTATATATTTTTTTCAATTTTTGTTATAGACCTGGTAATGTAGGTAGAATTCAAATTACTAGCAATCTTGTTAATCCTTCCAACTAAGCTAAATATGCTCGTGTCTAGAGTAGGTTCACGGCAATAGTGTAAATGGTGGGGTTCGAACCCGCGACCTCTCGATTACATGACCTTAACCATTAGGCTAATGTCGTTTCTTATTATTGTTACGCCAGTCGCTTAGTGAAGTACGTCGAGAAACTTCGACATAAATCTAGAATGTTCGAGACACTAACGCCATTTAGCGGCGAGTAGCAGTACTGAGTATATCTAGTCGAGACACTAACGCCATCTAGCGGCGAGTAGCAGTACTGAGTATCTTGAATAGCTTCGAGAATATTCTTAGCAGTGTAGGCGGTGAGTCAATTTTATAAGAATGTTCTAGAACTCATAAACCGGGGTATAAATAGATCGCAGAGAAACGCAGAGAGCAGTCTTATTTCAAGATACGACGCGATATAATTCGAAGCTTTACAAGTGAATTTCGGTGCGATTTAAGTGTTAAGTGACAAGGATTGTACTGTGAATAACTGTGTTGAATTTCGTTTTGTGTTTATTTAAGTAAAGTGTTAATTTTGGTTTAATTGGTGTAAATTATTTTTATCCCGAATCCCAGCTCGTAACATTATGTATTTATTTTTTTATTCAGAATAGGTTCACGTTTGACCAGCATCTCACGTGATGGTAAGTGAAGATGTGGTCGAAGCGGCAGTGTATGAGAGTGACGTACCTGCGGGGAGACGCCGAGCATCTTGAGGCTGGGCGGCACGCTGGCGAGCGCGGCGCGCGGCAGCGCCACGTGCCCGAAGTTCACGGTGAAGGCCTCGCACCACACCGCGAAGTGCCCGATGTCGAACACCGTCAGCTCCTGCTCACACCTTACTGCTCTTACTACCATTCACATATATATTACTGCGTAAGGACCGGGCGGACCGCATGTTATACTGACGCCTCGAACTTGCTCCCAAAGTGGTCTTCCCTTTATCGAAGTGAACTAGAACGCGATCGGCTGTCTTCGGGAGCGTTCGTAAGTTTTACAAGCAAAAATGCCGAGTTGTGTCGTGAAGGGTTGCGTGAAATACGACAAAAAGCTCAATAAAAAAAATGATAACATTTCATATCACCGATAATTTAAAAATATGTAATTAAATCAACTTCTAACATTATTTAAAACAATTTTCTTTCTTATGTATCTCAACCTTTGGCCAAGATGACGCGAAGCCACATAAAAGTGCGACATAAAGCTTTCTGCCCATTATCCCGTAGCATACCATGACCGTGCTAGGAACGTATCCGGCACGGAAAGCAATCCCATACGCTCTATTTCGCCCACTGAAGCGGGCCGACAGCGTTCTGAACCCGTTTACAACCCGTATGTAACCCGTATTTAATCTGTATGATGCCCGTATGTAACACGGCAGAAATCCTTTCAATACACTCGTAAAGCATCGGTTCATTCTCGTACAAATATCAGTGTTGCGTAGACGCGTTAAAGTGGTGAAATATTGAAATAGTTATGGCTATAAGGAAACTAACGACTGAACAACTGGCAATGATTGCTATCATTTTGGATGAAGAGGAAGAGGAATGCCCAAAAAACACTCGACGCTACTGGATTCACAATTCTATAAAAAAACGCAAAACGGAAGGAGAATATTGGACATTATTCAGGCACTTAGTTGATGACAAAGAAAAGTTTTTTCAGTACTTCCAACGATTTGCTGAAATAAATTGAAAATGACATTGTAAAACTGCTGCTACAACGCATTTAAAACGGGTTTGTAACGGTCATACTCCCCGCTCAGTCACCGTTTAGCCGCCTGCGCGCAGCGCCCTGGCAGCGTCGCGTGCCATGCACGTAGCGTGTCCGCGCCGGCAAAATATTCCCTCCGACGAATAGTTGACGGCCCGTGCATGGCACGCTACGGTGTCGGCCGGTGACGGAACGGTCTCGTGGGCATAGTCTCATACTTCTCAATACAAAGAATAGTTTTTTGTCTGAAACGGTCCTAGTACGGTCATGGTATGCTACGGGATAGTGGGCAGACACCTTTACTTTGCAACGGCGCGCGTTATAGCCGATGAAATGCAAAGATTTAATAATATTACTATAAGATCAAATTATGTACAAAATATTTTTTATTGTTTCTTAAGAGCAAATTAAAATGTATTTTTATGTACAAAAATATAAATTTCGAAAAATAAAAAGTTTTTTTTATTTCTTTGTACCTCAAAAAATGCGCACATGCATGCGCAGTCCCGTCTTTAGTTGTAAAATTGAGTACTGCGCAGTTAATTGCGACGTACTTCAGAGCGGCAAAGTTGCTTGACGTGAACTATACATTCATGATTCAAGCAACTTTGCTCGTGTCACGGTGTGTCAGATGCTACGTACCCCGGGCAGCGTGAGCACGATGGTCTTCTTGTCGTACTTGCGCAGCGGTGATTCTTTGCCGTTCTCGTCGGGGATGCGGATGCCCTGCGGAGACGGCTTGTCGCCGCGTCCCACCCAGAACTTAGCGTCTGTAACAATGCAACAATGATAACTACGTTTGTCTACTGCATTTTTTCATTCATATTGTTGTCAGTTCAAAATTGTCCGTATTCATGTTGAATAACCTATCAAGGCTGAAAAATGGTGTTAACAATGTGTATGACATGATTTCATACAAAAATGGCATCAGATCACGGAAAATTATGCATTTTTTTTTATCACCAATATGTTTTGTCATCGATTCTGATGCAGAGAAATTAATTTAGCTAAAGCTTTCATAATACCGCTGCATGTTTCACTAAACAAAACATGATCCTATAGAATTTACTGTTCGCACGTACCTGTTCATTTCACTAGTAATTTGGTAAAAGCCAACATAATTCACAAGGTTGGCACGCCTTCGAAAACATTGAAAATAAAAATATTCTCCATAAAAGAATGTGTCGTGTCCAGACGAGGACGGAGGCGACACATAAAGCTCCTGGGAATTCATTGCGGGGAATTTCCTAGAACTCGTGGGAAATATAGTCTGTCTGTATTATATTATTACTAGCTTATGCCAGCGGCTTCGCCCGCGTGGGAACTTTTTCCCGTGTAAATCCCGATCCCGTGGGAATTTCGCAAAATCCTTTCTTAGCGGATGCCTACGTCATAACATCTACCTGCATGCCAAATTTCAGCCCGATCCGTCCAGTCGTTTGGGCTGTGCGTTGATAGATCACTATGTCAGGCAGTCAGTCAGTCACCTTTGAGTTATATATATTTAGATTATATAATCATAAATTCTCTTATTAAAAATTAATTGCGACAAGCTCACAGATCACTCTTTACACCAATATGTACTTCAGGCGTACGTCACAACTTAGAATGGCAGACTGTTTCACCTGCCAGGATTGCGGGAATGTCCTTACGAGATACCGCGGCCCCGGAACGCAAAGCCAGCTAAAAGAACAGGGTGAGTTGTTAGTCAGTAGAAGTCTGACACTCCCTTCCGCTCCACCCACAGCGGGAGAAGTCATTCGATGATTTTCCCACACGGAAAAGAAGACAGTTTCACTTACAAAATGTTTGTAGCTACTACTAAAATATTTTGATTCAATCTAAAGATTTTAATTTTGACCTACGCCTTAATGACTACTACTCTAAATGACGGAAAAAAGTTTTTCAATACCTGTGAATATTTTAAATTATATTTCAGACAACACAGGTAAATTATTTGTAAAATTATCTGAGAAACGGATGAGATAACTACTATCACCCCAAGGTAACTGCAATTATTAACCGACTTCTAAAAAGGAGGAGGTTCTCAATTCGGATGTTCGTTTGTTTTTTTTTTATGTTTGTTCGGGCATAGCTCCGTCGCTTGCCAACCGATTTGAAAAAATCTTTTTTTGTTGGAAAGGGTATAGATTTCAAATGGTCCCATGAAAATTTTATCTAAATCGGACAAGCCGTTTCTGAAAAATAGACAAAAGTCTGAAAAAAATATTTACATTGATGATCTTTTCGTTTACTCTGCTGGTGAAGGTGATAAGAAGTTGACATTTTGGCTTTTGAAACTAGATTAATTACAAGCTGACCCACTAAAAAGCGCGAAAATAAAAACTTTTTTGCAAAAAATAAAACCGACTTCCATATCAAAACACTACAAAGCAAAAAATAATTTTAATTTCGGAAGGCGGTGTGAAAAAATAGAAAATACAAAACCAGTAACCCCGACTACCGAAATTAAAATTATTTTTTGCTTCGTAGTGTTTTGATATGGAAGTCGGTTTTATTTTATGCAAAAAAGTTTTTATCATTAACAAATGATCAATATCTCAACTCCAGTTGCATTCATCAGCAAGTCGCTGTCACCGCGGTTTAACCGTTGGTGTTCACTAACACAACTTACTAAACACTCATTCTTCATAAGTTTAAATCCCGCCTCACGACTATATTTCGCCGTGTTTTCCTTTATTGTTCTGAGCGTAAATAGCGTAATATGTGTTCGCACATACCAAGACTTTCAGGAGTTTAGTGTGTATGACGTGTGTCTCGGCTTAGGAGTGACGTCAAGATCATGACGTGGCACACATCCTAACGCAAAGGTGATACTTTTACAGTGCGTTTCAACTAATAAAAGGATATTCTGACGTCATATCTGTCAAATCGAATCATTTGAGTAGAGTGAACAAAGAAATAATTAATTAAAATATTTATTTACAAATTATTATAAAACGAAACGAAATTAGTCCCTGTAGTGTATGTGAATGCAATAATATAGAAGATTTTTTTTTTTTTTTATTACCGATGGGCCCACTCTTGACGTCGATCTCGCCTGATGGTAAGCGATAGATGAGGTCTACGATGGGACGAGCGAGCCCAGAAGATGCCTATTTACTCGTGCTTTGAAGGTTGAAAGGTCATAAGTGGCAGGGAACACAGAAGCCGGCAGAGAATTCCACAGCTTGGCTGTGCGCACAATAAATGTGGAAGAGAAGCGCTTGGTACGACAAGACGGTATATTAACCAAGTGTGGGTGGTTCCCAGCCGTGCGTCTGGTAGACCGGTAGTGAAAGGGAGATGGAGGAATCTAGATCTGTCGTCTAATGCTTATGCGGAGGTATTCCATGAAGCGAACCCAAACGAAGCACACCCAGACGAAGCACACCTAAAGTATTCCACTTAGCACACCCGTAGGTGCGCTTCAAATAAAAAATTAAAATAATTAATTTCCTATTCCACGAAACACACCTACGAATATCACTCGCATAGTGCGGAGACAAAGAAATAAAAATGTCGATAGAAGAACATATTTATTATTTAAAAGACTAACTTAAACATCTAACATCTTTCAGTTTCATTATAATAATGTGATACAATACTTGTCATTTTCGTAATGTTCATATATAAATCCCATAGATAAGACGTATACATGATGCACTAATAGTCAACGCGTGCGCCCGCCACTGTATTCCCGAGCCAACCCGAATTTAGCCGAGCGTTTCCGGAACTTGTTTACATGCTTAGTTCTCATTACACTATCGCGACGTCACGGGCTGAGTGTATGCAAATGTGCGCCGGTCTTGTTATTGTTATTTTTTCTGTTTTTCGTGCAATTTATTCAAACAAAATAATGGAACCGATGGCAGGTCCAAGTAGCAGAAATTTTAACCTATCTATTAATTACGTACTTGGCCGGGAGGGGACACAAGTGTTAGTGTATAATAACAAAAAATATAGTAAACACAAGATTTATAAGAACGGTAATGCCTTGTAGCGGTGTATTAAAAAAGGGTGTAATGGCTTACTCACATTAAGTAGCATGGAAGAAGTTGTTAAAATAAAGGAACATAAATGTGCCTCAAACGTTTTGGAGACCCAAATTAAGGAAGCAATGAATGAACTCGAGCAGCAAGTAGTTTCCACCATGGAGTCCATTCCTACAATCTACAAGCAAAAACTTAATGATACATTGGACCGAGGATTGAATTTAGTCAGCACTGATATGCCACAATTTAAAAACATTAAGTCTGGAACATCGCAGATTGACATTTTTATTTCTTAGTCTCCGCACTATGCGAGTGATATTCGTAGGTGTGCTTCGTGGAATAGGAAATTAATTATTTTAAATTTTTATTTGAAGCGCACCTACGGGTGTACTAAGTGGAATACTTTAGGTGTGCTTCGTCTGGGTGTGCTTCGTTTGGGTACGCTTCATGGAATACCTCCTTATGCGCCCTGCGCTTAGAGAGTGGGGGGTACTAGAGTGAAGCACCCGTTAGGAGTTTGCGTACAACTACGGAGCGGTACGGACGCGCGTGCGGTGTGTAAAGAAGGGAGCCGATATCTCGTTGGTTAAAGGTTGTCTGTAAAAAATCGCTTTTAGCGATAAGACCACCTATTGTAATACCCTTTTGTGTACTGTACTGTTTACGTGTGTCACATTATCAGGTGACACACGTAAACAGTACAGTCCCCTTTCCTGATTTCGGTGGTCAAACGCGAGCCTATCGTCAAAAATAAAATAAAATAAAAAAGTAATTAAAAAAATAAAAAAACCCGACTGCAACCTTACACTAAAACTAACTGAAAAGCTAATAAAAACAAGCCCATTTTAAATTAAATAAAAGTTGGAAGCAGGCAAATGGGTCCCCCATTTGAGTTTGAAACTATAATAATGGTATGGGCCCCGCCTACTTCCAACTTTTATTTAATTTAAAATGGGCTTGTTTTTATTAGCTTTTCAGTTAGTTTTAGTATAAGGTTGCAGTCGGGTTTTTTAATTTTTTTATTACTTTTTTTTATTTCTAGCTTTTTAGTTTACAAATGTGAAAGATTTCGCAGACGATTTAGTTCTTGATACGTGTTTTTTACGATTTGGCACTTTGAATTACTTTTAACCATATAAGTTGTATATATGTTTGTAATCACCTTTTAAAACCCTTTATTTTGATACCCCACTCGATAGGTTTTGAGAAAAAAAAACTTTTTTGAAGGCATAATATGGCGCCAAAAATCCGCCATTTTGGTTTTTTTTTTATTTTGATATACCCAGTGTCACTTTCACTGTCAATACGAATCTAACGATACCTCTCAAGCTAAAATCCGTCGAGCCGTTCAGGCCACAGAGCGTGCCAAACAATTATACATACATACATACATACTCTCGAAAAACATAACCCTCCTTCTGACGCAGTCGGGTAAATAGAGTTTTAATAATTTTGACATGGCTTTTGGGCCTTTGCGCTTTTAACCGAATTGGTGCCATAAATGAAAATAAAAGAGAAAATTATGTTTAAAAAACTAATTAGGACTTTAAATAATTAAATGTAATATTTGTTTTTGATGTGAGACGCGATTTAACAAAGTAAAATAATCCGTTATTATTTTTCACTATTAAGTTTTCTTTGCAAAACGTACTTTTTTAATGACATTTGACAGATAGAAGTCATTGGCGTTCCATTATTATTTGAAACGCATAGTACCTATGTTTGCAGTGAGATACGACACATTAGCTTTCATTAATCAGCTGCTCAGAAAAACATATCCACCGTACGTGTTTCTATATAGAACCCGCTTTCTATTTAATTACAATAAATTACAGATGCACGGAATATGAAAAGACAATGCTCAAAGACAGCACGAAACCCAATATCCAGCAGGCGAAGAGACAGCCCAAATGCTGGTAAATATATATATATATATATATCGCCCACATCCACAGTAGATATAGCTTCATAAAACACTTGGTTTCACATAAATCTTCCAATTTATGGAACCGCATATGAACTACACACTGGATTATTGTCGTAAATTTTGTAATAAATGCTACTTGCAGATGCATTAATGTCTCGCATATATCTTGCACCAAATAGATTGCTTTGCGGTGGTTTTCAATAAATCTTAGCAAGTAGCAATAGCATCTAATTCATATTGTTTACAAGTCTAGTAGTTTCTCTTTTTACCTAGTTATTTAATATTGTTATAAATTGCGGTAGTTTTTACTTTGGCCAACATCAGTTGGTAATAATTGTTACGGTGGCCCTCGGTTTTTTATTATGAGTTGTCAAAACGTTGAGCGTCGTAGTACAATCGGCAAATTTGAATCATGACCCACCTTAAGTATATTCATCTCTCTCTAACATCAGGTGTAGGTACCTAAAGATGGCATTTAAGCTTATTTTCTTGCTTATTATCTGTGCATTCGCTTTGTTTTCGGTCTTCGAAAGTATGACCATGTTTCTCACCTTCGCAAGGAACTCAAGTGGCTCCCAATCCGTCTTCGCAGGAACACTAGGATTTTGTGTCTCCTCTTCAACATCTTACACATCCCGTCTTACCCTTCCTACCTGCGTGAGCGCTTTTCTTACGCTCGTTCTAGCGACGTACCGTGTAGATCACACCTTAGATCCCTCCTTAAATATCATCCTCATAAAACTAGCTACTACTCTTATTCCTTCTCTGTCCATGCTGTAAGATTGTGGAACTCACTTCCGCCTAGCATTCGTGATTTAAAAACTATATCTTTATTCAAATGTCGATTAAAAGAGCATTACCTTTCCTCTTAACTGTGTTAATTATTTATTTATATATTTATATTACATGTTTATATATTCTTACATTATGTATTTATTTAAGTATATGTTATTTTTATTGCATTATAAGTATGTGTAGGTATACTTAATATTTTAGTTTTAGTTTTAGACTTCACATATTAATTTTTATTTCTCTTCTAGTTCTCACACACTATTGTCTACATTTCTTTTTCACATCTCCTTTCGCAGGTCTGCTGGAAGAAATTTCTTAAGAAATAAGCAGTACCTTTGTACTCAAATATTATAATTATGTTGTCCTATTATATTTTACTGTGTGTACATAAATAATAAAATAAATAAATACAATTAGGTCTACATTCGTGTTAACATACATTTCCATGGTAAAAGTCAAAGTTCTTTATTGGGAGATAATGGTTACAGAGTTGTTATTAAGTTGCGTTTGCACTGTTGTACCATATTAGGCATACAATAGTTTGAACAATTTACAAATCAATTCAAATACATTTTTTAATGAAAATTAATCCCCTTGTTGTCTGCCACTTAATTAATACGAACCGAATTGACATAGTTTGCTTAATATTTAACACGTTCTAAGTGCGGCATTCACTGTAAAAGACATCTTTGTGATTTCGATGGTTTCAAACTATGTATTGTCAAAGTGGGCCATGTCATGATTCCAATTTGTCGATTGTAGATACGTACAGGGCTCGTCAGACTCCCACTCTTGTCTGGGACGGGAACATGCTGCAGTAAAAAACACAAAATGGCGGTGCGATCAGTTTTATACCTTCATATTACGAAAGAGGAACGTTATTCACGACCCGGTGTCACAACACGTAATAGAGCTCTTGTAAACTTTGGAAAATTGGGAACAAAATGCGACATAAATTATTCAGTGGAAAGGTTTTCAATGTTATCAGCAAAGGTTTTTTTATAAAGAAAATAACAATGTGTGTAGAATTCACATTACTAGCAATCTTGATAACCCCTCCAACTAAGCTAAATATGCTTATGTCTGGAGTGAGTTTACGGCAACAGTGTAATGGGTGGGGTTCGAACCTGCGACCTCTCGATCAGAAGTTTAGTTTTTAAGGCCATTAGGCTATTGAAGCTTGGGAAATTGTAAAGAAAATGAGAAATAAATTATTCAGTGGAAAGGTTTTTGTATGTTATCAGCAAACGTTCAGGTGAACCAAGCCCTCTCCGTCAAGTGACACGCTGTTGTCTCGGCTAACTCATGCACATTATAACGGTGGCACGCCGCATTATCGCCGCCATCAGCAGTGAAAGTGACGCTGACCATCGGGCGAGCGTTCACCCCTCTGACTGATTGACAGACGTTTTGATTGATTCGTGAAACAAACTGCTTTAGACTTGAGACCGTTGAAAAGTTACTCATATCGAAAGTTTGTTTTTAAACGCACTTATCCTCGAAAGTACTGGCTCGAATTGGATGAAATTTGGAATGGAAGTAGCTTGAAGCTACCTTATCCAAGTCCAATAAAAAGAAGGTTTTGTTTTTATTGTGATAAAGTTCACGTGAGCGAAGCCCTGCGCACCATGTATTTTATAATTTTAATTCAAATAATATTTTTACACATATGTATAGACCAGAAAGTAGTTTTGATATCAGTATTGGAAACGTATAACAATGGAGCACGTCCTCACGTGTCATACGTTTAAGCGCGCGATGTATTACGTCCACACCTCATCGCGCCCGCTGGACGAATGCGCTGCTCAACCTTTACTGTATTATTATTATTATACCTTTATTTTATAAAATAACTATGATTTATCAAAATTTTTAGGCAAAATTACGTAATTTAATGCAGTTAATCGCGTGACGTGGAGAATATCGTGCACCGAATTCAATATATGTAGCTAATGATTTCAAAGTTAATAATTACACTTTGATATAAATAATTAATTTATTTTAGAACACCATTGTTTCATTATTATTTAAATATTATTGATTCATTGTGACACTAACAGTAGCGCGGGGCTTCGCTCCTACTTCCATGCCAAATTTCACCCGAATCCTCACAGAACTTTCGTAGATTAGCGCATTTAAACAAACAAATAAAGTTTTCCTCTTTATAAAGTATAGATTTAATATAGTACGTAATTATTTATGTTTTGTTCTGATTCGTTTTGATTTTCATTCTCCCAGTAATGGTGCCTACATTTCTTTTTTCGACGCTTCTTTCGCAGGTATGCTGGGAGAGATTTCTATTGGAATAAACATCAATTTTGTATCTTTTTCTTTTACTCCTTGTTCCCTGTTTATTATTGTTATATGTATAAAAATATAAAAGTCCCTAACTAAAAACAAAATAAGGCATCATGTGTACGTTGACATAGCCGTGAGGCACATGCAATGCTGATTTTTGTTTAATTAAGGTTTTTGTTTTTTTTTTATTTATTTATTGTGTGCCTGCCTTTACATCTATACCCAGAAATCAAATTCGAGATCAAAAATGTAAAGGTTTGCCGAAAAGTACTATAACATAGTGCTAACATTGTAGGCGATATTTTATTTATTTATTTATTTATTAGGTTCACCAACGACTGTTTACACTGATAATAATTCTTAAAAACGATGGATATCCAAGAGTAATAGTGTAACAACCACTTAAAGGTAAACACCACTATGATATGCCTACAATGTTAACGTAAAGTGACGTAAACTACGATCTTAGAATAAAATATAAGAGTTTGAAACATAATCAGGCAAATTATTGTTATCCTACTGGCAATAAGGCAGTGGTCTTAAACATTTTGACTTCATTTAGTGTTTCCAATTCGCGCGACGCATCGGCTTCGCGTGGTGCTTTTTACTAACGAAAGAAATGAGAATTTTGTTACACACTAACCTTGTCCTGACAATTATGAACAGAACAAAAAAAAATCGGCCAAGCTGGTCGAACTGTTCTCGAGTCATGATTATACGACGACGCTTATATTACAACAGATTTAGAGATCATCAGAGTCCGAATCACAAAGTGAATAAACAATATTATAGAAATCCTAATTTCAAATAAATATGAGCAAGTTGCTCATAACAATATAAATCTTTTATTTTCATTTCGTTTACCTTACCTATATTATACAGCGTGGCGATTAGTTTATCGCATTAACACGTACTCTATATTAGGAATTTTATCATATACAATTAAAATAATTTAATAATAAACAATATTATTATTATTAATATGTATTATTTATTCTCTTGTGGAATCGGAAGTGCCGTACTATAGGTATGTGCCCGACCCAGTTCTCGATAATGGCCTTATCACATTATACTGGGATCGGTCCATCATCACTGACAGGACTATTGTAGCCAATAAGCCTGATATAGTGGTGGTGGACCGAAACGAAAGGCATGCCATGATTGTCGACATAACCATCCCGCATGACGAGAACCTCGTGAAAGCCGAGAAAGATAAGCAAATCAAATATCTTGAAATATCTTGACTTGGCGCATGAGATTGTCGACATGTGGGATGTGAACTCGGCAGTCATTGTACCGATAGTCATCTCAGCCAATGGCTTAATAGCCAAGAGCCTCGATCAACACCTTAGGAGGCTCTCGTTAGGCGGCTGGATCAAGGGCTTGCTTCAGAAAGCGGTACTCCTGGACACGGCGCGTATCGTTAGGAGGTTCCTCTCTCTAGAGCCCTGACCACCGGTAGCTTGGACCCTGTTCCCGATACCGGTGGGCTACTATTTTTTATATTTTTAAATGTTTTTTGTGTTTTATAGAAATATTTAAAAATGTAATTTATATGTGTATAATTAGAAATAAAGGAAATAATAAACAATATTAAAGCCGTGGAACCTTTTTTTTCCATTTTAATATACCACAACATCATGTATTGCATAAACTTAATCAGCTGACCAATCACTCGGCGCGTGCTCGATTATTTATAGTTTACCAATACGAGTTACGCCATTTATTTTGTTTGAAAAATGCATTTTCTTAATTTTAGTAAAATTATTCATTTTATTATTTTAACGAACTGATGACAAGTTGTAATACATGAGCTGCTGTACAATTTAATGTGATAACGTAATCGCCACCTTATATTAGGACTTACTTTAGGCTATTATATTTTTAGTTTTGACACGCTTATTTAGCGTTCTTCTAAAAACATTATTTAAAAAATCTTAATTGGAATTACAAAGGAAATGTTGACTACCCCTGAACTGTCACTTTGTCAATGACATTTCTTTATTTACATTTTTGATCTCGAATTCGATTTCTGAGTATAGATCATGTAAAATTTATTTTCTATTTTTCTTTACGTATCTACTCATAGAAGTTTTAAACGTTCAAATAATTTTAATTGCAGGTAGTCTGACTTATCATCAGTGTAGGTATCAATACTCTGAATTTATTTGTGTTTCTACCGGAAAACTATGTTATCCCAGTGTACTGTCTCCGTACGTGCATTATCACTGGCTCAGCAATACACCCAGTTCTCCGTGCGGACGTACGTATAACCTGCGCTAGCTCATTCAAGTGAACGTCAGTTGACAGCTAAACCTACTAACTATGTGTGCATGAGACAATGTTAAATCTACTTTATGTTAACGTAGATATACGTAGTGTATGTACATACACGGCCGCGGGCACTAAGTGAGTAGTACGTACTGGGCGCCTCGCCGTCGTAGGAGAAGTTGGGCACGAGCAGCGTCTGCGCGTCCACCACCACCACGGCGTCCGACGACACGCCGTGCACGCCGCGCAGCGCCGCCAGCCGCGGGCACTAAGTGAGTAGTACGTACCGGGCGCCTCGCCGTCGTAGGAGAAGTTGGGCACGAGCAGCGTCTGCGCGTCCACCACCACCACGGCGTCCGACGACACGCCGTGCACGCCGCGCAGCGCCGCCAGCCGCGGGCACTAAGTGAGTAGTACGTACCGGGCGCCTCGCCGTCGTAGGAGAAGTTGGGCACGAGCAGCGTCTGCGCGTCCACCACCACCACGGCGTCCGACGACACGCCGTGCACGCCGCGCAGCGCCGCCAGCTGCAAGCACTAAGTGAGTAGTACGTACCGGACGCCTCGCCGTCGTAGGAGAAGTTGGGCACGAGCAGCGTCTGCGCGTCCACCACCACCACGGCGTACGACGACACGCCGTGCACGCCGCGCAGCGCCGCCAGCCGCGGGCACTAAGTGAGTAGTACGTACCGAGCGCCTCGCCGTCGTAGGAGAAGTTGGGCACGAGCAGCGTCTGCGCGTCCATCACCACCACGGCGTCCGACGACACGCCGTGCACGCCGCGCAGCGCCGCCAGCCGCGGGCACTAAGTGAGTAGTACGTACCGGGCGCCTCGCCGTCGTAGGAGAAGTTGGGCACGAGCAGCGTCTGCGCGTCCACCACCACCACGGCGTCCGACGACACGCCATGCACGCCGCGCAGCGCCGCCAGCCGCGGGCACTAAGTGAGTAGTACGTACCGGGCGCCTCGCCGTCGTAGGAGAAGTCGGGCACGAGCAGCGTCTGCGCGTCCACCACCACCACGGCGTCCGACGACACGCCGTGCACGCCGCGCAGCGCCGCCAGCCGCGGGCACTAAGTGAGTAGTACGTACCGGGCGCCTCGCCGTCGTAGGAGAAGTTGGGCACGAGCAGCGTCTGCGCGTCCACCACCACCACGGCGTCCGACGACGCGCCGTGCACGCCGCGCAGCGCCGCCAGCCGCGGGCACTAAGTGAGTAGTACGTACCGGGCGCCTCGCCGTCGTAGGAGAAGTTGGGCACGAGCAGCGTCTGCGCGTCCACCACCACCACGGCGTCCGACGACACGCCATACGCGCCGCGCAGCGCCGCCAGCCGCGGGCACTAAGTGAGTAGTACGTACCGGGCGCCTCGCCGTCGTAGGAGAAGTTGGGCACGAGCAGCGTCTGCGCGTCCACCACCACCACGGCGTCCGACGACACGCCGTGCACGCCGCGCAGCGCCGCCAGCCGCGGGCACTAAGTGAGTAGTACGTACCGGGCGCCTAGCCGTCGTAGGAGAAGTTGGGCACGAGCAGCGTCTGCGCGTCCACCACCACCACGGCGTCCGACGACACGCCGTGCACGCCGCGCAGCGCCGCCAGCCGCGGGCACTAAGTGAGTAGTACGTACCGGGCGCCTCGCCGTCGTAGGAGAAGTTGGGCACGAGCAGCGTCTGCGCGTCCACCACCACCACGGCGTCCGACGACACGCATGCACGCCGCGCAGCGCCGCCAGCCGCGGGCACTAAGTGAGTAGTACGTACCGGGCGCCTCGCCGTCGTAGGAGAAGTTGGGCACGAGCAGCGTCTGCGCGTCCACCACCACCACGGCGTACGACGACACGCCGTGCACGCCGCGCAGCGCCGCCAGCCGCGGGCACTAAGTGAGTAGTACGTACCGAGCGCCTCGCCGTCGTAGGAGAAGTTGGGCACGAGCAGCGTCTGCGCGTCCACCACCACCACGGCGTCCGACGACACGCCGTGCACGCCGCGCAGCGCCGCCAGCCGCGGGCACTAAGTGAGTAGTACGTACCGGGCGCCTCGCCGTCGTAGGAGAAGTTGGGCACGAGCAGCGTCTGCGCGTCCACCACCACCACGGCGTCCGACGACACGCCGTGCACGCCGCGCAGCGCCGCCAGCCGCGGGCACTAAGTGAGTAGTACGTACCGGGCGCCTCGCCGTCGTAGGAGAAGTTGGGCACGAGCAGCGTCTGCGCGTCCACCACCACCACGGCGTCCGACGACACGCCGTGCACGCCGCGCAGCGCCGCCAGCCGCGGGCACTAAGTGAGTAGTACATACCGGGCGCCTCGCCGTCGTAGGAGAAGTTGGGCACGAGCAGCGTCTGCGCGTCCACCACCACCACGGCGTCCGACGACACGCCGTGCACGCCGCGCAGCGCCGCCAGCCGCGGGCACTAAGTGAGTAGTACGTACCGGGCGCCTCGCCGTCGTAGGAGAAGTTGGGCACGAGCAGCGTCTGCGCGTCCACCACCACCACGGCGTCCGACGACACGCCATGCACGCCGCGCAGCGCCGCCAGCCGCGGGCACTAAGTGAGTAGTACGTACCGGGCGCCTCGCCGTCGTAGGAGAAGTTGGGCACGAGCAGCGTCTGCGCGTCCACCACCACCACGGCGTCCGACGACACGCCGTGCACGCCGCGCAGCGCCGCCAGCCGCGGGCACTAAGTGAGTAGTACGTACCGGGCGCCTAGCCGTCGTAGGAGAAGTTGGGCACGAGCAGCGTCTGCGCGTCCACCACCACCACGGCGTCCGACGACACGCCGTGCACGCCGCGCAGCGCCGCCAGCCGCGGGCACTAAGTGAGTAGTACGTACCGGGCGCCTCGCCGTCGTAGGAGAAGTTGGGCACGAGCAGCGTCTGCGCGTCCACCACCACCACGGCGTCCGACGACACGCATGCACGCCGCGCAGCGCCGCCAGCCGCGGGCACTAAGTGAGTAGTACGTACCGGGCGCCTCGCCGTCGTAGGAGAAGTTGGGCACGAGCAGCGTCTGCGCGTCCACCACCACTACGGCGTACGACGACACGCCGTGCACGCCGCGCAGCGCCGCCAGCCGCGGGCACTAAGTGAGTAGTACGTACCGGGCGCCTCGCCGTCGTAGGAGAAGTTGGGCACGAGCAGCGTCTGCGCGTCCACCACCACCACGGCGTCCGACGACACGCCGTGCACGCCGCGCAGCGCCGCCAGCCGCGGGCACTAAGTGAGTAGTACGTACCGGGCGCCTCGCCGTCGTAGGAGAAGTTGGGCACGAGCAGCGTCTGCGCGTCCACCACCACCACGGCGTCCGACGACACGCCGTGCACGCCCCGCAGCGCCGCCAGCCGCGGGCACTAAGTGAGTAGTACGTACCGGGCGCCTCGCCGTCGTAGGAGAAGTTGGGCACGAGCAGCGTCTGCGCGTCCACCACCACCACGGCGTCCGACGACACGCCGTGCACGCCGCGCAGCGCCGCCAGCCGCGGGCACTAAGTGAGTAGTACGTACCGGGCGCCTCGCCGTCGTAGGAGAAGTTGGGCACGAGCAGCGTCTGCGCGTCCACCACCACCACGGCGTCCGACGACACGCCGTGCACGCCGCGCAGCGCCGCCAGCCGCGGGCACTAAGTGAGTAGTACGTACCGGGCGCCTCGCCGTCGTAGGAGAAGTTGGGCACGAGCAGCGTCTGCGCGTCCACCACCACCACGGCGTCCGACGACACGCCGTGCACGCCGCGCAGCGCCGCCAGCCGCGGGCACTAAGTGAGTAGTACGTACCGGGCGCCTCGCCGTCGTAGGAGAAGTTGGGCACGAGCAGCGTCTGCGCGTCCACCACCACCACGGCGTCCGACGACACGCCGTGCACGCCGCGCAGCGCCGCCAGCCGCGGGCACTAAGTGAGTAGTACGTACCGGGCGCCTCGCCGTCGTAGGAGAAGTTGGGCACGAGCAGCGTCTGCGCGTCCACCACCACCACGGCGTCCGACGACACGCCGTGCACGCCGCGCAGCGCCGCCAGCCGCGCCGGACGCGGATACTCCACGTCGCGGGGGAGCGATACGTCGCCGAAGTTCACCTGCACACACACACACACATGAAGGCACATTCACAATATACACACATATTAATACGCAACCAAAAAGAGTCACAGAGAACTAGCAATGTGGTAAGAATTAATAATTAATTAGTTAATACTATTCGGAATTCGGATCGATTAACAATCAAACGCAGATACTTCCGCACAAAAGATGCAGCTATCGCGTATGGGAATACATTTTTTTTTATGGATAATAGGCTCGCGTATGACCACCATCTCACCTAATGGTTAGTGATGGTCGAAGATGGAGCACGCTAATCTAGAAGTAACCTAACGTTTTTCGAGTTCAGCCATATTCAAATCTTCGTTAGATAAATATTCAGTACTCTCATACTTTATGATTTAAAGCATTGTAATATTTTTTTTAAAGATAACTAGCAATGTGGGTAGATTTCACATTACTAACAATCTTGTTAACCCCTCCAACTAAGCTAAATATGCTTGTGTCTGGAGTGGGTTCACGGCAATTGTGTAATGGGTGGGGTTCGAACTCGGGACCTCTCGATCACTTACTACATATTACTTTTCGTCATGGTTGTTGTGTGACTCAGAACAGAAAAAACATTTACACTGCGCGTGGCCTGGCACGCACTTAGCCAATTTTGCAACACGTAAAACTGCATAACAACTTGGCTCTATATACTGCCTTCGATATACGGCCTTCGATACTGTATCTATCCCCATTCTCTTTCTAAAACGAGAAGATCTAGGAATTCGTAGAACCGATATCACTGAACCTGTTTCGGGATTACTTGTCTTTACGACTGGGCAAGTTGCAAGTTATAAAAAATAATGACAGGTCAAGTCATGAGGGAAGTGTTGTTTTGTCGTGCCACAGGGTAGCATCTTGGACCCTTAACTGTTTTTTATACAACGTGTAATTTAAAGGGTATATACATAACAAGTGCACGGTTTCTTTGGAAGATAATAAACGATATGGCAAGGGTTTTATAATCCTATGTCTACATGTGTGAAGTATAATAGAAATTTCAATACATTGATACCAGAGGCAGAATTTTCAAATTAAGAAGAATGAAGAGAATCACCGTGTTATTGGCAAGTGACGTGGAAAGTTATTGACCCTCGTAGTGCTGAGACACGTTTGTTATGATTGGTATTCAAAAAACATATGAAAACGATAATTTGGTATCAATTCTTTGTGTCACTTATTTTGAGCTGAAACTGTGCATAGAGACTCCATACCAGATGTTGTTTTCAGCCCCTTTGGATAGATATGGGGTTTCCGTTACACGTTGTATATGCATATCAACGATAAATGATAAATGATCTGTATTTCGCAAATTAGTTATTAAATAACACTTTTACACGTCATTTTTTTCGTAAATATTAACTAGATGAGGCCGGTGTTTCCTAAGTGACTACCCTGAGAAGAAACACCGAAACAAACTCAGGGGTCCGTCTCTTTTAAAGTCCATACAATCTATATTGGTTTTGTAACCTGCACCTGAGACATGGCGGAACAACGCTAATTATTCAGTCATTTTGTTAAACTTTAACAATTGGAAATGAAGTTGCAAATCAAGGGTTCACTGTAACATCTTGGTTGTATCTTTAACGCTTAACCGGGACGAAACCAATCAATTAATTTGAAATGTCAATCATCACCAAATTCTATAACTGTCCAAGCTCATACTCGCAACAACTAAAATGTCTGTCGATGTAATGCAATCACTAAAATCATAAAAATCCCCATTAAATATCTAGCTGTGATGGTGGAATAAAATTTAAACTGGAAGTAGAAGAAGGTAACACGGTATTCCTTGGCCAGTCCGATGTCAGATTTTTTGGCTTTTAACGACCCGTATCAACTGTCAAATATGTTCCGTGTTGTGTTTTCTGAGGCGCGGCGGAATCTCGGTATGTTAAGACGATCAGCCATCCATAGTTTGACCTCGGCCAGCGTTGCTTAACGTTGAACATCGACCCTTGCGGCTGTTATTATTTAGCCACCTCTTCACATAACTATGTATTTATTAGCTGTCATTATTTCAGATTTTTCGCTTCACAGATTTCGGAGATAAGAGGGGGCGCTATTTTTATACTTGGGAGCAGCAAAAACCCGAATGTTAAAACTTGAGAGGGCTCAAAAAGGGCTGTTCTAAAAGTTAGCCACTTTTTACCTTATTTATATCCCACCGTTGATCTATATAAAAATGCAAGGTTCTGACGGTTCGTCAACTTTATATTCTGCAAATTGTAAATATGATCCAAAGTTTTTAGACAAACGGTGTAGAAAAGATATTGTCTGCAATAAACCCTCATTCAAAACACGTTTTGCCCATCGTTTTTTTAGCTATCAAAGCTGTAAATTGTATAATAAAATAAACAAATTTTGACTTTATATCCCCTCCCTAAAATTAAATGTAAGATGATAGTGAGAGACTGGCTGTAAAATCTAGACAACTACGGAAAATCGTCTACACTAATAGTATCAACCACAAAATACACATCAAATCATACAAATACAAAATTCCCACGTACACAGATTACTCACTCATGCATCCACTCTCACAAATGCACATCACATCCACACACACCAACACATCAAATCCACACACACACACACACACACTTTAAAGAGGCAGTATGATTTTTCCAAATTTTTTTTCTCCTTAAAAAATGTTTATATTGTTTTGTATACACACGCTATGTCTTAAGCATTGTCTATACCTGTATCTATGGGGTGGGGACCTTTTTTTTGTTTTTTGTTATCGGGGGGAACCTTCAAAAGGCGCCTGGACTTTGGGGAAATATCAGGGAGTGTGGGATTTCTACCTCACTAAAACCACCCCGGTGATCACCATCAGCATATAGAGAGGGTCCCGGTACCTCTTAAAAGACCAATCCGGAACCCCCACCGTGCATTGCCTATTAGGGCACATCCCTGGGGAGACTGTAAAAGGGTCTCCCCTGAGCCTCGCTGTGTACGGTGGCACGTGACCACTGTGCCACCTTCTTTCCTGGGTTCACTCTATGAGTGCTCAGATTCCCCACTCTGAGCGCCCGTGACCCGGAGCCCCAACTGCCTTAAAAATGCAGACGGGGATTTCAGCGTGTTAGTCGGTTGCCTACATGACGCCTTCTTCTCCGAGCGGGATCGGCCCTCTCACGATCACGCTCAGCGGCCTCTTCCTGGATCATCACGGTTTCACAGAAAGAGGCCATCGCCCTCCAGTTTTCTGTCTCTGCAAGCATAGCCCTCACCACTGCTGGCAGAGACAGGTCTCGCACGATCCTCGCGACCAGGACCTGCCACTCAGCGGCCCAAGCAGGGCACTCTACGAGCGTGTGCTGTGCAGAATCCAGGTCGCCCCCGCAATTATGACAATTTGTCGTGGCTTCTCGCCCAATCCTATTCAGGTACTCACCAAAGCAGCCGTGTCCGGTCAGTACCTGAGTGAGCCTGTAGGTAATGCGCTCCCCTCTTTTCAGCCAGGCTTCGAAATACGGCAGAACGGCATCGACAACCCGCATGCGTGAGAATTCCGGCTGCTGTAACCGTTCACGCCACTGCTCAAGCGCTTGTCGCCGCTCTTGCCGCCTAAGCCTTACCATAGCAACTCCTGGCACGCTATCGTCACTTTGACGGATGTCGCAAATCCGGTAATAAATCCTCGCGTCCATATCCGCCAGGATGTCCAGCGGTGGAAAGCGTGCCAAGAGTGTCGCCGCCTCAAAAGATATCGTTCGGTACCCACGTGCGATTCGAATGGCAATTTTCCGCTGCAGGCTGTTGATTTTGGCCCTGCAGCGTCGGACACCTGACAGTCTATTCGACCAAATAGGTGCCCCATATAGAACCATCGATCGCACGACACCGGCATAGAGGCGGCGAATTTCTTCCCGAGGCCCTCCGAGATTTGGCAGCAGTCTGTGCAAAGCACCCACTGCCCTTTCCACACGAGGTACTAGGCGCTAAAAGTGCTCTTCGAAGCCCCACCTACCATCCAGTGTGAGGCTAAGATACTTTATGTACCGACCCACCTGGATTTGCGCATCACCATCTGTCACTAACGAGCTGGGTGGTTCTCTGGTTTTCGGCAGTTTATGGAACCATATCGCCTCGGTTTTATGAGGCGCTATCTCTAAGCCCAGCTCGCGGATCGAAGCCACGACTCTTGCCACACCGAGCTCAGAAAGATGGATGGTCTCATCGAAGGTGTCCCCGCTAGCCCATACCAGTGTGTCGTCTGCATAGCAAACGATATTAACTCCAGCGGGGATGGGGTGGGGACCTAGTGATCTGTACTACATGTTTACACCCACAACAGAATCCAGCTCCCCACAATTTTTTTACTGTAAGTGTTACTTTAAAATATCTTTGTATAAATATGTAAATTATTCTTTTGTAAGGAGAAATAAAGTTTTAATTTATTATTTACTAGCATCCGCCCGCGACTTCGTCCGCGTGAAAAAAAAAAATCCCCCGATTTTGAAACATTCTTCATTAGTGCTCCACTCCTATTGGTCTTATATATATTAGCCTATAGCCTTCCTCAATAAATGGGCTATCATAACACTGAAAGAATTTTTCAGATCAGAACCGTAGTTCCTGAGATTAGCGCGTTCAAGCAAGCAAACAAACAAACAAACAAACTCTTCAGCTTTATTTATTTATTTATGCGTCGTCAAAAATAAATAAAAAACATCAAGGCCTTTCATGTTTGTAACTGGATAGAAGTAATTGTTTAGTACAGTATAGTTGTCTCAATGTTTACAAAATATTCAACATTTAATATGTTGAACCAATCCGATTAACTTAACGATTCCGATTTTACTTTTGATCTTGTACATACATAAATACCTACGTGTATGGATTAAAAAAGTCTTTGAATGATCTTTCCCTAAGCCGTAGGTAGCGTCAACATGTAGTTTATAATCTAACAACGCAAGATCGCGAACCAGTAACCTCAAAACAAATTTAGAAAATAATAATTGCCGACATGAAGTAGAACAACATCCTCTGTACATATAAATGTACACACGGCTGAGCTCGGTGCCTAACTGTGCTATGTTCTGTTCCAAGTTTGTGTAGTTACATACATGAATGCGTACTTACTCTTACTGAACGCATGCCCTTGAAAATACGAGAACACCACCTCCATCGTAGTTACGAAAGCCTACTCCATCGCGGTCATACGGTAATGCGGTACGCGGTTGTGCGGTATTTAATTACTTTCATCAATGAACTCTTTGTTAAATATATATATTACAACGTTAACCGGGTTTCAATCATAACCATGGCGTAGCAGTATGCTAAGTTGTAATAATAAATTTCTGTACGGATTCCCCAGCAGTTTTGTTAAGATAAGAAAAAATGACAGTATCCATACTAATATTATAAGTGCGAAAGTTTGTCCGTCTCTCTATCCGTTACGCTTTTAAGGCTAAATCACCGCACCGATTTGGATGAAATTTGGAATGAGATAGTTGAAGACCTAGGGTTAAACATAAGCTATGTTATTTTTCAAAAATAAAGGGTAGATATAGGGGGTGAAAGTTTATATTGTTGAGATGTTGATTAACGCGAGCGCACGGCTAGTTATGATATAAACTCGAAACGCGTTTCGCCCCTCCGCGGGGCAACCTTAGAAGATGTTGAGTCGTCGACTGCTGTATTATGTAATTCAATAAACAATTAGTTAGTGTGAGTGCACGTGGAGTATACTGACCGAGTACTCGTCGCAGTAGACGGAGAACCATCTATAATCCTTGAGCGTCTTGCCGTCGGGGAGCGACAGCGTGAGTCCCTCGCCGGCGTAGCGGCGCAGCGGGGCCACGCCGCCGCGCTCGTCGCGCAGGCGCGTGTTGCCTGCCGCGCCCGCGCCCGGGGACGCAGTCGTGCCCACGTAGAAATACGCCGCTGCAACAACCAACAACACCTTATCAATACATATAATAAAACAGTAAAAAAAATATATCTTACATTGACAATAATAATTGATGGGGGTTTAGAAACAGTAATATAGCAAAAGTTTAAAATCAAAATTTTGTCTGTTTATCTGTCAGTTTGTACACGCTAATCTCCGGAAGAAACGGACGGATTTAAATGAAATCTTTTTGGTGTATAGCTATGAAGTCTAGGCAACATATACCTCGGCTAGAATTGATTTCGGAAACTGGAACCTCTGATGCAGATCTTGAGTTAGCGAAGACGCAAGCAGAAGCTATTAAGTATCAATAAGTAGGTATTTTTAGGTGGTAAACTTATAATTAGATCATAAGAACCCAGTCGGGCACAGCAAAGATAAGTGAGTTAGGAGAGAGGAAGCATTTATTGATTATATAACACTAGCACTTCACCCGCGACTTCGTCTGCGTAGATTTCGATATCATTTATACCCTGTAGCACTCCCCAATAATGCAGCTCGATGACTCTCAGTGATCGAAAGATTTCTTAGAATTGGATCATTAGTTCCGGAGATTACTCTCTACATACGAACATAAAAACAAATTTTACCACTTTATAATATTAGTATAGTATAAAATAACATAATACGTCTATCACTTAAATATTCTTTTGCTATCAGACGACAGTAGCGTGGCGCCACTGCCACACAATGGGTCCTTCAACGAAAAGTCAACACATGAAATAAATAATTGTTACATTAAATTGTGATCGGAAAGCATGTTAATTAACTCACAATATTTGAGCACACGCGGTGACCCAATCAAACTTTAATAGAAAATAAATGAACATCGCCATTAAGTAAACCGTTCATAATTAACTCTGATAAGTCAACTGACTCTGTAAAATAAAATAAAATAATTACTAAAAAAATTACTCGCTATGCATACTATAATTTTCACTGATTTTATATTACTTCAAATTATGTTTAAACGGGTTATTCCCGGAGTACCCCGATCCCCGCGGCCCACGTCCCGGAGAACCCCGAATACGATAATATCACCGTTAAATGCTGCGTCATAGCAATTTCCTGTGAAAATGTTACAGAAATTTCATAGTAGTAATCATTGTAATGTTAGCATTAGAAGGGCAGGCCTTTGAGTTAGTTGCAGCTGACTGAACCTACTGATTTAAAGTGCAGTTTCAAGCATTTTAATTAACCAGCGTTCACTTACAATTATCTAGTCGTTTTCGCACTTATTACAGGAGAGTACATTGATTTTATTTTGATAATCCATTCACTCATATAGGTATTTAAAAACTTGTTGACTTAATACAGATGATACTCGCTTACAGGGAAACCCAATCCGTTAATAACAGGCAATCAGTTTAAATGTTTTTACCTAAGCACAAGTCCCTCTCCTCCCCCCTAACTACACCAAGACTGTAGGTATACTATAGACATCCTCACAGAATACCCAACCGGCAAGTTCGTCATGCTAACAATCTTCAAAGCGATACGCTACATCGAAGTGCACAGGGTAATACTACTTATTTAAACTTTCTCCATTCAATTAATTTTTCGCTAGGTACCATCACAGATATGCTATGTGCACAGATGGACTATAACCTCAGCTTAGGGTTGCCATCACCAAATTTGCCGGCCCCAGACAAAGACTTATAAACCCCGGACATTTGGGTAAAATCACAGTTTTTCCCCGGACACCGTAGAAAAATATATTTTTGAACTTGGAACAAAAACAACTATGTTTAATTATAGTTTTTATTTACTGATAAAGTGATAACATTGTAGAGCTTTAGAACTTTTTTAATAACAGTCTCTTCCTTTTCATTTAATCAACGTAACATAAACAATGAGCTGAAATCCATAGGAAAATAATAATACAGATCGTGCTTTTTGGTACTCGTAAGACAAATGTTTGTCCGGGTTTTACCCGGACGCTTATTGGGAAAATCCCCCCGGACGCCCCCGGACGCTCTCCAAACTAGGACAAATCCGGGAAAACCCGGACGGATGGCAACTCTACTTCAGCTGGGCCTGCAGGTCACGCCATTCGTCACGGGAGCCACGTAGCTATCACAAATAAAACTATGCATATACTCATATGAATATAACATATATCAGGTGTGTTTAAATTATTGGTGTGCAATAAAGCTAATTCTATCTACTCAAAAGATGAAAGTAGTGAAAGCAGTATCTTTAATTACAATCATTACAGTGTGTGTATGTGTGGGTGTTTCGTGTGTGGCGACATAACAGAATCCCGTTTATACGAAGATCATCAACATCATCGGCTCAGCCTGTTCTCAACTACGTCGGGGGCGGCTGGCTGTCTGACCTGAACAACCCAGTAGCTGGGTAACAAGTTACCATTGTCTAGACTAGCCTCACATTTTCTTGGCCTTTTATATGTATAATGCAATGCGGTTGTAAATAAACGTCAATAGCCTAATGGTTAAGGTATCGGACTTGTGACCGTGAAGTCACGGGTTCGAATCCCACCCGTTACACTATGCCGTGAGACTCAAGCATATTTAGCTTAGTTATAGGGGTTAACAAGATTGCTAGTTATGTGAATTTTACACACATTGCTAGTCTCTTTAAAACAAAAAAAAATCCGTGGTAACTATAATAAATATAATAGTTGAAAAAAAAAAACAAAAAACCTTAAAAATTTCTTAAAACTAGCTTATTTACAATTTTTACAACTACGCCAATAACTTTGTTTTTCATAGTATTTGTATGAATTACAAAGTTTGCGGTTCTAGAAAATATACTGTATCTCAAAAACTGCCGACTCGATCTCATTAAAACCAATTTTGGTTGAAAGTTTACATTAATATCTACAACATATGGTTTTTTTAGATTTTTCACTTCATTATTATAGAAGTTAGAGGGGGGGACACACATTTTACCACTTTGGAAGCGTAAAATCTTTTAAACGATTAACTTTATGAAAAAGTCATTTTAGAAACCTTAATGTCATTTTTAAAGACCTGTCTATACATACCACACACGTATAGGTTTCATGAAAAAAAATATTTTCAGTTTCAGTTCCATGTATGGGGAGCCCCCTTTATTTTAAATGTTTTTAAAATTTCTCTTAAAATCGGAAAGGGGTTCACAGAATACATTTATCTACCAAGTTTTACATGTATAGTCCTAATAGTTTCGGAATAAAATGGCTGTGACATACGGACGGACGGACAGACAGACAGACGGACAGACATGTCGAAAAATTGATAATAGGCTCTCGTTTCACCACCATCTCACCTGACGGTAAGTGATGATGTGGTCGAAGATGGAGCACGCTTGCCTAGAAGTAACCTATTCACTCTAGACTTAAAGACTCCCAAGTTATAGCGATCAGGAAACGCAAACTCCGGCAGAGAATTCCACTCCTTAGCCGTACGCACAATGAAAGTATTCACAAAACTAAAAAAAGAAAAAGATTGAGTTCTAGAATGAGCATGCTCTAGCTAAACAGCTAAGTGAAGCTTGATTTGTGTAAATAGTTGATTTGTATTTAGTTTCACTTAGTATGTGTTATAATGGTTGATGCAGTCAAGTGCCACAGTGGCTCTGATCAGTTACAGTGCGGCTGGTGCTGATCGTCACCGCACCGGACGCGGCGGCCGGACATCGCTCACTCACACTAATTACACTCTACAGCCTCCTGTGGCTATTATGACATTTAACTACCTTTAAGCCTTCTGCACAAAGTGGGCGAGCTGTTGAAAGTCAGAGGGTCAGTCATCGATAGTCGACTGGCTTTACATTTGTAATTGATACTTTTAGCTAATGTTTAAATCAAAGCAATATATTTTTCTGCATAAGATCTTATAGTGGATAGTTATTCGAATGCCTGTTCCTTCCAAAACTTTATTTTAAAAAAGCGATTAAAACTAATATCAAATCGCAATCTTAAAATGAAATTGACCTAACCCTGAGATCCTGTTACTTCTGGTTGTGATTTGAATTGACCTTAAACCGAGTAAGACTAAGCTTAAACGTTGGTCACGGGAGACATATGTAAATTCAAATATACTTACTTAACACTGCTTTTTCATGGACTTTCTTGCTCAAACAAAAAGAGACATTATTTCATTCTACGAGTGCAAAATATCATATTATCAGCTACCCAGCTCAGTCTTGACGTATCCAGTTGGAACATGGAAGTTAAGTAATACATCTAAATAAGGACAAGAAATAAAGCCTTTGATCATTCACATGTGTGTGTCACCAGCTGTGTGTGTGTGTATGTGTGTGCGATGCGGGCTGAGGCACAATGTTTATTCATGGGCCGGCTATTAGCATCGCGCTACATTGTCACTTTGCACAGTTCACCCAGAACTGGGACAAGCTTTTGGCGACACCTAATATTCTCTTTTGTGAAACACTAAAGCGTTTTATCAATTCCTTTAAGTCAATCAAGATAAAGACTTCAAACACAGACAACTCGGCTAGACTTAGACGGCTATGTACAAAGGTACAGTTTGAGAAACTAATAGGAAAACTGAAAGAACTCCGGATCACTGAAACTGTACGATTTGATAGCCTGTTTTCTATTGCTTTTCGTTGTGAAAATCATTAAATGATGTCCGACTTCTGTTCGTTCTGACTAAAAACCCACCCTGTTCCTTCAGTTGCCCTGACATTCTGGGGCCGCGGTATGTCAATAGAACAGTTCCGCAACCCCGGCGGCAACGGCTCTACGGGGCCCCTTCACTTATTCTGACAGCTCTTTGAGACCCGATTTGATAGCTTATCACAGAATTATGGATTTAGCAAAACTGTATACGTTCTGTGTATACTATACAACCCTTAAGATATAAAGCACTGAGTCACTTTTTTTATAGTTGATAGGCTTGCGTTTGACCGTAATCTCACCTGATGTTAAGCGATGAATCTAAGATGAGGCACGCTTGCCTAGAAGTAACCTATTCACTCTTGACTTAAAGACTCCCAGGTTATAACTATCAGTAAACAAAGACTCCGGCAGGGAATTCCACTCCTTAGCCGTACGCACAATGAAAGTATTCCCAAAACGTTTCGTGCATATGGGTGGAATGTGCACCATGTAACGATAGCGCATCGCCGTTTGTTTTTTAGTCCGATGATGGAACGGGCTTGGCGGAATAAGACTGTGCAATTCCATCGCACACTCCCCGAAATGTAACCAATAGAAAACTGACAGGCTTGCAACACGTCGCCGATGTTCCAGGCTCTGGAGCCTTGTCTCGATCAGTTTCTCGTTGCCGATGAGCCTTGTGGCCCGTTTCTCTATAGACTCAAGTGCACCAAGCTGGTATTTGGCAGATCCGTCCCAGAGATGAGAGTAGTACTCCATACACGACCGTACTTGCGCTTGATATAGGTTGAGCAGCTGAGCACTTGTATATTGCAATACTTTCAGCATAGCGACGAGCCTCGCATGCCTGTGTGACGTCACGAGCTGTGCGCTCCGGTATGTAAAGCAAGACCACGCAACAAAGGGTCAAAGCATATCTCCCACCGAAGGAATCCCCGCCCCGGCCGGCGCGCACAGCTCCTATGTCGTGCAGAGGCCGGCGCGGGGAGGGGACGCGCCAAATTGGCATTAAATACGTCACACTCCGCCTTTGTGCTGCAACTAGGTGTGTGACAATGAGACATGCAGAAGGACAACTGATAGCAGACAAACAAAACATTACCACAGTCAACCAAGACGCGAACTACTGGATATAATCATTAGAACTTAAAACGGAATGTTTAACATGTGTATATATGTGAACGAGGAAGAGGGTAGACCGATTTGTCTGCTCATAAATATCCACCCACAATGACTTCATTTCGTTCGTGATCATGGCACTTGCAACAGTGCTGAAATATCGAAAAATCGAAAGAATAATAAATACCTATTCATGGTAAATATCCCGTTATAAGTTGTTAATTTTATTGACCATGTCAGTTTACCTTACATGTTGGACACAACGAGCCTCCTGAAAGCACCTCTACTACTGTTCTCCATCGGACTCCCACGACTTTTACCTTGACATGACCCTCTCATACGCAAACTAAGTATTTCATTATGTGAACTTGTGAATACTTCAGTGATACTACCAGAATGCATTGTGTTGTACCTGCTAGTGGGAAACTGTTATTTTAAAGAAAACTAGCAATGTAGATAGAATTCACATTACTAACAATCTTGCTAACCCCTTCAACTAAGCTAAATATGCTTGTGTCCGGAGCGGGTTCACGGCAATAGTGTAATGGGTGGGGTTCGAACCCGCGACCTCTCGATCACAAGACCGATACTAAGGTATCGGTCTTGTGATCGAGAGCATTGGGCTGTTACCGTTTCAAATGATTAAAAATATTTGTGTGTAGTGGACCTTCTGCCACCTCACTCTTGCTGGTGTCCCGCCCTCGCCCACTTATCTCCGGGATGCTGGTCGCGACACTGCTTGCGGCTCGTGTGTATTCGCCTAACTTCGCCATATTTATCACCTACTTACACCTATTATGCGCATTTTTGCAGGCATTAGTTGCGCCGAACTTTATCATATTTCAGGAAAAATGGTAGGATTTTTTACTACTTTAACGTTTAAAGGACGAATAGATATGGTGTGCTGTGTCCAGAGCCGGATTAACCCTGTAACAGGCCCTAAGGCAATGGCATTCTCGGGGCCCCTTTTCTTACTTTGACTGACCAAATCGTGTGTGAACTGAGGAAATGCACATTAAGGGCGTGGTTTTTTCATATATATGTTTACTTATTCCCAGATTTGTTCTAAAATTGTTTTAATTCTACTACTATTATCTAACGATTTGTATTTTGTGAGATAACAGTGAGGTCCCTAAGTTCACACGCACATCAAATTCTCGTTTGTAGACACATGTTTTCTTGGTGCGTGCACTGGGCCTGGGCCCCTAACTGACGCGGGGCCCCTAGGCAGTTGCCTACTCCGCCTAATGGTTAATCCGGCCCTGGCTGTGTCGCAAGCGTAGTGAGTGAGTCGATCTGTAGACCCGAACGTTTATTGCAGGAGCTTTAAAGTACTTGGGAAGCGGATGGTGCGGCTTTGCTCATTTACATAGTGTGTTGCTGTACCGCGCTATATGGCAGACTCTATACAACTGCATCGTAGAGGTATATCTTGTAATTACATCCGACTGCAACTAGGTTAACGTATAGAATCACAGAACTACCGTTGTTCCGTCAAATGAGTTCATTTCATTTTCGTGAGTTCCCAAATAATTAGGGAAACATATTCATGTGCTCGCCTGCCGAGTAGGTCTCGCTCTACATAATGAGGTGTCAGTCTACTGTGATATACCAAGCCTAATTCCACACTTCAAAATTACATTTTATCTTCGGAACTGAACTCTGGGCCCCACACTCAGCATTCACACTTGGCTACCTATTAAAAGTCAATATTTTAAGTGTAGAATTTCTTAAGAATTTGTGTGAATTGACAGAATGAAAGCGTGCGAAGCCAGGCCGGGTCGCTAGTTGTTAATATTTCAAAACTAGTTTAGTCAACATTATCTAGAAAACTTAGATTGATTAATATTATAGACTATTTATTTATTTACACTTCATGCACATAGGTACAAAGGCGCACTTTTATCATTACTTATTCATTCTCTATATTATTAGATTATCTTCCTTAAACTAGAACAATAGTGTATTATACGAGACTATCTATCATGCAATATAAGTTTTTTTAGCTAACATGGACACTAACAGTATCATTAGAACTTAAAACGTGATCCATGTGTATTTATTACGATAGTACCGAAATATTGGAATCTCGAAACAATAAATACACCCGTTTTAAGTTCTAATGATACTAATATCTAAACTGCTATACAAAAACTCTATCCTAATATTATAAAGCGGAAAACTTTTAGGCTATTCTTCGAAAGTTCTGGGTGGATTTGAAATGCCAGTATGAAATTACTACTCGATTAAATTTGGTATGAAAGTAGCTTGAAGCTTGAAATTTTTACCCGACTGCAAAAGGAAGGATACGTTTTATAATGATAAGGGAGAGAAGGCCTACGCGACTCCTAGTTTTACATGTAATATTTAAGATTTCAGCAGTAACACGAGTAGCTGAGGGACCCGTCAGTCCTTTGAATGACTTGCTAGCAAATCGATCGAAATGTTAATAATAGTTGACGGAAGCTCAGACCACAGTCGGTAAACATGTGTTGTTTATTAGTTCTTACGAATCATGCCAGCAGAGTGAGTGTGACCCTAGAGTTGCTAAGAGTACAGAGGTCATTATCATGAATGTGTTGCGTGGTAAGTTCTACAGTGGTCGAAGGGTTTGTGTGTCAGGTTGGTCCGTGGCACTGCACGGGGCGCTGATGTATGGAACGGAACGCGTTGGGCAGGTAATCAACGTGTGATGGACGCACACCATGAACTATGCGATTCAAATAAGAATAGGAACGTCAATGACCTCGCGAGTACGCTTTGTAAAGAAAGCGTATTTGCAAATTAGAAACGGTTTATGTTACTTTGCTTAACCGAGTCTCACATCGACTTTAAATGTAATATTTAATTATTTGAAGTTATAATTAGTTTTATGATCATACTTTTCTCTCTCTTATTTTCATTGTTGGCACTAATTTGCCTGAGAGTAAAGAGGACGCTTAGTGCAAAGGCCCAGAATCCACAGCAAAAATTATTATAGGTCTTTTATTGATGATAAACTCGTTGACCACCAAAATAAGGAAATTAGACAACTTTTTTATCGCTCAATGTTCGTAAATAAATATTTCAATAAATTCTTATTTTGCTCACTCAACTTAACTTGTTCGATATGACAGCTATGGCGTCACCATATGGCGCAAAGTCTATCCTATTCTTAGTTGAATCGCATTCTACGGCAGTGTGTCGGACCACGCAACAGAACGTAACGACAACGATTTGGGATCAACCGCGCGGAAGCTCAGGTACCACAAGAATTGTCTGAAAGCTCAACATGTCACCAAAGCAGTCAGGCAGTAAAAGCAACACGGTATTTAATAGGTAATTATTGTTTTGCTGATAAACAGTTTGAATTGCGATATATATACCAATGGAATAGAAACTAGGTGAAGAAAAAAATTGCGAGGAAACTAAAACTGAAAAGTAGTAGGACTGAAAAATCCGAAGATAAATATATATATGCTACAACCACCACCCCGCACCGGGCCCGCGTGATGAATTACGATTACGACCTGTTATAGAGAGAAGGTCTGTGTCCTAGCAGCGGGGACGTTATAGCCTGGTTGTGTATATTAGTCGATTTAAACAGCCTTAATCTGACTCATTATATTTATATGCACTCGAAAAACTAACAACAAGTCTCCTATTAAGTGTCGAAAACCAATTGCTGAGGGCAGCTCATGGCAGGACTGATAAATAAATTATCTTTTTTTTTTATTTGGTTCTTAGATAACACTATTACACGTCATTTTTTTTTCTTAAACTGAAACAAGAGGCCGTTGTTTCCTAACTGAGTACCCTGAGAAGAAACACCGAAACAAACTGCTGAGCTCACATAGCCTTGTAACCTACTGCTATTATAGTAATTAAGGTATTGTAAAAAATTCTACTATGTCCTCGGTGCTTTTTATAAAATCTTTTTTTACAGTAAACGAAAGACATGTAGAATTGTAGATCGACAAATATGTATGAAAACGTATTATCAGAAGATTGTTCGTTATAAGTTTGAGAAACTGAGGATAATAATCCTCTGAAATATCAGAGCGTAACTGTTAGCTGTACTACAAGTTACACACACACTGATTTGAATGCTCAGTTGTAAGGTGTGACTAATGTGTTTGTGTATTGTGTGTGTGGGGGTGTTTGTGTATTGCGTGTGTGTGGGGGTGTTTGTGTATGACTGCGTGTGTGTATGTGTGTGTGTGTGTGTGCGGTACCGACCTGGTCCCTCGCCGTCGTAGTGGAAGTCGTGCAGGTAGAGCGTGCGCGCGTCCACGGCGAACACGCGGCCGCGCACGCCGTGCTGCAGCTCGGCCAGCGGGCCCAGCTCCTTGCCGAAGTAGCGCACCTGCGCGCCGCAGCCGCCTGCTAACAATACCACTACGTTACTCATGTCTCATTTCAATTATTAAACTAATATGGTCGCCGACAGTATCATTAGTACTTAAGGCGGGATATTTACCATTGTGCCGAAATATCGGAAACTCGAAACAATAAATACACATGCTAAATACCCCGTTTTAATTTCTAATGATACTATTAGTGACGTGTGGCTTACACATGTGCATAGTGCGAGCCTCCTAAGGCCATATCCCACTGCACCCAATACAAGCGATCGCTCATGAAATACAAAATGCAAAATCTTTTATTTTGCAGAAATGGGTAAAAGATAATGTGGCGACACATTGTATTATCCAGAGCTAGCTCCTTCAGAGCTCTCACGGCCAACCGCTCCTAATGAAGTCAGTTTTTTTCATATAATAAGGAGTGGAATTCCCTGCCAGAGTCCTGATAGCTAAAACCTAGAGATCGTTAAGTCCAGAGTGAATAGGTTACTTCTAGGTAAGCGTGCTTCACCTTCAACCATATTATCGCTTAACATCAGGTGAGATGATGATGAAACGCGAGCTTACTATCAGTAAAAGTGTACTCCATATTTCACCGTCACTAAGGTATGCAAAAAGTGTAACATAATTTAAACATACTAATACAAAATTTAATTAAATGACAACCTCGTCCGAGTTACAATAATTATAAAAATATAAATCTATCAATTAATAAAAAATGATAGTTGGAAACTAGCGCTATATGACAGTATCCCCACAATGTTCAGAAGCGTTTAGTTACCAAACCGTTCTTTCACCGCATATACTATTGGTTACTATATTTATTAAATTCTGAGCTGAATAAATACAGAGACATAGATATAGAGATATTACGACGAGGAATACAAAGTCACTACATGAGCTAGCGACTGTAGTATGTATTTCGCTAAGGTTATCGTATCAGTCAACTAGTTTTTTTTAAATTGCTTATGCTAATCCTACCACTATTCAGAATATTTCAGAACTGCAGTATCTCGAGCTGCGGGAAGTCTTAAAAGAAGACTTCACGAAATGTTACTTTGAACGTTTAAACCATTCCGTCATTCAGAGCTACATATATATGCTATGAAAGATCTTTTTCATAGCATAGCTTCGGGAAGCAGATTCGGGAATTGTTTCCGAAGTCGCATTCATGAATTCTTAATTTAAAAGATTCCTCGAAACAGATACCTAGAAAGTATATACGTATTTAAGTACGATTTATCTTAAAAACATAAACAAGAACGTTCCAAACATCGAATAATTTAAATTAATATATGAACATAAATTGATTTATTAATTTTTTACCTTTATTAAAATTAAATATCTACTAATTAATTTTGTTATTAATAACTTGTCAATTCACGTAATGTTAAAATTTTTATTATTAGATACATTACTTCTACTATGAATATTAAATTATATTACCTATTATGGTACGCAAATCATCCTTTCTTTGAACTTCACTCTTGTACATGGAAATCTTTACCAAGCGTTTTCTTTTAAACCTATAATTTAATATTTTGTCTCAGAAGCCCACCGCTTCTCCGCGTCACAAGATATTAAATTATAGGTTTATTATTTCTAATTTATTATTTCTATTTCTAATTTCATATCTATAATGCTAGTCTAGCAGTTTGAGTGCTTTATACGGCCCACCCAAATGTCCTAACTTTGGTACTGTTCGTCAAATCGTTGAAGCTCCTTAAGATATAAGTTGAGCTACGCGATATTTAACAAATGCTTGCACTGTTTGGACGGGCCTGCTCAAATCTGTATGATTTTGTCCTTTAAAGGGCGCCACAGGCATAAACCTACATGGCTCTCATATGATTTGATTACTACACATTGTATGGACTTTAAAAGAGACGTTGACCTCTGAGTTTGTTTCAGTGTTTCTTCTCAGAGTAGTCAGTTAGGAAACACTGGCCTCATCTAGTTTACATTTACGAAAAAAAAATGACGTGTAAAAGTGTTATTTATAACCCAAAAATAAAAAAAACAAAATAAACATCATTATTTCATTATAGTATTAGGGACGGCGTATCTGATTAACGACAGGAAAAATCTGATTAGTGGTAGGGATTTGTATCGATAACGCTAAGAATATGTATATAAAATGATATTTGTTTTGCAAATTGGTTATAAATAACACTTTAACACGTCATTGTTTGTCATTTTAAGTCAAACTAGATGAAGCCATGCAGCGTCCAATCGCTTAAATGCTCCCGCAGCTCAGAAGTACTGGGACTCTGAATACCGGGAGGGTTTCTATAAACGGCGCTCCGACGAATGTGTTCGCTTTCATGGATGAGGTGGAGCGGACACGGCCGCCAGCGAGAGTGAAGTGCACAAAAACGTGAGCTTAGCGATCACTTTCTAATAGTGAGCATCTCTGCACGACAGCGCGCTCGCGGTCGATTGACATGTCGCCAGTGTGTGAGACCTGATTGTCTCTCCAGCATCGATATGTTGTCATTGATTTAGGTGTAATCGATTGCGGTCCTCGAAAACGTAATGTAATGCGCTAGTGCGTACGTACAACTTACTTCTTCTTTCTAACTAATATTATAAATGCAAAATATTGTGTGGAGAGATTTACAGATGTATAGAAGATTGTTTCTCTTTCACACAAAAACTAGTGAACGGATCTGAATGAAATTTAGTAAGTAGATAGTTGACACAGTCCCACGGCTCGGGATTAACGCGGGAAAATCCTCCCATGCGTACGAAGTCGCAGGCAGAAGCTAGTATATTCTATTTTAAAGGAACAACCCCTTTTTTTCTCTGGATGGGAAAATCATCGAATGACTTCTCCCGCTCTGGGTGGAGCGGAAAGGAGTGTCAGACTTCTACTGACTAAAAACCCACCCTGTTCCTTCAGCTGCCCTTAAGTTCCGGGGCCGCGGTATCTCGTTAGAACATTCCCGCAACCCCGGCAGGCAATGGCCCTATAGGACCCCGTCACTATTGCTGACAGCTCTTTGAGGCGCGCGTGGAACACAACGCGCCGCCGACCCGGGCCTGGTCCTTACCGGACGGTGAGCGACCCCTGCTCGCCGTCCGCAAGCCCCCGCCTACGGTGGTGGCCGAAAAGAAACAACCCCTAACACGTTGACAGACAGTATTACCGCACTAACAAGATCACGTTGTGACTCTACTCAAGTAAATTAGATATAACATCTATCTATGTTTACGTAGTAAAACACACTCGTTGAATTATTTTCACCTACAATATGACAGTAAAAGTTAAAAATTTCATCAGAGATACAGTCATGACAGTATAAAATCCCATTCCTTGTCTTATCTATCGAAAACTAAACGCCATGACACAGACTGCTTAAAAAAAATACGAATAAAAAGTCTAACGTCGACAGACGAGCAGTCATAATATTTTGTACAAAGAAACCTCGAGAAGCGTTCTGTCCATCAACGTGTAAAAAACGTAAGTGTAAATTAATATAGAACTGTTTAGTTGTAGTTAGAGCTGACATGCATGATGAAAGCCCTATTGTCAAGCATCTCATGGAGAGCACCCTATCAGTCAAATAATCATACAATATAAGTACTAATGTAGTTTCTAAGAAAATTTCTGTAAGAACTAACTAACTTCTATAATTTAGGTCTTTCCTGTAATAGAACATAATTACTAACATAGGTAGTACTTATGTGAGATAAATATGTTACTAACATTAAGTACTGCAAGTATTTATTATTGGCAAATTATAAGTCCAGCCACAGATATCTTTATTGGCCACGAGATCAAACTTCTCATTTTATAACTAAGCAAAAGGAAAATGAGTTAGCACCTCAAAAACTAATTAGTCTTTTTTACAACGCCAACTAAATATTCTACAAAAAAGGACAAGTAAAGATTATAATCTTAACTTGTCCTTCTTATTTAAATATAACCTAATTTACTAATTCAGCCACGGATTTTACGTCTCATCACCATTTTATGGTTTACACGTTTACAGCATCAACACAAGATCCTCACAGGTTAGGTTTTTTTAATTCACTAGCTCCTCCATCGGTAAACGGAGACCTTATCTATCTAAATCTCATGCATTCCAGTTCTTGCAGTTACTCCTCTCGCACTTATATACTTCATAACAGCATAAAATAAGCGTTAGGTTTGGTTAGGTTTCTTTTTTAATGTCAGATATTAATATTTTAGTTTACTGCTTGAATGCATGTTACAAATTTAGATGCTAAAAAATAACCACCATGCTGAGTTGTATTTACAAGTGGCTTACCTAGGAGATAACTAGTGGCTAAGATAGTGTCATTCAGACGCTCGTTCACTGTGACCGACTTAGTAATTTAGAAGGCAATGTAGATTTTTAGAGGCGAATGACGCTATTAAAAAGAAGTTTGTTTAATTAGCACCCTTTGTTATTTATTTATTAAAAAGAACGTAACTTAAAGCCAATTACAAGTTCTCAAGGATAAAAATAGAAAAGTTCCAGCATCAGCGATTACGCGCAAATATGATTTGGTATTGAAAGGGTCAAATGAGAATTCCTTACACAAAGAGTTGAAGTTATTGTGGATCATGTTGTCACAAATAAAGAAATATTTATTATTTATTAGTGCACCTTCAACCTTCATAGATGCTAGACGAGCTCGTATGTGTAAGCTAACGTATGTAGATAGGGTGACATATAGCGAGCAGCCCTGGCCGGTGGCTGCCGCTGTCAAATGTCCACAGCTCGCCTTGTACCAGTTGCGGCCGCTCCCCGCCGTCTGCTGCATTCATACTTGTGGCATTCTCATAAAGCTGCTCAACTTTACTTTTACATCATAATTATAACGTTTCTGAATGAAGAGTATCCCCTGTTGTATCAGTTTGTCCGCTCGAGCAACGGTCAGAAACTAAACTTTGAAACATATAGATTGATCTTCTATGTATCGTTCACTTTGTGTAGGGCTGCCATCACCTAAATTGCCGGGCCCAGACAAAGACTTTATAATCCCCGCACTTTTGGTTAAAAAACCCGACTACGACAAAAAAATCGATGCTAAAAAGGATGAAACAAGATTTTCAGGATGCAGAAATAAACAAGGTTACTGGAAAAACAAGAACAGAACAAAAATAAAAGCCGTAGTCACACGTCACGTTATTAATTGTTTTGTTACGGTTGATATCCTATATAACGTGTGACTACGGCTTTTATTTTTGTTCTGTTCTTGTTTTTCCAGTAACCTTGTTTATTTCAGCATCCTGAAAATCTTGTTTCATCCTTTTTAGCATCGATTTTTTTGTCGTAGTCGGGTTTTAGTTTATTTTTTTACTTTTTATTATTTAAACTATTTTGGTGTTAAATCACTGTGCTTCTATTGAACGGTAATGTTCGAGCTGCTAGATATTGCGGGTGCTAAATGATAAGTCTAAGGTAAGATTTTAGAGAACTTTATTCCGACACTATACGCTAATTAATGCTAATGATGATAATGGGTGCTACAAGTATGCCGGTCGATCGCGCACTGGTTCGCGTAGATCGCGCTGTCCGCTGGTGCCGCAGCGTGACCTACTTGAGCCAAAACTGCTGATGATGATGTGTTCGATGAGTATCGAACATCTATACTATTTACTTTATTTTTTATAAGTTCAAGTGAAGCCCTTTCAAATGATACCAAACACGGTGTATCTATCTCATTTTTATTTTTACACATGAGTTTTTGTCCGCTAGAGGGCGCCACGTTAAATTTAAGCATTATTTTTTATAAGTACAAGTGAAGCCCTTTCAAATGATACCAAACACGGTGTATCTACCTTATTTTTATTTTTTTACACATGATTTTTTGTCCACTAGAGGGCGCCACTTTAAATTTAAGCAATGTTTTGGAAATGTACATGTGACGCCCTTTCAAATGACATCAAACACGATGTGTTTATCTTATTTTTATTTTTTAACACAACACTTTTTGGGCCCTAGAGGGCGCCACATTGGGTTTTGTGACACGTCACGTCCTATGTTCAGCGGACGGTCAAGACGGTTCTAACGATCATTCCGCTTCCGACGCTCGCCCGCGACGGTCGTACCGCTCCGCGCTCTCGATCGTTCCGTGCCTGAGTCATCGCTACGCTTCGTCACGCCCGCCGTGACGTCACTCGTAGTCGCCGACTACGACGCCTGGTCCGGATCCGCCTTTTTCGAGGCGGTGAAGGATATCCTGTTTCTATAACAGAGTTTCGTCAAAAACAATTTGGTTTGGCCCCTTCAGGGTAAAACCACAGTTTCGTGGTCCTTGGTTGGAAACCTCACGGTGTCAACAATACCAAGGGGGTGCTGACCCGACGCACCCGCTGATCCCCTTCAGGGTGAAGCAGTCAATTGGAGTCGAGTGCTAGGTTTTGGCCTTGGGGGATCTCCTAGTCAAACCTAGTTACTGAGTTTCCTTTTCAGCTACACACCTAGTGTCGGTTGGGTGTGTCTACCCCTTCGCACTAGACCCAATAGGGCCCGGTTCGCACAATAAGACTGGCGACCGGTTACAAGCTTAGGGCTCACCATTAGGTACTCACCTCCCAGTCTCTACCCGACTGGGAGGGTTACACATCCCCGGACCCATCCATCCGGGGAGTTAGGCCAGTTAGGCTTTAAATAGGCCCCCCGCGGGAGAGAAATCTCCAAAATTATCCCATTAAATTTTTAATCCATTCGCCAATCATGGCGAACTCCAATATTTTGGAGATATTATTAGAAATCCTTAGGGAAAACCCTGCTATTTCCGCCAAATATGGCGGAAAAATTCAGCGTGAAATCGCTAATTGTCCCCCGGCTACCGAAGCCAACGTCGCTGATTTTAGTGACGCGCTTGACAGCCCATTATCTCCCCCGCTTGCCGATCAAGGCATCCCGGTTGGTCAATTCACGGAAGTGTTTGTTAACTCCGATCCCATTGTTCATCAAACAACGAACGACTTCCAGGTAGATAGCCCTCTATTGCCCCCGCCCGCCGACAAAGTCGTGCCGATCGCCCGATTCCCGAAATCAACCATTGTTTCTGGCCCACCTACTAATCCCATTGTTCATAGAATAATGGACGCCGCGCAGGTGTGCGCTACACCTGAATTCCGTGAAATGGACACCACCGAACCTGTGTCCAATAACAACTCCGACAATGATTTGTCATCATGCCCCTCGTCCTCGGAAGACGACTTTCAAGTCGTCACCGGCGGCAAGAGGAAGAAAGGGAAAACCTCCCAGGCCAGCAAGGCCAAAAAGACCACCGCGTTGTCCCCGTCTCCAACTCAAACGCCCGTACGACCCGCTAGCCCCGTCCCAACTACCTCTACTCGCGCGCAGGATAGTCGTCCCCCCAGCCCGATAGCCCAAACTTCCTCAGCCCAAAGGAAGCAACGCCCTCCGCCCCCCTTTTACATCCAAGACAAGGGGAAATGGACTGATGTGTCCAAGATGTGTGTTGATCGAAAGATCAACTACACAAACGCCCGTGCCTGCCAAAATGGCATTAAAGTCACCGTCCCTACGTCGAACGACTATAGGGAACTATATCGCGCCCTCCGTGAAAGGAATATTTCCTTTCACACTTTCTCCTTCCCCGAGGACACGCCCACTCGTGTAGTTATTAAACGTGTCCCTAAAGAAATCCTAGTACAGGATATTAAAGACGACCTTGCCGATCAAGGTATACCAGTGATCGCCGTCCATCGCTTACATAAAGCGAGAGGTGGTGAATTGTACGATATGGTTCTTGTCATTTGTGAACCAACCGAAGGTCATCACCCGATTTTCAAAATTAAGTCCATTTGCTCCCTATCCGGTATCTCAATTGAAAAGCCCTATAAAACCGCAACAGTGGGACAATGCCACCGTTGCCAACTGTATGGCCATGCGCAGAGCAACTGCTATGCGACTCCCAGATGCGTCAAGTGTTTGGGCGAGCACAGCACTGCGAACTGCCCTCGGCCCAAAGACCGAACCCTCTGTTCGGAACCACCCAGCTGCGTTCTCTGCGGCCAGACCGGTCACCCGGCAAACTACCGCGGCTGTCCCAAAGCCCCCAAACTCGCTCCTAAATTAGCGAAGCGCGCCAACGCCCGCCAACAAAGAGAGGCACCTTCCTCTCAAATTCCCCAACGTCTCGCTCCTCAGAGACCATCCCCGTGGAACAGGCTAAACCACGAACAAGCCTTTCCCTCCTTGGCCCCTGCCAAACCTTTGCAGGCACTGATGGATATACCCATCGCAGCGCAGATCCTGCCTATAGCCGTGGCTCCAGAGGCCACAACCAGTCCCAAACTCGCGCCTCAAACCACTGCTGCTCCTGCAGCCAAACAATCGCCCAATCCCTCACCCGTCGGGAACGGCGAGTCTTGCGCCCAGACTCTACTGCGCCACTATAAAATATTTATGACCCGCCAAGCCAGGTCTCTCCGCGATGCCCTTCTGGCTGCCGAGCAGCAGAATAACGGCAAAATTACGACGGAAATGTACAGCCAAATATTCAGCACACACAGTGATGTTGTGCTAGGCCTCGACCAGATGGATGCGATGGACTGATCCAATGGATTCCCAACGCACAAACCACAGTAGGCCTCGATCCCTCAAATTAGGTTTTTTCAACGCCAATGGCATTTTCAACCAACGCGCCGAAATAACTAAATTCCTCCGCGACCACCAATTAGACGTCCTCCTTATACAGGAGACCCTTTTGAAACCCCACCGCGCTGACCCCAAAATTGCGAATTACCGTCTAGTTCGCAATGACAGAACACGCTGCCACGGCGGCGGTACCCTTATTTATTACAGGAAGGAGTTATACTGCATCCCTCTGACCCCACCCGCGCCTCTCTCTCACCTAGAGTACTCTGCCTGTCGACTAGGCATGACTGGTCATCCTCCGATAACCATCATCTCTGCCTACCATCCCCCACCATCGGTCGCGTCTCTTGCTTCAGACGATCCTATCGCGCTCACCAGCGATCTCACGACTCTCTTTGGCCTGAGTGACTCCGTCTTACTAGCGGGCGATCTCAACGCCAAACACCCCGCTTGGAACAGCAACACGACAAATGCCAGAGGCAGAATCGTGTATAACCTAGGCGCGACCCTAAACTATGACGTCATCGCTCCGATGACTCCCACCCACTACCCACACGACACCAACCATAGGCCCGATGTCCTCGATGTGGCGCTCCTAAAGAATGTAAACCTCCATTTACACTCCATAGAAGCGCTTCACGAGCTCAACTCGGATCACCGTCCCGTTATCCTACACCTAGGTTCCCGCTCAGGTAACCATGATCCTACCCAACCTCCTCCGACCCAATTGATCACCGACTGGAGGAAAGTAAGTGAAAAACTGAAATCCACCACGTCGCCTCACTTGGACACCATTCCTGACCACATAGTCTCAGTCGCTGACACGACGGCGGCGATCGACTCGCTTACAGATCACGTACAATCCGTCCTGAACGATTGTTCAAGGGAAGTTCCAGTAGCGGAAGACCACCGCTGGAAACTTCCGGACGATGTACGGAATCTGATAACCGAGAAGAACGCAGCCATCCGTGCGTACAGCGCTTTTCCCTGCACCGCAAACAAAGCTCACATGCGCAACTTACAGCGTGCTGTAAGGAAACGCATTGCCGAGCAGCGTAATGCGAGTTGGGACAAGATGCTGAGCGAACTTGAGCCCACCCATCTTGCCTTCTGGCAGCTTCAGAGGAAGTTACGATCCACTGAAGAGGCCACAATGCCTCCTCTCATTCGTCCCGATAAGAGTGTCGCCTTCGATAACTCTGAAAAAGCAGAATGCCTAGCCGACAGCCTAGAGTCCCAGTGTTCTCCCAGCTCTCAACCAGTAGACCAAGCCCACCTCGATATGGTGAACGCCGAAGTCGAACGTAGAACTTCCCTTCCGCCCGTCGAAGATCCCGATAATCCACTGGCCCCCATCACTCCTGATGAGGTCCAGGATATCATTAAAAGTCTCCAACCGCGAAAAGCCCCTGGCTCCGACGGCATCACCAATAGGGTTTTCAAACTTTTCCCCGCCCAGCTTATAGTGCTAATGACTGCCATCTTCAATGGCGCATTGAGCAATAATATGTTCCCCGCAACCTGGAAACAGGCCACCGTCATAGGTATTCCCAAACCAGGCAAGTCCAAGTCTGACCCGTCTAGCTACCGTCCCATTAGCTTACTCAACGTCCTCGGTAAAATCTATGAAAGGCTTATATATAAGCGGCTCAAAGATTTTGCCGAAGCAAAGAGTCTAATACCCAATGAGCAGTTTGGATTTAGAACCGAACACTCGTGTATCCAACAAGTCCATCGCATCATAGAACACGTCAGCGCCGGCTTCCAACGGGGCGAAATAACGGGAGCCTTATTCTTCGACATAGCGAAAGCGTTCGACAAAGTCTGGCACAATGGCTTAATCTATAAGCTATACCAACTCGGCGTGCCTGACCGTCTCGTGCTCATCTTACGGGACTTTTTATCGAATCGCACCTTTCGTTACCGAATTGAGGGGGAGCTTTCCTCCCCCCATCCCATTCGCGCAGGAGTTCCTCAAGGCTCCGTACTATCCCCCCTCGTTTTCACGCTATTCACTAGCGATATCCCCAAGCATAAAAGTACTCAGCTAGCCCTATTTGCCGACGACACGGCTATCTATTATACCGGTTTTAAACCCGATGCCATCGCTCGCACTCTCCAAACTTCCGCAAACACTCTGGCCAAGTGGTTCCGGAAATGGAGAATCGAAGTCAATCCAGACAAAAGCCAGGCAGTCCTCTTTTCTAAACCGCGGATAAACCCACCCTCCCCCCGTCCGATTACCATGTACGGCAAGCCGATCCCTTGGGAAAAGCAAGCCAAATACTTAGGCGTGGTCCTCGATAAACACCTTTCCTTCGCTGAGCACATAAAGCAGGCACGTTCGCGCGCCGCTTTCGCTCTAGGTAGGCTCCACTTCATTCTTAGCTCCCGCAGCAAGTTATCACTCAGGTGCAAGCTGCGTATTTTCACCGCGGTCATCCGTCCCATCATGACCTACGCCTGCGTTGTTTTCGCACACGCAAAGCCCTACCTCCTCCACAAGATGCAGACCCTTCAAAACCGATTCCTCCGTAGAGTCACGGGAGCCCCCTTTTATGTTCGAAATGAGCTTCTTCACGTAGACCTCAAGATGCCCACCATACAGCAGTTCATGAAACGTGTCTCCAAGCGTTTCTTTGATACTGCAATCCAACATAGGAATCCCCTTATCGTATCGGCCGCCCAATACGAACCCTCGCGTATCTCTAAGATTCGCCGACCAAGGCATACCCTAGTCACTCCCGATGACGCAATCACCCTGCTCCAAGAGAGCCGTAGGGAAACAAGTACAGTGGCACACAAACACAAAAACCGACCGTCCTTCCGTCCTCGCCGCCGAGGCCCGCCGCGACGTCCCCGTAATAGTCCGCCCCGACCCTTGCCAGAGCCAGCCCGCGACGCTGAGCCAGTAGCTTTAAATTCCCTTATTAATAATAATAATGATATGATCCAGCCTGTCCCTAGCTGCCCTCCCCTGCGACGCCCTAAGCCGAGGTCCGTACCCCACAGGGGGTGCCCTTAGCGTGTAGTCGCCTAGTTTGTAAGTTTTTTAATAAGCCCTGGCTGGAGGCTTTAATTAATTAATTAATTAAGGCAACCACAGGCAAGTCCGGTTAAGCAGCCGACAACCTCAGAGGTTGACCTGCGCGATTCCACACAAAAAAAAAAAAAAAAAAAAAAAAAAAAAAACGGTTCTAACGATACCTCATTTGTCGAGTTCCGATAAGCAGCTTTGGAGCTATGAGGGAACAGATGAACATACACACACACATACATACATACATAGCCTGTCAAAATCATAACCCTCCTTTGGCTTTGCCGTAGTCGGGTAAAAATAGTAAATTTTCCCTAGACAACCTAGCAAATAAATTTTAGAAGTTGAAAATAAATCCAAAGATGTTTAATTAAATCGTTTTGGTTTACTGATAACACTATAGAGCTCTATAATCTGTTTAATATATCTCTGTCCTTACTATTGACCAATAACGTCCGGATTTATCCCGGACACTTACAGGAAATATCTCCCCGGACGCCGCCTAATCGATCGCCAAACTAGGGCAAACCCGGACGGATGGCAGCCCTAAGTTTGTGTAACCTGGCTCATGGCAATAGCCTGCAGCGAGTTCCACTCGCCCTAATACAAGTCACGGCATAACCTCGCCAACCGGACTCATATCGCCCGCATCTACCGCTGCGCCACGCCGGAGAGCGGCTCCTGCTCCCAATGCCAGCATTGCCAGCTGTAACAAACACACTCACGTGTACGTGGGACTGATCCACATCACGAGAGAAAGTCCTCAAGAAAGTATTCGCATCGCGTAAGGCCACACAAAAACTAAACGAATTAAACGAGCCTACTTGCACACGCACTCGTATACGCCTCTAACGCGACTATGTAAGGATCATAGTCGTGTGAACGCAGGTCGGCTCTACACTGCCATAGGACAAATCTATTCTGAGGTGAACGCACGTCTGTGAGTTTACGACGAAATAAGGTCGACCTCGAAATCCACTTGTGTTTTATCTAGCGGTAGAGCTGCAAGCGATCTACTAGCGTTCATGACTCGGTACTGATACACAAACAACTTTTAAAACTAAAGACAATATGAGGGAACTGAATAAATGTTGTGTCAACTGGCAAGCGCTGATTTCAAATAATTATATAAATAGATATACTCTTTATTGTACACCATGTCATAATTAAAAAAGGACTTAAAAACTACAGAGGGTGTTGTTACAATAGGCGGTCTTATCGCTAAAACATTCTAGGTAAGCGTGTTTCATCTTCGACCACATCATCGCTTACCGTCATGTACGCCAGCCTATCAAATATAAACATGGTTATGTGTATTAGTTAAAAATAACTAAAGACAAGATAACTAAATTAAATTGCTGACTGGAGATTGCCAACGTAGACCGTTCCAATAATAATATAATCGATCCATCGATTACCCATACTGTTAAAAACCGCAGCCGACGACGAACGTAAGAACATGTTGCGAATGATTTAAAGGCATTCAATTGAAATTATATTAAGATAGATTATATACACGTCTCAAAAGTTTATATTTATTTAGCTTACTTCGTAAACTTATTAAGTGTTCACTGTAAGATTTTCCTGCCTCTAAACGTGAGGACTTTTAATTTGCTCACTGTCTACTACACTATATATTCCCTGTATTTAACAACTGTTAGTCCTCCGTCTTCTTAAATAAATAAATAAATTGTTGATAAGTTATCGGATTTGTGATGGAAAGGTCACGGGTTTGAACCTCACCAAGACACAACTCACTCAGAACAACACCACTCCAGACACAAGCATTTTTAGCTTATTTGGAGGGGTTAACAAGATTGCTAGACTTAATGTAAATTCTATCCAAATTGCTTCACACAGTTCTGTTTTAAAAAAATCTTCTGTAATATTGGCACAAAAGTAAAACTACAGTAACTGTAGTAATGTTTGTGCACCGTCGAATGAGTCATAGTAACCGCGCCAGAACTTTCTCAAGCGACATATAAATGCTAACATATATACACAGAGCACGCATGACACCACATACGAAGAGCATTCTACAGCAGTACAGCGGCAGGAAAACTGCGCCGACCGTACAGTACATATGACTGCTACTTTTTTTATTGATAATAGGCTCGCGTTTGACCACCATCTCACCTGATGGTAAGTGATGATGTGGTCGAAGATGAAGCACGCTGACCTAAAAGTAACCTATTCACTCCGGACATAAAGACCCCCAGGTTATAGCCATCGGTAAACACAGACTCCGGCAGGGAATTGCACTATTTAGCCGTACGTTTCTCAAACTCAGAAATGGAGATCTAATCGATATTTGTATGACAATAATCTCAGTCAAGGTTAAGTACAGCATACAGTATTTTCGTACATACTGCACCAATACCTACTTGTTTTTGGTTTTTTATTGACTACACAGTCAGGCATTTTCGGTCAGTTTATCTAAATCCGTAAACACACTATAGCCATACAGAGAATGCATCACTATAACGACCTTAGATCACAAACTCTTTGTTTAAGTTAACCGTGACAGTGAAGCTAAACTATGTATATTGAGGGATTATATGGAATAGGGTAGATGCTCCCGCTATCCAATCGAAAAGGGAGGATCCTCAGGCCCTGTCTGTCTGGTGCCCGATATCTGTTATGGGGTGATTTATATACAGTGTAGTTTAGTGGTAAACTTTATCTAACTGTAACGTGATACTGTATTTCTATGCGTAGTTCATAAATGTTGCAACATAGATATCGTTAAATTAAATTTAGCATCTCATTCATAAATCTGCAGCGCGTTGCCGCCTAAACACACAAGCACATGCGTCTTATTTTCAAAAATAAGGAATAAGCAAGAGTGATAAGAAAAGTATTCAATCAATCAATAAATCGTCGGACGTGCCAGTGTGAGAACAAGTAGTTTGTTATTACAGAACATAGTGTAACCGACGACGTGTAGACGTGGGAGCCACATACTCAGGTCGGGCGCTGTTGCATCCACACTTTATGTAACACCTTTCTAGCGAGATGAGCATCTATTATACATATGTACACATTAAAAAATTCAAGTGTCTGTCGGTGATTACAAAACAACCGGGTTTTTTCAAGTGCTTGTAGTTATTAACACGATAACAAAACATAAAAAAACTGTTATTTTTGTCTGTCTTACTGTTTGTCTAAGCTAGTCTCTGGGCTGCTGAACCGATTTGAATGAGACTTTCACTGGAAGATAGAGAAAGTATAGGCTCTTTATCCCGTAATTCATTCAACCCATGGGATCAGATTGAACGCGGATAAAACGTCTGAAGTAATGAGTACCGCTGATAAACTGAAATAAATTAGCTACTTAATTTTAAATTATGTATAAGTATACTTCGTTATGGTGTAATTTTCAGTGTTAAGAATGGCTATTACACAGTTTTTTTTTAAATTGATTATAGGCTCGCGTTTGACTACCATCTCACCAGAAGGGAAGCGATGATGTGCTCGAAGATGAAGCACGCTTACCTAGATATGACATATTCACTCTTGTCTTAAAGAAACCCAGGCTATAGCTATCAGGAATCACAGACTTTTGCAGTACAAAATAAACGAATGTACGTGATGTAATTCTAATACAAATAATACAACGACACTTTCGTCTTAGTCCCGCGCACTGCGCTTTCTTGCTTTCTTTTGCAACACAATAAAGTCCAAGTGCCAACAATTGAGGTGACCAGGACGGTAATGACAACTTGTCTCACGATACTCCAGTGTGTATTGTATGTATGTACATATAGTGTTAGTCAGCCGGCGGCAGTTTCTTTCAAATGATGTAGTTTAAGTAAGCGGCGCGATTAAGTGAAACTCTGACGGTTAGAGAACAGGTTCCGAACACATTGGTACATACACGCTGTGGCTGTAGAAAGTGTAACGTCATCTTGTGCGCACATCAGCACTGCCACTCAGATCAGACGTGAGTGTTGCGATATCAACGATTGTTGGTCTATAGCGCGGTGTCAGTGTGACCGTGCCGCGAAGAGCGACCCTCGTGAATACCATATGAAGTATTCCCAGAGATATGTTCAAAGAAGGTCCCTTGATTCTCATGCTTCATACGATGTACTACGAATAGCTGGATAGATGACTAGATGGAGGATGAGGATGAGGAATAGATGGACTGATCCCGTAAGAGCACAGTTTACACTGCCAGTAACATTCCATGTAACATACAATGCGAGCTATCAAACTGACAACTGATTAACAGGAAACTTAGAACTTTTGAATTGTACTCCCGCGTCCCGCCTGATGCTAATGGTGCAGATTGTAATTAAAGAACTAAAATAAAACTCGTAAGTACTTCCAACATTACGTAACATCGCGTCTGTGTTCTTGGAAGTAGCTCTACGGCAGAAGTGTACTAAATAATGATGTTTATTTTGCAAATAGGTTATAAATAACACTTTTACACGACATTTTTTTTTCGTAAATGTCAACTTGATGACGCCGGTGTTTCCTAACCGAATATCCTGACAAGAAACACTGAAACAAACTCCGAAGTCAACGTCTCTTTTGAAGTCCATACAATCTGTAGTGATCAATTCATATGGCAACCATGTAGGTTTATGTCTGTGGTGCTCTTTAGAGGACAAAATTGTACTCAAATTGCCAGACAGTGAGGTAATCTACTCACAATATTTGTTGTTTTCCCACATTGCAGTCACATTCACAATATAGCCGTACATAATGTACAGTATGCGTGTCATCCGGCGGTTACAATGATCAGGATAGCAAATATAGCAGCTGTGACCTCTAGCGCGCACAGCTCGCAGCAGCTCTGATTAGCTAAATGTAAGGTAGCTAAATGTCAGTTAATGAGCAATTCATCGTCTGCGAGGAGTCGGAACAAGCCAAACTTGTACAGAATAACCAAGTTTCTTGGTCTAATGAACAAAATGGAACTTCATAATAAGAGAATTAAGAAAAAACTAAAATAATAGAAACGAAACGAAGATAACAGAAAGAAGGAAATGATCAGCTCCGTACTTATGAACTTTGCAAACACAAGCTATTGTGTGGTGAGCGATGCGGCGATGGCTGTCATTACCGGCGCGTTTCCTACAGCTTGCGATGCACGCGGTGTTACGTAACGGTTGTGTAACGCAGGTCGCAGCTTGGTGCTGAGCTGTGAAACGGGAATGTCACTGGCTGCTTACTGGGACTGCCAAACGGCACAACTGATAGTGACAGTAGAAACTACTAGTTAACATCGTAGCTGACTGTAGCCTACTGCACTAGAAGCGGCATAACGCTATGGCTACTCGCTACCAATAAAGCACTCGTACGGCGAATAATGCGAAGCGTCAATGGCCTAACGGCTAAAGTATCGGACTTGTGAAAGATCGCAGGTTCGAATACCACCCATTACAATATTGCCCTGAATCCACTCCAGACACAAGCATATTTAGCTTAGTTGGAGGGGTTAACAAGATTGTTAGACATTTGATTTCTACCTGCATTACTAGTTCTGTTTAAAAAAGCAGTGCACACGGTTGGCCGACGCTTCATAGGAAACAGGCGAGATGTAGACATACACCGTCGACATAAGTACATTACTGAAGATAAACCTCTGAGCTCTGAGGTTGTGCCGCAGCAGGTGAGTAGACAGATTCGCAGATACATGAGACGGGGACACAACATTGCACCGATCACAAAACATTCGTATTTGTCAAGACTTGTTGGTATTGGCTCGTATGTCACCGCAGTGCTGTGATGTTTAGCTTTCCCCGCGGGGCGCAGGGAGCGGGGACAGGGGAAGAGGGGGCTCCTCTCACTTTCCATGCATTTTTGCGCGAGTTGTTGAACTGAAGAGATGACCGAGAGGCGCGCTCTGCGCATGCGCCGCACGCTGCCAACTTTCGCATGTGTGTGTGCGTGCACTCCCCGGACTCATCCCGGACACTTACAGGAAATATCTCCCCGGACGCCGCCTAATCGATCGCCAAACTAGGGCAAACCCGGACGGATGGCAGCCCTAAGTTTGTGTAACCTGGCTCATGGCAATAGCCTGCAGCGAGTTCCACTCGCCCTAATACAAGTCACGGCATAACCTCGCCAACCGGACTCATATCGCCCGCATCTACCGCTGCGCCACGCCGGAGAGCGGCTCCTGCTCCCAATGCCAGCATTGCCAGCTGTAACAAACACACTCACGTGTACGTGGGACTGATCCACATCACGAGAGAAAGTCCTCAAGAAAGTATTCGCATCGCGTAAGGCCACACAAAAACTAAACGAATTAAACGAGCCTACTTGCACACGCACTCGTATACGCCTCTAACGCGACTATGTAAGGATCATAGTCGTGTGAACGCAGGTCGGCTCTACACTGCCATAGGACAAATCTATTCTGAGGTGAACGCACGTCTGTGAGTTTACGACGAAATAAGGTCGACCTCGAAATCCACTTGTGTTTTATCTAGCGGTAGAGCTGCAAGCGATCTACTAGCGTTCATGACTCGGTACTGATACACAAACAACTTTTAAAACTAAAGACAATATGAGGGAACTGAATAAATGTTGTGTCAACTGGCAAGCGCTGATTTCAAATAATTATATAAATAGATATACTCTTTATTGTACACCATGTCATAATTAAAAAAGGACTTAAAAACTACAGAGGGTGTTGTTACAATAGGCGGTCTTATCGCTAAAACATTCTAGGTAAGCGTGTTTCATCTTCGACCACATCATCGCTTACCGTCATGTACGCCAGCCTATCAAATATAAACATGGTTATGTGTATTAGTTAAAAATAACTAAAGACAAGATAACTAAATTAAATTGCTGACTGGAGATTGCCAACGTAGACCGTTCCAATAATAATATAATCGATCCATCGATTACCCATACTGTTAAAAACCGCAGCCGACGACGAACGTAAGAACATGTTGCGAATGATTTAAAGGCATTCAATTGAAATTATATTAAGATAGATTATATACACGTCTCAAAAGTTTATATTTATTTAGCTTACTTCGTAAACTTATTAAGTGTTCACTGTAAGATTTTCCTGCCTCTAAACGTGAGGACTTTTAATTTGCTCACTGTCTACTACACTATATATTCCCTGTATTTAACAACTGTTAGTCCTCCGTCTTCTTAAATAAATAAATAAATTGTTGATAAGTTATCGGATTTGTGATGGAAAGGTCACGGGTTTGAACCTCACCAAGACACAACTCACTCAGAACAACACCACTCCAGACACAAGCATTTTTAGCTTATTTGGAGGGGTTAACAAGATTGCTAGACTTAATGTAAATTCTATCCAAATTGCTTCACACAGTTCTGTTTTAAAAAAATCTTCTGTAATATTGGCACAAAAGTAAAACTACAGTAACTGTAGTAATGTTTGTGCACCGTCGAATGAGTCATAGTAACCGCGCCAGAACTTTCTCAAGCGACATATAAATGCTAACATATATACACAGAGCACGCATGACACCACATACGAAGAGCATTCTACAGCAGTACAGCGGCAGGAAAACTGCGCCGACCGTACAGTACATATGACTGCTACTTTTTTTATTGATAATAGGCTCGCGTTTGACCACCATCTCACCTGATGGTAAGTGATGATGTGGTCGAAGATGAAGCACGCTGACCTAAAAGTAACCTATTCACTCCGGACATAAAGACCCCCAGGTTATAGCCATCGGTAAACACAGACTCCGGCAGGGAATTGCACTATTTAGCCGTACGTTTCTCAAACTCAGAAATGGAGATCTAATCGATATTTGTATGACAATAATCTCAGTCAAGGTTAAGTACAGCATACAGTATTTTCGTACATACTGCACCAATACCTACTTGTTTTTGGTTTTTTATTGACTACACAGTCAGGCATTTTCGGTCAGTTTATCTAAATCCGTAAACACACTATAGCCATACAGAGAATGCATCACTATAACGACCTTAGATCACAAACTCTTTGTTTAAGTTAACCGTGACAGTGAAGCTAAACTATGTATATTGAGGGATTATATGGAATAGGGTAGATGCTCCCGCTATCCAATCGAAAAGGGAGGATCCTCAGGCCCTGTCTGTCTGGTGCCCGATATCTGTTATGGGGTGATTTATATACAGTGTAGTTTAGTGGTAAACTTTATCTAACTGTAACGTGATACTGTATTTCTATGCGTAGTTCATAAATGTTGCAACATAGATATCGTTAAATTAAATTTAGCATCTCATTCATAAATCTGCAGCGCGTTGCCGCCTAAACACACAAGCACATGCGTCTTATTTTCAAAAATAAGGAATAAGCAAGAGTGATAAGAAAAGTATTCAATCAATCAATAAATCGTCGGACGTGCCAGTGTGAGAACAAGTAGTTTGTTATTACAGAACATAGTGTAACCGACGACGTGTAGACGTGGGAGCCACATACTCAGGTCGGGCGCTGTTGCATCCACACTTTATGTAACACCTTTCTAGCGAGATGAGCATCTATTATACATATGTACACATTAAAAAATTCAAGTGTCTGTCGGTGATTACAAAACAACCGGGTTTTTTCAAGTGCTTGTAGTTATTAACACGATAACAAAACATAAAAAAACTGTTATTTTTGTCTGTCTTACTGTTTGTCTAAGCTAGTCTCTGGGCTGCTGAACCGATTTGAATGAGACTTTCACTGGAAGATAGAGAAAGTATAGGCTCTTTATCCCGTAATTCATTCAACCCATGGGATCAGATTGAACGCGGATAAAACGTCTGAAGTAATGAGTACCGCTGATAAACTGAAATAAATTAGCTACTTAATTTTAAATTATGTATAAGTATACTTCGTTATGGTGTAATTTTCAGTGTTAAGAATGGCTATTACACAGTTTTTTTTAAATTGATTATAGGCTCGCGTTTGACTACCATCTCACCAGAAGGGAAGCGATGATGTGCTCGAAGATGAAGCACGCTTACCTAGATATGACATATTCACTCTTGTCTTAAAGAAACCCAGGCTATAGCTATCAGGAATCACAGACTTTTGCAGTACAAAATAAACGAATGTACGTGATGTAATTCTAATACAAATAATACAACGACACTTTCGTCTTAGTCCCGCGCACTGCGCTTTCTTGCTTTCTTTTGCAACACAATAAAGTCCAAGTGCCAACAATTGAGGTGACCAGGACGGTAATGACAACTTGTCTCACGATACTCCAGTGTGTATTGTATGTATGTACATATAGTGTTAATCAGCCGGCGGCAGTTTCTTTCAAATGATGTAGTTTAAGTAAGCGGCGCGATTAAGTGAAACTCTGACGGTTAGAGAACAGGTTCCGAACACATTGGTACATACACGCTGTGGCTGTAGAAAGTGTAACGTCATCTTGTGCGCACATCAGCACTGCCACTCAGATCAGACGTGAGTGTTGCGATATCAACGATTGTTGGTCTATAACGCGGTGTCAGTGTGACCGTGCCGCGAAGAGCGACCCTCGTGAATACCATATGAAGTATTCCCAGAGATATGTTCAAAGAAGGTCCCTTGATTCTCATGATTCATACGATGTACTACGAATAGCTGGATAGATGACTAGATGGAGGATGAGGATGAGGAATAGATGGACTGATCCCGTAAGAGCACAGTTTACACTGCCAGTAACATTCCATGTAACATACAATGCGAGCTATCAAACTGACAACTGATTAACAGGAAACTTAGAACTTTTGAATTGTACTCCCGCGTCCCGCCTGATGCTAATGGTGCAGATTGTAATTAAAGAACTAAAATAAAACTCGTAAGTACTTCCAACATTACGTAACATCGCGTCTGTGTTCTTGGAAGTAGCTCTACGGCAGAAGTGTACTAAATAATGATGTTTATTTTGCAAATAGGTTATAAATAACACTTTTACACGACATTTTTTTTTCGTAAATGTCAACTTGATGACGCCGGTGTTTCCTAACCGAATATCCTGACAAGAAACACTGAAACAAACTCCGAAGTCAACGTCTCTTTTGAAGTCCATACAATCTGTAGTGATCAATTCATATGGCAACCATGTAGGTTTATGTCTGTGGTGCTCTTTAGAGGACAAAATTGTACTCAAATTGCCAGACAGTGAGGTAATCTACTCACAATATTTGTTGTTTTCCCACATTGCAGTCACATTCACAATATAGCCGTACATAATGTACAGTATGCGTGTCATCCGGCGGTTACAATGATCAGGATAGCAAATATAGCAGCTGTGACCTCTAGCGCGCACAGCTCGCAGCAGCTCTGATTAGCTAAATGTAAGGTAGCTAAATGTCAGTTAATGAGCAATTCATCGTCTGCGAGGAGTCGGAACAAGCCAAACTTGTACAGAATAACCAAGTTTCTTGGTCTAATGAACAAAATGGAACTTCATAATAAGAGAATTAAGAAAAAACTAAAATAATAGAAACGAAACGAAGATAACAGAAAGAAGGAAATGATCAGCTCCGTACTTATGAACTTTGCAAACACAAGCTATTGTGTGGTGAGCGATGCGGCGATGGCTGTCATTACCGGCGCGTTTCCTACAGCTTGCGATGCACGCGGTGTTACGTAACGGTTGTGTAACGCAGGTCGCAGCTTGGTGCTGAGCTGTGAACCGGGAATGTCACTGGCTGCTTACTGGGACTGCCAAACGGCACAACTGATAGTGACAGTAGAAACTACTAGTTAACATCGTAGCTGACTGTAGCCTACTGCACTAGAAGCGGCATAACGCTATGGCTACTCGCTACCAATAAAGCACTCGTACGGCGAATAATGCGAAGCGTCAATGGCCTAACGGCTAAAGTATCGGACTTGTGAAAGATCGCAGGTTCGAATACCACCCATTACAATATTGCCCTGAATCCACTCCAGACACAAGCATATTTAGCTTAGTTGGAGGGGTTAACAAGATTGTTAGACATTTGATTTCTACCTGCATTAATAGTTCTGTTTAAAAAAGCAGTGCACACGGTTGGCCGACGCTTCATAGGAAACAGGCGAGATGTAGACATACACCGTCGACATAAGTACATTACTGAAGATAAACCTCTGAGCACTAGAGGTTGTGCCGCAGCAGGTGAGTAGACAGATTCGCAGATACATGAGACGGGGACACAACATTGCACCGATCACAAAACATTCGTATTTGTCAAGACTTGTTGGTATTGGCTCGTATGTCACCGCAGTGCTGTGATGTTTAGCTTTCCCCGCGGGGCGCAGGGAGCGGGGACAGGGGAAGAGGGGGCTCCTCTCACTTTCCATGCATTTTTGCGCGAGTTGTTGAACTGAAGAGATGACCGAGAGGCGCGCTCTGCGCATGCGCCGCACGCTCCCAACTTTCGCATGTGTGTGTGCGTGCACTCTTAGCGCGAGTGCTATTGTGAATGTGTATGCATAAAATGTGGAGTATTTCCCATTTTTTCATAGTTATATCAGTCGTGGACTGATTGTATGTCATGCGTCAGTAGACACGCAACATAATATGGATATTATAGGTATCGTTTGTACACCTTTTTCGTGATGAATATGCACAATACACGTTCAATATAAGTGGTTGTTTTTAGATTGTTAGGTTAGGTTAGTTAAGAGCACACTTGCCTACTTGACATATTTTCCCGTGGCTTTCTGTGCTAAATATATTTATTATATTCAAAGAGAGAAAAAATTCTCAATACTCCAATAAACAGACAACATATTCGCTAAAACTTGTTTACATCTATGATTACTTAATAATTACGATTATTTTAGTTAATGAATAATTAATAAAACAAGAAAATTAAAATGCAACGGTAGCGTTCATAAAACAAATACAGTGAAGTTTCCGCTCGTACAAAAGACATCAACGCGCAAGCATTCTTGCATTATTACGTCTACCTCAATATTATTTCAAGTTACGCAAGCGACAAGTTCTCTAATTTTGTGCATAATAAATATCTATTCATAAGTTGTTATGGATGCTTGCTGAAGCATTTAAATATCGGGGAAGCTTAGAATTAAGTTACCATTACGGAGCAATATTTGGAGAATGAAGTTATTCGCAGGCATTCTGCTACAACGACCGTCCGTGAAAATCGTAGTGTTACGAACTGTGGAGTAACCAATCCGTCCTGCGATACTACCATATACACTTCGTTCGAGTCGACATGGTAGAAAGATTAATTAGTTAGAAATTCGTCAGGAACTTTACGATTTATTTTGAAATGCTAGTACTAGTGTTTTACAAGGAGCTGACTTCCACAATCCAGTTGCTGGGTATAAAGATGTACTAATGAGCAACGGTTAAAGTACTTTCTGAGGAAGAAACTCGAAAGGGTTAACCAGTCACGAACAGACCTGCACAAGTGTTATTAATTAGTCACGAGCCCTTAAGTTTTTAAAGGTGAATAACTTTAAAACAAACCTCATAAACACAATGTACCTATAATACTACATTAGATCAGTTTATGCGCTCAAGTATGACGATAGATGAGGCCATCGCTGACACTCGCGACTCGTCGACTGCTGCTCAGAGCCGCACGTACTAACGATTGACAAAATTGACGTAAGTATATGCGATTGATTAGCACTATAGTACAGCTTTAACACTAACAGAATTACTCTCTTGTGAACTATAATCTCGCTATGCAGACCAAAAATCTTTTTGACTAAAAATGGGACCGACTTTAAAACGAAGGCAAACACGACTGCACTAAAAAGCAAAAAATAATTATTGGATGCCTAATTTCGTTTATAATAATGGCTAGGCACTTAGATATTGGCTAGTGGGTGCCAAATAGTTTTGACAGGCTACGTATATTATTAGTTCCTACTACTACGGGGCAAACGCGTGGTGATCAAACGTATTCATTTGGCTTACTGCGCCAATTTGATATCAACTAACTATCTACATTAACACCGACAACGGGTTGCAAGTGTATCGGCTTTCTATCGGTTATATTTCGGGGAGTGTGCGATGGAATTACCCAATCTAATTCCGCCGAGCCCGTTCCATCATCGGACTATGAGACAAACGGCGAAGCGCCATCGGTACATGGTGGACATCCCACCCATACGCACCAAACGTTTTGGGAATACCTTCATTGTGCGTACGGCTAAGGAGTGGAATTCCCTGCCGGAGTCAGTGTTTCCCGATAGCTATAACCTAGGAGTCTTTAAGTCAAGAGTGAATAGGTTACTTTTAGGTAAGCGTGCTCCATCTTCGACCACATCATCACTTGCCATCAGGTGAGATGGTGGTCAAACGCGAACCTACTTTAAATAAAAAAAAAACTGCGTTTGATTTTACTGTGAAATTGAGATGTGCCGTGAGATATCGCCGAGAGAGCCGCGCCCCCGCTCCGGGCTGCGGGCCTCTCGTAACGCAGCTGTGCTGCGGATGAGGCCGATTCGTCAGATCTGTCGATAATCGCCAGTAATTACCCACTTTCGTTTATGAGGTAAGGCCCGTGGCGAACATCAGCTGCGTTACAATCAACTATTCCATACTTTCACTTCCGCGTCGTCACTCGATCTATCAATCACTGATATCGGTTCACTGGGATATAAAATACATTAAATCTTTGTAAAGTTTATCGTGTCTGATCGAGTGCGTCCAGTCGCGGCTCAGCGGACACTGCTTCTGTTGGAATGGAACATTTGAACAGTTTACCAAGTCAACCGTTATGAATATACGAAACAATAGCTGAACAAAATCAATATACAGTATGTATACGACATATATGCAATAAATGAAAACACTAGCAATACTCATCATAATAAACAACTTTTATATGAGGCCAACACTGATATCGCTAAAAAAAACTGCGACTGCCCCATACATTTGTGTGTGCATAAGTCGATCAAATGTACTGAACAGTTTTTTTTTTTTTCGCGATTCCAGTGTTGTCCCATACAAAAAGATGTCCATTTCGATGGATATTGCCAGTGTTTTCATTTATTGCTCATATGTCGTATCCATACGATATATAAAACGCTTCCGTTACTGACTGACAGACAACGCACCGCCGACAAGCCGAAACAACTGGGCGCAAAAAGCTGAAATTAGGCATGTATATTCCTTAGGGGGGCACTAAGAAATGATTTTTGGAATTTTCCACGGGATCGGAATTTACACGGGAAAGCCTCCCACGCGAACTAAGTCGCGAGCAACAGCTAGTCCATACTAATATTATAAATGCGATAGTCCGTCAGTCCCGCCCGATCACTATGTTTGGCAAGCCAATCCCTTGGGAGAAGCGAGCCAAATACTTAGGTGTAATCTTAGACCAGTTCCTTAACTTCACTGAGCACATAAAGAAGGTTCGCTCGCGAGCCGCTTTCGCTCTCGGTAGGCTCCACTCCTTGCTGAATAAACACAGTAAGCTCTCCCTTAGGTGTAAAATCCGAATTTACACGACGTGCATACGTCCTATCATGACGTATGCCTGTCCGGTGTTTGCCCATGCCAGTCCGGCCCAGATCCATAGGATGCAGGTCCTTCAGAACCGTTTTCTCCGAAAGGCCACGGGCGCGCCCTGGTTCTTGAGGAATGAGGATCTCCACGTAGACCTCAAACTCCCGACCATAAAGCAAGTGTTGAAACGCATGTCAGTGCGTTACTTCACCTCTGCTGATACCCACACCAACCCCCTTATCGTATCGGCCGCCCGATACAGACCCTCCCAAATTTCTCGGGTTCGTCGCCCGCGTCACGTCCTAGACGAGCCCGACGACCCCACCACCATCCGACAAGAGAGCAGTAGGGAAACTAGCACTCTTAGAAAACACACACACAAAACGCGTTCCGTATTCCGGCCTCGCCGACGAGGCCCATCGCGACGTCCGCGTACTTGTAATGGAAATCCTCCCCAACCTTTGCCAAACGAGCCAGCCCGCGATGCTGAGCCAGTAGCAATAAATACTCCCGTAAATAATAATATGACCCAGCCTGTCCCTTTGCTGCCCTCCCCAAATGACCCCGCTATGCCGAGGCCCGTACTCCACAGGGAGTGCCCTTAGCGTGCGGTCATTAGTTTTTAAGTATATTTTAGTTTGTAAGCCCTGGCTGGGGGCCTTTAATTTATTAGAGGTCACCACAGGACAGACCGGTTAAGTAGACGCACAGCCTTAGTGAGCTGATCTAGGAGTGGCCCTACCTAAAAAAAAAAAAAAATAGTCCGTCAGTTACGCTTTCAAGGCTAAACCACAGCACCGATTCTCCTTTTTTTATAAAACCTTGCACCTAAAAGATTGAAATAGGGGATGAAAGTTTGTATGAGAAATCTAAACTGTTTAACCGATTTTAATTGATTTTGTTTTTTTTTTCTATAATTAACGTGGGTGAAACTGCGAGGCACAGCTAGTTTATCTAGTAATTATAAACTATCTTCGTTCTTGAGTGTTTCATTTGTTTGTAATAAAGCATGTTAATCCTATTTTGCGGATGCTCCGGCGCAGGCTGCTCGCCGCGACACTGTGTGTGTGTCAGTTGTTTGATAACAAGCGCGCGAACGATCCCCGCGCGCAATGAACGAATGTTTGGCGACAATACACAACAACAACAAACATTGATGTCGCCCACAGGTGCGGCTTCCTCTTCGAATGCGAGCTCATTTCATTTATTTCATAACTAGCTGCTGCCCGCAACTTCGTTCGCGCGGGAGGACTTCCCGCGTAAATCCCGATACCGTGGGAATTGCAGGATAAAAAGCCTATGTGTTATTTCAGGATGTCAACTATCTACTTACCAAATTTCATTAAAATCCATCCAGTAGGTCCGGAGATTAGCGTATACAAACAGTCAAACAGACAGACTTTTTTTTACTTTTTGCCGTGTTACCGTTTCTGAACCCACCTCAATGATTATTTTTGTATAAAATTTAAATGTACAGACACACTTGCTATTTTATAATATGTATAGATTTCGGTTTTTCTTCTTGATGATCCCGTTACTTTTGACTACGTTACAAAAGCGATAAAATCAAATTACTATTTTTAATATGATATATGTGTTATCTAGTGTATTTCTGGTTTGAGTTCTTAACTTTGACACCAATTTTCGACAATTTATTACAAATATAACTGAAAATTAAGTAAGCAAGTTCTATAGAAAGGTACCTTTGGGATATTACACTGACAATGAGTTAATCTACATATTCAGGTGAACTTAATGTGAATGGGGACAACTCAAACATTCAAGACAAGTCTAATTCGGAGAATCTCCTACTTTTTAGGGTTTCGTACCTCTAAAAAGAAGCGAAACAATTATAAAATCACGTCTGTCCGTCTGTCAAGGCCCTTTCTCAGGAATGCGAAGAGATATTGAACTTAAATTCAGATACTCGGGTCTAAGGTGGTACATTTCAGGTGTAATATCTAACTTATAAGTCAACGCGATCAAAAGATATTACCTTTCATTTATATAATAACCGTAAATATGTTGTTATTTCGGTACTATTGAACTTATAAACTTAGATTAGTTTTTACGGAACCCTCTGTGCGCGAGTCTGACCCACACTGGTCCGGTTTTTTTAGTATAACAAAAAGAAGCATCTTTCTATTTAAATAGGTAATATTGTAATCGGTAAAATGAGCTGAACACCTGTTACCCCCCGGAGGGTCGAACTAACGATACAACACGGTGATGTCAGCTCAGATTAATTAAAATTATATTACATGCGTAAGCCGACACCTCCACAGCTGCTCTGTTATTGACTCACCTTATAGGAGGGTTCGAGAGGAGTCCGTGGAATACAACTACTAAACAACTGGTACCCACTTCAAGGTTGTGGTGGACACAATTCGAGTGAGACGTCTCGCGGCTAGCACCTGAAGGGAGCGACGGCAGAGTGCGAGGAGCTGGGGGGGGGGGGTGTTGCAGTGAGGGACATCTCGAGCGCTCTCCCAGCCCGCAGAACGCGCACCGGGCGTCGGAAGAGAGCAGACAATACCCCCTAGTGTCACCCCCTAAATGTATCCAGAGACAGCGGACGCGAGGACGCCTGCCGCCCCCTATAACGAGATCAGAGGCTTGGAGCCGCGTAGAGTAATGCTTATGAATTCCTGCAGCCTTCAGCAAGTTTGCGAGTGAACATGGGATGGATGGAACAGGTGAGCTGGCCGCTGCCAGGACGAGCCGCCACTTTCACCGAGCGCACGCAACCAACATCCCACGACTTCCCGACCTTTCTACTGACACAGCCAATATGTTACCATTACAGCCGGCTATGAAATGCTTTGTATACAATAAAGTTAACCACAACCGCTTGAAAAACGCTTAAGCTCGAGCCTGAGCTAAATGGAGGAAACGGATAAAGAAGGCCGACCTAAGTAAATGGGACATTGTTGCGAGAAAAGAGAAGTCTTTTTCGTTTTGTTATTATTATTAAGTGAGAAAATTATCAAATAACTCCTCCCGCTCTAGATGGACAAAGGTGTGTCAGACTTCTACTGATTAAAATCCTACCCTGTTCCTTCAACTGCCCCTACGGTCCGGGGCCGCGGTACACATGTGTGTATTTGGGACAGCAAAATGATAAAATTGATAGAACGAAAAAACTATGTAAAACGATAAACCATCAGCAACACGAATGCTGCTTTCTGAGTACATGTCGAGCAGTGCTCGTGGAAACTGTTCCGTGTGAACCGCGCCTTATGTCACATCGACCTTATGACGAGGAAGTGTGATGCTCAGTGACATAACGCACGCAACACCTACATACATTCACGTCGACTGCACACTCGTGCACGGATCCCTTCACCAGTTTGTATAGCATTATCAAGATAAATAAAAATCAATAAATCTCTTTCAACTTTCATGTCATCAAAATCAGTTTTGACCAGCAAAATGTCTTGGTATCTATTAAAAACTTTGAGCTATATACGTTTCATAACTGAACGTACATTTTCAAATTGACTTTTTTATTCATAATATATTATTATATGTAGGTATGTGTAAGAAAATACAGGCTGCAAGAACTCACATCGCTCACTCGTGTATGCTATTATTTCTACATTTTATTAGACATTTTTAAACTGTTCACAAGAGACATTACATAAAAGAGGCGCAATTATTCTCAGTTTTCCTAATCGTATGAAACACCAAAATAAAATATAACAACCTGAAACTCTCTACATCAGGACTGAGAACAAGAGCTTATCCATTATCCACTAATTGGGTTTTTCTTAACTTCCGTCCAAATACATGTTGGCTGACCTGTGCCACCAAACGTAAGTGGTAAAATCAGGGATTATTTTATATGTTCAGCTTAACTCCTGAAATCTTGCTTGGCTTGCAACCAGGCCAAAGAATTGATCAAAATAAGCCACAGTCCCGAAGTAAGTATGATTAGAGGACAAATCTGGAGGTAAACATGATGCAGACATGATCCAATGATTGCGACGCTGATCTGCTGTACATGTAGAGTGGTCCCGCGACGTGTGCGTGTGCGCCACTTGTGTACCGTAGCGTGTGCAGGCGCGGGGGGGGGGGGGGGGCGGGTACCGTTGGCACCTGACCCACTGCCCGCGAGGAATGCGCTCCGACTACATACGCATAGATACACATCGCTAACGGTGCGCCCGCGCAACGACACAGCGCACATAGAAGGAGCACTCACTGCGACTACAGAGGAGTCATGGACGAAGACTCGACATGGAACTCCAGAGAAAAATCCCATCACCCTGCCAATGTTGCGGACTAAGGATCACGATACAAGATAACAAAATTATCTATACCGAAAATCTTCGAATTATTATTGTTACGACTGCAAAATGACAAGACTTTGTACTGCCCGCATATCGAGCACTAAGGCACTTACAAGAACCTATACTAGATTATAGTAGATGATGATAGATATAATTTAATACTAGCCGTGGAGGGGGCCTGGTAACCTATGACACAGGTTATTTCAAACCTAATTCAGGCCAGTCAAGGTTAGCTTCCAACTCAGAAAATTGTACATTGCAACTTTAAGGCAACTTGTAAGAGAAAATAATTGATTGATTAATAGATAGTGAATAACCGCCATTGTAACCATAGAATAAGAAATATTGTTAAATAGGTGCGTTTCAATTTTGGTGTACAATAAAGTATATTCTATGTATGTATGAGAAAGAGTAGTATGGAAGGCGTTGTTGGGCGGCTGTGCACCTTCTGGCGCTGGCTGCGTGCTGGGCGGCCGCACACTGGGTTAAGGTCGAGCGCACTTGAATCGGATCGCGCCGCGCGCCGCCTGTAATGTAACGCGTCACGTAACACTGCCGACACTCACACGTCGGAGACAGCTGCTCGCCTCAAAAACGATGTACTACCAACTAAGACGTTATAATCAAGTTATAATATACTTTGATCAATTATTTCAGAAGTATGACGGGAAACCAATAATTACACTGCTCAAGTTAATAATATTATTAATAAACTAATATTATAAAGCAGAAAAGTTTGTTTCTTTTTTTCAACGCGTTAATCTACGAAAGTAATGAGGATTTGGCTGAAATTTGATATTGACTTAGCTTGAAGCTTGAGGAAGATTATATGCTACTTGTTACCCAACTACAAAAGAAGAAAGGAGAAGTTTTGATCGTGATCGCGCGACAGCTAGTAATATTATGTTTTATTCTAAGTCATTCCGTAATGGGTCAACATCTTAACATAATATATCGAGGGCCTCTCATAGTTCAGAACACTGGTTACTACTTAACCGTCGAGATTCAGCGTGAAATCGTTACGTCGCAACATCCTAGCAAATTCACTGAAAGAACATATGGATATATCAATTTTGTGTCATTTCGTTAATGGATATAAATGATCCGTACGGGGGTGGGGGGAATGTTGGTGATGCCTTGTGTCTGTCTCAGTACTAAACCCATGCTCTACACGCCTTTATATCAGGAGTTAGATAAACTCGTAGACGAGGCTGGCGCTGTGTTGGATCTATAAATAAATTTGAAATACAGGATAAACACCAGCGCCTTTCAATTACTTTATAAAAAGAAGGCTAAACCACTTAGGTACCTGTCTAATTCGTCGCTTAAAAGAAAAAGCTGACAAAAAAGCTATAATCTCTTTACAAAAGAGAGTTACGTCCCATACATACCACTCCCGTCGTACGGCGAAGGGTTAAGGAAAAGGTACATCCAGGTCTCATGTCAACTTTAAACATAACTGGCTTATAACCTCCCACAGCTGGGGCCTCCTCTCTGAGAGAGGGCACAGGCAGCGGGGGATGGTCGGACTTAAGTACATTCACAACTTTAAACATAACTGGCTTATAACCTCCCACAGCTGGGGCCTCCTCTCTGTGAGAGGGCACAGGCAGCGGGGGATGGTCGGACTTAAGTACATTCACAACTTTAAACATAACTGGCTTATAACCTCCCACAGCTGGGGCCTCCTCTCTGAGAGAGGGCACAGGCAGCGGGGGATGGTCGGACTCAAGTACATTCACAACTTTAAACATAACTGGCTTATAACCTCCCACAGCTGGGGCCTCCTCTCTGTGAGAGGGCACAGGCAGCGGGGGATGGTCGGACTTAAGTACATTCACAACTTTAAACATAACTGGCTTATAACCTCCCACAGCTGGGGCCTCCTCTCTGAGAGAGGGCACAGGCAGCGGGGGATGGTCGGACTTAAGTACATTCACAACTTTAAACATAACTGGCTTATAACCTCCCACAGCTGGGGCCTCCTCTCTGTGAGAGGGCACAGGCAGCGGGGGATGGTCGGACTTAAGTACATTCACAACTTTAAACATAACTGGCTTATAACCTCCCACAGCTGGGGCCTCCTCTCTGAGAGAGGGCACAGGCAGCGGGGGATGGTCGGACTTAAGTACATTCACAACTTTAAACATAACTGGCTTATAACCTCCCACAGCTGGGGCCTCCTCTCTGTGAGAGGGCACAGGCAGCGGGGGATGGTCGGACTTAAGTACATTCACAACTTTAAACATAACTGGCTTATAACCTCCCACAGCTGGGGCCTCCTCTCTGAGAGAGGGCACAGGCAGCGGGGGATGGTCGGACTTAAGTACATTCACAACTTTAAACATAACTGGCTTATAACCTCCCACAGCTGGGGCCTCCTCTCTGAGAGAGGGCACAGGCAGCGGGGGATGGTCGGACTTAAGTACATTCACAACTTTAAACATAACTGGCTTATAACCTCCCACAGCTGGGGCCTCCTCTCTGAGAGAGGGCACAGGCAGCGGGGGATGGTCGGACTTAAGTACATTCACAACTTTAAACATAACTGGCTTATAACCTCCCACAGCTGGGGCCTCCTCTCTGTGAGAGGGCACAGGCAGCGGGGGATGGTCGGACTTAAGTACATTCACAACTTTAAACATAACTGGCTTATAACCTCCCACAGCTGGGGCCTCCTCTCTGTGAGAGGGCACAGGCAGCGGGGGATGGTCGGACTTAAGTACATTCACAACTTTAAACATAACTGGCTTATAACCTCCCACAGCTGGGGCCTCCTCTCTGAGAGAGGGCACAGGCAGCGGGGGATGGTCGGACTTAAGTACATTCACAACTTTAAACATAACTGGCTTATAACCTCCCACAGCTGGGGCCTCCTCTCTGTGAGAGGGCACAGGCAGCGGGGGATGGTCGGACTTAAGTACATTCACAACTTTAAACATAACTGGCTTATAACCTCCCACAGCTGGGGCCTCCTCTCTGAGAGAGGGCACAGGCAGCGGGGGATGGTCGGACTTAAGTACATTCACAACTTTAAACATAACTGGCTTATAACCTCCCACAGCTGGGGCCTCCTCTCTGTGAGAGGGCACAGGCAGCGGGGGATGGTCGGACTTAAGTACATTCACAACTTTAAACATAACTGGCTTATAACCTCCCACAGCTGGGGCCTCCTCTCTGAGAGAGGGCACAGGCAGCGGGGGATGGTCGGACTTAAGTACATTCACAACTTTAAACATAACTGGCTTATAACCTCCCACAGCTGGGGCCTCCTCTCTGTGAGAGGGCACAGGCAGCGGGGGATGGTCGGACTTAAGTACATTCACAACTTTAAACATAACTGGCTTATAACCTCCCACAGCTGGGGCCTCCTCTCTGAGAGAGGGCACAGGCAGCGGGGGATGGTCGGACTTAAGTACATTCACATGTTTTAATTCACCTTTTTGTGAGCAGTGGCAATCAATGACGTATTATAATAGACGCGTCATATTCCCACAAAACACCTCTCAAAAACGGCACGAAACACACACATAGAGAATTACTATCTAATACGTGTAAAGAAAGGGACAGAAAATAAATGCCATCTTTAGGTACACCTGATGTTAGAGAGAGATGAATATACATCTTTAGTTAACAACCTCCCCTAACGTCACGTGACTGACTTCATTCATACGCTAGCCGCCATTAGCCGTGTAGAAAAATAAAAAAAAAATGTATTTCTGTTGATATTTACCTATGAAATGACACATTTTGACCTCTCACGGAAGCAGTATAACATATAGCAACGTCTGAAAACACACACAGGCATGCTTTTTTCCTAATTTTCTTTTAAAACACATTTTTTCTTAAGATGTGTAGTGTAGCGATCGCGACACAGGTTCGTGCGTAACTAAACAGACACGAGGCACTTACCTTGATTTCAACTTGCCATTTTAGAGTGCGGACAACGTATCTATAGTTTATTATATATCTTTGGTGGCAATAACAATAATTACACAAAGTAATGTGCCTACTACCAATGTCAACTTGAACACAGAGTTTCCAACGATATTTTATTCCAATAAAGTTTTAATTTTCATTAAGATACTAAAATATAATAATATACCTATTGTTTGATAACGAATTAAAAAGCAACAAACTTGAATCCAAACATGTTCTAAGTATGAAGCCATCGTTTGTTTAGTGTGCAAGAAACAAAACATGTGGAATATAGGAACCGGTCCTTCGAACAGCAATGTAGTGTGAACAAATAGGTATGTCTGCTAGTTTTTTAAATACTTTATTGCTTTATTCTCACCTGATGGTAAGCGATGATGTGGTAGAAGATGAAGCACGCTTCGAAAGTAATCTGTTGTTGTTCACTCATGACTTAAAGACTCCCTGGTCTCAAGAAACACAGACTCCGGCAGAGAATTCCAATGCTTAGCTGTACACAGCGGCGGCGGCGGCGCCGGCACCAATCATTTGGTAGTTCGCATTCCGTATTAATATGCACGCGAATGTCAAGGTTCGAACGTACCTCAATAATGTATGCACGCGCAGCGCACTGCCCACACTGTCCAAACTATACTTGTACCGTCGACCGACTCGAAGCTGCTCCAACCAGCCGAGGCTTGTCATCAAACGTTTACGCGTCTGGCACGCCAACTAACCCATCATTCTTATTCCTTCGGGAGCTCACCAGAGGTGTATGAACAAGTTACATACCAGTTTGAAGGTACTTTTAGCGAATGCGACTATATCTCCAAAGACTAGGGGGAGCGAGATCTAAAAGCGAGATATATTACGATCAGACATACATAATAGCGAATTTTAGCTTGATTGCCTAAAATTATTGAAAATTTACCAATGTGATGTGACAAAAATATATAAAACTTAATGTACCTGTCCACTAATTTAAATTTTATGTTCTAAAAAGACGTTGCAAAGTAGATATATGGAGTAACATAATTATTATGTAAACAAGAATAAAACAACAAGGTGCAGGATTTCGGCGCCGGCGCTGAGGAAATGCATAATAATAGCGATACGATTAGCAGGTCGAGTGGCGCCGCCCGCCCGCTAATGTCAGCCGATGCTAATGAGAGCGGCGCGAGCCACGAGCGACAGCGGCCGCAACATCACGCTCACTCGCTACCAACCAGCCGATGCTAATGAGAGCGGCGCGAGCCACGAGCGACAGCGGCCGCCACATCACGCTCACTCGCTACCCACAGCAACACACCGCAAGCCACATGCTTAAACACTGACAGCTGGCTAGTGAAGACAGACGAGCTTCTATAAGGTACCTTCATTTAAATATGCGAAAGTTAGCATTAAGCACCAACTGGGTTGCCAGAGACAGACAGCAATGGATTATGTTACAGTCCCCGTAGACATTGTGCAAACAATAAGCAAGTCGCTTATTGATTGTTTGATGGAAGACCGTCACACAATTCCGGACGCATCCAATTTATCAGCGCACCATCGCATTCGCAACTTTAAGGGGAAGAAAATTTAACTTGATGAATTTTGCAAAAGTATTTTTTGCAAAATTATTTAAATGGACAATGTTTTGTCCTTTTGAATTAAATTAGATGAGGCCGGTGTTTCGTAACTGACTGCCCTGCGAAAAAACACCGAAACAAACTCAGAGGTCAACGTCTCTTTTAAAGTCTATAGAATTCGTACTGGTCAAATCATATTTGTAGGTTTATTTATGTCTGTGGTGTATTTTTGAGGTACGAAGAACACAGTTTTGAGTTGGCCCTACTTCTCAGACTACAATGCTCCATAGAATACAAATGTATCAAGTTGTGGAGGACAGTGTCGAAGTCGCCCTGTGCCGGCCGGCTGTGGCAGCTCCTCATTACGGAAGCTGCTCGAGCATCTTGCGAAGAAAGTTATTTCGTGTCGCGAACACATACTCGTAATAAGAAAAACAACTTTTACCTCACGCCATGTGAAAGGTTAGCCTTTAGGTACACCATCTTGTTTTAATTTAGTATGTACAGAAGACTCGGATATTGTGGGTGAAAAACGTAAAAACATTAACGCACTTTTCGACTAAATGTATACTATTAGTGTAAGCTAGACATGAATGTGTTCGCGTGCGTCGTGCTGAGCGTGCATCTCTGCGAAGCTAATGGTGACCCTCAAAAGAGTATTAGAAACATTGTTGTGTTTGTATAAGATTGAATACAAGCCAAGTTAATCAGATAAAACAGAGTCAGGGCCATTTTGAAATATTTCTATATACAGAATATTTTAAATGCCAAAATATGTTTGTCTGAAGGACAAAAAACAAATCACTTTCGCATGCATTTCACATAAAAAAGAACAACAGATCGATGCGATTTTCGGCGTGGAGCATTTGCGAATTGCTTTTGCTTTACTTTGTTTTTTTTTATAATTATTTAGAGTCTGTGTAATGTCGGTGGTGACTTGTACCACAGAATGATTTCGGCGCCGGCGCCAAAATACCCGCGCGCCGGTTTGTACCGGTGGAGCGACCTGCTGGCCGGCCACCTCAGCCACGGGCGCCAGGCTAACGAGCCCCGAAAGACGCTTACCAACACGTCAACGTCACTTACTTTTAATGCTATAGAAGACCGTGTAATGAAGACATTTATTTAATAAAAAAGCTTATCGACAAACAATCAATACATCGAAACGCTGACCATTATAATCAGAGATCAAATCTAGAAAGGTCGCTTCAAGCGCTTTCCATAATATTTTGTGTCTTCATACTCCGCAACAATATTCGTCTTTTAAATTGCAGAAGAAAAAAAATAAGACTGAACAGTCGTATAATTAAAATTTCCTCATCTGCCCTAAATAAAGGAAGAATATTGAAGTATCGTCTTAGGAGGATTTTGCAATCTTTTTAATGTCATCTCAACATGATTGTTTTCCCGAGCGCTGGCTGCACTGACATGAAAGTGCTGCACAGTTCACTAGAGGCTAGTAGGAGCATCGCGGTGTTCGGGGTGTGAGAGAGCGGTACTCACCGAATAGCAGCAGCAGCGCGATGGCCGCCGTGGGAGTCATCGCGAACGTGGGGATACGAACACTGGGAGGCACGGGGGACGCGGGAGCTCACGCGTGCATGCGGAGCGGCTGCTTCGCGGTTACTGGGCGCGCGCGCGCCACTCATACAGTTTTGCTGGCCGGGCGTTGAGCAACCCTCCCCCGCGCCCCCGCGCGCTCCTCTCTCCGCCGCTCGCAGATCCTCTCATCCGACTACACGGACAGTCACACTCACACCACAGCCTCCCTCAACTCACCACCGCTGCACTCTGCGACGTCCTCTCATAGTTATTTCACGCGCTTTAAATTACAATCTAGTTTAGAAAGATGTTTTCTTCCCTTAATGGCTTAGGTATTGTGGTACGAGCAGGTCTCATCACCAGTAGCGTATTTACCGCTAGACCCCTCGGGCGAGCCCGGGACACCAGACTGCGTCGTGCTATACATATTTCATGTTATCGAGAGGTCGTAATTTCGAACCCCACCCCACTATTGCCGTGAACCCACTCCAAATGGAGAGGGGTTTACAAGATTGCTAGTACCTAATATGGATTATACCCACATTGCCAGTACACTTTTTTTTTTCAAATAAAAGCTAAATATGCTTGTGTCTGGAGTGGTTTCACGGCATTAGTGCAATGGGTAGGGTTTGAACCCGCGGCCTCTCGACCACAGGTCCTGCTTCGCTTCTTTGCCGTGTTTATGAGGAGCACGGGGTCACGCCTCGACGTTAACGGTAATGACAAGACCTAATAAAACTGCCTGACCTAAGTCCCTCCCTAGAGATGAGAGATCTAATTCATAATCATTTATTTCTCGCCACGGGACATGTATCGGTTACTAATAAGACAATCAGTTTTCCTAAGGAATTAACTTTAAACCGCGATTTATTTTCCGGTGGGAAAATCATAAAATGACTCCTCTCGCTCTGGGTGGAGCGGATTGGAGTGTCGATCTTCTACCACCGTTTCTTCAATTGCCCTCGTGGTCCGGGACTGCGGTATCTCGTTACATCATACCCACAGCCCCCGTCTTCCTCACGCAGCATGTAGGAATTCGTAGGTATTACCAAACTTTTTGATAGCCGACATACCTTTTACGAAAGCCCGTAAATCTTTTACGAATACATACAAAACAACAAGTACCTAGATCTTAATTATGGATCTCCTTCACTTTAAACATGGATTTAAGTAAAATCCTAATTCACAAACTAGAAGGTATATCCCGAGACAGTTCAGTCTTTTCTGGAGACCAATATAATCTGTGATAGGCAGGTGCCAGGTAGGTAGGACGATTTATAACAGACCTTTTTCAGAGGAAACCCATCGAATGATTCCTCCCATTTTTTTTGTGAAACGGGAATGCCAGACTTCTAATGTCCCCATCGCGCCCGTGAATACTGCTGGCCCCTGTGCTATAGTAACAGCAAACAATACCTTAACGTGGAATTGTATTCGTTTGAAGTGAAAAGGCATTCGAATATCTCGCAAAGCCACCGGCAGGCCTCGATCTCCTAAGCTAGATTAAACATTGAAATTAAATGATGTAAAGGGCAATATCATTCAACATTATTAAATTCTGGTGATGAATACGACTATATTATATATACATTTATATTTTAATAATGTTTTTTAAAAATACCTTCGTAACTAAGTAACTCATTATTTTAGAACAAATTTTATCACCATAACAAGAGTCAATCTTAAAAGATAGACATGTTCTTATAAAAGTTATTTAAAAATCTAAAAAACCCGACTGCTCAACTGAAATGCAACATTTTTATTTTGAAAAGTGACAAGCAGGCGAGACCCAATTGAACATATTTTTTTTTCAAGAGGATGGGTCCGCCTGCTTGTCACTTTTTAATATAAAAAGATGTGCTTGTTTCTTGCATTTCAGTTGAGCAGTCGGATTTTTTTAGATTTTTTAAATAACTTTTATTTCAACTTTTTAGTTAAAATATTGGTGTATTCCCGTTGTCCCCGTAGTCCGTGTCGCCGTTAAAGGGGACAAAGGGAATTTAATAAAATAATTAAAATTACTTCCCGTTGTCCCCGTACGCTGTCCCCGTTAATTTCTTGTAATATATGCTTTTCAAATTATGCCCGTTGTCCCCGTTGAGTTAAAATTAGAAGTGAGAGTGCCTTAATAGAGATAATATTGTACCTATACAAATGAAATGGAACTAAGGACTACATATAAAATTAAAAAAAAAACACATAATATCTAAGCAATAGCTACACATGTGATTGCAACACAAGTATTTATTTGAAACAACGGTTTAGACAACGGGCATAATTTGAAAAGCATATATTACAAGAAATTAACGGGGACAGCGTACGGGGACAACGGGAAGTAATTTTAATTATTTTATTAAATTCCCTTTGTCCCCTTTAACGGGGACACAGACTACGGGGACAACGGGAATACACCAGCTACACATGTGATTGCGACACAAGTATTTATTTGAAACAACGGTTTGGACAACGGGCATAATTTGAAAAGCATATATTACAAGAAATTAACGGGGACAGCGTACGGGGACAACGGGAAGTAATTTTAATTATTTTATTAAATTCCCTTTGTCCCCTTTAACGGGGACACAAACTACGGGGACAACGGGAATACACCAAAATATTAATTAACATTTTTTTAGCGTTCCCTTTTTTCAACTACAGTCACCTATCTAAGAACACTTGGGCTGCTAAGACGAATCTAACGATACCTCAATTATGTGAATCCGTTTAGCGGTTCTGGAGATATAAGGTAGTAAAGAATATTACATACATACATACAAGATACGCGTGAAAAACATAACCCTTCCTTTGCAGTCGGGTAAAAAGCAAATCAAACTCAAATGTTGTAGGTAATTTACTGGCCATTTCAAATCAAAATATAATTTTTTGGCTATGAATTCTAATTTCAAATTAATTTTATTTAAAAAACATGGACTTTGGTCAAAATTACGAATAAAAGATGATTGTGAAAGCTGATGATATGCAGCAGCTTTCAATGTTAGCCCAATGTTAGACAAATGGGTGCCCCACGAACTCAATGACCGCCAGCGCGAAGTACGCGTCGAGACGTGCCAGCCTTGCGCTGCTCAACAGACACACAAACAAAAGACTTTTGAACCGCATTGTTACCTGCGACGAAAACTGGATTCTGTTCGACAATTGCAATCGCTCAACAAGTCGGTTGGATCCTGGTTCAGCACCTAAACAAATCCCTAAACGAAACTGACCCCCAAAAAAGTGATGTTCACTGTTTGTAGGTCTAACGCCGCCGCCGTGTAATTCATCACAACTTTCTACTAAACGAGATGAGCATTACTACAGAAGTGTAATGTGAAGAACTGAACACAATGATGGAGAAGCTCGCACGGCTCAAACTAGCTTTGGTCAATCGCTCGGCTCTGCTGCTCCTACACGACAGCGCGCGACCTCATACTGCACAGCAGACGGTCTCCAAGTTACAAGAGCTGGGGTTGGAAGTGCTCCGCCATCCACCGTACTCACCAGACGTTGCGCCTACAGACTTTTACTTTTTCCAGCATTTGGATAACTTCTTAGCGGGTTAAAAATTCAATACCCGAGGCAGTACAAAATGCCTTTGAAGAATTTGTTACAGACCTCCCGTCCAGCTGATTTCTGAGCGTTGGCAAAGATGCATCAATTGCATGGGTGATTACTTTGATTAATAGAAATTTAAAAAATCTACTAACTTGTTAACTTATTAATGTGCGGCAATTTCATAGGTAAATATCTAAAATTATCCCTACTACATTCGAATAAATTTGCTGCTCTATAACTAATAGTGTAGCTTATAGATAGATAACTATTAATATATTTGGTTTCCTACATTTAAGTAAGTTCAGGCTGCCCAATACCGCATTATATTTCATACCAAATTTACTGGTATTAATAAACAAAATTTCTTTCAATTAAAATACCAATGAAAATGCTAAGATGTCGGACTTGTGATCGAGAGGTCACGGGTTCTGACCCCACCGTTACACTATTTCCGTGAACCCACTCCTGACACAAGCATATTTAGCTTAGTTGGAGGAGTTCACAGGATTAAGTACCTAATGTGAATTCTGCCCACATTGCTAGCAATCTATTCAAAAAAAAGGGACTGCTTAAATATTAGTACTTTAGTATGTAACTAGGTATTGAATATGCGAGAAAGATCCAACTGATATAAGATATTTTAAATGAACACAGATATAGAAGTTCTTTTGCCTACTTATGCACGATAGACTGCAAAAGGATAAGACTTTTGCACTCGCTTCGGATAATTTCGGTTTTCACGCCAGACTACGAGAAAACATGTAGTGCTTAGTTTAAAAAAAAAATACGCTTTGGGAGTTCGGGCCCAGGTACTCTTGGCCTACGGGCAAATATGTTGTTGTTGATAGTTGTCAGAATGTCAAATTGGATACTCTCGCGCCCGCTCTATAGTAGGTACCACAAGGTACATTTTATATAGGGTATCTAAGAGTTGTTTCGAGCGAGAAAGAGAGATGGAGCTATATAGCGTGCATAGCTTCATCCCTCTTCCTCGTTCAAACGACTCTCGCTTTAACACGTCATGGTATAGCCCCTGTTCTACCTATTTAAATACTGAAGTACCTACATAGTTACGTAGTTATTTCACTATTGGTCTGTCAAAATAACTAGCAGTAACCGTATTGCGGCAAATATCTAGAACTTCATTCATTTCTGAACGACATACAGGCAAAGAACAAACGTTCCAAAGAGAACAAAAAGTGAAAGTTACTCAAGTTGCTTACCTGGGATTGGTCGCCGTGAGCTTACAGAGGCGCACGACCAATGGAGCCGAGGCCTTGGTTCGCTCACAGCTAAATGACAACAAAACCAGTTTAGTGATTTGTCAAGTTACCGGAAGTTGGTCGTGTGCGAAATACTTCAAATGTTGTGATCTTTATTATTAGTTAGAAAGTTTTATAATAGTTTTAAAGTGCGTATAACATGTTAAAAATATGTGTTCTGCTGCTTATAGCAGTCACAAAAGGTAAAGATTAGCAGTGAGAAGTTAGTTGTACAAGGCTAAGTGAAAACTTTCTATTGTTACCTCGCGCTACGTATTGTTACAGACTGTGCTTCGCAAGACGAGGACGGACCATATCGCGGCAGGCTCATCGGGAAACTCAACTCCTACCACCATCAGGTGCTTATTTTACACTTATAACAACAAAATACTAAACACTTCTCAGAATAATATAGCCTAGATTGGATTTAAAGAGTAAATTTATTTACACTTAGTCTATGTATTTTTTGTTAATGGCAAGTGGAGCCGATGTCGACTATTCTGCCAATGTCAAGTAAATTGGAAAAGCAAGTGTGTATGATTACTAATCATTTCATTTCATTTTGTCTCTAATCATTGATTAGAGACAAAATGAAATTAGAAAAGGAAAAAGACAAAAGGTAAACTTAGAACAGGAATGAGTGTTTTTATTTGACGATGTGACACTGGAAATTACTAATCAGCTTAAGCATAAATAATGTAAATTATGTAGGTAGTTGTCAAATAAAAACATTGTATGTTAACATTTCTAAGCTAGGTGCTTAAATATATAGGTGAAAATATTTTTCTCATCTATATTTTTTTATTTTTTCACCTATTTTTGTAGATTTTATTTTGAAATAATTTGTAATTTATTCTGATGCAATGGGTGTAATGTTACCTATAGGCTATACAAATGTATCTATATATATGTATGTATTATTTGATGAGATGGTGGTCAAACGCAAGCCTATGAAGAAAACAAATTAATAGTGGTTACTGGTGTCATAGGCTTGTGTCTGGCAAAGGCAGTACACAAATAGAAGCTGGAACTCATTCAACAGTAACAAAAAATAAAATAACAACATTTATTATACAACTATCAATCTATAATAACTTTCTATTTTTTTCAAACTAATCTAGACTACACTGAGATGTTTCATGAATATCAAACTATTGCAGTCTAGGTATATCATATCCATGATTCTCGTTATTTGCTTGGACCTGCTTAAACAATATTTTTTTATTATATTGCAGGTATCTGGGGATGTTTATGCAGTGGATGATTTTACAATACTCCTGGTGAACTTTAACTATGATGGCACGGGGGATGACACATTCTTCTGGGCCGGAGATGCAGGCCGGCCTGGCCCTCAGGGCTTCATAGTGCCCAACGAATATGGCAGGTCAGTACCTACCCATCTGCACTGTGTTGTTAACATTTAACAAAACTTATCTAATTTATTACCTCTAGCAGCATATAAAATTATATTTTGTTGTAATGAATAGAAGAATAAAATTAACAAAAAGAGAGCAGTTGCAGTTAATCATTATCACTACATATTATTATATAATCATACTTGAAAAAAATTAAATCGTGTTTGAAAATGAGTAGACTAGTACCTAGCTTAATATTACCCAGCAGTACACTTCATCATAGCATTATGTTCCCATAAGAAAATTATTTTTGCAGGACGAATATCCTGGAGCGCTACTACAACGCGGAGGTGCGGCTGGCGGTGCCCGAGGGCAAGCGCATCTCGCGCATCAAGTGGCTGGCCGTGTACGACATCGGCAGCCAGAACGCGTTCGGCGACGTGTACGTGCCCGACGAGTTCGAGGCGCCCGCCGAGCGCGCCGTGGGCCCGCTGGCCGGCTCGTCCGCCGTGTCCAGCAAGCCCGTGCGCTTCCTCGACGCCACCACCGTCCTGTGAGCACTCACGCCATACCGGCTTCATCACTGTGTTCGACACAGAAAGCTGATCGTCTCTGTCTCTCATGTGCAGTATCCCAGAGCTGCGCTACGACGGCAGTGGAGAAGAGGTGTATTTCTGGACCGGCGTGGGCCCGCAGCCCTCCTCCAGGGGCATGAAGATACCCGACGAATATGGCTAGTGAGTAACAAGGCATATCCTACTATACTAAACATGTATGTAATGTATTTGTTTAGTCAGTAAGTGTTTAGTTGAGTCGGGTGACGTAATGAGCGGGTGCGCAGCCTGGAGCCGCTGCGCGCGTACGCGGGCGAGGACGTGCGGCTGGAGCTGCCGGGCGGCACCACGGTGTTCGACGTCAAGTGGCTGGCGCTGTGGGACAGGGCGCGCGGCGCGGCGCTGGCCAGCGTGCTCGTGCCCGAGGCGCTCAACGTGCCGCCCGCGCTCGTGGAGCCGCACGCCTACGAGGCGCCGCTGCCGCACTGCAAGCAGCTGCACCGCGACTTCCAGGTCTCCTGGGAGGTGTTCGGCAACCAGATCACCATCGAGATGGCGGCGCAGGTACGGAGGGCGGCCGCAGCTCGTGCTGTGCTGACCAGGCGAGCCCGGCTGACGTGTAGTGTGTGCGCAGATGGACGAGGACGAGTACATGGCGTTCGGCGTGTCGGGCAGCGCCAGCGCGTCGCGCATGCTGGGCGCCGACGTGGCCGTGGCGCAGTACAACACGGCCATGCAGCGCGGCCTGGCCACCGACTACAACATCACGGCGGAGGCGCCGGTAAGTGCCCGGAGCAGGCGGGGTGTGGCGTGTTGCGGCGTGTTGTGGCGTGTCGTGACGTGCGCGGTGTCGTGTTGCAGTGCGTGCAGGTGCTGGGCGCGTGGCGCGGCGTGTGTCGCGACGAGCAGCTGGGCGGGCTGGACTCCAACCAGGTGTTCAGCGCGCGCCGCGACAACGGCCTCACCGTGGTCTCCTACCGTCGCACGCTAGCTGCCGGTCAGTATACTATTACCGACATTCACCCGTATCGAATCACTTGTGTATCCTTCGTCTAGTCTATCTCTGTGACGGACACAACTCGGCCTATCTCCTAGATTAATCTACTAGACAGATTGAATTGTAATTTCACACACAGCGATGCTTGGGTGCGTGAGTGACTACAGAAATGCGCTGAAGTGGTTCTATTGTGCTGGAAGCATGCGAATGTGTAACTCTGTATTTCGTGGTGCAACTAGTACGCAAAAAGGGTAGCCGTACCGATCCTGTCAACTATAGACTAAGCTTTAACCTCCATACTCTGAACAGTGATGGAAAATATACTCAACAATATGTCGCTGATAGCATATTTTGAACACAATGAGCTCTTAAGTGACCATCAGTACAGCTTCCGCCGTGACCGGTCGACCAGAAACCTTCAGTACCTATGTTACGCACTCAAAGCCATTAAGAAAGCGGTCGATCCAAGTAATAATTAATTACTCCGATCGATCGCTCACCAGCCGGTCTGATCTACTAAATCCATTCGAATATTATAAATGCGAAAGTAACTCTGTCTGTATGTTACGATTTCACGCCTAAACCATAAAATAGTCAAAGCTCCAGAGCCTTGAATATTGACAACGAGTAGCAAGTCTATCGGTTACATTTCGGGGACTATGCGATGGAATTACACAATCTAATTCCGCCAAGTCCGTTCCATCATCGGACTACAAGACAAACGGCGATGCGCCATCGTTACATGGTGGATATCCCAGCCATACGCACTAAACGTTTTGGGAATACTTTCATTGTGCGTACGGCTAAGGAGTGGATTTCCCTGCCGGAGTCTGTGATTCCCGATAGCTATAACCTATGGGTCTTTAAGTCAAAAGTGAATAGGTTACTTCTAGATAAGCGTGCTCCATCTTCGACCACATCATCACTTACCATCAGGTGAGATGGTGATCAAAGGCGAACCTATTATCAATAAAAAACATAATAATAATAAATAAATAGAAGAGATATTATTAAAGATAATAATGGAACATAGTAGTATTCATTTATTTATTTATAGTTTGATTCTCTGGACGGTATATTAGGGCAACATTCTCGCAAAACTGGAGTTAACTGGAGAGTTTCGGAGTGGTGTAAAATGGATGGTTCTAATGGCTGTTCGTCGTCATTTTGAGTATGTTCAGGTTCAACTATTAACTGCGGTATTATATGCCAAACTGACACCCAGTGCAATTGCGGCGTCCCTGATCAAACAATGTCCCATCTGCTGCAGTGTCCTATTGGTCCAAGAACATGTACATTAGAAGACCTAATAAACGCCACTGAAAACGTGATCAGCGTGGCTACCTACTGGGCCCAAAACATATGAAGTACGCGATTTACCATCGATACAAAGAAGAAGAAATCACTGATATTTTCGGAATTAGTGATTTTCGGATGCTGCATGCTCGACAGGAACAAGTGCTAGTTAGTCCAGTTAGTTCTATGACTGCGGTCTTGTATTTTATCGTTAAAAAGCAAGAAAAAACAAATATGCTCAAAAAAAGTGCACCACATCTGCATGTTATTTGAAAACAAAAGTTTATTAGTCTTGGGTAGTACATGTACGATGTACTAATAGGTTACGGTACTTAGTGAGGTACGAAAAGTAATATTACCAAACGTCAATTGCTATTCGGACCTAATCGGACTAATCGGACACTGTAACAGTACTATCAACTAGTACAACGTTACCGAGGTCCGACGGTCCGACCAGTTTGAGTTGTATAGTCTATGGCTTTGGTGTATGGGTCTGATTGTCCGACTGTCCGAGTCCGAGATGATGTTATTCGTGCGACGTTCGTTCGTTCTAAAATGAAACAGAGCTATACGGTAGAACGGTACGAACGAACGGCTAATGTTGAATGTGGTAAGACTGTTCGAGTAACGTCGTGTCGCGCATTCCTTTCATTTCACGTTTTAGTGTCCACATTTAAATCAAAGTTTTATAAACATAATCTAAACAGATTCCTTTTACGTAAAAGTAAAAATGCTTTTGTTACTGTTTTTGTTCAGTGTAAGTAAAAATTGAGAATTTTAGTGAAACCTTTTATATGTACAGTTTTACTTTTACGTAAAAGGAATTTGTTTAGGTTACGTTTATAAAAATTTATTATATCTTTATTTAGCTTTGTTTTTGTGTTTTTTTAATGCGGTTATGGACGAATTGACGATGAAAAAAAAGGACGAAAAAAAAGTATTTCGACCTGTACACTATTTTATAGCCGGTTATTCAGGTACTGTTTAATATTATTGGGTCAAAACATCTGGGTACTACTAAGTACTAATAAGGTGTACTAGTACATTTTTCAAATTGTACGAATAGAGTGCGCACCCAACAGTGTCCCATTAAGCCCAAGACTAAAGTTTATACCCAATTTGACAATCTACATCACAAACAAGTTTGCCGCCAAAAATAAGTTAGATACGAAAAACACAAAACATTACTTAAAACCCATTCCAAGCCAAAGCCTAAACATTATTTAGTTAATAAAACACCCAAAACAGTTAGTTTTGTTATGTAAACATATAAAATAAAAACATTTAACTACCTTGCAAAGAATCGAGTGCCCGCGCCTCACTGACATCTTTGCCTCAGTAATGACAGATGAACGATGTTGCTACTAGTAAAATGATTTTGATAGAGATCGTTATACATACTATGACTAAAATAAAAAGCCGAAAAATAGTAGTACTGATTTTTGTGAATGTATATCACACAGAACATATTCAAATTAAGGTTTAAAGCTATAGAGTGAACAGACATCTTCTGGTTTCGCTCGTTCCATCGTAGTCCTCATCTATGGCTTACGATCAGGCGTGATCGAGGTCAAGAGCGGGCTCATCCGTAATAAAAATTAATATAAAATTCTCTCTCCTAAAAAGAGAGTAGGCCTTGTATCCCAGCAGTGGGAACTATATAGGCTGGTTATAGAATCTCCTTATTTTCAGTCTGTTAAAAAGATAGAGCTAATGAGTGAGCATGTCCGTCCCACAGCGGAGCCCATGGACCGCGAGTGGGTGACGGACAAAGCCATGTTCGTGGTGTGGGCGCTCGGCCGCCTCGACCACGTGCGAGAGCCCGCCTTCCACCGCCTGTACCCGCGCGCCGACGTCACGCTGCAGCTGACGCGCGACCCGCCCACCAGGGACTGCATCCGCTTCAACGTGTGAGTAGCGAGCGAGCGCTGCATGTGTATGTGTGTGTGTGTGCGGGAGTAACGCTGGCTCTGTGCAGCGGGACGCGCTCGGCGCCGCCGGCGTGGGAGGTGGCGGAGCTGTTCGACCCGGCGCTGCGCGTGTTCACGTTCCGCCTGGGCCCGTCCGGCGGCGCGCGCGGGCTGGCGGGTCGCCGCCTCAAGCAGTCGCCGTCGCTCGCCTGGTACGTCAACGGCCAGCTCGCGCCCGACCTGCAGCTGCGCCGCGGCCTGCAGTACTCCTTCAAGGTACGGCTCGGGGAACGTGCGGGGGGGACTCTGCTCATACGGCCATTTAACTGTCACACATAATGCGTGCACAGGTGTACGGAGGTGACGACCCGCACTCGGCGACGGAGTACCACCCGCTGATCGTGACGGCGGAGCCCGTGGGCGGCCTGGAGCGCCTCAGCGAGGCCGCGCAGCGCGAGGCCAAGGTGCTGGCCGGCGTGCACTACACGCGGCGCGGCCGCCTGGCGCCCACGGCGGCGGGCCCGCTGTGCGCGGCGCGGCCCGCGGCCGGCGCGGACCGGCGGCGCGACGCGGACTACGCCACGTTCCGCGCGTACAACCGCTCGCTGACGTGGGCGTGCGGCGGCGCGGCGCCGGCCGAGCTGCTGGTGGCGCCCAACAGCTCGTGGCCGGACCGCGTGTACTACCACTCGTTCTCGCACGCCGGCATGGGCGGCCGCATCTACGTGGTGGACAAGCACCGCCGCAACATCGGGCGCGCGCCCAGCGCCGCGCCGCGCGCCGCCCCGCCCTCCGCCCCGCCCTGCCTACTACTGCTGCTCCTGCTGCCGCTGCTGCGCTGACACGAGCTCGACGCGCGGGACTGGGGACCTACTACTCGTGTATTATTCACATACTATGTTGTTCTTTCACTTTTACTTTTCAAAGTCTAAAGACAGTGTGGCCCCTTAATTAATACCATCTAGAGAAAGGTGACCTTTGGTTTTTATAAGGACTTGTTCCTTTTCTGTTAGTGACATAAATATACTTAATGTTCTTCTTTCACTTTTATTAGTATTCAAAACTTGTAGAGTATGGCCTTTAGTAAAAAACTATGTTCTTTCCAACTTGTAAGTGTATAACTGCTCGATAATAATAGGAATAGAATCTTACAACTCTCCTTAAGATTCTTTCACTATTGGCACAGTATAAAGATCGTACAGTAGGTTGACGCCTTTGATCTTGTGGAAAATGCCGACAACGTCTAGACAGTCTCGCAGCGGCCAGGGTTGTCACAAGTAAACAATATTTATGAAATATTTTTTTATTGCAGATCGACATCGTTAGCAATATTATTACTTGATATAATAATGAAAACAATTTTAACCTGCTCTTTACTTCACGTATTATTTAGGAGTTGAGGGTGAACATAAAAATGCAGATGAGGCGTATACAAAGAGATTTAATATTTGAACTGATGCACGTGATAATTAGGTACTGTGACACTTACTGTACTGTAATGTTGCTTAAGTGAAGGTTTCTTAAATAAATAAATTATAAAAAAATGATGTCCGCCATTTTGGATTTCAAAAAGGATGGCATTTTCGTAACAAGCACCCCAATCAACCTCAAAATTGACACCCATATCAAATTATTAAAAAGAATGACGTCCGCCATCTTGGATTTCAAAAATGATGGCATTTTCGTAACAAGCAGCCCAATTAACCTCAAAATTGACACCTATATCAAATTATTAAAAATAATGACGTCCGCCATCTTGGATTTCAAAACGATGGCATTTTCGTAACAAGCACCCCAATTAACCTCAAAATTGACACCCATATCAAATTGTTTAAAAAAATGACGTCGGCCATCTTGGATTTCAAAAAGGATGGCATTTTCATAACAAACACCCCAATTTAACTCTAAATTGACACCAATATTTTATTTAAAAAAATACGTACACCATCTCGAAATTCACCTTTATTAAATAATAAAAAAGTTCACCATATTCAATTTGAAATTACTACTAAAGTATCGTTATCATCTTGAATAAAAATAGAACACCTAATAATATTAAGTAGGTATAAAAATATAAAATGTCCAAACCCTCACGGCCCTGTGCGATTACCTATTAGATATTATTTTTTTACCGTCCGCCGTTCGGCTATTTTGTTAGCGTTATCAACGCGGCTCGACATTACAAATAAAACGATAACAAAACATTATTAATTATTTACGTTTCTTCTGTGCATGGAAGCTGATGAAACCGGAGATCTTTATTTAAACAAGGTGAAGACTTGCAATGTCTCACAGTACACGTCGTATGTACCATTTTAAATAAATAATTAAAAAACAAACACGTGCTAGCCCCGAATGATGTCTCCCAAGCTACTAACATAGTTTTGTTCGTAGCTTGGGATCGGCATTCCCGCGTCTCGCCCCTCACACCCCGCACGATTGCCCTGTCTAGACGTCTTCGTCGGACGACTGTATGATCTTCTTTAGACTGTGCTATTGGTATGCCCATGGCTTAAGTTTTATTTCACATCTTTTTACGAAGCTAAGATTGAAGAAGAAATAAGTCGCCTTATATTAATCTAGGCTGATTCTCTAAAATTGTAGAATACAAGCCTGATCAATCTTTGACATTTTCCCTAACATCGCTAAACCAAAAATCTCGCTATGTGGCGATGAAGACAATTCATTGCATAGTCAATGACAAATTCCAAAATTTATCAATAACACTCATTTTGTGTGAAAAAAATAAGTAAGTAGGTAACAATAATGTACATATACCTGTACCTACTTACCTATATTCTTTACTCTTTGCTTTACTCTTTGCCTATATTTTAGTAAACGGTCGGTCATCTACTGACATATACATAGTGTACATGATGTTTCACGCATATAAGAGAGGCAAGATTATTTAAAATATTCTGCACTAGCTGTGCCCGCGACTTCGTCCGCGCGCAATAGTGTCTTTCGGCAGCATGTTAATTTTTAGGCTAATTATTTTGAAAACAAAACTCATAGGTACATAATTTGAATGTCGTATTTATTAAATATCTAATCAAAAGTCTAAAAACTAAGTTTCAAGCTTCTAGTTTTAAAAATGACGTAATTTCTATACAAACTTTCATCCCCTACTTCAACCCCTTACAGCCCTTTTTTCGCATTAAAAAGTAGCCTATGTCCTTTCTCAGGCTCTAGACTATGTCCGTACCAAATTTCATTAAAATCGGTTCAGTAGGTTAAGGTTGATTGCCTAACACACAGACAGACAGAGTTACTTTCGTATTTATAATATTAGTAACGATTATTAACTCGACCATGCTTGAATTGGGGCTCTCACATTCATGCGTTGTTTAGTGGAATAGCTGCCACCCATTGAAATGATGAATATAATTTATTATAATGTAGTTGAGAGATTGCTCAAACGTAAAATACTCCAATGATCTCACATGTCGTGGCAACTATCAGCTGACATTAGTGTGCTCCTGGACTTCTCCGATTCACTCTCGAGCTGGCGATTGAGCTAGCACAAAAATAAAAATATGAATTTTAATTTATAATGAGGCAGGAAATTCATATCTTGACACCAATTATCTTAACGGTAGTTAACGCCAAATATTGTAATACAAATTGTTATTGATGCAGAGAATGTAATACAAAGGTACACTACGTGTTACTGTGATGAAGTTGGTTGCATTACTCGCTCCCTGCACACATTGCAAGCATGAACAACTCTTTGGCGGAATAAGCACTCAATATTTTGTTCATTCAAATATTTTTATCATCCAAAATTTTATTTTATTTATAATGTGTACATGTTTATTGTTATGAGTTACCTATATATTAACCTTTTCGCCGCCAACGTACACAAAACGCAATGCCTCGCCGAGCGCCAAGCTATAAATGTATAACTAAATATACAGTAAACAGTAGTGATGGGGATATCGTCATATCGATGAATAAGATTTGTACGCGTAAAGTTAAGATTTAAAGTTGATTTTACGAATATAAATAAAAACTGATTAAATATTTCCAGATTTGTTTTATTACACAGTATCCTTAATAAGAAAAAACAGTATAAATTATGAATATCAAAGAAACTAATACATAACTCAATTAGAACTATAAGGAATGGGGTACATCTCTATTTGTTTCATGATCTCATTCTTTAACTTCATATCAAGTTATTGTTTCGATTCTGATCAGGGATGGGATCTATGGTCTTTCTTTTTTTTTCTTTGAAAAGAATTTCTATAAAAGTTAAAATTACAGTGCTTTCATACACTGTATTTACCATAATAGTGTATAGAGTACAAAAACAGTACCTAAATCTACTGTAATTACAGTGCATCTGGAGATACTGGGCTGACCGAACATTTTACGTACTTATTGAATTCCTACTCTTTGATGAATAAACATTATTATTATCATCCAGTTAGACATACCTCAGAATTATCTTCTGGTTCAATGTTCTCCACAAAATACTCCGAGTCCGATTCCACACCTTGCAAAATTTTAAGAAGTTCGTCCGAATCAAGTTCTTCACTCATTTTTCTTTTTTTTTTTTTTTTTTTTATTTAGAATAGGTTCGCGTTTGACCACCATCTCACCTGATGGTAAGTGATGATGTGGTCGAAGATGGAGCACGCTTACCTAAAAGTAACCTATTCACTCTTGACTTAAAGACTCCTAGGTTATAGCTATCGGGAAACACAGACTCCGGCAGGGAATTCCACTCCTTAGCCGTACGCACAATGAAGGTATTCCCAAAACGTTTGGTGCGTATGGGTGGGATGTCCACCATGTAACGATGGCGCTTCGCCGTTTGTCTCGTAGTCCGATGATGGAACGGGCTTGTTGGAATTAAATTGTGTAATTCCATCGCACACTCCCCGAAATGTAACCGATAGAAAACCGATAGACTTGCAACTCGTCGTCGATGTTCAAGGCTCTGGAGCTTTGATTCGACCAGTGCATCGTTGCCAATGAGTCTTTTGGCCCGCTTCTCGATAGACTCAAGCGCGTCCAGTTGGTATTTAGCAGATCCATCCCAAAGATGAGAGCAGTACTCCATACACGACCGAACCTGGGCTTGATAGAGATTGAGCAACTGTTCAGGTGTGAAGTACCGTCTCACCTTTGCTAGGATTCCCAACTTTTTTGATGCTAGTTGAGCCTTAGCCTCGATAAACGGGCCAAAATTGAGGGTAGAAGTTAATGTTACCCCCAGAAGCTCGATATGGTCAGTTATCGGCACAGTTACACCTCGGAAAGTAGGAGCCGGTTCAAATTGGCTCCTTTTTGCGGAGAAGAGACACGCCTGGGTCTTAGCTGCATTAAACTTGACCAGGTTGGCATCGCCCCATTCGGAGACAGCCTTCAAGGTCAAGTTCAAGCGCCCGACCATGTCCTCACGGAGAGACTGGATCTGTGACCCACCAGCTCGCGCGCTGGACACATATCTCTCAGAAACTGTGCTGTCGTCTGCATACCCAAAGGTACCGGGCATTAGCAGATCGTTAATGTGCAGCAAGAATAAAGTTGCTGAGAGAACAGACCCCTGAGGGACCCCGGCATTAATTGCCAATTGGCCAGACGAGCAGCCATCAATGACCACTCGAATGGACCGATCCCTCAGGAAGTCTTCAATCCAAACGCAAAGTTGGGTGGGTAACCCGAAAGAAGGAAGCTTAGCAATAAGGCTATCGTGCCAGACCCTGTCAAAAGCCTTGGAGATGTCAAGGGAAACAGCAAGTGCTTCCCCTTGCCTCTCAATGGCCTCACTCCAGATATGAATGGCATACGCTAGAAGATCCCCAGTTGACCGGTTTTTGCGAAAGCCGTATTGCCGGTCACTGAGGATGTCGTTGGCTTCTAGGTATGCCAGGAGCTTACTATTAAGTACACGCTCCATACTCTTACAGAGTATGGACGTGACTGAAATAGGCCTGTAGTTGGCAGGGTCAGCACGACTGCCCTTTTTGGGTACTATTTGGGTTCTATTTGTTATCAAGTGAAAGAAAGATGCGTGCGCGTGAATCCGATTTTGTGCTGCACTATGCCAAAGTGACCTTGACAGCCGCACGCCTATGACGTCACTGACCAACTTCTATAGTAGTTCGTGGCACTCGGTGGCGCACAGGGGCATAGACGACCAATTGTTTTGTAGAGATGGGAAAATAACTATCGAAAAGAATTGGTAACAACTTTATAATTACGTATCATCTACCTGAAGGTCGAAATTCATCTACTATCCTTTGTAATGAAGTAGATAACTAAGTTCATATTTTATTGACCTCAAATTGTTTTCGATATTCGTAACTTTCTGTATTTATAAATATTTCAATGGTGAAATCAACCTTTCACGGCACATCACTGGCCAACTTGATATGAAGTGATTGGCGTTCTGAGGAAAGTAACAAAATTCGGAGTTTCTCTTTTTGCCGATTTTAGGACAAACTAGGGCTTATTTTGTGTAGAAAAATAAAAAACAGGGTAGTAGACAGTGCTATCTTAAATAATAAAATGAAACAAAGCTTTTAATCACAGTAAATTTAATTTAATAAGATAGTTAAAATGAATAACTTCTATAGAAGTTGTGCCGCTGGTGGCACGAAAAACCCGAACTTCTATAGAAGTGTTTGGCGGTGAAAAGGTTAAGAATTATTTTTGTAAATATTGGACTGTGCCTGAGACGAAAATAAAACTCTGGAGTACTCGATACATGTTTTTATTTACTCTAATAAAATTTAGATAAATTACATACAATATACGTTTGTCCTAATAGTATAATCCTAGTGTGACACATCCTGGCTTGGCCACTGTCATGAATCTGAAATCGAATCACACCAAGATTTAATCATTAATAAGTCGTCAAATATCAGCAATAGGCGTTGTGTGTGTAACCACTAATTCTGATATTTAGAGACAATTTCACGACTAAATCTAAGCGACAACAGAGTCGAACTCTAGAGCATTATGCGTTTTAAAAGATCTAGACTTCTAGAAATTATAGATCTCTTAAAACGCCAAAAGATTAATTCTGATATTTGATGATTAATTTCGACTAATTCACGACTAAATTTAGGCGAAAACAGGACTCTGCTTCACTCTAGATCACTAGATGTCTGGATCTATTAAAACGTCGAAAGATTAATTTTGATATTTGGTGATTAATTTCTACTAATTAACGACTAATAGTTCTGATTTTTTATATTAATTTGATAAATTTAAATAGGATTAATTTAAACTAATAATGACTAAATCTGAGTAGGAGTCGATTTCAGATCCATGATGGTGCCAAGTCAGGAAGTGGCAATCATAACTCTATAATATGTAGAGTTTATGGGTTGTGTGAGAGTGGCGCGGCGCTCAGGCGCGGTGCAGGTCCAGGAAGGCCTGCAGCGTGGCGGGCAGAGCGCCGGCCGGGGGCGCCGCGCCGCCGCGCAGCACGGCCCGCGCCGCCGCGCAGCACGGCCCGCGCCGCCGCGCAGCACGGCCCGCGCCGCCGCGCAGCACGGCCCGCGCCGCCAGGCACGCCAGCGTCACGTGCCGCAGCACGCACACGCGCGACCCGCGGTTGTGTGAGAGTGGCGCGGCGCTCAGGCGCGGTGCAGGTCCAGGAAGGCCTGCAGCGTGGCGGGCAGAGCGCCGGCCGGGGGCGCCGCGCCGCCGCGCAGCACGGCCCGCGCCGCCGCGCAGCACGGCCCGCGCCGCCGCGCAGCACGGCCCGCGCCGCCGCGCAGCACGGCCCGCGCCGCCAGGCACGCCAGCGTCACGTGCCGCAGCACGCACACGCGCGACCCGCGGTTGTGTGAGAGTGGCGCGGCGCTCAGGCGCGGTGCAGGTCCAGGAAGGCCTGCAGCGTGGCGGGCAGAGCGCCGGCCGGGGGCGCCGCGCCGCCGCGCAGCACGGCCCGCGCCGCCAGGCACGCCAGCGTCACGTGCCGCAGCACGCACACGCGCGACCCGCGGTTGAGCGCCACCAGCTCGGCCGGCGAGTCGCCGAACTTGTTGGGCTGGTCCAGGTGCGCGCCGCCCGCCAGCAGCACGCCCACCAGCTCCGAGCTGAAGTTGTAGGGGATGGCGGCCACGTGCAGCGGCGTGCTGCGCGCCTCGTTGCGCACGCGCACGTCGGCGCCGCAGCGCAGCAGCAGCGCCGCCACGCCGGCGTGCGGGAACACGGGCGCCGCGTCCTGCTCGTCCGCGAAGTACGTGGAGCGGATCACGTTGAGGCGCGACGCCACCAGGTGCAGCGGCGTGTCGCCCGTGTGCGCGCTGCGCACGTCGGCCGCCACCAGCGCGCGCACGGCCGCGCGCACGCCGCGCCGCTCGGCGGGCGAGGCGGCGCGCTCGTGCAGCAGGTAGAGCAGGTGGGTGGCGCAGCGCAGCGCGCGGTCGAACGTGTCGGCCTGCGCCTTGAACACGGGCCGCGCCGCCAGCAGGCGCCGGCAGCGCGGCAGCTCGCCCGCCAGCAGCCGGAACACGCGCAGCACGTCGCCCAGCGCCGGCAGCCCGCGCGCGCGCTCCAGCCGCCCCGAGTGCGCGTCCAGCATGAGCCGCGTGAGCGCGCACGCCGTGTGGCACGTGTCGGCCGCCAGCAGCGAGTCCTTCTCGATGCGCAGCTGCAGCGCCCAGCCCCACAGCTCCACGCAGCGCTGGTAGCGGAAGGCGTCGGCGTACGAGGCGCCGCGGTACATGAGGCGGAACACCGTGTCCTTGTGGTCGGGGCCCAGCACGCGCGCCACCACCAGCAGCGCCTGCGTGCGCAGCGCGTCCATGTCCGCGGCGGCCGCGTCCAGCTCGGCCAGCGAGCGCCACTCGCGCGCGCCGCCCAGCGCCGGCGCGGGCGCGCGCACGGGCCGCTTGGCCACGTAGGCGCCGGCCGCGTGCCGGATGGCGGTGGCGCGCCGCCACGCCGCCAGCGCCGCCGTCACGTCGTTGAACTCGTCCAGCTGCGTGCTGCCCAGCAGCTCGTAGGCGTCGGCCATGCGCGCGGCGGAGTAGTGCACGCGGCCCGCCAGCAGGTTGACGACGGGCGCGGCGCCCTTGAGGCAGGCGGTGCGCAGCGCGTCGTCGCCGGCGCGCGACGCCAGCAGCGGGTCGGCGCCGTGCTCCAGCAGCAGGCGCGCCGTCTCCACGCGGTGCTCCTGGATGGCGTAGTGCAGCACGGTCTTGAGCTGCGTGTCGCGCGCGTTGACGGCGGCGCCGTGCTCCAGCAGGAAGGCGCACAGGCGCGCCGACTGCACGCTGTTGATGAGGCACGTGCCGCCGTTGTGGTTGGGCCGGTGGATGTCGGCGCCGCGCGCCACCAGCTCGCGCACCACGTCCAGGTGCGTCATGAAGCAGGCGGAGCGCACGGGCGACGAGCCCGAGTCGGAGGCCGCGTCCACGTCGGCGCCCGCGTCGGCCAGCGCGCGCAGCACGGCCAGGCGGCCCGCCACGGCGGCGCACCACAGCGGCGTGACGGCGTGCACGGAGCGCTCGTCGGGCACCTCGTACACGCCGCGCTGCTCCAGCGGCGCGCCGCACACGTGCACGAGGTGCTCCACGATCTCCACGTTGCCGCGCTTGCTGGCCACGAACAGCGGCGCGCACCCGTCCAGCTTGCGCGACACCAACGCCTGCCGCGCGCACGGGCTCATGCTGCAACACCAAACGATAATCCAACTAAATACATTTCACTTTCAATTACATCAGTCCAGCGTCACACAAATCTGTTCACATCAGGCTAATAAAATGAATTGGATTCTTTTATAAGATCTAGTCCAAGAACTGTACCTTATTTCACGTGGAAACTAAATTACCACTTTGAATTTCTGTTGATAATTTACTTTGATAGACTCGAGTCTATCAAAGCAAATTATCTAATGTCTATAAAACCAAGCTTTTTAGTTTGGCCACCAATGTACCCCTATATCTTTTAAACCCCAAAATGACTAATCTAAATTTATTCTAAATTCTGATATTTGGACTAATAATTAGTCGAAATTAGTCTACAAATATCAGAATTTTGACTAAACCAGATCTCTTCTCTTAGGGGCTCTAGATCTCGAGATACAGAGCTGGTCAAGCCAGTAAACACAAGTGCCATACCTATATCTTTTAAACTACGAACTGATAAATTCTGATATTAACAACTAAACCTTAGGGTGATTTAATTTTTTCAATAATTTCAAGTTGTAATAAATATCAAGCCTCAAAAATGGTGCAATATGGTTTCAGATATGGAACCATGAAGAAGTGGATCTGGTTCTTGCTTTGTAAATGAGTTAATGTAAATCACTGTCAATCCATCCAGTATCTACCACTCCACTGCACATAGTATGTGGGAAAACAGTAGATTCTTAGCAGCAATTCCCTATCCATTGATCCATCCATAGTGTGCTGCTGTCTGTATGCTCACATGTAAATCTTAGTTTTTCTTACTATCTTGCTTTTTATCAGTGTTAGCAGTAATGGCTCTATTTCCAATTAATTGTCAAATCAAACTAAACATTTTGTGACTAATTTTACTTGTGACTAAACCAATCACAATTCAAAACACAAGTAAAATGCAGTAATCACTAGTTATTAATTTTATTTTGATTCATTTTTCTGACCAAAATATTTTATTTATTTCTTTCTTCCATAGCTTGTGTACTCTGTATGTGGTGTTTTTGATGGAGTGCTAAAACATTATTATTATGGTTTGTCAGTACAATCTTACTTCTTACTAATCTTACTAATTCTTACTAATCTTATCTTACTAATCTTACTATCTTACTTCTTACTAATATTATAAATGCGAAAGTTTGTGAGGATGGATGGATGTTTGTTACTCTTTCACGCAAAAACTACTGAACGGATCTGAATGAAATTTGGCAAGTAGATAGTTTACATCCTGGAATAGCACATAGGCTACTTTATATCCCGAAATTCCCACGGGATCGGGATTTTACGCGGGAAAACCCTCCCACGCGAACGAAGTCGCGGGCAAAAGCTAGTATAATATAAAGACTGATTAGACAGGTCTGCAATGGTTTTCCTTTTTGCAATCTAAGTAATGTTTTTTTTTTTATACTTTTTGATTTGATGATTATGAAAGAAATAATAAATTAAATCATAATTATTCAATATTCATTAGGGTTCCGTAGTCAACAAGGAACCCTTATAGTTTCGCCATGTCCGTCTGTCTGTCCGTCTGTCCGCGGTTTAGCTCAAAAACTATTGGTACTAGAATGTTGTACTTTGGCATGAGTATACACGTTAATGACGCCAAAAAAGTGGTAAAATAAAATTTTGAAAAAAACAATTATTTAGGGTACCTCCCATACATGTAAAGTGGGATGATAATTATTTTTTTTCATTCTTCCCATAGTGTGGGATATCGTTGGATAGGTCTTTCAAAAATATTAGGGGTTTGGTAAGACCGTTTTTTGATTAACTAAACCGTTCGTGACTTATCAAGCTTTAAAGTACCAATTTTCGTTAGAGTCAAGTGTCCCCCCCCTCTATCAACTAAACGGTTATAGTTAGAAAATCCATTGTCACGGCAGTAGTACCTATATATATCGAAATTTAAAGGAAAACTATCACACATAAGTGGGCTTTACAAGTTTACGAGTAATAGTCAACCAATTGTATTTTACTCGAAAATTTCGAACAACTCTACAGAAATGTCGATAGATGGCGCTAAACGCCAGTTTTATCATGCTAGCTTCTTGTGACGATTGAGTAGTGTAGCTCTGTGTCCGTATTTAAATTTAAAACACTGGCTATGACAAGTTTTATACAAATCTCTAAAAAAAATTAAAACTTTTCGTGCAAAATTGTCGGATCAGGTGAGGATTTGTATAGGAAGTTAAATTAGTTAGGTAGTCATGTTTGGCTTTTAGTTAGAGCTTGGTACGAAACGATCAGTCAGCGAATACGACACGCACTTGGCTGTTATAAAAACTACGGAACCCTATACTGCGCGTGGCCTGACACGCACTTGACCGGTTTTTTTTTTTTTATTTTGCTTGAAATTTTCTTAGCTACCTAGATTTTAAACACCTATTTTTTCTGATAATAAATGAAATCATAATTATTTAATATTGATTTTTTTTTTTATTTTGCTTGAAAATTTCTTAGCTACCTAGATTTTAAACTACTATTTTTCTGCATTGAATTAGTTTGTGAGGACCAAGAAATCAATTCTAATGTAATATTTGTTAATTGCAATATAACAAGTATAATTTGTTAATAGCTACTTGGAAAATGGGTCATTTTGTCTTTATTTAGTAGTGAGATCATTAAGACACAATGATTAGTGGAAATTACCTTACTGTTGTAAAGATTAGGTTTAACCTATTTGTCCTTATTATCATACCCAAAACAAAAAGTTTTTTGCAGGCCTGTGTTATTAAAGAATAAATCATTTGATAATTGAATCATTTGGTTTTTTTTTCTGTCACTTGACACTAATATTTTGGTCAAAATAATAATCACAACTGAAAAACGAAACCAAAACAATAGATTATTTCAATATAAATAAAAATAAATTGATCATCAATTGTTACTTGAACTGCCTACTTAATAACTATAGTATAAATAATAAGTTTTAGTTTTAGTAATAAATAAGTTTTTAATTGTCAATAAAACAAAATTTTTGCCAACTCTGCTTCTTATTTAATATTAATTACTTTTTTTGTTTTTATTAGCTAAATAAATTCATAGTTATTCACAGCAAAAACCTATTTTAGCATTTCCTGAAGTTCAGTAAATAAGAAAAGGGTTGGCACTATTTAATCTATCAATTACACTGCAATAAGTAAACAGATTTAGATGAAGCTTGGCACTTGGTCAAGATTTCTAAATGTGTATAATATAATAGCTATTGCCAATTGTAGACAATGTGCTATGCTGATAATTAGCAATTTAGACTGGCCATTCAGAGAATTTGCCATTTTAAAAACTAGGTAATTCTTTTGTAACTCAGAAACAAAAGACTACAGCTCCATTTTATTATACATATGTTTACATAATGGTAAGTTACATGTTAATACCATGTATTCGAAAAAAGTTAGACTTTAGAAGATGTAAATTCCTAGTTAACAGGAGGCTCCCTAAATTGTATGTAATTTTGTATTAATATTCTGAAACAATCACACATACAATAAAAATGGAACTTTAGTATATGATTTATTGAATCTTTTTCTAGACATATCTAAAATCTGTGTGTGTGAATGTAATTGGAAAATTTTCTCTCGATTCAGTTTTTAATCGAAAATCATGTCTTTTTTAAAGATTATTCAAAAAGAGAATGCCCAATGTTCTTCTAACCGTGGTTGCGCATCCAAATATTTTGTATGACATCATAAATTGAATATAAAAGAGGGGTGATGTCGTACTTTCAAAGGAAATAAAAATTATTCTTTTATTTTTTAGGGTTTTTGTTTTTCACAGATTTTCTGTTCAGGTTTGAGGTTAGTTTTGTTACAAACCTTTCACTAAAAAAATCAGTCTTTTACAACAGTATGATTTAAATGCACATAAAACAACAGAAAACGGTTTCAAAAAACCAATTAATGATCCTAAATAATAATAATATTTCATATATATAGTTATATAGGTTTATAGGTACGTATAGGAAATAGAATAAAAATGCTTGTAAAGTATTCATAAAATATGTCGTCTAAAAACGGAGCCGGCGGCTCAACAAACCTAAATCGAGCCCAAATTAGATACCACAAAATGTTCATAATGTAAGCACAGCAGATTACGCACCAAACAATTGTAATAATAACTGGTAATATCAGCCACTGAGTTACTTATAGCCCTATTAACTAAAATGTAGGCGTAGTACACCTTACTGCTAATATTTCGTGACTTAATTCTTCCCCTTACTAAATACTTATCCGTTCCCAATACCAACGGCAATTCATCCTCAATGCTATTTGCTACTTCAATTTCGTATTTTTCGTTCCTACAAACACGCTACCCATAATATGACCGTGCCTGTTTAATCGGATACGACCCTAGAGCTACTGTCATCCTCATTATGTAGTAACAGTTTTGTAAATGTATCTAAATGAGGATGTTTGGCATCTATAGTTAAGAAAATTGTTCTCCTCAAAAATATGAATAGATATTCATATTTTCATGTTGAATGTACTCTCCCAAATAATTTCTTCTTTTTAATCTAGCTTTAGTTATTTCCAGGAACTGTTGAGCATCAGGTCGGTCGTCCACATTTATTGGTGCATGGAACTTATTGAGAAGTGCACACGGTATATTAAAATCTAACATCAGGTGTGTCAATGTACGGTTGAAGTATTCTTGGCGAAATAATTTATAAACGCGTTTTATGCACCCATTTGCAACTTCCAACACCCATCGACACATCATAACAAATCTTGATCGATTAGCCTGCTCTATGGTCAATAACAAAGAGAATGTAATACACTATGTAAAATAAAAACATTTCCAAGTTTAAAAGAATTTTTCAGTTGTGACAGTTCACCTTTCACATTGGCATTTGGTGATAGTGTTACCAACAAGTAATCTAAATTAGCCTGACTGTAAGTGATTAGTCAACCAAAGAAATATTTAGTTAGTAAAATAGTAAATATTATTTAAAGGCGTACCTAATTAACAAAAATATCGTATATTAATTATGATAAAATACAAAAAAAATAGTCAAATGGCGCTGCGCCATCGTTACATGGTGGACATCCATCCAGACATCCAACTCATATGCACAAAACGTTTTGGGAATTGTTTTATTACGCGTAGGTACAGCTAAGGAGAAGAATTCTCTGCCGGAGTATGTGTTTCCTGATAGCTATAACCAGGGTCCTGGGGGTCTTTAAGTCAAGAGTGAATAGATTACTTCTAGGTAAGCGTGCTTCATCTTCGACTACATCATCACTTTACATCAGGTGAGATGGCGGTCAAACGCAAGCAAAAATATTAAGGAAAAATGTTATAGTTTAAATTATTTTAAGACCAAATATAGGGGAGGTTTTTAAAATTGGCAACACTGCTTTTACAACTATCCGCCATTTAAAAAGTATGAAAAAATCCAATAAACAACTAATTAATACAAAATATTAAACCCCACATTCTATTTGAACTAAATGAACTAAGAGAGGCTAAAAAAATATTTTATGATTTATGAGTATATTTTTATGGCCATAATCTTCTATTTAATGCGATGTTGCTTTTGGTCATTGTCTTTTAATCAAGATTACTCGGCTTTTATGTCTAAAATTAGTATTGACAGTAATAAAATATAGTTTATTATCCAAATATAAGATATTTTTTCTGTACATCAATTATTACTTTAATTATAAACGAAATAAGAATTGAGACTTATGACATTTAGTTTCGAACCTGAACATGATGAAAAAGCACATGCAATATTCAACTTTATTACTGCTGCGTCAGCGTTTAGCACACAACGGCAGTTTCGAACCCAAACATGGTGAAAGAACGCACTCAAAATTTAACTTTATTACTGCTGCATTAGCGTTTAGTACACAACAGCCTAACCGGGGTGTATGGGGGCGGAGCTTGTATGAAAATTATTTTAGAGTGCCTGATCATCAGACCCATAAGTAAATTGACATAATATGCAATATTGAGGATATTTAGCATTATCCTCAACATTTTTTAAGTTCTTTGTACCTTTCTGGCCAGCCACCTCACATCTATTCAATTAGATTATATTGTATTATTACATTGTATTATATTGTAAAGAAACTTCAGGACATTCTTCAGGGTCCAGCAGCAACTTGCTAAAATTCCACGGTAGTCATGATCTTGCAGAGAAACCAATATCATTTAAAAAGATGGAGTATCTAGTCAAAAATTTCCCAAGTGGCCTTGAGAAAAGACACACAATAAAAACACAGTCAAACAAAAATCATATTGTCATTACCCCAAGTTGCAGATAGCAACTTAACAGAACATGACATACCTATGTAAGACCACCAATACAAGCCACAAAGAAAATGTTTCTATGTCAGTTGCAGTTGCAGCCCAATACAAGTGACCTCCAACCAAAGTATCCATTGCAAATTCTTTGTTTAATTAGACAAAATAAGTTTAATAAATTCACAGACAAATCACACAATGAACACAGCTATCTGGCTCCATTTTAGTGATCTTTGCGGATGAGATATCTAATCGAAATGGTTGATATAATAATATGGCATTGGTTTAAGGCATTGAAATAAGATTGCATTATTCCATGTGTACATAACTTAGGGTGCCACCATCCAGAACGTCAGGACACGTCTATGCTATGCATGAATGCCTTGTTGACAAACAGTTGATAAATTTCAAATATCCAAGAAGCACATGCTCCTAACACTAGCCAAGATTCAATCACGTCAGCCAAGTAGCGTGTGGAGGTACGTACCGCTCGAGTGCAGTGCGCATCTTGGCGGACAGGCGCGCTCCGGGCGCGCTGTGGCGGCACTCCTGCATGAGCTCGTTAAAGATGGCTTCCTGCTTGGCCAGCTCAGAGTGCTTGGAGCTGGACGCAGCGCCGGTGCTGCTGCCGCCCTCCTCCCACATCATGCGCGCCTCGGGCCGCGCTCCAGCCACTTTGATATGCTTTGTATCAGCTCCTCAGAGCCGAATAAAGATACCAAACAGACAAACAAAGAAACCACAATTTTCAGAACAGACTTCACTTAAACAGACGCAAACAGACGTTTCGTTTGTTTTGTTTTTTTTTTCGCAATGCTGTGAACAGCAGTGTTGCCAACCTAACCGAAGCATAAAGCAGTAGATCAGACTTTTTTTTTTCTTTTTTGTTATGGCAATCTGCCGAAAACTTCGGCAATTTCTGCCAGTGTCGCGTAGTGACTATACATGGGTATTTTAATAAATATATATTTGCAGGGGGTGGGTATATTATGAATTTTTTTTTTGGCAATCCTTATAGCCCTGAAACAAACACATAACATAGAAGTTAGTAATAGTTAGTTACATAGATGCGGTTTGTAGTATATACATTTTTTTTTAATGGCTGATTATTAGAGTTTAATATTGTTATTGGAAATAAATTTAATAAAAGCACGAATAATTTGGGGATCAGGGAAAAATGAGAGGAGATGACGAACATTAATGGGTTTTTGAATTTTCAATTTTGTAGTAACTTTATCAAAAGAGGAAACATTATTCAAAGGGCAGTTTAAAAATATGTGGTCCAGCGTACCATCATCCAGTCCACACTCACACAAAGAACTGTCCCGGACCCTAATTTTATGGAGAAAAACTGGGGTACAGCAGTGGCCAATACGGATTCTGCATATAACAGATGTGACGGTTTTGGATGCTTCTTTGTATTTATAGAACCAAGGCTTGGGAGGGATGGTTGGTTGAATAGATGCAAACAAGGTAGCCTTATGCTTGCTAGATTGGGACCAGAGGTCTTGCCAGGATTTAAAAAGATCTACTTTGGCCTTATGAATCAGGTCATAGACCTGAACAGCATAATGTTTTTTATCTGCGAGATTACTGCTGACCGCATTCTTAGCTGCTACATCTACAAGCTCATTGCCCCTAATATTCATATGACTAGGAATCCATACTAATATTATCTCAATGTTTTTTCTAAAACAAGAATGTAGGACAGTTTTGATTTCAACAATGATTGGGCTACGTAGGTTATCTTTAAATGAATTTTTAACTATTGCCTCCAGAGCACTCATGGAATCAGAAAAGATGACTGCTTTTGTAATAGTTGAATGAGAGGAAATAAATAGACACGCCTCCAGAATTCCAATGCATTCCCCAGTAAAAACCGAAGACTCGGGGGGGCACTGGAACTGAAGGAATATTTGGGAGTTGGAAATATATACAGCAATGCCTGTTTTACCGTCCGTGGTTAATTTAGAAGCGTCGGTATAAAATTTGTAGTGATCAGGCCAGTTGTTATTAACAGTCGAAAGAAAATGGTCATCAGCATTGGTGGTGTCCTTACTTATTCCAATAAAAGAGATCTTTGGGACAAAATTAAGAGTTTCATTGTTGGAAATAAAACGAAAGGGAGCTTCAGAGATATGCGCAGATATATATATTTAGTAAGATGATAAAAAACATGAGGACATTTTCTTCAAACTGACAGACAACAACAGTTGCTAAGATACAATATAAGAGGTTTAACGTATGGAGATTAAAACTATTTACAACACCCCCACTGAATCCCCATACGTTGCAAACAAAACTTAAACTTAACACTGCCCAAACCTTTAGTTAGGGCATCAGCTGGCATAGAACCAGTTTCACAGTATTTGATGCATATCACTTTGGATTCAGCTAACTCCTTAACATAGTGGTATTTTATATTAATATGTTTAGACCTTTTACCAATAGGATTATAGACCATCTTATTGGCACTTTGGCTATCACTAAACATATCAATAGTTACAAAATTTCCTGTCAGTTCTTCACAAAGACCCTTAACACAAACTACTTCTTTGGAAGCCTCACAAATAGCGATGTACTCAGCTTCAGCTGTACTCAGCGCTATACATAGCTGTTTGTGTGCTTGCCATGACACTGCAGCACCACCAAAAACAAGAACATAGCCGGTAAACGAATGCCCATCCGCATTACTCCCCCAATCTGCGTCGGCATACGCAACCAACGGTTTACCAGTCCTTTTAAAAGATAATTTGTAATCAATAGTACCTTTCAGGTACCTTAGTACCCTCTTCAGTGCCACCATGTGTTCGTTTGACCAACACGAGTTAAATTGGCTTAAATAACTGACAGCGAATGTTATGTCCGGTCTTGTACCACAGGACAAATGCATAAGAGAACCCATTATTTCCTGGTAGCGAAGATCCTCAGTCTTCTCCCCTTTTGCAAGCCGTAGGTTAAGCTCAATTGGAGTGACTACGGGTTTGCAATCTTGCATTCCATATTTTTCTAGGATCTTCTTTACAAAATTGGCCTGAGAAAGGTGAATCTCCCCATCAGTCCGAGAAATATTGATTCCCAAACAATCTTTTACCTCTCCCAAGTCTTTTATCTTGAAAGCCTTTGCTATTGCCTTCTTGGTGTCCTCAATATCCTTCAATAGGCTTCCAAAAATATAAAAATCATCGACGTATAATGCAATAGCAAAAATGGAGTCCTTCCCCTTTTTAATGTAAACACAAGAGTCATAATTTGACCTAGAAAATCCACTTTTAATAATGTGGTCATGTACCTTCACGTTCCAGCAACGTGCAGCTTGTTTAAGGCCATATATTGCCTTTTTCAGCTTACATACTTTGCCCTGGTTAATCTTCGAGACAAAACTCTCAGGCTGTTCCATATACATATCTTCCTCCAAATCGCCGTTAAGGAACGCTGTGGTAACGTCTATATGGTGCACCTTTAAGTTCATTTCTGCAGACAAACCCAGCAGTAAACGAATCGAAGATAACTTAACAACGGGAGCAAAAGTTTCTGTGTAATCTTCTCCAAACTTTTGCGAATACCCCTTCGCGACGAGTCGGGCTTTGTGCCGTTGGACTGTGCCATCAGCACCAATTTTTAATTTGAATAGCCATCTGCTTTTTACAACGTTAACGTCCTTTGGACGATCAACTAATTCCCAGGTTTTATTTTCCATCAGGGAATCATATTCTTCTTTCATGGCCTTTTTCCATAAATCCCTATCAGAACGCTCCATCGCTTCTTTAACCGAGCTTGGGTTTAGATCGTTTTGTATGTGGTAATTATATACCATGTCATCATATCTTTTAGGTTTGTGAATCCTGATAGGATAGCGCCTAGCAATAGGCTGCTCTTTCCCAACTGGTTCAGAATTCACCACTGGATTCGGAAACTCCGAATCCAAAGAGTCATGAAAATATTCTTCAGTAGTATTTTCTGCCGACGTCGTCGTTCCTGACTCTTCTAATTCTCTACTACTTCTCTCCTCATCAGAGTCCAACTTAGCAGACAAAGGAATTTTGACTTCGACTGACTTTATCTTAGAAGTCGCATTAGAATGCTTACCACTTAGCGATTCATCCTCCAGGTTGGTTGTCTTAGTCATCTCATTAAAAACAGCATCACGTGCAGTTATTATTCGACGCGGATTCTGTAAGTCAACAAATCGATACCCTTTTGTGGTTTCGCTATAACCAACGAAAACAAGCTCACACGTCTTTGAGTCGAACTTCTTTCGACTACCATCCTTTATAAGTACCTGTGCTGTGGAGCCAAACACTCTCAAGTTTGACACATCCACCTTGCAGTTTGTCCAGACTTCTTCGGGAACCTTTCTCACAAGAGCCATAGTCGGCGATCGATTCTTTAAATAAATCGCAGTAGCAACTGCTTCCCCCCAAAATTTCTTATCAAGATTACTATCGTGAAGCATACATCTTGCCATCTCAGTAATCGTTCGAATACTCCTCTCCGCTACACCATTCTGCTGTGGTGTGTAGGGGACGCTCGTCTGATGGACTATCCCACACTTGGCTAAATGAGCCTGGAAAGCCTTATTAGTATATTCTGTCCCATTGTCACTTCTCAGCCGCTTAAGCTTCTTACCGGTCTGGTTCTCTACTAGAGCTTGAAACTCTTTAAACTTCTGTAGCACTTCATCCTTTGATTTCAAAATATATCCAAAAATCTTTCGGCTGAAATCATCGACAAACAATAGAAAATATCTATTACCTCCATAACTCTCCACATTGACAGGACCAGCTACATCAGTATGAACTAATTCCAGAATATCAGAAGCTCTGAAACCTTTCTTTTTTCTAGCAAACTTCTGCACGCACTGCTTCCCTTGACTGCAAGGAACACAAGGATCTTTCTTAACCCTTTTATCATAGTGTAGGCCCATGACAATCTTTTTCAAAATCTCCATTTGAGGAGCAGATAGGTGGCCCAACCTACGGTGCCACAGTTCGAAATTTTCTGAACCCTTACCTTCTAAAAAGACCGTCGCCCCATCACTATCCATATCTACGACATAAAGACCGTTTCTACGTGGTGCGCAGATTAAAGGTTTACCATCTACAAATACATTAGAATCGAAAATTTTACAATAATCTTTATCAAAAATGCAAACTTTACCTTGATCTGCAAGCTTACTTACGGACATCAAATTGGTTATTAATTCAGGAATGACTAAAGTATCATCTAATTTTATTCCCAACTTACGACCCTCATGACGCAGGCTCAGTTTCACAGGACCTTCAGAGATCGAAACTATCTTTTGATTATTTGCACATGTTATTATTTTGGAACATGATTTAGCCGGAATCAAAAGTGTGCGATTAGGCGTCATGTGAGACGTAGCGCCAGAATCAATAACCCAACTACCACTGCTACCTGGAGCAGATAAAAAAGTTAAAAAGTCCGATTTAACATTATTACTGGCCAACATATTTGCGGTCGAGTTTTTATCTTGACGCTTGACCTTAAACTGCTTGCATTGCCACTTATAGTGACCCTTTTTCTTACAAGAATGGCAAATAATCTCTCCTCTTCGATTCCGTCCTCCACTGCCGCTTGCAGCTGTATCAGTCACCAATGCTGAATCATCAATCTTTTGAACATCAGGGGACTGCTGGCGTTGACCCTCCTTTAGTAGCGCTGATATAATCGACTCCGTTGTTATTTTCACACCAGAATGCTCGATTGCCATCACTAATGGATTATATGAATCTGTCAAACCTGCCAACATGATGATTCCGACAAATTCGTCGTCTAGAGCTGCTCCAATGCTATGCAAGGCTTGTTGAGTTGCTTGTACTTCAGTGACATATGCTTCCATATTTTGAAAACTTGACAGTTTCAAACTGAACATCTTTCTCAAAAGGGAGAGTCTCCTCATCAAACTGGCATCTGCATATGCTTTCTGCAGAGCTAACCATGTCTCACGTGCCGTCTTAGCGTTAGTTATGAGGGGGTACACGTTTTCGGCAACTAATAGGCATATTTTAGCTCGTGCTTTGGCATCTCGCTTTTTCTCAGCTTCTGTGTCTACAATAAATGTTTCTCCAACACAATCCCATAAATCATGATCTATTAGAAACATTTGAATTGCAAACGACCATGTTCCATAGTTGGATTGGCCCATCAATTTTTGTATGGTGACCGTTTCACTTTTCTGCATCTTGAGAAGAAACAAATTCTACTCACTCCCTACAAATTTAGCGTCAACAGGTTCTGGGCCCATAACCTGTTGGAAATAAAACGAAAGGGAGCTTCAGAGATATGCGCAGATATATATATTTAGTAAGATGATAAAAAACATGAGGACATTTTCTTCAAACTGACAGACAACAACAGTTGCTAAGATACAATATAAGAGGTTTAACGTATGGAGATTAAAACTATTTACAACATTCATATGGACATGTGTAAAGTGGTAGTTTATTACACTGAGGGATGGGTGAATTGTCTTTTACATTCCGAATATTCCTAAATGAATTAAGGATCAAGGGGGGGTCTTTATTTTTCCAATAATCGCTTTGACTACATAAGTTATCTAGTATGGAAAGCTTAGAAAGAACAATGTGATCACTAAGGAGATATGCCTTGTACATATATTTATCGGCCAGGTATTGTCTACGGAGAAGAAGGGGAGGGTCACCACTCTCAACTTGCAGTGCGTTGGTAGGAGTGGATCTCATACAACCTAGTACAATGCGGAGGGATTTCGCCTGAATAGTTTCTAGCTTGGCCAATGCAACCTTCCCACAGGGTTCCAGGAGGAAAGACCCATAGTCCAATAAACTTCTTATTGTCGCATTGTATATGAGTTTAAGAGTAAAAGGATGAGCACCCCACCAAACACCCGCTAGAGCTCGTAGCATATTAAGGTTTTTCTCGCATTTACTGGTTACATATTGGAGATGAAGGACACCAGATAATTTACGGTCCAAAATGACCCCAAGGAATTTCACGTTATCCTCGACCTTGATTGGGGATCCTTCAATTTCATGGTGGACATATGGAGTTAAACGTTTACGTGAGAAAACTACAACGGAGCTTTTGGGAGCTGACAAGCTAAGGCCATGTGAGATTAACCACTGGTTTAGGGAGTTAAGGGATATTTGCATGGATACCGTAGCAAGATCTACGGACGAGGAGGGAATATATAAGCATAGGTTATCTGCGTATTGTAAAATCTGGCAGTCGCTGTTAAGGGACTTGTGAAGATCAGAGGTGTAAATACTGTATAAAAGAGGACTTAGTACTGAACCCTGGGGTAACCCACGCCAAACAGTTCTGGGGTCATATGATTCTCCTGGAACATGGAGCTTAATAGTACGTCCAGCCAACAAGTTACAGATACAGTTAAGTATCTTTACCGGGATACTCAGCTGGTGTAATTTACTTCTGAGTACGGAAAGAAGGACACTGTCGTAAGCTGCTGAAATGTCGAGAAAGACCGCTAGAACAGACTCATTTTTGCTGAAGGCAATCCGGACATCGGTCATAAATATGCCAATACTATCCATTGTGCTAGCTCCCCTTCGGAAACCAAATTGAGATTTAGCTAGAAGACCTCGACTTTCAACCAACCACTCCAACCTGTTCTTTATAAGATGTTCCAGTATTTTACCTATAACAGGAGACAGAGCAATGGGTCGAAAGTTATCCGGACAATCAGGAGACTTCCCTGGTTTCAAGATAGGAATTATCAGCTGCGTTTTCCAAGTATCAGGGATATGAGAGAGAATAAAACATGCGTTGATTATTGATAAAAGGTATTGGCGGCTGCGGGACCCCAATTTTTAAAAAAACAGCAGAAAACAGTAACATGGTAATTTTAAAACATTAAGTCTACTACTTTATTAGAATTGAAATTGAAACCCTTAATGAAATTGAAAACACAAGTACATAATCATTATTATTTATTTATTATGTTAAAAATATGAATAATTGACATTTTTTTTTAAATATTCCTACAAATAATTATTAACCATTTTAAATTTCTCTGTCTTCGATAACATTTTCAGCCTCTTTTTTTATTAAAATTATGCATATTTTTTATTGAATTTATTCACATATTTTTAGTTGTATTAATTTCTAGCATTCCTTTATTTCTGTTTTACTAGGGTCTACGGTCAAGTCAAACAAAATATTGTCAATGACATTATTGTCATTACTGACATTATTTTTGTAAGACTTGTTTTGTTAGACATAGATAAAATTTATACGGATACATCATGCATATCATGAAGCTAGGTATTTAAATTGGAGGGGTTTTATCGTTTTAGACGAAATCTCCAGTAAATATAATAATAAAAACAGTAGAAATTGGTACTTAAACAGAAAACAGGGATGTCACGGTAAAAACAGTAAATCTACTGTTAAGTGTTAAAACAGTAGGGTTGGCAACGCTGGTGAACAGTGTTGCCAGTGTTGCCAACCTAACCGTGTTGAGTATGGTTACCAAGATGTCGTAACTTACAACATCTTGGTAAGAGAACAATTTATATTAATAGGTATTATAATTTGTATTATATACAACTTGTAAGAGTGGGATCCTTTATGCAAATAAAGTGCTTCATTCAATCATTTCACTGCTTTTATTCCATACTTAAACTCTTTACAAAATGCTTAATAGATCCAATACAAGTTTGGTATAATTTGATAAAACAGCTCTAAAAAACTAAAACATATGATCGACCATATTCAACTGAACTCCCACGACTTCGACTACGACTGAAATATTTTCTCACTTGACTTTTCTTTTCGTCTCTCTTGTCACATTCAAAAAACCTTCCTAACAACATTTTGGTTTTAAAGGTCATAGACTTTAAAACCTGCCAGTAATCCATAGACATAAAATTCCATAAAACCAATATTACAACATCCCCTCTGAATTTTATGTTTATTACAATTAGAATAACATCTCCTATATAACTCCTATCAACTCATTTTAAAAACCCAACTCAATTAAACCACTACTTCATGTTGCCAGCTATGCAAAGGAGCCCCAATAACACAAAACCTATAAAATTCTACACCAACATCCCCTCTGAATTTTATACTCTGACCATCACTAAACACACTTCACTTATAAAACTCCTAACTTATCTACTTCGACTCTATATAAAATTATTACAAAACTCCTAACTTATCTTCTTCGACTCTATATAAAATTATTCAACGCTATCTTCAACACCAACTCCTCGAACTTCAACATCTTCACCACTAACTTCAACTTCAACGTCTTTAATCCTGCCTTCAGAAACCTCATCATCTTCATCACTAACTTCAGCATTTTCTTCACTGTGAAAATCATCACCAACAACTCCTTTGCATCGCTTTCAAATTTCAACCACTATATCATCTCTGACTTCCCCTCTGAAAATATTATTTTCTTTTGTTTCCAAGTGACATATTCTGTCTTTCTTGACAACTTTGAATCTTCAAATCATTTTCAACAAATTTTATTTTGTAATCCAAAGAATTTTTAGACTATTCTTTCCCACGATCTTCTTACAACATCTTGGTAAGAAGATCCTTTATACAATACTAAAACTTGGTCAAATACATGTTTCTCGACTGATGCAACGTATATTACTTTACTCTTTGGATGCAACTGAACTACTTCGACCAAAGAGTATGTAATTGTTGGAGTTTGTATCACAGAGCATAATCTCTTTGGTAGAAACTACCGTTGTCATGGAGTTTTTTCCTAACAGACTTGTCATTCCTTCCTTTCTTGTATCGATAGGTATTGAGTAATTAATATATAAATAATATAATGTGTGTTCGATTACGTTTCATTTACATTGTACACTGTACCTAACCAGGTACCAAACTATCAATTGGTAGCAGAGCGTGGATAGTTCGAGGAACGATGTCGTCATCGTATCGTATAGAACCACTTACTAAAACTAACTATGATACCTGGTGCGTACAGGCTGAGGCCATCCTAATAAAAAATGAGCTATGGGAATGCGTGAGCGGAGCCACAAAGTTATCCGTGAACGCGACTGCAGAAGAGACAGATAAGTTCCTGAAAAGGGACACGATGGCTCGTGCTGAGATCATGCTATTGATATCTCCACCTCAGCTCAAGCAGGTAACTGGCTGTAAAACATCTAAAGAGGTTTGGGACAAGCTAAAGTCTATTCATCAAAGTTCGGGACCTGCGCGAAAAGCAACTTTGCTTAAACAGCTTGTTCTGAAGAAAATGGCTGAAAAAGACGATACGCAGGATCACTTAAGCAATTTTATGGATGTGGTTGATAAACTAGCAACAATGGGAGTGGAAATCCATCCAGAACTGTTAACCATTATGATGTTGTATAGCCTGCCACAAAGTTTCGAAAATTTTAGGATTGCCATCGAAACTAGAGACAGTTTGCCAAGTCCAGATAATTTAAAAATTAAAATTATCGAAGAAAGTGAAGCCAGAAAGAACAGCAACAATAGAGATAATACTGAAGATGCTTTTTATAGCAGAAATAAAAGACAAGGAAGTAACAATAAATGCGGAACTTTCAAGTTCAGATGCAACAAATGCAAAAGAAAGGGACATAAGGCTTCTGAATGTCAAGCGAGAGCAGGATATAGTGAAAATAATTCAAATCATGGAAGTTTTAGTGTGCAACCAATTTGCCTAACAACTGCGAAGCATTTTAAGAAAAATATTTGGTGCCTCGACAGTGGATGTACATCTCACATGTGCGGAGATGGGGAAAAATTTGACACCATAAATAGTGAGTCTGGAACATTGAAACTAGCTTCAGATCAGTATGTCACTCAAGTAAAAGGCAAAGGAAAAATTACGGTTAGAGTAAAGGATGGACACTACGATATAAATAATGCTCTATATGTACCTGGATTGTCAATGAACTTGATTTCAGTAGGAAAAATCACTGATAATGGATACACCGTAGTATTCCAGAAAGATCAAGCATTAATAAAGAACAGTGGCGGCAAGATTATTCTCAAGGCAAATAGAGAGAATGATTTGTACTACATGAAATTTGACGAAGTAGAAAAGGCCAACGCAGTAGAAGAAGATACAAATATTATGAAGTGGCATAAGAAACTCGGACATTTAAATGAATCTGACCTGAAAGCAGCATCCAAGAAAGAACTAATAAAAGGATTAGAAATTAGAGAAAAGGAAAAGTTGGGGGACTGCGAAACATGTCTGAAAGGAAAGATGACGAGTATACCATTTAATACTTCAGACGGTATAAAGACAAGAGAGCCACTGGAAATTATACAAACCGACGTGTGTGGACCTATGCAAGTTGAAACACATGCTGGATCAAGATACTTCGTGACTTTTATTGATGATTTTACTAGATATTGCTGCGTATATTTCATGAAAAATAAAAGCGAGGTATTCCAGATATTCACAGAATACAAAAATATGGTCGAAAAAGCATTAAAGCATAAAATAAAATCCCTACAATCGGACAATGGTACCGAGTACGTAAACAGAAATTTTAATAATTATTTAATGCAACATGGGATACAACGCAGATTAACGTCACCCTACACACCTCAAAGTAATGGACATGCAGAGCGTAAAAATCGGACATTGGTCGAGAAGGCGAGATGCCTAATGCTTGAATCAAGCGTTCCAGAGGAGCTGTGGGCAAATGCCATTCATACAGCAAACTATGTAACGAATAGATGCCCAACTAAAGCCCTGAATGGACAGACATCTTTTCAAAAATGGATTGGTCGTGAACCATCTGCAAGACACCTACATATATTTGGTCAGAAAGCGTTCGTCCTAAGGAAAGGACCTAAAAGAGGATGGAAATTTGCTCCTCGAGCTACCGAAGGCGTATTTGTTGGATATGCAAAATGTGCCAGAGGGTACAGAATCTTCGTTCCTGATTCAAAAGAATTCATAATAAGCAGAGACGTAAAATTTATAAATACCATGTTTTACGGAAAGGACTGTGCAAATTTTGAAGAAACAAGGGAGAATAGAAGAGATATAAATAAAGGAAATACTGATCAGACAGTAAAACCTAAAAGGCAACAACAAGAAGAAACAACCGAGAATATAAAAATCGACGTAAAAATGAAACATAAATCGCCAAAATCTGATGTACCTAGTTCTTCGACGCAGTATGAAACCCCATCATTGACACAGCTCGATACTACGCCACACGATGTTTTCGGAGACACGTTCAATGATGCACTTGACGAACTAAATGAAAATGTTGATGAATCAGTAGTCGAACATCATGAAGAATATGAAGCAACCGAATGCGAAAACGTTCATGATCATGCCAATAACAGAAGAAAATCTCAAAGAAAAAGACAATTGCCCGTATGGGCTCAGGATTATGAGATGAAAGGCAGAAACGACGAGGAAATGATTACTAATAAAATTTACCTATGCGAAGAAGAAGAAGAAGAGGGAGATGAAAGGTACTGGCATGATGCCATAAAAGCAGAAATTAGAGCACACGTAAAGAACGGTACGTGGAATATCGCAAAACGAGAAATAGAAATGAATATTGTAGATTTCAAAATGATTTTAAAAAAGAAAACAGGTCCAAAAAACACGGAGATAAAGAAAGCGAGACTAGTTGCAAGAGGATTTAGGCAAAGACCTGGAGTTGACTATGATGAGACTTATTCTCCTGTTGCAAAGTTAAGTTCGATTAGGAGTGTCATCGCTATATCTGTGGAAGAAGATCTGAAACTTAACCAAATGGATGTCACAACAGCTTACCTAAATGGCGTGCTAGATAAGAAAATAGCAATGAAGATGCCAGATTACTTGGAAGAATATGTGGCAGAAATAATGGTGGAAGAAAGTGGTAACAATGATTTAACACTGTTCCATAAAGCTAAGAAAATGTTAGAGGACTTGAAAAACATAAAAGGAGAGAAAGTATACTATCTCGAAAAAGCACTCTACGGCTTAAAGCAGTCAGGTCGGCAGTGGTACCTGAAACTGAGTAGCGAGCTGGAAAAAATGGGGTTTGTCCCATCAGAAGCTGATCCTTGCGTATATATGTTAAAGAAAGGAGGAGCAAAAATGATTATAGCAATATACGTAGATGATTTGTTGATAGCTTACTCCTGTGACTCAAAATTAAAAGTAATAAAAAAGATACTAAATGAAAAATTTGAAATGAAGGATCTAGGAGAGCCTGAACAACTTCTAGGAATTCAGATTAAAAGGCAAGGAGGTGATGAAATAAAATTATATCAAGAACGATATATAGAAAAAGTGTTGAAGAAATTTAACATGGAAGACTGCAAGCCAACAGTTACACCAATGGAACTTAATCTAAAATTACAGAAAAATGAAAAGTGTGATGAAAAATTACCATATCAACAATTAATTGGCACACTGATGTATTTAGCAGTGGCTACCAGGCCTGATATAATGTTCAGTGTGAGCTATTTGTCACAATTCAACAGTTGTTTTGGAGACGAACATTTTAAGAGCGCAAAGCGTGTACTACGTTATTTAAAAGGGTCCAAAGGCATGGGCCCGTGCTATAAGAAAACTGAAATGGAGTTGTATGGTCAAGCTGATGCAGATTTTGCATCTTGTGCGATAAATCGAAGATCGAACAGTGGCTACTGTTTTAAACTCGCCGGTGCTCCCATTAGCTGGGAAAGCAAAAAACAAAAGAGTGTAGCCTTATCAACGGCCGAGGCCGAGTACACGTGTGTGGCTGAAGCTGCTAAGGAAGCAATCCACCTAAGACGTTTAATAAATGACATATCAGAATTGAGGCAACCCATCGTCAAAATATATAATGATAATCAGGCTGCCATACAATTGACGAAAAATCCTATGATTGGCTCCAAGACAAAGCATATTGATACGAAACTACATTTCATCCGACAGTTAAAAGAAGTTGAAGTAGAATACCGGCCAAGTGCCCACATGGAGGCAGATATGTTAACTAAGAGTTTACCTGGACCAAGACTTAATGGGTTGAGGTCCTCACTTGGTTTAATATAGCGATCATGCTAGTGATGAGGAGGAGCATGTTGGAGTTTGTATCACAGAGCATAATCTCTTTGGTAGAAACTACCGTTGTCATGGAGTTTTTTCCTAACAGACTTGTCATTCCTTCCTTTCTTGTATCGATAGGTATTGAGTAATTAATATATTAATAATATAATGTGTGTTCGATTACGTTTCATTTACATTATACACTGTACCTAACCAGGTACCAAACTATCAGTAATACATGACTTCGACTTCGACTGAAATATTTTCTCACTTGACTTTTCTATTCGTCTCTCTTGTCACATTCAAAAAACCTTCCTAACAACATTTTGGTTTTAAAGGTCATAGACTTTAAAACCTGCCAGTAATCCATAGACATAAAATTCCATAAAACCAATATAACAACATCCCCTCTGAATTTTATGTTTATTACAATTAGAATAACATCTCCTATATAACTCCTATCAACTCATTTTAAAAACCCAACTCAATTAAATCACTACTTCATGTTGCCAGCTATGCAAAGGAGCCCCAATAACACAAAACCTATAAAATTCTACACCAACAAACCGAAGCATAAAGCAGTAGATCAGACTTAAAAAAACAGCAGAAAACAGTAAAATGGTAATTTTAAAACATTAAGTCTACTACTTTATTAGAATTGAAACCCTTAATGAAATTGAAAACACAAGTACATAATCATTATTATTTATTTATTATGTTAAAAATATGAATAATTGACATTTTTTTTAAATATTCCTACAAATAATTATTAACCATTTTAAATTTCTCTGTCTTCGATAACATTTTCAGCCTCTTTTTTTATTAAAATTATGCATATTTTTTATTGAATTTATTCACATGTTTTTAGTTGTATTAAATGTATAGCATTCCTTCATTTCTGTTTTACTAGGGTCTACGGTCAAGTCAAACAAAATATTGTCAATGTCATTATTGTCATTACTGACATTGTTTTTGTAAGACTTGTTTTGTTAGACATAGATAAAATTTATACGGATACATCATGCATATCATGAAGCTAGGTATTTAAATTGGAGGGGTTTTATCGTTTTAGACGAAATCTCCAGTAAATATAATAATAAAAACAGTAGAAATTGGTACTTAAACAGAAATACAATTATGGTTATGATGAGACTTACCCAGGTTTGCTTAAAAAGTATCGATTCCTGGTGTAGTTTCGCAAGCAAAGTAATCGATTACAAAAATACTCAGTATCGAAACAAAAGTATCGATGCCGATGCGTAATCGACTCTTTTTTCGTATCCCTAAACGTGACACTGGCAGAATACTAGAATAGTAAGTAATTATTAGGATTCTGGCGGGAACTTTAAAAAAGAGCGCGTCAAATTTTTTTACAATTTTCATTTTTATTAAATATTCGCTAGTTTCTTACTTAAAAGTTAATTAAAAACAATAGTGCTAGGTGTGCAAAGCCATACAAATGGTGGGAAATGAGGGGGGCGGGGATAACCCGCCCACCTCACATAAACGTCCCCGGCCTGAGACCGGAGGCGGAGGGACTGGGATGGACTGTGGTGATGGCGGCGGCGGTGAGCATTCTTCTTTTAGCCTTATATAAAACCTGACTATAAAAGACAATATCCAGAAAATGCCAATTTTGTAGACTTTAAAGTGTTCGTTGAAGCATCCAACAACAAGGATAGAATAGGCAATAAGAGCCCTATCTATCTCAATCACATATTTTCCAGTGAAATAAAAGGAGTGACGGCTATACAACGAATAAACGCAAATAAAATAGCAGTAATATTTAAACAGTACAATACGGCCAATAACTTTATTAACAACAGCGCTTTTCTTAACAAGCATGGCTTGAAAGCATTTATTCCGGCTGCGCAAATAGAAAAAACAGGTATAAATGTACACCAAACTATCATCAATTTATGAAATAATAGCTATAAGAAGATTCACAAAGAAGGTAGGACAGGAGCGAGTTCCACTACAAACAGTTACCATTACTTTTCTATCGAATATTCTGCCGGACAATGTACAATATGATTTGTTTTCATACCGAGTTTTTGAATATGTACCCCCATTACAGCAATGTTTCCGTTGCTTTAAATTTAACCACTCTGCTAGGATATGCAATGGCAAACAAAGATGTTCCATTTGCGGAGGTGAGCATTTATATAAAGAATGTGATAGACCAACAGAGATCTGCTGTTGCAATTGCAGCGGGCCTCATCTTGCAATTTCTAGATTATGTCCAATCAAGTTAAATAAAATATTAGAAAAGAAAAATAAGATTACTTATGCAAGTGCTACTTTGACGAAACAACACACAAGTGATAATATTGAATTTCCACCTTTGCTACCTCCAAAAATGGAACCAACTGACACTGTAAATAAGATTGTAAATAAGTCTGTAAATAAGTCTGTACATACATCTGTAAATAAGTCTATATCTGTAAATAATACTGTACATAGTGTAAATAAATCTAAAGATGTCCCTCCTAAAATAGACATCAAAGCCCAAATAGTTGCCAACGACGATGTACTTATGGCCCTGGTACAGACGTTGGTGGAACTAGGTAATAAAGGAGATAATACGCCTACCACCGTAAATAGTATTAAAGAAACACTACTTAAAAATCTCAAGTAATGGATCCAAGTCACACATTGTCTAAGCTACGTATTGCTCAGTATAACATTCAAAGTGCCAATAGTAAAAAACCTTTATTGATTCAATTCTTACAAAAACAAAATATTGACATTTGCTTACTTAACGAAACATGGTTTAAAGATAATAGTTTTAGAATACCTGGATATAATATTTACAATAAAAATTCCAAAAATACTCATAATGGTGTAGCAATACTGATTAACCCTTTACCGCATGGATTTTTAAAATTCGCTCAAATTAATTTATGATATTTCTTACCCTAGAAAACCCCCTAGAAAAATAATGAAAAAAATATATGCATAGAAAATTGTATAAAAATCGAGAAAAACCCCCTGTTCCATATTTGGAACAACATGCATTCATGGTTATTTTGAAAGACGTTCCACATTTGGAACAACATGCAGGTACGGTAAAGTTAAATGGGTTTAATAAATAAATATATAAATAGTTTTCAGGTACTGTGTATATTTTAGGTAAGGATAAGAATAAGGATTTATAATCAAACATTTATAGTACATTAAAAGGTTTATTCACTTGTGAAAACATGAAAACTCTTAAAACAATTTCGGTCTTTGTTAAACCAAAAGTAGCAACCACATTTACTGCAGCATACGTGAGATTTTTGTTCACAGTTTTTATAACGCTGACAATCATTTTCCCAACTAGGCCAATATGCCCAATCCCGTCTTCAGCCACTTCTCGAGGTGGCAAATCTATGCGCCTTCTTTTTGGTTTTTTAACGTTTTCGATGTTTTGGTCCAAAACGGGTCTCTCTCTTCTACGCGTGGTTGGCGTGAAAACGCCTGTCGTTTCTCTCATAAGCACGTCTGCAATATATAATTTGAAGTCAAGAAGTAGCATATAGGTTTCAATGCCGGTGATACCATTTCTTACTTCTTATTTGGATTCTATAGAATCCAAGCATGGAATCCAAAATATCCACCCCTCCCATTTATTGATTGTAAATTTCAACCGCCTTAGGGCGCGTAACGTCGATCCTAGCCTTTTTTCTCTTGAATATTTTGATGAAGAAGGCTGATCTTCCTCTACCATTTCATATTCTTGTTCATCATTAATTGACATGATATCATCACTGCAGTCCTCGTCGCTTTCTGGGATATACACTCTTTCTAATGGTGTTGGGACTCCATATTCATCATCATCTGATATATTTTCGTCGTCACTGCTATCTGGGATGATGTTTAAATGTCGAGCCCGAGTATCCATATTATCTGTAATAAAATGTTCAGCTACACTGCATGCAGTTCCAAATATATAATTCAGATATGTTACAGTTTTTGACAGATAATAAGAATTATCATGTTATTTACACTGATAGCAGTAAGGGGAGAGATTATGTACGTGCTGCTATATATGATCCACATGCTAAATTCTCTCAAAGCTTTGTTCTGCACAATACATGTACTATATTCACTGCAGAGGCATATGCGGTTTACCAGGCATTAATACCTACATATTCGCCAAATTAGCAATAGTAAATACTTTTTGATTGTTTCTGATTCACTAAGTTTGATAAAAGCCTTAACTAAGCTTACAGTTTCGTTTAAGTCAAATTATATTCTGTATTTCATCAAGGAAATAATTCATCAATATTATCTTAAGAACATAAAAATTGTATTTTTGTGGGTACCTTCTCATCGAGGTATCTCTGGCAATGAAGTAATTGATAAAACCGCATATGAAGGTAGTAATGCTATTGATGTTAGACATGCAATGGATATTCCTATGACTGACTTCCTGCAATACATTAATGAAAATATATGTAACTTATGGTTGCAAATGTGGAAGAAAGACCAAGACATCAAAGGAAAGTGGTATGGGAGTATACGAGAAAGATTACCTATTAAACCCTGGTACAATAGATTAAAGGAAGCCAGCCGAGACTTTATCACTACGATAAATAGATTGCGCTTTGGCCATAATACTGCTCCGTCACACCTTGCTAGACTTGGCATTATTACAAGCAATACATGCCCAGATTGTGAATACCAAGAGGAATCCATGGAACATCTTATTTTTGACTGTCAAAACTTTTTGCTCACAGAGTACATTTTTATATATTTTTGTTCTTGCTTGACACTAGATTAGTGAACTTAGTGACGTGAATATTAAGTGCGATTCTTTATCCCGCCCGCCGCCACTTGAAGAGTTATTAAAAGACAAAAATACCTACAAACCGATATATACATTAAATAAAAATATATACATTAAAAATACCATTAAAATAATTTAAAAATGAAGTGATAGTGCAGTGTTGATATTAAAATTAAAATAAGATTTGACCTAAAGGTCCAGATACCAGGTCATAAAATCCTAAAAAAAAAGTAATTATTATATTATATGTGTTCTGTGGTCGTACTTACCGTTAGGTTTTAAGCCGGCTCTACACGTTGGCCAACTTAGTGGCGAATGTAGTGGCCAGCATATTGGCCAAGAGTTCGTGATAGCGTCCACACGTTGGAAGGTCGTTCAGTTTGCTACGGTTCAGGCCAATGTGCGGACGTATTTATTAAAATGGATATTGAGGCGCTAACTGCTGCTTCTTGGGTTCCACAAACAATTTACGGCTTGGTAGAGCTCTATAAACCGAAAAGTTTCTTCGTTATTAGTCATTACTGACATTTTGTTTACACTAGTTGTTACCGACTAGTGACTATAAAAACTTTTTAACAAAAAATAAAACCAACTTCCATATCAAAACACTACAACGCCAAAAATAACTTTAATTTCGGTAGTCGGTGTTATTCGTTTTGTATTTTCTTTTTTTGACACCGCCTTCCGAAATTATAGTTATTTTTGCCTTTGTAGTATTTTAATATGGAAGTCGGTTTTATTTATTGTTAAAAAGTTTTTTTCACGCTTTTTAGTGGGTCGGTTTGTAATTTATCTAGTTACAAAAGCCAAATCACCTTTTACAAAATATTGCTTTTCCCGATGCAGAGCCGTTAATTTTTGAGGAGTTCTCCTGGTACTTGACCATCAGCTCTACATCACCATATGCATTGTGACGAACATATAGTGCTTAACATCCATATTCAAGTAATCGAATCGCAATCCACGAAATACTTATTACTGAGTTGTTTCTGTGGTCATCTGTGGACTTCATCATTCATCATCATTCATCAGTTCCACTTCCCCAAATAGTGCTTTTCGAGAGCAACTGCACAAGATACTATAAGAAATACCCAAAACGCTATAGGTGTGCCTATAATATTTGAAGAGTTCCCTCGATTACTCGAGGATCCCATCATCAGATCCTGATTTCATAACAATGGGACCAACTGGAAAGTATACCATTTCAAATGAAAAGAGAATTTTCTAAATCGGTCGAGCTGACTTCGAGTTATGAGGTAACATACATAAAAAAAAAAAGTTCAAGACGAACTGAGAACCTCCTTCCTTTTTTTGAAGTCGGTTAAAATGTTTAATCAGGTGCGTGCGATCGTTCTGGGAGCTCGTAGCATACTAAACGCGCGGCCAACGTGTGGACGCGGTAGCCAATACTCGGCCAACAACCCTTTGATCTTTTGCAAAAAACCGACACCACACGGATCTCGCGCCAACTCGTCGGCCATCATTCCAATACACAGAAATCAAAAATATAGGAGAAGTGGTAAGGGGGCGTATCGGTGTCCGCGCGACATGGCCACAGGGCTCATGTCACAGGCAAGTGGCCGTCTCCGCGAACTAGTGCGCTTTCGACGGCGATCGTGATAACATATATGAATGCCGAGTTGTTCTGTGGTATCTTGTAAAAACCGAAGCCAAAATCAAATCTATGTGAATCATGGAATCACTTACCATATGTAAGTACAAGTATTTTACAATATTTGTCTTTAAAATCATGAAAAACAATAAATCGTAAAAATTTTCCAGGCTATCGAGAGCAATGTCGATTGACGAATGAAATATTGCTATTATAGTTTAGGGGTTTTTCAACCGACGACAAAAAAAAGAGGAGGTTATCAATTCGACGCGTATATTATTTTTTTTTTTTATGTATGTTCACCGATTACTCGGAGACGGCTGAACCGATTTGGAAAATTCTTTTTTTGTTTGAAAGGGTATACTTTGAAATTGGTCCCATTGTCACCAAGTCAGGATCTGATGATGGGATCCTGGAGAAATCGAGGGAACTCTTCAAATATTATAGGCACACCTATAGTGAATTGAGTATTTTTAAAGTAACTTGTGTAGTTGCATTCGAAAAGCACCATTTGTGAAGTGGACCTGATGATGAAGACCACAGATGTCCACTGGAACTACTCAATATATAAGTATTTCATATGTTCCGCTTCGATTACTTGAATGTGGTTATTAAGCACAATATGCTCGTCACAATGCATATGGTGAAGTGAAGCTGATGGTGAACTACCAGGAGAACTCCTCAACAAATAACAGCCCAACATTGGGAAAAGCAATATTTTGTAAATGAATATAAGTAGTTGATATTTAGGCTCTTGTAACTAGGTAAATTAAAAATCGACCAACTAAAAAGAGTGAAATAAAAACTTTTTACCAAAAAATTAAACCGACTCCCAAAAAACACTGCAAAGTGAAAAATAACTTTAATTTCGGAAGTCGGTGCCAAAAACGAAAATACAAAACTAAAGACACCGACTACCGAAATTAAAGTTATTTTTCGTTTCGCATTGTTATTTGGGAGTCTGTTTAATTTTTTGGTAAAAAGTTTTTTATAACATACGGAAACCTCTAAGAAAATATGTTTAAATTTTATTTTACATGAGGCTGAAATAAAAATACGTTGAAAAGTCAAGTGTACAAAAAAGGAAAACAAAATAAACAATTTATTTTACGCCCGCAGCATGCGTAAGGAGTTCCGACGTCTCCGTCGCTACAATAGTTTATTTTTCAATCTGTCAACCGTTTTAGCCTGGTTGGAAGATCGATGTAAATAATGTTTTTTTACTTATTTTGATTTTTTTACAAAGTAGTAGAGAAATGCGTAACCAATATTCGTAAAGTAAGTTACTTTAATTTTAGGTTAATAATCGGTGGGGTTTTTCGGTTTAGAATTATCGTATGTTATGCCTTATCCTCATGCTGTTTCTTTATTTTTTATGGTTTTTGTATTTTGCTTCCGTTGAAGCTTCGAATGCGTTATAATAATCGGCATAGTTCAGATAATGTATTTGTGAATTGAGCTTAAAATAAGTCAATATATTCATGCTATTTAATTGGTATGCATGGATGTGTGTTTGTTTTCATATATTTAACAATTTCTCTACTAACTAGGATTTTTCTTATAACAAAAACCTATTATAACCTACTAAACTATTACCTGCGGGGTAATTGCGTAACACACTTACAGTAGGAATCGGTTTCATTATGCTAAGTCACCAACACTCACTGCGGTATTTACGTTGTTGAGCAGACCAATATTTCGAACATATGAAGCAATGCATTAGCAATATACGTCAAAATCATTCAGATCTTGATTTATAGTGTGTTACGTAATTATTGCGATATTATATGGTGACGTTTAGAAGTAGCTTAGGATGTATGTAAATGATAAATAAGTGCTTTTCGTACTTTTCAGCTTCCCAAAAGATGGTAACATGAAAAAGGAATGGATTGATGCCACAGGCATGCCACCTAACTGGTACCCTACAAAAAATAGCACCATATGCTCGGTTCACTTCAACGCAGAAATGTTCTAGTCTCTAAAGAAAAGTCGCAGGATTTTTGAATGGAAAATTCCAAAATTAAGAGTACAACTGATTTTTGCAGAAGTGGGTTGAATTTTATTTTATTACTGAAAGCTATTCTCATGATTTAGGGTATTCATAAAATCAGTCATTCACTTTTCAGGATTCTATACAACCTATACGGCTGGTATGTTCCGATCAAGAGCGTAATGTAAGTTAACATCAACTTCTATTTAACCTATCACTATGATAATTAAATATTAAGATTTAAGTCGAAAGCGCCAGGGTAGCCCTTAATACTTAGTAGGTAGTACTTAATAATAATTATGTAATGTTATGTTCTTAATAATATGTTTATTGTTATTGTAATATTTTCTGGACATGCCATTTTTTATTTGGTTCATTTTCAGGTGCCCAAAAAAATTGTACAATAATAAATGGAAGAATCGATAACTTTCCGATTTAGTCAATCAATACTCAATACTCAATACTCAATACTTTTATTGCATTCCATATGTAGGTATTCTTAGATGGTAAACTTATAATTAGATCATAATATGGACCCTGACGGGCACAGCAAGAATAAGTGATTTAGGAGAGGAAGCATTTGTTAATTATATAATATTAATTTAACTTACTTACTAACTTAACTTAAACATTACATTACATATCTATCACTTAAAAATTCGTTTACTGAGTAATAACACTTCTGCAGTAAAAATTGTTTTAGTTTTTTTAAAAATAGGTTAATTTTCTCTTCGTTTTTTACAGGTTCGGGAAGTTTATTATATAATTTAATGGACATTACATAAGGACTTTTAGAGTGCATTACTAATCGAGAACTTGGTATGTTTAGCCTAGATCGGTGTCTGAGTGGATAGCGTGACTGAATGTCTTCTCGTTTTGAATAAAACTCTTGATGTTTTCGTACAAATTTGCATGTTTCAAAAATGTATATGCACGGAAGGGTTAAAATATTATGTTTTTGAAAGAAAGGTTTGCAACTGTCTGTTTGTTCAATGTTTACGAGGATTCTAACTAATTTCTTTTGCAGAGTAAAGAGTGTGTGTGCATCTGTGCTGTTACCCCAAAGGGTGACACCATAGCTAAGCCATGCATAGGCATAGGCATAATAGGTGGTGAGTGCTGTATGTAAATTGGTGGTCTTTTTTATTTCACGGAGGGCGTATGAAAATTTAGATAATTTTGAATGAGTTTTTTGAATGTGTGACTTCCAGTTTATATTTGTGTCTATAACTAGTCCGAGTAATGTAATTTCATTGACGATTTCTAATTTTGTGTTGTTGAAATTAAAGTCTAAAGCTAAAGGTGTTTTTTGGTGAGGGTGGAAGGTTATTAATTTTGTTTTAGAGTAGTTTATCTCAAGGTTATGTTCGTTCATCCAATTATATATTTTTGTAAGTATTGAATTGAGTATTTCATCTATATTTTCATTGTTTTGGCACGACACCAAAATGGATATATCGTCCGCGAATAAGACACATGGCCCTTCTATGATTTTTGGTAGGTCGTTAATATAAATTAAAAATAAGAGACATCCTATGACGCTTCCTTGGGGAATTGAGGCGTAAATTGCTTTACTACATGACCGGACTTTTTCAATTTCATTATTATTATGATTAAAATATTCTATTTCAACTAATTGTTCCCTGTTCTTTAAATAAGATGTTAGCCAGTCGTGAGCCTTTCCGCGTATACCTATTCCATACAGTTTGTTAAGTAATATTCCAAATTGGACTTTGTCGTAGGCTTTAGTCATGTCTAGTAATATGCCTATTGCATATTTTTTATTATTGATAATATTAAGTGCTCCTTGGATATATTTGTAGACTGCTAAGGTGGTGGAATGGTTTTTTCGAAAGCCGTTCTGGCATTCGTCAAATATATTGTATTTTTCGCAAAAAGTGTAGCGTCACTAGCGTATATGTAAAATAAATTGCTTTTGCACAGCACAACGATAGCGACCGATGTTTTTGTGTGGGTAAGTTCTACGGTGCATGGTAAATACACGCTGTGTTTGACGGAATAAGGTTTATTATTGATTGTATAGTACGTTCTGATTCAAGAAATGCGGGTGTGTGTGTGCGAGTGCGTATCTATTGATTTTATTAAACTGCATGTGTAGTTGTTGCCCCGCCCAGCGCCTAACTGGAGACACACGGTTCCGATATAATTTCGTCTGTTGACCATATCTAGTTATTTATTTTATCTAAGTTCCAATACAACCCAAGATGCACAAACACCCCCTCTACACGTTGGCGAATAGGCACTGGCCACTACATTCGCCACTGTGTTGGCCAACGTGTAGAGCCGGCTTTACATACTCTTTGCCGGCTCAGTTGCCAAAGGGAAAAAAAACTTTAGTTTTGAACCACAGAGTACATTTTTATATACTGAGATTATGAACAGATTTTGAAACTCTTGAAACTTAGATAATTAGATTGGAAATTGTGTTCAATTTTCATTTGATTTGCCGTCTAAAATTGCTCACAGATAGTGTATCATTGTTACATAGTGTATTACGTTATCTTTGTCCTTTGAGTTAATTCTTACTTATAACATAGTGTATTACATTCTCTTTGATTTATAAAAACAGTCAGTGAAGTGAACATAAACATGAGTGATGAGGAAGATTGTGATGATTTACCGGCTATATCCGTTAACACATCTGCAAATAATTCGGTAATGTACAAGACTTTGTAATATACATTGCCCTACTGTTGTGCTTGTACATATACATCACCACGCAACCCTGTATGCGTCAAATGATGACGAAGCTTGTCGATGAACTCAGAGGGAAAGAAAACCAAGAGAAAAAATAAAACAGTCTTCTAGTATTGTCCTTCGCGGTTAGGCTTCAGTTTTCTTTCCTCATGTGTTGCCTCTTTGGTAGCTATCGCACAGGTTTTCAATTCTTCGTGTTTATTTTTCCTCAGGAAAGGAACAATAAATGTTCCTTATGTGTCTACTTTATATTTAAACTGATAAACACATTTGATACATATTTAAGTACAGGTACAAGTTTATATTTGTTTGGCTTCTGAAATGTTTTGATGATTGGATTATTTGTTGACATAAATGTATCGTTTCTGGACATGGATTTCTGGAGGAGCATAGGTATTTTGAAGACGATAAAACAACTTTGGATGATGAACTAAAATTTTGTGTTTTATTAATTATTTCCCGTTACTTGCTTAACAGGGTAGTATATCCAATATAATTTTATTTGCAAAGCATACCCATGTCTTTTGACCCGACTGCAAAGGAAGGGTTATGTTTTTCGCGCGTATCTTGTATGTATGTATGTGTTTGAAATATTCTTTATTACCTCATATCTCCAGAACAGCTGAACAGATTCACACAATTGAGGTATCGTTAGATTTGTCTTGACAGCCCGAGTGTTCTTAGATACTGCCGCCATAAGGTAAAAGGACGCTTCTACATGAAGTACGAAACGGAGAAAAAAAATAAAATGTGTTTTAAAAATTTAAAAATTCGCTGTGCGAAAGGAAATAAACCTTATTATAATTTTGTTATGCAAAAGTGTGTATTATTGTTTGATCTTTCAGAAATTATATGAGAATTTTAATTAATTTAATTTTATGTATTAATTAAATAACTTTTTCCTTTTCTTTTTAGCAAAAAAAAATATAAGAAAGTAAGTTTTACTGCAATGAAAAGACGCTTCTGGCTAGAAACGTCCTTTCAACTTAGTATTTTTTGAAATGAGCAATTTAAAAAAAATTTGTACCCCCGGATTTTGCCTTGTCCCTCGACTTTAATCATTTATTTTGTTGAGATGAATGACTTCTAGGAGATTATATTGATATAAGTGAAATAAACATATATTAAAATATACAAATAAACTGTAGTTTTGTCGTTACTTTAATAAATATAAAACTTACGAAGATTTTAAAATACCAAAGAACATCGAAATTACCTGTCCCCTTCCCAACTAGCGTCAGACAACCTTTAATTTAAAAAAAAAATCCGTGTATTGAGAGTGGTTGATATGCTTCTGGAAGGAGGTTGGCTGGATGGAGTGACGGCCGACACGGCTCACGCACAATGGTCTCGTGCAGAGACTAAGTGCGGAAACCAAACCGAGAAGAAGAAGAAGAAGAAGAAGTGGTTTATAAATATATTTGAATTCTCGTAAAAAAGAAAGTATAAATAATATATTTTCTTACATATTTTATATATATACTTATAAAAAATAAGTTTAAATTAAAATCGTAAATTTTGGCCAACCGGAACATTCAGTTTTGTGACCGCTCGTTTTCAAAAAAATTCTTCCTAATCGTGGAAAGTATTTGGCACAATAGCAGCACAACATATTGTACTTCATCGAGAGACTCTATTTTGCTTTCATTGTAAAAAGAATTAGCTAGCAGTGTGGACTTATTGTTGAAGTGTTCCGTGTTTCAATTTCTTGACTCGGGTATATGACCAAGTTTTACTATTATAAATCACTTTTCTATAAACATTGTTATTGTTGACACATTGCAAAAGTTGTATAGTATTGGATCCCGAAAAGTTAATACTGCTAAGTACGATAAGTAATTTTTAAACAATTGAAAACTACCAGAAGGTTGTATTATGTGACCTCTGTTTTGTGACTTATTCTATGGTCACATTTAACGGAACGGCAAGTCACAACAAGTCGGAATGCATAAAACTTAGTTTAAATTGCTATCCTTGCTGACCGAGTTAATGTGATTTTAAAGTTTTAAATTAAATACGTTCTTTTTTTTAATTTATATTTCAAATTTATAGATCATTGAAGTTTGCTGACGACATTTAAATGTTAGGTAAGCTTTTCTTAACTTTGGTGGATATAGCAATGCCGCTTACTGGCGCGGAGAAAACTAGAAGATACAAAGAGAGATTAAAAAATTAATACCCGGATGCTGCCCAATGCAAAAAGAAATTTAGATCAACTGAAATAAAAAAAATTGATAGTTTGAGATAGCTCGATCTGCTGGCGTCTATACAATTTATAACAAACCTAATCCAACCGTGTATAACCTCAAACACACTTATTTTATTGTATGTAAGTACACCAGTACCTACATTATAATAATTGGGTTTGAGGTTTCTTTTGTGATTTCACTCATTATAGTAAGGTAAAAATATAAGAATACTTAAAATTATTGTTTTATTTCTTACCTACTCGATTCTTAAAAATTTTCAGTTATTATTGACTTTTACTTAACAGAAATATATATATAACTAGTTCCAATTTGAAAAGTAGAGCTGATAATGTTTAAATCATCATTTGATATCAAAATTTGTTAATTTGTTTAATATTCTACTAACTATGTAGGTCCGTATTATTTTGGCAATTAATAAATCATGTGAGCACAGCCTTATGATTTTAAGACTTCCATTTTGTCACTGTCCCTTCAAATTGTTGGAGTTAAATCTATGAAATTTGATGAATTTTCACCTTTTATTTCCATGCAATCACAAATATGTATAGCGTCATTATCTATTGCTTTTAGAAAATGTACGCATATTGAGTAAAGTATTATGTTTTTGGAGTAAAATAAAAAAAATGCCAAGTAAAAAGCGACATAGTCACAAAACAGAATAAAAAACAATATTTTTGTGTTAATCCTTAAAGCTGTGGCTATTTTCTTTGATTTACCAATTAAGTGCATGTATTAGTTGTTTAAATAAATATGAAAATGGCTTATTTATTTCATACTTTCCGTAAAATTTGCTTTTAAATCTAGTCACACAATGGAACCAGTTCCGTCACCAAGTCAGTTTTGTTTCGATATTACAGGATAAATGCCTCGAATTCAGCGTTCCTTTTTGTTTTCCTGCATATTAAACTATATTACCTTTTACATTTTGGTCAAATAAAAAAGAAAAAAAAAATTAAAAATATAATCGAATTTTAGAGCAGGGTACACTTTATTTTGAAATTGCTCAAATGCCTTTCCTACTTAGTGATGATGTGTTACCAGGTACTGTTGCTTATAGCACAGGTGCTTATACCTAGTTTAAGTAACAGTGCTCATATTGTTAACATAACTTATTTAAGCCAAATAAACGTTATATTATATTATTATTATTAGTTAACTAAATAAAAAAGACGCTAATAGCCATTTGCTGCTTTTCAACTTAGTAATACTAATACTCATTTAACTTAAAAAATAGCTGCCCCTTGTGGGATCCCTAACAAAACATCTTATGTTATAAACTGAAGTACATATTAACACAATAATTATCTTGTGTTAAATAAAACACAAAGTATGAGAAACTGACTTATATTTTTTATAAAAAAAAATAGCAATTACACAAAGTATAAGTTAATAAGTTTGAACCTTAACACAGTAATCAGAGCTTTGTATGTTTATTATAAAGAGAAAAGAAAAGCAAAAGGAAAAATTTAATCGTTTGCATTGAATTGGCTCCGAAACTACTGGACCGATTTCAAAAATTATTTTTCCATTACAATCTTTCATTATCCCTGATGAACATATGCGATAGAATATTTTCAAAAATGTTAATATTATAATGAGGTAAAATTTGTTTGTAAGTTTGTATGTGAAGAGGAAGACATTTAAATCAAAACTAAGATGGTGCCAGAATAACCAAAATATAAAAACTTTTTTGCAAAAAATAAAACCGACTTCCACGACAAAACACTACAAAGCCAAAAATAATTTTAATTTCGGTAGTCGGTGTTATTGGTTTTCTTTTTTCTTTTTTTCACACCGCCTTCCGAAATTAAAATTATTTTTGGCTTTGTAGTGTTTTGTCGTGGAAGTCGGTTTTAATTATTGCAAAAAAGTTTTTATTTTCGCGCTTTTTAGTGGGTCAGTGAATTTTCCAAACCGGTTCGTAAATGACAGAGTTATGCGCGAACAAAAAACGCAATGCAGAGTGAACGAAGAGATCATCAACGTAAATAATTTTTTTTAGACTTTTGTTGATTTTTCAGAAACCGCTTGTCCGATTTAGATAAAATTTTCATGGGACCATTTGGGAAGTATACCCTTTTCAACAAAAAAAGAATTTTTCAATTCGGTTGGCAAGCGATGGAGCTATGCCCGAACAAACATAAAAAAAAAACAAACAAACATCCGAATTGAGAACCTCCTCCTTTTTTAGAAGTCGGTTAAAAATGAAAATGGACATCTTAGCCGAGCACCACAAATCTAAAGATTTAATACAGATAAATTGAATCCAGGACCGGGCACCCCTGTGAGTGTAGCCGGGCAACATGAACCTGCTCCCATAGTTATAGCTAATGTTAGTAATTAAATCTACCAGAAACATAAAATAAAATACTTAACAACTATACATTGGCATGTAGGTGTACCCAATTTCCCAAAAAAGGGCTGTCTTATCTGTCTGCTATCGAATTTAGAATGCTGTTGGGGCTGACACGTACCCTGCGCATGATGGAAGTGTATCGTTGATGCATGATAGCATAAAAATCGTCTATTCCCGCGTTGGCGAACATGCCCGAAGCACTGCAGTAGCGCGGCAACCCCATCAACACCTTGAACGTATTATTATACTGTACCCGCAGGAAGTTGTATGCCTCCTGAGTGTAGATAACTCACAGACTGCATATGTAGAAAGAATGGCAATACACTGTAAACAGCATAGTCCTAACGAACAGACAACGCCCTACGCTCACGCTCAATGTCCAGACCGACTTTTAGGTCTTCAGAAACCCAGTGGCCCTGATATATAAAAGCAGTAACTTGCTTTGATGCAATACGGCAAAGTTTTAACTGAGGCACAATCGGATAGAACTTGTGCCTGCCTTACAAGACTAGTAGCTCACTCACTCTTTTTCGCGTTGTATCGAAGCCCATGGATCTCCGCGTGCCTTTCACACATCGAAAGCACACTTCTCATCGCATTGATCGAAAGGCTCAGCAGCACCATATCATCAGCATAACTAATATTTTTAACGCTGGTTCCATCCACGTGACAACCCTGATAAGTGCTACAGAGCTCAACGATCAATCGGTTCATGACAAGCCACCTTGGCTCACTCCGCAATTCAGCCTGTATTCATCCGACAACGATCCTGCCCATCTGACACAATTTTTACCATTTTTTGATTACCATTGATTGTTTTACCAGAACCGAAGTATTGATATGACTTCCTTATCCACGGACGTATCATTCATAAACTTCTGCCACAGCAAGTCATACGACACCAGATCAAACGCCTTGGAAAGGTCTAGAAAACACGCGTTAACAGGTGTTTTCAGACAGTCTGCTTAAGCGACAGTATGGCAGTTTCTGTAGATAGACCAGGTTTTTACCCAAACTGTGCATCATGCAATTCGATACGAGTCGCCATATATCTATCAAGAAAATTATCTAGTACCTTGGCCAAGACTAATCTGATGCTTCCCCGGTCTTATCTTTCACAACGGGTACAACTATCGTTTTCATTAAGTTGGTGGGCAGATGAGAGTGATTTAAAGAGAGTGAGTTAAACATCGCCAGCACTCTTGGCAGAGGTAGTCATACCCTGGAGATTTGCCCCTTACCATGCTTTTTATTACAGTAGCGACACTTTTCAATGAGAATCTCACATTTAATTCCATCACAAAATCCTCAGTATCCAATATCTGCTATGTTGGATTATAAGTAGAATCAATTTTAAAATGTTTTACAAACAAGTTAGCTACGGCAGCAGATTCATGTTGCCCGGCTACACTCACAGGGATGCCCGGTCCTGGATTCAATTTATCTGTATTAAATCTTTAGATTTGTGATGCTCGGCTAAGATGTCCATTTTCATTTTATTTTGGTTATTCTGGCACCATCTTAGTTGTACCTCTTTATAATATATAATATCATACGGATCCCTAACATTTTTGAAAATATTCTATCGCATATGTTCATTAGGGATAATGAAAAATTGTAATGGAAAAAGAATTTTTGAAATTGGTCCAGTAGTTTCGGAGCCAATTCAATGCAAACAATCAAATTTTTCCTTTTGCTTTTCTTTCCTCTTTATAATACAAATATACATAAACGACACTATAAGTCACGATCTGTTACTAAAAAAATTACATAGCATAGGAATCACCGGAAATGCGCACACTATGTTCAAATCATACCTGACTAACAGATTCCAGGTCGTAAAAATGGGTACCTCTCAAAGTGGTTCAAGACGTATCACGTGCGGAATCCCGCAGGGATCCATTTTAGGACCACTATTGTTCATTAGTTACATAAATAACATCTATGAACTTGACCACAAAGGAGAAATTACATTGTATGCCGATGATACCTGTTTGTTTTACTTTGGTCATTCCGTTGACGTAGTAATTGAAGAAGCACAGAAAGACCTTAACCTATTAAATGTCTGGTTTCAATGTAACTTACTTACTATAAATACGTCCAAAACTAATTACATAATTTTCAAGGCTAAAAATAAAAAGATTCACAATCACAACTCACTTACTATAGATGGTAAAATTATAAATAAAACTAATACGGAAAAGTATCTAGGACTCCTACTCGATGAACATCTGACATGGAAACCACACTTAGAGAAACTACGGTCCAACATCGCATCGCTGTGAGGCTTACTGCGACGTATAACAGGCTGCCTCCCGCGAAAAGTACGATATGTTATTTATAATTCACTCGTCAAACCACATTTAGATTATTTAGTCGAGGTATGGGGCTCAGCTACAAAAACCAACCTACAATACATTCAAAGAACACAAAACAAAATAATAAAAACCCTATTTAATTACGATTTCCTAACACCAACTAATCTATACTAATATTATAAAGCTGAAGAGTTTGTTTGTTTGTTTGTTTGTTTGTTTGTTTGTTTGCTTGAACGCGCTAATCTCAGGAACTACCGTTCTGATTTGAAAAATTCTTTCAGTGTTAGATAGCCCATTTATCGAGGAAGGCTATAGGCTATATATCATCACGCTAACACCAATAGGAGCGGAGCAGTAATGAAGAATGTTTCAAAATCGGGGGATTTTTTTTTCCACGGGGACGAAGTCGCGGGCGGAAGCTAGTGATTTATATAAAGAAACCAAATTACTTAACATATCACAAAACTACAAATATCATACTTGTATATTAATATTTAAAATCCTTAATAATACTATTCTCTCACAAATAAAATTTACCAAAAATTTTAGCATACATAAACGCTGCCTCAGAAAAGCCCAAGATATTCACCTTTTACGCGAATTAAATACGGAAAAAAGAAATTAACGCACGAAGGGGAAAAAATATTCAATAATTTACCCACACATATAAAAGAATGTAAATCACTACAATTATTTAAAAAACTACTCAAAGAACATATCACACAACAAAAACAATAAGTCAAAATATAGGTATCAACTATCAACTACGCTCAGTGTAATGACGAACATGGCGCTTCTTGTCAAGTGCCCACTATTTCTGTGTACTTATAAGCTAATACCCACCAATTGTCTTATGATTTTTTCTTACTTTATATTAATGAAGGTTGTCTTGCAAATATTCTTGTTATTGTTTAAGTTAGTTAAGTTTAGACTCTGTACTACGCTCATTAACAACCTTACTGTTAGTTTAGATTTAAGTTTCTCATGTAAGTGAATTTACCATTGTAATTCTTATGAGAAATAAACATCTTTAACCGTAAAAAGCTCTGATTACTGTGTTAACGTTCAAACTTATTAACTTATACTTAGATAATATTGATTATTTTTGTTTTTGGATAGTTTTAAGCGTAATATTTCATGAAAAAAATTCATGAAATATTATAAGTCGTAGTGTTAGTTTGATCTCACTCAAGTTTATGTCGAAAATTTATTCATTTTAAGAGATTCCTTACAAAGCTGTGATAATTATTATTAATGTTATTATTGTTCACTATAATTAGTACAAATTTAGGTAGTTTTATTTATACTTAATCATTAATTTTTTAAGAGTTTAAAACTTTATGTTGGGAAAGGTGTGTAATTGCTATTTTTTATAAAGAATATAAGTCAGTTTCTCATACTTTGTGTTTCATTTAACACGTTTTTCAAGTTTCAAGTTTCAAGTTCATTTAACAAAATGTACTTCAGTTTATAACATAAGATGTTTTGTTAGGGATCCCACAAGGGGCAGGTAGTTTTTAAGTTAAATGAGTATTAGTATTACTAAGTTGAAAAGCAGCAAATGGCTATTAGCGTCTTTTTTATTTAGTTAACTAGAACCTGATAACACATCATCACTAAGTAGGAAAGGCGTTTAAAAAAATACTACGTTGAAAGGACGTTTCTAGCCAGAAGCGTCTTTTCATTGCAGTAAAACTTACTTTCTTATATTTTTTTTGCTAAAAAGAAAAGGAAAAAGTTATTTAATTAATACATAAAATTAAATTAATTAAAATTCTCATATAATTTCTGAAAGATCAAACAATAATACACACTTTTGCATAACAAAATTGTAATAAGGTTTATTTCCTTTCGCACAGCGAATTTTTTAATTTTTATAACACGTTTTATTTTTTTCTCCGTTTCATACTTCATGTAGATGCGTCCTTTTACCTTATGGCGGCAGACATGGTGAAAAAAAATTTTTTTTTTTCAAATACTACAATATGGGTTTCAAGGTTAAGGTTCACTTTGGTTTACCGGGACTTTTTAAAGAAAACGACGTGTAGTTCGCTTGCAGGTTTATTTGCGACTCATTAGATAAGTGGACTGTAAGAATATATATTTAAAACGCTAAACAATTTGGACATTCCGCCCGCCAAAGAACATAGTTCTTTTAACTACGTTTTTACAAAACTCTTACTCAAACCAACATTATTCAAAACAAATGCGTAAACTTAACTCATAACAAATGTAAACAAAACCTATAGAAAACACTGTCAAACATCTTAATAGAAGTAACATTTATACAACAAAATACTTATCTTTCTAACCTACGGTAACTAGGTTCATACATAATTATACATTTAACTCTAAACACATTCATGCGACAGCGAGCTCACGGAACCTCAGTTTAACTTCATCGTTAACAAAAACACGTTTGTATATGTGTGAATAGGTCATTAGTACAAAAGCTCGATGCATAACTATAATAAAGTATGTTGATAACTCATTAAAGAAATAAACGCTTAACTTAATACAAATAAAAGTAGGTTTTAACCAAATGTTTTAACAACTATAATACATAAAATAAAATCATTTAGTTAGTATACAAATTCTGCTTACTGGACGCTTAAATTCTCCCGTTTTACAATTAACAGACACGACACGAGTAACATTATCTGGCCTAGGATATTTTTTAGTAATTTTACCTAGTAACCACTTAGCTGGTGGCATATTATCGTCTTTTAAAACAACAACATCACCTAATTCTGGCTCATTACGTTTAGTGTTCCATTTATACCTTTGATTTAAATTAACTAGATATTCCTTATACCATCTATTCCAAAAATCTGTTACAATTTTTTTCATTAATCTCCATCTATCTATACCAACTACATTACAATTAGAGTAATCCTCATCTGCAATATTTAACAATGGTTCTCCCACCAAGAAGTGACCTGGTGTCAGGGGTAGAGGTTACTGGGCTTTAACCTTGCCTCTAGAAGCAGGCCCATTAGAGCTGTAGTTTTCTTAGTGAAATATCTTAAACAAATAGTGCACTCTCTAAAATATTTTTTGACAAGTTCCCTAGCACCTAATATCCAGTATTTTGTTTTAAGAAAACCTAACATAGCCTGTGGACCGCCATGCAATGTTTTTGCATGGACATCCGCAACTATAACCTAAGTCAAATGATGATGAGCGGGCATAATAATTGGGTTTTTGGTGTCATAGCACACATCCGATTTTTCCATTCGTCCACTCACTCTTAGACAAAGATATCTTAACTTACTCTTTTTAGGCACACATCCTCGACTCATCTGTTTTATTTCCAAAGAAAACTCACGTTTTTGTACTTGTTTCATGCATGCTAATAAACACTCGTTCATTTCAATTGGATTAAAATATTCAATTAGTTTAAGTCTGTTATCTTTCTTTAATTTATCATTTAAAACGCATTTGCAATATGGTACAATTTTTAGTAGCTTATTTAAAGATGAATATTTTGACCAAAAAATATCCTCGTACTCTTCACACAATTCAAGACGGGGAATAGAAATTCTTTTACGATTGGGGAAACTCGGGTCTTTGCGGTCAGCAAATGTACATACACTCTATTTGAACTGTCAATTACTCGTAAATAAACAGCTACCGCAAAGGCTGATTTTGAAGAATCAGAAAATACGTACAACTCTCTCTTGCAATCCTGTGTAAAATTGACCCACCTGGGTATTTTGAGACATTTTAAATCAATAAACTCTAGCCTGTATTTGAGCCACTCACAAAGTAATTCATACGTCAAACACTCATCCCACTCAAGACCAGATTTCCACAGTTTCTGAATTAAAATCTTAGCATTCACTACCACTGGGGCAATCCAGCCTAAAGGGTCATACAACCTCGCGACTTCAGATAATACTTGTCGTTTAATGACTAAATCTTTTGGTTCAGTTAAGTTTAACACATACTCAAAATTATAATTTTTTCTATTCCAACTCAATCCAAAAACTTTAATTAAATTATTAAATGTAATAGGTTGCCTTTCACTCAGTTCAGTCTTCTCAATCTGCTTTAAAAACTCCTCATTATTACTATTCCATTTATGTAACTCAAAACCACCACTCATTAACTCATTCAGCTCTTCATACTTTTGTATGACCTCATTAACCGTGTCACAACCGGTCATTAAGTACTCCGTATAATAGCATTGTTTTGTTATTCTCGCAGCTAATGGATACTTGTCCTCTTCTAGCTCGGCAAGTCTATGTACAACTTTGACAGCTAGATATGGCGCACATGCTGTACCAAACGTTAAACGCAACAATTTGTAACGTTGTGTAGGCTCCAAAGGATCAAATCTCCAGACAATTCTCTGGAAATCTGTATCCTCATTTGCCACTCTAACCATCCGATACATTTTCACAATATCGGCGACGATACAGACCTTATGCTTACGCCGTCTCCTGAAAATATTCCTCAAATCTTGTTGTAATCTCGGTTCAACAAGAAGCTTATCATTGAGTGACACACTGTTGTCACCTTGGCTCGAGGCGCCAAAAACGACCCTCACCTTTGTGGTGTCTTTGTCTTTTCTCACCACCGCATGGTGAGGAAGATAGACAGCCTTAGAATATTGCAACTCACTCTCAGACACCATTCTCATATGGTTCATACTCAAATACTCACTCATAACGTTATTATATTCTTCTCTCAACTTTGAATCTTTCGATAGCTTTCTCTCTAAATACTCTAACCTCTTAATTGCTATTTTTTCTGTATTACCGTATTGACACTTTGGATCGTCCGTCGAAAAAGGTAATCTCACTATGAATCGCCCTTCATTATCTCTTAATGTAGTTGAATCAAATAAATCTTCACATACTTTCTCGCTATTAGTCATGTCTTTCTTTATTAAATTAGGCTCATTCTCCATCTCCCAAAACCTCTTAAGTAACTGATCTTCTTTCATTTGTACGTGCATACTAATAAGATTATCTTTTACTCGAGTTCCTCTTGACATTCTTCCTGACAAAATCCATCCAAACACTGTACTTTGAGCTATTAAATTACAATTACGATGTTTCAAAACCCCATCAAGTAATATTTCGCTATAAACCTCTGCACCTAACAAAATGTCTATTATGCCTGGCGTCGTGTATGTAGGATCAGCTAAAGGAAGATGGTCAATTTCTACCCATTTTGGAGAGCTCACATCTGTTGAAGGAAGTAATGACGTTAAAGAATTCAATACATAAGCGTTAACTAAGATGTAACTAGCTGGATTATGACGTGATTCCAGGCAAAGTGAAACCGTGTGTTTTATTCTCATACGGCCATCTCCCAGCCCTGACACCCAACAACTAATTGGTTTGCGTACAAGACCTAGTAATTGCACGGTTGACTCAGATACAAAAGATGCCTGCGACCCTTGGTCTAGCAAAGCACGAATTATTTGTTTAAAACCGTCAGAACGGAATACCTTAACCGTAGCCGTCGCAAGTAGCACGCTGTTGGGTTGCAGCTCACCTCTAGAAAATGTAGCAGTCACTAGTGTGTCACGTCGTGTTGAACTCGCGCTCGCCTGTGGTTCACTCACTGTGGTTGCCGGCTCCTGGCTACTGGTTGGCTCCCGATTCTCTCGCTCAAAGTGTAGCATCGTGTGATGCCTCCTGCCACATCTCTTGCAACTAAACGCTTGGCGACACTTAATTGCCGCATGAGTAGGTGCTAGGCAATTAAAACATAGTTTACTCGTTTGTACGAAGTCTTGTCTCTCTTTAGCTGTCATAAGGCTAAAACGCTTGCACTGGTTGAGATAATGCTGTTCCTTACACATAGGGCACTCAGGTTTAGCCTTAGACTTTTCGTCTTTCTCAACTGATGCGTGAAATGATTTTGATTTAGGCTTAGTATGATGTGTGGCGCGCTTCTCGTTGGTATTAATCATTTCCAAAGATCTGAATCGGTACTCTAAGTAATCTTTTAATTGTGTCCATGTGGGCAAGTCATCACAAACCATATTTACATTCTGCTCCCATTGTCTAAGTGATTCCGTATCCAGTTTAGATATAACGAGATGTATGATGATTGCGTCCCACGTGTCGGTACTAATGTAATAAACGGTAATGCCCAAGTTCTCCAAAGAGTTAAGACAAGCTGATGTTGTATCCAATAAACTCCTAATTGCATCGGCTGACTCATTCACTATTTTATTTGTACCAAATAATGTTCTCATAATAGCATTACAGTTATAACGCTTGTTATTATAATGCCGCACTAATTGCTTCCATGCTTCCTCATAATTTGCTTCAGTCGTCGAAAAATTACTAAGTAGGTTTAACGCTTCTCCACTCAAATTGCACTTAAGATAATGCAATTTCTGCACTGATGAAATACTCTTATTAGTGTGTATTAATGAGGAAAACATATCATAAAACGTTTGCCATTCTTCGTATTTACCCCCAAATGTAGGTAATTGTATGCGAGGTAGTTTTACATCACTATAATTATTGGTCGCGCTGTTCGTGACAACTGGACTAGGTAACTCAATAACCGATGGTACAAACTGTTGCAAAGATTCTCTCAAACTTGATTTATACTGTATATATAACTCCTCAAAAATCTCATATTTCTCCTCAGTAAAATAAGCTGCCTCCTTATTCTTCGCTTTTGCAACAATCTCCTTGTGTCCATCTTTAAAATCCTGATATAGTTGTTCTAGCACTTCCAATCTCGTTTCTAAGTACATACGTTTAAGTCTATCTTTCGGAGTCTTCTTATAATTTCTCTCAGCTTTCCTCAAATTGTCGTACAACTCATCTTGTATTGTAAGAAGTGCCTCCATTTTGGTAACAAATAAACACCGCTGCACGTGTTTTCCAGCAAAAAACTCGAAATAGGCACTTGTTTTAGGTAATAAGTTCTCACTAAATAACAGATTGTTAACTTTAATCTCTTTAAACACTCACTCAATGTACTGTTATTATGTTTTTCTTAAAAAGTCAAATACACATCGTAAACAAGTAACAGTTTTTAGTCTATCAATTTAAACGTAATAACTCGTATTTTAAATAATCTTGCACATAACACATTAGCAATATTGTCACCGGTCGACCTCTTATCGCACTCAGGTAAAATCTATTGTTCTCACTAGTCGGACGGGCTCAATACTCATTAGCACTATCCGGTTCGATTACGGACCAAATGTTTATTAGGTTAAGGTTCACTTTGGTTTACCGGGACTTTTTAAAGAAAACGACGTGTAGTTCGCTTGCAGGTTTATTTGCGACTCATTAGATTAGTGGACTGTAAGAATATATATTTAAAACGCTAAACAATTTGGACAGGTATCAAATTAAAGGGCTTAACATAAGGATTTCAAAAAGGTATATCATGTATATCATTAGTGTAATACTAGCAAAATAACACAATGAGAAAGTTTAAAAATATGGACTCACTTTCTGAATCTGGTGGAGTGCCAATGTGACACGACCGGGAAAACTAAAAAAATGTTAACTCTTCGAATCACGGAAGGCCGCCGGCGGCCACAAAAACCAGCTTAAGTTGACCTCTAAAATCGAAAAAAGGAAAAATAATTTTAGAGGTCAACTTAAGCTGGCCGCCGGCGGCCTGCCGTGATTCGAAGGGTTAATTAATATTTTAACTAAAAAGTTGATAAAAAAAACTTATTTAAAAAATCTAAAAAACCCGACTGCTCAACTAAAGTGTAAGAAACAAGCACATTTTTATTTTTAAAAGTGACAAGCAGGCGGACCCATCCCATTTTAAAAAAATATGTTCAATTGGGTCCCGCCTGATTGTCACTTTTAAAAATAAAAATGTGCTTGTTTCTCACACTTCAGTTGAGCAGTCGGGTTTTTAGATTTTTTAAATAAGTTTTTTTTTTTGTTTTTCTTCACAAGAAGTCTGCGAATGTATACCAGAGCTACATCACTATTGCCCAACTGCAAAGGAAGGGTTATGTTTTTGCGCATATCTTGTATGTATGTAATATTCTTTATTACCTTATATCTCCAGAAACCCCTGAAGGGATTTACATAAGTGAGGTATGGTTAGATTTGTCTTAGTAGCTGAAGTACTCTATAGATGAGGAGGTGATGTTAAAAAAAAATGAGACATGGCAGCCGATGCAATGCCATTGCACTTAGTGATTTACTTTTTGGAGGACTTACAGCTAATAAAACCATAAAAAAAAGGAATACATAGTCGCCAGAGAGCCAATAACAAGTCCTCACGTTTAGACTTATACTAAAATAAAGTTATAAGCAATAAACAAGCAATAATAAATCTAATTATAAATTAAAGATACAATTTACACAGAAAGAATACATAATATATAAAGATTTGCTTGCAATGAGTCAACAGCATAACATAACCACTAACGCTTGAAAAAGTTTAAGCTTAAGCACCTTCTGGCTGAGTTCACACTAGTTGTGAAAGGATCCAAATCATACTGCTTGCATATCCCATTAAAAGTTCTGCTTGCGCGCACAATATAGCTATTTTGCCTATAATTAGATGATGAATGAGGTATGGTAGGTAATGTTAGGTACATTAAAATAAAATTTAGAAAGTAGTTCTGGACTATCAATATTATTGTGGAGGATTTTCAATAAATACAAACAGTCTGCAATATTACGCCGATCTACCAGTGGCAACAGATGGTACTTCTTACAGAGTTGATGATAACCTGCTGAATGATATGGAACCCTTTGATGGAAACAAAGATATTTGATGAACCGTTTCTGTATATTTTCAATCCGGTCGATGTATTTATGATACCTTGGATTCCATATCTGAGACGCATACTCGAGCTGACTTCTTACAAAAGTGCAATACAATATTTTGAGCGTTTTAGCATCTGTAAAGCATTTAGAAAGACGCATTATAAATCCCAGCAGTTTCGATGCTTTTTTGACTATGGCGTCAATGTGTGTATCAAAAACTAACTTACTATCTTGAAAAACGCCCAAGTCACGGAGTTGAGTGTTTATTTTATACATATTTAGCAGTGAGGTAATTGTTGTTGGATTAGAGTACGTTCGTGATGCCGAGTGCGGAGGAGCTGGCGGAGCAGCGCGCGCGGGAGGCGGAGTGCGAGCGCCAGCTGGAGCTACTACGGCCGAGCGCCCCGCCCGCCCCCGGCGACGAGCCGCGCCCCGAGCGCGAGCTGGCGCTGGCGGCCGCCGTGAGCGCGCTGCGCGTGCGCGCCGCCCCGCCGGCCGCGCCGCTGTCGTGCGCCGCGCTGTGCGCCGCGCTGGCGCCGCACCTGCCGGAAAGCGCGCGGCCGCCGCTGCGCGCGCTGTGCGCGGGGCGCCCGGAGCGGGCCGTCGCGGCGCTGGCGGGCGCGCTGGCGGGCGCGCCGCGCTGCTCGGACGACGAGCTGCTGTGCGCGGCGGCGCTGCTGAGCGCGGCGCTGCTGGCGCGAGACGCGCGCTGCCGCAGCCCGGCCGCGCGCGCGCTGCACGCGCTGCTCGACGACCTCGCCACGCCGGACCAGGTGAGGCACCAGCGTCCACTTACTGCTGAGCGCGGCGCTGCTGGCGCGGGACGCGCGCTGCCGCAGCCCGGCCGCGCGCGCGCTGCACGCGCTGCTCGACGACCTCGCCACGCCGGACCAGGTGAGGCACCAGCGTCCACTTACTGCTGAGCGCGGCGCTGCTGGCGCGGGACGCGCGCTGCCGCAGCCCGGCCGCGCGCGCGCTGCACGCGCTGCTCGACGACCTCGCCACGCCGGACCAGGTGAGGCACCAGCGTCCACTTACTGCTGAGCGCGGCGCTGCTGGCGCGGGACGCGCGCTGCCGCAGCCCGGCCGCGCGCGCGCTGCACGCGCTGCTCGACGACCTCGCCACGCCGGACCAGGTGAGGCACCAGCGTCCACTTACTGCTGAGCGCGGCGCTGCTGGCGCGGGACGCGCGCTGCCGCAGCCCGGCCGCGCGCGCGCTGCACGCGCTGCTCGACGACCTCGCCACGCCGGACCAGGTGAGGCACCAGCGTCCACTTACTGCTGAGCGCGGCGCTGCTGGCGCGGGACGCGCGCTGCCGCAGCCCGGCCGCGCGCGCGCTGCACGCGCTGCTCGACGACCTCGCCACGCCGGACCAGGTGAGGCACCAGCGTCCACTTACTGCTGAGCGCGGCGCTGCTGGCGCGGGACGCGCGCTGCCGCAGCCCGGCCGCGCGCGCGCTGCACGCGCTGCTCGACGACCTCGCCACGCCGGACCAGGTGAGGCACCAGCGTCCACTTACTGCTGAGCGCGGCGCTGCTGGCGCGGGACGCGCGCTGCCGCAGCCCGGCCGCGCGCGCGCTGCACGCGCTGCTCGACGACCTCGCCACGCCGGACCAGGTGAGGCACCAGCGTCCACTTACTGCTGAGCGCGGCGCTGCTGGCGCGGGACGCGCGCTGCCGCAGCCCGGCCGCGCGCGCGCTGCACGCGCTGCTCGACGACCTCGCCACGCCGGACCAGGTGAGGCACCAGCGTCCACTTACTGCTGAGCGCGGCGCTGCTGGCGCGGGACGCGCGCTGCCGCAGCCCGGCCGCGCGCGCGCTGCACGCGCTGCTCGACGACCTCGCCACGCCGGACCAGGTGAGGCACCAGCGTCCACTTACTGCTGAGCGCGGCGCTGCTGGCGCGGGACGCGCGCTGCCGCAGCCCGGCCGCGCGCGCGCTGCACGCGCTGCTCGACGACCTCGCCACGCCGGACCAGGTGAGGCACCAGCGTCCACTTACTGCTGAGCGCGGCGCTGCTGGCGCGGGACGCGCGCTGCCGCAGCCCGGCCGCGCGCGCGCTGCACGCGCTGCTCGACGACCTCGCCACGCCGGACCAGGTGAGGCACCAGCGTCCACTTACTGCTGAGCGCGGCGCTGCTGGCGCGGGACGCGCGCTGCCGCAGCCCGGCCGCGCGCGCGCTGCACGCGCTGCTCGACGACCTCGCCACGCCGGACCAGGTGAGGCACCAGCGTCCACTTACTGCTGAGCGCGGCGCTGCTGGCGCGGGACGCGCGCTGCCGCAGCCCGGCCGCGCGCGCGCTGCACGCGCTGCTCGACGACCTCGCCACGCCGGACCAGGTGAGGCACCAGCGTCCACTTACTGCTGAGCGCGGCGCTGCTGGCGCGGGACGCGCGCTGCCGCAGCCCGGCCGCGCGCGCGCTGCACGCGCTGCTCGACGACCTCGCCACGCCGGACCAGGTGAGGCACCAGCGTCCACTTACTGCTGAGCGCGGCGCTGCTGGCGCGGGACGCGCGCTGCCGCAGCCCGGCCGCGCGCGCGCTGCACGCGCTGCTCGACGACCTCGCCACGCCGGACCAGGTGAGGCACCAGCGTCCACTTACTGCTGAGCGCGGCGCTGCTGGCGCGGGACGCGCGCTGCCGCAGCCCGGCCGCGCGCGCGCTGCACGCGCTGCTCGACGACCTCGCCACGCCGGACCAGGTGAGGCACCAGCGTCCACTTACTGCTGAGCGCGGCGCTGCTGGCGCGGGACGCGCGCTGCCGCAGCCCGGCCGCGCGCGCGCTGCACGCGCTGCTCGACGACCTCGCCACGCCGGACCAGGTGAGGCACCAGCGTCCACTTACTGCTGAGCGCGGCGCTGCTGGCGCGGGACGCGCGCTGCCGCAGCCCGGCCGCGCGCGCGCTGCACGCGCTGCTCGACGACCTCGCCACGCCGGACCAGGTGAGGCACCAGCGTCCACTTACTGCTGAGCGCGGCGCTGCTGGCGCGGGACGCGCGCTGCCGCAGCCCGGCCGCGCGCGCGCTGCACGCGCTGCTCGACGACCTCGCCACGCCGGACCAGGTGAGGCACCAGCGTCCACTTACTGCTGTGCATGAGAAGAAATAAATAAATATTTGTAAAGAAATATGTGTGTGCATCTATGTGCCTTCACATAGGTGGTGCTGACGCACAGTGTACGATTTGACTAATCTAGGGGGACAAAACTCAGGAACCTAAATATTGTATTATATATTACATTTATTGTATATATAGGAATGTTACAGTAAATAAAAGGCAAAATTAAATGTGTAACATCTTTTTTTTCAATCTTTTAATAAAATTCTTATATATATGTCTCGCTTAGATATTTGTTTTCACAGAATTTTTCTTAATGTACGGTGGTTACCTTACACCTTGTTTGTTAATGTTAAAATGTTATGAGTACCGCGCCGCGACCCAGGTTAGGGAATTTGATTAGTAAAACGATGTTTACTGTTACACGGATTTATTGGTACTAAAGTAATTAATTAACAAATGGAACGCGATGCACCGCATCGTGAGTGCAAGCGTCAGCATTATTACGAAACACTACAAAATGTACGGGTTTGCTCGTACATACTCCCAACAGGAGAAATTAACAAGATACAAAATAAATGTTATCAGATCCAAGATCAAAATATTAGAAAACAAAGTTTCAATAAAAATAGAACAATAATAAATGTTATACAAAAATAATTTTGATATAATATAATGCTAAAAGGACTTAATTAATTATAAAGTAAGTATTGTCTCTGAACGCATCATTAAACTTAACGAACGCAAATAGGTGACGTAGCTTTATTCACTCGCGCACTATTGAGATTAGAAACACTGCTCTGATTGTTGTCATTTAACTCACTAACACTGTGGTAAAACACTCGGTCACCGAGAATCACGCACGGGTTGTCATTGTTATTGCAAGGAGGCGCGGGCGCACCCCGTGCTTGCGCTGGTGTGGGCGCGGCCGGCACGCTCCAGGCGCGCACGCGACGCCACACGTACACCCGTCCCGCTATTCCCACGATGCCGACGAACATGTATATCAGCGTGTAGTGGTGTATATCATGAACAGAAATTCCTTCGGCTATAGCAGCATTATCTTTCAAGATCTTAATTTGCTGGCCAAGTTCTGTTAAATCCATTTCATTCTGGTCAGTTTTTGAACCATTCATGGATATCAGATGCGGGATCGTAATGTTGATAATATGATTTATCGGCGGTATCAGTGGAGTGTAAACATCAGGTTTAATGTTCAGTTGGCTAGACTGTTGTCTATGTGCAATCAAAGTAAATGCTTGCGTTTTAATAATACACCCATTGTCTATAGCAACAAGACCCGCTCCGGTCAGCTGATGACTGGCAACTTGATCCTCGCACATTATACGTAAAGAACATTGATCGCAACAAAAATAAATGTAGTTGTTAATTGAGTTACTTTCAAACCAGCTGTTTTTGCAGGGAGAGATCCTTGTCTCACACTCAAACTCTTTAGTCTGACAGAAATCTTTATCTCCATTTAGATGATAAATAGGTCTCTGAATATGACACAGATATGTTTCTGATATAAAACATGATGTTAATGTTTTCTCTGTCATAGTTAAGTAGGTATCCTTTTTCAAGTTTATGGCTACATAATCTGATATTGGTTGGATGCTAACCATGTCAGTTCCTTTAACTTGAGGTATGGAAAATATTTTGTATATCTCAAAAGTGTCTCTACTGATAAGAGGAAGTCTGATTTCAAAGATGAGGTATTCTTCCAGCATCCTGGCCTTTACTTTAAGAAGCTTATATATTTTCCTTAAATCCATTTGCACATTGTCTACAGGCAATGTCTCGTCCTTTGGGAGCTGACTAGCGATGGCACTCAGTTGATCTTGCAATTGAACGGGAGTCAAAAGGTGTGGATTAAACTGACCGTGATAGATGTCAGTGATAGTGTCCAGCAAGGTGCTTTGTAATGATTTCAAGTTATGTAGCATGTTACTCCCTATAATGGCTCCGACAGTCAGCTCATTTACAATAGACATGTTTTGTTTTTCAGATTGAAGTTGGTTTAGCGCCTTTTCGATGCTAAATATATGTTAGGAAACCATTTTATGTTGTCTGTTCATGGTTTGCTCTGTTCGTTTGAGAAGATTATATTCAACCTCTATGATCGATGTTTGGTTTTTCCAGTAAGAGGCAATATGACGTTGGTTGTCGCGTAGTAACGTTATGTCCTTGCGATATTGTTCGGCGAATCTCGCATCTAATACCCCGAAGAGGCTATTCGCAAGATATCCGACACCGTCGATAAGACCGCGCCGCTGTCTAGCGCGCTGCTCGTTCGAGTGCTGACCGAGCAATATCTGGTTATAGTACTCAAGTTCACCGAAGCCTTGAACCAGCTGTAATAATATGATATCACAGTTCATAATATTCCGGACAGATACGTGTGGCGGCGACGGCGGCCGCGGTTGCTTGCAGTGCCGCGCGGCCGCACTAAGCTAGTGAATGAAGCACCGTTTACGCGTGCAATCCGTATCCTCAACAATATAGCAGAAGGCATAGACTTATTTTGTTGTACTCTGGGTGGGTTCATAGTGAGAGCTCTCTATGAGATATGTTACGGTCCTGTTGTGATGTAGACATGGAGAATGTACTTAGTAACAAAGTACAAGGATCGAAAGCTGTTACTTTTACTTTATAATAATAATAATATAGTAATAATAATTGTTTAGCTGTAGTTCTTAAATATGTATGAAAGTTGACTACATTATCGCATTAGGTGATAAGCCTGTAATGATAATTGTATGATGATAAATAAATAAATAAATAAATAAATAATAAATAAATATTACCTATTGTTTTGCATGATTGTTCTAGGGACTTCGTGTATTTGTTGAGAGCTTTTATGCCTTCCCAATATGGTTGCATATCGTAGTAGATGATAAGCTTCCACTCGTCCCGTATAATTTGCAGGTTAGATAATTTATCAAAATAAAGGCTCTGATTAGGTCTAAATCTTGTTGATTGGAAATCGCAGTATCCTCCTGTTACGATTGTCATGAAAAATAATAAAGACGTAAACAATGTAATAACGCTAACTCTCTTCGATTTCCTTTGAAGCTTTGTTTCTTTACTGTTCGTTTTCAACTCTTTCTGGACGTTTTCAGACAAGTCTGATTGATTTTGTTTTACAGGTAACATTGATATTTTGGTAATTGGTCTTTTAAGAATTCCGTTCTTGGTTGTTAAGCTGACAACGCGAACGAATTCATCTGCTCCAGGATGTAGATCGACGACCCTACCCGTAGACCATTTTCCAGGAGGTAAATTGTCATCGTGCAATAGGACGACGTCGTTTAGGTTTATGTTTTCACGAGGCTGTCGCCATTTGCTCTTTGTTGTTAGTTTTGTTAGATACTCAGAGCGCCATCTTTTCCAGATGTCAGCGAAAATTCTCTGAGTTAACTGCCACCTAGTCCTCAAGTCTCTTTCTGTGGTCTTTATGCCATTGCCCTTGTTGGCTTTAAGGAGTAGGTGCCCAGTAAAATCTATTCCAGTGTGTTCAAATGGACGAGAGGGATTGCTCCTCGCTGCAGGTAAGTCACCCATGATTTGGTTATGCTTGTTAGGACTTAGCTTTTTACATTTAACACATAGACGTATTTGCTTTTTCGTTGCTTCATTTCCGCCTACAATCCAATACCTTTGTCGGATGAATCCCGATGTCAAGCGAGCTCCGCCATGGAAAGTAAGCTTGTGTGCATGTTCTATAAGAAGCTCTGTTAAACGTCCTCGTTGTGGAATAATTAAAGGATGTTGCAGGTCTGCATGAATATAAGCATGTCTTAATCTTCCCCCGACACGAAGAAGCCCAAAGTCATCCAAAAATGGATTTTGATTTAGTATTCTGCTTTTATTGCTAAGCTTTCCTTTCTCTCTTAAGCTTTTAATTTCTTCTGCAAACTCTTGCTGTTCATCTTCATTTTGGCTTTTCTTATCTCTTCTAGCGTAAGATAGGAAGTCTACGCATGGTTTTGCTTGCTTGTTAAAAATCTATACACCCATGCTAAAATGTGTACAACTTTGGTAAAACAACTGTGATTTTTCAACAAGTTCTGATTATACTGTCGTCTTCTGTTTGTTTTATGACAGTGTTAACTTGCTTCTGGGCCTTGGTTTCCAATGTCGTTGTGTAATTTATTTCTTTACTTCCTTCCTCGGCTTTAATTGTTTGTAGCCAAGATGGCCCTTGCCACCATAATGGATGTTGAATCAATTACGACATCGATACGCCTCTACTTGCACAGTCTGCTGGATTTTCGGCAGACTTGACATATCGCCAGCAGGCAGAAGGCATGATTTCCGTTATGAATCGGGTTCTGTTGGCAACAAAAGCTTGCTAACGGCCTGGATCTCCTTGCAGCCACCCCAGTACTGCTGTGGAGTCAATCCAGCCGTAAATATTAATCTTGTAGCCAGTTAAAGAAGCCTTGACCTTAGCCATGAGTTTAGCTAATAAATGAGCGCCGCAAAGCTCCAATCGTGGCAACGATATGTTTTTGTTAGCCGGGATTATTCTTGATTTTCCGGCCACCAATATAATGCTTGTTTGTTCGTTATAAACTTTACAGTAAATAACGCAGGCGTATGCCTTTGTTGACGAGTCGCAGAAACCATGTAACTCGACTCTTTGGTCGGGTTTTGTGCCCAACCATCTTGGTATTTGAACCTGACTTGTTTGCTCGATGTCCGCCTTGAAGTTTATTCCATTCTTCAAAAATATCTTCAGGTATCTGCTCATCCCACTGAATTTGTGAAGTCCAAATTCGTTGAAATATAATTTTAAGTTTTGTTGTTGTAGGTGTGAGCCACCCCAAGGGGTCAAAGAACTTGGAGATATCGGATAACACGGATCGTTTTGTAGCTTTGTTGAGAGTTGAGTTAATTTTTGGCTCGAACGTAAAATTATCCTTGACAGGGTTCCAGCGAAGTTTTGGTAGACTCCGGCTGTCGAAAGCTTTTGCTTTGTTGTTAGCATGGGACTTCATCCTGCAGTAAATGCGGATCATTAGAAGCCCATTTTCTTAGATTGAATCCCTCGCGTTTCAGGAGTTCAATTAATTCTTGTTGATGTTGGCGTGCCGCTGATACGCTGTGAGTACCATGGAGTAGGTTATTCATGTAGAATGACTCCTCGAGGACTTTAGATGCTTCTTGATATTTGGAGCGTTCGTCGTCCGCCAGCTGTTTCAGCGTCTTCATTGCGAGGAAAGGAGCTGCTTTTGTCCCGTATGTGACCGTGGTCAGCTGATATTCTTGTAGTTTATCTCTGGGACTATCTCTCCATACGATTTTTTGCAGACTCTGATCTTCATTATGGACCAAAATTTGACGGAACATCTTTTCGATGTCTGCAGTGAAGGCAAATTGATACTGCCTCCACTTAAGTATCAATGACTGAAGGTCCAGTTGCAGATTTGGGCCCTTGTGCATCAGATCATTTAAACTTTGGCCACTTGATGTTTTCGATGAGGAAAAACGACTCGAAGTGAAGTAGTTGTCGAATCGTCACGTAGTATACAATAATGGGGCAAGAAACACTCGAGTTTCGAGTTACAAATAGCTGGTTTCATATGTCCTAACGCTAGGTACTCGTGTATGAATGTTTTATATTCTTTTGCGATGTTTTCATTTTTAATTAGTTTACGTTCCAAATGGATAAATTGTGCTATGGCCTTTGATTTCGAGTAGCCCAATTGTTCTTGTAAATTTGTTTTCAGAGGGAGCCTTACTACATATCTTCCTTCTAGCAATCGGTTTGTTGTTGAGCTGTAAAATTGCATACACTCTTGATCATCTGATGAAAGCGCAGTGGACTCTGCAATTTCCTCCGTTTCCCAAAATTTTTGTAACTGGTCTATATCAAACTGTACGACATTGCATTGCAGTGTGTTTAGGTTGCCGCACAGGATCCACCCAAGCCGAGTCTGTTGAGCAATGGGTGTTGTTTGTTCAAGTCTGCAGATTCCCTCCATAATAATGTTGGAATATATGTCCGCGCCAAATAAAATATCTACCGGACGACTGACGTAAAAGTCGGGATCTGCAAGTTCTATGTTTTCTAAGTAAGACCAAGTGGGCTTTGCAAAGGTATAAGTTGGCAGATTTTTTGTTAGACTATTCATGATGAAAACGTCAGTATTAAAGGAATAAGACCCTCTTCTTGATGAGCAGTTTATGTTGATAACTCCTTTGCAGGCATTATCCCTGGCTCCTATACCGGTTATTACGCCCTTGCATCGTTGACGGGGAAGTCCCAATAGTTGCGCCGCATTTTCGGTGATGAGTGAAGTTTGGGAGCCCTGATCAATCAAAGCTCGCATGTTAAGATAAGATCCATCATATTTTTGGACCTTAATCACGGCTGTGGACAATAATGTTTCCGGTACATCACGTTGTTGAGCCACGTGAGTCCTAAGTTGCTGATTTTGCTCAGGTGAAGTACGGTCATTTTCAGCTTTAGGTATTGCTTGGTTAGTTGATGTGTTTGCGGATTGCGCAAACGCATCGTGAAGTATCGTATTATGACTTCCGTCGCACTCATGGCACCGTTTTGTTGAAATGCATTCCTTGCCTTTATGGCTAAAAAGACAATTTTTGCATAGCTTGTTGTCACCGACAAATTGTTTTTTGTCAATTGGGGACAATCCAATATATTGTTCACAATGGAATAATCCATGACCATTTTTGCATAATGGGCAAGTTCGTTTGTTAGGAAATTTTCCGTTCGATTTCGATACGTTTTTGTTGCTCGAATAAGATTGTTTCCAATTACGATTGATGTTTTTGTTATTAAGATTGTTATCCTTAGATGATTTTGCATTGTAATTTGGAGAATTCTGATCTTGTTTACGCCGCGATGACTCCATACTCGTAAACTTGGCTTCCAAGAAGTTCAAAAAGTCCGATAAAATGGGCAGTTCACGAGGTTGCTTAAGAGACGCGATGTATTCGGAATGTGTGTTAGCATCTAATTTGTTCGACATCAAATAGCAAATTACGGGGTCCCATGTGCTTACGTCTGCTCCCATGTTCTTTATAGCGTTCACACATTCGATGGTTGTATCGTGGATGCGTTTTACGTAGTGGACTGAAGGTTGTTGCATGACCGGAAGATTGGTTAGAGTATTCATGTGTGAGGTGAATATAAGTAGTTTGTTATTGTACCTATGATTAAGGATTTCCCAACATGTTGAATAGTTTTCAGAGCTAATCGGAAGATGATGTATTAAACCCTCGGCTTCTCCTTTCAGTTTAGCTTTAAGGAACTGCATATTTTGAGCTGGAGAGAGCGACGGATCGTTGTGGATGGCCTCCGTGAATAAGTCTTTAAAGGATACCCAGTATTGATAATGGCCATTAAACGTAGGCACTTCCATCTTTGGTGTAGAATGTTCTCGGTGTGATACAGACCACAATTTGCTGTTCAGAGACTTCTTCATATTGCTGTACGTAATTTCATACGAGGTAAACTTGTCCTCATACGAATCATCTTGCCCGTCGAGTTCTCCTTCTAAATCCCAGTGAAGCATGTCAATGGCCGACCACCTTGTTTCCAATGTTTTTAACGTATCTTGAAACTCCCATTTCTCAGTTATAGCATCGACTTTGATGTTCGCTACTGTTCGATGGAAAGCCTTAAAGTTGATAGTCTGCTTCTTCAGTAATTCATCTAACTTGCTGTTGGTGCCCTGAGACTTGAATTTCGGCGTTTCAAGAAAGGTCGTAGCTTCGCTCTCCTCGGGATTCCTGTTCTTAAGGGTCCCGTCCACGTCAGCCCTGGATGTACCAGCTAACGGTGTTGCGGGTCTTAAAATAGACGGAGGTCCTGCACTTTTAATAGTTTCACGCGTCGAAAGATAGAAAGCATGAGTTTGTTGATAGTGATTCAATGCAAAATACTCAATCTATTTGTTGCTAAAAGGGTTCAACTGATCATGATTAGATTGAAACTCCTGCCAGTAGGAGTCTAAAGTGTCCAATCTACGTTTGATGTAGTCAGGAGTTTTGCGTTCCTGACTATCCTTCTTAAAGTTTGATAATAGTTGGTTCATGGCCACCATGATTTGGTTCTGGTTGGCCAGCAGATCCTCCATTGTGTGACTCATATTGTTAGGTCAAGCAAAAAAAGGAAAGATCTTACTTTGATTCTGCTGTCTGGTGTGTATGTTGATTGCGCTCAAGACTGCTGTTTACTCCCTGAACTGCAACTCCACCGCTGTTGCTGCTATGGAACCACTCACACGAACTGACACAAATTGCCACTGATTGCTCGCGTTAATGATCCTCTCTCGATCTCGAAGGACCATAAAGATGTACGGTGGTCACCTTACACCTTGTTTGTTAATGTTAAAATGTTATGAGTACCGCGCCGCGACCCAGGTTAGGGAATTTGATTAGTAAAACGATGTTTACTGTTACACGGATTTATTGGTACTAAAGTAATTAATTAACAAATGGAACGCGATGCACCGCATCGTGAGTGCAAGCGTCAGCATTATTACGAAACACTACAAAATGTACGGGTTTGCTCGTACACTTAATAATGTTATATAAGGGTCTGAAGATGTTAACAAATGTTTAATTAAATCAAAATTAGTTCTGTGCCTTGATGTCTTCAATGTATGCCCCAATCTGGCTTTTCTGATTTCTTTATTTTTGGCTCGGAAGCCTCCTCGGACATTTGTCCTATCGGTATCACCGAATTTTTTTATTATATTTACTCCATGTACCAAAATTTTATGCACTGTTATATTAAATATATCTCCCAGGTCTCCACTCAGTAATCAGTAGTGGCATTAACATCCGTATTTGATTTTTAATGACTTGGCATTCTTCTTTGCTCAATGCTTCGCTTTCTTTCTTGTACATAAATTTGATAATTCTACAGAATCTTGGTGTTGATGGCCGAGGATTTTCCCATATGACCTTCTGTGCATTGTTTACAAGTCTTAGTGGAACTAAAGATATGATAAACATATATTCGTCTGTGCTATCAGTATCTTCAAATGGTTGCTTGTATAAGCTATGACCCGAAGACCCATCGCATTCCCATTTGTACATCAAAGTGTAATTCAACACACTTGTATCTAATCTTTCTCCAAGAATATTTTTACATATTCTCAAAGCAGTATGGTTCAAAAAAAGAATCCAGTCTTACTTCAGCCGATATTTCGGTTACTATTATATTTTCAACAGGAGGATAGCAGTGCTTCTTCACCTGTGCCACGTGTTCATAGCAAGGGTATGCATTGAATCCCCTTTCTTTGGCTTCTTGTTGAACATTTTTGTATGTCTGCACAGTGAAATTGAGGCCATGAGAGCCAGAGTGGCCTAACTGTATTTTTATTAATAAATAAAAAATAAAATCTTTTTATTTCAGACATTGGGTCCATACATTTTCAAAATCATCAATTTTAAGTCATCACACACATGTCACATCGAATAAATAAATTATGACGTAATTTAATTTAATTTATTAATTTAATTTAATCTATTAATTTAATTTAATCTAACTTAATCTATATACACATTAATTTAATTTAAGTATTTGCCTCCCTCTGGGGCACCGGGCTCGCGCACTTGTGTTTGAACCCAGTGTCCCAGAAGGGGGCTGTCTAGCTTGTGGCTGAGCACGTTCAGGATGGTGTTGGCGCTACCACGCGTACGGAACATCAGCGAGGCGATGCGGCGCCGCAACACAGTGTGGAAGCCGTCTGTGTGCGCATGCGCAAACATCGCAGACGCACTACAGCAGCGTGGGAGCCCCACCAGCACCCTGAACGCGTTATTATATTGTATTCGGAGAGCGTTGATGGCCCGCTGCGTGTAGTTGACCCACATATTGCAGGTGTAGATAGTTTGGCAGTATGCTTTAAACAGAGTGATCTTTACATCTAAACTACACCTAGCAATGCGTGCGTGCCGTCATGTTACAGCGGACCGCCATCGCCCTCCTCACCCTTTCGATATCTCTATCATCCTTTAAATCCTCGGTGACCACATGGCCGAGGTATTTAAACTCACTCACTCTTCGAAGAGCGACAGCGTTAAGCAGCACAGGTGCCACAACCCCCAGTTTACGACCCCTGGCTTGAAACACCATGAGCTCGCTTTTCTGCTCATTGTACATGAGACCGTGTACTCTAGCATACTCCTCACATACGCCTATCAGCTTCCTGAGCGAGGCCACTGATGGGCTGAGCAACACCATATCATCTGCGTAGCTAATACTGTTGATACAGTGACCATCAATCGAGCATCCCACTCCGATGTTGCTCAGCTCATCAATCAGCCCGTTCACGTACAAGTTGAAGAGTGAAGGAGATGTTAACCCCCCTGTCTCACTCCACACTCCAACCTGTATTCATCAGAAAGTTCTCCAAGCCATTTGACCTGGTTAGTTTGGTTGTCATACCAATATTTAAACATATTAATCAGCTCACCCGGCACACCTGAACACTTCAATTTACGCCAGAGAATATCATACCTAACCAGATCAAAAGCCTTGGAGAGATCAAGAAAGGCTGCATAAACAGGCGTGCTCCTGTCTGTGTAATACCTGACAGTTTGCTTGAGAGACATAACCGCGCATTCTGTCGAAAGTCCTGGTCTAAAACCGAACTTTCATCAGCTCATTTTAATTGATAAAACTGCTCTAAACGGTAAAAGTCATAGCACCACAGTGGCCTAAAATTTAGTTCAACATTTTGACCTTATTTAGACAGTTGAAATTTTTGAGGACATGAGAGCCAGAGTGGTCTAGCTGGAATTTTTTCAATAAGTCGATTTTACGGTTAGGCCACTCTGGCTCTCATGGCCTCAATTATTTGATATGAAAAAGGCCAAAGCTTCGTCAGGAGTATAAGGTCTTTGTTCTTTTCCAGTAATAATAATTCTTTGAGCTTTCTTATATGTGGTGGCTTGTTTTGGCGAGGCTGTAGATAATTCTTCAATCAATGTAGCAGCATCACGTTTGCCACTAGCTCTGACACTTAATTGCGCAGCGAAAGTCAGTTCATCTTTACCATAGTAATTTAATAACTTAGCTTTTCTGTGGCCTGCCACCACTAGTACTTGGTATTAAAACATTTTCTGATACCACAAGCATGGCGAAAGTTAAATGTTCGTTGAGATAGATAGATATATTCTTTATTACACACCATAACAATAAAAACAAAATTATGGACTTAACAATTAAAAAGGGTGATACAATGGGCGGTCTTATCGCTAAAAGCGATCTTTTACAGACAACCTTTGGATGGATTTGACACAGAAGGAGAAAATAAATACGCGGGTAGTCCACGGTGTACTAAATTATCTATATAAAATACAAAACAATAAATAACGTTCTCAAAACATATATATACATACAAATGTTTTTTTTTTAAAAGAAAGAAACAAAGACATACGTAATAACAACAATTTAAGGAGAGAGATAAAGATCTTTTACTATGTTTTTTAAAGAAGATAGTGTTTGTGCTTGTCTTACTGACACGGGTAGAGCATTTCACAGCCGTACTGCTTGAGCTGCGAACGACTTGCCATAGAAATTGGTGGCGTGAATCGGTACCGCAAGCCTTAAGTTTTCTGATGACCTCAGAGATTTTGCATGTGTGTCATGAAGGAACTTAAATCGTTCTTTAAGATAAGTGGGGGTTTTAGGATTAAACAGCACACTGTAAAGCAGAGACAAAATGTGTAAGTTCCGGCGAAGACGTATTGGAAGCCACTTGAGTTTCGTACGAAATTCGGATACGTGATCATATTTGCGCAAGCCAAATATAAATCTAATCTAATCATTTTGGAGTCGCTCAAGTTGATCAAATTGTGCCTCAGTAAGATCAAGATAACTGACATCAGCGTAGTCTAGGATGGGGAGTAAAAGAGACTGTGCTAGCACAATTTTAGTAGCATTTGGCAGAAAGTTACGCAACCGTCTTAGGGAATGGGCAGAAGCAAATAATTTGCGACTGACTTCTTGTAATTGGGGACCCCAAGAAAGATGTTTGTCAACCCAAACCCCAGGGTTCTTAACTTTCTCGCTTGATGGAATAGCAGTGCCGTTGAAAATAACCTGAGGAAGCTGTATCCATTTTACCTTAGGTCCCAACCTGGAACTGCCAACCACAATGACCTGGGTCTTTGACGGGTTAACCTTCACAAAAGCATCACTCCATTCACAAACAGAAGCCAAGTCCTGTTTCATGATATCAATAGCAGTATGCAAATCTGTATAGGGAGCTTGTCTGTAAATCTGCAAATCATCAGCATAAAGATGGTAGGAGGACTGAAGTTTTTTAGAAATAGAATTTATGAATATTGCGAAGAGTAAAGGAGATAAAACGCCACCCTGAGGAACACCGGCTGAAGTACTACACCAAGAAGAGCGGGACTCATCTATGCAAATACGTTGCCGGCGGCCAAACAGGTAACTACGAAACCAGTCAATCGCTGTTGGAGATATGTTAATAGAGCGTAGTATGTTGAGCATGATTTCGAAATCAACAGTATTAAAAGCGTTGCTAAAATCTAGTAAGCAAAGAATCGTCATATTTCCTTTATCCATGCCCAACCTCATCTCATCCGTAACACTTACTAAGGCGGAAGTGGTACTATGACCAGGACGAAAACCGGATTGGAAAGGATTCAGCAGACTATTCTTGCAAAGAAAAGAACTAAGCTGATTGTGGACAAGGCGTTTAAGGACTTTAGATAAAAAAGGCAGGATGGAAGTAGGTCGATATTCTGAAAAACATTGGGTAGAGCCACTGTTCATAGTCTTTTAAAAACAAGTCTAATCGTCTATGCTTGCGATTCCATTTCACACGAATTTCCTCGTATTCTTTTTTCAAAAATGCTTTTAACTGCTCATCCTGTTCTTGTAATAACTAAATCACTAAAGCTCATTTTCACAAAGTTGATTACTTTATGTAATCGACCTTTGGGCGGAATAGAACGCCAAAAATCAAATATTGATTTTCGCTGCATTCGGCATCTACAAAGAAAAAGCAAAAAATGTATAATCGCAAAAAACGATTATTATAGCATCAAAGTATTTAACCCAGAGGATTTTTTAAGATTACTATCACAGCTTGACTACATGGTAGATCTCCAAACAAAAATTAATTACACGTAGCTCAATCTAAGAAGTCGGATTTGACGTTTCTCATTTGACCTGCCGCGATAACTTTGTATGAACGTCTACGTAAGAAATTGAAAAATCAAATTCATAATCCCATTTAATTACTATGTTACCCATACACTATCACAACGCGTATCATTCGTAAGCACCAAGTTTAACTTTATATTGAAAAATGCACTAAAAAAAAAACGAATTAATCGTAGATCAATATTCCGACAGGACGTTACTACAATGTCATGTCTTTGGGTTGTTTGCCGTAGTGTTGTGACCGTTAAAAGCCGTGTTTTGACCGAATAAAATCGATATTCTGAAAAATCGTTTACAATCATTACATTTAAAAAAGGAGATAAATGTGTAATTACTGTATTATTAAATATTGAAACGTATAAAATGATATTTAATACGAATATTTTGATATTATACGAAATGATTTGGTTAAAAAGTCCGGAGTCCGCCCCATGATATTGAAAAAAAAATATCCTTTTTTTCTGCCTGAAACATCATTGATTCGTCAATGCTCCGCGTATTCTCACCCTATCTTTGAAGACTTCAGAAGAGACATACATTTTGATAGTATAATTGAAAATGAATTTATTATAAGAGTAACCAACGAAGACAGTTCAAGTGATGATATGTTTTCTGGATAAAGTGGCGAAAGTGAATAAAAATGTTAAAAATTTTGTTAATTCATTTATTTAACTGACCTTGAACTGACTTATTTATTTTAATTTTATTCTTGACTAGCGACCAATCCGCCCAGGCTTCACACGGGTACATGATATCAGTGGCTTGCCCTCATCTTGCGTCTAGGTACGCCACTGATGTAGAACATACAATGTATTTGTTCGATCCTTCAATCAGCCAGCCAACGGTAACTGGTGTGTCCGAACAGTCCACGGTACGTGGAGCTCTAACTACGTTGCTTTACAAACACAATATGCTCTTAGGGATTACAATACTTAATACTAACCACTTACCTGAGCTGGAGACGACAAGCTACGACCTTTCCTGAGGTCACGTCCGTGTGGTATGTGTGAAACTATATTACATAGTTGTTCATAGTAGTTCACTTGATCACATTACACGTTTCAATTACTCATTAGAGTAATTGAAACGTGTAATGTGATCAAGTGTTGATGGACGGCGGTTCCCAAAAGACGCAAGCTTCAATGTGTGGTCCAGGCCGGGATGTAGCACAAACTTCGCACCAGATTGGAGCAGCTATTTATCACCAATTCACAATTACTTTCAGCAAAGTTCGCGTGTCAGACAGGCTGACGTCATTCGGCGTTATTGTTCAAATTATCCCAGGTTTTTAGTCAATTCGGGATTCTAGATTTCAATTAATCACTAATCACGATCAATCCGTTAATAGCACGTGAGATCCAATTCGATTTCCAATAATAATCAATAAAATCAATCTCCCAAGCGGTGGACTTTTTCCAACAAAGCAAAGGTTATCTGTCAAGTGAAAAAGTTATGTCAAGTGTCAAAATCAAAGACAATAGAATATTGCCATACAAAAAATATGCGTTCAAATACGTTTTGGACGCAACAGTATTATTATTTAATATACATAAACCTTCCGGAAGAAATCAGTACGTCGGGTTTTAGTTTATGTCTTGGTTTGGCTTTGAATCTCGCCCAAATTTAAACTTCGTTGGAATTTATGTAATAACTGTTAAATGTTACAAACCCATGCGTGTAATAAAACTGTCGATTACAAACTCTAATTATTTTAAATTGATATGTCTCAAAAATCGGTTTTTAAAGCATCTGATTTTTTTTCCCTCACTACACAAAGTATTTTTATAGGTAGCTGTCAAATCCGACTTCTTAGATTGCGACGATTTTAAGAATAAAAATACATTTTTATTGATGTATACTTTTAGTGAGTGTTACAATTCATAACCATACAATTTGATTTATTTTAATAGCTTAATATATTGATAATTACCTCTTCTTGATGACTCCGTCACAAAAAAAAAAAAAACACTTACAAGTACTCAATACATCAAAGAACATGTATACACGTTAGCGTTAACGGTCAAACTGAGCAGCGGCCGACTACCTGAATAAGTTCAAGTAACTACGCCCATTGCTAAAACTAGTTTTGCGTGACAATGGATTATTTTCCTTGTGTTATCAGTTAAAAGATATATTCGAAAGTGTAAGAAGATTAAAAAACGTAGTTTTAACCATTAACATTTAAATACCTATTGTCCTGCTAGATTGGTCAAATCATAAACTGTGCGGCGGACAGAACGCCGTATGCGTCAGTCCGTCAAGGTATCAGTTTGTCGCAGGTGAGCAAGGTGGGCGACGTGCTGCTGGCCGCGCTACCGGAGCCGCGCGTGCGCCTCCTGCTCAGCGACGCGCTGCGCAGCGGGGCCGGCGCCGGAGCAGACCGCACAGCGCACGCGCTCGCCGGCGACGCCCTGCTGCGCCTGCTGCGCGGGGGGCGCGCCGCGCGGGGGGCGGGCGCGCTCAGCGTAGAGAGTGCGGCGCGCGCGGCGGGCGCCGGACACGCGTGCGACGGCGCCGCGCGCGCGCTGTGCGTGCAGCTGGCGGGCCGCGTGCTGGCGGGCGAGCCGGGCGCGGCGCGCGGCGCCCGCGAGCGCCTGCTGGCGCGCCTGGCGCCGCCCGCGCCCGCGCCCGCCGCGCACCGCCCCGACAGGCTCAAGGTACGTCCGCGCTCTGTCTGCAGCTGGCGGGCCGCGTGCTGGCGGGCGAGCCGGGCGCGGCGCGCGGCGCCCGCGAGCGCCTGCTGGCGCGCCTGGCGCCGCCCGCGCCCGCGCCCGCCGCGCACCGCCCCGACAGGCTCAAGGTACGTCCGCGCTCTGTCTGCAGCTGGCGGGCCGCGTGCTGGCGGGCGAGCCGGGCGCGGCGCGCGGCGCCCGCGAGCGCCTGCTGGCGCGCCTGGCGCCGCCCGCGCCCGCCGCGCACCGCCCCGACAGGCTCAAGGTACGTCCGCGCTCTGTCTGCAGCTGGCGGGCCGCGTGCTGGCGGGCGAGCCGGGCGCGGCGCGCGGCGCCCGCGAGCGCCTGCTGGCGCGCCTGGCGCCGCCCGCGCCCGCGCCCGCCGCGCACCGCCCCGACAGGCTCAAGGTACGTCCGCGCTCTCCCTGCAGCTGGCGGGCCGCGTGCTGGCGGGCGAGCCGGGCGCGGCGCGCGGCGCCCGCGAGCGCCTGCTGGCGCGCCTGGCGCCGCCCGCGCCCGCGCCCGCCGCGCACCGCCCCGACAGGCTCAAGGTACGTCCGCGCTCTCCCTGCAGCTGGCGGGCCGCGTGCTGGCGGGCGAGCCGGGCGCGGCGCGCGGCGCCCGCGAGCGCCTGCTGGCGCGCCTGGCGCCGCCCGCGCCCGCGCCCGCCGCGCACCGCCCCGACAGGCTCAAGGTACGTCCGCGCTCTGTCTGCAGCTGGCGGGCCGCGTGCTGGCGGGCGAGCCGGGCGCGGCGCGCGGCGCCCGCGAGCGCCTGCTGGCGCGCCTGGCGCCGCCCGCGCCCGCGCCCGCCGCGCACCGCCCCGACAGGCTCAAGGTACGTCCGCGCTCTCCCTGCAGCTGGCGGGCCGCGTGCTGGCGGGCGAGCCGGGCGCGGCGCGCGGCGCCCGCGAGCGCCTGCTGGCGCGCCTGGCGCCGCCCGCGCCCGCGCCCGCCGCGCACCGCCCCGACAGGCTCAAGGTACGTCCGCGCTCTCCCTGCAGCTGGCGGGCCGCGTGCTGGCGGGCGAGCCGGGCGCGGCGCGCGGCGCCCGCGAGCGCCTGCTGGCGCGCCTGGCGCCGCCCGCGCCCGCGCCCGCCGCGCACCGCCCCGACAGGCTCAAGGTACGTCCGCGCTCTCCCTGCAGCTGGCGGGCCGCGTGCTGGCGGGCGAGCCGGGCGCGGCGCGCGGCGCCCGCGAGCGCCTGCTGGCGCGCCTGGCGCCGCCCGCGCCCGCGCCCGCCGCGCACCGCCCCGACAGGCTCAAGGTACGTCCGCGCTCTCCCTGCAGCTGGCGGGCCGCGTGCTGGCGGGCGAGCCGGGCGCGGCGCGCGGCGCCCGCGAGCGCCTGCTGGCGCGCCTGGCGCCGCCCGCGCCCGCGCCCGCCGCGCACCGCCCCGACAGGCTCAAGGTACGTCCGCGCTCTGTCTGCAGCTGGCGGGCCGCGTGCTGGCGGGCGAGCCGGGCGCGGCGCGCGGCGCCCGCGAGCGCCTGCTGGCGCGCCTGGCGCCGCCCGCGCCCGCGCCCGCCGCGCACCGCCCCGACAGGCTCAAGGTACGTCCGCGCTCTGTCTGCAGCTGGCGGGCCGCGTGCTGGCGGGCGAGCCGGGCGCGGCGCGCGCTGCCCCGACAGGCTCAAGGTACGTCCGCGCTCTGTCTGCAGCTGGCGGGCCGCGTGCTGGCGGGCGAGCCGGGCGCGGCGCGCGGCGCCCGCGAGCGCCTGCTGGCGCGCCTGGCGCCGCCCGCGCCCGCGCCCGCCGCGCACCGCCCCGACAGGCTCAAGGTACGTCCGCGCTCTGTCTGCAGCTGGCGGGCCGCGTGCTGGCGGGCGAGCCGGGCGCGGCGCGCGGCGCCCGCGAGCGCCTGCTGGCGCGCCTGGCGCCGCCCGCGCCCGCGCCCGCCGCGCACCGCCCCGACAGGCTCAAGGTACGTCCGCGCTCTGTCTGCAGCTGGCGGGCCGCGTGCTGGCGGGCGAGCCGGGCGCGGCGCGCGGCGCCGCCCGCGCCCGCGCCCGCCGCGCACCGCCCCGACAGGCTCAAGGTACGTCCGCGCTCTCCCTGCAGCTGGCGGGCCGCGTGCTGGCGGGCGAGCCGGGCGCGGCGCGCGGCGCCCGCGAGCGCCCGCCGCGCACCGCCCCGACAGGCTCAAGGTACGTCCGCGCTCTGTCTGCAGCTGGCGGGCCGCGTGCTGGCGGGCGAGCCGGGCGCGGCGCGCGGCGCCCGCGAGCGCCTGCTGGCGCGCCTGGCGCCGCCCGCGCCCGCGCCCGCCGCGCACCGCCCCGACAGGCTCAAGGTACGTCCGCGCTCTGTCTGCAGCTGGCGGGCCGCGTGCTGGCGGGCGAGCCGGGCGCGGCGCGCGGCGCCCGCGAGCGCCTGCTGGCGCGCCTGGCGCCGCCCGCGCCCGCGCCCGCCGCGCACCGCCCCGACAGGCTCAAGGTACGTCCGCGCTCTGTCTGCAGCTGGCGGGCCGCGTGCTGGCGGGCGAGCCGGGCGCGGCGCGCGGCGCCCGCGAGCGCCTGCTGGCGCGCCTGGCGCCGCCCGCGCCCGCGCCCGCCGCGCACCGCCCCGACAGGCTCAAGGTACGTCCGCGCTCTGTCTGCAGCTGGCGGGCCGCGTGCTGGCGGGCGAGCCGGGCGCGGCGCGCGGCGCCCGCGAGCGCCTGCTGGCGCGCCTGGCGCCGCCCGCGCCCGCGCCCGCCGCTCACCGCCCCGACAGGCTCAAGGTACGTCCGCGCTCTGTCTGCAGCTGGCGGGCCGCGTGCTGGCGGGCGAGCCGGGCGCGGCGCGCGGCGCCCGCGAGCGCCTGCTGGCGCGCCTGGCGCCGCCCGCGCCCGCGCCCGCCGCGCACCGCCCCGACAGGCTCAAGGTACGTCCGCGCTCTGTCTGCAGCTGGCGGGCCGCGTGCTGGCGGGCGAGCCGGGCGCGGCGCGCGGCGCCCGCGAGCGCCTGCTGGCGCGCCTGGCGCCGCCCGCGCCCGCGCCCGCCGCGCACCGCCCCGACAGGCTCAAGGTACGTCCGCGCTCTGTCTGCAGCTGGCGGGCCGCGTGCTGGCGGGCGAGCCGGGCGCGGCGCGCGGCGCCCGCGAGCGCCTGCTGGCGCGCCTGGCGCCGCCCGCGCCCGCGCCCGCCGCGCACCGCCCCGACAGGCTCAAGGTACGTCCGCGCTCTCCCTGCAGCTGGCGGGCCGCGTGCTGGCGGGCGAGCCGGGCGCGGCGCGCGGCGCCCGCGAGCGCCTGCTGGCGCGCCTGGCGCCGCCCGCGCCCGCGCCCGCCGCGCACCGCCCCGACAGGCTCAAGGTACGTCCGCGCTCTGTCTGCAGCTGGCGGGCCGCGTGCTGGCGGGCGAGCCGGGCGCGGCGCGCGGCGCCCGCGAGCGCCTGCTGGCGCGCCTGGCGCCGCCCGCGCCCGCGCCCGCCGCGCACCGCCCCGACAGGCTCAAGGTACGTCCGCGCTCTCCCTGCAGCTGGCGGGCCGCGTGCTGGCGGGCGAGCCGGGCGCGGCGCGCGGCGCCCGCGAGCGCCTGCTGGCGCGCCTGGCGCCGCCCGCGCCCGCGCCCGCCGCGCACCGCCCCGACAGGCTCAAGGTACGTCCGCGCTCTGTCTGCAGCTGGCGGGCCGCGTGCTGGCGGGCGAGCCGGGCGCGGCGCGCGGCGCCCGCGAGCGCCTGCTGGCGCGCCTGGCGCCGCCCGCGCCCGCGCCCGCCGCGCACCGCCCCGACAGGCTCAAGGTACGTCCGCGCTCTCCCTGCAGCTGGCGGGCCGCGTGCTGGCGGGCGAGCCGGGCGCGGCGCGCGGCGCCCGCGAGCGCCTGCTGGCGCGCCTGGCGCCGCCCGCGCCCGCGCCCGCCGCGCACCGCCCCGACAGGCTCAAGGTACGTCCGCGCTCTGTCTGCAGCTGGCGGGCCGCGTGCTGGCGGGCGAGCCGGGCGCGGCGCGCGGCGCCCGCGAGCGCCTGCTGGCGCGCCTGGCGCCGCCCGCGCCCGCCGCGCACCGCCCCGACAGGCTCAAGGTACGTCCGCGCTCTGTCTGCAGCTGGCGGGCCGCGTGCTGGCGGGCGAGCCGGGCGCGGCGCGCGGCGCCCGCGAGCGCCTGCTGGCGCGCCTGGCGCCGCCCGCGCCCGCGCCCGCCGCGCACCGCCCCGACAGGCTCAAGGTACGTCCGCGCTCTGTCTGCAGCTGGCGGGCCGCGTGCTGGCGGGCGAGCCGGGCGCGGCGCGCGGCGCCCGCGAGCGCCTGCTGGCGCGCCTGGCGCCGCCCGCGCCCGCGCCCGCCGCGCACCGCCCCGACAGGCTCAAGGTACGTCCGCGCTCTCCCTGCAGCTGGCGGGCCGCGTGCTGGCGGGCGAGCCGGGCGCGGCGCGCGGCGCCCGCGAGCGCCTGCTGGCGCGCCTGGCGCCGCCCGCGCCCGCGCCCGCCGCGCACCGCCCCGACAGGCTCAAGGTACGTCCGCGCTCTGTCTGCAGCTGGCGGGCCGCGTGCTGGCGGGCGAGCCGGGCGCGGCGCGCGGCGCCCGCGAGCGCCTGCTGGCGCGCCTGGCGCCGCCCGCGCCCGCGCCCGCCGCGCACCGCCCCGACAGGCTCAAGGTACGTCCGCGCTCTCCCTGCAGCTGGCGGGCCGCGTGCTGGCGGGCGAGCCGGGCGCGGCGCGCGGCGCCCGCGAGCGCCTGCTGGCGCGCCTGGCGCCGCCCGCGCCCGCGCCCGCCGCGCACCGCCCCGACAGGCTCAAGGTACGTCCGCGCTCTGTCTGCAGCTGGCGGGCCGCGTGCTGGCGGGCGAGCCGGGCGCGGCGCGCGGCGCCCGCGAGCGCCTGCTGGCGCGCCTGGCGCCGCCCGCGCCCGCGCCCGCCGCGCACCGCCCCGACAGGCTCAAGGTACGTCCGCGCTCTGTCTGCAGCTGGCGGGCCGCGTGCTGGCGGGCGAGCCGGGCGCGGCGCGCGCTGCCCCGACAGGCTCGAGGTAAGCCGGCTCTTCACGTTGGCCAACACAGTGGCGAATGTAGTGGCCAATGCCTATTGGCCAACGTGTAGACAGGGTGTTTGTGTATGTTGGGTGCACAAACACCCCCTCTACACGTTGGCGAATAGTCATTGGCCACTACATTCGCCACTGTGTTGGCCAACGTGTAGAGCCGACTGTACGTCCGCGCTTTCCCTGCCCTGTCCTTACTTACGTGCGACTATTATTCATTCTTCGAACTTTTGTTTTTTTAGGTATTGGTAGGAGTGTCCAGATTGAAGCTTCTGTTCAGTACGAAGAACGGCGTCGACCCACCCCCGCCGCATCTACTAGACACCTCTACGTGATGTCGATATAGAAATAAAACATAGTTGTTTATAACAATAATGTATATTTGAATGTACGAATGTCGCGAGCGTCAGGCGTGCGGCAGCTCGAGGCCGAGCCGCGTCACGTGCAGCGTCAGCGCCGCGCCCAGCACCGGCCGCGCGTACGAGCCGCGCATCTCCCACCTACAAAATAAAAACATTGTATTTCACTATTTTTTATATATAATAAAACAGTATTCTTGAAATAAAGCCGTCTTTATTTTTTTAATAAAACTATGGGCATTAGTGTCATTGTACAGACACATGAAGCTACCCGAAACTGTCAAATTTTCCCAATCTGTACAAATCTGATCTGTAGGAAATGTAATCTGTACAAAAGCAGACTTAGCGAAGAAAATTATCTATAGCTAGTTTGGAGATATGTGGAACAGGGTGTAAAGTCCCGCATTCCCATTGAAAAGGTATGATCCACCGACCAGACAGGTAAAAATTATTACCAAAATTATTTGGTATATTTTCATTTCAATAACGTTGCAGTCAATGATTATCAAATACAAGAATAAAGAAGACATGGTCACTGACGTTCTGACGACGGAGCTCCATCGAATGAAATATGAAATGTTTATGACCACTATGGGTTTGCAATTGGGAGTCGCGAAATAGTTATATCTTTATATCTAGTCTTCTCAATAATATGATAAGAAATTAAAGAAGTTAGTTAGCTTTAGACAACCTTTCCTAAGTAGTGGCTTTCGTGCACAGAGCCTGTTTAAGATAATTTACACTGACTTTAGTCTTTCAGGTAATAAAAGTTATCACGCCCGAAATAAGATAATAGATAATAGAATAGATAATAGATGTCCGAAATCTTTTCATCAGAAAGGTTGCAGTCAATGAAATATTTATCAAATACAAGAATATAGAAGACATGGTCGCTGATGTTCTGACGACGGGGCTGCATTCGAATAAAATATGAAATGTTTATGACCGCTATGGGTTTGCGTCCAGAAGAAATTTCAGAATAAATTACTGCAATCCTTGACATATATTATTTAGTCTAATAATCGGTACTAGTTAATTAAAAAACACACAAATGCATTCACAGATATACACACACACATAAACTCGCAAGACAACACGATTGTTAAATTAAGTTCATTAAATTATTAGTTTATATTATTTTCTCTAGCTTTAAATTTCACTTTCAAAGTTTTTCTGTATGATATAAGAATATTGTTACTATATATTAAGGGGAAGACAGTAACACCTGCAACACAGTGTATACTAGCGCAAGTGTTACAGATTCCTATCATGCTATTGTAAAACTTATGTCAAAGTCAATAAATAAATATTTCTTTAAAACTACAATCCTTGCTTTATTTCAACACAAATCCACTCTTAAATTTAAAAAAGTTAAAAGTAGGCCCGTTTCCGACCTGTATACTTTATCGATATCGATAAAGAATACACCAATACTACCATTGCTCAGCACTATTTAGTCTGATAGGTTGGTAGTACTGTTGTATGACGTCTTGTTCCTCGTGTATGTTCGTTCAGTTGGTATTGAAGTGACATGTAATGTAAAGTGTTTTTACCCGACTGCAAAGGAAGGGTTATGTTTTTCGCGCGTATCTTGTATGTATGTATGTATGTTTGTAATATTCTTTATTACCTCATATCTCCAGAACCGCTGAACGGATTCACACAATTGAGTTATCGTTAGATTTGTCTTAACAGCCCGAGTGTTCTTATATAGGTGACATTTAAAAAAATTAAACATGGCGGCTGTGCGAAGCCATAATACATGGTGAAAAAAAAAATTCTTTTTCCAAATACTACAATATGGGTATCAAATTAAAGGGCTTAATATAAGGATTTCAAAAAGGTATATCATGTTTATCATTAGTGTAATACTAGCAAAATAACACACTGAGAAAGTTTAAAAATATGGACTCACTTTCTGAATCCGGTGGAGTGCCAATGTGACACGACAGGGAAAACTAAACAAGTGTTAATTGATATTTTAACTAAAAAGATGAAAAAAAACTTAGTTAAAAAATCTAAAAACCCGACTGCTCAACTGAAGTGTAAGGAACAAGCACATTTTTATTTTTAAAAGTGACAAGCAGGCGGACCCATCCCATTTTAAAAAAATATGTTCAATTGGGTCCCGCCTGCTTGTCACTTTTAAAAATAAAAATGTGCTTGTTTCTTACACTTCAGTTGAGCAGTCGGGTTTTTTAGATTTTTTAACTAAGTTTTATATTTTTTTAGTACAAGTCCCGACTCTTAAAACATAGTGTATTATATTCTCTTTGTAAGGCAGTAAGGCTTAAAGGTGATAAGTAGTTGACATCAGGCTTTTGTAACTTGATAAATTACAAACTAAAACCGGTCAAGTGCGTGTCGGGCCACGCGCAGTGTAGGGTTCCGTAGTTTTTATAACAGCCAAGTGCGTGTCGTATTCGCTGACTGATCGTTTCGTACCATGCTCTAACTAAAAGCCAAACATGACTACCTAACTAATTTGACTTCCTATACAAATCCTCATCTGATCCGACAATTTTGCACGGAAAGTTTCAATTTTTTTTTAGAGATTTGTATAAAACTTGTCATAGCCGGTGTTTTGAATTTAAATACGGACACAGAGCTACACTACTCAATCGTTAAAAGAAGCTAGCACGATACAACTGGCGCTTAGCGCCATCTATCGACATTTCTATAAAGTTGTTCGAAATTTTCGAGTCAAATACAATTGGTCGACTATTACTCGTAAACTTGTAAAGCCCACTTATGTGTGATAGTTTTCCTTTAAATTTCGTTATATATAGGTACTACTGCCGTGACATTTGAATTTCTAACTATAACCGTTTAGTTGATAGAGGGGGCGACACTTGACTCTAACGAAAATTGGTACTTTAAAGCTTGATAAGTCACGAACGGTTTACTTAATCAAAAAACGGTCTTACCAAACCCCTAATATTTTTGGAAGACCTATCCAACGATATCCCACACTATGGGAAGAACGAAAAAAAAATTATCATCCCACTTTACATGTATGGGAGGTACCCTAAATAATTGCTTTTTTCAAAATGTTGTTTTACCACTTTTTTGGCGTCATTAACGTGTATACTCATGCCAAAGTACAACTTTTTAGTACCAATAGTTTTTGAGCTGAACCGCGGACAGACAGACGGACATGGCGATACTATAAGGGTTCCTTGTTGACTACGAAACCCTAAAAAGCGTAAAAAAACTTAACTTTTTGGAAGTCCGTGTCCAAACACGAAAGTACAAAAACATAACCCTTCCTTTGCAGTCGGGTAAAAAACAAAAACACCGACGAACGAAAGTAAAGTCGGTTTTATTTTTTGTTTAAAAGTTTTTTGTATTTACAATATAAAGTAACACTTTGATGTGGTCTAAAGTTAGGGCTACCACCGTTTTGAGAAAAAAAGTCCCAAATAATCACTAAAGATAGAAGCACTTTTAAAGAAATAAACCCTAACTGTTGTTCAGTACTGTAGAACTATAAATACAATTTAATGAATGTCATATTTCTTTACTGATTTGTTTTTAATCCTACTTCAAAAAAAGAAAGAGGTTCTCAATTCGACTGTATTTTTGTAGTAGTTTTAGTAGATGGCTAGACCGATTTGGAAAATTATTTTTTATTTGAAAATGTTTACTTCAAGGTGAGTTCCAATGTCATCAAGTTAGGATCTGATGATGGAATTACGGAGAAATCGAGAGAACTCTTCAAATATTATAGGCACACCTATAACAAGTATTTCGTGGGTTGCGATTCGATTACTTGAATAATATTTTTAAACACTTTATGCCCGTCATACTGCATATGGTGAAGTGGAGCTGATTGTGAAGTACCAAGAGAACTCAACAATTAACGTCCCTGCATCGGAAAAAGAAATATTTTGCAAAAGGTGATAAAAAGTTGACGTTTAAGCTTTTAAACTAGGTAAATTACAAACCGACCCACTAAAAAGCGAGATATAATCAAACCTTAAAAAAAAACACTGCAAAGTGTAAAATAACTTTAATTTCGTGAGTCGGTGTCTTTGATTTGTTTTTGACAACGAATTCCGAAATTAAAGTTATTTTTCTCTTTGCAGTGTTTTTTGTAAGTAAATAATAGATTTTCAGTACTTCTAGATTCAATTAATAAATAATAATAATAATATTGCAAACACAGTGTAAAATTCGGCTACAAAATGAGCTATCTAAAAAGAGAAACAGATCGGTCTCATATCCAAATTTTACTTCAAATGTAAGATGTGTGTATCTAGCTTTATTCTGAAAGCAACTGAAAAATCTAAACTCAATCTTAATCAAGGAGCGGTATCTGGTTCAATTATGACAGGAATTGGCATTTCAAACCAAAATGAGATCACTGCATCGATGGATTTATGGACAATGCCATACATACTGTACAGTAAAACGCATGATGCTATTTCTGATAATTATGTGGAAAGCTGGTGCCGAAAGAACAATGTTAAATGCTGATAAATAAGAAATTAAAGCAGTGCTCTTGCACACGGCGATATATTATATACTCGTATATTTAACACTAGCACACACACTCCATGCATCCAAACTATTATGTTTTGCTGATGACATGAAAATTTTTGCCACTATTGAATCGGCTAATGATATGCTGGCACTTCAAGCTGACTTATGTCGGCTTGAAGAGTATTGTCAGGTCAATAAATTGGATCTCAACCCATCAAAGTGTTCCGTTATCACTTTCACTAGGAAACGTGCGGTCCTGGTCACCACTTATACTTTGGCGGGCCAAAACTTGCCAAGGTGCAATACTATCCGTGACTTGGGCGTTTTTCAAGATAGTAAGTTAGTTTTTGATACACACATTGACGCCATAGTCAAAAAAGCATCGAAACTGCTGGGATTTATAATGCGTCTTTCTAAATGCTTTACAGATGCAAAAACGCTCAAAATATTGTATTGCACTTTTGTAAGAAGTCAGCTCGAGTATGCGTCTCAGATATGGAATCCCAGGTATAATAAATACATCGACCGGATTGAAAATATACAGAAACGGTTCATCAAATATCTTTGTTTCCATCAAAAGATTCCATATCATTCAGCAGGTTATCATCAACTCTGTAAGAAGTACCATCTGTTGCCACTGGTAGATCGGCGTAATATTGCAGACTGTTTGTATTTATTGAAAATCCTTCACAATAATATTGATAGTCCAGAACTACTTTCTAAATTTTATTTTAACGTACCTAACAAAATATTGCGCTTTAATCCTCCTATATGTATACCTCATTCATCATCTAATTATAGGCAAAATAGCTATATTGTGCGCGCAAGCAGAACTTTTAATGAGATATGCAAGCAGTATGATTTGGATCCTTTCACAACTAGTGTGAACTCAGCCAGAAGGTGCTTAAGGCGAGGTTATTCGAAAAAACGTCGTTTTCAATTGTGTTTTATTCGTAGATAACACTGAAATAAATTTTGAAAAAAATATATTACATAATTCATACTTTGATCTTTCTATTTCTGTCATCCGATACATGATTACTTGTATTTCACTGCATCTAATTAAATCGCAAAGACAAGTCTAAATTACGGTCTTATTCTTATTTTATTTGAGTTTTATTAAGCTTTGAGTAATAAAACTTATACCATAATAAAGGTCGTAAAAAATGTCATATATGTCGGTCGTCATAATGTGAAATTTGAAAATATAATACCACTAATTTCAAAAATAAGTGTTTTCCTATTATTTTCATGAGCGCGGCCGCGCGCCCCGCGTCCTTTAGTCCCGAGCGGAACGTGTTGGAGGTCGGACGTATGCCAATTTTTAGCGCACCTGCCACCCCCGCTAAGTTTGGTTCCGGTCGAGCCAAAAAATCATTATAAAATATTAATTCCTATCGTTTAGTTTTAAATAGTTGTAATATAACTTGTTTTTATTAGGTACTTAATTTTGGTCAGTAAAACATGGACAAAATTAACAAAAAGAAGTTGTCATCGCTGGCTCTACGAAGGCTGAATAAACAAAAAAAGTAAGAAGGCTTTGACAATATAAATATTTAGACCTACATAAATATTTTTCTTTACTGACTAGGTTCTTTCTGTATTCTGAGGTACCTATCTAGCTACGCGGAATAGATTTCGAAACCACAAAATAATATGTGTGTAAATAAAGACGCCACGCGCGCAAAAGCTATAATAATAGTTTATTTTTCTCGCAGAATAGATTTGCCAAACGCAAAAAGTGTGTGCAACAATTGAATTTGAACCCTATGTCAAAGAGTATAAAGCCGCACGTGCGCAAATGTTATAATGCTCTTTTCAAATGTCAGACTCAAAGGAAACTTTGACAATATTATTATAGGTACCTATAATTATACAAATTAATATTTTACTTTACTAAGTAGATAAGTACCTACGCCGAATAGATTTACAAACCGCAAATATGTGTGTAAAACTAAAACATTTTTGACTTTCTTTCTCCTATAAAAAAATGAAAATGTTTCTTATTTTATTCAACAAAATATTTAGAAAAATATCTAAATATAATATAAAAGTACTTTCAATAAAAAAAAGAAATCACAGAAAGATATGATGAGAGCCTGGATTTGATCCAGAATACTGACGGTTATCAATCCGATTCTTTACTAAACACGCTACTATTACGTTAGTAACCGAATTGAAATAACTGACCGTATTTGACTATATTAGGTTTTATTTTCGTAAATGTAATAATGGTTATATGGTACAGTCGATCATTCGTCGCTATGACCACAGTATAAAGATCATACAGTAGGTCGACGCCTTTGATCTTGTGGAAAATGCCGATAACGTCTAGACAGTATCGCAACGGCCAGGGTTGTCACATGTCAACAATATTTATTACGCGCAGCACACTCGTGCCATAGTGTAGAAATATACAGCATGACCATTTCCTTCGAAAATATCATTTATTATTTTCGGTAAACTTCGGTTAACTTTATAACTCTCTGTCTTCGGTGTTCGTATCAATTTTACGCTGACGATCTGCAGTTGTATGCATCTACGCGGTGTAGCGTAAAACCGCTACGGTTAAAACTTCCTCCAATCCTAATCCAAACTTTTCAATAAAAAATTTTTTCTTCATAGCTGTTATTCACATTTGAACCAGGAATCGTGAAAAAATCGTCGGTTGTTTGCTTTTTGACGGCGTCATTACATTTTTGGGACCCGATAAGTGATGGTCGACCTTATTTTTTGTGATTAATATCGAAATTATGAAGTGAAAGATTTTTTTTTGTTGGTGTAAACCCAATAAAAAATATAAAGTGTCCTAGCAAAAGTATAGTCTGTGTGTGATTTTCTGGTTAATTTGGTATGTATTGTCGTCTTTTTTCTTTTCGATCCATTTCGCACTAGTTTCATAATTAATCAAAGATTCAGCTTGCATCGGTGGTCTGAAGTTTCTTTTTTGTTTAGATCCCGTTACAAGCCAATTTTTGGCTCCACCCTACGGGCAAGCGACGTCGGTTATCGACGACGGAGGTCGGGGCGCTCTCGCCCGATATCCGAGCACATCCTGTGTGTGAGACGTCCATCTCAAAGGCCTGAAGCGAGTACGAGGTAGATGCGGACTCCGCAGCGCAGTGGCTCCGTGATTTCTACGTTACTTCCCACAGTCGTGTTCAGCCGTCCAGGAATTACCGAGTTTTCGCAGCAGGAGTTCTATTTTAAATAGTGCACCTAATTTGTATATTTCTAATCTAAAAATTCTCACGTCAAAAACTCTTTCTAACCTAAGGCCTATCAAGACGCGTTGGATGCTCTTAGTGTTTTTGTAATTAAAATTACTAATATTGCGTATTTGCCTAGCTATAACCGATTGCAATCGATTTTTTTGTTAGGTAAGTTAAAAATATTTGCATAATACTTTCGATAACATTCTTTTTCTTTCCGCTAAGTTAACCCACGCCATCACTGAAAGGTTCCCAATAATAACTAATATTTAACTTTTTTATATTTTTTAATTAAGTACTTGTTTTCTATCTTTTTCCTTTTAATCAAAATTAAACGTTTTAAGTAGCGGTTTGTGTTTTACTGAGCACTTAATTTTGTTTACGCTACAATATGGCGCCCGAATTAAAGTAAGTTTGCATATTAATTATTACTAAAATACCTATTTTTTTTTTGTTATCTCGTGTGTGGTTGCTCTTGAGAGCAATCTTTAATTTTCATCTTTCTTATTGTGAGTTTCAGGTTTTAGAATTGGTCAGATACCCGTATGGAAGTTAAAAGGATTACCTGTCTTGAATGTTTTCCCGATTCATACGACTGGACTACGGAATTGCTAACTGAATTTATGTTCTTTGCTTAATTGTGTGATGTTTGTGAAATTCAATTTTAAAGATTAACTTTGTAACTATAACCAATTTCCAATTATTTTATTTTCTCCCAAAATATACGTATCTATCCCGAGTTTTATTTTATCCCAGTAGGTGGCGGTAGTTAGTTTCCCGTAGAGTGTGTTTGATGTGTGGATGGTTAGGCATCGTGACCAAAGGTAAGCTTTTTGAATGGTCGTGTGCTAGTGTCTACCTTTTTTATTTTTTAGCCCGACTGTTTGCTTTTCTGCTATTTGCTAGTATCTGTTTTTGTTGGATTCTTAGCCCAGCGGATTCCTTTGACGTTCATTTTGTTGTCTTATTCTCGTATCGATATTACGGCACGATATCTAACGATTTCCTGCTAAGTCCCGCTCTCTTTCATTTAATCTATTTCTATTTTGTGTTTAAAAATGTCTGAAGAAGGTTCTATCGGTGAGACACCTTTACGCGAAAGTATTATTATTTCTAGACCTCCTCCCATTCCACCTAGGCCCACTCCGGGTACTAGTCGTTCTAACTTACCTTCTCCTATGAAATCCGAGGACTGTCCCGGTTACCTTCTAAAACGATTTTCGCTAAGAAAATGGAACATAAATTATACTGGAGATACCAGTGTTCGAAATTTTTTTACCAGTATCGAAGAAGAGAAGGATTCAGACGACATAACTGACAGATATCTGCTTAAACGCTTCCACGAAGTGTTATCCGGTCGCGCCTTGAATTATTATAGGTCAATCCGTCGACCTGATATGACTTACCCCGAATTAAAAGAAAATTTCTTCAATACATTCGGAGAAATTGATTTCGAGTTTAAAACCGGTCAACAAGTTAGAAATACAAAACAGAAATCAGATCAACCTGTTTTACATTTTGTGCATCAGATTTCTCAATTGAATGATACATTACGTAAACCAGTCGATAAATCTGAACTATTAGAAATTATCACTCACAACATGCATCCTAGATATTTTCCATGCCTATCGATACATAAATTTACTGACTTAGATGCGCTCATTGACACTGCATCGCATTTTGAAAGTTTTTTGCCCAAATCTACAAAATTAGTTTCAAGCGCAACAAATCAATCACAAATCTGTCCAAAATGCAATAAAACGGGACACCCCTATCGTACTTGCCCTGATTTCCCTGGTATGCTATGTTTTAAATGCCGCACACCTGGTTTTATAACTCGTGATTGCCCAAAATGCAATCCAAAAAATGTTTAGCCCACCGGCGACACGCATTACTCCGTACAGTGTCACCGGTGATAGCGTCCGATTCGTCTGATAACCGTCCTTTCATCGAGATCATATTGTGTAACCGGGTCGTTAAAGCCCTACTTGACTCTGGTGCACAAATGTCCCTTATTAGTGATTGTTTAACCCAACAACTGGGTATTTCTTTAAAATCAAACGTTCAGTGCCCACGTGTTATTTCCGCTAATAACTCTCCTATTGATATTTTAGGAACTATCTTTCTCCCAGTTAAGTTTAATGGTACGACTTTTGTCCACGAATTTTTAGTAGCACGTTCTATGTCTTCTTCAGTTATTTTAGGTATCGAATTTTGGAATAAGTTCGGTTTGACTTCAGTTTTTAGTCAAGCTTTTAACAAAAATATCAAAGGTAATATGTACCTTCCTCCCGACTCTAATTCCCTACCTCCTGACTCACAATCCCTTCCTCAGATTAATTGCATTAGCGAGGTTCGATACATTTACCCTCGTAACGTTTTATTACCAGACCAAGAGCTAAAGTTACAACGGGTCATTGAGGAATTCGATGTCATTTCATCCGATAAAGTTGGCCTTGGTAAGACTACTTGGCTATCACACAAAATAAACACTACTGGACCACCAATTAGACAACGGTTTTACCCTCTTTCACCTGTTAAGTTAAAGTTGCTCAATGAGGAAATCGATAAGATGCTGGAGATGGGTGTCATTCGTCCCTCACGTTCTCCATGGGCCAGTCCTGTTGTGATGGTTACCAAAAAGGACGGTTCTGTACGTTTTTGCGTTGATAGTAGGAAATTGAATAGCGTTACTACTAGAGATTCTTATCCGCTCCCCCGTATTCACGATATTCTTGACAACCTTCGAGGTGCAAGATATATAAGTTCTCTTGATTTTAGGAGTGCATTTTGGCAGATTCCTCTCGCTGATGATGAGAGTTGTGAAAGAACCGCTTTCATAGTTCCACAACGAGGTTTATTTGAGTTCGTCAGAATGCCATTTGGTCTCACGAATGCAGCTTCCGAGATGCAGCGCCTTACTGATATGATCGTCAATTTTGAATTCACTTCGACCAGTGACAATTGCGTTTTCGGTTACGTCGATGATCTAATCATAATATCAAAAGACTTTGATAGTCACCTCTCGCTCCTTAGAAAAGTACTAGACCGTCTCAAGGAGGCCGGTTTAACTATTAACCTAAAAAAATGCGAGTTCTGTAAAAGCGAATTGAAATATTTGGGTTATATCATTAACGAAAAGGGTTTACAAACTGATCCCAGCAAGCTCGATGCTATTAGGGATTATCCCGTTCCTACTACAGCTAAGTCACTACGTGGTTTTATTGGGTTATGCTCATATTATAGGCGTTTTGTTGATGGTTTTTCTTCTATAATAGCTCCACTCACTGCCCTTATAGGAAAAAAGAAGGGTCGTGACCCTATAAGTTGGGATGATGCCGCCATCAATACTCCCGTTATGGCTTGTCCAGATTTCTCGAAGCCCTTCATTTTGCAATGTGATGCGTCAGCTGTTGGTCTTGGTTCAGTTCTTTCTCAAAAGTTCGATGGTGTTGAACATCCTATCGCTTATTATTCACGCTTATTCTCAAAAGCAGAACGCAATTATAGTACAACTGAACGTGAACTTTTATCCGTTCTTGATTCCATTAAGCATTTTCGCTGTTATTTGTTATTTGTTATTATTATTAAAAACATGTTACATTAGCATCTTAAAAATAAGCCAATGTCCCACAAAACCGTTTACACGGTTTGTCTGTGAGTACAGATATTTAAAAAACTAGATATACATTTCTAAAATAACTATAACATAAACGTAAAAGAGAGAACATTAATTATGTATTCTCGCCAAACTGTAAAGACTGGCGAGTAAAAATAACTGTAGAAAATAAAAATAAAAAATACTTGAAAATATTGAATGAAAACAAAATTAAAAATTATAAATTACTAATATACCACTTCTTGAGTGCTTTTGCAAATCTACTCTTTTTATTCTGATTTAAGATATCTGCAGGCAATGTATTGAGTAGGTAAGGTACTCGCTTATCTTTTGTTCTATCACCAAAGTAATTATTTACTCTAGGTACATTAAATTTACCTGCAGATACTGTCCTCGTTGCGTGGTTATGAGTAACTAGCGAGTGACGCTCCCAACTGCCATAACTGTTTACCAGGAGGAGATATTTATGCTTTACTCTAACAGGAAGAATTTTACAAATTTTGAAGAGCTTATAATAATTGTCTTTGCATGAGTTTTTTGTTTTATTGCTAACTAATAGCTTCAAAAATCTAATTTGCTGAGCTTCTAATAAATCTAAATAACTTTTAAATGTGAGTCCATAGCAGTCAAGAGCGTAACTTAGTATGGGGTCGACTAATTGTAGATAAAGGGACTTGAGAGTGCAGGTTGGCACCTTAAAACTAAGATGGTAGAACTTACCTAGTAATATCCTAAGTTTTTTACACAAATACTCTACATGATTTGCCCACGAAAAGTTCTCATCCACCTTCATACCGAGGTATGTTACACATTTGGCTTGTTCGATAGGTTTGCATTCACAGTTAATCTGGTTATTATGGATACATTCAAAGTTATGTGTATAAATTGGAGGAGGATCGTTGGGTGAAAGCGAGTAAGGAGAGCGTATTATTACGATTTTGGTTTTTTCTGCGTTTAAAACTATTCCGTTGTCATGGGACCATTCAACTACTCTGTTTACGTCAAGCTGCACAAGTCGACAAGTTTCGGCGAGGTCGGTGCCGGCACGAAGCGCACACAGGTCGTCCGCAAACATGTACGCTGAGCAGTGGCGGAGTACGCCGCACAAGCTGTTCACGTGCATCAGGTAGCATACAGGTCCGCATGCCGAGCCCTGCGGCACTCCGCACCTCATTTCCCTCGCGTCGCTGTACGACTCGTCCACCTTTACACGGTAATGTCTTTCGGTGAGATAATCACGAAACCAATTTTTCAGCGGTTCCCCCACCCCACACTCCTCCATAGCATCTAACAAAGTATTTACATCCAACGTGTCGAATGCACGTTTATAGTCGAAAAATACTGCTACTACAAACTGCTTCTTATTTAAACTATTGTTAATTTCGTCACAAAACTTAGATAAAAGAGTGTTCGTACTTTTATTTTTTTGAAAACCATGTTGGCATTCACTAATTATACTATTTTTTTGTAGATAATTCCCTAGTTGGTTAACAACACACTTTTCTAATATTTTATCTACACTCGACAAAATGGCTATTGGTCTGTAATTCGACAATACTTTGTGATCACCTTTTTTAAAAATAGGACGCACTATAGCTTCTTTTAATTTACTCGGAAATTTGTTGGTACTTATGCATAAATTAATTAAGTGTGCGAGAACTGGACTTACTTTATTTACTAAGTATTTAAGATCAGACATGCGTATGAGATCACTTCCTGGCGATTTGTTTGTATCCATGCCTATAATAACTTTCCGAACATCCTGACTGTTCACCGGTTGCCATCGCATACACACGCTCTTTTCTTTTACATATGTGCTTCGTTCTAACCATTTTACATCACAATCATGCTTTATACTTTGTATTTCCTTTGTAAATGTTAATGAGAACTTTTCACATATATCTTTTATGCTCCCTTGAACTTTAACATTATTTAATATAACACTATCTAAAGATTGTTTATTTTTACCCATCATAGCGTTAATTCTATCCCACAATTTCTTTATATTTTTGTTACAATCTATAATACTTTGCTTATTTATTTAGATGGAATGAAGTTTTCTGTTATAACCGATCATATGGCCTTGAAATGGCTCCTCACACTATGTAATCCCTCAGGGCGTTTGGCGCGATGGGCTACTGTGATTTCCCAATACACGTTTGATATCATTCATCGCAAAGGGTCGCAACACGTCGTTCCAGACGCTTTATCTAGAATGTACGCGAGTCCGGTTACATTCGATCAAGGACCTGACCATACCAATGATAGATGGTATAAAAAGGTGTATTTAGGGGCTCGTGACTCCCCTCAAACGTTTCCAGCTTACGCCATTCGGAACGGTGTTCTGTTAAGACGCATGCCAATCACTAACCCATTGTGTTCTGATCCTTGGCGCGTAGTTTTACCCGTTGAAAAAGTTAAATCCGCTATATGGGAAGCTCATAATAATCCTCTCTCTATACATCCTGGAGTTTCAAAGACTTATTTTAAGCTCAAGGATAACTTTTACTGGCCAAATATGTTTCGAGATGTTTCTGAGACTTTAAGGCAATGTGAGGTTTGTAAAGCTTATAAGATCGCGAATTCCCAACCACGTGGTCATATGTGTTATCCAAAGGAAGTTTCTTTACCTTTACAAATGATTTCTATCGACGTTATTGGACCGCTTCCAATCGCTTATTATGGGTTCAAATACATTTTATCTATGGTCGATGTTTTTTCTAAATATGTTTGGTTAGTGCCCCTTAAAAGGATTGACGCCAATTCAGTTATAAAAGCTTTGGAATCTGAAATATTTTTTAACTTCGGAGTTCCACGGTCTATTCTCTGTGATAATGCTACCGTTTTTCGTAGTAATCAGTTTTTAAACTTTCTTAGATCGTTTCGCATTGAATCCCCTACATATACCCCTTATTACACTCCACAAGCAAACACGGTAGAACGTTATAACCAAAGTGTCGTTACTTGTTTGAGCATATTGGTTGGCGAGAACCAAAGGAATTGGGCTAAATTGTTACCCAAGGTCAAACTTTACCTCAATTCATGTATTAATTTAGCCACAGGGTTTACGCCAAACTTTCTCATATTCGGTAGAGAAGTCTGTATGGATTCATCGCGTGCGAATAACCAGACTCTAAGCACTAATTTAGCTGAAAGTCGGGAACAACACGCGAGTAATCTGACTTCGCTCGCCGAGATTTACGCAAAAGTAGCGGACAATCTTTCTTCTGCTTTTCTCCGTAATTCACGAAATTACAATACGAACCGGACGGCTATTACACTTAATGCCGGCGACATTGTATGGAGGCGTAATTTTTCAAAATCGTCAGCTGCTGAATACTTTACAGGAAAGCTTGCTCCTCGTTTCATTAAATGTCGTGTGATCAGAGTCATCTCCATGACTACATATGTCCTACAAGACTGTGATTCTCATCATATTGGACAATATCATATAAAAGACATACTTAAATGAATTAATTTGTTCCATATTCTTAACTTAATCAGCATTACTTATGTTAGGCCATTAGTTTTCAATTAACGACACCTCTTTTATTATTTCGACCCTCATTCCTCCCTGGAGTTAATATTTATTCATAACCATTTCCTCTCATTAGGCGTCGTATTTTTGATTTTGATTTAAGGTCAACCCTCTTCAACTTAACCCTCTCTCTTTAACTTAACCTTCTAACTTATCCCTCTATAACTTAAGCTCTTAAATTCAGTCTTGAGTCGTGTTTGACTTTGAGTCGTGTTTGACTTTGAGTCGTGTTTTACTTTGAGTCGTGTTTGACTTTGAGTCGTGTTTGACTTTGAGTCGTGTTTGACTTTGAGTCGTGTTTGACTTTGAGTCGTGTTCGACTTTGAGTCGTGTTTGACTTTGAGTTGTGTTTGACTTTGAGTCGTGTTTACTTAATTAATTTTGTTTACGCTACAGCGGGTGGAAAGTTTGTCAGACGCTATAGGAGATGTAAACCGAGATTTAGATGCTATCAAAACTGGTCTGATTCATTTGGGGTAACTGTAAGCCCCTCAAAGTGTCAGGCCATTGTAATCGGAAGCTCACGTATGATCGTTAGAGTGGCAACTAGTTCACTTCCTCCTATCATTTTCAATTAAAGATCTCGGTTTGCATCTTGAATCTGCTTGGCTGGCAAAGTCAGGTTTGCAGTGTACTGTGTAAGCCAAAGAGTCAACGGGACTATGCGATGCCTGTATCGTCTGTACTGCACGGCTACTTTTTTGAGTACTGGTTGCACATTACCTTGCTTCCAGGACACTGGCACCACTCCGGTTTTAATAGAACGCGATACAGGCGAGTACGCGATACAGGAGGCAAATCCGGGGTACAACTCTTTAAGACTCGAGCAGGTATTCCTTCCGGTTCACTGGCTTTGTTCACATCTTGACTGGAAAGGGCTTTGCGGACTTCCTTAACATGAAATGCAGTTTCCAGCATTACGGAGCCAAAGTGAGGTATTTTAGGTGGTATAAGTTAGACGCCGTGTCGAGACGTAAACTTACCGCAAAGACGGAGGCATTTAAATTTGCCTTTTCTTGTGCGGTGTGAGCCAGTGTTCCATCCAGTTTTATCATAACTAAGAGGCAGCGAAGAACGGTAAATGTTCGAGTTTTGCTTCGCAGTTTCGGAGTCTGCAGACCCATACTTCCATGTTCGCCTTATGCCCTTGGGGCATTTATCTGGAGGAGAAAAGTTAGATACTGTTTTCACCAGAAAGTGGTCATACGATCCGAGCGAGGCCCAGACCGATACTGAAAGTCTCTGGCGACGCAACGTTTGTGAGCATTTGGTCCAAACCATTGGGCGTGTGGCCGTCGACTTCTGGAATGCAGGTTGCTTGGTGAACCAGCTGGTCGAGATCTAGCGATAAAAAATCCTGCGGGCCTCTCTACCAGCGTGCTCTGTTTGTTGGTACGGGAAAAACCATTCTTTATGGTGGGCATTGAAATCTCTTAGAAAAACAAGCTTTGCCATCGGATATTTGCGCTGGGCCAGATCAGCTCCTGCAGCTGCCTCCGTAAGGCGGTCGAAGAGCCTAGTTGTCTCCTGTTCACCGTTATGCGACCAGTAAACAACACCAACAACGAGTACAGATGGTCTTGAGAAAAGTGCTTACATTTCTTTTTCATGAAAATGATTAATCAGAAAAAGTTTCACATCTTTGTGTATGTCTACTTTTTTAAGAGTTTTCCAATAAATTATTCATGTACCAAAGGGAAACAGATAATATGTTGTAAAATGTCAATAATGTGACATATCGTGTCAGGATGTCATCTATGGCTTTTTACTGCATTTCGAATCACGCGCACCCCCTAATGTTCCCCGTCCAACCTCCATTAAATGCCTTCTTCCTCTTGTATTTACTCGATTTGTTTATGATCTATGTAGGATCATTGAGATAATAAATAAAATAAAGCTGTAGCGTACTGTATTATCGTTTTAACAGTTCTATACCATATTTCTAATTTTCTCTTTTCATACTCATTTTATTCCTGCTGCCACTGGTAAACTGGTAACACATTGAGTGATAACACATTTGACATTGCAAAAGCTGTCATGTCATGTTTGCGTACAAAATAATTTTAGCTTTTTACTTCAATTTTAATACTTTTCATCATCCAAAATACTTTACAAAACAACCTCCAGCGTTTTTGAAATTGTGGTGGGTCCTCCACAAAAGCCGCAAGAGTTGAAGTTGAAGTCGCATTAGCCAGTTGTGCAAAATGATTGTAGTTTTTAGAGAAAAAAAAAGTGTGCGGTTGAGGGACCCTCGTCGTCTCTCTCGTCAGTAGACAGTCGTAAGTATTAACACTTTTGTGTTAAAATTTCTGCCAGTTTAAAAGCTGCGTAAAATAAATTAATTCCAAAAAGTGTTTCTGTGTTGCTATTATTGGTATAACTATTTGATTGAAAAATATTTATATTTTTTATTTAAAAACATAATATTTCACACAGAATAACTCTAAGCTCTCTTTCAATATAACAATAATTGAATTGTAATACAACTCTCCTAATGTAAGTGTGCCTACCTAATACTTGATTTTTTATACTGTGCCATGAAGATTTCGCACCCTTTGGGAAAGTCGAATAGCGCGCGGCGTGTAATTTTGAATCGTACCCGTATTCATGATCTACGTGTCAGGCAGATTTTTTATTCACCTTATTCACAAAAATAAGTAAATGTACTTATTTTTATTTGTTACTAATTAGGTTCAAGTTTATACAATACGTACCTATTCTATCTATAAACTAGAAAATACTTATTAGTAAAACAAAACAAAATAAACTAATCAATTCAAGTTGATCTACTGCATTGCTCTATTCTGTGACGCATCTCAGTACCTACTTGAGTTCGTGAACTCATGAGCGGTGCGCTTGGCGCGCGCGTCTCCCGCGCGTCGTAATTTGTTACGTATTGCTATTCGTTGCGGGGGCTGGGGTAAGCGTCAAATACCTACGGCGCTCGAGATAACCCGGCCTTAAGCTTAAACTTTTTCAAGCGGTAGTGGTTATGTTATGCTGTTGACTCATTGCAAGCAAATCTTTATATATTATGTGTTCTTACAGTGTAAATTGTATCTTTAATTTATAATTAGATTTATTATTGCTTGTTTATTGCTTATAACTTTATTTTAGTATAAGTCTAAACGTGAGGACTTGTTATTGGCTCTCTGGCGACTATGTATTCCTTTTTTTATGGTTTTATTAGCTGTAAGTCCTCCATAAAGTAAATAAATAAATAAATAATATATAGTATAGATAATATTTAAACTACCTGGTTTTCATATGATTTGACAAGTGTCTGGGTTTAAAAAGATACTGTAACATTTGATCTTGTTTCAGTGTTTCTCTCAAAGTAATCAGCTAGGAAATACTGAGGTCAACTAATCTTAACTAAATGTGGTCATAACTTATGCGTAAAAGTGTAACGTATTTTTTTGTATAGACACACCAACACTTTTTCTTACTTGTAACCTATTTATAGAAATAAATATCATCGACACAAAAAGTTTAATCTTTCTTAGTTAAGTAACACCGTATACACTTTTGAGTTTAATTTTGTTGAAGTCGGTTGTCACATAACTTATATTTTTCTTTTAAATATATACTTTATACAACTAATACATGTATTTAATCTTTTTTTATCTTAAGACATTTAATTAATCAAATCACTTTTTCTCATAAAGACGATTATAACAGCTCAAGACTGTTTAGTCCGACTCGACATTCGCTCTACACTATTTGTGTTGTATATGTGTGCATCGTCACGCGGACATACCAATTATTACCTAAACTCCAGTTTTCAAATTTTTTACAATGGCTCTTAAGCCTCAATTTTTTCAACAAAGTATTGTTATTAGCTGGTTTAGTCTATACACTAAAAAAATCAATCATATGTATAATTTTTATGGTAGATGTAGTAAAGAAACACGAACGCCAAAAATACTTTTCGTTATAAAACCCGACCTATATCGAAGACAAAATTGATGCAGACAGTGACATTTGTTTGAGGACTATCACCGGTGAGATGACGGCTGCATCAGACTGTTAGTTCGAGCCGTCCGGCCCAGACGGAGGATAATCGGAGAGTAACCGACTGTTGGAAGCGGAGGTATGTGCAGGGTGGCTCACCCGGCGGCGTGCAGCAGACAGCGCGCGGCGCCCTGCAGTTCGCTCACCAGCGTCTCCAGCGCCTCCAGCCCCTCCGCGGCCGCGCACTGCCGGCTCGCCGCCAGCAGCGCCGCGCCCGCGCCGCGCCGCCGCCAGCCCGGCGCCACGCTCAGCGCGTGCAGCCAGCCGGCGCGGCGCGGGCCCCAGCACTCCGACACGCTCACCGTGCCCACCACGCGGCAGTGCGCCGCGTGTCCCACGTGATCCGCGTGTCCCGCGCGCGACACGACGGGCGTGCGCAGCGCACTCGGCTCGGCCAGCAGCGGGCCACGGTACTCGGCCACGAAGCCGCGCAGCTCCTTGCGCAAGCGCTGCACATGCGTCTCGGCCAGGGCGCGGTGCGCCACGCCCACGCCCAGCAGCACGCCGGCCGCGGCGCCGGGCAGCACGCCGGCGCACGCCCACAGCCCGCAGCCCGCGAAGATGAACAGAACCGCGCCGCACAGCACGCACACCTGCAGCGTCAGCTGCGCACACACCACACCAATACTCACTATTAGTATACGTAGCCACACCGACTTGCCGTTCGATATAATTATAAGGTGTTAAAAAATTAACTGCAAAACTTTCGTCCACTTACTCGACATCGAAAAACGAACACAAATCAAAATTTTTTTGAGCATTTTTATATTTTCACATAAATAAAACAAATCATTAAAATATTTTTTGTGCGCTGTACGCAGGGCTGCGCTTGTAGCTTGGGCCGCCCGAGCTTCCTGCAGCTCTCGCTACCTCTTCCCGACCGTTTAATCGTCGGATATCCGTTGCGCGATAAGGGATTCCCTGTGTCATTCCGGCAAATACGTGCGTTCGCGCAGTTTCAATTCCAGACTCCGTGCTAATACTGAGAATTTCGGAAATCGTAAATCCCGATACAACTCACTCACCAGTCGCGCTTGCGATCACTAAATCAACGAGGCAGTCTAATGCTCACTTATTTATTAAATAAAAAATATCCTAAATTAATAAACTAAATTATTACCTTGAATAAATAATTTAAAAAAATTGTTTAATTGCTTAGTGTCAACCCTATAAAGCTGTACCTATTCATACAATAGTCGTTCCCATTTACCGTCTCATCCCGAATAACCCCGCTTTCGTTTTGATTCATACCCGAGACGTCCGCACACTCCAAAAAAAAAAGCAGACTTTTCACGTCTTTCAAACTAAAATAATATTTATATTAATTAACTAGTATTTGCGTGTTGCGCGAGGTGCAAGCACCTCGCGTGCTTGTGAAAAAAAAAATTGGGGCGGGGTGATGGGGGGGTTTAGTATTTGCGTGTTGCGCGAGGTGCAAGCACCTCGCATGCTTGTGAAAATAACTAAAGCACTCCCCCTCTAAATGAATCTGAAAAAAAAAAAATGTTCCAAGTCTCTTAGATTCCGAGATCCGCCTAAAGGGGGTGAAAAGGGGGGCGGGGGGGGACTTTGAAAAGTGGTTTTTACTTTACCGAGCCTCCTCTATACGAATGCGTATTAAAAAAAAAAACGGGTCTCGTAGTTTCCGAGATACGATAGGGAGGGGGGAGAAGGGGGGGGGAAAAAGGGGGAGGTATGGCACTTTTCCCGTAGGTTTGAGAGTTACTTGTTTACGAATCTGTCAAAATATACCCACCTCCCCATCCACCATCTGGGAGAACAATTATGTCAATGAGTCAGTCAGTCAGTCAGTGAGTGGTAATTTAGCTTTATATAGTATAACTAGTATTTGCGTGTTGCGCGAGGTGCAAGCACCTCGCGTGCTTGTGAAGAAAACTAAAGCATTGCCCCTCTAAATCAAGTATTTGCGTGTTGCGCGAGGTGCAAGCACCTCGCGTGCATGTGAAAAAAAAAAAGTGGGGGGGTGATGGGGGGTTTAGTATTTGCGTGTTGCGTGCTTGAGAAAAAAGAAAAAAAAAAAAAGTGGGGGGGGGGGTAATGGGGGGGGGGTTGCAGAAGTATTTTGACTAAAGCATTGCCCCTCTAAATGAATCTGAAAAAAAAAATGTTCCAAGTCTCTTAGATTCCGAGATCCGCTTAAAGGGGGGGAGAAGGGGGGCGGGGACGACGACTTTGAAAAATGGTTTTTACTTTACCGAGCCTCCTCTATACGAATCCGTAAAATGAAAAAAATACGGGTCTCGTAGTTTCCGAGATACGATAGGGGGGGGGGGAAAAGGGGGGGTTTGGCACTTTTCCCGTAGGTTTGAGAGTTACTTGTTTACGAATCTGTCAAAATATACCCACCTCCCCATCCACCATCTGGGAGAACAATTCTGTCAATGAGTGAGTGAGTCAGTCAGTGAGTGAGTCAGTCAGTGAGTGGTAATCTAGCTTTATATAGTATAACTAGTATTTGCGTGTTGCGCGAGGTGCAAGCACCTCGCGAGCTTGTGAAAAAAAAAAGGGGGGGGGTGATGGGGGGAGATGGGGGGGGGGTTTAGTATTCGCGTGTTGCGCGAGGTGCTTGCACCTCGCGTGCTTGTGAAAATAAAAAAAGGGGGGGGGGGGGTGATGGGGGGAGTTTAGTATTTGCGTGTTGCGCGAGGTGCTTGCACCTCGCGCAACACGCAAATACTAGTTATACTATATAAAGCTAGATTATTTAGCTAGCTAGCTAGGTTCCAAGTCTCTTAGATTCCGAGATCCGCCTAAAGGGGGGAGAAGGGGGGCGGGGGGGGGACTTTGAAAAATGGTTTTTACTTTACCGAGCCTCCTCTATACGAATCCGTAAAAAGAAAAAAATACGGGTCTCGTAGTTTCCGAGATACGATAGGGGGGGGGGGGGGGGGAGAAGGGGGGGGAAAAGGAGAGGTTTGGCACTTTACCCGTAGGTTTGAGAGTTACTTGTTTACGAATCTGTCAAAATATACCCACCTCCCCATCCACCATCTGGGAGAACAATTATGTCAATGAGTGAGTCAGTCAGTCAGTCAGTCAGTCAGTCAGTGGTAATTTAGCTTTATATAGTATAATAAATAATAAATAATACCTGAACCTTATGTTTTATTTATATGACGGCCCAAACACTAAATGACGTATTAAATAAACGCCCAACGCCGCCACATTCATGAGTCTGTTGAAAACGGTGATCCAGCTAAAGTCTGGAAATTTCTCAGATCAATGGGAATTGGGAAGTCACGTCAAGAGTCTATCCCTAAAGACATAGATCTTGAATCACTCAATCATCATTTTTCCACCTCTTGTAGTTTCAATGGAGCTGTTAAAGCTAAAACTCTAGATAATCTTTCGTCTCTTCCCACTCCCGATTATTCTCCTTTTGTTTTTAATCAATTTGCTAGTTGTGATGTTAAGAAGAGTATTTTATCAATTATATCAAATGCTGTTGGTGGTGACTGTGTTAGTCGCAAGATGATACTCCCTATACTTGACGAAATCCTTCCTGTCATTTGTCATATCCTAAATTATTCCTTATCCTCTGGTGTCTTTCCATCTCTATGGAAAGAAGCTCAAATAACCCCTCTTCCAAAAAAAAGGAATCCTGTTTCTTTTTCTGAATTCCGTCCTATCTCCATTTTACCGTTTCTCTCCAAAGTCCTAGAACGCCTTATCCATAGCCAGCTTAGTGCTTTCCTCTGTAGAAACAGACTCCTTAATTTTTACCAATCCGGGTTTCGTCCAGGGCATAGCACTACCACAGCTCTTGTTAACATTACTGACGATATAAGATCAGGAATGGACTGTGGTAAACTGACAGTCCTTTCCTTACTTGATTTCAGTAATGCTTTTAACACTGTTGATTTTGATGTCTTGCTCGGGATACTGTGCTCTCTTAACATATCTCCAACAGCTATTGATTGGTTTCGTAGTTACCTGTGTGGCCGCCGACAACGTATTTGCATTGAAGGTTCATTGTCTTCATGGTGCAATACTACTGCTGGCGTACCACAGGGGGGCGTTCTCTCTCCTCTTCTTTTCGCCATATTTATTAATTCAATTTCTAATGAACTTCTCTCATCCTACCACCTTTATGCTGATGATCTGCAAATTTATTCACAAGCTCCCGTTGAGGAATTGTCTGAGGCGGTGAAGATAGTGAATAAAGACTTAGCGCGTATTTCTGACTGGAGTTTGGATCATGGTTTGAGGGTTAATCCTGCGAAGACTCAAGTCATTATTGTTGGCAGCCCTAGGCTACGTTCCAAAATTGACTGGACGACCCTTCCCCAAATCGTTTTTGATGGAGCTGTTATACCTTACTGTGACTCAGTAAGAGACCTTGGTATTTATATTGATAAGGATTTGTCTTGGGGTCCCCAGTTGCAGGAAGTGAGCCGCAAACTGTTTGCCTCTGCGGGGTCTTTACGCAGATTGCGCAATTTCCTGCCGACTGCCACTAAAACTGCGCTTGCCCAATCTCTTCTTCTCCCTATCCTCGACTATGCTGATGCAAGTTATCCAGATCTCACTGAAGTGCAGTTAGATAAGCTTGAGCGACTCCAAAATTTTTGTATCAGATTCATATTTGGTTTGCGCAAGTATGATCATGTTTCTGAGTTTCGCATTAAACTCAAGTGGCTGCCTATCCGCCTTCGCCGGAATACACATATTTTATCATTACTCTACAGTATTCTTTTCAATCCAACGACTCCCTTTTATCTCAAAGAACGATTTAAGTTCCTTCGTAACACACATGGTAGAGATTTGAGATCATCGGAAAATTTGAGACTTTTGATGCCTACACATTCCACTAAATTTTACGACCATTCTTTTATGGTGCAGGCTATTCGGTTGTGGAATGCATTGCCGGTGTCAGTAAGACAAGCACAGTCACTCGCTGCTTTTAAAAGCTCGGTTGCCAATAATTTTCTTTCAAATTTATGATTATTTCTTTGTTTTTCTCCACACGATGATAAAGAACACATTACATTTATATATTTTATATAATTATGTATTGTATTTATATATATATATACTTATATATTTCAATTAGTTTTTTTTTCCGTTATGAGTATTTGTAGTACACTAATTTAGCCCTCCCCAATTTCAATTAAAGCTTTTAAAGTCCTTCCAAAGGTTGTCTGGAAGATATCGCTCTCAGCGATAAGACCGCCATTGTAACCAAAGTTATAGAAATAAGGTTATGTAAGTGTGTTCCAATTTTTGGTGTACAATAAAGTATATTCTATCTATCTATCTATCTATAAACACGCGTATTGTTTTTCTACAAAATAAACCTTACAGAGCAAAGTTTCAAACACTGTATTCATCGGAGTCTTGTTTAGGCTATTTTTAAATGAAATTTTTGGTAGTTTCCTCGGATGTTGTTGCGAGCAGACGTGTTTTTGTGACCTCCGCACATTTTATTCCATAAAAGTTGTATTTAATACAGTAAACAGTTGAAAAACCATATTATTACGTGACCAACATTAAAACACACAAAACAGTGTATCAAAACCAAAGTGTCAATCAACGAAAACTTTAAAACGGCCAAAATTATACGTGCAAAAGTGTTCTTTGTGCCGTTTTGTCGAGGTGAATGACCTTATAATAGCAGTGAGTAGAGACACAGATTAATTTTCTTTGGAGGTCTGCTTACGCTGGACCCGAAGCTTTTTTGCTCCAACTCGTCGACAAGCTGATCCTCTGCTCTAATAAAACTAATTTACCATCACTCATCACTGTCTATCTGATACTTTTTGTGAATATATTGGAATATGCCTCTCAATCGTACGCCGCCGAGTACATCTCCGGCTCCGGTGCCCTCTGTGATATTGGCTACCGCTTCCGAGCAGGCGCTTTTTTCGTCACTTAGTTGTTCCGAGCCAAATCTCAGTCTCAAGTCGGATTTACTTGTAGCAGACGCTCAACCCATGAATTCCTCGCGCAACGTCAAAAGAAAGCTCTCGGAAGACGGACATGAGAGCGCGTTGTCTGTTTTCATATCCGAAATAAAACAAATGTTCTGCGATTTCAAACTGCAACAAGATGAGAAGTACGAAAAATTGCTATCACTAACGAACAGCATTCGTGACTCAATTGACTTTTTTACTACCCAACATAATAGCCTTAGATCTCAGGTAGAGCAGCTGGAATGTGAACAAAAGGCAAACCTATCTCATATCCACGAACTCGAAAATAAGTTGGAAAAAATGGAACAAAGTTCAAGATCAACGTGTGTTGAGATTCGGAATATTCCCAGTGTTAAGACGGAAACTAAAGCCGCCTTGCTGAACAAGGTATTAGAGGCAGCCAAACTGCTTGATGTAAAAATCCAGCCTAGAGACGTAAAGGACCTTTTCCGCATAAAGACTAAAGATCCGGCCATCAAACCAATTATCGTCGACTTCACCTCCGTCTTACTTAAAGAAGAATTCCTGCTCAAGTTCCGAAACCATAATAAAAACTCTTATAAGTTAAGTACAGAACACCTTAAATTAGGCGGTACACCTAAACCAATTTACATCTCGGAGAACTTATCGGCGAAGAACAAGAGACTATTTTTCCTGGCCCGTGATGCTGCTAGATCTAATGAATATCAGTTCTGCTGGGTTTCACATGGAAAAATATATGTTCGTCAAAAGGAAGGATATCCCCACCTCCTTATCAATAAAGAAGTGGACCTCGCTCGTATTGCCAGGACAGCATGACTATTTATGAATGCTTTAAAAAGCCTGTTTAAATTACTTTTCTTGTACAAAGGGCGAATAATACGCTCTATTACTTTAAATACTGCTAATAATTTTATGTTTTTGTACTATGCCGTATCCACACAATCATTACTTCTTTCATGCCATCACAATACACTCATACACTATATATTCCACAGGTCTCACGCATTATCTCAGTATCGGTCTCTGTATACCACTTATCTAAAGCTTTACTGGGTCTTACTGTGTTAAGTTATTCTTATAATCACAAATTTTTATCCGCTAAGTAATATACTTTGCAGATCACTTATGTGTATTAGCACACAAGCAAGATATTGTTCCTTTGTTGCTTTGATAAAAAAGCATGGATGATTTGACCCTTATAGGTAACGAGGTAGAACACGTCTCTATCTCAAATTGTTATATAAGCTCACCCGAAACTAGTGCGAATTATTTAAATGAGTCCATGTATAACTTTAAAATATTGCATACCAACATACGCAGCCTCAACTGTAATTTTGATAATTTTTTATTACTTATGAGTAGACTCTCATACTTACCCGACGTTATTATACTCTCTGAGAGCTGGCTGAGCAAGTGTCAGATAATCCCCACCCTTAATGGATATAACTCTCACACGTCATCTTTTAAAAATCAAAATGATGGGGTTGTCGCATACATCAGAGACTGTCATAGTCCGGTCGTTGAAATACCCGATTTCTGCGATGCAAATTGCCTAATATTCAAATTCTCGGATAAAGTCGCTCTTGTTGCTTTGTATCGCTCTCCTTCATGCCCGGATTTAACACAGTTTTTATGTAACCTAGATATCATACTCACGACCCTTCCACATTTTAAAACTACCGCAATAATTGGAGATATTAACATCAATATTTCAACGGATAGTTCTGACCCAAATGCTGATGATTACTTAAATCTTACGGCATCCCATGCTATGCTTCCCGCACATACCCTCCCTACTAGACTATCAAGCTGTTTGGACCATGTTATAATGCGCTGTCAAACTCCTGCAACTACACTAGTCCTTGATTCTCTCATAACGGATCACTCACCTGTCATACTATTTTGTAACATGAACAAGAGATCTAAAGAAAACCCGCATATTTCTATACCTAAGGTTGATATTCCTGGTGTGGTTGATAGTATTGCAAATACCGATTTTTCACATATTCTTAACACTGATGACCCTAATGAAGCCGCTGAATCCTTAGTTAATAATAATAATGTCCGCAGCGATTAAGGCTCATACTCATTCGTCAGTAATACCAAGTAGGAGACGCATTATTAAGCCTTGGATTACGCCGGGCCTTTTGAGGTGCATCCGACATAGAGACAAATTATATCAAAGGTCCAAGAAATATCCAGACAATAACACTTATAAGCTAGTACTCTATCGATATCGGAAATTTTGCAATAATTTACTGAAAAAAGTTAAGAGTGAGTACGAACGCGCTGAGTTCCAGAAAGCAAAAAACAATCCTAAAGCTACATGGTCTCTTATCAAACAAATCGCAAATTTAAATCAAACTAGAACACCATCTTCTAATCTCCTAAAGACTTGTGACAATCCCTCCACATCGGTTGACATGGTAAACGACTACTTTGCTAATGTGGGAAGTCTTTTAGCTTCTAAAATCCAGCAACCTGATCCTAATAATCTCACACCCACCAATGTCAACGGTAGCATCTCTAAGTCGCCACCACTACACTCATTGGCTCTATTTCTTGTGGATGACTCGGAGCTAAATAACATTATTAGTCTAAAAGACAACTGTGCCGTTGGAATAGACGGTATTCCTACCTCAATTATTAAAGCTACAAAAAATATTATTACTCCGGTCCTTGTACACTTATTTAATCTATGTTTCTCGTCGGGCATCTTTCCTGACATCTTTAAAACAGCGGTTGTCCATCCTATTTATAAATCAGGTGACAGAGATAAAGTCAGTAACTACAGACCCATCTCGGTACTTACAACACTGTCAAAAATATTAGAAAAAGTGATAAACATCAGATTAACTAACTTCGTTACAAAATTTAACATCCTGGCCAGTAACCAATTCGGGTTCAGAAGTGGGAAAACCACTGATGACGCCGTGTTGGACCTTACTGATAGTATCATTAATAATTTTGAAAATAAAACTAAAACCCTGGCTATCTTCTTGGACTTATCAAAGGCTTTTGATACTGTCTCCATCCCCTTACTTCTCTCTAAACTGGAAGATGTTGGTATCCGCGGAACTGCCCTGAATATCTTTAGAACCTATTTAACCGGTCGCAGTCAGTATGTGAAAATCAATAATCACTTAAGTAATAAAAAAATTGTTGAATTTGGAGTACCCCAGGGCAGTGTGCTCGGGCCCAGCCTCTTCCTGTTATACGTAAATGAGCTGTGCCGCTTATCGATCCCAAACTGCAAAATAATTACTTATGCAGACGACACAACTCTCATCATCTCCGGCTATGACTGGGCAGAAACTTTCCAAAATGCAGAGTTAGCCTTAGGCGTTGTCACAAAATGGCTAGCTGCAAATCTTTTAACCCTGAACATAGACAAAACTAAATATATTTGTTTCTCTATAAACAAGTCAGGCCAACCTTCATTGCCTATTGCGCTTCACGCCCATAATTGTCCTAACCCTAGTTCCGCTACAACCTGTGCCTGTCCTCAGCTTTTAAGAACGCAGTCTATAAAATATCTTGGTGTTATGGTTGACTCTCATCTTAAATGGCATCAACACATTGACTCTGTCGTGGCCCGCCTGAGAAAACTTTTATATATTTTTAAGAAGCTCAGAGGTTCGGCGGATTTTAACACCTTAATAAACATATATTTTGCGCTTGCTCAGTCACTCTTAGGATACTGTCTGACGGTGTGGGGTGTAGCTCACAAAACAGCGATGATACGCTTGGAAAGAGCCCAGAGAGCCGTTTTGAAAGTTCTTGCAAGGAAACCAATCCGCTTTCCTACTACATCCTTGTTTTCTCTTTGCCGTGTTTTAACTGTCCGGCAGTTGTTCATTTACCAAACGGTGCTGCGAACACATACCTATCTCACCTATGACCCAGAAAGAAATGTTAGCAGACGCCGTACTGATCTAGTTTGCCACGTTAAACCACGAAAAACTATAGCTGCACGACGACACTTTGCCTACATGGGCTATAAAATTTATAACAAAATTAATTCAACATTGAGCATATATTCTATCTCTAGGAAAGAATGTAAGAGTAGGCTACGAATATGGCTTAAATCTCTGTCATATGATGCAACAGAAAAACTTGTGGAAGTATAAATCAGAAACTAAATAATAAATAGGCAGACACACATTCTCATACACATTAATTCATTCACACATACACTACTCACACTAATACACACCACACACAAATACTCACGCAGCCACACAAATCAGTCACGGCAATTAATAATCTTAATCTTAGTCTTTAGACTGTTTTCTCTTTTTTCTTGTGTAATTTGTGTAAATACGTTCCTTACTTGGAATAAATTTCCCTCTCACCTGGAGTCGGGCGTTGATAGCTGCGCCACAGTTCTGTCAACTTTTGCAGCTATCATCGTTTAATATTGTTTTTCTGTCTGTATTTGTTATTTTTTCCAAATAAAACGTTATATAAAACGTTATAGTTTGCTGTTAACCGATTCAGTGCGATGGTAGTTTTTTCAAACTATAGCGCCTGGCGGCGAACAAATTTTTCGTGGCTCCTCTGAGGCGCCAAGCGCCAGGGACTTTCATGGCTCCTCTCGTGCGCCACCCGCCATGAAGTGTAACTTATCACTTTTTCGTCGGATTCCACGCGAACGCTTGCGAACGTGAGCGGTTTTAAAAGTTCGTTTCAAGTGTTTACATGTGACTACTATACGTGTATAAACCGAAATGGAAGGTAAGTGACTTATTTAATCAGGTGTCGTAAACCTTTTCTTTTCCTTGGCTCTATTGACTGATCCATTATTTTTGTTTATTAACCTTTTGACCGCCACAGTCGTGTATAGACGGCAAGCCAAAATTTGCCCAGCACGCCACTGACGCCACGGTCGCGACTAAGTGACAGAATTTTAAACGTAAATAAATATCATAAAACAGCATTTTTTGTTCATTTCCCTTGTTAATTATATACCTTATCTCTTCTTTATTTATTTGAAGTGAACTGCTTTCGTCAGGTTTCATGTATAGTAACATAAGTAGACAAAAAAGAAAACCAGTTATAAAGCTCGAAAAACTTAGTGCTCTCGGCGCCACAGTCACCATAACAGGACACGTAGTGATGTAGATACCAGTTAAAACAAGAATATCGATCTTGACGGCAACCTACGTTATATTTAATTTACTCTGAATTCTGCACTAATAAATAAATAAAACATTGATACTGAACTTTTATGTTTGAGAAATCAAGAAAATTTTATAGTACTGAACGCTAACGCTCTTTAAAGGTGGAGTGTTAGTAGATTATCGATTAATTGTAATGACTGAAATGCTCATCTCTATCACTCTGTTGTATTGTCTGTTCCGGGGACGCCATAGTCGTCTATGTTTGACAGTCCCATGACGTAAAACACGATTTTTTTTCAAATAGAGTAGTTTATTTACTGTTATTAAATATTATTAATAATGGAGGACTGTAATATGAGTAGTGATGACTTATTAAATAACTGTAAGGAGTCGACAATGACACGTTTATCATAGAAGACAGTACAATTACTTCAGAATTCGTATCTTGGCGCCGAGGGCACGCTTTTCCTTTTTTGACGTGGCGGTCAAAAGTTTATTTTTATTTATTTTATTTTTTATTCGCTCTTAAACTAGGTACAACGAAGAATATTTACTTAAACTATGGACTGCCTTTATATAGGTATCTTCACATTAATATAATTGTACAGTGTTATTACAATCTTAATAAGGAATACATAACAGTTTAGAATTCTGACGTCCTATTTAGATTACAGAGTAATCTGTGTTAAGGACCGTCAGCCTATTTATACAATGAGAGAGAAAAGAAAGAAGATTGCAAAATCCGTTGGTGCTGCTAAGAAAATAAATACAAACTAAACAATCTTAAAAATAAAAATAGTGAGCAATTACAATCTAAAACTAAAATTAAACTGAAAAATAAAGAAATATATAGAATAATACTCAAGCATGATTTTTGTACTTTCACGCGTGTGGATGCGTGAGTGTGTGTGTCTGTTTGTGTATATGTGTGTGTGCGCGCGCGTGTGTGTGTGTATGTGTGCATGAGTGTGCGTGTTTTAGTGTGTGAAAGAGAGTGTGATGAGTTTTAAGGTATATGCAAAACATACAGTAGGAGTTAAAACAAGTTTAAATAAAAGATTTAAGTAATTTTTCGGTGTCATCGTAGTTTCTTTGTAGTAGAAATTGTGTTGTCTGTTTTTTACAAATAGCATTAGAAGATCTGTAGATAGGGAGTAATTTGTTTATTTTATTGTATAGGGAGGGTGCAAGGTAGTAAGAAAAGCGTTTTGTGAAAGCGAAGTGAGAATGAGGTACTTCACATAGCGTTTGACGACGTTTGTGAGTGACTTTATCAGATGAGAATGGGGTAATGGAGTGTTGAAGCATTACGGTGTGGAGTATGTAGAGTTGACGAACCGTGGGGACATTGCATTTCTGATACAAGTCAGTGGTTGGGTAAAGTATAGGACGGAATGTAGCTACTTTAAGTATGGTCCTTTGTGCTACTTCAAGAGGTTTAAGGACTGTCTTGGCAGCACCACCCCAAGTTGTGATACAGTACGAGATGACCGATTGGCCCATGGCAAAGTACACGGAGCGGATCAAATGAACATTGGCAATGTTTCTTAAAGTTTTAAAAAGATATATTAATTTACGGACTCTTCCACTTAACTGGTCAATGTGGGCTTTAAAGTTCAGGTGTTTATCCAGTACAATGCCTAGATATTTTATGGTGTCTGTGGATAAAATTGAGGGACAGTTACAGTTTGGTGATTGTAGTTGACAGATGTGAGCTTTTAGTGTAATAGGGCTAGTTGGTTGTGAAGTTATTTTTAGGGAAAATGTGATGATTTTGGTTTTGGAAGAGTTTAGGGTAAGGGAGTGAGAGATAAGCCAATTGAGAACACGGTTGAGGCCTTGTTGTGCTACAGCTTGAAGAGAAGTCCAAGAGTCACTAAAAAATGTGATGGCTGTGTCGTCGGCAAAAGATGTAATGCTACCAGATGAGAGATTAATGTTGCAGAGATCGTTGATGAAGATAAGAAAAAGAGTAGGGCCAAGGACGCTACCTTGGGGGACGCCATACGAGATGGGCAGTTCATCGCTCAGGTAGTTTTCGACTTTTACTCTTTGAGTTCTACCAGTGAGATAGGATCGAAAAAGATTAAGTTGTGTACCTCTGACACCCAGGCGTTCGAGCTTGTGTATTAGGAGAGGGAGAGGAACTGTGTCAAAGGCCTTGGCAAGATCGAGAAATACTGTAAGACACTTTTTGCGTTGATTCAGTCTATGAACGATACCACTGACAAGTTGCAGAGCCGCATCAGAGGTCGATATCTTCTTCCTGAATCCAAACTGATTTTGTGATATATAGTTCTTGCTCTCTAAAAACTTAATGAGCCTATTATTTAGCAAACGTTCTAGGATCTTAGAAAGCGCAGTTAAAACTGCTATAGGGCGGTAATTGTTGACATCAGTCCGATCTCCCCCTTTAAAAATGGGATGGATAATAGCCTTTTTGAAGGAAGAAGGAAAAACGCCACTGTTAAAGCAAAGGTTGAAAATATGGCACAATATGGGTGTCAGTAGTGAAGAGTATCGTTGTATTATGGTGGTGGATATGCCGTCGGAACCAACGGCTGCAGTTGGTTTAAGAGACCTTATTATGGCGCCTCGGGGTTTTTATCCAACAACACAAAAGAACCTGAGTTGATAGAGGTATTAGGGATCTGAAGAGCGGGAAGTGTGGTAGTATGTTGGTCCTGTCTCATTTTATTTGCGAGATGATTTCCTATGTTTACAAAAAAATCATTGACCCTGTTTATAGATTCAGAAGGAGTACTGTACGATTTTAAAAGATCACTAGATGGTATTTTTGTTTTAGAGGTGTGGGTAACACGTTTAATTGTATCCCATAATAACTTGGGATTAGATCCTGATTTAGTTAATTCATCTGTATCAAACTGTCTCTTTACTTTTTTCAGTATTTTATTACAAAAGTTCCTGTATCTACTGTAAGTGATTTTAAGGACTATGTTATCTGGAAATTGCTTAGATTTTTTGTAAAGCCTGTCTCTATTCCTCATACATTTAAGTAATCCTGGAGTAATCCAAGGTTTAAGAATTTTTTTACGTCTAGGTATTTGTCTTATAACTGTTGCCTTATTTATTTCTTGAGATAATGATTCTATAAGAAAATTAGTGGCGTTATTTGGATTATTCATATTTAAGATACAATCAAGGTTTAAAGAACGGGATACGGGATATTACCATGCTAGTCGTGTAAAACGCAAATATTCCTATTTTATAGTATTTCATAAATAAATAAACGTATTAATTATAGCTTTTGAATGAAATGTCTGTTTCGAACAAATCAAATAAATCGGAAAAATAATTCGGTATATTTTATTTATTGAAAAGGTTTACAACTCCTGAAGTATGCGTTTTCATGCAATATTCCGAAGCTAACACTGGAATCGTAATCTGCGTGACAAATAAGGACACTTTCATTTACGGATAACCACTGAAAAATGGTGTTTTATCCGAGTTTTACAGGTAAACATTTTGGCTTCTCTCGGGCGCCACACGCCATTCACAGAAAATACCCATAGCGACTCTACGGCGCCATCCGCACGGAATTGGTTAATTTTACGCAAGTTCAATGTTGTCATAGAAAAGTTCAAATAATCTACTATTATCCCACGAAAAATGGTAAAAGTTGTCACGATTTGGTAACTAATATTGAGCGTCAAAAGTGATTCCTGGTTTTATCCCTTTTCCCCCATTTTAAGGTATTTCTTTATATTCTCCTTCCATAATCATTAGCAAACATGGAAACCTTCTAGATTTATTTATTTATTTAAACATTATGCAACACAAAATGTACAAAGGCGGACTTAATGCCTTAGGCATTCTCTACCAGTAAGCCATGGGTGATGAAGAGATAACATGGCAGGTGCATAAAACAATAAACTAAGTAAGTAGATCAATTATATTCAAAGCAAAACACAAGGTTTCGGAAAGACGATCATATCTTTTTGAATAAGTCACCGCCACTTCCATGTTTTACAGTTACGTGTTTATATACACCGTGAAATTTTAATGGTTGTTTACCTGCAGCGAAATGGCTTTGTGTTGGTAATAAAATCGTTTTATAAACAAGTAAAATATTAGAAACAAAAAATTGCGTAGTGCAGTTAATGCATTATCAGTTTTTTTTAAGTTTAACTGTATGTTTCGATACTACTACTGATGGGTAACCGTTCTGCCGCGGGAAAACAACCATTTACATTTCACGCTGTATTGTACGAAATCGAAACAATTATAAGGAAGTGGCATTGACTTATGAGCTAATTCGTAATATTTATTACATTTTGTACATGTCATGCACTAGCTCTGCAGAAGAATTTTTTTTGACCATCTTATGGAAATGAGACCAACTACACGGTTCCATATGTGTCGCTTAACTTCAAACTCGGATAAATCCACTCTAGCCTCTTAGGAGATATTTACAAAAAAGTGATAATAGTCTTAATTTCATGAATTAAAATGCAGTATTTTGTTTTTATGGTAACAGGTATTGAATAAAACGATCCTTGTTAGGGAGCACAGCAACCTAGGATAGATAGTAAGTAGATATAATCGTAGAATCGTATCGAAGATTGTACATGGTAGATTTAATATTCGTTGTTATGTAGAGTCGTTTTTATCATGTAGAATCATTTAGTTATTATATAGAATCCATATCGTTGTATCGTATAGAATTGTTTTGAAAATAGCATTTTTGGAGAGCTAATGTATATAATTAATGTAGTATATGCATGTAAATGTCGGCCGTAGATTGGTGGACGCGGCATGAGTTAACATCGAGCACTCTCCACGCGCGCCACCTACGACCGCGCATATAAATATAGCCGCCCACTGCGTGGGCGGCTATATTTATCCGGCTCCGCTTCCTCCTCACGGCGGAGGAAGCGGAGGCGCGGGGGTAAGGGTAGGAACCCTAAACCCCTGGAAACCCCAGCGACCCAAGAAGAGGTCCCCACGGCCGCTCCTGTCCCTACAATGGCGCAGGAAAACAAAAACAAAGACAGCCAAACGACGCGGACACGGCGCGCCAGCGCACACAAGATCGCCGGCACACGCGCCGACACCAACGCCGAGCATATCGATTCCGAGCCCACACGGAGGCCATTAAATGAAGAGGCCACATCCTGCGCCATTAAAATACTGCTCGGCCTCATTAGAGCGCTGAGACAGGGACAGGACATAGAGCAAGTCGTGCTAGACGGCCTAGCGGAGATGGCAACACTTTGCAGTCGCTAGGCCGCCGAGCACGACCAACAGAAGCCCGCGGCCCACGGGGAAAGCCGCTCACTCCGCCTCTCCTTGGTGAGTGATAAATTCTTATAGTTATCCCCTCCCCTGACTGACGCCTGGGTAAGTCGCCTCCACACAACACGCGGCTTACCTAAACATTGATACTAATCATAATACTCACACCACGATACGTAACGTGTTCTAAGTTAATATAGGCACGTTACGTACCGATTCATACAAGCGCCACTATACACACAAGTATACACAACAGCGCCGGATAGCTAGCTATTCGGCGTCGACGCACTGAGCGATGACTCACAAAACAAGTCGCTCACACACGCATAACACGGCTCTGCGGCCCGGAACGTAACCGGCTAGATCTGGAAGCGTGACGGGCGAGAGCCACGCATCTAACTGTAGGCTCGCCTAAGCCGGCACCCTCGCCGCTGGTCGCGCTCCGCTAGGCCTCCCTCAGGCAACTGGGGGCCTCACCTGGCGGGCGCTGACCGCCGAGGTGTCGTGAAGAAACGACGCCGAATTATCGGCGTCGTGGCGCGCTTACAGTTTACACTTCATAAACATAATATGTGTGCGCGCCCGCCGCGCGAACTACGCGCAGGCAGGGCGCGCGCGCAAACAGGTCACGCCTATATGGCAACCCAGCGACGGGCCCGCTGTCGCGGGCCGCGGCTGGCCACCGTGGCCGGGGGGCATATGCCCCGATGCCACTTGCCGCGCCCCCTGCGGGGGCGCAGCGACTGTTACAGGCGTGGGTAGTCAGTCTTGTTTCAATCGTCGCGGTGTACACATCAGTCTCGTTCCGATCGCCGCGCTGTACACACGCCTACGCTCTCGCTTGAACATTGTGCTACTGTGAAGATTGTGAAGTATTGTAAAGTGAATAAATAGTGTTTGCTCGTTTTCAAGATTTTTCCTTTTCAACCCTGCTATCCTGAATATCGAACAATCCTGTTTAGTAAATTCAGTATTTAACCCATTAATTCTTTCAAAAATGCAATATTTAGATTGGATTTACCTTCATTTGATATAATGGAACGCAATTTATCTATCTTTGAAAAAACTCAGTGTGGATTTATAGAATTTTGATTTAACAGGTCTGGATTTATCTGGATTTGAAAATATACGATCAGAACTAGGGTTGTGGTAGTGGCGAAATAACGGTATACCATCGATAGTCAAATTTTGTTAGCTAACTGAATGATACAAACAAAATAAGGAAATCTAGTTTTATTTTACAAAAATAAGAGGTAACCGATTTTAATTATTTTAAACAAAATTCAATATTTCTTCTGAGTCATCTTCTTCAATTTCTTCTTTGTGCATTGGTCGCCCTATTACATTTTCACTGTTAAGCACTTTTTTATAATGTTTTAATTCCACCAACGATGCCCAGTCTTGGCCAAAGTCCGTTTGCAGTAATTTACGAACACCAATTAGTTTTGAAATTTTGATCCTGTATACCTACCCAAATCTGACCTGACAGTTCTAATATGTACTGAATATTATATCCTTACATACTTATTATATCCAAATTATTCTGTAACAGTACCTACAACAACAATCAATATAGGCACGTTACGTACTAAAACACTCATTCATGACTCTACATGCGCTATACATAACTAGCACCGAATAGCAGCGCACGCTATTCGGTGCAGACGCACTGAGCGGCGACACACAATAAAATGCCGCTCACACATACATTCTCGGCTCTGCGGTTCGAAACGTAACCGGCTAGATCTGGAAGCGGGACGAACGAGAGCCCCGCACTCACTATAGGTGCGTCAGAGTCGGCACCCTCGTCGCCGGTCGGCTCCCGCTGGGCTTCCCCCGTATGGGGGTTTCACCTGGCGGGGTCAGACCGCCAGGGTGTCGTGAAGAAACGACGCCGAAAATCGGCGTCGCGGCGCGCCTATAGTCACACAATAGCAATGAATCACGCGGGTGTGCGTTGCCGTTCACTTTTGAACAGGCGCTTTCAACGCACACCCGAACATCTAAGCCGTAACTAGGCCACCCAATGACGGTCCCGTATTGACGGGTCACGGTATTGCTCCTGCGACCTGGGGGCGAAGCCCTGAGGCCGCTCGCCGCGCCCCTCGCGGGGCGCAGCGACTGCCAAGGTGGGCAGTCAGTCTTGTTTCAATCGTCGCGGTGTACACATCAGTCTCGTTCCGATCGCCGCGCTGTACACACGCCTACGCTCTCGCTTGAACATTGTGCTACTGTGAAGATTGTGAAGTATTGTAAAGTGAATAAATAGTGTTTGCTCGTTTTCAAGATTTTTCCTTTTCAACCCTGCTATCCTGAATATCGAACAATTTTGGTCCTTCGAGCCGGATCTAGTGGAAAAATAGTGAAAATGAGCGAGAAGAGCACAGTGACTAGAAGGAGCCGGCTGCGTCAGCTACAAGAAGATATGCGCAAACGGCGCATCTTAGAAACGGACTCCGGCGTGCCGTCTGAATTGCCACCAGGCTCACCATCGATAGCACCTACGATGCTTTCGGATCCAGCACCAGTCATCCCACTGGCGGGCGGTCGTGTAGTGGACCACCGGGATATATTTACGCCAGTGCGGTCGGTGAGAACCAGAAGAGCTAGATCCGGGGCTAGTCACGCGTCATCAAGGAGCGGCCGGAAGAGTGCCGACTACTTACGACGGAGGGCCGAGTACGAGGCCGAACGACAGTTAGTGCAAATGAAGGAGAGACTAGTGCAAAAGAAGCTAGAAGCCGATCTAGCCGAGATAGACGCCGCCGAAGAGGACTCGGGTTCCGATGAAGAAGGAACATCACGTCGTGTTGAGGAATGGATTACGCACACGACGCCAGTCGCGACCGGTCAAGCACCCGTCATGTCGAGTCGCGAACAACAGCCACCGCGGCCACCAACACAGATACCTGTGGCAGAAACAGTGTGTGATGTGCAAAATGACCACGTGCCCGCGCAATATACAAGTGCGAACGCGTCAGTGCCGCCCGAGCGAGCGCCCGTGTCTCAAACACCGTACGCGCCCGCGACCGTTCAGTCGAGTGAACCAATGTGCCAAGCCACGCCGATGGCGACTACGAGCACTGCGCACGAGCCAAACCGCGATCATATTAAGTGGGACAACGTATTCGTCGAAGACTCGGACAGAGCCAAGCTACCGCGAGACAGGAAAATAGAACAATTGGCCGACGCAATAGCAAGCATCGCACGACCACGGCCGGTACCTAGGCAGGCTTATGAGCTGCCATATTTCAGTGGTGACCCAGCGGAATGGCTATCGTATAAGAACATGTACTACGACACCACAACGATGTATCAGTTCAAACATCATGAAAACTTGGCGCGATTGAAAACGTCGTTACAAGGTGAAGCCAGGTTAACAGTGGAAGATTTACTGCGTACATCAGCCGATCCAGCGGAGATAATAAGAACGCTAGACGAAGAGTTCGGCCACCCGAACCTAGTACTTGAGTGCGCGTTAAAGAAAGTGCGCGCACTGCCAAAAGTAACAGAGAGTGGTCGCGAGTTGAGAAGATTCTCCACGACAGTGAGAAATTGTGTTTCGTTATTAAAAAGTGTACGTGCGACTGGATACCTGAATAATCCTCAGCTGGTAAGTGATTTACTTAGTAAACTCACAACAGTGCAACGCGCTCAGTACGGAGACTTTGCCATGGGCATGGCGGCTAGTCAAGGGATCGACATGCGCGTCTCGCCGAGCCTAGAAATGTTCTCCGAGTTCTTGAGCCATTTAGCGCGCGCATCGTCCTATTATGTACAAATGGATATAAGTCAACCCGCATTGTCAACGGGCAAACCCAAAGCTAGCGCGCCACCAGCTAAAGTAGTAAGAAATATACAACGCTTGCATGTACACTCGAGCAGCGGAGAAAACACACGGACGCAAGCCCCTGAGGATTCATGCAAAATGTGTGGAGAGAAACACATAATTTCGGCTTGCAAAAAGTTCACGGACATGAACACTGACGAACGATGGAAATTCGTGAAAGAACACAAACTGTGTTTCAACTGCCTTAGCGAGAAACACTCAAAGAAGTTCTGCCGGAAGAAGAAATGTACCTCATGTAACTACGCGCATCATACACTTTTGCATATGGAGAAGAAATCGGAAAGTGTGACCAACGTCAACGATTACACCGGGAAAGCATTATTGAAGATATTACCGGTACGCGTCTCGGTCGGCGGGAAAGAAGAGCGCTGTTACGCTCTGCTCGACGATGGCGCAACAGTGTCGTTGATAGATAGTGCGTTGGCAGAAGGAGTTGTGGGCAAACGAGTGCCATTAGTGATACATAGTGCACGTGGACAGGAGATCACAGACAAAACCTCGCGAGTGATTAGTGTACGAGTGTGTGGCCCCAACGGACGTGAACACATAGTTAAGTGCCGTACGCTAGTGAACCTGGACTTACCAGCGCAGTCAGTGCCAGAAGCTGTAATGAGAGAACACGCCCACCTTCGCGACTTGGGTTGCGAAGGAATGAGCGGAGCCAGGCCCTTGTTGTTGCTGGGACAAGACAACTGGGAGCTGCTTGTGAGCCAGGAGACACGCCGAGGGAAATCTGGTAAGCCAGTCGCTTCTTTGACCTCGCTAGGATGGGTCGTTCACGGACCCTTAGGCAAAGTATATTCCAGTAACCAATCAGTTAATTGCATTGTTGAGCCCAATTTATTATATAATTTAGACTCTGACTTACATAACGTCGTTAAGAGACAATTTGAGTTAGAAACCATAGGCATATCAGAAGTGCCACGCAAGCACTCAGACACAGAACGAGCTAATCAGATTTTAGAGGCCACCAGCCGTCAAACAGAGAGCGGTAAATGGGAGGTAGGCTTATTATGGAGTCGGGACAACCTTCAGTTGCCCGACAACTATGAACATGCACGCCAAAGGTTATGGGGAATCGAGCGTCGCCTTAGAAAAGACGCTAGCTACGCGGAAGCATACAAAGCTCAAATTGATAGATTATTAGCTGAAGGGTACGCCAGTAAGGTAGAAGGAGGTCTACAGACCGAGCCGATATGGTATTTACCCCATTTTGGAGTAACGAATCCAAACAAGCCCGGAAAACTACGCTTAGTGTTCGACGCCGCCGCCAAGTATAATGGGACCGCGTTGAACGACCACCTATTAACTGGACCCGATTTATTGAATTCATTGTTAGGGGTTCTATTTAAGTTTAGATTAGGACCTGTCGCATTCACCGCAGACATAGCAGACATGTTTCTCAGGATTCAAATCCGAGAACAAGACCGAGGGGCACAATTGTTTTTATGGTCGTCGACCGGCGGTGAGGAACCTGAAATATACAGGATGAACTCAATTATATTTGGAGCCGTGTCGTCGCCCACATCAGCCATATATATCTTAAATAAGAACGCGGCTAGGTATAGGGATAGTCACCCGGAGGCAGTATCCGCGATTCAATATAAACACTACATGGATGACTATTTAGATAGTGCGTGGTCGGTCGAGCAAGCAAATCAGCTGATCGAGGACGTGACTCACATTCACGCCGAGGGCGGGTTTGTTATACGGGGGTGGGTCACAAACTCTCAGGAGTTGCGCGACAGGCTACGACTAGAAATGCCCGATAAAGTGTCTTTAGACAAAGGAGAAAACTCCACAGAGCGCACATTAGGTATGACGTGGTCACCTAGCACAGATACGCTAGCATTTGACCTGTCATTCAAAAGGCTACCCAAAGCCATTGTAGAGGGAAAGGCGGTACCTACTAAAAGGGAATTTCTTAGGTTTATTATGTCAATATTTGATCCCTTAGGTTTTTTGTATCCATGTATAATACAATCACGCATTCTTATGAAAAAGATTTGGCAATCAGGAATCCAATGGGATGAGCAAATCAAAGATAAAGAGGCTCAATCCTGGTTCAAATGGTTGCATAACTTACAGTACTTGTCAGACCTAACAGTGCCTAGATGGTACGGGCTGGACGCAGGCCATCTAGAACTGCACGTTTTCGGGGACGCTAGCGAGTCCGCATATGCAGCAGTAGCGTACATTGTAGGTACGAATACTAACGGTGACAGGGACGTAGCGATAGTGATAGGAAAGGCTAGGGTCGCGCCTCAGAAAGTGATATCCGTACCCCGTTTAGAGCTGCAAGCAGCTGTGTTAGCATGTAGATTATCCGACACAGTTACTCAAGAGTTAGGTGCTAAGATTAGAAATAAGTACTTGTTTAGTACCGATCGCCCTCGCCCGATTAGCCCTCTTTCCTCTTTTTTTTTTTAATTTGCTGTGCCCGACAGGGTCCACAATGATCTAAACCAATGTATATCTTGTATGTACCTACCACCTAAGTTCACATTGTGGAATGCAAATAAATGTATTGAGTATTGAGTATCGTTTCCGAACGCACCCTTTTGACATAAAGAAATTTCTAAAAAAGTCCTGAACAGTACTTCTGGACTGATAGTAGAACGGTCCTTAAATGGATAAATTCGGACGCGACTGAATTTCAGCGCTTTGTATCTCATAGGTTAGCAGAGATAGATAAGAGGTCAAACAGGTCAGACTGGCGCTGGATTCCGTCGGCGTTGAACCCGGCTGATAAAGCTACTCGGTTGGAGTGGCCCAACTGTAACAATGAGTGGCTCTCGGGTCCCTCTTTTCTTCGTTGCCCACAGGAGCAGTGGCCGGAGAACGACGACCTCAAAAATGTAAACGAGGCCGACTTAGAAAGGGTGCAGCGAGTACACACTGCGGCAGCACCGCCTGAGCCGGTGCTAAACTACGCACGGCTACCAACGTGGACACGTGCCCTGTACGTAGTGGCACGTATACTTATCTTCGCGGAACGCTGCCGCAGGCGGCGCCAATCAGCCGCCGTGACAGCAGAAGATCTCGACGAGGCCAGACTGCGCTTGTTGCGCCTGGCACAGGAAGAAAGTTACGCAACAGACCTCGCAGCACTGCGGGAGGCCCGTCCTCTACCCGCCAACAGCAAGATACGAGCACTAGACCCTATACTGTTCGAAGACGGTCTAGTAAGAGTGCGCGGCAGGCTGGGCGCCTGTAACGAGCTCAGTTTCGGGGAGCGCCACCCGATTATACTGGACGGCAGGCATGCGCTCGCTCGCAAGCTGGTCTACCATCACCACGTGGCCGCACTGCACGCCAACCAGGAGGCGGTCGTGAACCGAATCCGCGAGGCCTACTGGATCACCAATCTGCGGTCCACAGTCAAGGCCGTAGCCGCCAGTTGTCAGCGGTGCCGCCTGGAAAAGGCGAGACCAGCAGCGCCGAAGATGGGTGACCTTCCGACCGCAAGACTAGAAATCACCAGACGAGCGTTCGTCCACTGTGGGGTCGACTACTTTGGCCCCATGGAGGTCGCTATTGGACGAAGAAGGGAGAAGAGGTGGGGCGTATTATTTACGTGCCTCACTACGCGCGCCGTCCACCTGGAGCTGGCGTCATCGCTAAGCGCCGAATCAGCCATCATGGCCCTGCGGCGCCTCATTGCGCGCCGCGGGCGTCCCTCCGACTTATACTCGGATCGGGGAACGAACTTCGTCGGGGCGCACGCCGAGCTTCGCGCCGCCCTGCGCGACCTAGACCAGGCGCAGGTGGAGAGCGAGGCGACAGGCCGCGGTATCGCGTGGCACTTCAACCCCCCGGCATCCCCACACATGGGTGGGTGTTGGGAGCGACTAGTGCGCTCTGTCAAGAATGCGCTCAAGGCAACACTACGTGAGCGCGCACCGCGCGAGGAGGTGCTATATACCTTGCTCGCGGAGGCTGAGCTGGTTGTGAACAGCCGGCCTCTCACCTACATCAGCAGCGACGTCGAGCATCCGGTGGTGCTGACCCCCAATCATCTCCTGCTGGGCACTGCCGCAGGAGATGCTCCGTGTACGCGAGGCCACGCTATCGACGAGGACTCACGCCGCATGTGGCGACGAGCGAACGCGCTGGCCGACCTCTTTTGGAGGCGTTGGCTGCGTGAGTACCTGCCGACTCTTCAACGTCGTGACAAGTGGTCACAAAGTGTGCCGAACGTCAAAGTGGGTGACGTGGTTGTGGTAACGGACCATAACAAACCGCGAAATCAGTGGACCAAAGGGGTCATTACAAGTGTATTTCCTGGTGCGGACTCTGTAATTCGTGTGGTAGATATAAGAACCAACAATGGCATTTTACGTAGGCCAGTTGTTAAGGTTGTTGTACTCCCGACAGATGGTAGTATGGTCGGTTGAACCCTCATACGGGGGGTGGGAATGTTAGGGAGCACAGCAACCTAGGATAGATAGTAAGTAGATATAATCGTAGAATCGTATCGAAGATTGTACATGGTAGATTTAATATTCGTTGTTATGTAGAGTCGTTTTTATCATGTAGAATCATTTAGTTATTATATAGAATCCATATCGTTGTATCGTATAGAATTGTTTTGAAAATAGCATTTTTTGGAGAGCTAATGTATATAATTAATATAGTATATGCATGTAAATGTCGGCCGTAGATTGGTGGACGCGGCATGAGTTAACATCGAGCACTCTCCACGCGCGCCACCTACGACCTGCGCATATAAATATAGCCGCCCACTGCGTGGGCAGTCAGTCTTGTTTCAATCGTCGCGGTGTAAACATCAGTCTCGTTCCGATCGCCGCGCTGTACACACGCCTACGCTCTCGCTTGAACATTGTGCTACTGTGAAGATTGTGAAGTATTGTAAAGTGAATAAATAGTGTTTGCTCGTTTTCAAGATTTTTCCCTTTCAACCCTGCTATCCTGAATATCGAACAATCCTGTTTAGTAAATTCAGTATTTAACCCATTAATTCTTTCAAAAATGCAATATTTAGATTGGATTTACCTTCATTTGATATAATGGAACGCAATTTATCTATCTTTGAAAAAACTCAGTGTGGATTTATAGAATTTTGATTTAACAGGTCTGGATTTATCTGGATTTGAAAATATACGATCAGAACTAGGGTTGTGGTAGTGGCGAAATAACGGTATACCATCGATAGTCAAATTTTGTTAGCTAACTGAATGATACAAACAAAATAAGGAAATCTAGTTTTATTTTACAAAAATAACAGGTAACCGATTTTAATTATTTTAAACAAAATTCAATATTTCTTCTGAGTCATCTTCTTCAATTTCTTCTTTGTGCATTGGTCGCCCTATTACATTTTCACTGTTAAGCACTTTTTTATAATGTTTTAATTCCACCAACGATGCCCAGTCTTGGCCAAAGTCCGTTTGCAGTAATTTACGAACACCAATTAGTTTTGAAATTTTGATCCTGTATACCTACCCAAATCTGACCTGACAGTTCTAATATGTACTGAATATTATATCCTTACATACTTATTATATCCAAATTATTCTGTAACAGTACCTACAACAACAAAATAATAATAATCGATAATAGTTAGCACAACACTAGTGCCAACCCGGGATTCCAAACGACGCTTAGGTATAGGTATTTCAAACTTACCGAATTTTCGCTCTTTCCTCTTTCTTACGGCGAAATTTTATATGAGGCCACATGCGGGCTTTACTTGGTGACACAATTTAAATAGAATTATCCATGGGAATTGGCTAAATAACAAAAAGATACAATAATAATGCAGGAGGGTACCGTGCTACTATCGTAAGGTTTACGTCGACTGACGGCCATGTTGAACAAATGCAATTGGCTGATTGGCTTTCATGGACTTAACTACATTTGAAAAAAACTGTCTCATGGATCTATCTGATTTAGATAAAATGTTATGATTTTAACGGTTAATTTCTCATGAACCATGCTGATTGAAAATTATTTAAAAACATTTTTTTTTTCCTTTTTTTTGATACCAAAATCTTAAAAATGTTCAGAATTGGATTTATCCGAGTTTGAAGTTAAGCGACACATATATTCTTCACAATAACTTTAAAGTCTTAGAAAATGAAGGAAACAGTCTCTGACCCTATACAAAAAAAAATTTACAGCTGATCCCCGCTCCCGACAGTCGTCCGTTCGTTCTCTGTCAAATCACCCAATAACCATTGAGCTTTCCATACAAAGTAAAAAATGTGTGAATGCGGGACGATAGAACAGATTAAAAGAAATCGAATGAGCGTTGTTAATCCAAAATACTGTATCTTAAGATACAGTGTTTTGGATTTACACGGTACTTTACGAAACATATTGTTACGCCAGTCGTTTAGCGAAGTACGTCGAGAAACTTCGACAGAAATCTAGAATGTTCGAGACACTAACGCAATCTAGCGGCGAATAGCAGTACTGAATATATCGAGTCGAGACACTAACGCTATCTAGCGGCAAGTAGCAGTACTGTGTATCTCGAGTAGCTTCCTGGAATATTCTAGGCAGTATACACAGTGAGTCGATTTTATAAGAATGTTCTAGAACTCATAGACCGGGGTATAAATAGCTCGCAGAGGAACGCAGAAGGCAGTCTTATTACGAGGCGAATACGCGATATAATCGAAGCTTTACAAGTGAACTTCAGTGCGATTTAAGTGTTAAGTGACAAGTATTGTGGTGCGAATAATTGTGTTAAATTATTATTTTGTGTTTAATTAATTATAGTGTTAATTTTGGTTTAATTGGCGTTAATTATTTCTATCCCGAACCCCAGCTCGTAACAATTTGGTGTCAGAAGTGGGATAGAAAAATGGCGGTTTTACCGAAAGACGGCATGGAGGGTGTAAGAACAAGGAATCAACTGCAGCAGGAAATCGACCAAAGGCGGTTCGAAGTCTCACCATCACCAGCGCCGGGTGGAAATCAGCCGACGATGGAGGTGTCTGCGAGTACAGCCGGAGTTGCTCCAGTGACTATAGCCCCGGCTGCATTTGATATGGCTGCATTGATGGCTATGCTGCAGGAGCAAGCCCGCCGCCAGGAGGAGCAGGCTGCTCGCCCCCAGGAAGAGTTATCCCGCCGCTAGGAAGAACAAGCCCGCCGCCAGGAAGAGCAGGCTGCTCGCCTCCAGGAGGAGCTAGCCCGCCGCCAGGAAGAACAAGCTGCTCGCCTCCTGGAAGAACAAGCCCGCCACCAGAAAAGGGGTGGAGAAAAGGGCCATCTGAGATCCAGTTGCCCGAAGCAAAATAGTGGAAGGGAAGAGAGATCTCAGGAGGGTCAAGTGGCTATCCCAACCACCTTCCAGCAGCAGGGAAACGAGTAAACGCCAGGACCGCGGGGCGGGTGCTGGCTGGTTTTGAAAAAGCCCCAAGAATTTCGATCACACAAGCCCATGATGGAAATAGCTTAATCATCAAAAGCGAAATCAATAGAACACCTTGCACGCTGACGATAGATACTGGTGCTTCTCGTACAGTGGTCAGCACTCGACTTGCAACTCGCTCTATTGGGAACTTTTTCCACGAGAAAATCCAACTCCTGACAGCAACCGGCCAGCACATATCCGTCCGAGGCGAGAAGAAGGTGAAGATGAAACTGGGAGAAAGGACTTTTTGGCATAGAGTCATCCTGGCCGACATAGTGGATGATTGCATCCTAGGTTTGGATTTCATGAGAGACCATCACTGTGAGATCGACATTAACCACGGAATATTGAAATGTGGCACAGAAGAAATTTGTATGGATGGTGGATCATCAGGAAAAGTGTACTGCCTGAAAACAATTACCCTTCGTGCTAGATCGGAAACCATTGTGCCAGTAAGTTTATCACAAAAATTGGGATAAAAGCCTCGGTGCCTATTTATTGAAGGGAGTCCACTCCACCCGGAGTCTGTTTTTCCTGATAGCTATAACCTAGGAGTATTTAAGTCAAGAGTGAATAGGTTACTTTTAGGTAAGCGTGCTCCATCTTCGACCACATCATCACTTACCATCAGGTGAGATAGTGGTCAAACGCGAACGAATTCTTTTATTTAAAAAAAAAACGTAAAAGGTGTCTCAAAAGAAAGTTCACATTTAAATCTTTTTTTAAAAGAAAAGTCTTAGCTTTATTGAAAAAATGTTTATTTTATATTGAAGTACACTGTTTGGGAATTTATTTTTTAAAAATAACATCGTCCAAATGTAAACCGTTGCGCTCTCGGCATTCATTTAGTCGGGCACTAAAATTGCCTATGACAGCTCGGCAGGTAGTCTCCGTGATGGCTGCCATTTCATGACGGATATTTTCTTTTAATTGTGCCAGGGAAGTCGGTTTATTAGCGTAAACTTTTGATTTGACATAACCCCACAGGAAAAAATCCATAGGCGTTAAATCGGGACTCCGTGGAGGCCAATTTATGTCACCTCGCCAGGAGATTAATTTGTTCGGAAAAATTTCTCGAACTCGAGGCAGAGATCTATTGGACGTGTGTGAAGTTGCTCCATCCTGCTGGAACCATGTTCTTTGGTTGTAACCAGGAAAGTTTTGCAGTTGGGGTACGAAAAACTCGTCTAACATCTCCACATAACGCTCTGAATTCACTGTGAGTGTGCGTCCCCTTCCATCTTCAAAAAAGTAAGGGCCGATAATTCCTCGCGCCGACATCGCTGCCCATACGGTGACTTTGGGTGAATGTAGCGGTTTCTGATGTTTTTGTTTTGGGTTGGTTGCACTCCAGTAACGACAATTTTGCTTGTTTACATGCCCATTCAGGTGAAAATGGGCTTCATCGGAAAACAAGATGTTGGTGAACGTTGGAAAGCGCTCAATCATCTGATTTACAAAGGCAAGCCTCTGACCAGCATCTTGAGGCTTCAGTTCTTGCACTAACTGAATTTTGTACGGGTGCAGCTTTAAATCTTTGTGTAAAATGCGGCATAATGAAGATCTGTGCACATTTAAAGCAACAGCACGCTTCCGAATCGAGAGGTTTGGATCATCTCGAATAGACTGAGTAACACTGTCCAAGTTTTCGGCTGTTCTTGATGTTCTTGGTCGCCCAGATTTTGGTTTCTCCAGAGTTGACCCAGTCTCTTCAAACTTCTCAACCCATTTTGCAATGAGACGAGTGCTAGGCGCATCATTTAAGTGACGAATATGTCGAATACTGCAGAATTTTCTACGCGCTACAGTCGCCGAATTACCGTTTTTGTAAAACTCACGTACGCACAACGCACGGTCCGCACCAGAGAAACGCTCCATAGCGACTAAATTCCCAAGAGCCAGACTACCGACTGACATACCCCCCGCGCCCCTCAGAATAGTTGCTTTCGCGTAATAAGATAAGCAAATGTGAACTTACTTTTGAGACACCTTGTATAATGATCATCCATGGATAATGGCACGCACTTTGGTGAGGCCCACGAATACTGTAGTGAGGATTTTATTTTATTTTATTTTTATTTTATTTTATTCAAGAGGAACAACAAACAGCCACAATATAAAACATAGAAACAATAAATACACAAAACACTATAAACAATATTGCAGCCCACAACGCTGTTCACAGATTAATAATTGGATACTATACATGAAAACAATAATCGCTAGGGTTACAAATGCATTATATATATAGGATAATACTAGCTTATTAAATCAACTTACTGTGATATATATGTATATAATATGTATGGTATAATGTATATAATTTTATATAATACACGAAAAAAAAAAATACAAAATATAGAATAACATTCAAGAAAGCTCCTTAAGTATAAGACTTTTAAACCGATAGGGAGAACATGCAAAAATGTCTATATGTTCAAAGTCCTATTGTAGGACTCGACCATTCTGCGAACAGGCGAACGCAAGCCAGAATTGGACTTGCAAGTACCCACTGAAAATAATGTGCCAGCGCGTACCTTTCGCTTGTTGACTGTCCTAGGAACTGCATAGCACAACATGTTGGAAAGTTCAATGCTGTCAAATTTATTTCTAACAATATTATATAAATTCATAACTTCTAAATACTTACGTCTATTTTCAAGTGTTGTGAGCTTATACTGTGCAAGCAAATCATGGTATGACAAATAATATCCATAACATCTATAATGCATAGCACGCAGGAATTTATATTGAACACGCTCGATCATTTCAACGTACTTTTTATAGTATGGACTCCAGACGGACACGGCATACTCCAGTTGAGAGCGTACTAGTGACTTGTACAAGCACATATAGGAAGAGGGCTTTTTAAAGTCGACTGTTGATCGCATTACAAATCCATATAATTGATATGCTTTATTAACAATCCTTCCTATGTGTAGGTCTAAGCAAAGTTTAGAATCAAGGATAACACCGAGATCACGAATGAAGTCCACTTTAAGTAGGGGGTCATTGCACAAAGTGTATGTATAGTTAATTTTTGTTTTATTTTTGGTAAAGCTTAAAAAGTTACATTTAGGTAAACTTAGTTGCAACTTATTTATTTGGCAGTAATAGGATAGTCGGTCCAAATCTTGTTGCAGCAAAAGGCAGTCATTTGTTTGTCGTATGGCTCTATAAATCTTCAGGTCATCAGCATATAATAAAAACTTGGTATTGCGAAAGCATTGGCTGATGTCATTGATGTATAAAATAAACAAAAGAGGACCAAGTATAGAGCCCTGAGGCACACCAGATGTCACCTGTGCAATGTTAGATTGGTGACCATTGATTACAACCCTCTGACTGCGATTAGTAATATAAGAGGTAAACCACCTCAGAAGATTACCACGGATTCCGTTGAACGCTATTTTACTTAGTAATAGTTCATGGTCAACCTTGTCGAAAGCCTTACAAAAGTCTGTGTACACTGCATCAACTTGTACACGGCTGTCAACACAATCAAACAAAAAGCTAGAAAATAATAATAAGTTAGTGTTTGTCGACCGCCGTTTCACAAAACCGTGCTGTTGTTGAATTATGATGTTGTGGAGTACAGGATAAATTCCGTTATGGACTAACCTTTCAAAGAGTTTCGACAAGGTAGACAAGAGCGAAATGGGACGATAGTGTTCAACGTTGCGTTTAGATCCACTTTTGTGAACGGGCACAATATACGCATGCTTCCACAGTTCAGGTACAACTCCCTCAGATATACATTTATTATAAATAATAAATAGAGGCTCACTGATGGAGGTCGCAGTATTCTTAAGGAAGTAAGGCGAAAGTCCGTCAGGTCCAGGGCCTTTTGCAGGATCCAGGGATTTAAGCTCCTTCAATATGTTCTCTTTACTAAAAGAAAGTTCACAAATAGAGACGTCATGTAGTGCATTGTTGTCCAGCGGAGGCTTCCAATGAGGCAACGAAGGAGATGTGGGTTCATATACTGAGTAAAAGAAGTCGGAGAACATATTGCACACCATATGTGGATCATTTGTTTCAGCATTTTTATATTGAAGCTTGGAAGGGATCCCAGGTTTAACTTTTTGATTTGAAACATAGGTCCAAAAGTGTTTTATGTTTTTACTTAGATTGTCCTCCACAGAACTGATATACAAACTGAAACACTTAAGACATGTATCCTTAAATTGTTTTCTATAGTTTGAAAATAATTCATAATCAGAAATGTTATTATATTTCTTCCACTTAATCCATGCCTTATGTTTCTTCTTAGAGATAGCTATGAGAGTGCGAGAGAACCATATGGGATAGCTAACTGATCTAATTCGGGCCAGCGGAGTATCTTGTTTAATAATATTATCTAACTCAGTATAGAATTTAGCCAAAGCCTGTTCAGAATTCATGGGGCCCAGCAGTTCAGACCAGTTCAGTTGCTGAATGTTACGATTAATGTTGTCAAAGTTGGCCTTATGAAAACAATATTTATGAAGAGGAGTTTTAGTCATCGGAGTGATTTTGACGTTTAAACAGGTCTCACACGTCAGGACAGGATGGTGGGTGTCAATTGGAAGTAATGTAGTGGAGATTTTAGAAACATTACAGGGGTTGTTGGAAATGACTAGGTCAAGAATTTTACCTCTGTCATTCATAATGTTGTTAAATTGAGAAGCACCCAGAAGTGAAATTAAGATATTTAAATTGTCACAGGCCGAGGTCCCTCCAGAATATGTTGAAGAAATTTGCGAAATATCTGATACAGAGGATACTAGCCAATTAGCTTCAGGGAGATTATAGTCTCCTATAACAAAGAAACTGTCAACACTAGGATGGCCTAACACTTCTTGTAACAATTCAAAGTGCTTGTCATACACTAAAGTAGAAGTCTTAGGTGGAATGTAGGCAGCACTTACAATGTGTCTTTTATTGTTGACAGTGCTGGGCAACTCAACCATAATGTGTTCAATGTGAGTGTGTGAGAGATCGCTATACTTTGCTAAAGAGAGATCCAATTCAGAAGGTTTTAACGTGCGTAAAATAGCAATCAGTACACCCCCACCATCCCGTTTATTAGTAGCAGTGCGATCACGATCACGACGGTACACACTATATCTCTGGTCTATGAACTCACTATCATAAATTTTAGGTGTTAGCCAGGTTTCAGTTAAGATAATAATATCGTATTTTGAACCCAAGTAATGAAGAGCACACAATTAAAAAGGGAACATTGATGGGCACCTGTGAGGAAGTTGCCTGGATAAGCAGATGCCAAGAAATATCTAGTAGCAATAAACTTAACAGCACATATAATGTGTCATCCCTTCTAGAAGACTGTCACAAGGATCTGTTCGAAGAGGAAGTTGCATTGGCTAAAAAAATGTTACTTCGGTACGCCGATATTTTCTCTTCCAGTGATGCTGATATAGGAAGGACCGGACTGGTTCAACACACGATAAATACTGATAACCAATTACCAATCCGTCAACGACCAAGAAGATTGCCAGTTGCATGAGAGAAAGAGGTAGGAGTTATGATTGAAGAGATGGTAAAGAATGGTGTGATAGAACCTTCATCCAGTCCATGGTGTTCTCCTGTAGTGCTAGCACAGATTACCTACATAAACCTACCTAAAATACCTACGCTATAATAGCCTACAAAATCTTAATAATAATATCAGCTGTTTGCAGCGAGAAGAAATGTACCATAAGTACGCACACAGAGAGTTGAGATTGTTTTGCCCGCCGCGCGACCCACGTCATCGAGCGAATGTCCTAGGGTTGTATATTATGATGATGTTGGTAATAAAACGAATATAGAAAAACAATTATTTTTTATTTGTTGATCAAATATGTTTCAGTTTAATAAAATGATAGATGCATTTTTTCTTTCCCTAAATTCCCGATTATTAAATTTTAGTGTCAAAAATATCCGAAACCGCGTAAATATTTTTAATTTTAATAAAATTCCGCGCAAATAAATAATCAAATGGGAATCAGGAGCAAAGCGGAGGCAAAATCAATTGTTTTTAGGTCGATCCATTATGACGTTGTTAAAATGATTTAAAAACTTTTTTGCAAAAAATAAAACCGACTTCCATATCAAAACACTACAAAGCCAAAAATAATTTTAATTTCGGTAGTCGGTGTTATTGGTTTTGTATTTTCTTTTTTTTTTCACACCGCCTTCCGAAATTAAAATTATTTTTGGCCTTGTAGTGTTTGGATATGGAAGTCGGTTTTATTTTTTGCAAAAAAGTTTTTATTTTCGCGCTTTTTAGTGGGTCAGTGAATTTTCCAAATCGATTCGTAAATGACGGAGTTATGCGCGAACAAAAAACGCAATGCAGAGTAAACGAAAAGATCATCAACGTAAATTATTTTTTTCGACTTTTTTTGATTTTTCAGGAACGGCTCATCCGATGTCGATAAAATTTTCATGGGACCATTCGGGAAGTATACCCTTTCCAACAAAAAAGAATTTTTCAAATCGGTTGGCAAGCGACGGAGTTATGCGTGGACAAACATAAAAAAAAAAAAAATACAAACATCCGAATTGAGAACCTCCTCCTTTTTTAGAAGTCGGTTAAAAAAGGCTCAGGCAGGCGTGCGGCAGCCCACTGTCGGATGTACCGACGGCTATACGCGAAACGGTAGGCATATAACGCGTGGCCTTGAGCGAGTGACGGACGCCTAGTGCTAGTCAAGAAGAAGGACGGCAACTTACGTTTTTGTGTCGATTATCAAAGGTTGAACGATGCAACAAAAAAGGACAGTTATCCACTACCAAGAATTGATGATACGTTAGATACGCTGACAGGAATGAAGTGGTTTACAACGCTAGATTTGAAAAGTGGCTACTGGCAAGTGGAACTAGATCCTAAGGATAAGGAAAAGACAGCATTTTCTACGGGAAAAGGTCTGTGGCAATTCTAAGTAATGCCGTTTGGATTGTGCAATGCGCCAGCAACTTTTGAAAGGCTAATGGAGTTAGTACTCACTGGGCTTATTGGAGACGCGTGTCTGGTATATTTGTCGGCGCGTGCAATGATTCACGAGTTCACAAGGCGAGCGCATAAACAAAGTGTGATTCATCTCCCACCTGCGACGGAAAGAATGTCGGTGCGAGCGCATAAACAAGTATGATTTACCTCCCACCTGCGACGAACAGGCTATAAAAGAGCGTGCCTCCACCTTAAGCTAAGAAGTAAGCGAGTCGCCGTGTGAGACGGAACGCTTCTGCGTCGTAGACGCTCTGAGTTTTTATTATTGTTACTTTTATCGTTTATTTTTTTTTTTAAATATCTTGTTGAATAATCGTTTATTATTTTGTTTTTATTTTTGTTTCCTTTTTTTGTTGAATTAATTAACTTGAAGTGTTTTGCCTGCATAATAAAATATTTAAATCAAATTACAGAGTTTAATTAAGATGTCAGCACCACATAAAGGAAATGCTCCAACATCAGAAGTTGGGACACCACGCGATGAGCAACGGTCGAACGACGTTATTCAAGTTATGGCTAACGTATTCAAAACAACAATGAATGATATGATGGCTCAATCATCTCACCATCATCGCACTACGTTGGCCGAAATGAGGAGTATCATGAAAACGGAGGAAAAAAAAAAACGTGTGCTTATTTCTGACTTTACTTTCCAGCTTATGACCCCGATATCGGAACTGACGTCAGAGATTGAGTAGATTTCATTACACGTACTTAAGCTGAATATGGTCTTCAAGATCAAGAAAGTAAGATTAAAAGCAGCTAGTGTTCTAAAAGGATGTGCGAAAACTTGGCCTGACAGCAGCCTCTTCTTCTTCGATGTTGGTTTCCGCACTTAGTCTCTGCACGGGACCATTGTGAGTGAGCTATGTTGGCCGTCACTCAATCCAGCTTACCTCCCTCCAGAAGCAGATCAGGTCTCTCGGGTCTATTCATGAATACATCGTGATGTCTGTAAGGGAATTCAATGACCCGAAGTTTTGCTTCCGTATGTCGGTGATTCCTGTGCATTCTAGGAGCACGTGTCCCACCGTTTCCTCCGTCTCCACGCATGCCCTGCACAGGGAGACTGTCCATTATGCCTATTGTGTGGCAGTGTTTGTTTAGTGAGCAGTGCCCAGTGACGGTCCCCGCCACCATTCGCAGGCTTCTTCTGTCCAGGTGTAGAAGGCGCCTGGTTAATTTTTATCGAGATTTGGTATCGCCTCCTTGGATTGCTGCAGCCTGGTGCCGTGACACAATTTCTGGGCTTGATCGTGTGTGTGTTCTTTTAGCCGAGTGTGCAGCTGGGTGAAGGGGAGTGGCACGGTAGACTCGGGTCCGAAAACCATCGTGCCGGAACTACTCCTGGCAAGTTCGTCCGCCGCATCATTGCCTAGTGATCCGCTGTGCCCCTTTATCCATTGTAGTGTTACAGCATTGCGGTTTTTGACCATCGAGCGTTGCAACGCGTTGTCACATTCTAGTACAAGCTTGGACGCAATATAATTTTCCCCTAGGGATTGAAGTACTGAAGCAGTGACGGAAAGTATACGGATGTGACTATCCGTAATTCTTCTGACTTTTAGGGCATGGATCACTTGGATAATGCACACGAATTCCGCCTGGTAGACGGTGTTGAGCTTTTCCAGCGGTCTGGATATTTATGTTGAGATTGTTGGAGAAAACTCCAACTCCAGTTTCAGTGTTTGTCTTTGAGCCGTCAGTGTAGATCCTTAACTACTTGGGCCCTGAGTTGTCCTCTGGCGTATTTGGTAGTTTTTTTTGGAAATGGTGCTATTTTGCAGTCTTACCATAGGCTGCATTCATCAGGGGTTGTCGTTTGACTGAGTCCTCCATGATGCGTGTGTGTTTGATCCTGGAGTCTCTCAAGAGTGCCCCGGATGTGGCAAGTATGAAGGTTGCCAGGGCTACCTCCTCCCGCACTATGAGATGTAGTGGTGGAAGGATTATTATTATTATTAAGGATCGTCTCACCATAATTAGCAACATACTTATTTAATGATGTCTGGCAGTTTGGGTGCCTGTGTGGCCTGCCCAAGCGTCCTTGCTTTGGTATTGTTCGTCAAACCTTTGGGTTCCTTAGGTTGTAGGTTGAGCTACGTGATGACTGGCGGATGCTTGCGCTGTTTTGGGTCCGCTCAGATTTGTGGGCTTGTTTTCTCAGAAGAGCACCACAGACGTGAAACTATATGCTTTTCATGTGATTGAACCAATGAAAATTGTTTGGACTTTAAAAGAAGTTTAAGCTTTGAGTTGTTTCAGTGTTTCTTTTCAGAGTATTTAGTTGGGAGGCACCGGCCTAGTCTGGCTGAACATAAAACGCAAAAAAAAACATGACGTGTGAAAGTGTTATTTATAAAGTAAATATTTCATTTATTTCAAGATCACTGGGAATGTGTTTAAGGAGTGTTACAACTTGCAACTGTACAATTTCTAAAGCAATAGGAAAAACACCAATTGAACTACTGACAGAAAAAAAGAGGAAAGTGTTCCCCGGAACTTTTCATCCTGAAGCTTTACAAAAGTAGTTTATGAAAGGATGACCGAACAGGGAAATAACGGGACGTGGAAGACCAAGAGAGATCGCTCATGAAAATCTACGAGCTGCTCCAGACTTTGGAAAACAAAACGAAATTGCCGTGTCGGCGGAGGGAATTCTTCAGGAATAGATGACGTAAAGATGTGTTACTTTCGGTAAGAGATCTTTTTCTATCAGATGATACATCAGCCATTTGTTTCAGGTACTGTGAGCACCAGCGTCGAGGCTTGGTTGTTCTAATATAAAAAGTAAAAAGGCGTCGAGGCCGAACTGAACACCAGCGTGTAGGCTTGGGTTGTTCTGATATCAATGTACACCAGCGTGTAGGCTTGGTTGTTCTGATATCAAAAGTATAAAGGCGTCGAGGCCGAACTATGAACACCAGCGTGTAGGCTTGGGTTGTTCTGATATCAATGTACACCAGCGTGAAGGCTTGGTTGCTCTGATATCAAAAGTATAAAGGCGTCGAGGCCGAACTATGAACACCAGCGTGTAGGCTTGGGTTGTTCTGATATCAATGTACACCAGCGTGTAGGCTTGGTTGCTCTGATATCAAAAGTATAAAGGCGTCGAGGCCAAACTATGAACACCAGCGTGTAGGCTTGGTTGTTCTGATATCAAAAGTATAAAGGCGTCGAGGCCGAACTATGAACACCAGCGTGTAGGCTTGGTTGTTCTGATATCAAAAGTATAAAGGCGTCGAGGCCGAACTATGAACACCAGCGTGTAGGCTTGGTTGTTCTGATATCAAAAGTATAAAGGCGTCGAGGCCGAACTATGAACACCAGCGTGTAGGCTTGGTTGTTCTGATATTAAAAGTATAAAGGCGTCGAGGCCAAACTATGAACACCAGCGTCGAGGCTTGGTTGTTCTGATATTAAAAGTATAAAGGCGTCGAGGCCGAGCTGTAAACACCAGCGTCGAGGCTTGGTTGTTTTGATATTAAAAGTATAAAAGCGTTGAGGCCGAACTGTAAACACCAGCGTCGAGGTTTGTTGTAGCTGATTTGAGAAATAATAACATATTACTTTGAGTATGACGCAGAGACGCGTCAAGTGCAGTATGGCCGTGTCGGCGCGTGCAATGATTCACGAGTTCACAAGGCGAGCGCATAAACAAAGTGTGATTCATCTCCCACCTGCGACGGAAAGAATGTCGGTGCGAGCGCATAAACAAGTATGATTCACCTCCCACCTGCGACGAACAGACTATAAAAGACCGTGCCTCCACCTTTGAAGCTCATTCATATTTGAGTAGGCACTCTCGCACTCGAAATACTACGCCTAGTTTAAAGGCACCACAAGGACGGGCTCGTTTTTACGAGCCCCGGTAAAGCACCCGCGGCCGAGAGGCGTACGCCTCGACACCGCTCGCCACGCCCCCTTACGGGGACGTAGCGACTTCCACTCGGTTGAAGCTCAGAAGTAAGCGAGTCGCCGTGTAAGACGGAACGCTTCTGCGTCGTAGACGCTCTGAGTTTTTATTATTGTTACTTTTATCGTTTATTATTTTTCCTTAACTTATTTTGTACTTTTTTTAAATATCTTGTTGAATAATCGTTTATTATTTTGTTTTTATTTTTGTTTCCTTTTTTTGTTGAATTAATTAACTTGAAGTGTTTTGCCTGCATAATAAAATATTTAAATCAAATTACAGAGTTTAATGCTTCAACATAAATAATCATCTAGAGTTTAATATTTTGCAATGGAATGCACAAAGTCTGAGACCCAAATCAACATTGTTTGAACAACTTTTATTTAAAGATAAGATCCATATTGCTGTTATCAGTGAAACGTGGTTTGAACCGGACATCCAATTTAATTTGAACGAATATAATATTTTTAGACTAGACCGCTATGAAGGTTATGGTGGGATAGCTGTTATTTTACACAAATCAATTAAGGCGCAACCGCGCAATGTATATAACTATAACCCAGGTATTGAGGTGTTGTGCGTTCAATTGTTAAATTGTCAGTATATTGAGAGTATAATAGCTATTTACTGCCCGTCAACAGTTCGTACATTACAGAGAGATTGGGATAATATATTTTCAATATCAAACAACAAAACTTTAATTTTAGGTGACTTTAACGGCCACCATTCAAACTGGTCGTATAAAACAGATCAACGTGGGTCTCAAATATTTGATTCGATGATTGATCACAACTTTATTTCAGTTAATGATGGAAGTTACACTCGTATAAGATTAGTTAACGATGTCTTGCAACAATCCTCTCCCGACATTTCTTTTGTTTCTTTAGATTCGGCTTTAAATTTTGTTTGGAAAGTTACTAACGAATCATTAGGGAGTGACCACCTCGTTATAAAATTATCCACCAGTTTTAATGTTACCAAAGAAACTATAAAAAAAATGAACTTTAAAAGATCTGACTGGGTAAATTACACTTTGTCTGTAGAAAGCACTCTCCAAGAGTCGGATGCCCCCGTGGACCCGCAGTTGTGTTATGATTTTTTTGAAAACACTTTACAAAAGGCAGCAGATGCCCATATCCCGCAAATTATTATTCCTCAACATATCAGCTCTATGTTTAAACCGAAACCATATTGGAGTCCAGAGCTGTCTAGAGTCATAGCATTGCGACGTTTAGCGTTGGCCAAATTTAGGCGTAACCCTTCTCCACAAAACTATGCACTATTACAAGAAAAGATTCAGGAGTCGCAGAGGATGACACGTAAGGCAAAGTGTGATTCATTTAGAAGTTTTTGTTCGAATATTGACTCAACAACTTCTGCTAGTGATATGTAGCGCAGAATGAGATGGGTAAAAGCCCGCAAATCCAATTATCAGGATGTTGATTCAAGTTCAGCAGAAGCACTGCTTAATGACCTAACTCCTGATTATGTTTCTCCCCCTGAACCCGACTTTCAATCTTGTAACAATAAACTTGAAACTGTAATTTCAATTCAGGAACTCGAAAATTGCATCAAGTCAAAAGATACGGCACCAGGCTGTGACGAAATATCATTTTCTATGATTAAGAATCTCCCAGACATAGGTAAACTATTATTACTTTCTTTATACAACAAATTTTACGATTTTAGTTTTGTCCCAAGACAGTGGCGTAATATTCAAATAATCCTTATTCCCAAACCAGGACGAGACTCAGGACTAGCTTCTTCTCTTCGGCCTATTTCTTTAATGTCATGTCTTTGCAAAAAATTTCATGCAATTTTAAACAAACGATAAGAGTGGTATCTTGAACACAGATGTATATTCTCGGATAATACAATTGGTTTTCGTAAAACTAAGTCATGTTTAGACAGTCTTAATGCTTTGACGACAAAGATTCTACTCGGTTTTACTTCAAATCTTGTAACAATTGGTTGTTTTATAGACATTAATAACGCCTACAACTATATTGATATCATTAGCCTATTAAACATACTCGACGAACTTAAAGTTGGTCGTAAGATGTGCTCACATTTGTGGAAATTCTTTAAGGAAAGAATACTTAAAATTACAGTTAATAATAAATCTTTTTCGCGGTCCACGGGACGGGGTTTGGCTCAGGGAGATCCACTTTCTCCTCTATTATTTAATATCGCGACATACAATATATGTAAAGCTGCTACAAACGTTGAGATATCTCAATATGCTGACGACTTTGTTTTATTTAAATCAGGATCTAATGTAAACATAATCGCCTCGGAGCTACAGACTGCGTTAAATTCATTTAATTCCTTAATCATTCAGTTACACATAACGGTGGAGAGGGTTCGCATCGGCGTCGGGAGGACGATGAAGTACCTGGGACTCGTCCTCGACAGCCGGTGGAACTTCAGGGAGCACTTCCTGAGTTTGGCCCCAAAGCTGAACCGGGCAGCAGCCGCCTTCAGGCGACTCCTGCCTAATCTCAGCGGGCCAAACGCCTCCTGCCGAAGGCTGTACGCCGGCGTCGTGCGGTCCATGGCCCTCTACGGGTCCCCAGTGTGGGCCCTGTGCATCCGGACGCGACCACTAAAGTTGGTCGCATGCCAGAGGGTCATGGCTATCCGAATGATCCGGGGATACCGCACGATCGCCGGCGAATCGGCCAACCTCCTTGCCGGATTGCTGCCCTGGGATCTGGAGGCGACTGCCCTCCAGTGCGTCTATGAATGGCGCGTGGAGGCGCAGCGCCGGGGCGTATCCCCGCTGCCTCGAGAAGTCGAGGCGCGGCGGGAAGAGCTCCGGCGCGATCTCAGGGCAGTATGGAGGGAACGACTGTCGCAACCGACGGCCGGGCACGCCGCAATTGCGGCGGTAAGACCCCTCTTTGAGGAGTGGCTAGATCGGCGTCACGGCGTCCTGACCTACCGCATGACGCAGGTCCTCACCGGACACGGAAGTTTCGGGAGGTACCTGTGTCTGATGGGTAAGGAAGAGACGCCTGGGTGTCACCACTGCGAGGGTCGCCCTGAGGACACAGTCGAGCACACGGTGCAGGACTGCCCAGCTTGGGCAGAGCACCGACGTGTCCTCACGGCGACAATAGGCGGAGACCTCTCGCGCCCGGCCTTGGTCGAGGCCATGCTGCGGGGCGAGAGGGAGTGGGAAGCGGTCGCCTCCTTCTGCGAAGCAGTCATGCTTGCGAAGGAGGAGGCGGGCCGCGTGAGGGAGAGGATGGCGTCCTCCCTCCAGCCCAGCCGCAGTGGTAGACGCCCACGGCGTCGGACGTCGGCCGACGATCTCCGGCCACCGTAGGCGCGGGCATGCGGACAGCGAGTAAAGGGCAACTCGCTGTCCGACCATGGACCATGCCCGGGTCGACGGCGCGTCGCGTTCCACGCGCGCCTCAAAGAGCGTCAGCAACATGACGAGGCCCCCTCTGCAGAGGGCCGAAGCCCGCCGGGGTCGTGGGACTCATCCCGTTACCGTGGCCCCGGTATGTAAAGGGTTATTGAAGGAACACCGTGGATTTTAGTCAGTAAAAGTCTGACAGTCCCTCCCACCCTGCCCGGAGTGGGAGGACTTATTTGATAATTTTACCACGCTAAAAAAAAAAAAAAAAATCATTCAGTTAGGATTAGAAATATCTCCTACTAAAACTAAGGTCTGTATTTTTAAGAGAGGTATGTGCAGAGAACCGATTATTTTAAAAGTCAATAATGATAATCTTGCTGTAGTTAATAACACTAAATATCTGGGGATGTGGTTGGACCGGTCGCTTAGGTGGGGGAAACACATCAATGAGTCAGTTCAATAAAAACTTTTTACCAAAAAATTAAACCGACTCCCAAAAAACACTGCAAAGTGAAAAATAACTTTAATTTCGGTAGTCGGTGTCTTTAGTTTTGTATTTTCGTTTTTGGCACCGACTTCCGAAATTAAAGTTATTTTTCACTTTGCAGTGTTTTTTGGGAGTCGGTTTAATTTTTTGGTAAAAAGTTTTTATTTCACTCTTTTTAGTTGGTCTATTTTTAATTTACCTAGTTACAAGAGCCTAATTATCAACTACTTATAACCTTTTACAAAATATTGCTTTTCCCAATGCTGGGCCGTTAATTGTTGAGGAGTTCTCCTGGTACTTCACCATCAGCTCTACATCACCATATGCATTGTGACGAGCATAAAGTGTGTAACATCCATATTCAAGTAATCGAATCGCAATCCACTCAATACTTATTATTGAGTAGTTTCGGCGGCTATCTGTGGTCTTCATCATCAGTTCCACTTCCTCAAATGGTACTTTTTGAGAGCAACTGCACAAGTTACTATAATAAATACCCAAAACGACATAGGTGTGCCTATAATATTTGAAGAGTTCCCTCGATTTCTCCAGGATCCCATCATCAGATCCTGACGTTTATGAAAATGGGACCAATATCGAAGTATACCCTTTCAATCAAAAAAAGAATTTTCCAAATCGGTTCAGCCGTCTTCGAGTAATCGATGATCATACATTAAAAAAAATAATAATATATATATACGCGTCGAATTGATAACCTCCTCTTTTTGTCGTCGGTTGAAAAGTTTTAAAATATATAAACATTTTAAAAGTATTAGCGGGCCCTGGTTGGGGTGTTCATCCCAAACACCTGCGTCGATTATATATATCCTTAATACGTAGTAGATTAGACTATGGCAGTTTCCTTTATGACTGTAGTTACCAGTGCCATTTGTCTAAATTGGATAAAGCACAAAACAAAGCCCTTCGTGTCATTGGTGGCTTTATTAGGAGCACTCCCATCCATGTGATGGAGAGTGAGTTGGGTTTACCTCCACTACATATTCGTAGAAAATTTCTAGCAAGTAAATTTTGTCTTAAAAGCATGTCTTTTCAGGGGAATGTAGCGATTAAAATGATTGAGTCCTTAACTTTAAATCATAATTCTCAATACTGGAGATGTAGGAGACAACCTCTGTTGATCTCAATTTATTCAAATTTTAAGTCATCTGCTATCCATTCTGTTAGGTTGATTGAATTGTTTTCCCTCGAGACATGGGTAAGCAACATCAATGTTAGGAAAATAATCAAACAAAATATCCCACATATATCTAAAGCAAAACGACAGTACGAAACCACTCATTTGAGACAAATCTGCACAAAGTTTATAGACGAGACTTACATTGACTATCATAACATCTATACAGATGGTTCTAAAACGGGTGCTGGCAGTGGAGCTGCTGTCTGGGATCCACAATTAAATACATATGTCAAACTTGCTATAGACTCTGATATATCGATTATGCATGTCGAGTTAATTGCAATAGCAGAGGCTCTTTCTTATATAAACTCAATCAATCATACCAAATTTGACATTCTAACAGACTCGAAGAGCGCGCTGCAACATTTGGCTCGGTGCACCTCGTCCGTGCGAGGAGTACCGATTGCCTACACGATTTTGGAGTCTTTATTCAAGCTTGACCAAAGGTCAATTTCCATAATTTTGCAGTGGATCCCGTCTCACATCCAAATACCAAATAACGAAAAAGTGGATCTTTTGGCGAACGAGGCAGTGTCAAACGGAATTTGTCTAAATGTTCTTCCTCTATTTACAGATTTCATTAGAATAGTAAAGCAAAAATGTTCAGATGTATGGAATGAATACTTCAACCAGAGGTCAGTAGAAAAGGGTATTTGGTACAAGACCATCCAACCACAACTCCCAACGTATAATTGGATTGACCAAAACAGGCTTAGTAGACGTGAATTAGTTATGGCACTTAGACTCCGTTCCGGTCACATTCCATCAAAGAAGTTTGGTTTTTTGATGAAAAAAGTCACTTCACCCAACTGTGAAGAATGTAGAGTAGTTGAAGATGTACAACATATTTTGATGGAGTGTATCCGAAATGAGACTTTGCGATTCCATTTACTTAGTTTTAATAAATATAATGTTGGGGAGTGTAATTCCAATCTAGCCTATCCTTTATCGGACCAGGCTAAAATACTGTACAAACTGGCATTATTCGCTTTAAGTTCATGTCAGTTTTAAGTTAGACCTAAGATTCTGGTGATGTTACAGGGCGACGTTATCGCTCAGCGATAAAGCCCTTAAAATAAAGAGAAAAAAAAAAAAAAATTAGATGACATTATTATCGTCGGGCGCTCATTTCAAGACCATCTTAAGAACCTGGAACGTGTGCTAGCAAAAATTCGTGCAGCTAATCTGAAGCTAAGTCCTAAAAAGTGCTCATTTTTCAAACGTCAAGTGACTTTCCTGGGCCATGTATTTTCGAAGGAAGGTGAAGGGTTTTCGGAGAAAATAGTCGCTGTTAAGGATTGGCCAGTACCAAAAGACAAGACACAGGTCAGAGCGTTTTTGGGGTTGTGCTCATATTATTATTATTATTGTAAAGAATTTCGCTGATATTGCTAAGCCATTACACAAGCTCACTGAAGAAAAGCGAACATTCTGCTGGGAAGAAGACTGCAACGCTACTTTCCGTGAATTGAAGAAGCGTCTGTGCGATACACCTATTCTTGGATTTCCTGACACTGAGAATGAGTTTATCATAGACCAGATGCAAGTAATACCGGAATTGGTGGAGTGTTATCTCAGCGAAAAGGAGATAAAGAGGTTGTGATAGCCTACTTCAGCAAAGCGTTAATAAAACCGGAAAGAAATAATTATGTCACAAGAAGGGAGCTACTAGCAGTAGTAAAAACATTACAGCATTTCAGTAAATATCTGCTTGGTCGGAAATTTTATCTGCGGACCGACCACGCTGCATTAAAGTGGCATTTGCAATTCAAGAACCCTGAAGGGCAAGTGGAAGGATGGATGAACAACTGCAAGAGTTTCACTATGAATGAATTAGCATCGTAGCGGAAGATGTCACGGCAATGCGGACGCGCTATCAAGAAGACCTTGCCCTGAAGAATGTAAGCACTGTGTGAGGCAAGAACAGAAAGAAGTAGTACCGTCAAGATGCTGAGAACAGACCTTAGCGATGAGTGGAAAGAAGTGCTACAGCGTGCGCAGCAGGATGACATAGACGTCAAACCCACTCTTGAATCGAAGAACAGTGTTGCCAACAGTTCAACTAGCTCTCCGCCAGATCCAACTTCTAAAACCACCAGAAAACCACTAACAAAAATCGGCCCTACTCTAAAAATCGCTAAATATTACACTATGTTTTTAGTTTTTACGAAAGAAAACAGTATTTATTTATTATTACTTGTATTAGTAAAAAATGTTCTTTAATATGACCTAATAAAATATTTTAAGTCAGTAAATCAACATACAAGAACTTTTGTCTGCACCATCATCGTCGGTTTCACATTTATATGATGCTTTGCTACCAATTTGTTTTAAAACTTTTATTGGAATTTCATAATCATTGCAGCATTTTTCTTCCAATCTTAAACCACAGAGTGTTTTTAATATTGCAGTTAAAATATTCAACTTCATTCTGTTCCTCTGCTTGTTTTTTATTACATTCATACTGCTAAATAGTCTCTCAACATCGGCATTAGAATTAGGTAGTATTAAGAGAGTAATTCGCAAAAGTCGCTAATTCCTCAAATCTAGATTCCCCTTGAGCATCTTTGAAATGCAATACTTCATTCCAAATTTTTTTGTATCTTTGCTCTCGTTTCATATCTGCAAATGAATTTGTCGCCATAGATCATCAACTCTTGCCATAAGTTCTGCACTTTTATTGTGCCTACGCAGTAAAAGTAAATTAAGTACATTAATGAAGTAAAAAAAAATTTTTTGCAAAAAATAGAACCGACTTCCATATCAAAACACTACAAAGGCAAAAATAACTTTAATTTCGGAAGGCGGTGTCAAAAACGAAAATATATACAAAACTAAAGACACCGCCTTCCGAAATTAAAGTTATTTTTGCCTTTGTAGTGTTTTGATATGGAAGTCGGTTCTATTTTTTGCAAAAAATTTTTTTTTCACCCTTTTTAGTGGGTCGGTTTGTAATTTATCTAGTTACAAATGCCATAATGTCAACAACTTATCACCTTTTACAAAATATTGCTTTTCCTGATGCATAGCCGTTAATTTTTGAGGAGTTCTCCTGGTACTTGACCATCAGCTCTACATCACCATATGTATTGTGACGAGCATAAAGTGTTTAACATCCGTACTCAAGTAATCGAATCGCAATCCACGAAATACTTGTTAGTTAGGAGTTTCAGTGGCCATCTGTGGTCTTCATCATCAGTTCAACTTCCCCAAATGGTACTTTTCGGAAGCAACTGCTCAAGGTACTATAAGAAATACCCAAAACGCTATAGGTGTGCCTATAACATTTGAAGAGTTCCCTCGATTTCTCCAGGATCCCATCATCAGATCCTGATTTCGTAACAATGGGACCAACTAGAAAGTATACCCATTCAAACGCAAAAAGAATTTTTCAAATCGGTCCAGCCGTCTCCGAGATATGAGGTAACATACATATTAAGACGAATTGTAAACCTCCTTTTTTTGAAGTCGGTTAAAAATAATATATTTCGTAAAGTTTTAGTGGCTTAGTAGTTGAGTAATAGCACTTTCAGTAATTGAAACTGAATTCTACTTGACCACTAGAAAAAACCACCAGCCACTAAAAGCAATATTACTCCACTAAAGTTTTAGTGGAAAATCCACTGAGTTGGCAACACTGTTGAAGAAGGCCGCTGCTCCAAAGCCTAATTGGCATGGCGTTGCAGAGTCTGTATAACAACATAAAGCATCACAAGTTCCTTACAGATATTCTACTCAAAAGAAGTCTAAACTTTTGTTACAGGTAAAACGCATGTTACGCGCATCACTATTAAGTAAAGAGCTGACACAGAATCACGAGGCACGCTGCATGTGCATCATCGACCCAGTTGCTACAAGTGGAAATTGCTGAAACAGAACAAGAGGCCCGAAGACACCGCTTACGCGACCGAGCCTGCGCACTTTGTATCCACCATTGATCGAGTCAATTTCATTCTTTTATAATTGTAATTTTTATTGAAATAAATTAGTTTGTAATAAAGTCCTGCGGCAGTAGCCTACGTAATTCACTTGATAATTGCAAATGTAGATTACATAACATTACCTTTCATATCCATGTATAAGATGGTTTCACCGACCTTAGCAGGCACAACACCTTCCCAAGTTAGATTGCAATAAGGACAATAGTACTTATAGGAAAAACATCTTTAATAATATGAACAGACCAGTATCCTGTTGGAAGTGTGCAAGTCATAATTATAATTAACTTCTTTTTGTGTCATTAGAATTTTAAACTGGATATTTACCATGAGAATTTATTATTAAAAAATATCCCATTAATTTAATCCTTTTTAATGATATGAATGAAGTAATTACTTTAATTTAATATACCTGCTACATATTATTTCAAATTCTTTATGTACAACAAAGATACAGTGGCAGACTTAATGCCATGAGCATTCTCTACTAGTCAATTTGACCGAGTAATACAGGAGGGCAAACACAACATCTGAATTTCAATGTTATAAATGATTTCGAAATGGCTGGTTGTATATCTTAACTGCCCTAAGGATACCCACTGACCGATGTTTCGATAGGTTACTTACTTCTTGAAAGAAAAATAATATGAAAGCGTCGAAATCGTATTCAGTGACGGCGCGGCGCACGAGGTCAGCGCGCGCCTCCAGGTCACGCGGCGTGGCCGGCCGGACCACCAGCTCGGCCTGCATGCCGCCGCCCGCGGAGCTACCGCGGTTCACCGGCACACACACCATCCACACGCAGCCCCACGGCCGACTCTCTTCCAGATAGGTACTAGCCGCACGAACTCACAATGTCTCATAATATTGTTTACCTCAATAATTTATTATTATTTTCCTATTTTATAACAGACTCAAACACAAATACAACATCGAGTCAATAATATTTTGAATTATTTTGATTGCACCCAATTGTCAATGTCAAACTCAAAATCAGAGGTGGGCGTTTAAACGAAAAGCATATAATATAAAATATTATTTAAAATAAGCGGACTAGTTTCTAAAAGCATTTAAAGTTATCTGTTTATTCCGCTTTTTGTTAAAATTAAAACGCAACCGCAAACCAAATCGACCTTAATTTAATAAACTTAAGGTTTAAAATATTTACATCTTTTGTTTATGTGCTGAATCGCGTTGACTTACTCAAAATTGGTAAACCTAGCAAATTAAATATGCTTTCCGTTGTTTACTTTTAAAAGCGACAATTTAATTTAAACGGGTTGCTTATACTGTTTATTACTTATTTTGCTTTTTGCGTTTCCTCCGCCCGGTGAAAAGCGTCATGTTTTGTGAATTTCCGAAACAATTTGATTAGAAGTTGTGACTCGGACTTGTTTACGTAAACATAAATAGTGTAAAACATTTTTTCATGGAAATAATTCTATGACCTTTGGACTTGTATATAGTTATGGATACACCTCGCCTGTCTGCTCTAGATTAAGCTAAGTACATGTATGTCTATCTTTGCAAACTCAGCGGTCTGTGCCCGCCGCATGAGTCCTGTATGCTTGGAATTCAGAATAAAACTCGCCTCCAAATAGGCAGTACGTGTTTTCATTTTTATCCTCAGTAAAAATCCTAAGTAGTTAGTTTATTTCTAAAAAGGTTTCTCACGCTCCGAAACCAAAAGTGGCGCAGCCGGTAGGATTTCCTCCTTGAAATCCGTAGTTTCGCGTTTTTCCGTCGTCCAAATTCGACCAGGCGTAAACCTACGAAAGCAGAGGAAATCCTCGAACCAAATAAATATTCTTTTGAATCGCGTGAGTGCAGAAATCGTCGAGTATGGGAGTCGCCGGCGGTTGGTGAGTAAATCTTTTCGCCAATCCTATGTTCCCCTATTCCTCCTATATTTTTCATAAGTTTTAGATGTTATTTTCGAGATCAAATCTTGCTCATTATAACAGTGTTTAGTCTAGTTGATAACTCTGTATCAAATTATATGGTCTTATCTCTGTTCAATTCACAGACATAAAACATAGAGTAGTTTCAATGTTAGAGAGTTCACATTTAAATATAATGTTTAAGTCTTGAAAAAGTTAATTGAATAAAATAAACTGTATTAGAGTCTGGCAAACGAAAGTAGAGACTGAAAAAGCGCGGCAAATTTAAAAAAATATCAGCATAGCAACCCCAAAACTACTATGAAATACCTGGAATACCTTATTTGATACTTTAGAATTATTTATTTTACTTCATCGGAATAAAAATACAACAGGTTTAATTTTTTTTTTTTTTTTTTTTTTTTTAGGTAGGGCCACTCGTAGTTTAGCTCTAGTACGGCTAATGTACTACTTAACCGGTCTGTTAACAGGTATTTAAGGGAGGAAACTATTAAGTTTAGATAGAGTCTGTCAAGCGAGTCGAGTCCACAACCATTTTGCTGATGTCAATACTATTATCTGTCAAACAATTTGTCACAAATTCTGTTGTTAACCTCGTAACATTCCGGTTTATGTTGAATTTTTAATTTTATAATGTCGAAACCTATTAAAAGTAGTGTCGTTAGTTAGTGTAGTTAGTTTTTAGAGCAGTTTTACCAAGCTACATCAAACATGTATTAGTTTTATTTAGTTATTTGTAAAGGGGTTTTTGGGATGAAATAAATGCAGTGTACCTAAAGATTGAAGCGATTTATTTGTATGAAGGATTCTACACTTACAAGATAGTGGTAAGAACTATATATATTTAACAGAACAGACTGGGGATAAAGCGTCCACGACAGCTAACTGTTGCCAACCTGGATAGTTTTGACTTATCAGCCATACGGAATAAAATTAATGTATTTTACTGCGTGAAAAACCAAGTTCCAACTTTAAGAAGTTTGCTTGCAGATTTAAGAGAATCAATTGGATTTACTGAATGTCATGAAACATTGAGACAATTATTACTCAAAAATGGATTTGAATTAAAAAAACAATGAGAGATCTCTTCATATTGAAAAGTATGAACTAACTGCATGGCGACATAGGTATCTCAGAGCTATTGATGAAAAACGGAAACAAGGAAAATTAATGGTTTACCTTGACGAAACCTATGTCCACCAAAATTATAAAGTTAAAAAATCATGGCAAGGGCCAACCACAAGCGGTGTAATTGATAAAATATCATCAGGAAAAAGACATTGTTGTTCATGCTGGATCCGAAAAAGGTTTTGTCCCCAAAGCATTATTAGTTTTCAGTACAAAATCAAAAATGGCAGATTGTCATGATATGAACAGAAATAATTTTATGAAATGGTTACGTGAAAAATTAATACCCAATTTAAGTCAACCCAGTGTCATTGTTATGAACATCGCGAGCTACCATGTAACTCAAATAAATAAGCCACCATCTATGAATGATTTAAAGACATTCAGAAATGGCTGACTGAAAATGGAATTCATTATGAAGAATTCTTTACAAAGGCTGAGCTTATGTGCCTTGTCAATGAAAACAAAACAACTCCAATGTATGAAGCTGAAGAATTTTTAAAACAACATGGCCATGAGGTTATGAAACTTCCACCATATCATTGTGACCTGAACGCAATTGAACTCATATGGAGTTTGGCTAAAAGAAAAATAGCCAGCAAAACTTAGGAATTCTAGGTAAAGAATTGGAGAACCTTATAAAGGAATGTTTTAATAGTATCACAGCCAATGATTGGAAAAAAAGCACAGATCACACTATTAGTGACGAAAATAAGTATAAAGTTAGAGACAGGATATCAGAAAATTTTTCATGGGACCAGACTCGCTTGACAGACTCTATTGTGTCTTAATTCAAATAAAAAAAAAACAGTATTCTTAAATAGTTCTGATTTATTCATTATAATCAAAATCTGAATCTAAGACTTCCATGTGGAAAGATTCACTAGAGTCACTGGAATCACTGTTTCCCACGTTAATTATGAAACTTTCTAAATTATTTTCTGTAATTCTGTCCCTTTCTGTATATTTATTTTCACCATGGATGACATGATCAGTCATTTTCTTCCACTCCTCGGGAGTTATATATTCAAAAGATTCTTTTATAAGTTTCTCTAACTCCAATCCAGGCAGAGCTATATTTTTACTTGCCACTTTACGTTTAGCCAAACTCCATACTAACTCAATGGCATTTAGATCGCAGTGGTAGGGGGGAAGTCGCAATACCTCGTGCCCATTCTGCCTTAGAATTTCATCAGCTTCATATACTGGTTCTGGTGTGTTTCGTTTTACAAAACATAGCAGCTCAGCTTTTGTGTGATATTCTTCAAATGGAATATCATTCAAAGTAAGTCATTCTCTTATCTCATTTTTGCAATTCTGTGATGTAGGAGCTTTATTTACAATGATTGAATGGTAACTAGCATTATCCATTACTATTACACTCGGTTCATTTAAATTGGGTATAAGCTTTTCTCGTAGCCATTTATTAAAGTTTACAGCGTTCATATCATGGTGTTAGTCTGCCATATTTGATTTAGTGCTAAAGACTAACAATGAATTTGGCACAGGGCCTTTCTCCGAACCAGCATGAACAATTATGTACCTTTTTCCAGTTGAAATATTTTCAATCGCACCGCTTGTAGATAGACCTTGCCAAGACTTCTTTGGTTTGTAGTTTTTATGAACATAGGTCTCATCTAAATAAATGATTGACTTTCCTTCTCTACGTTTCAAAGCCATGGTTCTTAAAAACCGATGTCTCCAGGCAGATATATCATAACGTTCAATTAACAATGAACGCTCATTTTTGTTTTTCTTGAATTCATAGCCATTAGACAATAATAAGTGGCGAAGAGTTTCCCGGCATCCATTAAATCCAATGTTTTCTCTTAATTCCACTAACAGAGTTCTCAATGTAGGAACTTGTTTTCTAACGATATAAAATTCGTTAATTTTGTTACGAATAGCATCTATGTCAAAACTATCTAAGTCGGACACTGTGGGTTTATGTGGCCTTTTTTTCCCTGGGGTATTCCAGACGCCTTTATTTAGCGCACCTTCCTTTTTAATTCTTTTTAACGTGGTAACGCTCACTTCTGTAAAGAATGGTAAAACAGAATGATTAGGTTCTGCAAATCATGAATTCAATTACATCTTTATAAAAGTTATTTAGGTACTCCTAGTAAAAACTTACCAGTGATTGAAGCTATTTCATCCAAGTACTGGTTCTGGGTTCTTATCCTATTTTTCTGCTCTAAATCCATAAGTTTTTTAATAGTTTTCACTATATCGTCAACTCCTGCTACATCCACCAGATTTTCTATAAAAGAAAAAAAATGTTAAATGAAAAAATAACAATACAACATTTAACGGTACGTTAAATAACCATAACGCAATATTATGAAGGTGTTAAACATACTATAAAATGATTGTGAATCAAAATAGATAAATAGTTTCTCACTAAAAGATAAATATATTTTAAATTACGACAAAGTATCAACTTAGTAGCGTCATACTAACTTATGAAATCGAACACCACACGTAAACAATCTTGTTTTTGTTTGAATTCGGCGTCTTTCTCCTGTTGTTTTTCTTTCTATTTCGACATCATGCGAAACAACATCTCCTGTACTCCACTTTTAATCGTTTTGTTCATTTTTCGCAGAATAATAGCACAAACAAGATCACAACAAATCATCAACAACACGCCATCTTGTTTCGGAAAATTGATTTTGACATTAGTATAGCATTGCCATATAAAAAGTTTGCAAATAATTCGAGTGTCTACTTTCGTTTGCCAGACTCTAACTGTTAATTATATGGAAAGTAGTAATCTAAAGTAATTTTTATGGAAATACTATTTTTACAAATTCTTCATTAGAAGTTTTGTAGATTTTATTTTCTAAATGTATCCAGTATTCCCGATTATAATAGTGCTTTAATTGTGTGTTTATTGTATTTTAAGTGTGTGTGTGAATTTTAACAGGATTGTTTTAAAGCGAGCTGCAACCTCTGACCAATTCATTACTCTATAATCATGACGACGCCAATAGTTGCAGTTGCACCAATACCAAACGAAATTGTAAGCTTAATCCCACTGTATAACGGTGACAAAAGACAGTTAAACCTTTATTTGAGAAAATGTCAGTACGTTTTTTTTTTCTTTTTTTCTTTATTTATTTTATTGAGGGTTTAATCAGAAAATGATTATGCCACCCTCATCGGTACAAACAAATTCCTTATGTTCTAAATCCTATTTTCGCTAATTTATACAAAATTCTTGCATCCTTTGACAAGGGTGATGCAAGAATACTGTTACATCTCCCAATGTCCATAGATAAGGGTAGAATGAAAATTCTTTCGGCCTCGTTCCGGACGCACTCCATCAGTATATGGTAAGTGTCTTCCACAATACTACACTCCGGACAATTTGGTGACGCAACTTTACCCATAAGGTAGGCAAAACTATTCATTGGTATGTGTCCTGATCGAAGCCGAAGAGCCATAACAATTTCTGATCGACTCATGTTTGCCTGGTCGAACCATGGACAACGAGAAAGAGTTGGTTGGATTGTTCGATACCAGATCCCCTTGCTAAGCGACCTCTGGTCGAAGTGTTCATGCCACATTTTAGTGCACTCTTCTTTAACTGCATACAATAAATCACTGTGCACGGGAAGGTGTGGACAAACCAAACCATCATCACATGCATCCTTAGCTAATCGATCCACTATTTCATTGTCTTCCAAGCCAACATGAGCCGGTATTCACTGAAGTACAATATTCTTTTTCTTAGAAATGAGATTACACAAAGATTTAATTATACTATATGCAATAGGAGTTCCCCGAAAATTCATGGTACAACGAATTAAATGTTGCAGTGCGCTCTTTGAATCACTAAGAATAACATAATTACCAGTTTCAAATGAGTCAATGTAAGATAATGCTTCATCTATTGCAATAAGTTCTGTATACATTATATTAAGTTTTAAATTTAGTTTTAATTTCACTGAAGTGTTAGTTTGTGGATCAAAAAATGCTGCTCCAGAACCTAGTTTGTTTTTAGATCCATCAGTATATATTTTGTAGAATTCCGAATAAGTGTTGTTTAAAAACATAGTGCATAATTCGCTCAATTTAGTATTCTTGTAGCATTTTTTAGCCTCAACCTAACAATTTATTTCTAGAATTACAATTTCAGATAGGTCAATCCTGTGAACCCATGTATCCATAAAGAACATTTCAAACTTTGGGCTTATGTAGACAGGTATTAAAACTAGAGACTCGTGAACTTTGGTTAATAACGGTACTTTTCTTTTCCAGTGGGTTTGTTGACAAACTACTCGCAGTTCCTCTAAGACAGTAGTAGTATTATTATCCTCGTATGACTTTACTTTGAGCCAGTATTTACCCGCTAAAAAATATCTGCGAATCTTCAACGGTTGGAGGTTTAATTCATTTTCCATAACGTGGATGGGTGTAGTTCTTATAAAGCCTCCGATGACCCTCACTTACTACTAACTCACTTACTGTGTAACTTACTTAGGTGGGTTTCACAGCTACTGTCGTAGAGGAAACACGCGTAGTCGATTCTACTTCGAATGGTTGAGATATATAACCGTCTCAGATGCCTGGGATGTATTCCCCACCCAGAACCAGACATAATTTTGAAAAGATTTATTAGCTTTAACGCCTTTTCTCGGGTTTCATTAATATGTTTAGCTTAGCCCACCTGAGGGATCGGTCAAGCCAGACACCCAAATACTTTACATTGTCTACCACTGGCAGTAATGTTTGATTATTTTTTAAAGTTACATTCTCTCTTGCTACACAATTTTTAAAAATACAGGCTTTGCTTTTTGTTGGGGATATTTCAAGACCTAGTTTTAAACAAGGACCCATTAATCGGATTAAAAGGTTAACCGGTTAGACGTTTAACCCATTTGTTTGATTAACCTTTATACGGGTTAACCTGTATACTATAAAGGTTAATCTATAAAATATTGCTGATTAATCTGAATGAAAGAGACAGAACCTGTAAGTTGCACAATCTCGGCTGCGTCGCGGTATGTTACGTCACACGCGGCTGAATGTTGCTCAGGTTTATTTGTCGCTCTTTTGTTGAATTTTGCACTTATTCAAAATTATGTGCGTAACCACGCACAGTGGAATGAAAATGTTTGGTAGGTAAGTGTATGGTGAACATTAAAAAATCAATGACAAAAGCAAATTGAGAAATGTAGGCAGGTAAGTAGGTAGGTGTCTTTTTAACCGACTTCAAAAAAAGGAGGTTTACAATTCGTCTTGAACTTTTTTTTTTTTTATGTATTTTACCTCATAACTCGGAGACGGCTGGACCGATTTGAAAAATTCTTTTTGCGTTTGAATGGGTATACTTTCTAGTTGGTCCCATTGTTACGAAATCAGGATCTGATGATGGGATCCTGGAGAAATCGAGGGAACTCTTCAAATATTATAGGCACACCTATAGCGTTTTGGGTATTTCTTATAGTACCTTGAGCAGTTGCTTCCGAAAAGTACCATTTGGGGAAGTTGAACTGATGATGAAGACCACAGAGGGCCACTGAAACTCCTCAATAATAAGTATTTCGTGGATTGCAATTCGATTACTTGAGTACGGATGTTAAACACTTAACGCTCGTCACAATACATATGGTGATGTAGAGCTGATTGTCAAATACCAGGAGAACTCCTAAAAAATTAACGGCTATGCACAGGGAAAAGCAATATTTTGTAAAAGGTGATAAGTTTTTGACATTATGGCTTTTGTAACTAGATAAATTACAAACCGACCCACTCAAAAGAGTGAAAAAAAAATTTTAGCTAAACATAGAACCGACTTCCATATCAAAACACTACAAAGGTAAAAATAACTTTAATTTCGGAAGGCGGTGTCTTTAGTTTTGTATATATTTTCGTTTTTGACACCGCCTTCCGAAATTAAAGTTATTTTTACCTTTGTAGTGTTTTGATATGGAAGTCGGTTCTATTTTTTGCAAAAAAAAAATTTTTATTAAGTAGATAGACGGTAGAACAGGTTAGGTATCTTTTTAGGGTTCCGTAGCCAAATGGCAAAAAACGGAACCCTTATAGTTTCGACATGTCTGTCCGTCTGTCTGTCTGTCTGTCTGTCTGTCTGTCCGTCCGTCCGTATGTCACAGCCATTTTATTCCGAAACTGTTAGAACTGTACATGTGAAACTTGGTAGGTAGATGTATTCTGTGAACCGCTTTCTGATTTTATGAAAAAAATAAATTAAAATAAAAGGGGCTCCCGATACATGGAACTGAAACTGAAAATATATTTTTTCATGAAACCTATGCGTGTGTGGTATCTATAGACAGGTCTTCAAAAATGATATAAATGTGTCTAAAACCACTTTTTCATAAAGATAATCGTTTAAAAGATATACGCGTCTAAAGTGGTAAAATGTGTGTCCCCCCCACTGTAACTTCTATAATTATAGAGTGAAAAATATGAAAAAAAATAGTTGCTATAGATCTTAATGTAATCTTTCAACCAAAATTGGTTTGAACGAGATCGGGTCTGCAGTTTTTGAGATACAGCATATTTTCTAAAACCGCAAATATAACTTTGTAATTCATACAAACACTATGAAAAACAAAGTTATTTGGCGTACTTGTAAAAATTGCAAATGAACTAGTTTTAAGACATTTTTAAGTTTCTTTTTTTTTCAAATAAATATATTAAATTATATTTATTATAGTTACTAAGGAACCCTTCATGGGCGAGTTTGACTCGCACTTGGCCAATTTTTTTTATTTTTTTTACTATATTTATTGGTTTACTTTGTTCTGTATATTACACACCTGAAAGGTGTTCCGAGGTGGGAATGTTTTACCCGTAAGTATACAACATTATGTTTAGTATATGCGAAATGTGAATATAGTTCGTTCGGAATAAGTAACTAAATCGAATCTAATATTTTATAAACCTTTTTTGTTTGGACACTTAGTAGCATATATACGCAATGATACGGCGCACAACATAGGTCACGCAGCACGCCACTAGACGCGCACGGCGCGACGCACTATGGGACCAACCGGTATTTGCCATCTCAAAATTAGTTGGGACAAAAGTCGTGTTTTTTAAACTGTTTTGATTGTTTTACATTCTAAGATGATAAAGCCACCCGATATAATAGTAAAAAAAAAAACAAAAAATTTTTAGGTACATTAAATTACACCCAAACTTTATACTTTGATAATTTGATATTAACTAGACTACTCGTTATGGAAGTTCAACTTAAGATTTCTAGTTCATAACTACGTTATTTTATTATCTATTTAATTTTCAAGTTGAGGTTTCCTTGTTACCGATGGCTCCCGATGTCAAGTTAATGACATGTTTAGATACCTTACCTATTCAGTAATACAAAGAAAACCTGCGTCATTGCTGCGCCATTTCGAACTAGAAGCAAAAATGTCGACCTAAATATATTTTCACACGATATTTTTTTGCGGGAACCATTTTAACCACACGTATGATAAAAATCATGTTGCATAGTTCTTATCTATTGTTGTAATTATAATAAGTATTAGTGTGAAAACTGTTTTTATCAATTTTCTTATTGGTTTTGCACAAGTTACTGAAACTAGGGTCCTATAAATACTCGGGTTTGCAGCGTGTTCATCAGTGTCCGGATACCTTCCTTCGGTAACTGTGAATTTGCTGAAAAAAGTTTAAAATGAGTGAATTTGTGTGTTTTCGACGCGATATATGTGCTCAGATAATAAGCGGGAAAAGTACTTCAGTTATTGAAAATATTTGTTGGACAATTTCCATTTATCAACAACAGATGTGAGCACGGTTATGCAAAGTATTCAAAGAAATTTGATTACGATTTGTAACCAAAAATGGGTGAAAGCTCAAAGAAAACAAGATTGCTTCGAGAGCCAAAACACAAATTGGTTAAATGGCGAGTTTAGAGTACGTGAAAAAAAAGAAAATCCTGACGTGTTCGGAGAGTACGAAAAAAATGTAAAAACTTGGAATTACTCCAGGAGTATGGAATGGGACATGTGCATTACGCTCATGTTCAAGGTTTACGATCTATGGGTGAAAATGATGAAGCTTCGATTGTGAGTATTACGAGAAATACAGAAAAGGAGGAGAAAAAGTCATTTTACGAAGTCCAGATGGTGTACCTTCCCATACCAAAGAAGAAGCATTATGTATATATATTGAAACCGATCTATCCAAAGCTCAATATTCCTACCTGAGGCTGAGACTTGTTGAGAAAAACTTATTTTCGGTATTTCCATCATACCAAATTTTGGCTGAAGCAAAGAAGGATTGCTATCCTCTTGCGTCAAGCATATCCGTAACGAATATAAGTGCTAAAGTGAACCTTCAAGAACTCTCAGATCATACTGCCTGTCGTATTTTAAAAATAGACTCGGTTTCGAAAATTTCACCCGTCTCAAACTGTATAGCAAATGGGGTTGCAATGGATCCTCTGGACAAAGTGAGTATAAACAAGTTTTACCGGAAGAAAATGAACAAATATCGGATGCTAATATGTTTATAGTTTCACTTGTACCATTGAGACTAGTGGATGAATAAAGTAAAGTAGTTATATCGCAAAATCCAACATGTTCTTCAGTTAGATATTGCAGACCCATTTCTCTGGAATTAGCAAAAGAAACTCCTGAAAAAACTACAGCTGTTGTAAGTGAAATTGAAGCAAAAATTAATGAATTAAGTCAAACGCGAACGCCTGCAGCAAAAGAAGGTAACATGAGTAAGACATGAGCTGTTTATGACAATGATCGACGGGAAAGTTGCTCAAGTGTTAACGCAGACTCCATCGAGTGCTTCATGTACTGTTTGTGGAGCAACTCCTAGACAGATGCACAATATAACAAAAGTAACTGCAAGAATTGAGAATGAAGATACGTTTAAATACGGGCTGTCTACCTTACATGCTTGGATAAGATGTATGGAAATTATTCTGCATATTTCTTATAACCTAGGATTTGAAAAGTGGGCTGAATCGACTCCAGAGAATAAAAGATCAAAGAAGAGAAAAAGAAGCACGTTCAAACTCGCTTCCGGAAATTGCTTGGTTTACACATTGATAAACCTCGTCAAGATTCTGGAAACAGCAATGACGGAAATACGGCAAGGAGATTCTTCCAAACCTATCAATGTTCTGCAGAAATCACGGGTATCGATGAAGAGTTGATCAAGAGATTATACATAATTCTGTAAACTATGTCATCAGGATTTTCTGTTAACGCAGTAAAGTTTGGTGAATATACGCTGAATTTGCTTGACTTCTGTAGACTTCCTCTGTCGCTAAAGTGCGTGTGATTATAATGCCGTTTTTAATATATTGTACCTTTATGCCCATAAATGCACGGTGACTTGGCCGTTGACTTCGATGTATTAACTAGTAAAAAAAGTGCACAGAGTATGTTCAACGGCCGGTTACATAAAATCTAACTATATTAATAAGGAAATCGCAGTAAAGATCCTTAGACTTGGCTTCGCTTTGCTTAGAGATTTCATTACTTTTTATAGAGAAACAAGCAGCTTAGGCGAGGCTTGGCTAATTTTTTACAGGATGTTTTGGTGGGATTTTATATTTTGTACATTGATTGTGTTAGCTTGGTCCTTATCTTGTAATGCAAAACCAGTAAGCAACATAGCCGCCGAGCGCTACATCTAAGCTAACGACCAATAATTGATAGGCACGCCGTGCCGTCCCACTGTGCAGCCACAAAATAGATAGGTTCAGAAGTCAATCTACATAAAAAGCGCGCTCGAGCAACGCACTCATAGACACCGCTCACGGAGATGATATCTTGGCGCAATGCAGCTCAATGCGAGCGCGGGTACCTAATAATAATAATACCAGCTGTTTGCAGCGAGAAGAAATGTACCATAATTCCGTACACAGAGAGTTAAGATTGTTTTAACCGCCGCGCGGCCCACGAATGTGTTAGGGTTGTACCCATAAATATAATATTATATTTCTATGGTTGTACCTATGCTGATATTGGTAAAAAAACGAATGTTGTAGAAAAACAATTCTTTTTTTATTTGTTGATCAAATATGTTTCAGTTTAATAAAATGATAGATGCATTTTTTTCCTTCCCTGATTTCCCGATTATATACATTTTAACGTCTAAAATATCCGAAACCGCGTAAATAATTGTAATAAATAATTAATCAAAATGGAAACAGTAGCAAAGCGGAGGAAAATCAATTGTTTTTAGGTCGATCCATTATGACGTTGTCAAAATTATTTAAAAAGGTTCAGGCAGGCGTGCGGCAACCCACTGTCGGATGTACCGACGGCGATACGCGAAGCGGTAGGCATATAACACGTGGCCTTGAGCTAGTGACGGACGCCTGGTTTTAGGCATACTTAATCAGATCACTATAAGTTCACGTAGGTATAAAAATAAAAATAAAAACATGTGGGCAATTCACACGTGGTAGAAGTGAAACCTTCAATGTTGGCTTTTTTTTTCTTATGAATTCCTGTGTCTGTCTCTTTTTACTGTCACTTTTTTGTTTCATAAACTTTCAAATCACAACGATGCTAAAGAAGTTTTGACTTCAAAACAGGTTGGTAATAAGTTATTACCAACCTGTTTTGAAGTCAAAACTTATGTTTAATAACGCTACTTATGTATGTGCTAATTAAGAGATCAAAAAATTTTTTAGCAAAAATTAGAACCGACTTCCATATAGAAATTAAAGTTATTTTTGGCTTTGTAGTGTTTTGATATGGAAGTCGGTTCTAATTTTTGCAAAAAAAAATTTTTTCACGCTTTTTAGTGGGCCGGTTTGTAATTTATCTAGTTACAAAAGCCATAATGTCAACAACTTATCACCTTTTACAAAATATTGCTTTTCCCGATGCATAGCCGTTAATTTTTGAGGAGTTCTCCTGGTACTTGACCATCAGCTCTACATCACCATATGTATTGTGACGAGCATAGTGTTTAACATCCGTACTCAAGTAATCGAATCGCAATCCACGAAATACTTATTATTGAGGAGTTTCAGTGGCCATCTGTGGTCTTCATCATCAGTTCAACTTCCCCAAATAGTACTTTTCGGAAGCAACTGCTCAAGGTACTATAAGAAATACCCAAAACGCTATAGGTGTGCCTATAATATTTGAAGAGTTGCCTCGATTTCTCCAGGATCCCATCATCAGATCCTGATTTTGTAACAATGGGACCAACTAGAAAGTATACCCATTCAAACGCAAAAATAAATTTTCAAATCGGTCCAGCCGTCTCCGAGTTATGAGGTACTTAACATACATTAAAAAAAAAATTGTTCAAGACGAATAAAATTGAGAACCTCCTTTTTTTGAAGTCTGTTAAAAATAACAAAGTTCTACTAAGTACCTACGACAAACGACGATATGTACAAGTACAAACACACTCACAATTCAACCGTGTCGGTCGGTGAAATGCGCTAGAATCGAAATATTATTTTTAATATTTTAGCGTCGAACATTAGTCAATATTAAAAACAGTATTGTGCAACATTAATAGGGCTCAAAGTTCAATGCATTCTACGCGATGACTACGAGAGTCATGTCGGTACACGATCAAACACCGCGTGGTAGTTATCTCTGTCACTTTCTTGCAGATGTTTTATGTGCTAAAATGCACCTTATGTCGAAACCGGTTCTTATAGGCTGATTAACCCTATAATACGGGTTAACCTTTATTGAGGGTTTTGTAACCTAATCCTAAAAATTAACCGGTTTAAAACCCTCATACGGGTTAACCTTTCGGTCCCTGGTTTTAAAAGAAGTTTCGTCATTTTATTTAAAGCCGGTTGTAAACGTTGTTGGGCCAATGAGACATTACTGCAAGTGGTGTACAAAACAAAATCATCCACATACTGCTAAGATCAATTGAATGTACCAAACTATTGTTTAGCTGCATATTTCGGGAGAAAGGAAGCAAAAAGAGGCGGAGCATGTATCCTAGTCAAAAAGGGGTATCAATGGAAGGCACTACCTAAAATTGCTAAGATGTCGTGTCCAGGCGTTTTCGAATGTTGCGCTATCGAACTTGTCTGTTATAAAATAATAATAGTCTGTGTTTATAGAGTGCCAAATGTAAGCAATTTTAATGATTGTCTGAATAAACTTGAAGCCATTTTACTGGAAATTTCAAACTCACGCCAAAAGAAAATTGTAATCGCTGGTGATTTTAATATTGACATGCTTAAATCAAATAACCAATCTTTTTCTTTTGAATGTTTGCTACTGAGTTTTAATTTGAAATTAACATTAAAACAACCAACTCGTATGGCTAGTATGACATGCATAGACAACTTTGCGCACAATTTCAATAATTCGTGTAAAACCGAAGTATTCGATTTTGCGTTGTCTGAGTGATCACACGGCACAGTTGCTTCAATGCCCAGTCCAAAAACTATGCGCTGGTAAATACTGGTACATAACCAGAAGGGACTACGATATAGAAAATATTGCTAAGTTCAAGGAATGTTTAAATAAACTATCGTTTTCAGAAATATATGATACAAATGACCCTAATGCATACAATGCTTTTATTGACATTTTTAAATTATTTTATGACTTATGTTTTCCGACTATCGTAATCAAACTAAATATGTTTAAAAAACCGAAGTGGCTATCGCGCGGAGTAAAATTATGTAGTATGAAGAAGAGGGCTCTTTTATGGGAACTTAGATTAAACCCTAACCAAGTCAATAAATCAAAGTTTTGTAAATACTCCAGTTTATATAAAAAGATTATAAATCTTACACAAAAGGCGCAAAATAATCACAGGATTCAACAATCTAAGAACAAGTCAAAAACTACTTGGCAAATCATAAATCAAACTAAACATAATATTCCCAAACAATGCATAAATAGTATAAAGATTAATGACAGTACTACAATATCAAATCCAAAGGAAATAGCAAATGCATTTAATAACTTATTTATTGACAAAATTCAGCCAAAACTGGAAGTAAATAGTAAACCGAAACCGCATAGAATAAGCAGTCAGTCTAATTCGATGTTCATTGCACCAAGTATACCATATGACATACTAAAAATAATAATTTCGCTTAAGAACACAAGTAGCGTGGGTTATGATGGTATATTTACAAAGATACTTAAAGCAGTAGCCCATGACATATGTAGCCACCTAAGCCATATTCTGAATCTCAGCATAAGTGCAGGTATTTATCCCGATGCCTTAAAAACTTCCATAGTAAAGCCATTATTTAAGAAAAAAAATAGAGACGTCATGGAATGTTATAGGCCCATTGCACTTGTTCCCATAATATCAAAAATATTTGAAAAGTACATATATAATGAGATATATAAATACATAGAGAAGAATAATTTATTGTGTGATGAACAGAAAGGATTTAGAAAGGGTAAAACGATAAATATGGCCATATATGATTTTATACGTGGTGTCATTAGAAATATGGATGAACGTAAACCAGTATGTGCCATATATTGTGACATGACCCAGGCCTTTGATTATGTACATTATAAGACTCTCTTGAATAAACTTGAGGCATATGGTATCAGAGGAAATGTCTTAAATTTAATGGAATCATATTTGCGCAACAGAAAACAAATAACTGAAATTCATAGATTTAATAAAAATAATCATGAAGAGATATTTCGATCATCAGAACGTGAAATTAGCTATGGGGTACCGCAAGGGACCGTGGTGGAGCCTTTAACTTTTATATTATATATTAATGACCTCCCAAAATACATAGATCAACCCGTGACACTGTTTGCTGACGATAGTACCATAACTATACCATGTAACAATGTAGATTTATATGAAACCGAAATAAATAATTCCCTAGCGTCGTTTATAACATGGTTAGACGATAATAACTTAAAAATTAACCTTTCTAAAACAAAAGTTATGCATTTCAGTCAACGTATGCCGAGTAAAAATCTCAATGTTAATTTTAATAATCATATTATTGACGAAGTTGAAAACACAACATTCTTAGGTTTACAAATTGATAAAAGTTTGAACTGGAAACCACATATAGACAAACTTTGTAAAAAACTAAGCAAATCAGCATATGCTTTACATTCATTATCAGCGAGAGTTTCCACGGATGCGCTTCTTACTGCCTACTACGGTATTGTCGAATTCCATCTTCGATACGGGGTTATATTTTGGGGAAATTCCACTGATAAAGAAAAAGTATTCAAGGCCCAGAAACGGTGTCTCCGCTCGATGTTCAAACTGAAAACTACGGATAGTTGCTATGTTTTAGGTAGTCACAACAAAATAAAGAAGTATATTAAAATTAATAAAAACATTAAAAAGTACAAGAAACTATTAAAATCAAGAAGTGTGTATAAATATAACATTGAACTTAGAAAGCAGCGTGTTATCCTAAACAACCAATTAAAGGAATGTAATTGCATGCTGGATAGTCAAAGAAAAATGTATGATCTTGACATAAATAACCTTCAGAAGGAATTATTGAGTAGGGAAAATACACTAAGGGATATTTTTTGTAAGTATGAGTCTAGCCAGAAAATGTTAAATGAGCGCATGCAGGAGGCCTGTGACCTGGTGGACTTGGTTAAGCACAATGCAGAGAGGTATGAGTCATTGACTAATGACCTCACCTGTAGTTGTGCTTCAAATCACCCGGCCATCATGTTACCACAGATTATTCCTGCATCCTCACCCATTTTGCCTCATACTTTGGAAACCACAAGCCCAGCTCAAAGTAACATTTTAGTGTATTCAGATAGATTAGGCACAGGTTTTGGCTCACTTTTAAATAATTATTGTGATCATACCATAGTAAGTCATTGTTACCATAACCTGCATTTCACTGAGCTTATTGATAAAATTAAACAATCAAAATTGAATGAGCAGACCACAGTCATTCTTTTATTTGGAAATAGCCTTAATGTGACAAAAAAGGACATTGTTAATGGTATTGGCACCCTCCTTAAATTAAAATTAGGCAAATTAATTTTATGTGCATTGCCTTATTCTAATAATTTGACATATATAGAAAATGAATATATTTTTAGCCTTAATAATTTGATGCATATGTTAGTATGCCGTCATAGTGACCATTTATTGTATTTTGATACTAACAATTTTGTTAGAGATTTTGTTTTGATTCGGGAATATATGTATCTTCCCAAAAAAAGTCGACATTTATTGGCTACTTTGTTAGCATACAATATACACTCATTTATTGATAATTTTACTGATCCTAGGTTAAGTGAATATTCAGTATTATCTAGGGTATCTAATAATACTGAAATTAATTATTGCAGTGACAGTTTACATAACTCAACCAATTGCTTGGTTGCAAACAATTTTACTACTGAGAATTTAAATTAGAAATTTTGACAACAGAGGGAATCTCTAGCAGTAATGAACTTTTAAACTGCAAAGAGGACACAAATATAGTTTTAAAATCAATAAATACTATTAACCTGGTACATCAAAATATTCAAGGATTTTTAAACAAAGAGTTAGAAGTTGAGTTTTTTCTTAATTTTAACCATATTGATATTCTTTGCCTAACTGAACATTGGCTTCAAAGCCATCAATTTATTTTCAATTATAATAATTACCAGGTTGGTAGTTCTTTCAGCAGAGTAAATGCTATACATGGTGGCTCTTTAATTTTAATAAGTAATAATCTTAAATTCAAGAACAGAATGGATATTGTGAGCCTCTCTGTTGAACGATCTATTGAAATAGCCTGTATTGAATTGGAGCAGTTTATTATATTAAGTGTGTACAGACCACCTTCAGGTTTGTACGATTGCTTTGAAAAAGTAATGGATGAAGTTTTGCATAAAATCTGTAACTCAAGTAAATATGTCATTGTTTGTGGTGATTTTAATGTTAATTTATTAGAAAATTCTGGTTTGAGCTCTAACATTATTAGTTTATTCCAATCATACAATCTTGTAAACCTATTTATGGAGCCTACTAGAATAACTCCGACTAGTGCCACTTGCTTAGATAATATTTTTACGGATGTTGTACCGACTCACAAAAAAATAATTAATTTAATAGACTCTGATCATTGTGGGCAATTAATTACTTTACCAAAAAAGGTTAATAAAATGTTAAAAAAGAATATCACTGTAAATCCAAAAACTAAATATCGCCTGGAAGCATTCAAAACTAAACTCTTAAATAAAATGCCCTGTTTGTTAACTAATGAGGACCCTAATAAACATTATAATGATTTTTTCAAAATATATTGCCAACAATTTGATAACACATTTATTCCCAAAATTGCTTCAGTAAATAGTAACACTTCTTTCAGTGACTGGGCCACTGCTGGTATTTATAAAAGTAGAAATCGGCTTTATGAACTCTATGAGGAGCGGACTTACACTAACTCGGTAGAATTTAATTTATATGTCAAGAACTACTCTAAATTATTTAAAAAAGTCTGTTATATTGCCAAGTCTCGCTACTTGAGTTCTAAAATTAAAAATAGTAGTAATGTAATTAAAACGACTTGGGATATTATAAAAAGCGAAACGGGAAGGTCTTGCAACCGAAATAGTGATTACACCCTCACTATTGATGATTTCACTGACATTCCCGTATCGACAACCAAGTCGCTAAAATCATGTCCCATTGCTGCAGAAACATTACTTAAAAAAAATGTTCCAGTTTGTAGTTCAGAGTTTAAATTCCAATATGTTACTTCTAATGACATCATTAAAACTTTTAATTCTTTGAATATGAAAAAGACTGCAGACCTGTGGGGTAATTCTGTTGAAGTTACTAAGTCAACTATACACATTATTGCTCCTACATTAGCTGTTATATTTAATAATTGTATTGATTGCGGTGAGTTTCCTGATCTAATGAAATATAGTAAAATAATCCCACTATTTAAATCGGGTAGTACATCTGACCCTACTAATTACAGACCTATTTCTGTACTGCCCACTTTCAGTAAAATTTTTGAGAAAATTATTCTAATGCAGATGCAAAGATATTTTAATAAACACAAATTGCTACATAATAAACAATTTGGTTTTACAAAGGGTCGTTCAACAACTGATGCCGGTGTTGAACTTTTAGGACACATTTATAATGCATGGGAAGATAAGTGCGATGTGTTGGGCATTTTTTGCGATTTGTCTAAGGCATTTGACTGTGTTCCCCATGAGACATTAATCAGGAAACTGCACCACTACGGATTCCGGGACTCCTCTCTGAATCTTTTAACCTCATATTTGAGTGAAAGGATTCAAAGAGTCGATGTGAACGGCAAAAGATCGCCGGGATCTGTGGTCAAGATGGGGGTCCCCCAAGGCTCAATTTTAGGTCCCTTTTTGTTTCTTATTTATATAAATGATTTGCCGTACCTGATCAAAAATCATGACATAGTGTTATTCGCTGACGATACTTCTCTTTTATTTAAAATTAAACGTCAACAGCAGGTTATTGAAGAAGTAAATAGAGCCCTTGCAACTGTAGTTAGCTGGTTTAATGTTAATAATCTTCTTCTTAATGAGAAAAAAACCAAATGCCTAAAATTTACATTACCTCATGTTAGACAAGTGAATACTAGTGTATCAATAAAGGGCGAAATATTGAAACCCGAAGATACCACAGTATTCTTGGGCATAACTTTGGATACGAAGCTTCAGTGGGGCCCCCATATAGATAAATTGTCAAAAAAGTTAAGTTCTGCAGCATATGCCGTTAGAAAAATACGTGGATTAACTGATATCGAAACAGCACGTTTAGTCTACTTTAGTTACTTTCACAGTGTGATGTCATACGGCATTTTACTTTGGGGAAATGCAGCCGACATTCACACAATATTTGTATTACAAAAAAGGGCCATTCGTGCAATTTATAAATTAAGTCCCAAGCACTCCTTAAGAGACAAATTTAAAGAGATTAATATTATGACTGTGCCATCTCAGTATATTTATGAGAATCTCTTGTATGCACACAAAAATATTAATCTGTTTAAAAAATACAGTGATATTCATAGTGTAAATACAAGGAACAAAGACACATATGTCATTCCTAAAACAAGGTTAAAAAAAATAGGTGGTTCGTTTAGATGCCAATGTATACGTTTTTATAATAAAATTCCTAGCCATATTCAAGAACTAAGTATTAATAAATTCAAATTATTTATAAAACGTAAGCTATGTCAGAAAGCGTTTTACACTGTTAAAGATTATATTGAGGACAAGAAGGCTTGGGAATGAGCTGCTCCAATGATATACGTGAGCATTTTTTATTTTTAAAATTTTGATAGTTGATTTATTTTTTATTGATTAAAATATTTGTTTTGTTAAGTATTGTATATACCTATTTATTTTGTTTTTGTTTTTTTTTTTTTTTACATAATTATTTCATTATTGTTAATGTGAGGACAATGTAGGTTATTCTTTCTTCGTTGTTTTTACTTTGACTATAATTTATTTAATGATGTCAAGCAGTTTGAGTACTTGTGTGGCCTACCCAAATGTCCGTTGGTATTTTTTGTCAAATTGTTGAGCTCCTTAAGTTCTAAGTTGAGCTACACGATAACTGACAAATGCTTGCACTGTCTGGACAGGTCCGCTCAAATTTGGGTGGTTATTTCCTCAAAAGAATACCACAGACATGAACCTACATGCTTCTCATATAAAAATACAAATTGTCTGGACTTTAAAAGAGACTATGACCTCTGAGTTTGTTTCGGTGTTTCTTCTCAGAGTAGTCAGTTAGGAAATACCGGCCTCATCTAGCTAAACTTAACACGCAAAAAAACATGACGTGTAAAAGTGTTATTTATAACCAATTTACAAAATAAATATTTCATTTCATTTCATTTCATCCATATTTCAACAAGCACAAAATCTTAACTTTGCCTTGTGTTTATATTTTGGAGATAGCTGTGTTTGTTAAATCAAACCCAGATTATTTTGAACTCGTAAATGATTTGGTTGCACGAAATAGACGCAACAATAGTGGACTGTGTGTCCAAAGGGCTAAGACAACACTGATGCGCAAAAGTGTCTGCTGCATGGCACCGAAAATATTTAATAAATTACCCAAAGCTTGGAAAGATTTAAATATGTCATTATTTAAAAAGAAATTGCGAAACTTTTTAGCAGACAAGACTTATTACAGCATTTCGGATTTCTTAATGGAAAATAAAATTTGTTAATATTTTGGCACTTCCTATTAATTATGAATTAACTGTGATAATTTATTATTCAATTTTAATTGTACAACCTAATTTTGACATTAAATTTTTGACATTCAACATTAGACATTTAACTTTTGACATTATATTTTGACATTTTTTTTGTAACATTTAATTTGATAATATTTTGGCGCTTCCTATTAATTGTGATTAAACTGTGATCATTTATTATTCAATTTTAATTATACAACTTACCTTTTTGACATTATAGTTTTGACATTTATATTTTAACATTTAATTTAATGCTATGATTTAGATATTTGTTTTTTTTATTTTTTTATATACACATTATCTGGTAATTATTGTTTAGTTATAATAATCGATTTTGCATTTGATTTAATTTATAATTTTTTGTTATTTAATTGCATTATGTAATTTACAGTTGAATTACTTTTGTGAATTAAATTATTGTACCTTTGCATGCCTTCTGGTAAAATATGGCTGAACTCACATTGTACCCTTACACCACATGTTATTGTACTACCCATATTTGCAAAATAAAGTATCTTATCTTACTGCGACATACACACATCAAAAGTGTCTAGGGATCAAGCATTTTTATGCGGATTTCTTGAGATTGAGATGTGGCGTTGTAATAAATTTATGATTTTATAAATTTATATGGATCCTTTTTGGTGCATTTCATAATTTGAAACAGGAACTGTTAATCAAATTCGAGTAAAAGATGAAAATCAGCTGTCAATATTTTCCCTATAAAAACATACAACGCATTGAAGACATTATTGGTGCTACTGCATAGATGATACATATATTTACTGATAATACATATATTTATTAATGCCTTAGATTCTGACGATGACAATGAATCACTTGCAGTTAACGTTGATGAAGAAGGGACAGAATACCTAGATAGAGTAGTTACAGAAAAGTCCACGGTTAAAAAGAAAAGAGAACGCAGCAATTCATCAACTATAACGATATCCGACACAAGTAGAACAGCGACCGCTAGTTCTATGGAGTTTCCCGACGAAATCATTAATGAACACCCTGTTCCGTTAGAAGTTAGTAAATCGGATACAATTCATTCAGCTTTAAACGAGTCCACTGGAATACCAATTTTACACGAAGCTATAGACACCAAACCAAATCAAATTTTAGTGTTCTCATGGCTCAAGAATGAAATGCAAGTGAAGGATATCTCTCGTGCCAAACAGAAAGTATTAGAAGTTTTCATTCCAACAGATAATCCAGAATTGATAAAACAATTTTTGAAACAATACATTAAACCAAAATTTAAGTACTTCATTTATTTTGAAGAAAATGAACATCGCAAATTATTCGGTAATATAATAATTCAGCTTTTTAGGAAAGATTTGATCAATTTTTATGAATGCACAGAACGAGTAATTTATGTAGAAGATGAAGGAGAACAGAGAGCTATTATAGTTAAGCATCATGAAGGACACACATGTCATTGCGGCATCAAAGAGACATTAGTTAGGCTTCGTAGGAATTATTATTGGGATAGAATGCAGGAGACATTAGCGGCAGTTATAAATACTTGCGAGGCATGCCAGAAAATGAAATATGATAGGAAGCCCATTAAACCTATCCTACAGCTGACACAAACACAGAATGCTCCATTTCAGGAATTATTTATAGATCTCTTTAGTATTGAAGGTAAAACTTATCTTACCCTTATAGATGCCTTTAGTAAACTAGGTCAGGCTATCGAAATTCAGAACAAATCTACCCCAGAAGTTGTCCGTGCTCTAATGAAGTATTTTTCATACTACGGCGTTCCTAAAAGGATAAGTTCCGATCCAGGGTCTGAGTTCAATAACGAGTTGATGAAGGAATTTTTAAACTTACATAAGGTTGAACTTCACATTGGCACACCCAATAATCTCAATTCAATGGGTTTGATAGAACGATTTCACTCCACTATAATTGAAATATACAGATTGGCGAAGTACGAAAAACGATGTACCGATGCGGCATCAGTAATGACGTACTCGGTTATGGCACATAATCATTCCATTCACTCTGTTACCGAACTCACTCCATTCGAAGTTGTTTTCGGACATACCGATACAAATAACCCGTTTAGTATAGAGTTAGAAAAGCAATATTTTCAAAAAATGGTCAAGGATCATGAAAAACGAACCAAAGCCATGTACACATATTTGACAGATAGAATGGTAGCAATCAAAGAAAAACGCAGGGAAAGAAAGGGCGATGAAGTTGAAATTGAGTTTAATGAAGGAGAGATTATTTTTGCGAAAGACGTGAACAAGCGTAAAAGTAAAGACAAACCAAGATACGTAAAAGCAAAAGTTATAGGTCAGGCTGAAAGAAATATTTTGCCAATTCAAATTGGAGAAAGATTCACTAAAACCCCTATTAAAAATGTAAAACGCCCTCCGCAGGTGGTGCGGCATCCTGTCGGTAGTGGTGCCCTCGCTGGCCTTTCATCTGCAAAATCTTGACGGAAACCCAGGTATATTCCCGGTAAAAGAAGGTCTGGCACACATTCAAATTGATCACTGGACCATAGTTAAGCTCATTAGTTTAGATAAGATTTATAATGATTTAAGTTACATATCCAGTAACTACCAACAAATGTGTAATTATTGTATCATTTAGAACAGATTTCTTACTCTGGAAACTTAGTGTATCCTCCACTAGAAACAAATTTATTGAAAATAGAGGAGACCATTTGTGTAAAGTCATTTATTAAAGATAATCAGATAACATTTATAATGGAAATTCCACTTACGGATAACTCATCATATAACTATTTTAAGATATATTCCTTACCAATCTTCCATGAATCCGAAAATAAAACCTTAGCTATTATTCCCAAATATCCTTACCTTCTGGCGAAAGGAATGAAATACTAACCGCTAATAAAACCATGTCGACCACTCTCTGCTGGCGATCAGTTTTTATGCACTGCAGACAATCAAGCCTTATACTACGACAAAGGCTTTTCAGTTAAACTGTAGGGTCTTTACACCTTTTTATGATGATACATAAAAAGGTGTAAAGACCCTACAGTTTAACTGAAAAGCCTTTGTAACCAGGTCATTAAATAAAAATGATATGCAAAAATACGTAATAATAAAATTTATTGATTGATAATTTAAACTAATTGAATGATAATGAGTGCACGCGATTTGAATGATATTTTTTTTAATGTTTTTCATTTTTATTAAAAAAATAGGTTCGCCTTTGACCACCATCTCACCTATGGTAATTGGTAAGTGATGATGTGGTCGAAGATGGAGCACGCTTACCTAAAAGTAACCTATTCACTCTTGACTTAAAGACTCCTAGATTATCGCTATCGGGAGACACAGACTCCGGCAGGGAATTCCACTCCTTAGCCGTACGCACAATGAAGTTATTCCCAAAACGTTTTGTGCGTATGGGTGGGATGTCCATCATGTAACGATGGCGCTTCGCCGTTTGTCTCGTAGTCCGACCATGGAACGGGCTTGGCGGAATTAGACTGTGTAATTCCATTGCACACTCCCCAAAATGTAACCGATAGAAAACCGATAGACTTGCAACTCGTCGACGATGTTCAAGGCTTTGGAGCTTTGACTCGACCAGTGCATCGTTGCCAATGAGTCTCTTGGCCCGCTTCTCGATAGACTCAAGCGCGTCCAGTTGGTATTTAGCAGATCCATCCCAAAGATGAGAGCAGTACTCTATACACGACCGAACCTGGGCTTGATAGAGATTGAGCAACTGTTCGGGTGTGAAGTACCGTCTCACCTTTGCTAGGATTATATTTGATAGGATTCCCAACTTTTTTTATGCTAGTTGAGCATTAGCCTCGATAAATGGGCCAAAATTGAGGGTAGAAGTTAGTGTTACGGCAGGACCGTCTTAAGTCTATTCTGCACCCGGGTGCGGGACTCAGCCTGCGCCCTCATTTTTTTTTACACTGCAGTGTGGCACGCAACCGAGTGACGACACACTGCAAAATGAAAGGGGTCCTAGTCAACCAAGAAAACACAATACATGTAATTTTGATAATATATTATTTATTACTCTAAAAAACAAAAATAAACTTAAAACTTCGATTACCTACTAAATATCTATTTATTACATGTACATACACAATTACACATACATCAAACAAACTCAATTTTTCTTGCTTTTGAGTTGGCAAAGATTTTAATTAAATCATTTATCTTTATCTCAATTTTGGATTCTATACTTGTTCAAGACCTGCAATAGGCCCAGTGCAACGATAACTGGGGTGTCCGAACTTGTCCACGATACGCGGAGCTATAAACGTTGCTTACAAACAATAAACAAGGTTACCCTATAGCCCTCTGGGCTTCCCCTTAGTGGTTAATAATTATAATCACTTACCCAAGGGCTGATGACGACAAGCTACGACCTTTCTTGAGGCCGCGTCCGTGTGTGTGTGTGTATATGTAATGAGTAATTGAACGTATAGTGAAAGACAAGTGTGGATGGACAAGGTTCTCCAAGATGCAGTCCTCCCAATGCGGTCCGTCTTCAATCAGCACACTTAATTCCAACAACGCGCGTGCCTTGGTATGGCGTCAATATGGCGTACTTGTTCCGAGAAATATCCCTGGATTCTCGTCAATCCGGGATTACTAGGTTCAATCAATCACTGAACACAATTAATCTGTTAATCTCACGTGAGATCCAAGTTGATTTCCAATTATAATCAATAAAACTCAATATTCCAACCGGAGGTTAGTTTTATGCAAGAACGGAAAACGTCAAGTGAAAAAAAGTCAAAGACTATAGAATAATGTTGCCAATCCAAAGGACTAAACATCTACCCCCCCCCGGACGGGCCTACCCGTCCGCTAATCAATTGGAAGTCTTGACAAAGTTGCGACCGCTCTCTTTATGATGGATCCGTCCACCAAAACTTCAGCAAAACGAGGGACCCCGTCGGTGCCAGCCACCAAATTGAGAATGCGCCCCATGCGCCAATACAATGGTTTCAGGTTGGCATCCTTAATCAGGACGAGGTCTCCGATCTTGGGCGGATGAGTTTTATCCGTCCACTTGACGCGTTGCTGGAGGATGTGCAGATACTCTAAGCTCCAACGCTTCCAAAAGTTCTGAGCGAGCTGTTGCACCAACTGAAACCGCGAGAGCCGATTTTGGCTCACATCAACAAAGGGGTACTCCGGCAAGGCGACAAGTGGCTGTCCAATCAAGAAGTGGCCCGGTGTTAGAGCCTCCAAGTCATTTGGGTCCGAAGAGAGCGGGCACAATGGGCGCGAATTCAACACAGCTTCGATGCGGCAAAATACCGTAGCTAGTTCCTCAAAGGTGAGAACGGTGTCTCCCAACAATCTCCGCCAGTGTCCCTTTGCCGCTTTCACCGCGGCCTCAAAAATACCCCCCCAATGGGGGCAGGCTGGCGGGTCAAACAACCAAGTGACCCCTCGGCGGGCCAAACTGTTACCAATGTCAACCTGGCTCTCATTAAGGAAGGCGTATACCTCCTTCAAATAGTTACTTGTACCCTTGTAATTCGTACCGCAATCAGACCTAATCAAAGAAGGTAACCCACGGCGAGACACAAATCTTTCCAAAGTCGCCACAAAGGCCTCTGTCGAGAGGGAGGTTACCAGCTCCAAATGTACTGCCTTGGTTGACAGGCAGACAAAAACACACAAATAAGCCTTGACAATTTTACTATTTCGAAGTGTGGACGTCTTCACCGAAAAGGGACCAGCAAAGTCCGTTCCGACGCCAGCAAAGGGCCTCGTCTCATTGACACGATCAGCCGGCAAATCTGCCATTAGGGGCTGCATAGTGGAGGCCTTAGTCCGATAACACGGCATACAACGGAAGACAATGCTACGAATAGTACGACGAGCCGACAAAATCCAAAATTCTCGCTGCAGAATAGCCAACAGCGCATTGCAACCGGCATGCGAGTTTTTAACGTGACGATCAGTCACCAACAATTGTACCAAGTGGCCCTCCTTGGGCAACAAAAGGGGGTGACGGGCCCCATAAGGAAGGCTAGAGTGCCTCAACCGTCCTCCAACACGTAAAAGACCCGTCTTATCCAAGAAGGGATTCAGCTTACTAACAGCTCCCGACAACTTAACCCTACCAGACTTCAGGACCTCGATCTCCTTCTCAAAGTGTGCAGCCTGCACAGAGCGGACCCAAAGGAGGAGTGATTCCTGTCGCTCTTGAGGAGAGAGAACTGGTGACAGGTGCTTGTCCCCTGGATTCCTAGAATTATGGCCAAAACGCCGGATCCACGAGGTGACGTTCAACAATTTGTCGAGGGAGCTGTATCGATTCAACAAAAGGTCAGGATCAAACGGAGGATCCTTCGTTCCAACAGCGAACACCTTAAGTCCGGGCAAAGGATCCGACATCAAGACTGGCGTTCGAGGCCAATCGTCCTCGAGGCGAGTCAGCCAGTCCGGCCCCCACCAGAGGGGGTGAGCAATCAAGTGGGGGGCCATGCACCCGCGTGAGGCCACGTCGCCCGGGTTCAGGTCACCAGGCACGTGTCTCCAAATCAAAGGCGTTTCAGAGCCCTGAATCTGCGACACTCGGTTCGCAACAAAGACCTCCAAAGAGTGGACGGACGTCTTCAACCAACACAAAACAATTTGACTGTCCGTCCAGGCGTAAGAAGCCCGAATGTCAACAGTTCCACCCAAGGTGTGCGCAACGTGATTTAGGAGACGCACAAGAAGCACCGCCCCTGACAACTCCAACTTAGGGATGGTCAATGCCGTCCGGAGGAGGGCCACTTTGCTCTTGGCCATGACCAGTGACAACTTCACCTGGCCCGTGGCACTGACGGTGCGCAGATAAACAACGGCGGCATAACCGTGAGAGGACGCGTCACAAAACCCATGAAGGGTGGCAGCATAAGCCCCAGGGGGGAGGATGGCGCGTGGCAGCGCGACCTTATTGACCACAGGGAGCACGGATACAAATTGGAGCCAGTCTTCCAACAGGGTTTCCCGAAGTGGCTCATCCCAACCAAGTTCAGCGGTCCAAAGGCGCTGAAGGAAGCATTTCGCCCAAAACAATACCGGGCAGATCCAACCATTAGGGTCAAAGGTCCTTGCTACAGTAGACAACACCAGTCGTTTAGTCCAAGTATGAGGAGACTCCAAGTCGACATCATACGTAAAGGTGTCTTGAACTGGTCGGTACTGAACGCCGAGGACGGCCATCATGGCGGGGTTGTCAACGTTTTCAAACAAATGAGGATCCTGCTTATGATCCTCCAACACACCTTCCAATAGCGCTGGCGAGTTGGACACCCATTTACGCAACTCATAGCCAGCGGAAGCCAGAATCTGGACCAACTCGTCACACAACAGGATAGCTTCCTCAACCGTAGGAGCTCCAGTACAGACATCGTCGACGTACAGGTCCGTTTTCAAGATGGCGGATGCACGAGGGAACCTCAAACGCTCCCGGTCCGCAAGCTCCCAAAGCGAACGAATAGCAACAAAGGGGCTTGACCGAAGGCCGTAAGTATTCGTGTTGAGCTCATACACAATCATGGGATCCTGGGGATGTTCCCGCCACAGGATCAACTGATAACGTCTGTCATCCCGGTGAATAACCGTTTGCCGGAACATCATTTTGATGTCGGCCACAAAGACTACTTGATGACGACGAAAAGACGTGATGACGTCACAAAGATCCCTCAACAATTTGGGGCCGGAATGCAGGCAATCATTCAAGGAGACGCCGGAAGAAGTCCGCGCAGACCCATCAAACACTGTGCGCAGTTTACCAGTGGATGGCTTGAGGACCGCGTGATGTGGCAAGAAGAAATGCTCTACTGAGCGCCAATCCAAATCTGACACCGACATGTGTCCCAAGTCTGCATACTCACGCATAAACTCTACATATTTTTGCCGCAGCACCGGGTCCCTGGCCATGCGGTGCTCCATTGCCAACAATCTTTTCTCAGCCGTAGGCCTGGATTGGCCAAGAGGTGGTCGCACCGCAACAAAAGGCAGCCGGGTCTCAAGCCGACCGGAGCGGAGTCGACCGGTGTTGTTCTGATAGAACAACTCGCACTCTTCGTGTTCCGGATTCAAGCGGGCCACCTGAGGGGGCTCCTCAACCTCCCAAAACCTCTGAACGGCGTCAGAGAGGGCTGAGCCGGACACCAACGCAAAGACAGTTTCAGGTGGAGGGGGCACGTTCAATACTGGGCCCATAATCGCAAAGCCGAAGATGGTTGAGACCGCCACCAGGCCCCTCGGGTGGCACCGTGTGGTCTCCGGCTGCAAGACCGTCATATTTCCCAACAATATTTTCCCTAAAACATCGGAACCCAACAACAAATGCACCGTACAAGGGGAATCAAACCGGGTGTCAGCCAAATTCAGACCTGACGTCAACCGTAGAACATCTAAAGACAACTGACAATGGGGAAGGTTACCCATTATAGTCGGTAGAATAAGGGCAGGAGCACCAATTTTAGGGTAAGGACAACTCACAGGGGTGATTTCAAACCAGGTCTCTCCCTCAACAGTGGTGACAGCCGCTTCGCCAACTCCATGAATCTTGCCTGAAAAGTCTTTCACCTCCAGGCCAACCTGTCCCGCTAACCAAGACGACAAAAGGGTACCCTGGGCTCCCGTGTCCAACATGGCACGGACCACAATCGAGTCACCCAAGGGTCCCCAGACCCTGACCGAGGCCGTTGGCAACAAAATCGACTCGATCGGGGGGGGTCCTTTAGCGGGGCAGGCGCCAATTTCCTAGCGGTGCCTGGGCGGCGACCGATCGCCGCATCCAGGCTGTCCTCTTCCACGACGAGGGTAAGGTTGGAATGGTTCGTCCGCGCGGTGTCCCAAGCCGCTCGCCATCGCTGGAAGGGCATATCCTACCGGATGCCTGAATTGCGGAGGGCGTGACTCCAACCGGGGACGTTCCGCCAACGGAGGGGAGAGGTGGCGGTGCTGGTCCGGCCACTGCTGCCTAGCAGCCAACGCGCGTTCTCCCTGACAAGGGGAGACCAAATCTCTGCCGCTGCCGTACAACTTGCACGGGGGGTGGAGAGCGGCGTGCAGAATTGCGGGCCTCAGCCCGGTGCTCATCTCCGGAATACCCCCCCCCCCGCGAACCCTCCTCAGAAGAAGGTCTGCTGGAGCGGTTCGCGTTGGCACACAAAATCTCCAGGTGGGACCCCGTGCAAATTCTACACGGACGGGGGTCGGGGCAGTCCCGATGGAAATGGGCTCCCAAACACGAGAAGCACAAACGGCGTGCGTTGGCAATACGGCGGCGGGCACTTACCTGCAAGTTCAAAAAAGCCGAGCAACGTGCCATGACATGTCCCGTGGACTTGCAAAAGTGGCAATCGTGAGAACTCCGGGCTCCAGCAAAACGGGGGGCGGGGCGATCATCAACAGGCCCGCTAGCCCGAGGACTCCGGGCACCAGCCAAACGGGGGGCGGGGCGAACCTCAACAGGCCCCCGAGCCCTAGTCCGTCCCTGGTCTCTAGGCCGAGAAGGTGGTGGGCGTGATCCCGTGGCGCCACGAGTGTTGTCCAAAAACCGACACTCGTCTTCCAAGAATTTGAGGAGGTCTTCAAAGGGGGGAAGATGGGTGGCACTGTCCCCACCATACTTCTGCTCAAAGCGGGACCTCAACTCTGCAGGGAGCAACCGCAGCACTATGTGCACCAACAGGTAGGACCAATGGTCCACCGGCAACTGCAAGCGTCGCAAGGCGTGGGTCGCTGAGACCAACGGGTTCAGCAGGTCAGTGCGCAACGCCGACATGCTGGCAATGGCGGGTAGCCCCAAAATCTGGTCGATGTGCACATCAGCCAGGCAGCGCTTATTCTGATACCGTCTGGAGAGAAGCTCCAGAGCGGTAGGGTAAGAAGAGTCCGTCACCGGCAAGTGCTGCACCAAGGCTCTGGCTTCGCCCTCCAAAACGGACAACAAGTAGGCCAACTTCTGAGCAGGTCCGAGGTCCGAGCGTGCATCCACAAGACTCTCAAAGAGATTAAAGAAGCCCAGCCAGTGGTCCAAACGACCGTCAAAATGTGGCAGCTCCAGGGTGGGCAGCCTACCCAACAGTCCAGGGCCCTTGACAACGGAGGTCTGAGGCTTGGCCTCCTCAGGCATCTGGCTCCTCAAAATTTCCCGGGCTCGTTGACCTATGACATCCCCCAGGTTAACAATCTGGTCATAGTCACCCAAAACCTTATCGCGGGCTGCCTGGTCCATCACCGCCAAATCCACGTCCATGATGTACTCATTGAAGCGTGTGAGCGCAGCATCAGCTGAGTTGATCCTCTCATCCACTTGCTTGTTCCGAGCAAGGGTGAGCTCCTCCAAGTCCGGACGCTCAACCGTTGCTACCGCCGATGCGAACCATCTCAACTGTGAGACCAATACGGCAGCAGACTCCCTGACTGCCTTTAATGAGGCCATTGCAACAATCAAATATTAATACAACAGGCTAAAATAACAAACAAACAAACAACAATGACTTGTTAGCTGACCAAATAATTTCAACAAAATAAAAATTAAAATTCAATTATTTAAAGTCCAAATCCGACCCTGTACTTATTCCAAGTATGAATCTAGCCTGCTAAGGATGGCCAGTTACAAAGAAATAACAATTGAATGTATAATACAATGCTGGATCAACCTCAAATAAATACAACAATAGGATGTGTAATATTGCTCCGGACAACCTCCAATAACACAATCCAATAATCACACTATAAACAATAACCAATACACACAATTCAAGTCTTATTATGTTAGACTATGTGATTATTATTTAGATAAACCTTTAACTTCAGACTAGTGACATTCAATTATTAATCACAACGAATATACCAAACAGCTTTTACAACAATATACCAACTTATGTACCAAATACAACCAATTCCTAAATTCACAAATAAATCTTACCTGTCAATGCAATAAAGGGGGCTACAGTACAAATTACAAATACAACTTCAATTGATTCAACTTCAATTAGATAGCCCGGATGACATGGCAATATATTCAAAACTTATTAAGTTATAAGTTGTGTTAAGTAATCAAACCAAAGTTACTTTCAAAACTTCCAATTAAACCAGTGGATCTTATATTATAAGAGCCACGCCCTGCTACCACTTTGTTCAAGACCTGCAATAGGCCCAGTGCAACGATAACTGGGGTGTCCGAACTTGTCCACGATACGCGGAGCTATAAACGTTGCTTACAAACAATAAACAAGGTTACCCTATAGCCCTCTGGGCTTCCCCTTAGTGGTTAATAATTATAATCACTTACCCAAGGGCTGATGACGACAAGCTACGACCTTTCTTGAGGCCGCGTCCGTGTGTGTGTGTGTATATGTAATGAGTAATTGAACGTATAGTGAAAGACAAGTGTGGATGGACAAGGTTCTCCAAGATGCAGTCCTCCCAATGCGGTCCGTCTTCAATCAGCACACTTAATTCCAACAACGCGTGTGCCTTGGTATGGCGTCAATATGGCGTACTTGTTCCGAGAAATATCCCTGGATTCTCGTCAATCCGGGATTACTAGGTTCAATCAATCACTGAACACAATTAATCTGTTAATCTCACGTGAGATCCAAGTTGATTTCCAATTATAATCAATAAAACTCAATATTCCAACCGGAGGTTAGTTTTATGCAAGAACGGAAAACGTCAAGTGAAAAAAGTCAAAGACTATAGAATAATGTTGCCAATCCAAAGGTGCGTTCGATTTCACGTTGGACTAAACAATACTTATAATGGCTAAGTTTGTCAGTCTGCCTTGGGTCATGGTTGAACGAAGATAATTTTTTATTAATTTTAATTTTGAAAAGGATCTTTCACCTTCTGCTACTGTAACAGGCAATGTTAAATATATACGCAGAGCTGTTGAGATATTGGGAAATGAGGAAATTAAATTATTAGAATATATATAGCTTAAAATATCAGTGGGAGTACTTTTTGATGCATTGGGAAAAAGTATTGGTAACAATTCTAATTATAAATCCTCCCCGTCAATATCAAATCTATTTTTAAATGTTAGTTTTTCTTGGAGCCGATAACACTGAGATCTTTTTCATGCATCTCTAATTTATTCCAGCATTAAATGTTTTGGAAGAGAGAAAAAACTGAATTGTGTTCCGTCAGCAAATCGAATCTCTCATTTAATTTCGAGATAGCAGTGTCCAGTATAAAAAAATAAAAACATGTAACGCGAAACGCGACCATAATGTAAACATGCGACTTGTGCTCAAACGCATCCTTAGGCACGGCGATAGAGAACGCACCCCCGCACCCCGCCAACGACTACACTTGGACGACAAGCCGCCGATCGGTCCGTGACTCGGGAATATGCACGTTTTTTTTAGGGTTCCGTAGTCAACAAGGAACCCTTATAGTTTCGCCATGTGCGTCTGTCTGTCCGTCTGTCCGCGGTTTAGCTCAAAAACTATTGGTACTAGAAATTTGTAATTTGGCATTAGTATACGTTAAAGACGCCGAAAAAGTGGTAAAATAAAATTTTGAAAAAAAAAACAATTATTTAGGGTACCTCCCCTACATGTAAAGTGGGATGATAATTTTTTTTTTCGTCCTTCCCATAGTGTGGGATATCGTTGGATAGGTTAGGTTAGGTTAGGAACATCGGGTTCGATTGGCTCCTGCGGGGAGCCCTCCTCCAGGGCACGAGTGTCATCTGCTACGCGGATGACACTCTCCTCACTGCCCGGGGGAGGAGCTTTGCGGACGCGGCCTGTCTGGCGTCGGCTGGCGGATCCTTGGTCGCAGGGAGGATCCGCCGCCTCGGATTGAGGGTGGCGCTAAACAAGACGGAAGCCGTGTTCTTTCGCGGGCCCCGGCAGCGCTGCCCTCCCGATGCCCACATCGTCGTGGAGGGCGTCCGGGTAGAGGTCCAGCCCCAGATGAAGTATCTGGGCCTGGTGCTGGACGACAGGTGGCGCTTCGGCCCGCATTTCAGCGTACTGTCGACGCGCCTGTTGAAGGCCGCGGACGCCCTCTCCTGGCTGCTCCCGAACTTATGGGGGCCCAAAGCGAAATGCCGGCGCCTATACGCGAACATCTTGCGGAGCATGGCCCTGTACGGGGCCCCCATCTGGGCGGACTCCCTCCATAGGAGGGAGAATGCGACCGCCATCCGCAGGCCCCAAAGGGCCATTGCACTGCGGGTGGCGAGGGCCTACCGCTCGGTGGGCTTTTCGGCGGCGTGCGCTCTGGCCGGCACCCCTCCTTGGGAGCTGGAGGCGTGGGTGCTCGCCAGAGTGTACGAGTGGACGGCGCGCCGAAAGGCGCTCGGGGAGCTCCCCGTCTCCGAAGAGTGTGAGGCCGTGCGCCGCGAGGCGAAGGACGCAATTGTCCTCCACTGGACGCAGGACCTCGCCACCGCCGTCTTCGGCCGCCGGACGTTGGACGCGCTCGGTCCGGTTCTGCGGAGCTGGCTCGAGCGGCCCCACGGTTTCCTGTCGTTCCGTCTGGTGCAGGTGTTGTCCGGCCATGGCTGTTTCGGATCGCACCTGCATCGGATCGGTAGGGAGGAAACCCCAGCGTGCCACGAGTGCGGCGCGGCGGAGGACACGGCGCAGCACACCCTCGAGGTGTGCCCAGCCTGGTCCGAGATGCGCCGCGGTCTGACCGCAGTGGTTGGGCAGGACCTACGCTTCCCAGTGTGGTCAACGCTATGCTGGGGAGCGAGGGAGCCTGGACAGCGGTCGCCTCCTTTTGCGAGGATGTGATGTCGCAAAAGGAGGCGGCGGAGCGCGCGCGGGAGGACGACCCTCTCGCCGCACCGCTCCGCAGACGAAGAAGGGGTCGGCGAGGGCGCCCTCCTCTCCCTCCTCATGGTGGTGATGGGCGGGCGACAGGCACGGGGGTGCCCTCGCCCGCATCGCACCCATCGCCACCACCTTCGTCGGTCACTCCTGGGCCCGTCCCCCTCCCCACGGGGGGGGTGTGAGGGGTCCGCGCTGACGGGTAATCGTCAGCGGAGGACTGGACGCAAAGGCTGCGCCAATCTCCCAGTCCTCCGCTACCAGGACGAAGCGGGAGTGCCGCTGGATTGTTTTAGTGGGTATACCGGGTCAGACCGGGGAGTCCCACATACCCCTCCTGTCCCCCGACGGGAGGGTATGCGTAACGCATTTTTTCCCAGCGTCAAAAAAAAAAAAATGGTTAGGTTAGGTTGGGGGATCCCCCACAGCGCATACTTCCACGCAGTATCCCCCGGGCAACGCCGTGTCTGACCACCGTAACGGAGTGGCTAAAGTGCGCTGTGAATTCGTAGTCTACCATTTTAATACTGTTTTTATTGCCTTGAGTGTGTTTTTATTGCCTTGCTTGACTACGAACCTGCCGTATCGGAAATGCCGAAACAAACGCGGGACGCCTCCGGGCGGTTTTTAAAGAAAAACGGCCCTTCTCAGGGCCAACCCAAAGGCCCTTCTCAGGGCCAACCCAAAGGCCCTTATCAGGGCCACTCCGACGCTTCGGCGTCAGAGGCCAGCCGCGCGCCTTCTGCGGCGAGCTTCTATCGAAGGGCGGACGAGTCGTCCGATAACGACTCGCAAATGTCGGAATCGGACGACCCTCTGTCGGCGAAGCGGTCACAGCCGCGGAAGCGGCAGCGACCGCGGAAGGTTGGGTCCGAGGGCTCCTCAATCTCGGGGCCTTCGAAGGCCAAAGAGCCGGCGATGCATGTTGTTGGGCTCGCGGACGCCCAACGCCAGCTTGACCTGGCTCGGCGGGCGCAGCTCCAACAAGAGCTGGAGGAGCGGGTTGCCGCCAAGGAGGAACGGGCGCACATCGCCCGGGCCAAGTCTGGGTACGGTGCGTCCCGTATCCCCTACGGGGATTACTCAATAGCGGAGCTGGAAAAAATGGCGGAGGAGGACAAAGAGGAGATTGTGGAGGTCGCCTCTAAGTCCTCAAATTTAAAGGGCACCCTGCAAAAGGCCCTGAAATGCAGGGCCGCGAGCATGCGCGGGGTAGTAGCGGAGCTGCTGCAGCGGACTACCACCGATGAGACGCGGCAACTGCAGGCGAAGGTCGATCGCCTGCAGTTGGAGGTCAGCCAGCTTCATCAGAAGCTGGCGGAAGCCACGGCCCGGCCCAAACAAGCCGCGACGAGCCCTGCGGTGGGGGCCCCCGCCTCCTCCAATCTTGAGGATACCATCCGCAAGGTTGTGATGGAGGAGAGGGCCTTCACAAGAGCCTGCTTGGCAGGTATAGAGGACCGGCTCCTGCCGGAGAAACGCCTCCGACCGCCGCTTGAAGCGGACAAGAGGCGGAGCGAGCCGGGGCCGTCCTCCTCCTCCCAGGCGGACGCCCTCCTCCCCTCAACCACCCCGTCCAACGAGTGGACGGAGGTGCGCAAGGGGAAGGGGAAGGGTAAGGGCAAGGGCAAGAGGTCGGCGACGGCCGCCCCTGCCGTCCCTGCCACCACTGCTCCCGGCCGGTCGCAGACGGCCGGCAAGGAGAAGGAGAAAGAGAAAGGGAGGGGAAAGGGGCGGCTGGTCCCCCCAAAAACCGCGGCCGTCGTGGTGACGCTCACCGCGGAGGCCGCGGGGCGAGGGGAGACCTACGCCTCCATCTTGGTGCGGGCGCGTGCCAACGCCGATCCTACGAAATTGGGGATCGGCAATGTGTCTTGCCGGCGGACCCAAGCCGGGGCTCGTATTTTCGAGTTCCTGGGGGCGGAGGGAAGTGCCCACGCGGACCTCTTCGCAACCAAGCTGCAGGAGGTCATCGCTGACTCGGCCAAGGTGGCCCGACCGGTGAAGACGGCGGCCATAGAGGTGGCCGAGCTTGACGACTCCGTCACCAAGGAGGAGGTGGCGGCGGCGGTCGCAGCGATAGGGGGCTGTGGCGTCGACGCGGTCCGAGGCCGGGACATAAGGCCCGGCCGTGGCGGCATGGGCACTATCCGGCTCGAATGCCCAATCGCCGCTGCCAAAGCCGTCCTTGCCAAGGGACGGCTCACCGTCGGCTACAGCTCGGGTGCAGTCCGGGCACTCGAGGCTCAGCCTCTGCGGTGTTTCCGGTGCTTCGGCATCGGACACACCCGGCCCCTGTGTCCGTCCACGGTGGACAGGACGGACGCATGCCTTCGGTGCGGCAAGGAGGGCCACAAAGCCGCCTCTTGCAAGGCCGCCACGCCGCACTGTGCGGTTTGTGCCGCCAGTGGCTGCCCGGCCGGCCACGTCATGAAGGGGAGGAACTGCAATCCTCCCCCTAAGCGGGGCAAAGCGCAGGGGCTGAACGGGCCTGCTGCTGATGCTAGCACCGTCGTCCCTCCGGCGGCTGCAGAAAGAGAAACGATGTCCGACTGATGGATAGAGTCGGACATCGTATTCTTCAGGCGAACACCAACCACTGCAGGGCAGCCCAGGACCTGCTGATGCAGACCATGGCTGAGTGGTTGGTGGACTTGGTGGTGGTCGCCGAGCCTTATTCGGTCCCTGGCCGTTGGCTGGGTGACCGGGACGGTTTGGTGGCGTTGGCGTCGCGGTCTTCCGCAGACTCCCCTCCCCTCTCGCTCTTAGAGAGGGGACCGGGATATGTGGCCGCCGCGTGGGGAGACATGGCCCTAGTGGGGGTCTATTTCTCCCCAAACCGCCCTCTCTCGGACTTTGAGGATTTCCTCGAGATCCTCACCGCGGTCATAGGGAGGGCCGCGCTGCGCCAGGTCGTGTTGTTGGGCGACCTTAACGCCATGTCGGCGTCCTGGGGAAACCCGGCCTCCGGCTGCAACGTCCGGGGGCGCGCCGTGGGATCAGGGGGCTCCTCGACCTCGGGGCCTTCGAAGGCCAAGGAGCCGGCGACCCACGTTATTGGGCTCGCGGACGCCCAACGGGAGCGGCTCCAACTAGACCTCGAGGAGCGAGTCGCTGCGAGGGAGAAGCGGACGCGCGATACGCGGGCCAAGTCCGGGTACGGCGCATCCCTCCTCCAGTACGCGGACCACTCCTTGGGCGAGCTGGAGCGAATGGCGGAGGAGGACGAGGAGGAGATCGTGGAGATCGCCGCCAAGTCCTCTCACCTGAAGGGCACCTTTCAAAAGGCCCTCAAGTGTCGGGCCGCGAGCATGCGCGCCATTATTTTGGAGGTGGCTCAGCGCAAGGCGACGGACGAGACGCGGCAGCTGCAGGCGAGGGTGGATCGCCTGCAGGCGGAGGTCAGCCAGCTGCACCAGAAGCTTGCTGAGGTCACGGCCCGGCCTGCCCAATCTGCCCCAGGTCCGGTGGAAGGAGGCTCCTCCTCCCCCGCCGGCCTTGAGGCAATAATCCGCGGGGTGGTGATGGAGGAGCGGACCTTCATCAGGATCCTCGCGGGCATCGAAGACCGGCTCTTGCCAGAAAGGCGGCTCCGCCCTCCGCTGGCGGCGGACAAGAGCCTGCCGTCAGCGGAGCCGGTGCCCGCGCGCTTGGAGGGCGTGGCATCGGGTGCGCAGCGTCAGGCCTCGAAGCCCTCCAAGGGCAAAGGCAAGGGCAAGGGCAAGAGGAGCATGACGGCCTCTCATGCGCCCACCACGAGCGCGGAGGACGCGCCTGGGTCGTCTCTTACTGCAGCAGCGCCCCGGAGCTCGCAGGAGGAAGACGCCCTTCTTCCCTCCACCACCCCGGCCAACATGTCATAGACGGAGGTGGTCAAGAAGGGCAAGAAGAAGAAGCCCGCAGCGCCCGCAGCGACTGCTGCAGCGGCCAAAAAGGCTCCAGCCGGCGGGAGGAAGCTGGTTTCTCCCAAAACCGCGGCGGTTGTGGTGACCATCACCCCGGAGGCCGCAGAGCGGGGCGAGACGTATGAGTCCGTCCTAAGAATGGCTCGTACCAACGCGGACCCCTCCCGGCTGGGGATTAGCGGCATCACGTGCCGCCGAACTCTAACCGGGGCTCGGATCTTCGAGTTCTCGGGGGAGCAGCGCGGCGCAAACGCGGACCTCTTTGCAACAAAACTGCAAGAGGTCATCGCGGATGCGGCAACGGTCGCCAGGCCTGTAAAGACTGCAGCCTTGGAGGTGGCTGATCTGGATGATTCGGTCACCAAAGAGGATGTGGTGGCGGCCGTTGCCGCAGCTGGAGGCTGCGTCGCTGGCCCGGTAAAGGGTGGAGCCATCAGGCCCGGCCGCCGCGGCATGGGCACCATCCGCGTCGAGTGCCTGATCGCCGCAGCTAGGGCCGTCCTTTCGGCGACCAAGGGGCAGCTGCCTGTGGGGCTCAGCTCGGCCGCAGTCCGGCCACTTGAAGACCAGCCTATGCGCTGCTTCAAGTGCTTCGCGTCCGGCCACACCCGTGCCACGTTTCCCTCCAAGGCCAACTGGGGGGACACGTGCTACCGCTGCGGGCTCCAGGGGCTCGTACCAACGCTGATCCCACCCAACTCGGGATCAGCAACATAACCTGCCGGCGGACCATGACCGGGGCCCGAATCTTCGAGTTCGGGGGGGAGCGGCGCGAGAATAACGCCGACCTCTTCGCGGAAAAATTGCGGGGCGCGCGTGGAGTGCCCAATCGTCGCCGCCAGGGCTCTCCTCGCTGCGACCAAGGGGCGGCTGCCCCTGGGCCTGAGCACAGCCGTGGTGCGGGCGCTTAAAGACGGCCCGATGCGGTGCTTCAAGTGCTTCGCACTCGGCCACACCCGCCCACGTGTCCCTCCAAGGCCGACTGGGGGGACACGTGCTACCGCTGCGGGCTCCAGGGGCACAAAAATGCCGCCTGCGGCGCCGCCACGCCGCATTGCGTGACGTGCGCCGCCAGTGGCCGCCCTGCCGACCACAAGATGGCGGGCGGGAGCTGTAAGCCCCCCGTCAAAAAGGGAGTGGTGCAGGCGCAGGTCCGACCTGCCGCCTCCGCCGCCACCGCCGTCGTCGTCGCCGCCGCAGCTCCAGCGGCGGCAACAGAGGGGGGAGCGATGACGATCGATGGATAGGGTCGACCGTCATCGCTTCCTCCAGGCGAACACCAACCACTGTAAAGCGGCCCAGGACCTGGTGGTTCAGGTCATGGCCGAGTGGTTGGTGAACGTGGCGGCGGTCGCCGAGCCGTACTCGATCCCCGGCAGCTGGCTGGGCGACGAGGACGGCTTGGTGGCACTAGCGGCGCGGTCTTCCACGGACTCCCCTCCCCTCTCGCTATTAGAGAGGGGACCGGGATACGTGGCCGCCGCGTGGGGAGACTCGGCCTTCGTGGCCGTGTACTTCTCCCCAAACCGCTCCCTGCAGGACTTCGAGGACTTTCTCGGGGTCCTGGCCGCCGTGGTCGGCAGGGCGGCGCCGCGTCAGGTCGTAGTCTTGGGCGACCTGAACGCCAAGTCGGCAGCCTGGGGCAACCCGGCCGCCTCGTGCAACGTCCGAGGTCGCGCCGTGGAGCTCTGGGCGGCCACGTCCGGCGTCTCCCTGCTCAACAGGGGGGCGGTTCACACGTGTGTGCGGCAGCGGGGAGGGTCGGTGGTGGACGTTTCGTTCGCCACCCCCGCGATAGCCGCCCGCGTCGTGGACTGGCGGGTGGAGTTGGTGGAGACCTTGTCGGACCACCGCTACGTGCGGTTCGACATCGTCTTCGCCAGGGGCTCCCCAGAGTCCGTTGGGTCGGGGCAATCGCCGTTCCCGCGGTGGGCTCTGACCCACCTGGACAGGGAGGCGGCGGCGGAGGTGTACTGGTGGTCGGCGGAGCTGGCGGAGCTCCGCGCAGCGTGCGTGCGGGCCAGGAGGGCCTACACGCGGAGTCGGCGGCGGCGTCGCAGAGACTTGGCCGACGAGGACCGCCTCTACGAGGCGTACGTGGAGGCCAAGACGGTCCTCGATGGGGCTATCGCCACGGCCAAGGACTCGGCGAGAGCCGAGATGCTGGAGGGTCTCGACAATGACCCCTTCGGGAGGCCATACAAAGTGGCGCGCAGCAAACTGCGCGCCTTCGGCCCCCATTGTCGAGACCCTGGAGCCCTCCCTCCTGGACGGGGTGGTGCGGTCCCTGTTTCCACGCAGGCGCAGCTTCACCCCGCCAGTGATGGCTCCGCCGCCGCCGCCGCCACCGTCGCCGCACGGGGAGGAGGAGGAGGAGGCCCCGCCGGTCACGGAGTCTCAGCTGGGCGCGGCCATCGACCGTGTCCGCGCCAGGAAGAAGGCTCCAGGCCCCGACGGGGTCCCCGCAAGGGTGGTGGCGATTGCCGCCACCCAAATGGAGGCGCGGTTTCGGGACCTCTTCGACGCATGCTTCGCGTCGGGGAGGTTCCCGAAACCGTGGAAGGAACAGAGGAGGCCAATTGTGCCTCCTTCGCAAGGAGGGCCGCCCGGCGGACTCCCCCTCGGCATACCGGCCGATCGTGCTCCTGCCGGATGTCGGGAAAATGTTTGAGGGGATAGTCGCCGCCCGCCTAAAGGAGCACCTGCGGGATGTCGGACCGGACTTGTCGGACGCTCAGTTCGGCTTTCGGGCTGAGCGTTCGACGGTGGACGCACTGGCCTGCCTCAAGGGGCAGGTGGAGGAGGCCATGCAGGCGGGGGACGGGTTGCTGGCGGTGTCGTTTGACATAGCCAACGCCTTCAACTCGATCCCCCACTCTACCATCCTGGAGGCGCTCCGCTTCCACGGAGTGCCTCCATACCTGCGGCGTCTGCTGGCCAGCTACCTGGAGGACAGAGAGGTCCTCCTGGTGGACAAACCTGGCCAAGTCCGGCGATATCCCGCGGAAGCCGGCGTTCCACAGGGGTCGGTTGTGGGGCCCCTGCTCTGGAACGTCGGCTACGATTGGCTCCTGCGGGGAACTCTGCCCCGGGGCGTAAGGGTCGTCTGCTACGCGGACGACACTCTCCTCACCGCCCGGGGGGAGAGTTTCGGAGAGGCGGCCAACTTGGCCTCGGCGGGCGGCTCCCTCGTCGCGGGGAGGATCCGCCGCCTCGGATTGAGGGTGGCGCTGCACAAGACGGAGGCCGTGTTCTTTCGCGGGCCCCGGCAGCGCTGCCCTCCCGATGCCCACAGCGTCGTGGAGGGCGTCCGGGTAGAGGTCTAGCCCCAGATGAAGTATCTGGGCCTGGTGCTGGACGACAGGTGGCGCTTCGGCCCGCATTTCAGCGGGCTGTCGACGCGCCTGTTGAAGGCTGCGGACGCCCTCTCCTGGCTGCTCCCGAACTTGGGGGGGCCCAAAGCGAAATGCCGGCGCCTATACGCGAACATATTGCGGAGCATGGCCTTATACGGGGCCCCCATCTGGGCGGACTTCCTCCACAGGAGGGAGAATGCGACCGCCATCCGCAGGCCCCAAAGGGCCATTGCACTGCGGGTGGCGAGGGCCTACCGCTCGGTGGGCTTTTCGGCGGCGTGCGCTCTGGCCGGCACCCCTCCTTGGGAGCTGGAGGCGTGGGTGCTCGCCAGAGTGTACGAGTGGACGGCGCGCCGAAAGGCGCTCGGGGAGCTCCCCGTCTCCGAGGAGCGGGAGGCCGTGCGCCGCGAGGCGAAGGACGCAATCGTCCATCACTGGACGCAGGACCTCGCCACCGCCGTCTTCGGCCGCCGGACGTTGGACGCGCTCGGTCCGGTTCTGCGGAGCTGGCTCGAGCGCTGCCACGGTTTCCTCTCGTTCCGTCTGGTGCAGGTGTTGTCCGGCCATGGCTGTTTCGGATCGCACCTGCATCGGATCGGGAGGGAGGAAACCCCGTCGTGCCACGAGTGTGGCGCGGCGGAGGACACGGCGCAGCACACCCTCGAGGTGTGCCCAGCCTGGACCGAGCCGCGCCGCGGTCTGACCGCGGTGGTTGGGCAGGACCTCTCGCTTCCCGGCGTGGTCAACGCCATGCTGGGGAGCGAGGGCGCCTGGACAGCGGTCGCCTCCTTTTGCGAGGACGTGATGTCGCAAAAGGAGGCGGCGGAGCGCGCGCGGGAGGACGACCCTCTCGCCGCACCGCTCCGCAGACGAAGAAGGGGTCGGCGAGGGCGCCGTCCTCTCCCTCCTCATGGTGGTGATGGGCGGGCGACAGGCACGGGGGTGCCTTTGCCCGCATCGCACCCATCGCCACCACCTTCGTCGGTCACTCCCGGGCCCGTCCCCCTCCCCACGGGGGGGGCGTGAGGGGTCCGCGCTGACGGGCAATCGTCAGCGGAGGACTGGACGCAAAGGCTGCGCCAATCTCCCAGTCCTCCGCTACCAGGACGAAGCGGGAGTGCCGCTGGGTTGTTTTAGTGGGTATACCGGGTCAGACCGGGGAGTCCCACATACCCCTCCTGTCCCCCGACGGGAGGGTATGCGTAACGCATTTTTTCCAAGCGTCAAAAAAAAAAAAAAAAAAGGTTAGGTTGGGGGATGGGGGATCCCCCACAGCGCATACTTCCACGCAGTATCCCCCGGGCAACGCCGTGTCTGACCACCGTAACGGAGTGGCAGACCGGCGGCTAAAGTGCGCTGTGAATTCGTAGTCTACCATACTAATACTGTTTTTATTGCCTTGAGTGTGTTTTTATTGCCTTGCTTGACTACGAACCTGCCGTATCGGAAATGCCGAAACAAACGCGGGACGCCTCCGGGCGGTTTTTAAAGAAAAACGGCCCTTCTCAGGGCCAACCCAAAGGCCCTTCTCAGGGCCACTCCGACGCTTCGGCGTCAGAGGCCAGCCGCGCGCCTTCTGCGGCGAGCTTCTATCGAAGGGCGGACGAGTCGTCCGATAACGACTCGCAAATGTCGGAATCGGACGACCCTCTGTCGGCGAAGCGGTCACAGCCACGGAAGCGGCAGCGATCGCGGAAGGTTGGGTCCGAGGGCTCCTAAACCTCGGGGCCTTCGAAGGCCAAAGAGCCGGCGATGCATGTTGTTGGGCTCGCGGACGCCCAACGCCAGCTTGACCTGGCTCGGCGGGCGCAGCTCCAACAAGAGCTGGAGGAGCGGGTTGCCGCCAAGGAGGAACGGGCGCACATCGCCCGGGCCAAGTCTGGGTACGGTGCGTCCCGTATCCTCTACGGGGACTACTCAATAGCGGAGCTGAAAAAAATGGCGGAGGAGGACAAGGAGGAGATTGTGGAAGTCGCCTCTAAGTCCTCAAATCTAAAGGGCACCCTGCAGAAGGCCCTGAAATGCAGGGCCGCGAGCATGCGCGGTGTAGTCGCGGAGCTGGCACAGCGGACGACCACCGACGAGACGCGGCAACTGCAGGCGAAGGTCGATCGCCTGCAGTTGGAGGTCAGCCAGCTTCACCAGAAGCTGGCGGAAGCCACGGCCCGGCCCAAACAAGCCGTAACGAGCCCAGCGGCGGGGGCCCCCGCCTCCTCCAACCTTGAGGATACCATCCGCAAGGTTGTGATGGAGGAGAGGGCCTTCACAAGAGTCTGCTTGGCAGGTATAGAGGACCGGCTCCTGCCGGAGAAACGCCTCCGACCGCCGCTTGAGGCGGACAAGAGGCGGAGCGAGCCGGGGCCGTCCTCCTCCTCCCAGGCGGACGCCCTCCTCCCCTCAACCACCCCGTCCAACGAGTGGACGGAGGTGCGCAAGGGGAAGGGGAAGGGCAAGGGCAAGGGCAAGAGGTCGGCGACGGCCACCCCTGCCGTCCCCGCCACCACTGCTCCCGGCCGGTCGCAGACGGCCGGCAAGGAGAAGGAGAAAGAAAAAGGGAGGGGAAAGGGGCGGCTGGTCCCCCCAAAAACCGCGGCCGTCGTGGTGACGCTCACCGCGGAGGCCGCGGGGCGAGGGGAGACCTACGCCTCCATCTTGGTGCGGGCGCGTGCCAACGCCGATCCTACCAAATTGGGGATCGGCAATGTGTCTTGCCGGCGGACCCAAGCCGGGGCTCGTATTTTCGAGTTCCCGGGGGCGGAGGGAAGTGCCCACGCGGACCTCTTTGCAACCAAGCTGCAGGAGGTCATCGCTGACTCGGCCAAGGTGGCCCGACCGGTGAAGACGGCGGCCATAGAGGTGGCCGAGCTTGACGACTCCGTCACCAAGGAGGAGGTGGTGGCGGCGGTCGCAGCGATAGGGGGCTGTGGCGTCGACGCGGTCCGAGGCCGGGACATAAGGCCCGGCCGCGGCGGCATGGGCACTATCCGGCTCGAGTGCCCAATCGCCGCTGCCAAAGCCGTCCTTGCCAAGGGACGGCTCACCGTCGGCTACAGTTCAGGTGCAGTCCGGGCACTCGAGGCTCAGCCTCTGCGGTGTTTCCGGTGCTTCGGCATCGGACACACCCGGCCCCTGTGTCCGTCCACGGTGGACAGGACGGACGCATGCCTTCGGTGCGGCAAGGAGGGCCACAAAGCCGCCTCTTGCAAGGCCGCCACGCCGCACTGTGCGGTATGTGCCGCCAGTGGCTGCCCGGCCGGCCACGTCATGAAGGGGAGGAACTGCAATCCTCCCCCTAAGCGGGGCAAAGCGCAGGGGCTGAACGGGCCTGCTGCTGATGCTAGCACCGTCGTCCCTCCGGCGGCTGCAGAAGGAGAAACGATGTCCGACTGATGGATAGAGTCGGACATCGTATTCTTCAGGCAAACACCAACCACTGCAGGGCAGCCCAGGACCTGCTGATGCAGACCATGGCTGTACGGTTCACGTACAGACAAATTGCGGACGCCGCGACCTACTTTTACTACTCGATGTATTTACTTTTATTAATATAATAAGTTAGTTGACCAATAGCTGCCATAGCACTATAACCGCGGATTAGCATCCAATTAAAACTCATGTAACTTACGAATAAAGTTAACTATTGTGAAGTCTGTGGTTTTCGTCAACTCACCGTAAGTAACTAACTACCTCTGAGCCATACATAAAGTGTGGTCCTTCGAACCGAATAAAACAGGTACGTGGTCTCCTTTAACAGTAAGAAATCGCGCGGCATAGCTGGGGTTCCAGAAGAACGGATCGCGTTACTGGGGAGCCGACGCAACTAATATCCAAAAATTGCGGAAACTTCGCAACTTTGGTGAACTAGTACCTGCGGAGATACAACTTAACTCCACCAGCGGTCAAACCAATAACGAATAACCATGGTTCAGAGCGTAACAGAACTAATAAACCTTCAAGAAACTATCTTCAGAGACTTGAAGCTTATTTGCATCAACTACAAGAAGGACAGTCCCACCAGGAAGAACTTGGCATACCTGGAGGATCGTCTTTCTCGGCTAAACAATAACTGGGAGAAGTTTGTTCATAATCATCAACTACTGGAAGAGTCTGGAGCAACAGACCTTCAATACTTTAACGATGGCATTTTCAACAGTACGAAGAAGATGTATGAAGAAGTGCTGCAAGACATGTTGAAACGTAAATCGGAATTGCCGTCTGCATCAACTAGTAAGGCGGACCAACCACCTGTGACGCCTAAGCAGGGTCAGGGGCAATCAGAATTTACATTCGACGATATCAAATTCCACATACCTCCTCGGGGAACAAGCGAGTCGACGGAAAAGCAACAAGATCTTATGCGTCAACAATACTGCAACTTTAGGGCGTTTGAACGCACTGTGGAGAAGATCAACATAGCATTGGTGGTACCGATGGAGAAATGGGAATTAGAAGACAACTTAAGCACCCTGAAAACTAAATGGGAGCATATCGAAAAGGCAAATTGGGAACTAGACTACATACTACAAGATGAGGATTCAATTTACCAACAGAAATATAATACAGCAGAAAACCTTTATGATGACCTGAAAAGGAAACTACAACACAACATTTGGAACAATGCACATTATGAGAAATCTACGCCAAAAATACAAATACCGGATTTTCATGGAAACTATAATCAATGGTTGACTTTTAGAGACCTCTACCTTGAAAGTGTACACAACAATCCGACACTTTCGAAGGCTCAAAAAATGCAACACTTGAAAACAAAACTGAAGGGTGAGGCCGAGAAACTGGTTCAGCATCTTGGCATCAGTGCTGAGAACTACGCATCTTGCTGGGAGATGCTGACTCACCGCTACGATAACAAACGGCTGTTATTCACATCATACATGAACACGCTCCTGAATCTACCGAGTATTCAGCAACCAACCGCTGCAAGCATACGTAAGCTCCATGACGTCATGATGGAGTGCTTGAATGGGCTCAAAAACATCGGGCTAGACACCACCAATTGGGATCCGATCGTGGTTCACCTGTTGATTCAAAAACTAGATAGCGATACGTACAACGAGTATATAAAGGAGATCAAACATCCAAGAGAATTTCCCGACCTGGAAGAGTTTACCGACTTTCTTGAATCAAAATTCATCTCACTGGAAGTTCTGCAGGGAAGTAGCCAAAAATTATCGTCAACAAACAAACCATGGAAATCTGAAAAGCAGCCTCATAAGGGTTTCCAAAGCCAAAATAACAACAACAAGAATAAAACGCAGGGGTCGTCGTACTTTAACAAGTCACAAAACTCGCCAAAAACCTTCTTCACGACAGCAAGAACATGCCCAATATGCAAAACTAATCACGTCTTGATGAATTGCGAACAATTCTTGGCTATGAATACAAACAAACGGAATGACGCAGTTCGCAACTTGCATATTTGTAAAAACTGCCTATTCAGCCACGGAGAAAAACAATGCAAATCACGAAAGACGTGCAAATTGTGTCATAAGGCACACCACACACTTATGCATGAAGCTGAAACTGAACTATCTAGCAACAAACAAGCAACAAGGGAGGAAAACGCATCGTCAACCCCTTCGACTTCCTATGGGGTCAACAACATAACGAACGAAGAAAAGGAAGTGTTGTTGACAACTGTACTTTTGAAGGTCAAAACACTTGATGGAAACTTCATCAACTTGAGAGGTCTACTTGACCAAGGCTCCCAAGTGAGCCTAATAACGGAAAACGCTGCACAACGTCTCCGATTACAGCGACATAAAATGAGCGCTGTAGTATCGGGTGTTGGCACCCTTAGCGGTAACTGCAAAGGGGCAATGAACTTAGAATGCCAGTCAATACATTCAGACTACAAATTTAACTTTGAAGCGTTAATTATGAAAAAACTCATAAGCAACTTACCTACCGCATCGTTTTCAATCAGCAACTGGGACTATTTAGAAAACTTAAAACTAGCGGATCCACAGTTCAACCTGTCGGGCCCGATTGATCTGCTCCTGGGCGCGGACATCTACTCAGAACTGATCCTAAACGGCATCATCAGGAGTGATAACAGATACCCAGTAGCTCAACAAACCAAAGTAGGCTGGATTCTATGCGGAAATGTAAAGACATTCAACTGCTTGGTGACACTAAACGATTTTGAAAACATGGCAAGATTTTGGGAAACCGAGGAAATTCCTGACAAGTCAGCATCATCCAGTGAGGAACAGCACTGTGAGGAATATTACAACGCAACTACCACAAGATTGGCAAACGGACAATATGTGGTGCAAATGCCTATGAAGCCTAACTTCGAAACAAACTTAAAAAAAAAGTGCAAGGTCACAAGCATTAGCACAGTTTCTTCAACTGGAAAGAAAAATGCTAAAAAACAAAGAACTCAGTTACGAGTATAAGCGTTTTATGAACGAATACATCGCTATGGGACACATGAAACCTGTCACAGGAGAAAGAAGGGGCCAAGTCTACCTACCTCACCATGGCGTGTTGAGAGCTGAATCCACTACAACTAAGTTAAGAGTAGTGTTCAACGCGTCGTACAAGACAAAAGGAGACAGCAGTCTCAACGATCACATGTACTGCGGTCCAAACTTACAAAAGGATATACTTACACTACTGATTAATTGGAGAATGTACAGATACGTCTTTACGGCAGATGTAGAAAAACTTTATCGTTTCATCTGGCTGAATGAAAAACAACAACACCTGCAAACTATAATCTGGAGATCTTCCCCTAACGAACCTCTACAAGATTGGCAGTTAGTCACAGTGACTTACGGAACGAAAAGTGCACCTTATCTGGCAATGCGCACCCTACAGAAACTCGCAGAAGATGAAAAAGATACCTATCCGGAAGCTGGAAACATCCTGAAAAACTACTTCTACATGGATGATTTGGTTTACGGGCAGGATACTGTCGACGCATCAAAAACATTGGTCACACAGCTAATTGAGTTGCTGAAAAAAGGAGGATTTAACTTGAGAAAATGGAAAACAAACGAACCGATTATCTTGGAAGACTTGCGAGATGATCAAAAGAGCCGCAATACGAGCGTTGACTTTAGTCCAGAACAAACATCAAACTCAAAAATGTTGGGCATGAGGTGGAATCAAGACAACGATAGCTTCACATACCAATGGAATCTACCAATCAAAAATAAACTGACTAAACGCGTACTACTGAGCGAAATAAGCAAGCTATACGACCCACTTGGACTTACAACACTTACCCGACGATCTCGCTACGGAATGGGAAACCATGAGAAAAGATATCCCGTTGCTAAACAAACTTTCCATTCCACGATGGTTACAATGTCTAGAAAATGACCTAGAGATACACGGGTTTTGTGACGCAAACGAAAAAGCTTACGCGTGCGTCATTTATAGCCGAGTGAAAAATCAAGCCGGCGAATACAAGACGACACTAATTACGGCAAAAACAAAAGTTGCGCCAATCAGCAATAAGATAACGGTACCTAGAATGGAACTTTGCGGGGCCGTTTTACTAGCCAAACTGCTAGAAAGGGTTCAGAACACCCTCTGCAATAAAAACCTTCATTTAAGATGCTGGAGCGACTCCAAGGTCGTTTTAGCTTGGTTGCAAGGCAATACAAATCGATGGGAGAAATATGTAGCTAACAGAGTGAAACAAATAAACACCATTGTCTCGGCAAACTGCTGGAACTATGTGAAGTCAGAAGAAAATCCTGCTGACTGCGCAACTCGAGGTCTCACACCTCATCAACTTCTAGATTTTGAACTTTGGTGGAATGGGCCAGATTGGTTAAAAACAAACATGCCAAAAATCCATCAAGACAATAACCTGAACTATACAACAAACACTGAGTTGCAGGAAATAAACTGCTGCGTAGTCACATACACGAAATGTGAAATAATTGATACATTACTGAATAAAAATAGTAGGTAATTATAAACGTGTAATACGAGTGCTTGCATGGATTTTACGACTGAGTAACATTCGTAAGCAAAAACGCTTACTAAACTCAAACAATAACTTAGCCGACTGTGGTAACAAAAAGGTGGTTATGTGTTTGTCACCACAAGAAATTATGGGAGCAACAGAATTGATCATCAAGAATATTCAACATGAAAACTATGGCAACGAAATTGAATGTTTAAAGAAAGATCGACCAATATCAACAAAAAGCAACTTGCTTAAATTAACTCCATTCCTTGACGATAGTGGAATACTGCGTGTGAAGGGGCGATTAGGCTACTCAACTTTATCTCCCGAAGCTAAACATCCTATTATCCTTCCGGCTAAAGGAAGGTTAACGGAGCTTATTATTCAAGAGGCTCATCGCGACACTCTCCACGGAGGCGCCCGGCTCACGTTGGCTCATTTACGTCAGAAATTTTGGGTCATTGGAGGTAGCAGAACAGTCAAGAAGGAACTTCGACAATGCATCCGATGTCATCGTTTCAAACCAAACCGAAACGTCCAACTAATGGCAGATTTGCCAAAGGAGCGTGTAACTCCATCAAGACCGTTCACAAACACAGGCGTCGACTATACCGGACATGTTGATGTGAAAATCAACAAAGGAAGAGGAGTCAAAACTTGCAAAGCTTACATAGCAATTTTCATATGTATGGTGACCAAGGCTGTGCATTTGGAATTGGTGTCGGACCTGAGTACGCAAACGTTCCTCGCCGCATTCAAAAGGATGTGTGCCCGCAGGGGTACACCCCGACACGTGTTTTCCGACAACGGAACGAATTTTGTGGGCGCAGCAAGACTACTTCAACAGGAATTTGAACAACACAATACATTTAAGACTTCTGAATTCTTCGATGAGATGAGCCACTTACAAATTGAGTGGCATTTCAATGCACCACTTTGGCCAACAGCTGGAGGCCTGTGGGAGGCTGCCGTAAAAGCCATGAAATATCATCTGCATCGAGTACTGGGGGAACAGAAGCTTACTTTTGAGCAATTTACTACTTTGTTAAACCAGATTGAAGCATGTCTTAACTCTCGACCGCTGTGCCCATTAACAGAGGATGTTGAGGACCTGGAATATCTAACTCCCGGTCACTTCCTCATTGGGGGCCCCCTACTGTCATTACCACAAGAAGAGCAAGATTTTGCTGAGCACGATTTAAGAAACAGATGGAGGCTTGTTGAACAAATGAACGTGCATATCTGGAAGCGCTGGTCGAACGAATATCTACATCAACTGCAAATCCGAAGCAAATGGCAGCACCCGAAAGAAAACCTGAAACAAGGAAGCCTAGTAATAGTAAAAGATGAAAACTTACCTCCTGGTCGCTGGGCTATAGGAAGAGTCGAGGAACTTCATCCAGGCGCCGATGGTCGAGTACGGGTTGTTACATTGAAAACTAAGAAAGGGTCACTCAAACGACCAATAACAAAGCTTTCACCATTACCGCTGAAACCCGAAGAACCAAGAGTAAACGAAGAGAAAGAGAAACGGACACCTACTCCGGAAACAAAAAAACACAGTGGCACAATAAAAAACACGAACAATTTGCTGTCACTCGTCCTCCTATCCATACTAGCAATAACGGGATTTGCACAATCAGCGCCAACGACGAATAAATTACAGGTTTCACCTATACCGAGCAATCATCCGATTTACTACGACGAAGCTGGGAAAATACAACTTATACATGATGAATGGACCTTATTGGTTTACTACAACTTAACGTCATACTGGCAAGCAACTGATCGGATCAATGACTATGTAAACCAAATAGATAAATTATGCCTCAGGGCGAAACTACTGTCAGCCACCTACGTCATGAACTGAGTCATCTAGCCGACTACAACTCGATGCTGCTCACTCAACACTCAAGACCAAAACGAGGTTACTTTGATGGAGTTGGGAAATTAGCAAGAACTCTTTTCGGAGTGCTCGATGCAGACTTTGCTGAGAAGTACGAAAGAGACATTCAGAATCTACAATCAAATGATGACTACTTACTACAACTTATGAAAAACCAAACATTAATTGTAGAGGCTGAAAACAACATTATAAAACGAAACACTGCGTTTATGGACGAACAATTCAAAACATTGCGGCTCTACATGAACCAAACTTGCAGCGAAATCACTAAAATAGAGAACAAGGCGCAAATGTTATTTGCGATGAATGACATAAATTCCGCTGCTGTGACGTCAACTCTGATTTTAAGTGATTTAAATCGAATATTAGACATGCTGACAAATGCTCTCGCCAACATTTACAGAGGACATTTAGATAACCACCTATTTCCGGCTAACCAACTGATCGCACAGCTTAACATAATATCCGGAAGGTTGCCACAAGGATTGTCGTTACCTGTAAAGGACATTCAAAGGGATTTGAAAAATATTTACGACCTCATTCATGTGAAGGCTCGAATTACAAACAACTATATGTTATTTGAAATACATATACCCTTGCTGAGCGATGAAGACTACAAGATATATCGAGTCATACCAATACCGTTCCTTAGACAAGGACATTTAAAACTCGTACAACCAAGTTCAAGCTTCATCGCAATAAACTTTGTAAAAAACTCTTACATAACAATGGAAGACCAAGACATGCACCAATGTACTTCATACGGAGAAGACGAATTCATTTGTGTCTTACGTAATCCTGTCTACAACATGCACGATAAAGACGCCCCATGTGAAGCCCAAGTCTTCAACCAACAAGAGTCTTTATCATGCGTCCTCAATGACGTAACATGCAAAGAAACCTGGACAAAACTTCACAAATCAAACATGTGGCTATTTACATTGTGCGGAAAACAGCTGATACGCGTCATATGTAACGATCAAATTACGCCGGCGGTCATTGACGGGACTGGAGTGATTTCCTTGAAATCAAAGTGCTTACTGCAGAAAAAGGACGCCACAATATTTACATACAATCAGCTGGGAAGTAGTATTAACATGAAACCAGAGATAGAAATACCAACCATAAATTCAACAATTAACAACATTTTTAACCTCGGCTGGAAGAATGCAAAATTAAATATAACAAAACAAGAAATGCCAACAGCAGTTGAAGTAAGAAAAATAGATCAGCAGTTGGATTTCCAGAAAAACAGAGAAATATTACCGAAGGCGTCTTCTGACATGTCGAGTCACGACGTCTATCTCTACTCGGTTCCTTCTTTGTTGTTGGGAGGAATCGCTGTGCTTGCCCTCTATATTATCATAAAACGATGGTGTAAGACAAAGAAAGGTGTCAAAACACTCTCTGCCAAAATAGGAGTGACACCTAGAGGAATGGATAACTTTGGCGGGGACATCGAGCTACAAGAAATACATTCGACATCAGCAGACCCCGTTTACAGCGAAGCTAGACAGCCGAAGAAAGCATTTCACTTTGACGAATTAAATTGAGTGTTATACCTATACTTTTACATTTATACTTTTACTTTTAAACTTTTACACATTTACTTTTGTTTACTAGTTAACTTTAATTATTTACTCTACACTTTTCTTATATTATTATTTGCTTTGTAATGGATGCTCATCCCACTTTTCCCTCGGGAGCATGTACGGTTCACGTACAGACAAATTGCGGACGCCGCGACCTACTTTTACTACTCGATGTATTTACTTTTATTAATATAATAAGTTAGTTGACCAATAGCTGCCATAGCACTATAACCGCGGATTAGCATCCAATTAAAACTCATGTAACTTACGAATAAAGTTAACTATTGTGAAGTCTGTGGTTTTCGTCAACTCACCGTAAGTAACTAACTACCTCTGAGCCATACAATGGCTGAGTGGTTGGTGGACTTGGTGGTGGTCGCCGAGCCTTATTCGGTCCCTGGCCGTTGGCTGGGCGACCGGGACGGTTTGGTGGCGTTGGCGTCGCGGTCTTCCACAGACTCCCCTCCCCTCTCGCTCTTAGAGAGGGGACCGGGATATGTGGCCGCCGCGTGGGGAGACATGGCCCTAGTGGGGATCTATTTCTCCCCAAACCGTCGGCGTCCTGGGGAAACCCGGCCTCCGGCTGCAACGTCCGGGGGCGCGCCGTCGAGTTCTAGGCGGCCTCATGCGGCGTGACCCTCCTCAACAGGGGGGCGGTCCAGACGTGTGTGCGGCAACAGGGTGGGTCGGTGGTGGACGTTTCGTTTGCCACCCCCGCGCTGGCCACCCGCGTCGTCAACTGGCGGGTAGAGTTGGTGGAGACCCTGTCGGACCACCGATACGTGCGGTTCGACATCTCCACCCGAGGGGGGGGGATGGTCCGCGCTGGGCAATCTCCCTTCCCCCGGTGGGCACTCACCCGCCTGGACCGGGAGGCAGCCACGGAGGCGGCCTTTCTCCAGGACTGGCTGTCGCCCCCTGTTGAGGTCCCGGACGTGGACACCGCCGCGGTCCGGCTCAGGAGGTCCCTGACCGAGGTGTGCAACTCCAGCATGCCTCGGTCTCGCCGTCCGCCTCCCCGTCGCGCCGTCTACTGGTGGACGGAGGAGCTGGCGGGGCTCCGGGCCACCTGCGTGGCGGCCAGAAGGGCCTACACGAGGAGCCGTCGGCGCAGCGCCCAAAACCGAGTTCGGGCAGAGGAGGACCGCCTATACGCCTCTTACCTAGAGGCGAAAGCGGTCCTCAAGTCGGCAATGGGCGCTGCAAAAGACTCGGCGAGGGCCGAGATGCTCGAGGGTCTCGACAGGGATCCGTATGGGAGACCATACAAGGCGGCGCGGAACCAGCTCCGCCCGTATGGTCCCCCACTGGCGGAAACCCTCGAGCCATCGTTGCTGGATGGGGTGGTCCGGTCCCTGTTTCCACGCAGGACCGACTTCACCCCACCAACGATGGACCCCCCGCAAGGAGCGGCTTCGCCGGAGGAGAAGGAGGTCCCCCCAGTGACGGCAGCGGAGCTCTACGCGGGGGTTCTCGGCCTTCGCGCGAAAAAGACGGCCCCCGGACCGGACGGCGTCCCCGCACGGGTGGTGGCGATTGCCGCCTCCGAAATGGAGGGCAGGCTTCGGGACCTTTTCAGTGCGTGCTTTACGGCTGGGAGGTTCCCGAAGCCGTGGAAGGAGGGGCAGCTCTGCCTCCTCCGAAAGGAGGGACGCCCCTCGGACTCCCCCCTGGCATACCGGCCCATCGTCCTTCTCGATGAGGTCGGTAAATTGTTCGAGGGGATCGTCGCCTCCCGGCTCGATAGCCTGTTGCGGGGGGTGGGGCCCGATCTGTCGGACGCCCAATTCGGCTTCCATCGAGGGCGTTCGACGATCGACGCGCTGGCCCTACTGAAGGACCAGGTGAAGGAGGCGGTGGAGGCGGGGGATGGAGTACTGGCGGTGTCATTCGACATTGCCAACGCCTTCAACTCCATCCCCCACTCGACGATATTGGAGGCGCTCCGGTATCACGGAGTGCCCCAATACCTGCAGAGCGTCCTGTCCATCTACCTGGAGGACAGAGAGGTCCTCCTCGTGGACAGGACGGCCACGGTAAGGCGGTACGGCGCAGAGTCCGGTGTTCCGCAGGGGTCGGTGCTGGGGCCCCCCCTGTGGAACATCGGGTTCGATTGGCTCCTGCGGGGAGCCCTCCTCCAGGGCACGGCGGATGACACTCTCCTCACTGCCCGGGGGAGGAGCTTCGCGGACGCGGCCTGTCTGGCGTCGGCTGGCGGGTCCTTGGTCGCAGGGAGGATCCGCCGCCTCGGATTGAGGGTGGCGCTGCACAAGACGGAGGCCGTGTTCTTTCGCGGACCCCGGCAGCGCTGCCCTCCCGATGCCCACATCGTAGTGGAGGGCGTCCGGAAAGAGGTCCAGCCCCAGCCAGTCCAGGCCCAGCGTCCGATGCCGGCGACTCTACGCCGGCATCCTGAGGAGTATGGCCACCTACGGGGCCCCCATCTGGGAGGACTCCCTCCGGAGGAGGGAGAACGCCGCGGTCTTGCGGGCCCCGCAGAGGGCCATAGCCCAGCGGGTGGCGCGGACCTACCGCACGGTGGGCTTCGCGGCGGCGTGCGCTCTGGCGGGCACCCCGCCTTGGGAACTCGAGGCGTGGGTGCTCGCCAGAGTGTACGAGTGGACGGCGGGGCGGCGGGCGAGCGGAGAGCGCCCAGCCCCGCAAGAGAGGGAGGCCGTCCGGCGGGAGGCGAAGGAAGCCGTCGTCCGGCACTGGGCGACGGACCTCGCCACCGCGGCATTCGGTCGCCGCACACTCGACGCGATCGGGCCGCTCCTGCAAGAGTGGCTCGATCGGTCGCACGGGGTGGTCTCCTTCCGACTGGCGCAGGTGCTGACCGGCCACGGATGTTTCGGGGCCTACCTGCACCGCATCGGTCGGGAGGAGACACCGTCGTGCCGCGATTGCGGCGCGGCGGTGGACACGGCGCAGCACACCCTGGAGGAGTGCCCGTCGTGGTCGGAGCCGCGCCGCGATCTCGTTGCGGCGATCGGGCCGGACCTCTCGCTCCCCGGCGTGATCAACGCCATGCTGGGGGACGAGGGGTCCTGGGCGGCGGTAGCCTCCTTCTGTGAACAGGTCATGTCGCAGAAGGAGGCGGCGGAGCGCGCGCGCGAGGACGACCCTCTCGCGCCGGCGCTCCGCAGGCGGAGGAGGGGTCGGAGAAGACGTCAGTATGACGAGCGGGCCCCGCCCGCCTTGGGAGTTCGAGGCGTGGGTGCTCGCCGGAGTGTTACGAGTGGACGGCGGGGTGGCGGGCGAGCGGAGAGTGCCCTGGCCCTGCAAGAGAGGGAGATCGTCGTGCCGCGGTTGCGGTGCGGCGATGGACGCGGCGCAGCACACCCTGGAGGTGTGGGGGGTGCCCGTCGTGGTCGGGACCGCGCCGCGACCTCGTTGCGGCGTTGGGGCCGGACCTCGCGCTCTGGCGGGCGCCCCGCCTTGGGAGTTCGAGGCGTGGGTGCTCGCCGGAGTGTACGAGTGGACGGCGGGGCGGTGGGCGAGCGGAGAGCGCCCTAGCCCCGCAAGAGAGGGAGATCGTCTTACCGCGGTTGCGGCGCGGCGGTGGGCATGGCGTAGCACACCCTGGAGGTGTAGGGGTGCCCGTCGTGGTCTGGGCCGCGCCGCGGCCTCGTTGCGGCGATCGGTCCGGGCCTCTCGCTCCCCGGCGTGATCAACACCATGCTGGGGGACGAGGGGTCCTGGGCGGCGGTAGCCTCCTTCTGTGAATAGGTCATGGCGCAGAAGGAGGCGGCGGAGCGCGCGCGCGAGGGCGACCCTCTCGCGCCGGCGCTCCGCAGGCGGAGGGGGGGTCGGACAAGACGTCAGTATGACGAGCACCTCCGACTCCTCCCTGGTGGAGGCCAGCAGGCAACGGGTGCGGGGGCACTCCTGCCTGCATTGCACGCGCCTTCACCATCGCCGGACGGGAGTGGCCAGGTGTTCACGGCCATTCCCGTCGCCCCCCAGCGCGGGGGGCAAGTAGGGCTCGCCATCTAGGCGGGCACGCGCCAGAGGGCCGTGGACGCAGAACGTCTCCCATAGCCCTCCCAACAAGGCGCCGGAGGGAACACCGCTGAGTTTTAGTGGGTATACTGTCGCCGTCATGCGACAGGGAGTCCCACACTCCCCGTCTCGCCCCCCCAGCGAGCGGAAGTGCGTAATTGTCATTTCTCAGCGTCAAAAAAAAAAAAAAAAAAGGTTAGGTTAGGTTAGGTTAGGTTAGGTTAGGTTGGGGGATCCCCCGCAGCGCATACTTCCACGTAGTATCCCCCGGGCAACGCCGTGTCTGACCACCGTAACGGAGTGGCAGACCGGCGGCTAAAGTGCGCTGCGATTTCGTAGTCTACAATTTTAATACTGTTTTTATTGCCTGAGAGTATTTTAATCTGCCTTGTGACTACGAACCTGCCGAGGCCATCATGCCAAAACAATCGCGGGACGCCTCCGGGCGTTTTTTAAAAACAAAAGGCCCTTCTCAGGGCCAACCCAAAGGCCCTTCTCAGGGCCACTCCGACGCTTCGGCGTCAGAGGCCAGCCGCGCGCCTTCTGCGACTGGCTTCTTCCGGAGGGCGGACGAGTCGTCCGATAATGACTCGCAAGTGTCAGATGCGGACGACCGTCTTTCGCAGAAGCGGTCGCAGCTGCGGAAGCGGCAGCGATCGCGGAACGATGGGTCTGGGGGCTCCTCGACCTCGGGGCCTTCGAGGGCCAAAGAGCCGGCGACCCATGTTCTGGGGCTCGCGGACGCCCAACGCCAGCTGGGGTCGATGGAAAAGGCGCGGCTCCAACTGGACCTAGAGGAGAGGGTCGCCGCCAGGGAGAAGAAGGCGCAAGTCGCCCGGTCGAGGGCTGGCTATGGTGCGTCCACCGTACTATATGCTGACCACTCCCTGGCGGAATTAGAGCGCATGGCGCAGGAAGACAGAGAGGAGGTCATGGAGGTCGCCTCAAGGTCCTCCAACTTAAAGGGGACCTTTCAAAAGGCCCTCAAATGCCGGGCTGCCAGCTTGTATGGCATAGTCACCGAGCTGGTGAAGCGAACGGCCACGGAAGAGACGCGGCAGCTGCAGGCGAGGGTGGATCGCCTGCAGGCGGAGGTCAGCCAGCTGCACCTGAAGCTGGCTGAGGCCACGGCCCGGCCTGCCCAATCTGCCCCAGGTCCGGTGGAAGGAGGCTCCTCCTCCCCCGCCGGCCTTGAGGCAATAATCCGCGGGGTGGTGATGGAGGAACGGACCTTCATCAGGAGCTGCCTCGCGGGCATCGAAGACCGGCTCTTGCCAGAAAGGCGGCTCCGCCCTCCACTGGCGGCGGACAAGAGTCCGCCGTCAGTGGAGCCGGAGCCTACGCGCTTGGAGGGCGCGGCATCGGGTGCGCAGCCTCAGGCCTCGAAGCCCTCCAAGGGCAAAGGCAAGGGCAAGGGCAAGAGGAGCACGACGGCCTCTCACGCGCCCACCACGAGCGCGGAGGAGGCGCCTGGGTCGTCTGCTACTGCAGCGGCGCCCCGGAGCTCGCAGGAGGAAGACGCCCTTCTTCCCTCCACCACTCCGTCCAACCAGCCGTGGACGAAAGTGGTCAGGGGGGGAAAGGGGAAAAAGTCGACCCCTAAGCCCGCTGCGACTGCTGCAGCGAAGATAAAGGCTCCAGCCGGCGGGAGGAAGCTGGTTCCTCCCAAAACCGCGGCGGTCGTGGTGACCATCACCCCGGAGGCCACGGAGCGGGGAGAGACGTATGAGTCCGTCCTAAGACGGGCTCGTACCAACGCGGACCCCTCCCGGCTGGGGATTAGCGGCATCACGTGCCGCCGAACTCTAACCGGGGCTCGGATCTTCGAGTTCTCGGGGGAGCAGCGCGGCGCAAACGCGGACCTCTTTGCAACAAAACCGCAAGAGGTCATCGCGGATGCGGCAACGGTCGCCAGGCCTGTAAAGACTGCAGCCTTGGAGGTGGCCGATCTGGATGATTCGGTCACCAAAGAGGATGTGGTGGCGGCCGTTGCCGCAGCTGGAGGCTGCGTCGCTGGCGCGGTAAAGGGTGGAGCCATCAGGCCCGGCCGCCGCGGCATGGGCACCATCCGCGTCGAGTGCCCGATCGCCGCAGCTAGGGCCGTCCTTTCGGCGACCAAGGGGCGGCTGCCTTTGGGGCTCAGCTCGGCCGCAGTCCGGCCACTTGAAGACCAGCCTATGCGCTGCTTCAAGTGCTTCGCGTCCGGCCACACCCGAGCCACGTGTCCCTCCAAGTCCGACTGGGGAGACTCCTGCTACCAGTGCGGGCAGAAGGGACACAAGAGTTCCGCTTGTAGCGCAGCCACGCCACACTGCGCGGCGTGTGCCGCCAGTGGCCGCCCCGCTGCCCACAAGATGGCGGGCAGGAGCTGCAAGCCTCCCGCGAGGAAGGGCATAGTGCCGGCGCAGGTTCAACCTGTTGCTGCCACCGCTGCCGCCGTCGTCGCTGCTGTAGCTTCAGCAGCGGTGGCTGAGGAGGGTAATGCGATGCTGGAATAGTGGGTTCCGACTACCGCATCCTCCAGACGAACACCAACCACTGCAGAGCGGCCCAGGACCTGGTGGCGCAGGTCATGGCCGAGTGGTTGGTGAACGTAGCGGTGGTCGCCGAGCCCTACTCAATACCCGGCAGCTGGCTGGGTGACGAGGACGGCTTGGTGGCACTAGCGGCGCGGTCTTCCACAGATTCCCCTCCCCTCTCGCTATTAGAGAAGGGACCGGGATACGTGGCCGCCGCGTGGGGAGAGATGGCCCTTGTGGGCGTCTATTTCTCCCCAAACCGCCCTTTGCAGGATTTCGAGAACTATCTCGGAATCCTGGCCGCCGTGGTCGGCAGGGCGGCGCCGCGTCAGGTCTCCGTACTGGGAGACCTGAATGCCAAGTCAGTGTCCTGGGGCAACCCGGCCACCGACGCACGCGGGCGGGCAGTGGAGATGTGGGCGGCCTCCTCTGGGCTCTCCCTCCTGAACAGAGGAAGCGTCCAGACATGCGTGCGGCGGCAGGGTGGCTCAATAGTGGATGTCACTTTCGCCACTCCTGCGCTGGCCGCGCGCGTGTCGAACTGGCGGGTGGAGCCGGTGGAGACCTTGTCGGACCACCGCTACGTGCGGTTCGACATCGTCTCCGCCAGGGGCTCCCCAGAGTCCGTTGGGTCGGGGCAATCGCCGTTCCCGCGGTGGGCCCTGACCCACCTGGACAGGGAGGCGGCGGCGGAGGCGGCGTTCATCCAGGACTGGCTGTCGCCGCCCGCCGCTGGTCTGGACGTGGACGCCGCTGCGCGGCAGCTGGGGGATTCCCTGACCGAGGTGTGCAACTCTAGCATGCCTCGGTCTCGCCGGCCGCCACCCAGGCGGGCCGTCTACTGGTGGTCGGCGGAGCTGGCGGAGCTCCGCGCAGCGTGCGTGCGGGCCAGGAGGGCCTACACGCGGAGTCGGCGGCGGCGTCGCAGAGACTTGGCCGACGAGGACCGCCTCTACGAGGCGTACGTGGAGGCCAAGACGGTCCTCGATCGGGCTATCGCCACGGCCAAGGACTCGGCGAGAGCCGAGATGCTGGAGGGTCTCGACAATGACCCCTTCGGGAGGCCATACAAGGTGGCGCGCAGCAAGCTGCGCCCCTTCGGCCCCCCCATTGTCGAGACCCTGGAGCCCTCCCTCCTGGACGGGGTGGTGCGGTCCCTGTTTCCACGCAGGGGCAGCTTCACCCCGCCAGTGATGGCTCCGCCGCCGCCGCCGCCGCCGTCGCCGCACGGGGCGGAGGAGGAGGAGGCCCTGCCGGTCACGGAGTCTGAGCTGGGCGCGGCCATCGACCGTGTCCGCGCCAGGAAGAAGGCTCCGGGCCCCGACGGGGTCCCCGCAAGGGTGGTGGTGATCGCCGCCACCCAAATGGAGGCGCGGTTTCGGGACCTCTTCGACGCATGCTTCGCGTCGGGGAGGTTCCCGAAACCGTGGAAGGAGGGCCAGTTGTGCCTCCTTCGCAAGGAGGGCCGCCCGGCGGACTCCCCCTCGGCATACCGGCCGATCGTGCTCCTGCCGGATATCGGGAAAATGTTTGAGGGGATAGTCGCCGCCCGCCTAAAGGAGCACCTGCGGGATGTCGGACCGGACTTGTCGGACGCTCAGTTCGGCTTTCGGGCTGAGCGTTCGACGGTGGACGCACTGGCCTGCCTCAAGGGGCAGGTGGAGGAGGCCATGCAGGCGGGGGACGGGTTGCTGGCGGTGTCGTTCGACATAGCCAACGCCTTCAACTCGATCCCCCACTCTACCATCCTGGAGGCGCTCCGCTTCCACGGAGTGCCTCCATACCTGCGGCGTCTGCTGGCCAGCTACCTGGAGGACAGGGAGGTCCTCCTGGTGGACAAAGCTGGCCAGGTCCGGCGATATCCCGCGGAAGCCGGCGTTCCACGGGGGTCGGTCGTGGGGCCCCTGCTCTGGAACGTCGGCTACGATTGGCTCCTGCGGGGAACTCTCCCCCGGGGCGTAAGGGTCGTCTGCTACGCGGACGACACTCTCCTAACCGCCCGGGGGGAGAGTTTCGGAGAGGCGGCCAACTTGGCCTCGGCGGGCGGCTCCCTCGTCGCGGAGAGGATCCGCCGCCTCGGCCTGACGGTGGCGCTGCACAAAACCGAGGCCGTGTACTTTCACGGTCCTCGGCAGCGGCAGCGCCCCCCGCCCGACGCCCACATCCACGTGGAGGGCGTCCGCATCGCGGTTGGGGCCCAGATGAAATATCTGGGCCTCGTGCTCGACAGCAGGTGGCGCTTCGGCCCGCACTTCCGCGGGCTGTCGGCGCGCCTGCTGAAGACCGCGGGCGCCCTCTCGTGGCTGCTCCCCAACGTGGGGGGGCCCAGCGTCCGATGCCGGCGACTCTACGCCGGCATCCTGAGGAGTATGGCCACCTACGGGGCCCCCATCTGGGAGGACTCCCTCCGGAGGAGGGAGAACGCCGCGGCCTTGCGGGCCCCGCAGAGGGCCATAGCCCAGCGGGTGGCGCGGACCTACCGCACGGTGGGCTTCGCGGCGGCGTGCGCTCTGGCGGGCACCCCGCCTTGGGAGCTCGAGGCGTGGGTGCTCGCCAGAGTGTACGAGTGGACGGCGGGGCGGCGGGTGAGCGGAGAGCGCCCAGCCCCGCAAGAGAGGGAGGCCGTCCGGCGGGAGGCGAAGGAAGCCGTCGTCCGGCACTGGGCGACGGACCTCGCCACCGCGGCATTCGGTCGCCGCACACTCGACGCGATCGGGCCGCTCCTGCAAGAGTGGCTCGATCGGTCGCACGGGGTGGTCTCCTTCCGACTGGCGCAGGTGCTGACCGGCCACGGATGTTTCGGGGCCTACCTGCACCGCATCGGTCGGGAGGAGACACCGTCGTGCCGCGATTGCGGCGCGGCGGTGGACACGGCGCAGCACACCCTTGAGGGGTGCCCGTCGTGGTCGGAGCCGCGCCGCGACCTCGTTGCGGCGATCGGGCCGGACCTCTCGCTCCCCGGTGTGATCAACGCCATGCTGGGGGACGAGGGGTCCTGGGCGGCGGTAGCCTCCTTCTGTGAACAGGTCATGTCGCAGAAGGAGGCGGCGGAGCGCGCGCGCGAGGACGACCCTCTCGCGCCGGCGCTCCGCAGGCGGAGGAGGGGTCGGAGAAGACGTCAGTATGACGAGCACCTCCGACTCCTCCCTGGTGGAGGCCAGCAGGCAACGGGTGCGGGGGCACCCCTGCCTGCATCGCACGCGCCTTCACCAGCGCCGGACGGGAGTGGCCAGGTGTTCCCGGCCATTCCCGTCGCCCCCCAGTCCGGGGGGCACGTAGGGCCCGCCATCTAGGCGGGCACGCGCCAGAGGGCCGTGGACGCAGAACGTCTCCCACAGCCCTCCCAACAAGGCGCCGGAGGGAACACCGCTGAGTTTTAGTGGGTATACTGTCGCCGTCATGCGACAGGGAGTCCCACACTCCCCGTCTCGCCCCCCCAGCGAGCGGAAGTGCGTAATTGCCATTTCTCAGCGTCAAAAAAAAAAAAAAAAAAAAAAAAAAAAAAAGGTTAGGTTAGGTTGGGGGATCCCCCACAGCGCATACTTCCACGCAGTATCCCCCGGGCAACGCCGTGTCTGACCACCGTAACGGAGTGGCAGACCGGCGGCTAAAGTGCGCTGTGACATCGTAGACTTTTATTGAAATACTGTTTTACCTGCCGGATTTTATTTTAATTGCTGTGTGTCTACGATAAGATGAAAAAGAAACCAAGCCGTGACGCCTCAGGGCGCTTTTTATCACATCGCTCCTCTCAGGACGATCTAAACGGCCCTTCTCAGGGCCACGCCGACGGCGCTTCGGCGTCGGAAGCTGACCGCGCACCATCTGCGGCCAGCTTCTTTTGCAGGCCAGACGAGGTGTCGGACTCTGACGACTCCAATGCAGGCACGTCGGCGGCTGAATACGACCGTACGAAGCGGAAGTTTGAGTCCGGGACCTCCTCTGGATCGGCCGTAGCTAGGACGAAGAAGAAGCTGAAGTCTAAAAGGGCCTCGAGCCCTTCCTTGACCTCCACTTCGCCTTGCACCCACGATGTGGGCTTATTGGAGGCCGAGCGCCGCCCGAACCTGGCCAAGCGGGCGCAGGCCCAGCAGGACCTCGAGGAGCGGGTCGCTGCCAAGGAGCAGCAGGCGCGCGCTGCCCGGGCCAAGTCCGGGTACGGCGCGTCCCTCCTCCAGTACGCGGACCGCTCCTTGGGCGAGCTGGAGAAGATGGCGGAGGAGGATGAGGGGGAGATCATTGAGATCGCCACCAAGTCCTCCCACCTGAAGGGCACCTTTCAGAAGGCCCTCAAGTGCCGGGCCGCGAGCATGCGCGCTATCATCCAGGAGGTGGCCCAGCGCACTGCGTCAGAAGAAACACGGCAGCTGCAGGCGCGCGTCGACCGCCTGCAGCTGGAGGTCAGCCAGCTGCACCAAAAGCTGGCTGAGGCCACGGCCCGGCCCATTCAGGCCGAACGGGCACCGGCAGTGGTGGCCTCCATCCCCTCCTCCTCCTCCAACCTGGAGGAAATTATCAGGAGGGTGATAGCGGAGGAGAGGAATTTTACCAGGGCCTGCCTAGCGGGCATAGAGGACCGGCTCCTGCCGGAAAGGCGACTCCGCCCACCGCTAGCGGCGGACAAGAGCTCGCCACAGGTGGAGCCGGAACCCGTGCCCCAGGCGGGCCCGGCAGCGGGCGCCCAGCCCGCAGGGAAGGGCAAAGGTGGGGGCAAGAGGAGCAAAGCGGCCCCTCCTCCTCCGCAAGCCCCTACCAACACAAGCCCAGAGGGGGCGCCCGAGCCGGTGCCCGGGCCTTCCTCCGCTACCCAGCCGGCCCCTCCCCAAACCCAGGACGCCCTTCTTCCGTCCACCACCCCGGCCAACATGTCGTGGACGGAGGTGGTGAAGAAGGGCAAGAAGAAGCCCGCAGCGCCCGCAGCGTCCGCAGCGCCCGCAGCGACCGCTCCTCCAGCCAAAACGGCTCCAGCTGCCGGCAGGAAACTGCCTCCTCCTCCCCGAACCGCGGCCGTCGTGGTAACAATCACCCCGGAGGCCGCGGAGCGGGGGGCGACGTACGAGTCCGTCCTCAGACGGGCTCGTTCCAACGCTGATCCCACGCAACTAGGGATCAGCAATATCACCTGCCGGCGGACAATGACCGGGGCTCGAATTTTCGAGTTCGGGGGGGAGCGGCGCGAGAGCAACGCCGACCTCTTCGCAAAAAAATTGCGGGAGGTCATTGCGGACGCGGCGACGGTCGCCAGGCCCGCGAAGACCGCACCCCTGGAGGTGGCTGACATCGACGACTCGGCCACCAGGGAGGATGTGGTGGCGGCCGTCGCGGCGGCGGGTGGCTGCGACGCCAGCGCGGTGAGGTGCGGGCCCATCAGGCCTGGCCGCCGCGGCATGGGCACCACGCGCGTGGAGTGCCCAATTGTCGCCGCCAGGGCCCTCCTCGCCGCGACCAAGGGGCGGCTGCCTCTGGGGCTCAGCACGGCCGTAGTGCGGGCGCTTGAGGACGGGCCGATGCGTTGTTTTAAATGCTTCGCACTCGGCCACACTCGGGCCACGTGTCCCTCCAAGGCCGACTGGGGGGACGCGTGCTACCGCTGCGGGCTCCAGGGGCACAAGAATGCCGCCTGCGGCGCCGCCACGCCACATTGCGTGACGTGCGCCGCCAGTGGCCGCCCTGCCGACCACAAGATGGCGGGTGGGAGCTGCAAGCCCCCCGTCAGAAAGGGAGTGGTGCAGGCGCAGGTCCGACCTGCCGCCTCCGCCGCCACCGCCGTCGTCGTCGCCGCCGCAGCTCCAGCGGCGGCAACAGAGGGGGGAGCGATGACGATCGATGGATAGGGTCGACCGTCATCGCTTCCTCCAGGCGAACACCAACCACTGCAAAGCGGCCCAGGACCTGGTGGTTCAGGTCATGGCCGAGTGGTTGGTGAACGTGGCGGCGGTCGCCGAGCCGTACTCGATCCCCGGCAGCTGGCTGGGCGACGAGGACGGCTTGGTGGCACTAGCGGCGCGGTCTTCCACGGACTCCCCTCCCCTCTCGCTATTAGAGAGGGGACCGGGATACGTGGCCGCCGCGTGGGGAGACTCGGCCCTCGTGGCCGTGTACTTCTCCCCAAACCGCTCCTTGCAGGACTTCGAGGACTTTCTCGGGGTCCTGGCCGCCGTGGTCGGCAGGGCGGCGCCGCGTCAGGTCGTAGTCTTGGGCGACCTGAACGCCAAGTCAACAGCCTGGGGCAACCCGGCCGCCTCGTGCAACGTCCGAGGTCGCGCCGTGGAGCTCTGGGCGGCCACGTCCGGCGTCTCCCTGCTCAACAGGGGGGCGGTCCACACGTGTGTGCGGCAGCGGGGAGGGTTGGTGGTGGACGTTTCGTTCGCCACCCCCGCGATAGCCGCCCGCGTCGTGGACTGGCGGGTGGAGTTGGTGGAGACCTTGTCGGACCACCGCTACGTGCGGTTCGACATCGTCTCCGCCAGGGGCTCCGCGGAGTCCGCTGGGTCGGGGCAATCGCCGTTCCCGCGGTGGGCTCTGACCCACCTGGACAGGGAGGCGGCGGCGGAGGCGGCGTTCATCCAGGACTGGCTGTCGCCGCCCGCCGCCGGTCTGGACGTGGACACCGCTGCGCGGCAGCTGGGGGATTCCCTGACCGAGGTGTGCAACTCCAGCATGCCTCGGTCTCGCCGGCCGCCAGCCAGACGGGCCGTGTACTGGTGGTCGGCGGAGCTGGCGGAGCTCCGTGCAGCGTGCGTGCGGGCCAGGAGGGCCTACACGCGGAGCCGGCGGCGGCGTCGCAGAGACTTGGCCGACGAGGACCGCCTCTACGAGGCGTACGTGGTGGCCAAGACGGTCCTCGATCGGGCTATCGCCACGGCCAAGGACTCGGCGAGAGCCGAGATGCTGGAGGGTCTCGACAACGACCCCTTCGGGAGGCCATACAAGGTGGCGCGCAGCAAGCTGCGCCCCTTCGGCCCCCCCGTTGCCGAGACCCTGGAGCCCTCCCTCCTGGACGGGGTGGTGCGGTCCCTGTTTCCGCGCAGGGGCAGCTTCACCCCGCCAGTGATGGCTCCGCCGCCACCGCCGCCGCACGTTGCGGAGGAGGAGGAGGCCCCGCCGGTCACGGAGTCGGAGCTCGGCGCGGCCATCGACCGTGCCCGCGCCGGGAAGAAGGCTCCGGGCCCCGACGGGGTCCCCGCAAGGGTGGTGGCGATCGCCGCCACCCAAATGGAGGCGCGGTTTCGGGACCTCTTCGACGCATGCTTCGCGTCGGGGAGGTTCCCGAAACCGTGGAAGGAGGGCCTATTGTGCCTCCTTCGCAAGGAGGGCCGCCCGGCGGACTCCCCCTCGGCATACCGGCCGATCATGCTCCTGGCAGACGTCGGGAAAATGTTCGAGGGGATAGTCGCCGCCCGCCTAAAGGAGCACCTGCGGGATGTCGGACCGGACTTGTCGGACGCTCAGTTCGGCTTTCGGGCTGAGCGTTCGACGGTGGACGCACTGGCCTGCCTCAAGGGGCAGGTGGAGGAGGCGATGCAGGCGGGGGACGGGTTGCTGGCGGTGTCGTTCGACATAGCCAACGCCTTCAACTCGATCCCCCACTCTACCATCATGGAGGCGCTCCGCTTCCACGGAGTGCCTCCATACCTGCGGCGTCTGCTGGCCAGCTACCTGGAGGACAGGGAGGTCCTCCTGGTGGACAGGTCTGGCCGAGTCCGGCGATATCCCGCCGAAGCCGGCGCCCCACAGGGGTCGGTCGTGGGGCCCCTGCTCTGGAACGTCGGCTACGATTGGCTCCTGCGGGGAACTCTCCCCCGGGGCGTTAGGGTCGTCTGCTACGCGGACGACACTCTCCTCACCGCCCGGGGGGAGAGTTTCGGAGAGGCGGCCAACTTGGCCTCGGCGGGCGGCTCCCTCATCGCGGGGAGGATCCGCCGCCTCGGCCTGACGGTGGCGCTGCGCAAAACCGAGGCCGTGTACTTCCACGGTCCCCGGCAGCGGCAGCGCCCCCCGCCCGACGCCCACATCCACGTGGAGGGCGTCCGCATCGCGGTCGGGGCCCAGATGAAATATCTGGGCCTCGTGCTTGACAGCAGGTGGCGCTTCGGCCCGCACTTCCGCGGGCTGTCGGCGCGCCTGCTGAAGACCGCGGGCGCCCTCTCGTGGCTGCTCCCCAACGTGGGGGGGCCCAGCGTCCGATGCCGGCGACTCTACGCCGGCATCCTGAGGAGTATGGCCACCTACGGGGCCCCCATCTGGGAGGACTCCCTCCGGAGGAGGGAGAACGCCGCGGCCTTGCGGGCCCCGCAGAGGGCCATAGCCCAGCGGGTGGCGCGGACCTACCGCACGGTGGGCTTCGCGGCGGCGTGCGCTCTGGCGGGCACCCCGCCTTGGGAACTCGAGGCGTGGGTGCTCGCCAGAGTGTACGAGTGGACGGCGGGGCGGCGGGCGAGCGGAGAGCGCCCAGCCCCGCGTGAGAGGGAGGCCGTCCGGCGGGAGGCGAAGGAAGCCGTCGTCCGGCATTGGTCGACGGACCTCGCCACCGCGGTATTCGGTCGCCGCACACTCGACGCGATCGGGCCGCTCCTGCAAGAGTGGCTCGATCGGTCGCACGGGGTGGTCTCCTTCCGACTGGCGCAGGTGCTGACCGGCCACGGATGTTTCGGGGCCTACCTGCACCGCATCGGTCGGGAGGAGACACCGTCGTGCCGCGATTGCGGCGCGGCGGTGGACACGGCGCAGCACACCCTTGAGGGGTGCCCGTCGTGGTCGGAGCCGCGCCGCGACCTCGTTGCGGCGATCGGGCCGGACCTCTCGCTCCCCGGCGTGATCAACGCCATGCTGGGGGACGAGGGGTCCTGGGCGGCGGTAGCCTCCTTCTGTGAACAGGTCATGTCGCAGAAGGAGGCGGCGGAGCGCGCGCGCGAGGACGACCCCCTCGCGCCGGCGCTCCGCAGGCGGAGGAGGGGTCGGAGAAGACGTCAGTATGACGAGCACCTCCGACTCCTCCCTGGTGGAGGCCAGCAGGCAACGGGTGCGGGGGCACACCTGCCTGCATCGCACGCGCCTTCACCAGCGCCGGACGGGAGTGGCCAGGTGTTCCCGGCCATTCCCGTCGCCCCCCAGCCCGGGGGGCACGTAGGGCCCGCCATCTAGGCGGGCACGCGCCAGAGGGCCGTGGACGCAGAACGTCTCCCACAGCCCTCCCAACAAGGCGCCGGAGGGAACACCGCTGAGTTTTAGTGGGGATACTGTCGCCGTCATGCGACAGGGAGTCCCACACTCCCCGTCTCGCCCCCCCAGCGAGCGGAAGTGCGTAATTGCCATTTCTCAGCGTCAAAAAAAAAAAAAAAAAAAAAAAAAAAAAAAAAAGGTTGGGGGATCCCCGGGGAGGCCGAGCGCCGCCCGAACCTAGCCAAGCGGGCGCAGGCCCAGCAGGACCTCGAGGAGCGGGTCGCTGCCAAGGAGCAGCAGGCGCGCGCTGCCCGGGCCAAGTCCGGGTACGGCGCGTCCCTCCTCCAGTACGCGGACCGCTCCTTGGGCGAGCTGGAGAAGATGGCGGAGGAGGATGAGGGGGAGATCATTGAGATCGCCACCAAGTCCTCCCACCTGAAGGGCACCTTTCAGAAGGCCCTCAAGTGCCGGGCCGCGAGCATGCGCGCTATCATCCAGGAGGTGGCCCAGCGCACTGCGTCAGAAGAAACACGGCAGCTGCAGGCGCGCGTCGACCGCCTGCAGCTGGAGGTCAGCCAGCTGCACCAAAAGCTGGCTGAGGCCACGGCCCGGCCCATTCAGGCCGAACGGGCACCGGCAGTGGTGGCCTCCATCCCCTCCTCCTCCTCCAACCTGGAGGAAATTATCAGGAGGGTGATAGCGGAGGAGAGGAATTTTACCAGGGCCTGCCTAGCGGGCATAGAGGACCGGCTCCTGCCGGAAAGGCGACTCCGCCCGCCGCTAGCGGCAGACAAGAGTTCGCCCCAGACGGAGCCGGAACCCGTGCCCCAGGCGGGCCCGGCAGCGGGCGCCCAACCCACTGGGAAGGGCAAAGGCAGGGGCAAGAGGAGCAAAGTGGCTCCTCCTCCTCCGCAAGCCCCTACCACCACGAGCCCAGAGGGAGCGCCCGAGCCGGTGCCCGGGCCCTCCTCCGCTACCCAGCCGGCCCCTCCCCAGATGAAACAGGACGCCCTTCTTCCCTCCACCACCCCGGCCAACATGTCGTGGACGGAGGTGGTCAAGAAGGGCAAGAAGAGGAAGCCCGCAGCGCCCGCAGCGTCCGCAGCGCCCGCAGCGACCGCTCCCCCAGCCAAGACGGCTCCAGCCGCCGGCAGGAAACTGGCTCCTCCTCCCCGAACCGCGGCCGTCGTGGTGAAAATCACCCCGGAGGCCGCGGAGCGGGGGGCGACGTACGAGTCCGTCCTCAGACGGGCCCGTACTAACGCTGATCCCACCCAACTCGGGATCAGCAACATAACCTGCCGGCGGACCATGACCGGGGCTCGAATCTTCGAGTTCGGGGGGGAGCGGCGCGAGAGTAACGCCGACCTCTTTGCGGATAAACTGCGGGAGGTCATAGCGGACGTGGCAACGGTCGCCAGGCCCGTAAAGACCGCACCCCTGGAGGTGGCCGACGTCGATGACTCGGCCACCAGGGAGGACGTGGTGGCGGCCGTTGCGGCGGCGGGTGGCTGCGACGTCAGCGCGGTGAGGTGCGGGCCCATCAGGCCTGGCCGCCGCGGCATGGGCACCACGCGCGTGGAGTGCCCCATCGTCGCCGCCAGGGCTCTCCTCGCTGCGACCAAGGGGCGGCTGCCCCTGGGCCTGAGCACGGCCGTGGTGCGAGCGCTTGAAGACGGCCCGATGCGCTGCTTCAAGTGCTTCGCACTCGGCCACACCCGGGCCACGTGTCCCTCCAAGGCCGACTGGGGGGACGCGTGCTACCGCTGCGGGCTCCAGGGGCACAAAAATGCCGCCTGCGGCGCCGCCACGCCGCATTGCGTGACGTGCGCCGCCAGTGGCCGCCCTGCCGACCACAAGATGGCGGGCGGGAGCTGTAAGCCCCCCGTCAAAAAGGGAGTGGTGCAGGCGCAGGCCCGACCTGCCGCCTCCGCCGCCACCGCCGTCGTCGTCACCGCCGCAGCTCCAGCGGCGGCAACAGAGGGGTGAGCAATGACGATCGATGGATAGGGTCGACCGTCATCGCTTCCTCCAGGCGAACACCAACCACTGTAAAGCGGCCCAGGATCTGGTGGTCCAGGTCTCTTCGACGCATGCTTCGCGTCGGGGAGGTTCCCGAAACCGTGGAAGGAGGGCCAACTGTGCCTCCTTCGCAAGGAGGGCCGCCCGGCGGACTCCCCCTCGGCATACCGGCCGATCATGCTCCTGGCAGACGTCGGGAAAATGTTCGAGGGGATAGTCGCCGCCCGCCTAAAGGAGCACCTGCGGGATGTCGGACCGGACTTGTCGGACGCTCAGTTCGGCTTTCGGGCTGAGCGTTCGACGGTGGACGCACTGGCCTGCCTCAAGGGGCAGGTGGAGGAGGCGATGCAGGCGGGGGACGGGTTGCTGGCGGTGTCGTTCGACATAGCCAACGCCTTCAACTCGATCCCCCACTCTACCATCATGGAGGCGCTCCGCTTCCACGGAGTGCCTCCATACCTGCGGCGTCTGCTGGCCAGCTACCTGGAGGACAGGGAGGTCCTCCTGGTGGACAGGTCTGGCCGAGTCCGGCGATATCCCGCCGAAGCCGGCGCCCCACAGGGGTCGGTCGTGGGGCCCCTGCTCTGGAACGTCGGCTACGATTGGCTCCTGCGGGGAACTCTCCCCCGGGGCGTTAGGGTCGTCTGCTACGCGGACGACACTCTCCTCACCGCCCGGGGGGAGAGTTTCGGAGAGGCGGCCAACTTGGCCTCGGCGGGCGGCTCCCTCATCGCGGGGAGGATCCGCCGCCTCGGCCTGACGGTGGCGCTGCACAAAACCGAGGCCGTGTACTTCCACGGTCCCCGGCAGCGGCAGCGCCCCCCGCCCGACGCCCACATCCACGTGGAGGGCGTCCGCATCGCGGTCGGGGCCCAGATGAAATATCTGGGCCTCGTGCTTGACAGCAGGTGGCGCTTCGGCCCGCATTTCCGCGGGCTGTCGGCGCGCCTGCTGAAGACCGCGGGCGCCCTCTCGTGGCTGCTCCCCAACGTGGGGGGGCCCAGCGTCCGATGCCGGCGACTCTACGCCGGCATCCTGAGGAGTATGGCCACCTACGGGGCCCCCATCTGGGAGGACTCCCTCCGGAGGAGGGAGAACGCCGCGGCCTTGCGGGCCCCGCAGAGGGCCATAGCCCAGCGGGTGGCGCGGACCTACCGCACGGTGGGCTTCGCGGCGGCGTGCGCTCTGGCGGGCACCCCGCCTTGGGAACTCGAGGCGTGGGTGCTCGCCAGAGTGTACGAGTGGACGGCGGGGCGGCGGGCGAGCGGAGAGCGCCCAGCCCCGCGTGAGAGGGAGGCCGTCCGGCGGGAGGCGAAGGAAGCCGTCGTCCGGCATTGGTCGACGGACCTCGCCACCGCGGTATTCGGTCGCCGCACACTCGACGCGATCGGGCCGCTCCTGCAAGAGTGGCTCGATCGGTCGCACGGGGTGGTCTCCTTCCGACTGGCGCAGGTGCTGACCGGCCACGGATGTTTCGGGGCCTACCTGCACCGCATCGGTCGGGAGGAGACACCGTCGTGCCGCGATTGCGGCGCGGCGGTGGACACGGCGCAGCACACCCTTGAGGGGTGCCCGTCGTGGTCGGAGCCGCGCCGCGACCTCGTTGCGGCGATCGGGCCGGACCTCTCGCTCCCCGGTGTGATCAACGCCATGCTGGGGGACGAGGGGTCCTGGGCGGCGGTAGCCTCCTTCTGTGAACAGGTCATGTCGCAGAAGGAGGCGGCGGAGCGCGCGCGCGAGGACGACCCTCTCGCGCCGGCGCTCCGCAGGCGGAGGAGGGGTCGGAGAAGACGTCAGTATGACGAGCACCTCCGACTCCTCCCTGGTGGAGGCCAGCAGGCAACGGGTGCGGGGGCACCCCTGCCTGCATCGCACGCGCCTTCACCAGCGCCGGACGGGAGTGGCCAGGTGTTCCCGGCCATTCCCGTCGCCCCCCAGCTCGGGGGGCACGTAGGGCCCGCCATCTAGGCGGGCACGCGCCAGAGGGCCGTGGACGCAGAACGTCTCCCACAGCCCTCCCAACAAGGCGCCGGAGGGAACACCGCTGAGTTTTAGTGGGTATACTGTCGCCGTCATGCGACAGGGAGTCCCACACTCCCCGTCTCGCCCCCCCAGCGAGCGGAAGTGCGTAATTGCCATTTCTCAGCGTCAAAAAAAAAAAAAAAAAAAAAAAAAAGGTTGGGGCCACGGCCAAGGACTCGGCGAGAGCCGAAATGCTGGAGGGTCTCGACAACGACCCCTTCGGGAGGCCATACAAGGTGGCGCGCAGCAAGCTGCGCCCCTTCGGCCCCCCCGTTGTCGAGACCCTGGAGCCCTCCTTCCTGGACGGGGTGGTGCGGTCCCTGTTTCCGCGCAGGGGCAACTTCACCCCGCCAGTGATGGCTCCGCCGCTCCGCCGCCGCCGCCGCCGCCGCCGCCGCACGAGGCGGAGGAGGAGGAAGCCCCGCCGGTCACGGAGTCGGAGCTCGGCGCGGCCATCGACCGTGTCCGCGCCAGAAGGAAGGCCTCCGGGCCCCGACGGGGTCCCCGCAAGGGTGGTGGCGATCGCCGCCACCCAAATGGAGGCGCGGTTTCGGGACCTCTTCGATGCATGCTTCGCGTCGGGGAGGTTCCCGAAACCGTGGAAGGAGGGCCTATTGTGCCTCCTTCGCAAGGAGGGCCGCCCGGCGGACTCCCCTCGGCATACCGGCCGATCATGCTCCTGGCAGACGTCGGGAAAATGTTCGAGGGGATAGTCGCCGCCCGCCTAAAGGAGCACCTGCGGGATGTCGGACCGGACTTGTCGGACGCTCAGTTCGGCTTTCGGGCTGAGCGTTCGACGGTGGACGCACTGGCCTGCCTCAAGGGGCAGGTGGAGGAGGCGATGCAGGCGGGGGGACGGGTTGCTGGCGGTGTCGTTCGACATAGCCAACGCCTTCAACTCGATCCCCCACTCTACCATCATGGAGGCGCTCCGCTTCCACGGAGTGCCTCCATACCTGCGGCGTCTGCTGGCCAGCTACCTGGAGGACAGGGAGGTCCTCCTGGTGGACAGGTCTGGCCGAGTCCGGCGATATCCCGCCGAAGCCGGCGTCCCACAGGGGTCGGTCGTGGGGCCCCTGCTCTGGAACGTCGGCTACGATTGGCTCCTGCGGGGAACTCTCCCCCGGGGCGTTAGGGTCGTCTGCTACGCGGACGACACTCTCCTCACCGCCCGGGGGGAGAGTTTCGGAGAGGCGGCCAACTTGGCCTCGGCGGGCGGCTCCCTCGTCGCGGGGAGGATCCGCCGCCTCGGCCTGACGGTGGCGCTGCACAAAACCGAGGCCGTGTACTTCCACGGTCTTCGGCAGCGGCAGCGCCCCCCGCCCGACGCCCACATCCACGTGGAGGGCGTCCGCATCGCGGTTGGGGCCCAGATGAAATATCTGGGCCTCGTGCTCGACAGCAGGTGGCGCTTCGGCCCGCACTTCCGCGGGCTGTCGGCGCGCCTGCTGAAGACCGCGGGCGCCCTCTCGTGGCTGCTCCCCAACGTGGGGGGGCCCAGCGTCCGATGCCGGCGACTCTACGCCGGCATCCTGAGGAGTATGGCCACCTACGGGGCCCCCATCTGGGAGGACTCCCTCCGGAGGAGGGAGAATGCCGCGGCCTTGCGGGCCCCGCAGAGGGCCATAGCCCAGCGGGTGGCGCGGACCTACCGCACGGTGGGCTTTGCGGCGGCGTGCGCTCTGGCGGGCACCCCGCCTTGGGAGCTCGAGGCGTGGGTGCTCGCCAGAGTGTACGAGTGGACGGCGGGGCGGGCGGGCGAACGGAGAGCGCCCAGCCCCGCGAGAGAGGGAGGCCGTCCGGCGGGAGGCAAAGGAAGCCGTCGTCCGGCATTGGGCGACGGACCTCGCCACCGCGGTATTCGGTCGCCGCACACTCGACGCGATCGGGCCGCTCCTGCAAGAGTGGCTCGATCGGTCGCACGGGGTGGTCTCCTTCCGACTGGCGCAGGTGCTGACCGGCCACGGATGCTTCGGGGCCTACCTGCACCGCATCGGTCGGGAGGAGACACCGTCGTGCTGCGATTGTGGCGCGGCGGTGGACACGGCGCAGCACACCCTGGAGGAGTGCCCGTCGTGGTCGGAGCCGCGCCGCGATCTCGTTGCGGCGATCGGGCCGGACCTCTCCCTCCCCGGCGTGATCAACGCCATGCTGGGGGACGAGGGGTCCTGGGCGGCGGTAGCCTCCTTCTGTGAACAGGTCATGTCGCAGAAGGAGGCGGCGGAGCGCGCGCGCGAGGACGACCCTCTCGCGCCGGCGCTCCGCAGGCGGAGGAGGGGTCGGAGAAGACGTCAGTATGACGAGCACCTCCGACTCCTCCCTGGTGGAGGCCAGCAGGCAACGGGTGCGGGGGCACCCCCTGCCTGCATCGCACGCGCCTTCACCAGCGCCGGACGGGAGTGGCCAGGTGTTCCCGGCCATTCCCGTCGCCCCCCAGCCGGGGGGCACGTAGGGCCCGCCATCTAGGCGGGCACGCGCCAGAGGGCCGTGGACGCAGAATGTCTCCCACAGCCCTCCCAACAAGGCGCCGGAGGGAACACCGCTGAGTTTTAGTGGGTATACTGTCGCCGTCATGCGACAGGGAGTCCCACACTCCCCGTCTCGCCCCCCCAGCGAGCGGAAGTGCGTAACTGTCATTTCTCAGCGAGAAAAAAAAAAAAAAAAAAAAAAAAAAAAAAAAAAAAAAAAAAAAAAAAGGTTAGGTTGGGGGATCCCCCACAGCGCATACTTCCACGCAGTATCCCCGGGCAACGCCGTGTCTGACCACCGTAACGGAGTGGCAGACCGGCGGCTAAAGTGCGCTGTGACATCGTAGACTTTTATTGAAATACTGTTTTACCTGCCGGATTTTATTTTAATTGCTGTGTGTCTACGATAAGATGAAAAAGAAACCAAGCCGTGACGCCTCAGGGCGCTTTTTATCACATCGCTCCTCTCAGGACGATCTAAACGGCCCTTCTCAGGGCCACGCCGACGGCGCTTCGGCGTCGGAAGCTGACCGCGCACCATCTGCGGCCAGCTTCTTTTGCAGGCCAGACGAGGTGTCGGACTCTGACGACTCCAATGCAGGCACGTCGGCGGCTGAATACGACCGTACGAAGCGGAAGTTTGAGTCCGAGACCTCCTCTGGATCGGCCGTAGCTAGGACGAAGAAGAAGCTGAAGTCTAAAAGGGCCTCGAGCCCTTCCTTGACCTCCACTTCGCCTTGCACCCACGATGTGGGCTTATTGGAGGCCGAGCGCCGCCCGAACCTGGCCAAGCGGGCGCAGGCCCAGCAGGACCTCGAGGAGCGGGTCGCTGCCAAGGAGCAGCAGGCGCGCGCTGCCCGGGCCAAGTCCGGGTACGGCGCGTCCCTCCTCCAGTGCGCGGACCGCTCCTTGGGCGAGCTGGAGAAGATGGCGGAGGAGGATGAGGGGGAGATCATTGAGATCGCCACCAAGTCCTCCCACCTGAAGGGTACCTTTCAGAAGGCCCTCAAGTGCCGGGCCGCGAGCATGCGCGCTATTATCCAGGAGGCGGCCCAGCGCACTGCGACGGAAGAGACGCGGCAGCTGCAGGCGCGCGTCGACCGCCTGCAGCTGGGAGTCAGCCAGCTGCACCAAAAGCTGGCTGAGGCCACGGCCCGGCCCATTCAGGCCGAACGGGCACCGGCAGTGGTGGCCTCCATCCCCTCCTCCTCCTCCAACCTGGAGGAAATTATCAGGAGGGTGATAGCGGAGGAGAGGAATTTTACCAGGGCCTGCCTAGCGGGCATAGAGGACCGGCTCCTGCCGGAAAGGCGACTCCGCCCACCGCTAGCGGCGGACAAGAGCTCGCCACAGGTGGAGCCGGAACCCGTGCCCCAGGCGGGCCCGGCAGCGGGCGCCCAGCCCGCAGGGAAAAGGTGGGGGCAAGAGGAGCAAAGCGGCCCCTCCTCCTCCGCAAGCCCCTACCAACACAAGCCCAGAGGGGGCGCCCGAGCCGGTGCCCGGGCCTTCCTCCGCTACCCAGCCGGCCCCTCCCCAAACCCAGGACGCCCTTCTTCCGTCCACCACCCCGGCCAACATGTCGTGGACGGAGGTGGTGAAGAAGGGCAAGAAGAAGCCCGCAGCGCCCGCAGCGTCCGCAGCGCCCGCAGCGACCGCTCCTCCAGCCAAAACGGCTCCAGCTGCCGGCAGGAAACTGCCTCCTCCTCCCCGAACCGCGGCCGTCGTGGTAACAATCACCCCGGAGGCCGCGGAGCGGGGGGCGACGTACGAGTCCGTCCTCAGACGGGCTCGTTCCAACGCTGATCCCACGCAACTAGGGATCAGTAATATCACCTGCCGGCGGACAATGACCGGGGCTCGAATTTTCGAGTTCGGGGGGGAGCGGCGCGAGAGCAACGCCGACCTCTTCGCAAAAAAATTGCGGGAGGTCATTGCGGACGCGGCGACGGTCGCCAGGCCCGCAAAGACCGCACCCCTGGAGGTGGCTGACGTCGACGACTCGGCCACCAGGGAGGATGTGGTGGCGGCCGTCGCGGCGGCGGGTGGCTGCGACGCCAGCGCGGTGAGGTGCGGGCCCATCAGGCCTGGCCGCCGCGGCATGGGCACCACGCGCGTGGAGTGCCCAATTGTCGCCGCCAGGGCCCTCCTCGCCGCAACCAAGGGGCGGCTGCCTCTGGGGCTCAGCACGGCCGTAGTGCGGGCGCTTGAGGACGGGCCGATGCGTTGTTTTAAATGCTTCGCACTCCGCCACACTCGGGCCACGTGTCCCTCCAAGGCCGACTGGGGGGACGCGTGCTACCGCTGCGGGCTCCAGGGGCACAAGAATGCCGCCTGCGGCGCCGCCACGCCGCATTGCGTGACGTGCGCCGCCAGTGGCCGCCCTGCCGACCACAAGATGGCGGGTGGGAGCTGCAAGCCCCCCGTCAGAAAGGGAGTGGTGCAGGCGCAGGTCCGACCTGCCGCCTCCGCCGCCACCGCCGTCGTCGTCGCCGCCGCAGCTCCAGCGGCGGCAACAGAGGGGGGAGCAATGACGATCGATGGATAGGGTCGACCGTCATCGCTTCCTCCAGGCGAACACCAACCACTGCAAAGCGGCCCAGGACCTGGTGGTTCAGGTCATGGCCGAGTGGTTGGTGAACGTGGCGGCGGTCGCCGAGCCGTACTCGATCCCCGGCAGCTGGCTGGGCGACGAGGACGGCTTGGTGGCACTAGCGGCGCGGTCTTCCACGGACTCCCCTCCCCTCTCGCTATTAGAGAGGGGACCGGGATACGTGGCCGCCGCGTGGGGAGACTCGGCCCTCGTGGCCGTGTACTTCTCCCCAAACCGCTCCTTGCAGGACTTCGAGGACTTTCTCGGGGTCCTGGCCGCCGTGGTCGGCAGGGCGGCGCCGCGTCAGGTCGTAGTCTTGGGCGACCTGAACGCCAAGTCAACAGCCTGGGGCAACCCGGCCGCCTCGTGCAACGTCAAGCAACAAGCAACTCCAGCATGCCTCGGTCTCGCCGGCCGCCAGCCAGACGGGCCGTGTACTGGTGGTCGGCGGAGCTGGCGGAGCTCCGTGCAGCGTGCGTGCGGGCCAGGAGGGCCTACACGCGGAGCCGGCGGCGGCGTCGCAGAGACTTGGCCGACGAGGACCGCCTCTACGAGGCGTACGTGGAGGCCAAGACGGTCCTCGATCGGGCCATCGCCACGGCCAAGGACTCGGCGAGAGCCGAAATGCTGGAGGGTCTCGACAACGACCCTTTCGGGAGGCCATACAAGGTGGCGCGCAGCAAGCTGCGCCCCTTCGGCCCCCCCGTTGTCGAGACCCTGGAGCCCTCCTTCCTGGACGGGGTGGTGCGGTCCCTGTTTCCGCGCAGGGGCAACTTCACCCCGCCAGTGATGGCTCCGCCGCCGCCGCCGCCGCCGCAGCCGCACGAGGCGGAGGAGGAGGAAGCCCCGCCGGTCACGGAGTCGGAGCTCGGCGCGGCCATCGACCGTGTCCGCGCCAGAAAGAAGGCTCCGGGCCCCGACGGGGTCCCCGCAAGGGTGGTGGCGATCGCCGCCACCCAAATGGAGGCGCGGTTTCGGGACCTCTTCGACGCATGCTTCGCGTCGGGGAGGTTCCCGAAACCGTGGAAGGAGGGCCTATTGTGCCTCCTTCGCAAGGAGGGCCGCCCGGCGGACTCCCCCTCGGCATACCGGCCGATCATGCTCCTGGCAGACGTCGGGAAAATGTTCGAGGGGATAGTCGCCGCCCGCCTAAAGGAGCACCTGCGGGATGTCGGACCGGACTTGTCGGACGCTCAGTTCGGCTTTCGGGCTGAGCGTTCGACGGTGGACGCACTGGCCTGCCTCAAGGGGCAGGTGGAGGAGGCGATGCAGGCGGGGGACGGGTTGCTGGCGGTGTCGTTCGACATAGCCAACGCCTTCAACTCGATCCCCCACTCTACCATCATGGAGGCGCTCCGCTTCCACGGAGTGCCGCCATACCTGCGGCGTCTGCTGGCCAGCTACCTGGAGGACAGGGAGGTCCTCCTCCATCCAGGCGGAACGGGCACCAGCAGCGGTGGCCCCCCTCTCCTCCTCCTCCTCCTCCTCCTCCTCCAACCTGGAGGAAATTATTAGGAGGGTCATAGCGGAGGAGAGAAACTTTACTAGGGCCTGCCTCGCGGGCATAGAGGACCGGCTCCTGCCGGAAAGGCGACTCCGCCCGCCGCTAGCGGCGGACAAGAGTTCGCCCCAGACGGAGCCGGAACCCGTGCCCCAGGCGGGCCCGGCAGCGGGCGCCCAACCCACTGGGAAGGGCAAAGGCAGGGGCAAGAGGAGCAAAGCGGCTCCTCCTCCTCCGCAAGCCCCTACCACCACAAGCCCAGAGGGGGCGCCCGAGCCGGTGCCCGGGCCCTCCTCCGCTACCCAGCCGGCCCCTCACCAGACTGAACAAGACGCCCTTCTTCCGTCCACCACCCCGGCCAACATGTCGTGGACGGAGGTGGTCAAGAAGGGCAAGAAGAGGAAGCCCGCAGCGCCCGCAGCGTCCGCAGCGCCCGCAGCGACCGCTCCCCCAGCCAAGACGGCTCCAGCCGCTGGCAGGAAACTGCCTCCTCCTCCCCGAACCGCGGCCGTCGTGGTGAAAATCACCCCGGAGGCCGCGGAGCGGGGGGCGACGTACGAGTCCGTCCTCAGACGGGCCCGTACCAACGCTGATCCCACCCAACTCGGGATCAGCAACATAACCTGCCGGCGGACCATGACCGGGGCCCGAATCTTCGAGTTCGGGGGGGAGCGGCGCGAGAATAACGCCGACCTCTTCGCGGCGAAACTGCGGGAGGTCATAGCAGACGCGGCAACGGTCGCCAGGCCCGTGAAGACCGCACCCCTGGAGGTGGCCGACGTCGACGACTCGGCCACCAGGGAGGACGTGGTGGCGGCCGTTGCGGCGGCGGGTGGCTGCGACGTCAGTGCGGTGAGGTGCGGGCCCATCAGGCCTGGCCGCCGCGGCATGGGCACCACGCGCGTGGAGTGCCCAATCGTCGCCGCCAGGGCTCTCCTCGCTGCGACCAAGGGGCGGCTGCCCCTGGGCCTGAGCACAGCCGTGGTGCGGGCGCTTGAAGACGGCCCGATGCGGTGCTTCAAGTGCTTCGCACTCGGCCACACCCGTGCCACGTGTCCCTCCAAGGCCGACTGGGGGGACACGTGCTACCGCTGCGGGCTCCAGGGGCACAAAAATGCCGCCTGCGGCGCCGCCACGCCGCATTGCGTGACGTGCGCCGCCAGTGGCCGCCCTGCCGACCACAAGATGGCGGGCGGGAGCTGTAGGCCCCCCGTCAAGAAGGGAGTGGTGCAGGCGCAGGTCCGACCTGCCGCCTCCGCCGCCACCGCCGTCGTCGTCGCCGCCGCAGCTCCAGCGGCGGCAACAGAGGGGGGAGCGATGACGATCGATGGATAGGGTCGACCGTCATCGCTTCCTCCAGGCGAACACCAACCACTGTAAAGCGGCCCAGGACCTGGTGGTTCAGGTCATGGCCGAGTGGTTGGTGAACGTGGCGGCGGTCGCCGAGCCGTACTCGATCCCCGGCAGCTGGCTGGGCGACGAGGACGGCTTGGTGGCACTAGCGGCGTGGTCTTCCACGGACTCCCCTCCCCTCTCGCTATTAGAGAGGGGACCGGGATACGTGGCCGCCGCGTGGGGAGACTCGGCCTTCGTGGCCGTGTACTTCTCCCCAAACCGCTCCCTGCAGGACTTCGAGGACTTTCTCGGGGTCCTGGCCGCCGTGGTCGGCAGGGCGGCGCCGCGTCAGGTCGTAGTCTTGGGCGACCTGAACGCCAAGTCGGCAGCCTGGGGCAACCCGGCCGCCTCGTGCAACGTCCGAGGTCGCGCCGTGGAGCTCTGGGCGGCCACGTCCGGCGTCTCCCTGCTCAACAGGGGGGCGGTCCACACGTGTGTGCGGCAGCGGGGAGGGTCGGTGGTGGACGTTTCGTTCGCCACCCCCGCGATAGCCGCCCGCGTCGTGGACTGGCGGGTGGAGTTGGTGGAGACCTTGTCGGACCACCGCTACGTGCGGTTCGACATCGTCTCCGCCAGGGGCTCCCCAGAGTCCGTTGGGTCGGGGCAATCGCCGTTCCCGCGGTGGGCCCTGACCCACCTGGACAGGGAGGCGGCGGCGGAGGCGGCGTTCATCCAGGACTGGCTGTCGCCGCCCGCCGCCGGTCCGGACGTGGACGCCGCTGCGCGGCAGCTGGGGGATTCCCTGACCGAGGTGTGCAACTCCAGCATGCCTCGGTCTCGCCGGCCGCCAGCCAGACAGGCCGTGTACTGGTGGTCGGCGGAGCTGGCGGAGCTCCGTGCAGCGTGCGTGCGGGCCAGGAGGGCCTACACGCGGAGTCGGCGGCGGCGTCGCAGAGACTTGGCCAACGAGGACCGCCTCTACGAGGCGTACGTAGAGGCCAAGACGGTCCTCGATCGGGCCATCGCCACGGCCAAGGACTCGGCGAGAGCCGAGATGCTGGAGGGTCTCGACAACGACCCCTTCGGGAGGCCATACAAGGTGGCGCGCAGCAAGCTGCGCCCCTTCGGCCCCCCCGTTGCCGAGACCCTGGAGCCCTCCCTCCTGGACGGGGTGGTGCGGTCCCTGTTTCCGCGCAGGGGCAGCTTCACCCCGCCAGTGATGGCTCCGCCGCCGCCGCCGCCGCACGAGGCGGAGGAGGAGGAGGCCCCGCCGGTCACGGAGTCGGAGCTCGGCGCGGCCATCGACCGTGTCCGCGCCAGAAAGAAGGCTCCGGGCCCCGACGGGGTCCCCGCAAGGGTGGTGGCGATCGCCGCCACCCAAATGGAGGCGCGGTTTCGGGACCTCTTCGACGCATGCTTCGCGTCGGGGAGGTTCCCGAAACCGTGGAAGGAGGGCCTATTGTGCCTCCTTCGCAAGGAGGGCCGCCCGGCGGACTCCCCCTCGGCATACCGGCCGATCATGCTCCTGGCAGACGTCGGGAAAATGTTCGAGGGGATAGTCGGACCGGACTTGTCGGACGCTCAGTTCGGCTTTCGGGCTGAGCGTTCGACGGTGGACGCACTGGCCTGCCTCAAGGGGCAGGTGGAGGAGGCGATGCAGGCGGGGGACGGGTTGCTGGCGGTGTCGTTCGACATAGCCAACGCCTTCAACTCGATCCCCCACTCTACCATCATGGAGGCGCTCCGCTTCCACGGAGTGCCTCCATACCTGCGGCGTCTGCTGGCCAGCTACCTGGAGGACAGGGAGGTCCTCCTGGTGGACAGGTCTGGCCGAGTCCGGCGATATCCCGCCGAAGCCGGCGTCCCACAGGGGTCGGTCGTGGGGCCCCTGCTCTGGAACGTCGGCTACGATTGGCTCCTGCGGGGAACTCTCCCCCGGGGCGTTAGGGTCGTCTGCTACGCGGACGACACTCTCCTCACCGCCCGGGGGGAGAGTTTCGGAGAGGCGGCCAACTTGGCCTCGGCGGGCGGCTCCCTCGTCGCGGGGAGGATCCGCCGCCTCGGCTTGACGGTGGCGCTGCACAAAACCGAGGCCGTGTACTTCCACGGTCCTCGGCAGCGGCAGCGCCCCCCGCCCGACGCCCACATCCACGTGGAGGGCGTCCGCATCGCGGTCGGGGCCCAGATGAAATATCTGGGCCTCGTGCTTGACAGCAGGTGGCGCTTCGGCCCGCACTTCCGCGGGCTGTCGGCGCGCCTGCTGAAGACCGCGGGCGCCCTCTCGTGGCTGCTCCCCAACGTGGGGGGGCCCAGCGTCCGATGCCGGCGACTCTACGCCGGCATCCTGAGGAGTATGGCCACCTACGGGGCCCCCATCTGGGAGGACTCCCTCCGGAGGAGGGAGAACGCCGCGGCCTTGCGGGCCCCGCAGAGGGCCATAGCCCAGCGGGTGGCGCGGACCTACCGCACGGTGGGCTTCGCGGCGGCGTGCGCTCTGGCGGGCACCCCGCCTTGGGAACTCGAGGCGTGGGTGCTCGCCAGAGTGTACGAGTGGACGGCGGGGCGGCGGGCGAGCGGAGAGCGCCCAGCCCCGCGTGAGAGGGAGGCCGTCCGGCGGGAGGCGAAGGAAGCCGTCGTCCGGCATTGGTCGACGGACCTCGCCACCGCGGTATTCGGTCGCCGCACACTCGACGCGATCGGGCCGCTCCTGCAAGAGTGGCTCGATCGGTCGCACGGGGTGGTCTCCTTCCGACTGGCGCAGGTGCTGACCGGCCACGGATGTTTCGGGGCCTACCTGCACCGCATCGGTCGGGAGGAGACACCGTCGTGCCGCGATTGCGGCGCGGCGGTGGACACGGCGCAGCACACCCTTGAGGGGTGCCCGTCGTGGTCGGAGCCGCGCCGCGACCTCGTTGCGGCGATCGGGCCGGACCTCTCGCTCCCCGGCGTGATCAACGCCATGCTGGGGGACGAGGGGTCCTGGGCGGCGGTAGCCTCCTTCTGTGAACAGGTCATGTCGCAGAAGGAGGCGGCGGAGCGCGCGCGCGAGGACGACCCCCTCGCGCCGGCGCTCCGCAGGCGGAGGGGGGGTCGGAGAAGACGTCAGTATGACGAGCACCTCCGACTCCTCCCTGGTGGAGGCCAGCAGGCAACGGGTGCGGGGGCACCCCTGCCTGCATCGCACGCGCCTTCACCAGCGCCGGACGGGAGTGGCCAGGTGTTCCCGGCCATTCCCGTCGCCCCCCAGCCCGGGGGGCACGTAGGGCCCGCCATCTAGGCGGGCACGCGCCAGAGGGCCGTGGACGCAGAACGTCTCCCACAGCCCTCCCAACAAGGCGCCGGAGGGAACACCGCTGAGTTTTAGTGGGTATACTGTCGCCGTCATGCGACAGGGAGTCCCACACTCCCCGTCTCGCCCCCCCAGCGAGCGGAAGTGCGTAATTGCCATTTCTCAGCGACAAAAAAAAAAAAAAAAAAAAAAAAAAAAAAAAAAAAAAAAAAAAGGTTAGGTTAGGTTAGGTTAGGTTGGGGGATCCCCCACAGCGCATACTTCCACGCAGTATCCCCCGGGCAACGCCGTGTCTGACCACCGTAACGGAGTGGCAGACCGGCGGCTAAAGTGCGCTGTGAATTCGTAGTCTACCATTTTAATACTGTTTTTATTGCCTGAGAGTATTTTAATCTGCCTTGTGACTACGAACCTGCCGAGGCCATCATGCCAAAACAATCGCGGGACGCCTCCGGGCGTTTTTTAAAAACAAAAGGCCCTTCTCAGGGCCAACCCAAAGGCCCTTCTCAGGGCCACTCTGACGCTTCGGCGTCAGAGGCCAGCCGCGCGCCTTCTGCGACTGGCTTCTTCCGGAGGGCGGACGAGTCGTCCGATAATGACTCGCAAGTGTCAGATGCGGACGACCGTCTTTCGCAGAAGCGGTCGCAGCTGCGGAAGCGGCAGCGATCGCGGAACGATGGGTCTGGGGGCTCCTCGACCTCGGGGCCTTCGAGGGCCAAAGAGCCGGCGACCCATGTTCTGGGGCTCGCGGACGCCCAACGCCAGCTGGGGTCGATGGAAAAGGCGCGGCTCCAACTGGACCTAGAGGAGAGGGTCGCCGCCAGGGAGAAGAAGGCGCAAGTCGCCCGGTCGAGGGCTGGCTATGGTGCGTCCACCGTACTATATGCTGACCACTCCCTGGCGGAATTAGAGCGCATGGCGCAGGAAGACAGAGAGGAGGTAATGGAGGTCGCCTCAAGGTCCTCCAACTTAAAGGGGACCTTTCAAAAGGCCCTCAAATGCCGGGCTGCCAGCTTGTATGGCATAGTCACCGAGCTGGTGAAGCGAACGGCCACGGAAGAGACGCGGCAGCTGCAGGCGAGGGTGGATCGCCTGCAGGCGGAGGTCAGCCAGCTGCACCAGAAGCTGGCTGAGGCCACGGCCCGGCCTGCCCAATCTGCCCCAGGTCCGGTGGAAGGAGGCTCCTCCTCCCCCGCCGGCCTTGAGGCAATAATCCGCGGGGTGGTGATGGAGGAGCGGAACTTCATCAGGAGCTGCCTCGCGGGCATCGAAGACCGGCTCTTGCCAGAAAGGCGGCTCCGCCCTCCACTGGCGGCGGACAAGAGTCCGCCGTCAGTGGAGCCGGAGCCTACGCGCTTGGAGGGCGCGGCATCGGGTGCGCAGCCTCAGGCCTCGAAGCCCTCCAAGGGCAAAGGCAAGGGCAAGGGCAAGAGGAGCACGACGGCCTCTCACGCGCCCACCACGAGCGCGGAGGAGGCGCCTGGGTCGTCTGCTACTGCGGCAGCGCCCCGGAGCTCGCAGGAGGAAGACGCCCTTCTTCCCTCCACCACCCCGGCCAACATGTCATGGACCGAGGTGGTCAAGAAGGGCAAGAAGAAGAAGCCCGCAGCGCCCGCAGCGACTGCTGCAGCGGCCAAAAAGGCTCCAGCCGGCGGGAGGAAGCTGGTTCCTCCCAAAACCGCGGCGGTCGTGGTGACCATCACCCCGGAGGCCGCAGAGCGGGGCGAGACGTATGAGTCCGTCCTAAGACGGGCTCGTACCAACGCGGACCCCTCCCGGCTGGGGATTAGCGGCATCACGTGCCACCGAACTCTAACCGGGGCTCGGATCTTCGAGTTCTCGGGGGAGCAGCGTGGCGCAAACGCGGACCTCTTTGCAACAAAAATGCAAGAGGTCATCGCGGATGCGGCAACGGTCGCCAGGCCTGTAAAGACTGCAGCCTTGGAGGTGGCCGATCTGGATGATTCGGTCACCAAAGAGGATGTGGTGGCGGCCGTTGCCGCAGCTGGAGGCTGCGTCGCTGGCGCGGTAAAGGGTGGAGCCATCAGGCCCGGCCGCCGCGGCATGGGCACCATCCGCGTCGAGTGCCCGATCGCCGCAGCTAGGGCCGTCCTTTCGGCGACCAAGGGGCGGCTGCCTGTGGGGCTCAGCTCGGCCGCAGTCCGGCCACTTGAAGACCAGCCTATGCGCTGCTTCAAGTGCTTCGCGTCCGGCCACACCCGAGCCACGTGTCCCTCCAAGTCCGACTGGGGAGACTCCTGCTACCAGTGCGGGCAGAAGGGACACAAGAGTGCCGCTTGCAGCGCAGCCACGCCACACTGCGCGGCGTGTGCCGCCAGTGGCCGCCCCGCGGCCCACAAGATGGCGGGCAGGGGCTGCAAGCCTCCCGCGAGGAAGGGCATAGTGCCGGCGCAGGTTCGCCCTGTTGCTGCCACCGCTGCCACCGTCGTCGCTGCTGTAGCTTCAGCGGCGGTGGCTGAGGAGGGTAATGCAATGCTGGAATAGTGGGTTCCGACTACCGCATCCTCCAGACGAACACCAACCACTGCAGAGCGGCCCAGGACCTGGTGGCGCAGGTCATGGCCGAGTGGTTGGTGAACGTAGCGGTGGTCGCCGAGCCCTACTCAATACCCGGCAGCTGGCTGGGTGACGAGGACGGCTTGGTGGCACTAGCGGCGCGGTCTTCCACAGACTCCCCTCCCCTCTCGCTATTAGAGAAGGGACCGGGATACGTGGCCGCCGCGTGGGGAGAGATAGCCCTTGTGGGCGTCTATTTCTCCCCAAACCGCCCTTTGCAGGATTTCGAGAACTATCTCGGAATCCTGGCCGCCGTGGTCGGCAGGGCGGCGCCGCGTCAGGTCTCCGTACTGGGAGACCTGAATGCCAAGTCGGTGTCCTGGGGCAACCCGGCCACCGACGCACGCGGGCGGGCAGTGGAGATGTGGGCAGCCTCCTCTGGGCTCTCCCTCCTGAACAGAGGAAGCGTCCAGACATGCGTGCGGCGGCAGGGTGGCTCAATAGTGGATGTCACTTTCGCCACACCTGCGCTGGCCGCGCGCGTGTCGAACTGGCGGGTGGAGCCGGTGGAGACTATGTCGGACCACCGCTACGTGCGGTTCGACATCTCCACCGGTGGCCCAGGGGAGACGCGGCCCCCCTCGGCACGATCGCCGTTCCCGCGGTGGGCCCTGACCCACCTGGACAGGGAGGCGGCGGCGGAGGCGGCGTTCATCCAGGACTGGCTGTCGCCGCCCGCCGCTGGTCTGGACGTGGACGCCGCTGCGCGGCAGCTGGGGGATTCCCTGACCGAGGTGTGCAACTCTAGCATGCCTCGGTCTCGCCGGCCGCCACCCAGGCGGGCCGTCTACTGGTGGTCGGCGGAGCTGGCGGAGCTCCGCGCAGCGTGCGTGCGGGCCAGGAGGGCCTACACGCGGAGTCGGCGGCGGCGTCGCAGAGACTTGGCCGGCGAGGACCGCCTCTACGAGGCGTACGTGGAGGCCAAGACGGTCCTCGATCGGGTTATCGCCACGGCCAAGGACTCGGCGAGAGCCGAGATGCTGGAGGGTCTCGACAATGACCCCTTCGGGAGGCCATACAAGGTGGCGCGCAGCAAGCTGCGCCCCTTCGGCCCCCCCATTGTCGAGACCCTGGAGCCCTCCCTCCTGGACGGGGTGGTGCGGTCCCTGTTTCCACGCAGGGGCAGCTTCACCCCGCCAGTGATGGCTCCGCCGCCGCCGCCGCCGCCGTCGCCGCACGGGGCGGAGGAGGAGGAGGCCCCGTCGGTCACGGAGTCTGAGCTGGGCGCGGCCATCGACCGTGTCCGCGCCAGGAAGAAGGCTCCGGGCCCAGACGGGGTCCCCGCAAGGGTGGTGGCGATCGCCGCCACCCAAATGGAGGCGCGGTTTCGGGACCTCTTCGACGCATGCTTCGCGTCGGGAAGGTTCCCGAAACCGTGGAAGGAGGGCCAGTTGTGCCTCCTTCGCAAGGAGGGCCGCCCGGCGGACTCCCCCTCGGCATACCGGCCGATCGTGCTCCTGCCGGATGTCGGGAAAATGTTTGAGGGGATAGTCGCCACCCGCCTAAAGGAGCACCTGCGGGATGTCGGACCGGACTTGTCGGACGCTCAGTTCGGCTTTCGGGCTGAGCGTTCGACGGTGGACGCACTGGCCTGCCTCAAGGGGCAGGTGGAGGAGGCCATGCAGGCGGGGGACGGGTTGCTGGCGGTGTCGTTCGACATAGCCAACGCCTTCAACTCGATCCCCCACTCTACCATCCTGGAGGCGCTCCGCTTCCACGGAGTGCCTCCATACCTGCGGCGTCTGCTGGCCAGCTACCTGGAGGACAGGGAGGTCCTCCTGGTGGACAAATCTGGCCAAGTCCGGCGATATCCCGCGGAAGCCGGCGTGCCGCAGGGGTCGGTTGTGGGGCCCCTGCTCTGGAGCGTCGGCTACGATTGGCTCCTGCGGGGAACTCTCCCCCGGGGCGTAAGGGTCGTCTGCTACGCGGACGACACTCTCCTCACCGCCCGGGGGGAGAGTTTCGGAGAGGCGGCCAACTTGGCCTCGGCGGGCGGCTCCCTCGTCGCGGAGAGGATCCGCCGCCTCGGCCTGACGGTGGCGCTGCACAAAACCGAGGCCGTGTACTTCCACGGTCCTCGGCAGCGGCAGCGCCCCCCGCCCGACGCCCACATCCACGTGGAGGGCGTCCGCATCGCGGTTGGGGCCCAGATGAAATATCTGGGCCTCGTGCTCGACAGCAGGTGGCGCTTCGGCCCGCACTTCCGCGGGCTGTCGGCGCGCCTGCTGAAGACCGCGGGCGCCCTCTCGTGGCTGCTCCCCAACGTGGGGGGGCCCAGCGTCCGATGCCGGCGACTCTACGCCGGCATCCTGAGGAGTATGGCCACCTACGGGGCCCCCATCTGGGAGGACTCCCTCCGGAGGAGGGAGAATGCCGCGGCCTTGCGGGCCCCGCAGAGGGCCATAGCCCAGCGGGTGGCGCGGACCTACCGCACGGTGGGCTTCGCGGCGGCGTGCGCTCTGGCGGGCACCCCGCCTTGGGAGCTCGAGGCGTGGGTGCTCGCTAGAGTGTACGAGTGGACGGCGGGGCGGCGGGTGAGCGGAGAGCGCCCAGCCCCGCAAGAGAGGGAGGCCGTCCGGCGGGAGGCGAAGGAAGCCGTCGTCCGGCACTGGGCGACGGACCTCGCCACCGCGGCATTCGGTCGCCGCACACTCGACGCGATCGGGCCGCTCCTGCAAGAGTGGCTCGATCGGTCGCACGGGGTGGTCTCCTTCCGACTGGCGCAGATGCTGACCGGCCACGGATGTTTCGGGGCCTACCTGCACCGCATCGGTCGGGAGGAGACACCGTCGTGCCGCGATTGCGGCGCGGCGGTGGACACGGCGCAGCACACCCTTGAGGGGTGCCCGTCGTGGTCGGAGCCGCGCCGCGACCTCGTTGCGGCGATCGGGCCGGACATCTCGCTCCCCGGCGTGATCAACGCCATGCTGGGGGACGAGGGGTCCTGGGCGGCGGTAGCCTCCTTCTGTGAACAGGTCATGTCGCAGAAGGAGGCGGCGGAGCGCGCGCGCGAGGACGACCCCCTCGCGCCGGCGCTCCGCAGGCGGAGGAGGGGTCGGAGAAGACGTCAGTATGACGAGCACCTCCGACTCCTCCCTGGTGGAGGCCAGCAGGCAACGGGTGCGGGGGCACCCCTGCCTGCATCGCACGCGCCTTCACCAGCGCCGGACGGGAGTGGCCAGGTGTTCCCGGCCATTCCCGTCGCCCCCCAGCCCGGGGGGCACGTAGGGCCCGCCATCTAGGCGGGCACGCGCCAGAGGGCCGTGGACGCAGAACGTCTCCCACAGCCCTCCCAACAAGGCGCCGGAGGGAACACCGCTGAGTTTTAGTGGGTATACTGTCGCCGTCATGCGACAGGGAGTCCCACACTCCCCGTCTCGCCCCCCCAGCGAGCGGAAGTGCGTAATTGCCATTTCTCAGCGTCAAAAAAAAAAAAAAAAAAAAAAAAAAAAGGTTAGGTTAGGTTAGGTTAGGTTTCATCCAGGACTGGCTGTCGCCGCCCGCCGCCGGTCCGGACGTGGACACCGCTGCGCGGCAGCTGGGGGATTCCCTGACCGAGGTGTGCAACTCCAGCATGCCTCGGTCTCGCCGGCCGCCAGCCAGACGGGCCGTGTACTGGTGGTCGGCGGAGCTGGCGGAGCTGCGTGCAGCGTGCGTGCGGGCCAGGAGGGCCTACACGCGGAGTCGGCGGCGGCGCCGCAGAGACTTGGCCAACGAGGACCGCCTCTACGAGGCATACGTAGAGGCCAAGACGGTCCTCGATCGGGCCATCGCCACGGCCAAGGACTCGGCGAGAGCCGAGATGCTGGAGGGTCTCGACAACGACCCCTTCGGGAGGCCATACAAGGTGGCGCGCAGCAAGCTGCGCCCCTTCGGCCCCCCCGTTGCCGAGACCCTGGAGCCCTCCCTCCTGGACGGGGTGGTGCGGTCCCTGTTTCCGCGCAGGGGCAACTTCACCCCACCAGTGATGGCTCCGCCGCCGCCGCCGCCGCTGTCGCCGCACTTTGCGGAGGAGGAGGAGGCCCCGCCGGTCACGGAGTCGGAGCTCGGCGCGGCCATCGACCGTGCCCGCGCCGGGAAGAAGGCTCCGGGCCCCGACGGGGTCCCCGCAAGGGTGGTGGCGATCGCCGCCACCCAAATGGAGGCGCGGTTTCGGGACCTCTTCGACGCATGCTTCGCGTCGGGGAGGTTCCCGAAACCGTGGAAGGAGGGCCTATTGTGCCTCCTTCGCAAGGAGGGCCGCCCGGCGGACTCCCCCTCGGCATACCGGCCGATCATGCTCCTGGCAGACGTCGGGAAAATGTTCGAGGGGATAGTCGCCGCCCGCCTAAAGGAGCACCTGCGGGATGTCGGACCGGACTTGTCGGACGCTCAGTTCGGCTTTCGGGCTGAGCGTTCGACGGTGGACGCACTGGCCTGCCTCAAGGGGCAGGTGGAGGAGGCGATGCAGGTGGGGGACGGGTTGCTGGCGGTGTCGTTCGACATAGCCAACGCCTTCAACTCGATCCCCCACTCTACCATCATGGAGGCGCTCCGCTTCCACGGAGTGCCTCCATACCTGCGGCGTCTGCTGGCCAGCTACCTGGAGGACAGGGAGGTCCTCCTGGTGGACAGGTCTGGCCGAGTCCGGCGATATCCCGCCGAAGCCGGCGTCCCACAGGGGTCGGTCGTGGGGCCCCTGCTCTGGAACGTCGGCTACGATTGGCTCCTGCGGGGAACTCTCCCCCGGGGCGTTAGGGTCGTCTGCTACGCGGACGACACTCTCCTCACCGCCCGGGGGGAGAGTTTCGGAGAGGCGGCCAACTTGGCCTCGGCGGGCGGCTCCCTCATCGCGGGGAGGATCCGCCGCCTCGGCCTGACGGTGGCGCTGCACAAAACCGAGGCCGTGTACTTCCACGGTCCCCGGCAGCGGCAGCGCCCCCCGCCCGACGCCCACATCCACGTGGAGGGCGTCCGCATCGCGGTCGGGGCCCAGATGAAATATCTGGGCCTCGTGCTTGACAGCAGGTGGCGCTTCGGCCCGCACTTCCGCGGGCTGTCGGCGCGCCTGCTGAAGACCGCGGGCGCCCTCTCGTGGCTGCTCCCCAACGTGGGGGGGCCCAGCGTCCGATGCCGGCGACTCTACGCCGGCATCCTGAGGAGTATGGCCACCTACGGGGCCCCCATCTGGGAGGACTCCCTCCGGAGGAGGGAGAACGCCGCGGCCTTGCGGGCCCCGCAGAGGGCCATAGCCCAGCGGGTGGCGCGGACCTACCGCACGGTGGGCTTCGCGGCGGCGTGCGCTCTGGCGGGCACCCCGCCTTGGGAACTCGAGGCGTGGGTGCTCGCCAGAGTGTACGAGTGGACGGCGGGGCGGCGGGCGAGCGGAGAGCGCCCAGCCCCGCGTGAGAGGGAGGCCGTCCGGCGGGAGGCGAAGGAAGCCGTCGTCCGGCATTGGTCGACGGACCTCGCCACCGCGGTATTCGGTCGCCGCACACTCGACGCGATCGGGCCGCTCCTGCAAGAGTGGCTCGATCGGTCGCACGGGGTGGTCTCCTTCCGACTGGCGCAGGTGCTGACCGGCCACGGATGTTTCGGGGCCTACCTGCACCGCATCGGTCGGGAGGAGACACCGTCGTGCCGCGATTGCGGCGCGGCGGTGGACACGGCGCAGCACACCCTTGAGGGGTGCCCGTCGTGGTCGGAGCCGCGCCGCGACCTCGTTGCGGCGATCGGGCCGGACCTCTCGCTCCCCGGCGTGATCAACGCCATGCTGGGGGACGAGGGGTCCTGGGCGGCGGTAGCCTCCTTCTGTGAACAGGTCATGTCGCAGAAGGAGGCGGCGGAGCGCGCGCGCGAGGACGACCCCCTCGCGCCGGCGCTGTGTGGCCAAAAACGGCAGAAAAACAAATGGGAAAAAGTTTGAAAACGATACCCTGCGCGATTTTCAACGGACACTCAAAAAACGGCTATTAGGTGCGCAGCGAGGAGACCTATCTCCAGACACCTCACTCGGGATAATCCGAACAGGGGTGCCGGAGATAGAGCAGAAAATATCCAGCCGCGTGGAACGTGGCCAAGGTTCCCGTGGGTTCGGACTGGACCCGGGACCATAACTCGCGAGCGACGTAGACGAGGAGGGGGGAAACGCAAGAAACAACGGGAAAATCACCGTGGAGGACCCCCAAACCCAAGTTTGAAACTTTTCTAAATTTCAAAAATCTATTCCCGGGAAACCGGGATAGATAAAGTGTTCCTTATAGACTCTAAAAATTAGTTTACAATAGTTCTATTTAGGTTTTAAAATTTATAAACATAGTTTCAGTAGATATTAAGATATTTAGGTTTTAGTTTTTAAAATATTCGGGGGTTGGTCAGTTCTGCACCAACATTTAATTAAAACTTCTAATTACGAACGTCAGGGGTACTTCCACAGGAATTGTTTTGGAAGGTGCGATTATTTACATAAATTAACAGTCAAAAACACAAAAATAGGGAAAGCATACTACCCATAAATTTTGAAATAGCACACTGGTGGTTGAAGGAGGGGAGGTGTACGCCTGGATTTTTGAGAGGACTTAGGGACGGGGCAGACCCACTTTCGGACCGAGTTTCGGATTTTTCGGTGCAGGGGAAGTTCAAAAACCACAAACTTTGCGGTTGCAAAACCGTGAACAACCCCATTTGTCCCTTTCTCACAGACGAACCCCTTAATCGAGGAATCCGGGACGCGGGTCGTGAGAAAGGGGAACTCCCCCCGCTTCAGAGGAAACCTCAAGAACCCGAGCGTCTCAAGTAAAACTCGAGATATCGACCCCCAAAGTGGAGGCGGCGTCCGGGAAAAACAGCAAAAGTAACATTGCAAAACACGCTACCCCCAACTTATTTTTATAAAATAAAGAAATTTCTAGATTAAATTTCAAAACATTATTCCGCAATAGACAAAAAGTTTAAGACCCAAAACCGACACCTACATATAAAGTTGGAAAGTTTTTTTTCACCTAAATTCGGAAATTTCACCAACCGGGAATCGAACCCGGGACTTAAAAATTGAATATCTCGAGAACTAGAGGAGATAGGAGGATTTGGACTCCAGATTCGACCGGTGTAGTGTCGTAGACACGACACTAAGGTGAAAACCGTAACCGGAATATCGATCCCCCCCCCCATTTTCCTTTTTCCTCAACTTTTCCCCTTGCCTACCTCTTGCGGGCCATATCTCGGAAACGAGAGGAGATAGAGCCGATCCGACTTCGGATTCGGCCTTGGTGGTGTCTGCGACACCACGGCATAAGTCGTATAAGAGGTACCCTCTCCCCCCCTTTTTTTTGGACCCCCCCCACCCCTCACATACCAAACATCGATATCTCGGAAAGTACGAGGCGTGGAAAGGTTTTGACTGCGGATTTCTTTATTTCTTTATTTTAATTATTTGTATGTATTAGACTTGGGAAACGGTCAAGACCGAACCGTATTTTAGTTTTATTTTATTTAAATTTTTCTTTTAATTTTAAGATCTTTATATTATTGTACACTTCTAGGTTTACTGACCTCTAAGTTAACTTGACCTAGACCTGTTCGGAAGCGGTCAAGACCGAGTCGCGGTCAAGTCCGAGTCGCATTTCAAAATTTTACTTTTATTATAAATTCTTTATAGTATTTTCATTTTACGTTTAAGTAATTGCAATCTGTGACCTTAACTGCCGACTTGTTCTTTTGAACAATATAGATAGGTTTAGTTTAAGTGAGTGAACGACAGTGTTTCGTTCTTTGAACAACAAATTTTTGAGGAACAAAAAAAAAAAAAAAAAATTATTTTAATCGTAAGTAGGATTAAGTTTAGATTTAATATAGAATTTAAGGTGAAACAAGGTTTCGGCCGCCATCAGCAGATAAGTTTGTACACCCCCTGGAGGCTCAGAGGATCGAGATATCGTAAAATAACATCAAATTCGTTCCCTTACGAGAAACGATCTTAGGGTCTACCATTTTGGTGGCACCTCCGAAAACCACCCCCGACGAGATACACCCTAGTATTTTTCCCGACATCGATATCTCGATCCTAAGGTCGAAACCAACTAAAGTAGTTGAGAAAGAACTACCCCTCACTTCGGGGGACTCAAATAAAAGATTTGTTTAGGGAACCACCCCCGGGAATTAACGGGGCAGCACGGTCCCACTAATCCTCCGGAACCCGAGACCTCTCCCGGTGAAATCGGACAACAAGGGAAGTTTTAATTGACTTAAAAAAAAAAAAAAAAATACCTATCTAAGCCGCTTAACGGCAAAAATAAGTTTGTTTAGGTATTTGTTTAGGTATTTAGGTCTCTAACCTGTCTCCAGAAAATGCCCCGTATCTCGGAATCCGTGAGTCCTGGCCCAAAAACAATAAAAATTTCGTTCCCCCTTGAACCGACTGCATAAAATCCTCCCCCGCATCCAACCCCTAGGTTTCCAACCCCCTACCCCTAAAATTAAAAATTTGGGAAAAAAATTAATACAAGAAATTTTTAAATCTTAACTACTACCATTTCGGCTTACTATTAAATATCAATCGGTTACCCATCGACAGGGATAAGATAAAGGCCCTTTAGGGGTTGCAACCCCTAAACTAGAATCATCTAAAACCAACAAACAAAGAGGGCTAGGACTGCGGGGTTTTCGATGTGCTGTAGGAGAGAGTAACCCGGAGAGGTTCCGGGAACGGTCAAGACCGAGTTGTATTTTAATTATTTAATTTAATTTTTAAAAATTTTAATATTTAGTATTTTTACATTTTTATCCTTCTGTTTGTTAGGGTTAACATAGTTTGACAGAGGTCAAGTCCGAGTCGTATTTTAATTTAAATTTATTTTAGTTTAATTGTAAAAATTGTTTCACGTCACTGTTTTTACACTCTTTGTGCGTTTGTTTGGAGTGCACTTGGAGCGTTCCGGCCGCTGCGGGGGCTGTGGGGGGGGGACGGGACTGGGTTGGGTTGGGCTGGGTTGCCCGGAACGGCGGCGGCCCCTGCGGCCGTCGTCTTGGGTGGCCTGGCCTGGCCTGGCCATAGCCCAGCGGGTGGCGCGGACCTACCGCACGGTGGGCTTCGCGGCGGCGTGCGCTCTGGCGGGCACCCCGCCTTGGGAACTCGAGGCGTGGGTGCTCGCCAGAGTGTACGAGTGGACGGCGGGGCGGCGGGCGAGCGGAGAGCGCCCAGCCCCGCGTGAGAGGGAGGCCGTCCGGCGGGAGGCGAAGGAAGCCGTCGTCCGGCATTGGTCGACGGACCTCGCCACCGCGGTATTCGGTCGCCGCACACTCGACGCGATCGGGCCGCTCCTGCAAGAGTGGCTCGATCGGTCGCACGGGGTGGTCTCCTTCCGACTGGCGCAGGTGCTGACCGGCCACGGATGTTTCGGGGCCTACCTGCACCGCATCGGTCGGGAGGAGACACCGTCGTGCCGCGATTGCGGCGCGGCGGTGGACACGGCGCAGCACACCCTTGAGGGGTGCCCGTCGTGGTCGGAGCCGCGCCGCGACCTCGTTGCGGCGATCGGGCCGGACCTCTCGCTCCCCGGCGTGATCAACGCCATGCTGGGGGACGAGGGGTCCTGGGCGGCGGTAGCCTCCTTCTGTGAACAGGTCATGTCGCAGAAGGAGGCGGCGGAGCGCGCGCGCGAGGACGACCCCCTCGCGCCGGCGCTCCGCAGGCGGAGGAGGGGTCGGAGAAGACGTCAGTATGACGAGCACCTCCGACTCCTCCCTGGTGGAGGCCAGCAGGCAACGGGTGCGGGGGCACCCCTGCCTGCACTGCACGCGCCTTCACCAGCGCCGGACGGGAGTGGCCAGGTGTTCCCGGCCATTCCCGTCACCCCCCAGCCCGGGGGGCACGTAGGGCCCGCCATCTAGGCGGGCACGCGCCAGAGGGCCGTGGACGCAGAACGTCTCCCACAGCCCTCCCAACAAGGCGCCGGAGGGAACACCGCTGAGTTTTAGTGGGTATACTGTCGCCGTCATGCGACAGGGAGTCCCACACTCCCCGTCTCGCCCCCCCCAGCGAGCGGAAGTGCGTAATTGCCATTTCTCAGCGACAAAAAAAAAAAAAAAAAAAAAAAAAAAAAGGTTAGGTTAGGTTAGGTTAGGTTAGGTTAGGTTAGGTTAGCGCCATCTAGGCGGGCACGCGCCAGAGGGCCGTGGACGCAGAACGTCTCCCACAGCCCTCCCAACAAGGCGCCGGAGGGAACACCGCTGAGTTTTAGTGGGTATACTGTCGCCGTCATGCGACAGGGAGTCCCACACTCCCCGTCTCGCCCCCCAGCGAGCGGAAGTGCGTAATTGTCATTTCTCAGCGTCAAAAAAAAAAAAAAAAAAAAAAAAAAAAAAAAAAAAAAAAAAAAAAAAAGGTTAGGTTAGGTTGGGGGATCCCCCACAGCGCATACTTCCACGCAGTATCCCCCGGGCAACGCCGTGTCTGACCACCGTAACGGAGTGGCAGACCGGCGGCTAAAGTGCGCTGTGACTTCGTAGACTACCATTTTAAATACTGTTTTATTGCCTTGAGTGTGTTTTTAATTGCCTTGATTGTCTACGTGCCTGCCTGCGGTATCGGAATGCCGAAACAAACGCGGGACGCCTCCGGGCGGTTTTTAAAGAAAAAAGGCCCTTCTCAGGGCCAACCAAAAGGCCCTTCTCAGGGCCACTCCGACGCTTCGGCGTCAGAGGCCAGCCGCGTGCCTTCTGCGGCTGGCTTCTATCGAAGGGCGGACGAGTCGTCGGATAATGACTCTTTACTGTCAGACGCGGACGACGCTCGGTCGCAGAAGCGGTCGCAGCCGCGGAAGCGACAGCGTTCGCGGAACGTTGGGTCCGAGGGCTCCTCGACCTCGGGGCCTTCGAAGCCCAAAGAGCCGGCGACCCATGTTGTTGGGCTCGCAGACGCCCAACGCAAGCTGGACCTGGCTCGGAAAGCTCAGCTCCAGCAAGAGCTGGAGGAGCGAGTTGCCGCCAAGGAGGAGCGGGCGCACATCGCCCGGGCCAAGTCCGGGTACGGTGCGTCCCGTATCCTCTACGCGGATTTCTCCATCGCAGAGTTGGAAAAAATGGCGGAGGAGGACAAGGAGGAGATCGTGGAGGTCGCCTCTAAGTCCTCAAACCTAAAGGGGACCTTCCAGAAGGCCCTCAAATGCCGTGCTGCGAGCATGCACGGCATTGTCGCGGAGCTGGTGCAGCGGACAACCACCGACGAGACGCGGCAACTGCAGGCGAAGGTCGATCGCCTGCAGTCGGAGGTGAGCCAGCTCCATGAGAAGCTGGCGGAGGCCACGGCTCGCCGGCCGCAACAAACCGCGACGAGCCCCGCGGCGGGGGCCCCCTCCTCCTCCAACCTTGAGGATATCATCCGCAAGGTCGTGATGGAGGAGAGGACCTTCACGAGGGCCTGCCTGGCAGGCATTGAGGACCGGCTCCTGCCGGAGAAACGCCTCCGACCGCCGCTTGAGGCGGAAAAGAGGCGGTGCGAGCCGGGGCCGTCCTCCTCCTCCCAGGCGGATGCCCTCCTCCCCTCAACCACCCCGTCCAACGAGTGGACGGAGGTGCGCAAGGGGAAGGGTAAGGGCAAGGGCAAGAGGTCGGCGACGGCTGTCCCTGCCGTCCCCGCCACCACTGCTCCCGGCCGGTCGCAGACGGCCGGCAAGGAAAAGGAGAAAGGGAAAGGGAGGGGAAAGGGGCGGCTGGTCCCCCCAAAAACCGCGGCCGTCGTGGTGACGCTCACCGCGGAGGCCGCGGGACGTGGGGAGACCTATGCCTCCATCCTGGTACGGGCGCGCGCCAACGCCGATCCCACAAAACTGGGGATCGGCAATGTGTCCTGCCGGCGGACCCAAGCCGGGGCTCGAATTTTCGAGTTCCCGGGGGCAGAAGGGAGTGCCCATGCGGACCTCTTCGCAGCCAAGCTGCAGGAGGCCATCGCAGACTCGGCCAAGGTGGCCCGACCGGTGAAGACGGCGGCCATAGAGGTGGCCGAGCTGGACGACTCCGTCACCAAGGAGGAGGTGGTGGCGGCAGTCGCAGCGATGGGGGGCTGTGGCGCCGACGCGGTCCGTAGCCGGGACATAAGGCCCGGCCGCGGCGGAATGGGCACCATCCGGCTCGAGTGCCCGATCGCCGCTGCCAAAGCCGTCCTTGCCAAGGGGCGGCTCACCGTGGGGTACAGCTCGGCCACAGTCCGGGCACTTGAAGTCCAGCCTCTGCGATGTTTCCGGTGCTTCGGCATCGGACACACCCGGCCCCTGTGCCCGTCCACAGTGGACAGGACGGACGCATGCCTCCGGTGCGGCAAGGAGGGCCATAAAGCCGCCTCCTGCAAGGCCGCCAAGCCGCACTGTGCGGTATGTGCCGCCAGTGGCTGCCCGGCAGACCACGTCATGAAGGGGAGGAACTGCAATCCTCCCCAAAAGCGGGGCAAAGCGCAGGCGCTGAATGGGCCTGCAGCTCCTGTTAGCACCGTCGTCCCTGCGGCGGCTGCAGAGGGAGAAACGATGTCCGACTGATGGACGGGGTCGGACATCGCATACTTCAGGCGAACGCCAACCACTGCAGGGCAGCCCAGGATCTGCTGATGCAGACCATGGCTGAGTGGTTGGTGGACTTGGCGGTGGTCGCCGAGCCTTACTCGGTCCCTGGCAGTTGGCTGGGCGACCGGGACGGCCTGGTGGCGTTGGTGTCGCGGTCTTCCACAGACTCCCCTCCCCTCTCGCTCTTAGAGAGGGGACCGGGATATGTGGCCGCCGCGTGGGGAGACATGGCCCTGGTGGGGGTCTATTTCTCCCCAAACCGCCCTCTCTCCGACTTTGAGGATTTCCTCGAGATCCTCACTGCAGTCGTAGGGAGGGCCACACCGCGCCAGGTCGTGGTGTTGGGCGACCTCAACGCCAAGTCGGCGGCCTGGGGCAACCCGGCCTCCGGCTGCAACGTCCGGGGACGCGCCGTCGAGTTCTGGGCGGCCTCATGCGGCGTGTCCCTCCTCAACAGGGGGGCGGTCCAGACGTGTGTGCGGCAACAGGGTGGGTCGGTGGTGGACGTTTCGTTTGCCACCCCCGCGCTGGCCGCCCGCGTCGTCAACTGGCGGGTAGAGTTGGTGGAGACCCTGTCGGACCACCGATACGTGCGGTTCGACATCTCCGCCCGAGGGGGGGGGATGGCCCGCGCTGGGCAATCTCCCTTCCCCCGGTGGGCACTCACCCGCCTGGACCGGGAGGCAGCCAGGGAGGCGGCCTTTCTCCAGGACTGGCTGTCGCCCCCTGTTGAGGTCCCGGACGTGGACACCACCGCGGTCCAGCTCAGGAGGTCCCTGACCGAGGTGTGCAACTCTAGCATGCCTCGGTCTCGCCGTCCGCCTCCCCGTCGTGCCGTCTACTGGTGGACGGAGGAGCTGGCGGGGCTCCGGGCCACCTGCGTGGCGGCCAGAAGGGCCTACACGAGGAGCCGTCGGCGCAGCGCCCAAAACCGAGTTCGGGCAGAGGAGGACCGCCTATACGCCTCTTACCTAGAGGCGAAAGCGGTCCTCAAGTCTGCAATGGGCGCTGCCAAAGACTCGGCGAGGGCCGAGATGCTCGAGGGTCTCGACAGGGATCCGTATGGGAGACCATACAAGGCGGCGCGGAACCAGCTCCGCCCGTATGGTCCCCCACTGACGGAAACCCTCGAGCCATCGTTGCTGGATGGGGTGGTCCGGTCCCTGTTTCCGCGCAGGACCGACTTCACCCCACCAACGATGGACCCCCCGCAAGGAGCGGCTTCGCCGGAGGAGGAGGAGGTCCCCCCGGTGACGGCGGCGGAGCTCTACGCGGGGGTTCTCGGCCTTCGCGCGAAAAAGACGGCCCCCGGACCGGACGGCGTCCCCGCACGGGTGGTGGCTATTGCCGCCTCCGAAATGGAGGGCAGGCTTCGGGACCTCTTCAGTGCGTGTTTTGCGGCTGGGAGGTTCCCGAAGCTGTGGAAGGAGGGGCAACTCTGCCTCCTCCGAAAGGAGGGACGATCCCCTCCGGCATACCGGCCCATCGTCCTGCTTGATGAGGTCGGAAAACTGTTCGAGGGGATCGTCGCCTCCCGGCTCGATAGCCACTTGCGTGGGGTAGGGCCGGATCTGTCGGACGCCCAATTCGGCTTCCGTCGAGGGCGTTCGACGATCGACGCGCTGGCCCTACTGAAGGGCCAGGTGAAGGAGGCGGTGGAGGCGGGGGATGGAGTGCTGGCGGTGTCATTCGACATTGCCAACGCCTTCAACTCCATCCCCCACTCAACGATATTGGAGGCGCTCCGGACGCACGGAGTGCCCCAATACCTGCGTAGCGTCCTGTCCAGCTACCTGGAGGACAGAGAGGTCCTCCTCGTGGACAGGACGGCCACGATAAGGCGGTATGGCGCAGAGTCCGGTGTTCCACAGGGATCGGTGCTGGGGCCCCCCTTGTGGAACATCGGGTTCGATTGGCTCCTGCGGGGAGCCCTCCTCCAGGGCACGAGTGTCATCTGCTACGCGGATGACACTCTCCTCACTGCCCGGGGGAGGAGCTTTGCGGACGCGGCCTGTCTGGCGTCGGCTGGCGGATCCTTGGTCGCAGGGAGGATCCGCCGCCTCGGATTGAGGGTGGCGCTGCACAAGACGGAGGCCGTGTTCTTTCGCGGGCCCCGGCAGCGCTGCCCTCCCGATGCCCACATCGTTGTGGAGGGCGTCCGGGTAGAGGTCCAGCCCCAGATGAAGTATCTGGGCCTGGTGCTGGACGACAGGTGGCGCTTCGGCCCGCACTTCAGCGGGCTGTCGACGCGCCTGATGAAGGCCGCGGACGCCCTCTCCTGGCTGCTCCCGAACCTGGGGGGGCCCAAGGCGAAATGCCGGCGCCTGTACGCCAACATACTGCGGAGTATGGCCCTATTTATATATTTTTTTGGTGGTTGGCAACACCGGTGACAGGTCGTGAAAAAAACGATCTCGTAGTAAAATTTGCATTAAATATTTTAAATTGTGTATTAATTAGTGTAAGATCGGCTATTAACGCTAGATTCAAGGCATAAAGAGACTCAATCAGTGTTTGTGCCGTGTTTTTGTTGTAATAACTTCAAAAATCTATAAAACAATAAGTTTTGTACCGGCTGTCAGTTTGGTTGGACTCGGACTGGAAATCACCAAACCCGGGGAGTATATTTTTTCATAATTTTACCTATACTTATTACTTTTACACACTTCTCAACACCTGCAAATACTGCTCAGATCTTTGAGCAACGTCCAGTAAACATTGGCACCGTTTATGTCTCCTTTTGCTTGACAAACTGTGGAAGCAAAATCGATGACGAAAACATTCGCCCCAGACAAAACTCATACTGCATATTTACTACACATATACTTACATAATTATATTCAATTCTTATTAATCAACTATTAGCTTTGTTTAAACCAGTAACTTTTATTAAATAAGCAAGAAATCCATAGTGTTAACTATTATACATGCTTCGTGAATAACTTTTTTCTTGTAATCTGAGCAAATGACTTTCTGTTAATATAAAGACAAAAAGTAATGTGTTAGATATTAAACATAAAATTAGAAGTTAATAGTACTATCATTCTCTATTTTTCTGCTACCTACATTCTTATTTATTATCCTTTCAACAATTTAATTTCATTTCTGTCTTGTAATTTCTTTTAATTCTAATAGTTATTTTCTTACTACTTTCTCAGGTTCTAAACTTCCCTAGTATATCCCCCAAATACTCAGTTGATTTCTGTCACATTCCAGGAGCAGTTCGGTCAACTTTTTGAATATGATGACCCGCGGAGCTACTGTTCGTGACATGAATGTGAAACTGAATGCCGCACTGAAGGAGCTCGAGGTCTCAAAGAAGACCTGCAATGACCTGCTGCGAGAAAGAGAGGAAAGCGAGGTGGAAGTAACGAAGTTAGTGGACAAAAACACTGAACTCAAGAAACAGCTCGTGGAACTGCACACCCAGCACATGGACATATTGGACCAGCATCACCACCTCCGCAATCTAGTGTCTGAGTTTCAAGAATGCAGCGACACACATGACCAGGCACTGAAACGGATATCAGGACTTGAAGCAGAACTATACGAGGCTCAGAATACAATTTCTACAATTGAATCCTTGAGATCCAGTGAACAAGTTGCCAACACAAACAGTCTATTCGACGAGCTGGTGGGTAGTGGATCTGGACTGGAGTGTAAGAAGCCCACCTATACCATAGACTTGACTGGGGACGATACATTAACTAAATGTCCTATTTTAAGTAGCCACAATAAAATAAAGAAATATATCAAAATTAATAGAAACATTCAAAAGTACAAGAAACTTTTAAAATCAAAAAGTGTTTATAAATATAATATAGAACTTAGAAAGCAGCGTGTTATCCTAAATAGCCAATTAAGAGAATGTAATTGCAAGTTAGATAGTCAGAAAAAGATGTATGATGTTGATATACAAAATCTAGAGCAGGAATTACTGAGTAGGGAAAATACACTTAGGGATATTTTTTATAAGTATGAGTCGAGCCAGAAAATGTTAAGTGAGCGCATGCAGGAGGCCTGTGACTTGGTGGACTTGGTAAAGTTTAATGCGGAGAGGTATGAGTCATTGACAAAGGACCTCCCCTGCAGTTGTGTTCCAAATCCCTCGGCCATCATTTCATCGAATATTACTCCCGCATCCTCACTCAGTGTGCCACATACCTTGGAAACCATAAGTCCAGCCCAAAGTAACATTTTAGTGTTTTCAGATAGTTTAGGGACAGGTTTTGGTTCACTATTAAATACTCATTGTAATCATGCTATACTAAGTCATTGTTACCATAACCTGCATTTCACTGAGCTTGTTCAAAAAATTAAACAATCTAAATTGAATGAGCACACCACAGTCATTGTTTTATTTGGCAACAGTCTTAATGTAACTAAAAAGGACTTAGTTAATGGTATTGACACCCTCCTTAAATTAAAATTAGGCAAATTAATTTTATGTGCTTTACCATATTCTAATAATTTGACATTTTATCAAAATCAATACATTTTTAGCCTCAATAACTTAATGCATATGTTAGTATGCCGTCATAGTGACCGTTTATTGTATTTTGATACTAACAATTTTGTTAGAGATTTTGTTTTAACTCGGGAACATATTTATCTTCCCAAAAAAAGTCGACATCTATTGGCTACTTTGTTAGCTTTCAATATACACTCAGTTATTGGTAATTTGACTGATCCTAGGTTAAGTGACTATTCAGTTTTATCTAGGGTGTCTAATAATACTGAAATTGATTCTTTAAACTCTTAGATGTGACAAAAGAGAGGCATAATAATACCATTTTACTTTATCATCAAAATATAAATCGCTTCTCTGGCAAAATACCTGATGTGGAACTGTTAATAGATAAATATCATATGGATATCTTATGTTTTTGTGAAACCTGGTTAAAATCAGATAGAATGTTATTTAATATTAATAATTTTTCGGTTGCCAGTGCATATAACAGGTCCTCAGTAGGGGGTGGTACTTTGATATTATGTAGGAATTACCTTAGATATAAGGAACGTAAAGATATCACCGCTTTCTCTATTGATCGCTTGTGTGAGGTAGCATGTGCAGAGGTTGAGGGCCAAATTTTCTTGTGTGTTTATAGACCACCAGCATCAAACTTTTCATCATTCTTAATAATAATGGAAGAAATACTAACTAACCTTCTAAGAGATAATAAATTAGTTTTCGTTTGTGGTGACTTTAATATTGATTTGTTAGTTAATTCGCCTGAAAAATGCAAGCTTATTTCATTGTTTAGTTCTTTCAATTTAAAATGTATATTCAATGAAGCAACGAGAATAACAGCAACATCTGCTTCATGCATTGATAATATTTTTACCAATTGTACTACTGTCAAAGAATCTTCCCTGGTTAGTGGCGTTAGGTCTGACCATACAGGTCAACTTGTATCTTTTGAGTTGATTAAAAAGTTACTTTTAAATAAAACTATTGATTTTAGGCCTCTTACTAAAAACAAATTAAAAGCTTTTAATGATAACATTCTCAGTAATCTTTCAACAGCCAATTTTGACTCCCAAAACCCCAACGTAAATTATAATACATTATTTTCTACACTTTGCCTTGAATTTAACAAGGCTTGTCCAGTTAAGAGAGTTCAAATTAATAATAAATCTAAATTTAATGAATGGGCCACTGCTGGAATTAGAATAAGCAGAGATAACTTATACAAATTATATCATGAAAAATCGTTGACTTCTAATGAATCCTTCCATAATTATGTAAGAAATTATTCAAAAATATTTAAAAGAGTCTGCGCCCATACTAAATCAAAATCTATTAGTAATAAAATTTGCACTTCTGCTAACAAAATAAAAACTGTTTGGAAGGTGATAAACAAAGAAACTGGAAACACAAATCAACAAGATCGGAATGAACTGATTTTGAACATTGATAATAATATCATCACAGATAAGTCAAAAGTGGCTGAGACGCTGGAAAATTACTTCACCAACATTCCAATAGAGGTTACAAAACCGTTGCAATCTTCTCCAATATTAGCAGAATCTTTTCTGAAAGAAAACTTTATGAAGGATATACCAACATTTGCATTTAAGCGTATTTCTATTGATGTAATTAAAAAAACATTCGCAAGTCTTAACATTAAAAATACTGAAGACTTATGGGGTATATCTGTTAGGGTTCTTAGAGATATCATTGACTCAATTGCTCCCGTCCTAACAGGCATTTTTAACCAATGTATAGACAGCGGTACTTTCCCAGACTTAATGAAACATAGTAAAGTAGTACCAATTTTCAAGTCGGGTTGTAAGAGTGATCCCTCTAATTATAGACCGATATCTGTGCTTCCAGCATTGAGTAAAATTTACGAAAAAATCATGCTGGACCAGATGCTGTCACATTTTAATTCAAATGGGATTCTACATAGTCAGCAGTTTGGTTTCACGAAAGGTAGGTCAACAACTGATGCAGGAGTAGCACTCATCCGTCACATTTTGGAATCTTGGGAGAAATCCCATGATGCAATTGGCATATTCTGTGACCTCTCCAAAGCTTTTGACTGCGTTGACCACGAAACACTGATACGTAAATTACACCATTACGGAATTCGTGGACTAGCTGCTGATCTGGTTTTTTCCTATTTATCAGACAGGCAACAAAAAGTTAATGTAAACGGAGCGATATCTTCAGGATCTTTAGTGAAGATGGGCGTGCCACAAGGTTCAATTCTAGGTCCTTTCCTTTTCCTTGTATACATTAATGACCTACCTCTCATGATGTCTAACTTATGTAATATAATTCTTTTCGCCGATGATACTTCACTCATTTTTAAAATAGCTAGAAGAGATACAGATGTTTTACAAATCAATGAAAGTCTGGCTGTTCTCTCGAAATGGTTCTCAGCTAATAATCTCGCACTTAATGCGAATAAGACAAAATGTCTCAAGTTTTCACTACCTAATGTCCCACAAGCTGGACTCAGTTTGATACTTGACGGCAAACAAATTGATCTTATTACTGAAACTGTATTTTTGGGTGTAACTATTGACTCAAAGTTGCAATGGGGCCCTCACATTAGGACTCTTTCAGGTAAATTAAGCTCAGCTGCATATGCAGTAAGAAAAATTAGGCACTTGACTGATATAGCGACAGCTCGGTTAGTTTATTTTGCTTATTTCCACAGTATTATGTCTTATTGTATACTACTGTGGGGATCCGCAGCTGACGTAGATTCAATCTTCATACTACAAAAGAGGGCAATCCGGGCAATTTATAAAATGGGTCCCCGCGAATCCCTTAGAAATGTATTTAAAGAAGTAAATATACTGACTCTGCCTTCTCTTTATATATTAGAAAGCATATTGTATGTACGCAAAAATATAGGACTTTTTAAGATTAGAAGCGATTTCCATACTATAAACACGCGCAACAAACATGAAATTGTTATACCCAAATGGAGATTAGCCAAGACAAACAAGTCATTCCTTGTAAACAGCATACGCTTTTATAACAAGTTGCCAAAGTATGTGACAGATCTTAGCGAGGGAAAATTTAAAACCCATATTAAACGTGTCCTTTTGAAAAAAGCATATTATAAGATTAAGGACTACATTGAAGATAAGACTGCTTGGCAATGATTCCTTCTGCACTTCTGCTTCCCTGGCTTATTGTGACTGCGTTATTGTATAAAGGTCTATTAACAACCCCACTTTTTTTTTGTGTTGTTGTTATTTTTTGTTTTTTTTGTTATTTTTATTTTATTTTACTTGTATATAATTTTTTTTTTTTTAATGTCATTTGCTTAGTTCATTTGCAGTTCTGTAAAGTTAATTTTTAATGTAAATGTGTGAACACTATAGACTCTGAGATTCATTTCTGATTAGTTATATTACATTTTATTATGTCAATTAGTCTATACTGTCCTCTCATACCAAAAATAAATTAAAAATTGTATCTATTATGCATAGATTGTGAAAATCAAGATATTTTTAAAAGAGTAACCGTGGAGTTTCTTGCCGGTTCTTCTCCATAGGAAACGACCAATTTCGAACCGTGCTAACTTCTGACGTTTTATGAGTGCCCATTTAGGCCTATGTAAAATAAAACAATTTTGATTTGATTTATACGGGGCCCCCATCTGGGCGGACTCCCTCCACAGGAGGGAGAATGCGACCGCCATCCGCAGGCCCCAAAGGGCCATTGCACTGCGGGTGGCGAGGGCCTACCGCTCGGTGGGCTTTTCGGCGGCGTGCGCTCTGGCCGGCACCCCTCCTTGGGAGCTGGAGGCGTGGGTGCTTGCCAGAGTGTACGAGTGGACGGTGCGCCGAAAGGCGCTCGGGGAGCTCCCCGTCTCCGAGGAGCGGGAGGCTGTGCGCCGCGAGGCGAAGGACGCAATCGTCCATCACTGGACGCAGGACCTCGCCACCGCCGTCTTCGGCCGCCGGACGTTGGACGCGCTCGGTCCGGCCCTGCGGAGCTGGCTCGAGCGCTCCCACGGTTTCCTCTCGTTCCGTCTGGTGCAGGTGTTGTCCGGCCATGGCTGTTTCGGATCGCACCTGCATCGGATCGGGAGGGAGGAAACCCCGGCGTGCCACGAGTGTGGCGCGGCGGAGGACACGGCGCAGCACACCCTCGAGGTGTGCCCAGCCTGGACCGAGCCGCGCCGCGGTCTGACCGCGGTGGTTGGGCAGGACCTCTCGCTTCCCGGCGTGGTCAACGCCATGCTGGGGAGCGAGGGCGCCTGGACAGCGGTCGCCTCCTTTTGCGAGGACGTGATGTCGCAAAAGGAGGCGGCGGAGCGCGCGCGGGAGGACGACCCTCTCGCCGCACCGCTCCGCAGACGAAGAAGGGGTCGGCGAGGGCGCCGTCCTCTCCCTCCTCATGGTGGTGATGGGCGGGCGACAGGCACGGGGGTGCCTTCGCCCGCATCGCACCCATCGCCACCACCTTCGTCGGTCACTCCCGGGCCCGTCTCCCTCCCCACGGGGGGGGTGTGAGGGGTCCGCGCTGACGGGCAATCGTCAGCGGAGGACTGGACGCAAAGGCTGCGCCAATCTCCCAGTCCTCCGCCACCAGGACGAAGCGGGAGTGCCGCTGGGTTGTTTTAGTGGGTATACCGGGTCAGACCGGGGAGTCCCACATACCCCTCCTGTCCCCCGACGGGAGGGTATGCGTAACGCATTTTTTCCCAGCGTCAAAAAAAAAAAAAAAAAAAAAAAAAAAAAAGGTTAGGTTAGGTTAGGTTAGGTTAGGTTAGGTTAGGTTAGGTTAGGTTAGGTTAGGTTAGGTTGGGGGGGGGGATCCCCCGCAGCGCATACTTCCACGTAGTATCCCCCGGGCAACGCCGTGTCTGACCACCGTAACGGAGTGGCAGACCGGCGGCTAAAGTGCGCTGCGATTTCGTAGTCTACAATTTTAATACTGTTTTTATTGCCTGAGAGTATTTTAATCTGCCTTGTGACTACGAACCTGCCGAGGCCATCATGCCAAAACAATCGCGGGACGCCTCCGGGCGTTTTTTAAAAACAAAAGGCCCTTCTCAGGGCCAACCCAAAGGCCCTTCTCAGGGCCACTCCGACGCTTCGGCGTCAGAGGCCAGCCGCGCGCCTTCTGCGACTGGCTTCTTCCGGAGGGCGGACGAGTCGTCCGATAATGACTCGCAAGTGTCAGATGCGGACGACCGTCTTTCGCAGAAGCGGTCGCAGCTGCGGAAGCGGCAGCGATCGCGGAACGATGGGTCTGGGGGCTCCTCGACCTCGGGGCCTTCGAGGGCCAAAGAGCCGGCGACCCATGTTCTGGGGCTCGCGGACGCCCAACGCCAGCTGGGGTCGATGGAAAAGGCGCGGCTCCAACTGGACCTAGAGGAGAGGGTCGCCGCCAGGGAGAAGAAGGCGCAAGTCGCCCGGTCGAGGGCTGGCTATGGTGCGTCCACCGTACTATATGCTGACCACTCCCTGGCGGAATTAGAGCGCATGGCGCAGGAAGACAGAGAGGAGGTCATGGAGGTCGCCTCAAGGTCCTCCAACTTAAAGGGGACCTTTCAAAAGGCCCTCAAATGCCGGGCTGCCAGCTTGTATGGCATAGTCACCGAGCTGGTGAAGCGAACGGCCACGGAAGAGACGCGGCAGCTGCAGGCGAGGGTGGATCGCCTGCAGGCGGAGGTCAGCCAGCTGCACCTGAAGCTGGCTGAGGCCACGGCCCGGCCTGCCCAATCTGCCCCAGGTCCGGTGGAAGGAGGCTCCTCCTCCCCCGCCGGCCTTGAGGCAATAATCCGCGGGGTGGTGATGGAGGAACGGACCTTCATCAGGAGCTGCCTCGCGGGCATCGAAGACCGGCTCTTGCCAGAAAGGCGGCTCCGCCCTCCACTGGCGGCGGACAAGAGTCCGCCGTCAGTGGAGCCGGAGCCTACGCGCTTGGAGGGCGCGGCATCGGGTGCGCAGCCTCAGGCCTCGAAGCCCTCCAAGGGCAAAGGCAAGGGCAAGGGCAAGAGGAGCACGACGGCCTCTCACGCGCCCACCACGAGCGCGGAGGAGGCGCCTGGGTCGTCTGCTACTGCAGCGGCGCCCCGGAGCTCGCAGGAGGAAGACGCCCTTCTTCCCTCCACCACTCCGTCCAACCAGCCGTGGACGAAAGTGGTCAGGGGGGGAAAGGGGAAAAAGTCGACCCCTAAGCCCGCTGCGACTGCTGCAGCGAAGATAAAGGCTCCAGCCGGCGGGAGGAAGCTGGTTCCTCCCAAAACCGCGGCGGTCGTGGTGACCATCACCCCGGAGGCCACGGAGCGGGGAGAGACGTATGAGTCCGTCCTAAGACGGGCTCGTACCAACGCGGACCCCTCCCGGCTGGGGATTAGCGGCATCACGTGCCGCCGAACTCTAACCGGGGCTCGGATCTTCGAGTTCTCGGGGGAGCAGCGCGGCGCAAACGCGGACCTCTTTGCAACAAAACCGCAAGAGGTCATCGCGGATGCGGCAACGGTCGCCAGGCCTGTAAAGACTGCAGCCTTGGAGGTGGCCGATCTGGATGATTCGGTCACCAAAGAGGATGTGGTGGCGGCCGTTGCCGCAGCTGGAGGCTGCGTCGCTGGCGCGGTAAAGGGTGGAGCCATCAGGCCCGGCCGCCGCGGCATGGGCACCATCCGCGTCGAGTGCCCGATCGCCGCAGCTAGGGCCGTCCTTTCGGCGACCAAGGGGCGGCTGCCTTTGGGGCTCAGCTCGGCCGCAGTCCGGCCACTTGAAGACCAGCCTATGCGCTGCTTCAAGTGCTTCGCGTCCGGCCACACCCGAGCCACGTGTCCCTCCAAGTCCGACTGGGGAGACTCCTGCTACCAGTGCGGGCAGAAGGGACACAAGAGTTCCGCTTGTAGCGCAGCCACGCCACACTGCGCGGCGTGTGCCGCCAGTGGCCGCCCCGCTGCCCACAAGATGGCGGGCAGGAGCTGCAAGCCTCCCGCGAGGAAGGGCATAGTGCCGGCGCAGGTTCAACCTGTTGCTGCCACCGCTGCCGCCGTCGTCGCTGCTGTAGCTTCAGCAGCGGTGGCTGAGGAGGGTAATGCGATGCTGGAATAGTGGGTTCCGACTACCGCATCCTCCAGACGAACACCAACCACTGCAGAGCGGCCCAGGACCTGGTGGCGCAGGTCATGGCCGAGTGGTTGGTGAACGTAGCGGTGGTCGCCGAGCCCTACTCAATACCCGGCAGCTGGCTGGGTGACGAGGACGGCTTGGTGGCACTAGCGGCGCGGTCTTCCACAGATTCCCCTCCCCTCTCGCTATTAGAGAAGGGACCGGGATACGTGGCCGCCGCGTGGGGAGAGATGGCCCTTGTGGGCGTCTATTTCTCCCCAAACCGCCCTTTGCAGGATTTCGAGAACTATCTCGGAATCCTGGCCGCCGTGGTCGGCAGGGCGGCGCCGCGTCAGGTCTCCGTACTGGGAGACCTGAATGCCAAGTCAGTGTCCTGGGGCAACCCGGCCACCGACGCACGCGGGCGGGCAGTGGAGATGTGGGCGGCCTCCTCTGGGCTCTCCCTCCTGAACAGAGGAAGCGTCCAGACATGCGTGCGGCGGCAGGGTGGCTCAATAGTGGATGTCACTTTCGCCACTCCTGCGCTGGCCGCGCGCGTGTCGAACTGGCGGGTGGAGCCGGTGGAGACCTTGTCGGACCACCGCTACGTGCGGTTCGACATCGTCTCCGCCAGGGGCTCCCCAGAGTCCGTTGGGTCGGGGCAATCGCCGTTCCCGCGGTGGGCCCTGACCCACCTGGACAGGGAGGCGGCGGCGGAGGCGGCGTTCATCCAGGACTGGCTGTCGCCGCCCGCCGCTGGTCTGGACGTGGACGCCGCTGCGCGGCAGCTGGGGGATTCCCTGACCGAGGTGTGCAACTCTAGCATGCCTCGGTCTCGCCGGCCGCCACCCAGGCGGGCCGTCTACTGGTGGTCGGCGGAGCTGGCGGAGCTCCGCGCAGCGTGCGTGCGGGCCAGGAGGGCCTACACGCGGAGTCGGCGGCGGCGTCGCAGAGACTTGGCCGACGAGGACCGCCTCTACGAGGCGTACGTGGAGGCCAAGACGGTCCTCGATCGGGCTATCGCCACGGCCAAGGACTCGGCGAGAGCCGAGATGCTGGAGGGTCTCGACAATGACCCCTTCGGGAGGCCATACAAGGTGGCGCGCAGCAAGCTGCGCCCCTTCGGCCCCCCCATTGTCGAGACCCTGGAGCCCTCCCTCCTGGACGGGGTGGTGCGGTCCCTGTTTCCACGCAGGGGCAGCTTCACCCCGCCAGTGATGGCTCCGCCGCCGCCGCCGCCGCCGTCGCCGCACGGGGCGGAGGAGGAGGAGGCCCTGCCGGTCACGGAGTCTGAGCTGGGCGCGGCCATCGACCGTGTCCGCGCCAGGAAGAAGGCTCCGGGCCCCGACGGGGTCCCCGCAAGGGTGGTGGTGATCGCCGCCACCCAAATGGAGGCGCGGTTTCGGGACCTCTTCGACGCATGCTTCGCGTCGGGGAGGTTCCCGAAACCGTGGAAGGAGGGCCAGTTGTGCCTCCTTCGCAAGGAGGGCCGCCCGGCGGACTCCCCCTCGGCATACCGGCCGATCGTGCTCCTGCCGGATATCGGGAAAATGTTTGAGGGGATAGTCGCCGCCCGCCTAAAGGAGCACCTGCGGGATGTCGGACCGGACTTGTCGGACGCTCAGTTCGGCTTTCGGGCTGAGCGTTCGACGGTGGACGCACTGGCCTGCCTCAAGGGGCAGGTGGAGGAGGCCATGCAGGCGGGGGACGGGTTGCTGGCGGTGTCGTTCGACATAGCCAACGCCTTCAACTCGATCCCCCACTCTACCATCCTGGAGGCGCTCCGCTTCCACGGAGTGCCTCCATACCTGCGGCGTCTGCTGGCCAGCTACCTGGAGGACAGGGAGGTCCTCCTGGTGGACAAAGCTGGCCAGGTCCGGCGATATCCCGCGGAAGCCGGCGTTCCACAGGGGTCGGTCGTGGGGCCCCTGCTCTGGAACGTCGGCTACGATTGGCTCCTGCGGGGAACTCTCCCCCGGGGCGTAAGGGTCGTCTGCTACGCGGACGACACTCTCCTAACCGCCCGGGGGGAGAGTTTCGGAGAGGCGGCCAACTTGGCCTCGGCGGGCGGCTCCCTCGTCGCGGAGAGGATCCGCCGCCTCGGCCTGACGGTGGCGCTGCACAAAACCGAGGCCGTGTACTTTCACGGTCCTCGGCAGCGGCAGCGCCCCCCGCCCGACGCCCACATCCACGTGGAGGGCGTCCGCATCGCGGTTGGGGCCCAGATGAAATATCTGGGCCTCGTGCTCGACAGCAGGTGGCGCTTCGGCCCGCACTTCCGCGGGCTGTCGGCGCGCCTGCTGAAGACCGCGGGCGCCCTCTCGTGGCTGCTCCCCAACGTGGGGGGGCCCAGCGTCCGATGCCGGCGACTCTACGCCGGCATCCTGAGGAGTATGGCCACCTACGGGGCCCCCATCTGGGAGGACTCCCTCCGGAGGAGGGAGAACGCCGCGGCCTTGCGGGCCCCGCAGAGGGCCATAGCCCAGCGGGTGGCGCGGACCTACCGCACGGTGGGCTTCGCGGCGGCGTGCGCTCTGGCGGGCACCCCGCCTTGGGAGCTCGAGGCGTGGGTGCTCGCCAGAGTGTACGAGTGGACGGCGGGGCGGCGGGTGAGCGGAGAGCGCCCAGCCCCGCAAGAGAGGGAGGCCGTCCGGCGGGAGGCGAAGGAAGCCGTCGTCCGGCACTGGGCGACGGACCTCGCCACCGCGGCATTCGGTCGCCGCACACTCGACGCGATCGGGCCGCTCCTGCAAGAGTGGCTCGATCGGTCGCACGGGGTGGTCTCCTTCCGACTGGCGCAGGTGCTGACCGGCCACGGATGTTTCGGGGCCTACCTGCACCGCATCGGTCGGGAGGAGACACCGTCGTGCCGCGATTGCGGCGCGGCGGTGGACACGGCGCAGCACACCCTTGAGGGGTGCCCGTCGTGGTCGGAGCCGCGCAGCGACCTCGTTGCGGCGATCGGGCCGGACCTCTCGCTCCCCGGTGTGATCAACGCCATGCTGGGGGACGAGGGGTCCTGGGCGGCGGTAGCCTCCTTCTGTGAACAGGTCATGTCGCAGAAGGAGGCGGCGGAGCGCGCGCGCGAGGACGACCCTCTCGCGCCGGCGCTCCGCAGGCGGAGGAGGGGTCGGAGAAGACGTCAGTATGACGAGCACCTCCGACTCCTCCCTGGTGGAGGCCAGCAGGCAACGGGTACGGGGGCACCCCTGCCTGCATCGCACGCGCCTTCACCAGCGCCGGACGGGAGTGGCCAGGTGTTCCCGGCCATTCCCGTCGCCCCCCAGTCCGGGGGGCACGTAGGGCCCGCCATCTAGGCGGGCACGCGCCAGAGGGCCGTGGACGCAGAACGTCTCCCACAGCCCTCCCAACAAGGCGCCGGAGGGAACACCGCTGAGTTTTAGTGGGTATACTGTCGCCGTCATGCGACAGGGAGTCCCACACTCCCCGTCTCGCCCCCCCAGCGAGCGGAAGTGCGTAATTGCCATTTCTCAGCGTCAAAAAAAAAAAAAAAAAAAAAAAGGTTAGGTTGGGGGATCCCCCACAGCGCATACTTCCACGCAGTATCCCCCGGGCAACGCCGTGTCTGACCACCGTAACGGAGTGGCAGACCGGCGGCTAAAGTGCGCTGTGACATCGTAGACTTTTATTGAAATACTGTTTTACCTGCCGGATTTTATTTTAATTGCTGTGTGTCTACGATAAGATGAAAAAGAAACCAAGCCGTGACGCCTCAGGGCGCTTTTTATCACATCGCTCCTCTCAGGACGATCTAAACGGCCCTTCTCAGGGCCACGCCGACGGCGCTTCGGCGTCGGAAGCTGACCGCGCACCATCTGCGGCCAGCTTCTTTTGCAGGCCAGACGAGGTGTCGGACTCTGACGACTCCAATGCAGGCACGTCGGCGGCTGAATACGACCGTACGAAGCGGAAGTTTGAGTCCGAGACCTCCTCTGGATCGGCCGTAGCTAGGACGAAGAAGAAGCTGAAGTCTAAAAGGGCCTCGAGCCCTTCCTTGACCTCCACCTCGCCTTGCACCCACGATGTGGGCTTATTGGAGGCCGAGCGCCGCCCGAACCTGGCCAAGCGGGCGCAGGCCCAGCAGGACCTCGAGGAGCGGGTCGCTGCCAAGGAGCAGCAGGCGCGCGCTGCCCGGGCCAAGTCCGGGTACGGCGCGTCCCTCCTCCAGTACGCGGACCGCTCCTTGGGCGAGCTGGAGAAGATGGCGGAGGAGGATGAGGGGGAGATCATTGAGATCGCCACCAAGTCCTCCCACCTGAAGGGCACCTTTCAGAAGGCCCTCAAGTGCTGGGCCGCGAGCATGCGCGCTATTATCCAGGAGGTGGCCCAGCGCTCTGCGTCAGAAGAAACACGGCAGCTGCAGGCGCGCGTCGACCGCCTGCAGCTTGAGGTCAGCCAGCTGCACAAGAAGCTGGCTGAGGCCACGGCCCGGCCCATCCAGGCGGAACGGGCACCAGAAGCGGTGGCCCCCCTCTCCTCCTCCTCCTCCTCCTCCTCCTCCAACCTGGAGGAAATTATTAGGAGGGTCATAGCGGAGGAGAGAAACTTTACTAGGGCCTGCCTCGCGGGCATAGAGGACCGGCTCCTGCCGGAAAGGCGACTCCGCCCGCCGCTAGCGGCGGACAAGAGTTCGCCCCAGACGGAGCCGGAACCCGTGCCCCAGGCGGGCCCGGCAGCGGGCGCCCAACCCACTGGGAAGGGCAAAGGCAGGGGCAAGAGGAGCAAAGCGGCTCCTCCTCCTCCGCAAGCCCCTACCACCACGAGCCCAGAGGGAGCGCCCGAGCCGGTGCCCGGGCCCTCCTCCGCTACCCAGCCGGCCCCTCCCCAGATGAAACAGGACGCCCTTCTTCCCTCCACCACCCCGGCCAACATGTCGTGGACGGAGGTGGTCAAGAAGGGCAAGAAGAGGAAGCCCGCAGCGCCCGCAGCGTCCGCAGCGCCCGCAGCGACCGCTCCCCCAGCCAAGACGGCTCCAGCCGCCGGCAGGAAACTGCCTCCTCCTCCCCGAACCGCGGCCGTCGTGGTGAAAATCACCCCGGAGGCCGCGGAGCGGGGGGCGACGTACGAGTCCGTCCTCAGACGGGCCCGTACTAACGCTGATCCCACCCAACTCGGGATCAGCAACATAACCTGCCGGCGGACCATGACCGGGGCTCGAATCTTCGAGTTCGGGGGGGAGCGGCGCGAGAGTAACGCCGACCTCTTTGCGGATAAACTGCGGGAGGTCATAGCGGACGCGGCAACGGTCGCCAGGCCCGTAAAGACCGCACCCCTGGAGGTGGCCGACGTCGATGACTCGGCCACCAGGGAGGACGTGGTGGCGGCCGTTGCGGCGGCGGGTGGCTGCGACGTCAGCGCGGTGAGGTGCGGGCCTATCAGGCCTGGCCGCCGCGGCATGGGCACCACGCGCGTGGAGTGCCCCATCGTCGCCGCCAGGGCTCTCCTCGCTGCGACCAAGGGGCGGCTGCCCCTGGGCCTGAGCACGGCCGTGGTGCGAGCGCTTGAAGACGGCCCGATGCGCTGCTTCAAGTGCTTCGCACTCGGCCACACCCGGGCCACGTGTCCCTCCAAGGCCGACTGGGGGGACGCGTGCTACCGCTGCGGGCTCCAGGGGCACAAAAATGCTGCCTGCGGCGCCGCCACGCCGCATTGCGTGACGTGCGCCGCCAGTGGCCGCCCTGCCGACCACAAGATGGCGGGCGGGAGCTGTAAGCCCCCCGTCAAAAAGGGAGTGGTGCAGGCGCAGGTCCGACCTGCCGCCTCCGCCGCCACCGCCGTCGTCGTCGCCGCCGCAGCTCCAGCGGCGGCAACAGAGGGGGGAGCAATGACGATCGATGGATAGGGTCGACCGTCATCGCTTCCTCCAGGCGAACACCAACCACTGTAAAGCGGCCCAGGATCTGGTGGTCCAGGTCATGGCCGAGTGGTTGGTGAACGTGGCGGCGGTCGCCGAGCCGTACTCGATCCCCGGCAGCTGGCTGGGCGACGAGGACGGCTTGGTGGCACTAGCGGCGCGGTCTTCCACGGACTCCCCTCCCCTCTCGCTATTAGAGAAGGGACCGGGATACGTGGCCGCCGCGTGGGGAGACTCGGCCCTCGTGGCCGTGTACTTCTCCCCAAACCGCTCCCTGCAGGACTTCGAGGACTTTCTCGGGGTCCTGGCCGCCGTGGTCGGCAGGGCGGCGTCGCGTCAGGTCGTAGTCTTGGGCGACCTGAACGCCAAGTCGGCAGCCTGGGGCAACCCGGCCGCCTCGTGCAACGTCCGAGGTCGCGCCGTGGAGCTCTGGGCGGCCACGTCCGGCGTCTCCCTGCTCAACAGGGGGGCGGTCCACACGTGTGTGCGGCAGCGGGGAGGGTCGGTGGTGGACGTTTCGTTCGCCACCCCCGCGATAGCCGCCCGCGTCGTGGACTGGCGGGTGGAGTTGGTGGAGACCTTGTCGGACCACCGCTACGTGCGGTTCGACATCGTCTCCGCCAGGGGCTCCAGAGAGTCCGCTGGGTCGGGGCAATCGCCGTTCCCGCGGTGGGCCCTGACCCACCTGGACAGGGAGGCGGCGGCGGAGGCGGCGTTCATCCAGGACTGGCTGTCGCCGCCCGCCGCCGGTCCGGACGTGGACACCGCTGCGCGGCAGCTGGGGGATTCCCTGACCGAGGTGTGCAACTCCAGCATGCCTCGGTCTCGCCGGCCGCCAGCCAGACGGGCCGTGTACTGGTGGTCGGCGGAGCTGGCGGAGCTCCGTGCAGCGTGCGTGCGGGCCAGGAGGGCCTACACGCGGAGTCGGCGGCGGCGTCGCAGAGACTTGGCCAACGAGGACCGCCTCTACGAGGCATACGTAGAGGTCAAGACGGTCCTCGATCGGGCCATCGCCACGGCCAAGGACTCGGCGAGAGCCGAGATGCTGGAGGGTCTCGACAACGACCCCTTCGGGAGGCCATACAAGGTGGCGCGCAGCAAGCTGCGCCCCTTCGGCCCCCCCGTTGCCGAGACCCTGGAGCCCTCCCTCCTGGACGGGGTGGTGCGGTCCCTGTTTCCGCGCAGGGGCAACTTCACCCCACCAGTGATGGCTCCGCCGCCGCCGCCGCCGCTGTCGCCGCACTTTGCGGAGGAGGAGGAGGCCCCGCCGGTCACGGAGTCGGAGCTCGGCGCGGCCATCGACCGTGCCCGCGCCGGGAAGAAGGCTCCGGGCCCCGACGGGGTCCCCGCAAGGGTGGTGGCGATCGCCGCCACCCAAATGGAGGCGCGGTTTCGGGACCTCTTCGACGCATGCTTCGCGTCGGGGAGGTTCCCGAAACCGTGGAAGGAGGGCCTATTGTGCCTCCTTCGCAAGGAGGGCCGCCCGGCGGACTCCCCCTCGGCATACCGGCCGATCATGCTCCTGGCAGACGTCGGGAAAATGTTCGAGGGGATAGTCGCCGCCCGCCTAAAGGAGCACCTGCGGGATGTCGGACCGGACTTGTCGGACGCTCAGTTCGGCTTTCGGGCTGAGCGTTCGACGGTGGACGCACTGGCCTGCCTCAAGGGGCAGGTGGAGGAGGCGATGCAGGCGGGGGACGGGTTGCTGGCGGTGTCGTTCGACATAGCCAACGCCTTCAACTCGATCCCCCACTCTACCATCATGGAGGCGCTCCGCTTCCACGGAGTGCCTCCATACCTGCGGCGTCTGCTGGCCAGCTACCTGGAGGACAGGGAGGTCCTCCTGGTGGACAGGTCTGGCCGAGTCCGGCGATATCCCGCCGAAGCCGGCGTCCCACAGGGGTCGGTCGTGGGGCCCCTGCTCTGGAACGTCGGCTACGATTGGCTCCTGCGGGGAACTCTCCCCCGGGGCGTTAGGGTCGTCTGCTACGCGGACGACACTCTCCTCACCGCCCGGGGGGAGAGTTTCGGAGAGGCGGCCAACTTGGCCTCGGCGGGCGGCTCCCTCATCGCGGGGAGGATCCGCCGCCTCGGCCTGACGGTGGCGCTGCACAAAACCGAGGCCGTGTACTTCCACGGTCCCCGGCAGCGGCAGCGCCCCCCGCCCGACGCCCACATCCACGTGGAGGGCGTCCGCATCGCGGTCGGGGCCCAGATGAAATATCTGGGCCTCGTGCTTGACAGCAGGTGGCGCTTCGGCCCGCATTTCCGCGGGCTGTCGGCGCGCCTGCTGAAGACCGCGGGCGCCCTCTCGTGGCTGCTCCCCAACGTGGGGGGGCCCAGCGTCCGATGCCGGCGACTCTACGCCGGCATCCTGAGGAGTATGGCCACCTACGGGGCCCCCATCTGGGAGGACTCCCTCCGGAGGAGGGAGAACGCCGCGGCCTTGCGGGCCCCGCAGAGGGCCATAGCCCAGCGGGTGGCGCGGACCTACCGCACGGTGGGCTTCGCGGCGGCGTGCGCTCTGGCGGGCACCCCGCCTTGGGAACTCGAGGCGTGGGTGCTCGCCAGAGTGTACGAGTGGACGGCGGGGCGGCGGGCGAGCGGAGAGCGCCCAGCCCCGCGTGAGAGGGAGGCCGTCCGGCGGGAGGCGAAGGAAGCCGTCGTCCGGCATTGGTCGACGGACCTCGCCACCGCGGTATTCGGTCGCCGCACACTCGACGCGATCGGGCCGCTCCTGCAAGAGTGGCTCGATCGGTCGCACGGGGTGGTCTCCTTCCGACTGGCGCAGGTGCTGACCGGCCACGGATGTTTCGGGGCCTACCTGCACCGCATCGGTCGGGAGGAGACACCGTCGTGCCGCGATTGCGGCGCGGCGGTGGACACGGCGCAGCACACCCTTGAGGGGTGCCCGTCGTGGTCGGAGCCGCGCCGCGACCTCGTTGCGGCGATCGGACCGGACCTCTCGCTCCCCGGCGTGATCAACGCCATGCTGGGGGACGAGGGGTCCTGGGCGGCGGTAGCCTCCTTCTGTGAACAGGTCATGTCGCAGAAGGAGGCGGCGGAGCGCGCGCGCGAGGACGACCCCCTCGCGCCGGCGCTCCGCAGGCGGAGGAGGGGTCGGAGAAGACGTCAGTATGACGAGCACCTCCGACTCCTCCCTGGTGGAGGCCAGCAGGCAACGGGTGCGGGGGCACCCCTGCCTGCATCGCACGCGCCTTCACCAGCGCCGGACGGGAGTGGCCAGGTGTTCCCGGCCATTCCCGTCGCCCCCCAGCCCGGGGGGCACGTAGGGCCCGCCATCTAGGCGGGCACGCGCCAGAGGGCCGTGGACGCAGAACGTCTCCCACAGCCCTCCCAACAAGGCGCCGGAGGGAACACCGCTGAGTTTTAGTGGGTATACTGTCGCCGTCATGCGACAGGGAGTCCCACACTCCCCGTCTCGCCCCCCCAGCGAGCGGAAGTGCGTAATTGCCATTTCTCAGCGTCAAAAAAAAAAAAAAAAAAAAAAAAAAAAAAAAAAAAAAAAAGGTTAGGTTAGGTTGGGGGATCCCCCACAGCGCATACTTCCACGCAGTATCCCCCGGGCAACGCCGTGTCTGACCACCGTAACGGAGTGGCAGACCGGCGGCTAAAGTGCGCTGTGACATCGTAGACTTTTATTGAAATACTGTTTTACCTGCCGGATTTTATTTTAATTGCTGTGCGTCTACGATAAGATGAAAAAGAAACCAAGCCGTGACGCCTCAGGGCGCTTTTTATCACATCGCTCCTCTCAGGACGATCTAAACGGCCCTTCTCAGGGCCACGCCGACGGCGCTTCGGCGTCGGAAGCTGACCGCGCACCATCTGCGGCCAGCTTCTTTTGCAGGCCAGACGAGGTGTCGGACTCTGATGACTCCAATGCAGGCACGTCGGCGGCTGAATACGACCGTACGAAGCGGAAGTTTGAGTCCGAGACCTCCTCTGGATCGGCCGTAGCTAGGACGAAGAAGAAGCTGAAGTCTAAAAGGGCCTCGAGCCCTTCCTTGACCTCCACCTCGCCTTGCACCCACGATGTGGGCTTATTGGAGGCCGAGCGCCGCCCGAACCTGGCCAAGCGGGCGCAGGCCCAGCAGGACCTCGAGGAGCGGGTCGCTGCCAAGGAGCAGCAGGCGCGCGCTGCCCGGGCCAAGTCCGGGTACGGCGCGTCCCTCCTCCAGTACGCGGACCGCTCCTTGGGCGAGCTGGAGAAGATGGCGGAGGAGGATGAGGGGGAGATCATTGAGATCGCCACCAAGTCCTCCCACCTGAAGGGCACCTTTCAGAAGGCCCTCAAGTGCCGGGCCGCGAGCATGCGCGCTATCATCCAGGAGGTGGCCCAGCGCACTGCGTCAGAAGAAACACGGCAGCTGCAGGCGCGCGTCGACCGCCTGCAGCTTGAGGTCAGCCAGCTGCACAAGAAGCTGGCTGAGGCCACGGCCCGGCCCATCCAGGCGGAACGGGCACCAGAAGCGGTGGCCCCCCTCTCCTCCTCCTCCTCCTCCTCCTCCTCCAACCTGGAGGAAATTATTAGGAGGGTCATAGCGGAGGAGAGAAACTTTACTAGGGCCTGCCTCGCGGGCATAGAGGACCGGCTCCTGCCGGAAAGGCGACTCCGCCCGCCGCTAGCGGCGGACAAGAGTTCGCCTCAGACGGACCCGGAACCCGTGCCCCAGGCGGGCCCGGCAGCGGGCGCCCAACCCACTGGGAAGGGCAAAGGCAGGGGCAAGAGGAGCAAAGCGGCTCCTCCTCCTCCGCAAGCCCCTACCACCACGAGCCCAGAGGGAGCGCCCGAGCCGGTGCCCGGGCCCTCCTCCGCTACCCAGCCGGCCCCTCCCCAGATGAAACAGGACGCCCTTCTTCCCTCCACCACCCCGGCCAACATGTCGTGGACGGAGGTGGTCAAGAAGGGCAAGAAGAGGAAGCCCGCAGCGCCCGCAGCGTCCGCAGCGCCCGCAGCGACCGCTCCCCCAGCCAAGACGGCTCCAGCCGCCGGCAGGAAACTGCCTCCTCCTCCCCGAACCGCGGCCGTCGTGGTGAAAATCACCACGGAGGCCGCGGAGCGGGGGGCGACGTACGAGTCCGTCCTCAGACGGGCCCGTACCAACGCTGATCCCACCCAACTCGGGATTAGCAACATAACCTGCCGGCGGACCATGACCGGGGCCCGAATCTTCGAGTTCGGGGGGGAGCGGCGCGAGAGTAACGCCGACCTCTTCGCGGATAAACTGCGGGAGGTCATAGCGGACGCGGCAACGGTCGCCAGGCCCGTAAAGACCGCACCCCTGGAGGTGACCGACGTCGATGACTCGGCCACCAGGGAGGACGTGGTGGCGGCCGTTGCGGCGGCGGGTGGCTGCGACGTCAGCGCGGTGAGGTGCGGGCCCATCAGGCCTGGCCGCCGCGGCATGGGCACCACGCGCGTGGAGTGCCCCATCGTCGCCGCCAGGGCTCTCCTCGCTGCGACCAAGGGGCGGCTGCCCCTGGGCCTGAGCACGGCCGTGGTGCGAGCGCTTGAAGACGGCCCGATGCGCTGCTTCAAGTGCTTCGCACTCGGCCACACCCGGGCCACGTGTCCCTCCAAGGCCGACTGGGGGGACGCGTGCTACCGCTGCGGGCTCCAGGGGCACAAAAATGCCGCCTGCGGCGCCGCCACGCCGCATTGCGTGACGTGCGCCGCCAGTGGCCGCCCTGCCGACCACAAGATGGCGGGCGGGAGCTGTAAGCCCCCCGTCAAAAAGGGAGTGGTGCAGGCGCAGGCCCGACCTGCCGCCTCCACCGCCACCGCCGTCGTCGTCGCCGCCGCAGCTCCAGCGGCGGCAACAGAGGGGGGAGCAATGACGATCGATGGATAGGGTCGACCGTCATCGCTTCCTCCAGGCGAACACCAACCACTGCAAAGCGGCCCAGGATCTGGTGGTCCAAGTCATGGCCGAGTGGTTGGTGAACGTGGTGGCGGTCGCCGAGCCGTACTCGATCCCCGGCAGCTGGCTGGGCGACGAGGACGGCTTGGTGGCACTAGCGGCGCGGTCTTCCACGGACTCCCCTCCCCTCTCGCTATTAGAGAGGGGACCGGGATACGTGGCCGCCGCGTGGGGAGACTCGGCCCTCGTGGCCGTGTACTTCTCCCCAAACCGCTCCCTGCAGGACTTCGAGGACTTTCTCGGGGTCCTGGCCGCCGTGGTCGGCAGGGCGGCGCCGCGTCAGGTCGTAGTCTTGGGCGACCTGAACGCCAAGTCGGCAGCCTGGGGCAACCCGGCCGCCTCGTGCAACGTCCGAGGTCGCGCCGTGGAGCTCTGGGCGGCCACGTACGGCGTCTCCCTGCTCAACAGGGGGGCGGTCCACACGTGTGTGCGGCAGCGGGGAGGGTCGGTGGTGGACGTTTCGTTCGCCACCCCCGCGATAGCCGCCCGCGTCGTGGACTGGCGGGTGGAGTTGGTGGAGACCTTGTCGGACCACCGCTACGTGCGGTTCGACATCGTCTCCGCCAGGGGCTCCGGAGAGTCCGCTGGGTCGGGGCAATCGCCATTCCCGCGGTGGGCCCTGACCCACCTGGACAGGGAGGCGGCGGCGGAGGCGGCGTTCATCCAGGACTGGCTGTCGCCGCCCGCCGCCGGTCCGGACGTGGACACCGCTGCGCGGCAGCTGGGGGATTCCCTGACCGAGGTGTGCAACTCCAGCATGCCTCGGTCTCGCCGGCCGCCAGCCAGACGGGCCGTGTACTGGTGGTCGGCGGAGCTGGCGGAGCTCCGTGCAGGGTGCGTGCGGGCCAGGAGGGCCTACACGCGGAGTCGGCGGCGGCGTCGCAGAGACTTGGCCAACGAGGACCGCCTCTACGAGGCGTACGTAGAGGCCAAGACGGTCCTCGATCGGGCCATCGCCACGGCCAAGGACTCGGCGAGAGCCGAGATGCTGGAGGGTCTCGACAACGACCCCTTCGGGAGGCCATACAAGGTGGCGCGCAGCAAGCTGCGCCCCTTCGGCCCCCCCGTTGCCGAGACCCTGGAGCCCTCCCTCCTGGACGGGGTGGTGCGGTCCCTGTTTCCGCGCAGGGGCAGCTTCACCCCGCCAGTGATGGCTCCGCCGCCGCCGCCGCCGCTGTCGCCGCACGTTGCGGAGGAGGAGGAGGCCCCGCCGGTCACGGAGTCGGAGCTCGGCGCGGCCATCGACCGTGCCCGCGCCATGAAGAAGGCTCCGGGCCCCGACGGGGTCCCCGCAAGGGTGGTGGCGATCGCCGCCACCCAAATGGAGGCGCGGTTTCGGGACCTCTTCGACGCATGCTTCGCGTCGGGGAGGTTCCCGAAACCGTGGAAGGAGGGCCAACTGTGCCTCCTTCGCAAGGAGGGCCGCCCGGCGGACTCCCCCTCGGCATACCGGCCGATTGTGCTCCTGCCGGATGTCGGGAAAATGTTTGAGGGGATTGTCGCCGCCCGCTTAAAGGAGCACCTGCGGGATGTCGGACCGGACTTGTCGGACGCTCAGTTCGGCTTTCGGGCTGAGCGTTCGACGGTGGACGCATTGGCCTGCCTCAAGGGGCAGGTGGAGGAGGCCATGCAGGCGGGGGACGGGTTGCTGGCGGTGTCGTTCGACATAGCCAACGCCTTCAACTCGATCCCCCACTCTACCATCCTGGAGGCGCTCCGCTTCCACGGAGTGCCTCCATACCTGCGGCGTCTGCTGGCCAGCTACTTGGAGGACAGGGAGGTCCTCCTGGTGGACAGGTCTGGCCGAGTCCGGCGATATCCCGCCGAAGCCGGCGTTCCACAGGGGTCGGTCGTGGGGCCCCTGCTCTGGAACGTCGGCTACGATTGGCTCCTGCGGGGAACTCTCCCCCGGGGCGTCAGGGTCGTCTGCTACGCGGACGACACTCTCCTCACCGCCCGGGGGGAGAGTTTCGGAGAGGCGGCCAACTTGGCCTCGGCGGGCGGCTCCCTCGTCGCGGGGAGGATCCGCCGCCTCGGCCTGACGGTGGCGCTGCACAAAACCGAGGCCGTGTACTTCCACGGTCCTCGGCAGCGGCAGCGCCCCCCGCCCGACGCCCACATCCACGTGGAGGGCGTCCGCATCGCGGTCGGGGCCCAGATGAAATACCTGGGCCTCGTGCTCGACAGCAGGTGGCGCTTCGGCCCGCACTTCCGCGGGCTGTCAGCGCGCCTGCTGAAGACCGCGGGCGCCCTCTCGTGGCTGCTCCCCAACGTGGGGGGGCCCAGCGTCCGATGCCGGCGACTCTACGCCGGCATCCTGAGGAGTATGGCCACCTACGGGGCCCCCATCTGGGAGGACTCCCTCCGGAGGAGGGAGAACGCCGCGGCCTTGCGGGCCCCGCAGAGGGCCATAGCCCAGCGGGTGGCGCGGACCTACCGCACGGTGGGCTTCGCGGCGGCGTGCGCTCTGGCGGGCACCCCGCCTTGGGAACTCGAGGCGTGGGTGCTCGCCAGAGTGTACGAGTGGACGGCGGGGCGGCGGGCGAGCGGAGAGCGCCCAGCCCCGCGTGAGAGGGAGGCCGTCCGGCGGGAGGCGAAGGAAGCCGTCGTCCGGCATTGGTCGACGGACCTCGCCACCGCGGTATTCGGTCGCCGCACACTCGACGCGATCGGGCCGCTCCTGCAAGAGTGGCTCGATCGGTCGCACGGGGTGGTCTCCTTCCGACTGGCGCAGGTGCTGACCGGCCACGGATGTTTCGGGGCCTACCTGCACCGCATCGGTCGGGAGGAGACACCGTCGTGCCGCGATTGCGGCGCGGCGGTGGACACGGCGCAGCACACCCTTGAGGGGTGCCCGTCGTGGTCGGAGCCGCGCCGCGACCTCGTTGCGGCGATCGGGCCGGACCTCTCGCTCCCCGGCGTGATCAACGCCATGCTGGGGGACGAGGGGTCCTGGGCGGCGGTAGCCTCCTTCTGTGAACAGGTCATGTCGCAGAAGGAGGCGGCGGAGCGCGCGCGCGAGGACGACCCCCTCGCGCCGGCGCTCCGCAGGCGGAGGAGGGGTCGGAGAAGACGTCAGTATGACGAGCACCTCCGACTCCTCCCTGGTGGAGGCCAGCAGGCAACGGGTGCGGGGGCACCCCTGCCTGCACTGCACGCGCCTTCACCAGCGCCGGACGGGAGTGGCCAGGTGTTCCCGGCCATTCCCGTCGCCCCCCAGCCCGGGGGGCACGTAGGGCCCGCCATCTAGGCGGGCACGCGCCAGAGGGCCGTGGACGCAGAACGTCTCCCACAGCCCTCCCAGCAAGGCGCCGGAGGGAACACCGCTGAGTTTTAGTGGGTATACTGTCGCCGTCATGCGACAGGGAGTCCCACACTCCCCGTCTCGCCCCCCAGCGAGCGGAAGTGCGTAATTGCCATTTCTCAGCGTCAAAAAAAAAAAAAAAAAAAAGGTTAGGTTAGGTTAGGTTAGGTTTTTTTTTTTTTTTTTTTTTTTTTTTTTTTTTTTTTTTTTTTTTTTTTTTAGCTTTTCCCCGGTCATGAGACCACCAGGACCTTGTACATCTAATTTTTTTCATTCATTCTAGTTCTATCTTTTATACCTCTCGTACTTTTATTCCTCATACTTTATCTTTCTTTCATACAACCTTTCATTCTAAGCCGGGTGGGACTCCCGCTATTCTAATCTAATCTGTTATTATTTCCTTTATTTATTTAGGGGTATTGAAGTAGACAACTTTCTTATATTTACAGAATTTTCTTATGTCTATTTACATACTGTTATTTTATGGTCTAAGCTTATCTATATTAATTCTAAACATATGCTTATTTTACTACACTTCTATTTTAATCTACTTATTACTTATTTTCTAAATACAAAAATATAAACAACAATATAAATACAAGAAGTAGGTTTTAATACTATAGTCTAATACAAGTTGCTTTACTCTTGCGATTTATAGCTATATCACCTGTTTAATTGTACAATTTTATAATTAGTGTCCGGTTTTGTTATAATTTTCAGCTATTTATTTTGTAACACAGTTACAAATAACATTAAATAGTTAAATTTATTTACCAAACAGTAATGATAGCACAGTTAAATGGTTGGTTCTTATTTAGGGTACGTACCACGTGAATTTCCTGTGTGTTTAACATTTATTTGTTCCTTCGTTATTTCGGCAATAATATATGTATATTCTTATAATATGATATCTATTACCTTTCCTGTTCCAAATGTTTGTTGATCTGTATGTGTTTTCATGTTGTGTGTAGTGCATGTTAAGTGTTTCGTGAGTGTTTTGATACATACTTATATATTTATAATATATATTATATATCTGTATTTGTGTTTGTGTTCTGAGGGGTGTTGTGCAGTGCATGTTTTGTGTTTTGTGCATGTTTAGATATATTACTATATATTTACTATACGTTTTGTATATCTTATGTGTTAATGTGCGTGTTGTGTATGTAACGTGTGTGGTGTACGTCCCAAGAAACGACTCAGGCGTACGCCGTTGTCGTCCGAGCCAGGTAGTCCCACTTCTTGCGCACCGGACACTCCACGCTAAAGGCGTTGTGGCCGGTCCTTTGGAACTTCGAGTGCAGGCAGTTGCAGCACCGCGGTTCATTGCCCGCAATGAACTCCGCACACTTCTCGCGAAGGTGCGGACCCCCGCAGTGACTGCACCTGTCTGCACTCTCGGTACAAAATTTCCGGCCGTGTCCGAATGCCAAGCACTTTGTGCATTGGATGAGCGGAGACTGGTCCTCAACCCTGACCCTTTGCAGGTCAAGGTAGAGGGCCCCAGCCTCCGTCATCCTCTGCCAGACTTTGGGCCTGACTTGGACGACAACGTGCGCCGTCCTGGGGTTTCTGGTCCTCTTCTTGTATTTAATCCTAATTTCTTTTTCTTCTGCGTCTAAGTCCCTAAATATGTTTTCATTTTGAGAGTAGAGCGCCTTCTCCATCTCGTCGTCCTCACTGTCCAAAAAGACGTCCTTGAGGACGACGAGTGGGTTTTTATTTTTCATGGGCGCCACTACTAGCCCTCCGCCTCGGCTCTCGATCCTATTCTTAACTTTCTTGAATTCCTCCTCTGAGTCGCACCCCAGGTTAGGTTAGGTTAGGTTAGGTTAGGTTAGGTTGCCCTTCTCAGGGCCACGCCGACGGCGCTTCGGCGTCGGAAGCTGACCGCGCACCATCTGTGGCCAGCTTCTTTTGCAGGCCAGACGAGGTGTCGGACTCTGACGACTCCAATGCAGGCACGTCGGCGGCTGAATACGACCGTACGAAGCGGAAGTTTGAGTCCGAGACCTCCTCTGGATCGGCCGTAGCTAGGACGAAGAAGAAGTTGAAGTCTAAAAGGGCCTCGAGCCCTTCCTTGACCTCCACCTCGCCTTGCACCCACGATGTGGGCTTATTGGAGGCCGAGCGCCGCCCGAACCTGGCCAAGCGGGCGCAGGCCCAGCAGGACCTCGAGGAGCGGGTCGCTGCCAAGGAGCAGCAGGCGCGCGCTGCCCGGGCCAAGTCCGGGTACGGCGCGTCCCTCCTCCAGTACGCGGACCGCTCCTTGGGCGAGCTGGAGAAGATGGCGGAGGAGGATGAGGGGGAGATCATTGAGATCGCCACCAAGTCCTCCCACCTGAAGGGCACCTTTCAGAAGGCCCTCAAGTGCCGGGCCGCGAGCATGCGCGCTATTATCCAGGAGGTGGCCCAGCGCACTGCGTCAGAAGAAACACGGCAGCTGCAGGCGCGCGTCGACCGCCTGCAGCTTGAGGTCAGCCAGCTGCACAAGAAGCTGGCTGAGGCCACGGCCCGGCCCATCCAGGCGGAACGGGCACCAGAAGCGGTGGCCCCCCTCTCCTCCTTTTTTTTTTTTTTTTTTTTTTTTTTTTTTTTTTTTTTTTTTAATGCTGGCAACACTGGTGACAGGTCGTGAGAAAACGATCTCTTAGTTAAATTTTTAATAAATATTCTTTAATTGTGTAGTAACTAGTTTTAGATGTGTTATTTATCTTAGATTAAATGTATAAAGTGACTCAGTCAGTGTTATTGCCGTGTTTTTGTTGAAAAAACTTCAAAAATCCATAAAACAATAACTTTTGTACGTGGACCGGCTGTCAGTTTGGATTTGAAATCACCAAACCCGGGGAGTATATTTTTTCATATTATTATTACCTATATACACTTCTCAACACCTTTAAATACTGCTCAGATATCTGAGCTACGTCCAGCACACATTGGCACCGTTTATGTCTCCTTTTGCTTGACAAACTGTGGAAGCAAAATCGATGACGAAAACATCCGCCCCAGACAAAAGTTACACTGCATATTTACTATACATTATTACTGTTACATTCTCACTATTATATTCTCATTAATCATCTATTAACTTCATTTAAACCAGTAACTTTGTCTATTGTAAAAGCAAGAAACCCATGTATAACATTACATACTATTTATCATTTAAGCTAGACCAATAACTTTGTCTAAGCAAATGACTTTCTTAGAAAACCAATAAGTAATGTGTTAGTTATATAGTATACATGTAATAAACATAAATAAGAAGTTAATAGTAGTATAATTTTCTCTTTTTTCTGCTACCTACTTTCTTATTAATTGTACCTACTTTTAAAAAAAAAATTGTCTGTTATTCTTTTGGTTTTTCATTTAATTTCAATCCTTAGTTGTTTTCCTTCTATCATCTACTGTACTTAACTTCCTTAGTATATCCCCAAAATACTCAGTTGATTCTTGTCACATTCCAGGAGCGGTTTGGTCAACTTTTTCAATATGATGACCCGCGGAGCTACTGTACGTGACATGAATATCAAACTGAATGCTGCACTGAAGGAGCTTGAGGTCTCAAAGAAGACCTGCAATGACCTGCTGCAAGAAAGAGAAGAAAGCGAGGTGGAAGTCAGGAAGTTAGTCAACAAAAACACAGAACTGAAGAGACAGCTCGTGGAACTTCACACCCAGCACATGGACATACTGGACCAGCATCACCATCTCCGCAATCTAATGTCTGAATTTCAAGAATGCAGTGACACACATGATCAGGCACTGAAACGTATATCAGGACTTGAAGCGGAATTATACAAGGCTCATAGCACAATATCTAATATAGAAACCTTGAGAGCCAGTGAACAATTGGCCAACACAAACAGCCTTTTCGACGAGCTGGTGGGTAGTGGATCCGGACTAGAATGTAAGAAGCCCACCTGTACCATAGACTTAACTGGGGACGATACATTAACAAACTGTCCTGTTTTAGGTAGTCACAACAAAATAAGGAAGTATATTAAAATTAATAGAAACATTAAAAAGTACAAGAAACTTTTAAAATCAAGAAGTGTGTATAAATATAACATTGAACTTAGAAAGCAGCGTGTTATCCTAAACAACCAATTAAAGGAATGTAGTTGCATGCTGGATAGTCAAAGAAAAATGTATGATATTGACATAAATAACCTTCAGAAGGAATTATTGAGTAGGGAAAATACACTAAGGGATATTTTTTGTAAGTATGAGTCTAGCCAAAAAATGTTAAATGAGCGCATGCAGGAGGCCTGTGACCTGGTGGACTTGGTTAAGCACAATGCAGAGAGGTATGAGTTATTGACTAACGACCTCACCTGTAGTTGTGCTTCAAATCACCCGGCCATCATGTTACCACAGATTATTCCTGCATCCTCACACATTTTACCTCATACTTTGGAAACCACAAGCCCAGCTCAAAGTAACATTTTAGTTTATTCAGATAGATTAGGCACAGGTTTTGGCTCACTATTAAATAATTATTGTGATCATACTATAGTAAGTCATTGTTACCATAACCTGCATTTCACTGAGCTTATTCATAAAATTACACAATCAAAATTGAATGAGCAGACTACAGTTATTCTTTTATTTGGAAACAGCCTTAATGTGACAAAACAGGACATTGTTAATGGTATTGGCACCCTCCTTAAATTAAAATTAGGCAAATTAATTTTATGTGCATTGCCTTATTCTAATAATTTGACATGTATAGAAAATGAATATATTTATAGACTTAATAATTTGATGCATATGTTAGTATGCCGTCATAGTGACCATTTATTGTATTTTGATACTAACAATTTTGTTAGAGATTTTGTTTTGATTCGGGAATATATGTATCTTCCCAAAAAAAGTCGACATTTATTGGCTACTTTGTTAGCGTACAATATACACTCATTTATTGATAATTTTACTGATCCTAGGTTAAGTGAATATTCAGTATTATCTAGGGTATCTAATAATACTGAAATTAATTATTGCATTGACAGTTTACATAACTCAACCAATTGCTTGGTTGCAAACAATTTTACTACTGAGAATTTAAATTAGAAATTTTGACAACAGAGGGAATCTCTAGCAGTAATGAACTTTTAAACTGCAAAGAGGACACAAATATAGTTTTAAAATCAATAAATACTATTAACCTGGTACATCAAAATATTCAAGGATTTTTAAACAAAGATTTAGAAGTAGAGTTTTTTCTTAATTTTAACAATATTGATATTCTTTGCCTAACTGAACATTGGCTTCAAAGCCATCAATTTATTTTCAATTATAATAATTACCAGGTTGGTAGTTCTTTCAGCAGAGTGAATGCTATACATGGTGGCTCTTTAATATTAATAAGTAATAATCTTAAATTCAAGAACCGAATGGATATTGTGAGCCTCTCTGTTGAACGATCTATTGAAATAGCCTGTATTGAATTGGAGCAGTTTATTATATTAAGTGTGTACAGACCACCTTCAGGATTGTACGATTGCTTTGAAAAAGTAATGGATGAAGTTTTGCATAAAATCTGTAACTCGAGTAAATATGTCATTGTTTGTGGTGATTTTAATGTTAATTTATTAGAAAATTCTGGTTTGAGCACTAACATTATTAGTTTATTCCAATCATACAATCTTGTAAACCTATTTATGGAGCCCACTAGAATAACTCCTACTAGTGCCACTTGCTTAGATAATACTTTTACGGATGTTGTACCGACTCACAAAAAAATAATTAATTTAATAGACTCTGATCATTGTGGGCAATTAATTACTTTACCAAAAAAAGTCAATAAAATGTTAAAAAAGAATATCACTGTAAATCCAAAAACTAAATATCGCCTGGAAGCATTCAAAACTAAACTCTTAAATAAAATGCCCTGTTTGTTAACTAATGAGGACCCTAATAAACATTATAATGATTTTTTCAAAATATATTGCCAACAATTCGATAACACATTTATTCCCAAAATTGCTTCAGTAAATAGTAACACTTCTTTCAGTGACTGGGCCACCACTGGTATTTATAAAAGTAGAAATCGGCTTTATGAACTCTATGAGGAGCGGACTTACACTAACTCGGTAGAATTTAATTTATATGTTAAGAACTATTCTAAATTATTTAAAAAAGTCTGTTATATTGCCAAGTCTCGCTACTTGAGTTCTAAAATTAAAAATAGTAGTAATGTAATTAAAACGACTTGGGATATTATAAAAAGCGAAACGGGAAGGTCTTGCAACCGAAATATTGATTACACCCTCACTATTGATGATAATATAATAACATTAGATTCGCAAGTCGCCACAGAATTCGAAAACTTTTTCACTGACATTCCCGTATCGACAACCAAGTCGCTAAAATCATCTCCCATTGCTGCAGAAACATTACTTAAAAAAAATGTGCCAGTTTGTAGTTCAGAGTTTAAATTCCAACATGTTACTTCTAATGACATCATCAAAACTTTTAATTCTTTGAATATTAAAAAGACTGCAGACCTGTGGGGTAATTCTGTTGAAGTTACTAAGTCAATTATACACATTATTGCTCCTACATTAGCTGTTATATTTAATAATTGTATTGATTGCGGTGAGTTTCCTGATCTAATGAAATATAGTAAAATAATCCCACTATTTAAATCGGGTAGTACATCTGACCCTACTAATTATAGACCTATTTCTGTACTGCCCACTTTCAGTAAAATTTTTGAGAAAATTATTTTAATGCAGATGCAAAGATATTTTAATAAACACAAATTGCTACATAATAAACAATTTGGTTTTACAAAGGGTCGTTCAACAACTGATGCCGGTGTTGAACTTTTAGGACACATTTATAATGCATGGGAAGATAAGTGCGATGCGTTGGGCATTTTTTGCGATTTGTCTAAGGCGTTTGACTGTGTTCCCCATGAGACATTAATCAGGAAACTGCACCACTACGGATTCCGGGACTCCTCTCTGAATCTTTTAACCTCATACTTGAGTGAAAGGATTCAGAGAGTCGATGTGAACGGCAAAAGATCGCCGGGATCTGTGGTCAAGATGGGGGTCCCCCAAGGCTCAATTTTAGGTCCCTTTTTGTTTCTTATTTATATAAATGATTTGCCGTACCTGATCAAAAATCATGACATAGTGTTATTCGCTGACGATACTTCTCTTTTATTTAAAATTAAACGTCAACAGCAGGTTACTGAAGAAGTAAACAGAGCCCTTGCGACTGTAGTTAGCTGGTTTAATGTCAATAATCTTCTTCTTAATGAGAAAAAAACCAAATGCCTAAAATTTACGTTACCTCATGTTAGACAAGTGAATACTAGTGTATCAATAAAGGGCGAAATATTGAAACCCGAAGATACCACAGTATTCTTGGGCATAACTTTGGATGCGAAGCTTCAGTGGGGCCCCCATATAGATAAATTGTCAAAAAAGTTAAGTTCTGCAGCATATGCCGTTAGAAAAATACGTGGATTAACTGATATGGAAACAGCACGTTTAGTCTACTTTAGTTACTTTCACAGTGTGATGTCATACGGCATTTTACTTTGGGGAAATGCTGCCGACATTCACACAATATTTGTATTACAAAAAAGGGCCATTCGTGCAATTTATAAATTAAGTCCTAAGCACTCCTTAAGAGACAAATTTAAAGAGATTAATATTATGACTGTGCCATCTCAGTATATTTATGAGAATCTCTTGTATGCACACAAAAATATTAATCTGTTTAAAAAATACAGTGATATTCATAGTGTAAATACAAGGAACAAAGACAAATATGTCATTCCTAAAACAAGGTTGAAAAAAATAGGTGGTTCGTTTAGATGCCAATGTATACGTTTTTATAATAAAATTCCTAGCCATATTCAAGAACTAAGTATTCATAAATTCAAATTGTTTATTAAACGTAAGCTATGTCAGAAAGCTTTTTACAGTGTTAAAGATTATATTGAGGACAAGAAGGCTTGGGAATGAGATGCTCCAGTGATATACGTGAGCCCTTTTTATTTTCTAATTTTTGATAGTTGATTTATTTTTTATTGATTAAAATATTTGTTTAGTTAAGTATTGTATATACCTATTTATTTTGTTTTTTTTTTTATATAATTATTTCATTATTGTTAATGTGAGGACAATGTAGGTTATTCTTTTTTCGTTGTTTTTACTTTCACTTTAATTTATTTAATGATGTCAAGCAGTTTGAGTACTTGTGTGGCCTACGCGAATCTCCTTTGGTTTTTTTTTTTTTTTTGTCAAATTGTTGAGCTCCTTAAATTATAAGTTGAGCTACATGATAACTGACAAATGCTTGCACTGTCTGGACAGGTCCGCTCAAATTTGCGTGGTTATTTCCTCAAAAAAAATACCACAGACATTAACCTACATGCTTCTCATATACAAATACAAATTGTCTGGACTTTAAAAGAGACTATGACCTCTGAGTTTGTTTCGGTGTTTCTTCTCAGAGTAGTCAGTTAGGAAATACCGGCCTCATCTAGCTAAACTTAACACGCAAAAAAACATGACGTGTAAAAGTGTTATTTATAACCAATTTACAAAATAAATATTTCATTTCATTTCATTTCATTTCATTTCATTTCATTTCATTTCATTTCATTTCCTCCTCCTCCTCCTCCTCCTCCTCCAACCTGGAGGAAATTATTAGGAGGGTCATAGCGGAGGAGAGAAACTTTACTAGGGCCTGCCTCGCGGGCATAGAGGACCGGCTCCTGCCGGAAAGGCGACTCCGCCCGCCGCTAGCGGCGGACAAGAGTTCGCCCCAGACGGAGCCGGAACCCGTGCCCCAGGCGGGCCCGGCAGCGGGCGCCCAACCCACTGGGAAGGGCAAAGGCAGGGGCAAGAGGAGCAAAGCGGCTCCTCCTCCTCCGCAAGCCCCTACCACCACGAGCCCAGAGGGAGCGCCCGAGCCGGTGCCCGGGCCCTCCTCCGCTACCCAGCCGGCCCCTCCCCAGATGAAACAGGACGCCCTTCTTCCCTCCACCACCCCGGCCAACATGTCGTGGACGGAGGTGGTCAAGAAGGGCAAGAAGAGGAAGCCCGCAGCGCCCGCAGCGTCCGCAGCGCCCGCAGCGACCGCTCCCCCAGCCAAGACGGCTCCAGCCGCCGGCAGGAAACTGCCTCCTCCTCCCCGAACCGCGGCCGTCGTGGTGAAAATCACCCCGGAGGCCGCGGAGCGGGGGGCGACGTACGAGTCCGTCCTCAGACGGGCCCGTACTAACGCTGATCCCACCCAACTCGGGATCAGCAACATAACCTGCCGGCGGACCATGACCGGGGCTCGAATCTTCGAGTTCGGGGGGGAGCGGCGCGAGAGTAACGCCGACCTCTTTGCGGATAAACTGCGGGAGGTCATAGCGGACGCGGCAACGGTCGCCAGGCCCGTAAAGACCGCACCCCTGGAGGTGGCCGACGTCGATGACTCGGCCACCAGGGAGGACGTGGTGGCGGCCGTTGCGGCGGCGGGTGGCTGCGACGTCAGCGCGGTGAGGTGCGGGCCCATCAGGCCTGGCCGCCGCGGCATGGGCACCACGCGCGTGGAGTGCCCCATCGTCGCCGCCAGGGCTCTCCTCGCTGCGACCAAGGGGCGGCTGCCCCTGGGCCTGAGCACGGCCGTGGTGCGAGCGCTTGAAGACGGCCCGATGCGCTGCTTCAAGTGCTTCGCACTCGGCCACACCCGGGCCACGTGTCCCTCCAAGGCCGACTGGGGGGACGCGTGCTACCGCTGCGGGCTCCAGGGGCACAAAAATGCTGCCTGCGGCGCCGCCACGCCGCATTGCGTGACGTGCGCCGCCAGTGGCCGCCCTGCCGACCACAAGATGGCGGGCGGGAGCTGTAAGCCCCCCGTCAAAAAGGGAGTGGTGCAGGCGCAGGTCCGACCTGCCGCCTCCGCCGCCACCGCCGTCGTCGTCGCCGCCGCAGCTCCAGCGGCGGCAACAGAGGGGGGAGCAATGACGATCGATGGATAGGGTCGACCGTCATCGCTTCCTCCAGACGAACACCAACCACTGTAAAGCGGCCCAGGATCTGGTGGTCCAGGTCATGGCCGAGTGGTTGGTGAACGTGGCGGCGGTCGCCGAGCCGTACTCGATCCCCGGCAGCTGGCTGGGCGACGAGGACGGCTTGGTGGCACTAGCGGCGCGGTCTTCCACGGACTCCCCTCCCCTCTCGCTATTAGAGAAGGGACCGGGATACGTGGCCGCCGCGTGGGGAGACTCGGCCCTCGTGGCCGTGTACTTCTCCCCAAACCGCTCCCTGCAGGACTTCGAGGACTTTCTCGGGGTCCTGGCCGCCGTGGTCGGCAGGGCGGCGCCGCGTCAGGTCGTAGTCTTGGGCGACCTGAACGCCAAGTCGGCAGCCTGGGGCAACCCGGCCGCCTCGTGCAACGTCCGAGGTCGCGCCGTGGAGCTCTGGGCGGCCACGTCCGGCGTCTCCCTGCTCAACAGGGGGGCGGTCCACACGTGTGTGCGGCAGCGGGGAGGGTCGGTGGTGGACGTTTCGTTCGCCACCCCCGCGATAGCCGCCCGCGTCGTGGACTGGCGGGTGGAGTTGGTGGAGACCTTGTCGGACCACCGCTACGTGCGGTTCGACATCGTCTCCGCCAGGGGCTCCGGAGAGTCCGCTGGGTCGGGGCAATCGCCGTTCCCGCGGTGGGCCCTGACCCACCTGGACAGGGAGGCGGCGGCGGAGGCGGCGTTCATCCAGGACTGGCTGTCGCCGCCCGCCGCCGGTCCGGACGTGGACACCGCTGCGCGGCAGCTGGGGGATTCCCTGACCGAGGTGTGCAACTCCAGCATGCCTCGGTCTCGCCGGCCGCCAGCCAGACGGGCCGTGTACTGGTGGTCGGCGGAGCTGGCGGAGCTCCGTGCAGCGTGCGTGCGGGCCAGGAGGGCCTACACGCGGAGTCGGCGGCGGCGTCGCAGAGACTTGGCCAACGAGGACCGCCTCTACGAGGCATACGTAGAGGCCAAGACGGTCCTCGATCGGGCCATCGCCACGGCCAAGGACTCGGCGAGAGCCGAGATGCTGGAGGGTCTCGACAACGACCCCTTCGGGAGGCCATACAAGGTGGCGCGCAGCAAGCTGCGCCCCTTCGGCCCCCCCGTTGCCGAGACCCTGGAGCCCTCCCTCCTGGACGGGGTGGTGCGGTCCCTGTCTCCGCGCAGGGGCAACTTCACCCCACCAGTGATGGCTCCGCCGCCGCCGCCGCCGCTGTCGCCGCACTTTGCGGAGGAGGAGGAGGCCCCGCCGGTCACGGAGTCGGAGCTCGGTGCGGCCATCGACCGTGCCCGCGCCGGGAAGAAGGCTCCGGGCCCCGACGGGGTCCCCGCAAGGGTGGTGGCGATCGCCGCCACCCAAATGGAGGCGCGGTTTCGGGACCTCTTCGACGCATGCTTCGCGTCGGGGAGGTTCCCGAAACCGTGGAAGGAGGGCCTATTGTGCCTCCTTCGCAAGGAGGGCCGCCCGGCGGACTCCCCCTCGGCATACCGGCCGATCATGCTCCTGGCAGACGTCGGGAAAATGTTCGAGGGGATAGTCGCCGCCCGCCTAAAGGAGCACCTGCGGGATGTCGGACCGGACTTGTCGGACGCTCAGTTCGGCTTTCGGGCTGAGCGTTCGACGGTGGACGCACTGGCCTGCCTCAAGGGGCAGGTGGAGGAGGCGATGCAGGCGGGGGACGGGTTGCTGGCGGTGTCGTTCGACATAGCCAACGCCTTCAACTCGATCCCCCACTCTACCATCATGGAGGCGCTCCGCTTCCACGGAGTGCCTCCATACCTGCGGCGTCTGCTGGCCAGCTACCTGGAGGACAGGGAGGTCCTCCTGGTGGACAGGTCTGGCCGAGTCCGGCGATATCCCGCCGAAGCCGGCGTCCCACAGGGGTCGGTCGTGGGGCCCCTGCTCTGGAACGTCGGCTACGATTGGCTCCTGCGGGGAACTCTCCCCCGGGGCGTTAGGGTCGTCTGCTACGCGGACGACACTCTCCTCACCGCCCGGGGGGAGAGTTTCGGAGAGGCGGCCAACTTGGCCTCGGCGGGCGGCTCCCTCATCGCGGGGAGGATCCGCCGCCTCGGCCTGACGGTGGCGCTGCACAAAACCGAGGCCGTGTACTTCCACGGTCCCCGGCAGCGGCAGCGCCCCCCGCCCGACGCCCACATCCACGTGGAGGGCGTCCGCATCGCGGTCGGGGCCCAGATGAAATATCTGGGCCTCGTGCTTGACAGCAGGTGGCGCTTCGGCCCGCATTTCCGCGGGCTGTCGGCGCGCCTGCTGAAGACCGCGGGCGCCCTCTCGTGGCTGCTCCCCAACGTGGGGGGGCCCAGCGTCCGATGCCGGCGACTCTACGCCGGCATCCTGAGGAGTATGGCCACCTACGGGGCCCCCATCTGGGAGGACTCCCTCCGGAGGAGGGAGAACGCCGCGGCCTTGCGGGCCCCGCAGAGGGCCATAGCCCAGCGGGTGGCGCGGACCTACCGCACGGTGGGCTTCGCGGCGGCGTGCGCTCTGGCGGGCACCCCGCCTTGGGAACTCGAGGCGTGGGTGCTCGCCAGAGTGTACGAGTGGACGGCGGGGCGGCGGGCGAGCGGAGAGCGCCCAGCCCCGCGTGAGAGGGAGGCCGTCCGGCGGGAGGCGAAGGAAGCCGTCGTCCGGCATTGGTCGACGGACCTCGCCACCGCGGTATTCGGTCGCCGCACACTCGACGCGATCGGGCCGCTCCTGCAAGAGTGGCTCGATCGGTCGCACGGGGTGGTCTCCTTCCGACTGGCGCAGGTGCTGACCGGCCACGGATGTTTCGGGGCCTACCTGCACCGCATCGGTCGGGAGGAGACACCGTCGTGCCGCGATTGCGGCGCGGCGGTGGACACGGCGCAGCACACCCTTGAGGGGTGCCCGTCGTGGTCGGAGCCGCGCCGCGACCTCGTTGCGGCGATCGGGCCGGACCTCTCGCTCCCCGGCGTGATCAACGCCATGCTGGGGGACGAGGGGTCCTGGGCGACGGTAGCCTCCTTCTGTGAACAGGTCATGTCGCAGAAGGAGGCGGCGGAGCGCGCGCGCGAGGACGACCCTCTCGCGCCGGCGCTCCGCAGGCGGAGGAGGGGTCGGAGAAGACGTCAGTATGACGAGCACCTCCGACTCCTCCCTGGTGGAGGCCAGCAGGCAACGGGTGCGGGGGCACCCCTGCCTGCACTGCACGCGCCTTCACCAGCGCCGGACGGGAGTGGCCAGGTGTTCCCGGCCATTCCCGTCGCCCCCCCAGCCCGGGGGGCACGTAGGGCCCGCCATCTAGGCGGGCACGCGCCAGAGGGCCGTGGACGCAGAATGTCTCCCACAGCCCTCCCAACAAGGCGCCGGAGGGAACACCGCTGAGTTTTAGTGGGTATACTGTCGCCGTCATGCGACAGGGAGTCCCACACTCCCCGTCTCGCCCCCCAGCGAGCGGAAGTGCGTAATTGCCATTTCTCAGCGTCAAAAAAAAAAAAAAAAAAAAAAAAAAAAAAAAAAAAAAAAAAAGGTTAGGTTAGGTTAGGTTAGGTTAGGTTTCCGGCGATATCCCGCCGAAGCCGGCGTCCCACAGGGGTCGGTCGTGGGGCCCCTGCTCTGGAACGTCGGCTACGATTGGCTCCTGCGGGGAACTCTCCCCCGGGGCGTTAGGGTCGTCTGCTACGCGGACGACACTCTCCTCACCGCCCGGGGGGAGAGTTTCGGAGAGGCGGCCAACTTGGCCTCGGCGGGCGGCTCCCTCATCGCGGGGAGGATCCGCCGCCTCGGCCTGACGGTGGCGCTGCACAAAACCGAGGCCGTGTACTTCCATGGTCCCCGGCAGCGGCAGCGCCCCCCGCCCGACGCCCACATCCACGTGGAGGGCGTCCGCATCGCGGTCGGGGCCCAGATGAAATATCTGGGCCTCGTGCTTGACAGCAGGTGGCGCTTCGGCCCGCATTTCCGCGGGCTGTCGGCGCGCCTGCTGAAGACCGCGGGCGCCCTCTCGTGGCTGCTCCCCAACGTGGGGGGGCCCAGCGTCCGATGCCGGCGACTCTACGCCGGCATCCTGAGGAGTATGGCCACCTACGGGGCCCCCATCTGGGAGGACTCCCTCCGGAGGAGGGAGAACGCCGCGGCCTTGCGGGCCCCGCAGAGGGCCATAGCCCAGCGGGTGGCGCGGACCTACCGCACGGTGGGCTTCGCGGCGGCGTGCGCTCTGGCGGGCACCCCGCCTTGGGAACTCGAGGCGTGGGTGCTCGCCAGAGTGTACGAGTGGACGGCGGGGCGGCGGGCGAGCGGAGAGCGCCCAGCCCCGCGTGAGAGGGAGGCCGTCCGGCGGGAGGCGAAGGAAGCCGTCGTCCGGCATTGGTCGACGGACCTCGCCACCGCGGTATTCGGTCGCCGCACACTCGACGCGATCGGGCCGCTCCTGCAAGAGTGGCTCGATTGCGGCGCGGCGGTGGACACGGCGCAGCACACCCTTGAGGGGTGCCCGTCGTGGTCGGAGCCGCGCCGCGACCTCGTTGCGGCGATCGGGCCGGACCTCTCGCTCCCCGGCGTGATCAACGCCATGCTGGGGGACGAGGGGTCCTGGGCGGCGGTAGCCTCCTTCTGTGAACAGGTCATGTCGCAGAAGGAGGCGGCGGAGCGCGCGCGCGAGGACGACCCCCTCGCGCCGGCGCTCCGCAGGCGGAGGAGGGGTCGGAGAAGACGTCAGTATGACGAGCACCTCCGACTCCTCCCTGGTGGAGGCCAGCAGGCAACGGGTGCGGGGGCACCCCTGCCTGCACTGCACGCGCCTTCACCAGCGCCGGACGGGAGTGGCCAGGTGTTCCCGGCCATTCCCGTCGCCCCCCAGCCCGGGGGGCACGTAGGGCCCGCCATCTAGGCGGGCACGCGCCAGAGGGCCGTGGACGCAGAATGTCTCCCACAGCCCTCCCAACAAGGCGCCGGAGGGAACACCGCTGAGTTTTAGTGGGTATACTGTCGCCGTCATGCGACAGGGAGTCCCACACTCCCCGTCTCGCCCCCCCAGCGAGCGGAAGTGCGTAACTGTCATTTCTCAGCGAGAAAAAAAAAAAAAAAAAAAAAAAAAAAAAAGGTTAGGTTAGGTTAGGTTAGGTTAGGTTAGGTTGGGGTGCGAGCAGAAGACCTCCTCGTGCGCTTGGCGGCTGCTGGTCCCTTGCGGATACGTCCGGGGGGAAGAGCAGTCGTTGGGCCTGGTGCACCCTGGGTCACGGACAATAATCTCTTCGCGGGGGGTGGGATAGAGGAGTATTGTTGTCCGGAGCTAACTTCTGCAGGAGGGGTCGCTCCTGACCCGTCGACGTAGTCGACTAGGCGAGGACGCGGCCACACCCTCTTGGGTGCAGGCGCATCTAAGGGGGTTCGTTTGTCTCCTCATTCATTGAGGAGCAAACCTTTCGACGGGTCCGCTGAGTCGGGTTGGCCGGACAGCGGACGGAGGCATGCTTCAATGCCGCCGTCGGGGGGCTTGGCTTAACCGCCCGGCCCCAGAGGAAGGACACCTCTAAGATAAAAAACCACCCAATCCCAAGTTTTCGGGAGCGCGGCGAGGGGATGAATGGCCGTTGGGTGTACGGTCGTTAGCGCTCCCACCTGCTGGTACCTGCCGACCCCAGCAGTATGTAGGCTTACCCGGGCACTTAGGCCTCTGCCCGGTGTTGACATTTAGTTGCCTTATTCTCGTGGGAACAAAATGGATAAAGTTACAAAACCAAAAACCAAAAACGACGTTGAGGGAGAAGGGAAAGTACCTCTGGTAGTGGTGGAGAGAATGGGCGTGCTGTCGGATTCCGATAGCGCGTCCAGCCTGATGAGTGTGGCGAGCGCGGCGAGCTTAAATGCCAAACGCCTGCGCAAACGCCCAAGAGAGGGTGCAGACTCAGGGACGGACTCGGCCCTGAGCGACACAGCGGTGCCGGCCCCCAAGGTCGGTACCAAAAAAGGAGGGAGAGGTAGGCCCGCTACCACCGGAAAATATGTCGGTATCGGCCTATCCAGGCGTGAGGCTGCGGCTGCGATGAAGGCCGCAGCCGTGGCCAAAAACCTCGAGGAGGACGAGCGGCAGATTGCGGCTCTGACAAAAAGGGTGACGGAAGGGAGAGTCACTCGCCTGTCGGAGTCGTCGTCTGCCGTCTCTGGTATGGGGATCGAGGCAGACGAGCTGCCTGCCTCTGACCTAAATCAGAGACTGGCTGACGCGGTTGCGGCCATCAAAAGGGTGGGCAAGGTCTCAAAGGGCCTTAGCGGGTGCAGCCAGAAGGCGCTCAAAGAGGCCACGGCCTCCATTTTGGAGAGCGCGCAGGTGCTTCTGGCTCGCACCACAACCGAGGAGACGGCGCTGCTGCGGGCTCAGAACGCGAAGCTCGCAGCACAAATGGCGGAGCTCCGCAAAGAGCACGAGGAGCTCAAGGCGGAGATGGCCGACTTCCGCCGCGAGCACCTCAGGCGGGAGGTGGGCCTTCCGCCCGCAACGCCGCAACCGCAACCGCAGTTGCAGTCGCAGCAGTCGGTACAGGAGGAGTTTGCTCGCCTGATCCGACAGGAGATGGCGAGCTTCAACGCTCGCTTCTCGGTGCTCGAGGGGAGGATTCTACGTCCTCCCCTAGCTGCAGACCAACGCAGCACACCGGCGCCGACATATGCGGCCAAAGCCGCAGCGCCGCGTGCCGCCCAACCGGCACAAGCGGCCCCTGCTGCTGCTGCCACTGCTCCAACTGCCGCCTCGCAGAAGGCAAAATCGAAACGGCAGATGAAGAAAGAAGCCAAACTGGCCAAAAAGGCGGGTGCTGCGGCTGCTGCGCCTGCACAAACTGCCAGACCAGCAGCCGGCAAACCCGCCACTGAGCCTGAGGCGGAGTGGACGATCGCGGGCGCCGCCAAGAAGTCCAAAAGGGCGCGCCAGCGGGCCAAAAAGAAGGCCCAGAAGGAGGAAGCAGTGGCCAAGCGCGAGACCGCGAGGCTCAGTGCGCCCCGCTCCACAGCGGTGGTACTCACCCTGCAGCCAGGGGCGGCGGAGCGTGGCCTCACCTATGCCGGGATCCTGGCAAAGGCGAAAGCCGAGATATCGCTCAGTGATCTCGGCATAACGGGCGTCCGGTGCAAAACCACTGCTACCGGCGGCCGCCTGCTAGAAATAGCGGGATCAACCAGTGGCCCAAAAGCAGATGCCCTCGCCGAGAGACTCAGGGCGTCTCTAGGCCCCGATGACGTTAGAGTGTCCAGGCCAACCAAGTGCGCAGATCTGCGCATTTCGGGCCTGGACGACTCCGTCACAGAGGAGGAGGTCGCCGCTGCCGTCTCCAAGGCCGGAGGATGCCCGCCGGAACAAGTCAAGGCGGGCACGATGCGCTGGGGCTTCTCCGGTCTCGGGTCAGTTCTCGTAAGCTGTCCCGTAGCGGCGGCCAAAAAGGTCGCGGATAAACGGCTGCTGGTTGGGTGGGTCTCGGCGCGGGTCGCGCTCTTAACGCCCAAGCCCTATCAGTGCTACCGCTGTCTGGAAGCAGGACATGCGGGGGCACGGTGCACTGGGGTAGACCGCAGCAGGATGTGCTTCCGCTGCGGTCAGCCCGATCACAAGGCTGGCACTTGCACTGCTACGCCGCACTGCGACATCTGTGCGGCATCTGGCAAGCCAGCCCAACATCGGATCGGGTCGCAGGCCTGCGCCAGGCCCACCAAGAAGAAGAGCAATGCCAAGAGACAGCCGGCTCATCCGCTGGCCAGTAACTCGGACACGACAGAGAAGGCAACCAGCTCCTCGCAGCCGGTTCACCCGCCGGCTGCGGCAGAACATCCGCCGAGGGCTGGGGAGGAGGCAACGGCCATGGACACACACTAATGGCCCTACGTCGTCTCCTCCAAGCCAACATAAACCACTGCGCCAGGGCTCAGGATCTCTTGCTCCAGAGCATGGCGCAGTGGTCTATCGATGTGGCAGTTGTCGCCGAGCCGTATTTTGTGCCACCCAGGGATGACTGGGTGTGCGACACGAACCGCTCGGTGGCACTGATCATGAGGTCTGCCGCTGACACCCTTCCCTTCGAGGCCGTCACCCGAGGGCGGGGCTATGTCGCGGCAATTTGGGGTAACGTTATGGTCGTGGGGGTGTATCTCGCCCCCAGCCTTTCTCTCGCCGACACGGAGAATATCATCGTGGAGTTGGGCACGGTCGTCAGTCGTAGCCGTCCTCGTCCTGCGATCGTCCTGGGGGACTTCAATGCCAAATCTACGGCTTGGGGTTCCCCGGCTACGGATGCGCGGGGCGAGTTAGTGGAGGAGTGGGCGGTCGAGCAGGGCCTGCTTCTCCTGAACCGGGGTTCGGTGCAGACGTGCGTGCGGCAGCGGGGTGGGTCAATAGTGGACCTGTCGTTCGCTAGCCCCGCTCTCGCGCGCACTGTCCAGGACTGGCACGTCCTTGAGGAGGTGGAGACGCTGTCCGATCATCGATATATTCGATTTAGCGTCTCCGCCCAGACCTCGGTTGAGCCGGTCCAAGCGGCCCCGGTGGGCGTTGGAGACGGCCCGCGTTGGGCACTGAAGCGGCTGGACAGGGAGGCTCTCCTGGAGGCCTCTATCGTCAAGGCCTGGCTGGACTCTCCAGACAGGCCAACCAATATCGACGAGGAGGCGGAGTGGTTCCGGGAGAGCATGTCGCACATCTGCGACGCTGGCATGCCCCGAGTCCGGCCGTTACCTTCCAGGCGCCAAGTGTACTGGTGGTCGCAGTCGATTGCGCAGCTGCGCATCGCTTGTGTGCGGGTGCGACGCCGGTACACAAGGTACCGAAGAAGAAGACGCCGCCGCCCCTTTACAGCGGCGGACGAACAGGAAGAGGCGGAACTATACAACCGCTACAGAGAGGCGAAAAGCGCCCTCCAGCTGGCCATCGTCCGGGCAAAGGCCCAGGCCAACGAAGAGCTGCTGGAGACTCTGGACCGAGAGCCGTGGGGACGCCCCTACCTGATGGTATGGGGCAAGCTGCGCCAGCGGGCTCCACCGTTGTCCCGGAGTCTCCAGCCACAGCTGCTGGAGGAGGTGGTGTGTGCGCTGTTCCCGTCGAGACCAGAGCACACACCACCGGCTATGGTTCCGCCTCGCAATGTGCCCGACGCGGAAGACGACACTGACGACGACGTGCCCGAAGTGACCCGGGTAGAGTTGAGAGCGGCGGTGACTCGCATCAGGAACACCGCCCCAGGGCCCGACGGCATTCCAGGCCGTGCATGGGTCCTGGCCATGGAGGCTCTCGGACCCCGACTAGCGGGGCTCTTAAGCGCTTGTTTGGAGCGGGGCCAGTTTCCAAGCCGGTGGAAGACCGGAAAGCTGGTCCTGCTCAAGAAGGAGGGGCGCCCCGCAGACTCACCATCTGCGTACAGGCCAATCGTGTTGCTGGACGAGGTGTGCAAGATCTTTGAGCGAATCATCGCCAGTCGCCTCGTCCAGCACATGACCAGGGTAGGGCCGGATTTGGCGGACAATCAATTTGGTTTCCGCCAAGGGCGCTCCACGGTGGAGGCGATCAAGCGCGTGAGGGCCCTCGCGGAGGAGGCAGTCGCCCGGGGCGAGGTGGTCTTGGCGGTGTCGCTCGACATCGCCAACGCTTTCAACACCTTGCCCTGGAGTACCATCCGAGAGGCACTCCGGTACCACGGGGTGCCGCGCTACCTCCAACGCATTGTCGGGGCCTATTTGTCCGAAAGATCGGTGGTGTACCCGGGTCGAGAAGGTTGGTGTCGGCGAGAGACGTCATGCGGTGTTCCGCAGGGTTCGGTGTTGGGGCCGCCCCTGTGGAACATAGGGTATGACTGGGCTCTGCGCGGTGCGCTTATCCACGGCGTCGGCGTCATTTGTTACGCCGACGACACGCTAGTCACAGCGCGTGGAAAGTCGTACCGGCAGGCGGCCATACGCGCGACTGCTGGTGTCGCGCACGTCGTGGGTAGGATCCGGCGGCTGGGCTTAGAGGTGGCATTGCACAAGTCTGAGGCCCTGTGTTTTCACGGGCCGAGGATGCAGCCGCCTCCGGGGTCCAGCATCATAGTAGGAGGGGTCTCCATCGCTGTCGAGTCGACGATGAAGTACCTTGGCCTCGTCCTCGACAGTCGATGGAGCTTCGGGCCGCACTTTACACGGCTCGGCCCCCGGTTGTTGGGCGCCGCTTCTGCGCTCTTGCGCTTGTTGCCCAACCTGGGGGGGCCCAATTCCTCTTGTCGGAGGCTCTACATGGGGGTCGTACGGTCGATGGCGCTATACGCCGCGCCAGTGTGGGCAGACGTCCTGACGGTCCGCAACGTCGCCGCGCTGCGAAGGCCGCAGCGCGCGATGGCCGTCAGGATCATAAGGGGATACCGTACGATCTCCTTTGAGGCAGCGAGCCTCCTAGCCGGATCCCCGCCCTGGGACCTCGACGCAAAGCTCCTCGCGTCACTCTATTCGTGGCGCGCGGAGGCGGTCGAGCGGGGCGAGCGCCTGGTGCCTCGACAGGTTGAGGCACGCAGGGCGGAGCTCCGCCAGGTCCTAGTGGCGGAGTGGCAGACGCGCTTAGCGCAACTCACGGCTGGGCACGCCGCTGTAGCGGCGGTAAGGCCTGTTCTGGAGGAGTGGCTCAATAGGAGCCACGGCGCCCTCAGCTTCCGGGTGACGCAGGTGCTTACCGGACACGGATGCTTCGGGAGGTACCTGTGTCGCATAGGACGGGAGCCGACGTCCCAGTGCCACCATTGCGGTGATCGCCGCGAGGATACGGCGCTGCATACGCTGGCGGAGTGCCCAGCTTGGGCTGAGCAGCGCCGTGACCTGGTCGCGGCCGTAGGGGCTGCGGGAGACCTCTCGCTTCCGGCTGTCGTGTCTACCATGGTCGGGAGCGAGTCAGGTTGGAATGCCGTCGCCACCTTCTGCGAGGCCGTGATGCTCGCAAAGGAGGCGGCGGAAAGGGAGAGAGAGGCTGCCTCCTCTCACCCCTCCCGCAGCAGACGCACGGGGCGTCGGAGGGTGGCCGACTTCCGGCCACCGTAGGGCGTGGCCTGCGGACGACAGACTCGGGGCGTCTTGTCGTCTGACCAGCAGCAGGCCTCGAGGCGGCAGCGTCGTGTTCCGCGCGCGCCTCATAGTGGAGTCCTGCGGCCGGGGTGACGGCCGCAGTGGGTGACGGGGCCCGCCTGACCATCTGGCGGGCCAATACCCGTCGGGGGGTTAGCGAAGAATGCATTTGCGACACCCGCCCCTTCCGACACACGGGTACGTGAGGAACACCGGGTTGGTTTTTAGTCAGTAAGAGTCTGACAGTCCCCTCCGCCCTTCCCCGAGGACGGAGGGACTTCATGAGAATTTTCCAACCCGATACCAAAAAAAAAAAAAAAAAAAAAAAAAAGGTTGGGTTAGGTTAGGTTAGGTTAGGTTAGGTTAGGTTAGGTTGGGGGAAAAAAATAAAAAAAAAAAAAAAAAAAAAAAAAAAAAAAAAAAAAAAAAAAAAAAAGGTTAGGTTGGGGGATCCCCCGCAGCGCATACTTCCACGTAGTATCCCCCGGGCAACGCCGTGTCTGACCACCGTAACGGAGTGGCAGACCGGCGGCTAAAGTGCGCTGCGATTTCGTAGTCTACAATTTTAATACTGTTTTTATTGCCTGAGAGTATTTTAATCTGCCTTGTGACTACGAACCTGCCTAGGCCATCATGCCAAAACAATCGCGGGACGCCTCCGGGCGTTTTTTAAAAACAAAAGGCCCTTCTCAGGGCCAACCCAAAGGCCCTTCTCAGGGCCACTCCGACGCTTCGGCGTCAGAGGCCAGCCGCGCGCCTTCTGCGACTGGCTTCTTCCGGAGGGCGGACGAGTCGTCCGATAATGACTCGCAAGTGTCAGATGCGGACGACCGTCTTTCGCAGAAGCGGTCGCAGCTGCGGAAGCGGCAGCGATCGCGGAACGATGGGTCTGGGGGCTCCTCGACCTCGGGGCCTTCGAGGGCCAAAGAGCCGGCGACCCATGTTCTGGGGCTCGCGGACGCCCAACGCCAGCTGGGGTCGATGGAAAAGGCGCGGCTCCAACTGGACCTAGAGGAGAGGGTCGCCGCCAGGGAGAAGAAGGCGCAAGTCGCCCGGTCGAGGGCTGGCTATGGTGCGTCCACCGTACTATATGCTGACCACTCCCTGGCGGAATTAGAGCGCATGGCGCAGGAAGACAGAGAGGAGGTCATGGAGGTCGCCTCAAGGTCCTCCAACTTAAAGGGGACCTTTCAAAAGGCCCTCAAATGCCGGGCTGCCAGCTTGTATGGCATAGTCACCGAGCTGGTGAAGCGAACGGCCACGGAAGAGACGCGGCAGCTGCAGGCGAGGGTGGATCGCCTGCAGGCGGAGGTCAGCCAGCTGCACCAGAAGCTGGCTGAGGCCACGGCCCGGCCTGCCCAATCTGCCCCAGGTCCGGTGGAAGGAGGCTCCTCCTCCCCCGCCGGCCTTGAGGCAATAATCCGCGGGGTGGTGATGGAGGAGCGGAACTTCATCAGGAGCTGCCTCGCGGGCATCGAAGACCGGCTCTTGCCAGAAAGGCGGCTCCGCCCTCCACTGGCGGCGGACAAGAGTCCGCCGTCAGTGGAGCCGGAGCCTACGCGCTTGGAGGGCGCGGCATCAGGTGCGCAGCCTCAGGCCTCGAAGCCCTCCAAGGGCAAAGGCAAGGGCAAGGGCAAGAGGAGTACGACGGCCTCTCACGCGCCCACCAAGAGCGCGGAGGAGGCGCCTGGGTCGTCTGCTACTGCGGCAGCGCCCCGGAGCTCGCAGGAGGAAGACGCCCTTCTTCCCTCCACCACCCCGGCCAACATGTCATGGACGGAGGTGGTCAAGAAGGGCAAGAAGAAGAAGCCCGCAGCACCAGCAGCGACTGCTGCAGCGGCCAAAAAGGCTCCAGCCGGCGGGAGGAAGCTGGTTCCTCCCAAAACCGCGGCGGTCGTGGTGACCATCACCCCGGAGGCCGCAGAGCGGGGCGAGACGTATGAGTCCGTCCTAAGACGGGCTCGTACCAACGCGGACCCCTCCCGGCTGGGGATTAGCGGCATCACGTGCCGCCGAACTCTAACCGGGGCTCGGATCTTCGAGTTCTCGGGGGAGCAGCGTGGCGCAGACGCGGACCTCTTTGCAACAAAAATGCAGGAGGTTATCGCGGATGCGGCAACGGTCGCCAGGCCTGTAAAGACTGCAGCCTTGGAGGTGGCCGATCTGGATGATTCGGTCACCAAAGAGGATGTGGTGGCGGCCGTTGCCGCAGCTGGAGGCTGCGTCGCTGGCGCGGTAAAGGGTGGAGCCATCAGGCCCGGCCGCCGCGGCATGGGCACCATCCGCGTCGAGTGCCCGATCGCCGCAGCTAGGGCCGTCCTTTCGGCGACCAAGGGGCGGCTGCCTGTGGGGCTCAGCTCGGCCGCAGTCCGGCCACTTGAAGACCAGCCTATGCGCTGCTTCAAGTGCTTCGCGTCCGGCCACACCCGAGCCACGTGTCCCTCCAAGTCCGACTGGGGAGACTCCTGCTACCAGTGCGGGCAGAAGGGACACAAGAGTGCAACTTGCAGCGCAGCCACGCCACACTGCGCGGCGTGTGCCGCCAGTGGCCGCCCCGCGGCCCACAAGATGGCGGGCAGGAGCTGCAAGCCTCCCGCGAGGAAGGGCATAGTGCCGGCGCAGGTTCGCCCTGTTGCTGCCACCGCTGCCACCGTCGTCGCTGCCGTAGCTTCAGCGGCGGTGGCTGAGGAGGGTAATGCAATGCTGGAATAGTGGGTTCCGACTACCGCATCCTCCAGACGAACACCAACCACTGCAGAGCGGCCCAGGACCTGGTGGCGCAGGTCATGGCCGAGTGGTTGGTGAACGTAGCGGTGGTCGCCGAGCCCTACTCAATACCCGGCAGCTGGCTGGGTGACGAGGACGGCTTGGTGGCACTAGCGGCGCGGTCTTCCACAGACTCCCCTCCCCTCTCGCTATTAGAGAAGGGACCGGGATACGTGGCCGCCGCATGGGGAGAGATGGCCCTTGTGGGCGTCTATTTCTCCCCAAACCGCCCTTTGCAGGATTTCGAGAACTATCTCGGAATCCTGGCCGCCGTGGTCGGCAGGGCGGCGCCGCGTCAGGTCTCCGTACTGGGAGACCTGAATGCCAAGTCAGTGTCCTGGGGCAACCCGGCCACCGACGCACGCGGGCGGGCAGTGGAGATGTGGGCAGCCTCCTCTGGGCTCTCCCTCCTGAACAGAGGAAGCGTCCAGACATGCGTGCGGCGGCAGGGTGGCTCAATAGTGGATGTCACTTTCGCCACACCTGCGCTGGCCGCGCGCGTGTCGAACTGGCGGGTGGAGCCGGTGGAGACTATGTCGGACCACCGCTACGTGCGGTTCGACATCTCCACCGGTGGCCCAGGGGAGACGCGGCCCCCCTCGGCACGATCGCCGTTCCCGCGGTGGGCCCTGACCCACCTGGACAGGGAGGCGGCGGCGGAGGCGGCGTTCATCCAGGACTGGCTGTCGCCGCCCGCCGCTGGTCTGGACATGGATGCCGCTGCGCGGCAGCTGGGGGATTCCCTGACCGAGGTGTGCAACTCTAGCATGCCTCGGTCTCGCCGGCCGCCACCCAGGCGGGCCGTCTACTGGTGGTCGGCGGAGCTGGCGGAGCTCCGCGCAGCGTGCGTGCGGGCCAGGAGGGCCTACACGCGGAGTCGGCGGCGGCGTCGCAGAGACTTGGCCGACGAGGACCGCCTCTACGAGGCGTACGTGGAGGCCAAGACGGTCCTCGATCGGGCTATCGCCACGGCCAAGGACTCGGCGAGAGCCGAGATGCTGGAGGGTCTCGACAATGACCCCTTCGGGAGGCCATACAAGGTGGCGCGCAGCAAGCTGCGCCCCTTCGGCCCCCCCATTGTCGAGACCCTGGAGCCCTCCCTCCTGGACGGGGTGGTGCGGTCCCTGTTTCCACGCAGGGGCAGCTTCACCCCGCCAGTGATGGCTCCGCCGCCACCGCCGCCGCCGTCGCCGCACGGGGCGGAGGAGGAGGAGGCCCCGTCGGTCACGGAGTCTGAGCTGGGCGCGGCCATCGACCGTGTCCGCGCCAGGAAGAAGGCTCCGGGCCCCGACGGGGTCCCCGCAAGGGTGGTGGCGATCGCCGCCACCCAAATGGAGGCGCGGTTTCGGGACCTCTTCGACGCATGCTTCGCGTCGGGAAGGTTCCCGAAACCGTGGAAGGAGGGCCAGTTGTGCCTCCTTCGTAAGGAGGGCCGCCCGGCGGACTCCCCCTCGGCATACCGGCCGATCGTGCTCCTGCCGGATGTCGGGAAAATGTTTGAGGGGATAGTCGCCGCCCGCCTAAAGGAGCACCTGCGGGATGTCGGACCGGACTTGTCGGACGCTCAGTTCGGCTTTCGGGCTGAGCGTTCGACGGTGGACGCACTGGCCTGCCTCAAGGGGCAGGTGGAGGAGGCGATGCAGGCGGGGGACGGGTTGCTGGCGGTGTCGTTCGACATAGCCAACGCCTTCAACTCGATCCCCCACTCTACCATCATGGAGGCGCTCCGCTTCCACGGAGTGCCTCCATACCTGCGGCGTCTGCTGGCCAGCTACCTGGAGGACAGGGAGGTCCTCCTGGTGGACAGGTCTGGCCGAGTCCGGCGATATCCCGCCGAAGCCGGCGTCCCACAGGGGTCGGTCGTGGGGCCCCTGCTCTGGAACGTCGGCTACGATTGGCTCCTGCGGGGAACTCTCCCCCGGGGCGTTAGGGTCGTCTGCTACGCGGACGACACTCTCCTCACCGCCCGGGGGGAGAGTTTCGGAGAGGCGGCCAACTTGGCCTCGGCGGGCGGCTCCCTCATCGCGGGGAGGATCCGCCGCCTCGGCCTGACGGTGGCGCTGCACAAAACCGAGGCCGTGTACTTCCACGGTCCCCGGCAGCGGCAGCGCCCCCCGCCCGACGCCCACATCCACGTGGAGGGCGTCCGCATCGCGGTTAGGGCCCAGATGAAATATCTGGGCCTCGTGCTCGACAGCAGGTGGCGCTTCGGCCCGCACTTCCGCGGGCTGTCGGCGCGCCTGCTGAAGACCGCGGGCGCCCTCTCGTGGCTGCTCCCCAACGTGGGGGGGGCCAGCGTCCGATGCCGGCGACTCTACGCCGGCATCCTGAGGAGTATGGCCACCTACGGGGCCCCCATCTGGGAGGACTCCCTCCGGAGGAGGGAGAACGCCGCGGCCTTGCGGGCCCCGCAGAGGGCCATAGCCCAGCGGGTGGCGCGGACCTACCGCACGGTGGGCTTCGCGGTGGCGTGCGCTCTGGCGGGCACCCCGCCTTGGGAACTCGAGGCGTGGGTGCTCGCCAGAGTGTACGAGTGGACGGCGGGGCGGCGGGCGAGCGGAGAGCGCCCAGCCCCGCGTGAGAGAGAGGCCGTCCGGCGGGAGGCGAAGGAAGCCGTCGTCCGGCATTGGTCGACGGACCTCGCCACCGCGGTATTCGGTCGCCGCACACTCGACGCGATCGGGCCGCTCCTGCAAGAGTGGCTCGATCGGTCGCACGGGGTGGTCTCCTTCCGACTGGCGCAGGTGCTGACCGGCCACGGATGTTTCGGGGCCTACCTGCACCGCATCGGTCGGGAGGAGACACCGTCGTGCCGCGATTGCGGCGCGGCGGTGGACACGGCGCAGCACACCCTTGAGGGGTGCCCGTCGTGGTCGGAGCCGCGCCGCGACCTCGTTGCGGCGATCGGGCCGGACCTCTCGCTCCCCGGCGTGATCAACGCCATGCTGGGGGACGAGGGGTCCTGGGCGGCGGTAGCCTCCTTCTGTGAACAGGTCATGTCGCAGAAGGAGGCGGCGGAGCGCGCGCGCGAGGACGACCCCCTCGCGCCGGCGCTCCGTAGGCGGAGGAGGGGTCGGAGAAGACGTCAGTATGACGAGCACCTCCGACTCCTCCCTGGTGGAGGCCAGCAGGCAACGGGTGCGGGGGCACCCCTGCCTGCACTGCACGCGCCTTCACCAGCGCCGGACGGGAGTGGCCAGGTGTTCCCGGCCATTCCCGTCGCCCCCCAGCCCGGGGGGCACGTAGGGCCCGCCATCTAGGCGGGCACGCGCCAGAGGGCCGTGGACGCAGAACGTCTCCCACAGCCCTCCCAACAAGGCGCCGGAGGGAACACCGCTGAGTTTTAGTGGGTATACTGTCGCCGTCATGCGACAGGGAGTCCCACACTCCCCGTCTCGCCCCCCCAGCGAGCGGAAGTGCGTAATTGCCATTTCTCAGCGTCAAAAAAAAAAAAAAAAAAAAAAAAAAAGGTTAGGTTGGGGGATCCCCCGCAGCGCATACTTCCACGTAGTATCCCCCGGGCAACGCCGTGTCTGACCACCGTAACGGAGTGGCAGACCGGCGGCTAAAGTGCGCTGCGATTTCGTAGTCTACAATTTTAATACTGTTTTTATTGCCTGAGAGTATTTTAATCTGCCTTGTGACTACGAACCTGCCTAGGCCATCATGCCAAAACAATCGCGGGACGCCTCCGGGCGTTTTTTAAAAACAAAAGGCCCTTCTCAGGGCCAACCCAAAGGCCCTTCTCAGGGCCACTCCGACGCTTCGGCGTCAGAGGCCAGCCGCGCGCCTTCTGCGACTGGCTTCTTCCGGAGGGCGGACGAGTCGTCCGATAATGACTCGCAAGTGTCAGATGCGGACGACCGTCTTTCGCAGAAGCGGTCGCAGCTGCGGAAGCGGCAGCGATCGCGGAACGATGGGTCTGGGGGCTCCTCGACCTCGGGGCCTTCGAGGGCCAAAGAGCCGGCGACCCATGTTCTGGGGCTCGCGGACGCCCAACGCCAGCTGGGGTCGATGGAAAAGGCGCGGCTCCAACTGGACCTAGAGGAGAGGGTCGCCGCCAGGGAGAAGAAGGCGCAAGTCGCCCGGTCGAGGGCTGGCTATGGTGCGTCCACCGTACTATATGCTGACCACTCCCTGGCGGAATTAGAGCGCATGGCGCAGGAAGACAGAGAGGAGGTCATGGAGGTCGCCTCAAGGTCCTCCAACTTAAAGGGGACCTTTCAAAAGGCCCTCAAATGCCGGGCTGCCAGCTTGTATGGCATAGTCACCGAGCTGGTGAAGCGAACGGCCACGGAAGAGACGCGGCAGCTGCAGGCGAGGGTGGATCGCCTGCAGGCGGAGGTCAAGAAGGGCAAGAAGAAGAAGCCCGCAGCACCAGCAGCGACTGCTGCAGCGGCCAAAAAGGCTCCAGCCGGCGGGAGGAAGCTGGTTCCTCCCAAAACCGCGGCGGTCGTGGTGACCATCACCCCGGAGGCCGCAGAGCGGGGCGAGACGTATGAGTCCGTCCTAAGACGGGCTCGTACCAACGCGGACCCCTCCCGGCTGGGGATTAGCGGCATCACGTGCCGCCGAACTCTAACCGGGGCTCGGATCTTCGAGTTCTCGGGGGAGCAGCGTGGCGCAGACGCGGACCTCTTTGCAACAAAAATGCAGGAGGTTATCGCGGATGCGGCAACGGTCGCCAGGCCTGTAAAGACTGCAGCCTTGGAGGTGGCCGATCTGGATGATTCGGTCACCAAAGAGGATGTGGTGGCGGCCGTTGCCGCAGCTGGAGGCTGCGTCGCTGGCGCGGTAAAGGGTGGAGCCACGCCGCGGCATGGGCACCATCCGCGTCGAGTGCCCGATCGCCGCAGCTAGGGCCGTCCTTTCGGCGACCAAGGGGCGGCTGCCTGTGGGGCTCAGCTCGGCCGCAGTCCGGCCACTTGAAGACCAGCCTATGCGCTGCTTCAAGTGCTTCGCGTCCGGCCACACCCGAGCCACGTGTCCCTCCAAGTCCGACTGGGGAGAATCCTGCTACCAGTGCGGGCAGAAGGGACACAAGAGTGCAACTTGCAGCGCAGCCACGCCACACTGCGCGGCGTGTGCCGCCAGTGGCCGCCCCGCGGCCCACAAGATGGCGGGCAGGAGCTGCAAGCCTCCCGCGAGGAAGGGCATAGTGCCGGCGCAGGTTCGCCCTGTTGCTGCCACCGCTGCCACCGTCGTCGCTGCCGTAGCTTCAGCGGCGGTGGCTGAGGAGGGTAATGCAATGCTGGAATAGTGGGTTCCGACTACCGCATCCTCCAGACGAACACCAACCACTGCAGAGCGGCCCAGGACCTGGTGGCGCAGGTCATGGCCGAGTGGTTGGTGAACGTAGCGGTGGTCGCCGAGCCCTACTCAATACCCGGCAGCTGGCTGGGTGACGAGGACGGCTTGGTGGCACTAGCGGCGCGGTCTTCCACAGACTCCCCTCCCCTCTCGCTATTAGAGAAGGGACCGGGATACGTGGCCGCCGCATGGGGAGAGATGGCCCTTGTGGGCGTCTATTTCTCCCCAAACCGCCCTTTGCAGGATTTCGAGAACTATCTCGGAATCCTGGCCGCCGTGGTCGGCAGGGCGGCGCCACGTCAGGTCTCCGTACTGGGAGACCTGAATGCCAAGTCAGTGTCCTGGGGCAACCCGGCCACCGACGCACGCGGGCGGGCAGTGGAGATGTGGGCAGCCTCCTCTGGGCTCTCCCTCCTGAACAGAGGAAGCGTCCAGACATGCGTGCGGCGGCAGGGTGGCTCAATAGTGGATGTCACTTTCGCCGCACCTGCGCTGGCCGCGCGCGTGTCGAACTGGCGGGTGGAGCCGGTGGAGACTCTGTCGGACCACCGCTACGTGCGGTTCGACATCTCCACCGGTGGCCCAGGGGAGACGCGGCCTCCCTCGGCACGATCGCCGTTCCCGCGGTGGGCCCTGACCCACCTGGACAGGGAGGCGGCAGCGGAGGCGGCGTTCATCCAGGACTGGCTGTCGCCGCCCGCCGCTGGTCTGGACGTGGACGCCGCTGCGCGGCAGCTGGGGGATTCCCTGACCGAGGTGTGCAACTCTAGCATGCCTCGGTCTCGCCGGCCGCCACCCAGGCGGGCCGTCTACTGGTGGTCGGCGGAGCTGGCGGAGCTCCGCGCAGCGTGCGTGCGGGCCAGGAGGGCCTACACGCGGAGTCGGCGGCGGCGTCGCAGAGACTTGGCCGACGAGGACCGCCTCTACGAGGCGTACGTGGAGGCCAAGACGGTCCTCGATCGGGCTATCGCCACGGCCAAGGACTCGGCGAGAGCCGAGATGCTGGAGGGTCTCGACAATGACCCCTTCGGGAGGCCATACAAGGTGGCGCGCAGCAAGCTGCGCCCCTTCGGCCCCCCCATTGTCGAGACCCTGGAGCCCTCCCTCCTGGACGGGGTGGTGCGGTCCCTGTTTCCACGCAGGGGCAGCTTCACCCCGCCAGTGATGGCTCCGCCGCCGCCGCCGCCGCCGCCGCCGCACGAGGCGGAGGAGGAGGAAGCCCCGCCGGTCACGGAGTCGGAGCTCGGCGCGGCCATCGACCGTGTCCGCGCCAGAAAGAAGGCTCCGGGCCCCGACGGGGTCCCCGCAAGGGTGGTGGCGATCGCCGCCACCCAAATGGAGGCGCGGTTTCGGGACCTCTTCGACGCATGCTTCGCGTCGGGGAGGTTCCCGAAACCGTGGAAGGAGGGCCTATTGTGCCTCCTTCGCAAGGAGGGCCGCCCGGCGGACTCCCCCTCGGCATACCGGCCGATCATGCTCCTGGCAGACGTCGGGAAAATGTTCGAGGGGATAGTCGCCGCCCGCCTAAAGGAGCACCTGCGGGATGTCGGACCGCACTTGTCGGACGCTCAGTTCGGCTTTCGGGCTGAGCGTTCGACGGTGGACGCACTGGCCTGCCTCAAGGGGCAGGTGGAGGAGGCGATGCAGGCGGGGGACGGGTTGCTGGCGGTGTCGTTCGACATATCCAACGCCTTCAACTCGATCCCCCACTCTACCATCATGGAGGCGCTCCGCTTCCACGGAGTGCCTCCATACCTGCGGCGTCTGCTGGCCAGCTACCTGGAGGACAGGGAGGTCCTCCTGGTGGACAGGTCTGGCCGAGTCCGGCGATATCCCGCCGAAGCCGGCGTCCCACAGGGGTCGGTCGTGGGGCCCCTGCTCTGGAACGTCGGCTACGATTGGCTCCTGCGGGGAACTCTCCCCCGGGGCGTTAGGGTCGTCTGCTACGCGGACGACACTCTCCTCACCGCCCGGGGGGAGAGTTTCGGAGAGGCGGCCAATTTGGCCTCGGCGGGCGGCTCCCTCATCGCGGGGAGGATCCGCCGCCTCGGCCTGACGGTGGCGCTGCACAAAACCGAGGCCGTGTACTTCCACGGTCCTCGGCAGCGGCAGCGCCCCCCGCCCGACGCCCACATCCACGTGGAGGGCGTCCGCATCGCGGTCGGGGCCCAGATGAAATATCTGGGCCTCGTGCTTGACAGCAGGTGGCGCTTCGGCCCGCACTTCCGCGGGCTGTCGGCGCGCCTGCTGAAGACCGCGGGCGCCCTCTCGTGGCTGCTCCCCAACGTGGGGGGGCCCAGCGTCCGATGCCGGCGACTCTACGCCGGCATCCTGAGGAGTATGGCCACCTACGGGGCCCCCATCTGGGAGGACTCCCTCCGGAGGAGGGAGAACGCCGCGGCCTTGCGGGCCCCGCAGAGGGCCATAGCCCAGCGGGTGGCGCGGACCTACCGCACGGTGGGCTTCGCGGCGGCGTGCGCTCTGGCGGGCACCCCGCCTTGGGAACTCGAGGCGTGGGTGCTCGCCAGAGTGTACGAGTGGACGGCGGGGCGGCGGGCGAGCGGAGAGCGCCCAGCCCCGCGTGAGAGGGAGGCCGTCCGGCGGGAGGCGAAGGAAGCCGTCGTCCGGCATTGGTGGACGGACCTCGCCACCGCGGTATTCGGTCGCCGCACACTCGACGCGATCGGGCCGCTCCTGCAAGAGTGGCTCGATCGGTCGCACGGGGTGGTCTCCTTCCGACTGGCGCAGGTGCTGACCGGCCACGGATGTTTCGGGGCCTACCTGCACCGCATCGGTCGGGAGGAGACACCGTCGTGCCGCGATTGCGGCGCGGCGGTGGACACGGCGCAGCACACCCTTGAGGGGTGCCCGTCGTGGTCGGAGCCGCGCCGCGACCTCGTTGCGGCGATCGGGCCGGACCTCTCGCTCCCCGGCGTGATCAACGCCATGCTGGGGGACGAGGGGTCCTGGGCGGCGGTAGCCTCCTTCTGTGAACAGGTCATGTCGCAGAAGGAGGCGGCGGAGCGCGCGCGCGAGGACGACCCCCTCGCGCCGGCGCTCCGCAGGCGGAGGAGGGGTCGGAGAAGACGTCAGTATGACGAGCACCTCCGACTCCTCCCTGGTGGAGGCCAGCAGGCAACGGGTGCGGGGGCACCCCTGCCTGCACTGCACGCGCCTTCACCAGCGCCGGACGGGAGTGGCCAGGTGTTCCCGGCCATTCCCGTCGCCCCCCAGCCCGGGGGGCACGTAGGGCCCGCCATCTAGGCGGGCACGCGCCAGAGGGCCGTGGACGCAGAACGTCTCCCACAGCCCTCCCAACAAGGCGCCGGAGGGAACACCGCTGAGTTTTAGTGGGTATACTGTCGCCGTCATGCGACAGGGAGTCCCACACTCCCCGTCTCGCCCCCCCAGCGAGCGGAAGTGCGTAATTGCCATTTCTCAGCGTCAAAAAAAAAAAAAAAAAAAAAAAAAAAAAAAAAAAAAAAAAAGGTTAGGTTAGGTTCTGGTGGAGGCCAGCAGGCAACGGGTGCGGGGGCACCCCTGCCTGCACTGCACGTGCCTTCACCAGCGCCGGACGGGAGTGGCCAGGTGTTCCCGGCCATTCCCGTCGCCCCCCAGCCCGGGGGGCACGTAGGGCCCGCCATCTAGGCGGGCACGCGCCAGAGGGCCGTGGACGCAGAATGTCTCCCACAGCCCTCCCAACAAGGCGCCGGAGGGAACACCGCTGAGTTTTAGTGGGTATACTGTCGCCGTCATGCGACAGGGAGTCCCACACTTTCCGTCTCGCCCCCCAGCGAGCGGAAGTGCGTAATTGCCATTTCTCAGCGTCAAAAAAAAAAAAAAAAAAAAAAAAAAAGGTTAGGTTAGGTTAGGTTAGGTTAGGTTAGGTTAGGTTAGGTTAGGTTAGGTTAGGTTAGGTTAGGTTAGGTTAGGTTAGGTTAGGTTAGGTTAGGTTAGGTTAGGTTAGGTTAGGTTAGGTTAGGTTAGGTTAGGTTAGGTTAGGTTAGGTTAGGTTAGGTTAGGTTAGGTTAGGTTAGGTTAGGTTAGGTTAGGTTAGGTTAGGTTAGGTTAGGTTAGGTTAGGTTAGGTTAGGTTAGGTTAGGTTAGGTTAGGTTAGGTTAGGTTAGGTTAGGTTAGGTTAGGTTAGGTTAGGTTAGGTTAGGTTAGGTTAGGTTAGGTTAGGTTAGGTTAGGTTAGGTTAGGTTAGGTTTTTTTTTTTTTTTTTTTTTTTTTTTTTTTTTTTTTTTTTTTTTAGCTTTTCCCCGGTCATGAGAACACCAGGACCTTGTCTATCTAATTTGCTCATTCATTCTAGTTCTTCTTTTATGCCTCTCGCACTTTCATTCTTCATACTATATCTTTCTTTCATTCAACCTTTCATACTTCGCCGGGTGGGACTCCCGCATATGTTAATCTATTCTATTAAATCATTTTATTTATTTAGGGTATGGTAATTAGTGTGACACCTTGTTTTATTTACATAGTTGTTAGAAATGATTCTATGTACTACTATATATAAATAAACATCTTGTTTTTGTTTCCTTATACCTATTTATATGCTACTTAAGTCTATACATATGACTTAAGTCTATAAATATAATTAATTTAACGCACTTACAATTTTGGTCTACTTAATATTATTTTCTAAGGCTAATATGTAAACACTAGAAACAAGTTTGGAGACAATAGTCTACCACAAGGTTTTTTACTTACATTTTATAACACTCTAATATATTTCTAATATAAAACAACAATCAAAAACAAGAAGTAGGATTTAGTACTAATACAATTATATAATACTATTATACAATTGGTGTCCGGATTTGTATATGATTTCCAGCTATTTATTTTGTAACCACAGTTACAACTTACATTAAATAGTTAAATCTGTTTACCAAACAATATTATCAGTACAATTAAATGGTTGCTCATATTTGGGTACGTACCACATGAATTTCCAGTGTAATTAACATTTGTTTATTCCTTTGTTATTTCAGCAATAATATATATATATTCTTATAATACTATATCTATTACCTTTCCTATTCCAAATGTTAATTAATATGTATGTGTTTCGGGTTGTGTGTAGTGCATGTTTTAGTGTTTCGTGCATGTTTTGATATATACGTATATATTTATAATATATATTATATATCTGTGTTTGTGATTGTGTTCTGGGGGGTGTTGTGCAGTGCTTGTTTTGATTTTTGTGCTTGTTTAGATATATGACTATATATTTACTATACGTTTTGTATATCTTGTGTGTTAATGTACGTGTTGTGTATGTAATGTGTGTGGTGTACGTGCCTAGAAACAACTCAGGCGTACGCCGTTGTCGTCCGAGCCAGGTAGTCCCATTTCTTGCGCACCGGACACTCCACGCTAAAGGCGTTGTGGCCGGTCCTTTGGAACTTCGAGTGCAGGCAGTTACAGCACCGCGGTTCATTGCCTGCAATGAACTCCTCACACTTCTCGCGAAGGTGCGGACCTCCGCAGTGACTGCACCTGTCTGCACTCTCGGTACAAAATTTCCGGCCGTGTCCGAATGCCAAGCACTTAGTGCATTGGATGAGCGGGGACTGGTCCTCAACCTTGACCCTTTGCAGGTCAAGGTAGAGGGCTCCAGCCTCCGTCATCCTCCGCCACACTTTGGGCCTGACTTGGACGACAACGTGCGCCGTCCTGGGGTTTCTGGTCCTCTTCTTGTATTTGATGGCCATTTCCATCTCTTCCAGGTTTAAGTCCCTAAATATATTAATGTTCTGGGAGTGGATCGCCTTTACCAGCTCGTCGTCCTCACTGTCCAAAAAGACGTCCTTTAGGACGACGAGCGGGTTTTTGTTTTGCATAGGCGCCACTGTCAGTCCTCCGCCTTGGCTCTTGATCCTATCCCTTACTCTTTGGAGTTCCTCCTCAGAGTCGCACCCCAGTATTACCGTCTGGTTTTTCGCCTTGCGTACCTTATTTATTCTGAGGCCAGTTACCCTGGCATCGACCGCCTTCTTCACCCTGGCGAGCACCTCGTCCGCAGTCTCCTGGCTGCCCTCCAAGGTGATCGCCACCGAGTGAAGAGCCGGCCGGTGCCAGGGTTTGGCTGCCGTGACGCTGGCGTACGTCGGCGGGTCGGTTTTAGGTTCGACTACAACCTCCCGCATGGCCTCCTTTATCCGGTCGGTCCTGATGGTGACTTCATCGCCAAGATCAACGATATGGTCCTCGAGCCTGTTCACAGCACAACCGAGGGTCCTCACCCCCTCCGTCGTGTGCGCCTGGACGGCGTCGATCTTCAGACCGACCTCGTCGAACCTATCGAAGACCTTGTCGAGGATGTCGGCGCCGCACTCATTATATTCCTCTTTCATGTCTAAGTATCCTTTCGAGAGCCTCTCCTCAAATTTAATGAGCTGCGAGGACAAACTAGCCTCCACCTTCGCTAGCCTTTCCAGGATCTCTCCTTGCGGTTCGGGTGGTGTGGGCGTGGTGTTTGTCCTTGTAGGTGGAGATTTGGGCGCCGTTTCTAAGCTCTTGACTCGCCTGCTTATCTCGAAAAGGACCCGCATTCCCCTGTCCGACTGGACCTCCAGGAAGGTCTTTATATCCCGACGCATCTGAGGATAATCCCTCACTCTGGACGGGATATCCTCAAAGGTCTTCATGACCTCCTGGAGTAGTTTGTCACTGGACAGGGTTGCGTATGTGTCGGCCTGCTTGGCGTAAGTGTCCATGAGGTCTATGGACCTCCTCTTCCTTTCCGGTCTCCGGATGAAGGTCTTGGCGGCGTCCAGCGTCTGTCCAGGCGGGCTTGCTGGGCTGGGAGTAGTGGCGGGAGCGGCTTTCCCACCGAACTTCAGGGATAACCCCTTCGGCGCTTCGCGCGCTCCGGAGGGCCCCCCGTTGTCCGGATGGGTAGGCGACACAGACCCTCGTGGTCTGCTGGCTCCAGCTCCCGATCCTCTCCCTGTAACTGGGGTGCGAATTCCAGACATCATGTTTTGTGTGGTGTGTGGCTCGTGTGTAAAGGGCACGGCGTACACGGGGAAAATTGTCTATAATTAAATTAAAATTTAAAATCTAAAATAAAATAAAATAAAATATAATAATATATTATTAATGTCAATGTCTATGTCTGCCCTGTATAGGGGGGTAAAATTCGTCAGTTAAAATCTAAAATCTAACTATATACTACTTAACGTTTAACCCTGTATAGGGGGGTAAAGTCAAATTAAAATAACTAACTAAATACTAATAAAATAAAAAAGTTAAAATCAATAAGTCTAAATCTGCAGTTAAAATTTTCCCAAGCCTCTTAGTTTCCGAGATATCGATTTTTTAAAATAAGGGGTGGGGGGAGGGTCCAAAGGGGGGGAAAGGATACCTCTTATCCGACTTATGCCGTGGTGTCTCGACACCACAAAGGCTGAATTTGAAGTCGGTTTGGCGCTATCTCCTCTCGCTTCCGAGATATGGCCCGCAAGAGGTACGGAAAAGAAAAGTAGGGGGAAAAAGGAAATTAAGAGGGGGATTCGATATCTCGTCTACGGTTTTCACCTTAGTGTCGTGTCTAACGACACTACACAGGCCGAATCTGGGGTCCAAATTCGCCTATCTCGTCTAGTTTCCGAGATATTCAATTTTTGGGTACCGGGTTCGATTCCCGGTTGGTGAAATTTCCGAAATTTCCGAACTAGAGGCAAGGGACCTTTTCAACTTTGTAGTTGGTGTTTGTTTGTGTTGTTAGCGTATTTTGAGATGCGGTGTATAAGTATGTAAAAAATTTTTATTCTGGAAGCTTCTTTTTGACGGAAAAAAGTTGAGGGTAGCGGCTAGGCGACCGAGATCTTATACGGAAACAAAGTTAATTTTACAGTTTTCGCCGAGCACTCCCTCAACTTCGGGGGTCGATATCTTGATTTCTATTTGTGACGCGTGGACTTCCGATACGTCCACAGACGCGGGGAAGATTCCCCTTTCTCCCGACCCGCGTTCCGGATTTTTCAGCCAAGGGGTACGCTTGTGAGGGAGCGTCAAAGTGTGTTGTTCCCACTTTCACAACCGCAAATGTTGTGGTATTCGGACCTCCCGTGTACTGAAAAATCCGGGACTCGGCTCGGAAGTGGGTCCGCCCCGTCCCTGCGACGTACCGAAAATCTGGATGTGAAACACCCCTCCTTCAACCCCTAATTTACCGATTTTAAAATTTTTAAGTTTCCAGTGTTATTGATATTCCGCTTTTTTGTAGCTTATATCTGCAGATAAAATTATGAAATAAGGCTATTCTTGTGGCAGTACCCCTAACGTTACTATGTACAATTTTCAAAATGAGGTTGGGGTGGTATTTTCCAACCCCCGATTTTTTAAAAACTAAAATCTAAATATCTAAGAATCTACTGAAGCTATAATTATGAAAATTTAACACTAGTTACAATTTAATAAGCCTAATTTTTTAAAACTATAGGAAGCAATATATCTATCCTGGTTTTCCAGGAATAGATTTTTTTAAGTTTAGAAAAAGTTTATATGCACGTTTCAAGGGTCCTCCACACTAAATTTCCTTGTTCTTTTTCCGCCGCCCGGCACCTCGTCTGCGTCGCCTGCGATGTGTGCTCCGGGATTCGGTTCGCACCCTCGGGAACACCGTTTTCACTCCTCGTGGCTGACTGTTTTCGGTGCTATCTCTGGCACCTCTGGACGGAATACCCCGAGTGAGGTGTCCAGAGATAGGTCTTTTTATCCCGCACCTGGCTGCAGTCTTGGATTTTTGGCGGCCCGCACAAAATCGGGCAGCGTCGCGTTTTCCGTGTTTTTCCGCACGGTTTTTTGCACTTTTGAGGCACAATTTTCCACTTTTTTCACAAAATTTTTTCACGTTTGCGTGCGTCTCGACAGCGCGCATCCAACGATATGTAACTCTTATAGGTTTTCGCGAAAAATACCACCACTTGTATTTTTCGAGCGCGGAGCGTTCTAAAAACGCGTGTCGAACTGGCGGGTGGAGCCGGTGGAGACTGGGTTAGGTTAGGTTAGGTTAGGTTAGGTTAGGTTAGGTTAGGTTAGGTTAGGTTAGGTTAGGTTAGGTTAGGTTAGGTTAGGTTAGGTTAGGTTAGGTTAGGTTAGGTTAGGTTAGGTTAGGTTAGGTTAGGTTAGGTTAGGTTAGGTTAGGTTAGGTTAGGTTAGGTTAGGTTAGGTTAGGTTAGGTTAGGTTAGGTTAGGTTAGGTTAGGTTAGGTTAGGTTAGGTTAGGTTAGGTTAGGTTAGGTTAGGTTAGGTTAGGTTAGGTTAGGTTAGGTTAGGTTAGGTTAGGTTAGGTTAGGTTAGGTTAGGTTAGGTTAGGTTAGGTTAGGTTAGGTTAGGTTAGGTTAGGTTAGGTTAGGTTAGGTTAGGTTAGGTTAGGTTAGGTTAGGTTAGGTTAGGTTAGGTTAGGTTAGGTTAGGTTAGGTTAGGTTAGGTTAGGTTAGGTTAGGTTAGGTTAGGTTAGGTTAGGTTAGGTTAGGTTAGGTTAGGTTAGGTTAGGTTAGGTTAGGTTAGGTTAGGTTAGGTTAGGTTAGGTTAGGTTAGGTTAGGTTAGGTTAGGTTAGGTTAGGTTAGGTTAGGTTAGGTTAGGTTAGGTTAGGTTAGGTTAGGTTAGGTTAGGTTAGGTTAGGTTAGGTTAGGTTAGGTTAGGTTAGGTTAGGTTAGGTTAGGTTAGGTTAGGTTAGGTTAGGTTAGGTTAGGTTAGGTTAGGTTAGGTTAGGTTAGGTTAGGTTAGGTTAGGTTAGGTTAGGTTAGGTTAGGTTAGGTTAGGTTAGGTTAGGTTAGGTTAGGTTAGGTTAGGTTAGGTTAGGTTAGGTTAGGTTAGGTTAGGTTAGGTTAGGTTAGGTTAGGTTAGGTTAGGTTAGGTTAGGTTAGGTTAGGTTAGGTTAGGTTAGGTTAGGTTAGGTTAGGTTAGGTTAGGTTAGGTTAGGTTAGGTTAGGTTAGGTTAGGTTAGGTTAGGTTAGGTTAGGTTAGGTTAGGTTAGGTTAGGTTAGGTTAGGTTAGGTTAGGTTAGGTTAGGTTAGGTTAGGTTAGGTTAGGTTAGGTTAGGTTAGGTTAGGTTAGGTTAGGTTAGGTTAGGTTAGGTTAGGTTAGGTTAGGTTAGGTTAGGTTAGGTTAGGTTAGGTTAGGTTAGGTTAGGTTAGGTTAGGTTAGGTTAGGTTAGGTTAGGTTAGGTTAGGTTAGGTTAGGTTAGGTTAGGTTAGGTTAGGTTAGGTTAGGTTAGGTTAGGTTAGGTTAGGTTAGGTTAGGTTAGGTTAGGTTAGGTTAGGTTAGGTTAGGTTAGGTTAGGTTAGGTTAGGTTAGGTTAGGTTAGGTTAGGTTAGGTTAGGTTAGGTTAGGTTAGGTTAGGTTAGGTTAGGTTAGGTTAGGTTAGGTTAGGTTAGGTTAGGTTAGGTTAGGTTAGGTTAGGTTAGGTTAGGTTAGGTTAGGTTAGGTTAGGTTAGGTTAGGTTAGGTTAGGTTAGGTTAGGTTAGGTTAGGTTAGGTTAGGTTAGGTTAGGTTAGGTTAGGTTAGGTTAGGTTAGGTTAGGTTAGGTTAGGTTAGGTTAGGTTAGGTTAGGTTAGGTTAGGTTAGGTTAGGTTAGGTTAGGTTAGGTTAGGTTAGGTTAGGTTAGGTTAGGTTAGGTTAGGTTAGGTTAGGTTAGGTTAGGTTAGGTTAGGTTAGGTTAGGTTAGGTTAGGTTAGGTTAGGTTAGGTTAGGTTAGGTTAGGTTAGGTTAGGTTAGGTTAGGTTAGGTTAGGTTAGGTTAGGTTAGGTTAGGTTAGGTTAGGTTAGGTTAGGTTAGGTTAGGTTAGGTTAGGTTAGGTTAGGTTAGGTTAGGTTAGGTTAGGTTAGGTTAGGTTAGGTTAGGTTAGGTTAGGTTAGGTTAGGTTAGGTTAGGTTAGGTTAGGTTAGGTTAGGTTAGGTTAGGTTAGGTTAGGTTAGGTTAGGTTAGGTTAGGTTAGGTTAGGTTAGGTTAGGTTAGGTTAGGTTAGGTTAGGTTAGGTTAGGTTAGGTTAGGTTAGGTTAGGTTAGGTTAGGTTAGGTTAGGTTAGGTTAGGTTAGGTTAGGTTAGGTTAGGTTAGGTTAGGTTAGGTTAGGTTAGGTTAGGTTAGGTTAGGTTAGGTTAGGTTAGGTTAGGTTAGGTTAGGTTAGGTTAGGTTAGGTTAGGTTAGGTTAGGTTAGGTTAGGTTAGGTTAGGTTAGGTTAGGTTAGGTTAGGTTAGGTTAGGTTAGGTTAGGTTAGGTTAGGTTAGGTTAGGTTAGGTTAGGTTAGGTTAGGTTAGGTTAGGTTAGGTTAGGTTAGGTTAGGTTAGGTTAGGTTAGGTTAGGTTAGGTTAGGTTAGGTTAGGTTAGGTTAGGTTAGGTTAGGTTAGGTTAGGTTAGGTTAGGTTAGGTTAGGTTAGGTTAGGTTAGGTTAGGTTAGGTTAGGTTAGGTTAGGTTAGGTTAGGTTAGGTTAGGTTAGGTTAGGTTAGGTTAGGTTAGGTTAGGTTAGGTTAGGTTAGGTTAGGTTAGGTTAGGTTAGGTTAGGTTAGGTTAGGTTAGGTTAGGTTAGGTTAGGTTAGGTTAGGTTAGGTTAGGTTAGGTTAGGTTAGGTTAGGTTAGGTTAGGTTAGGTTAGGTTAGGTTAGGTTAGGTTAGGTTAGGTTAGGTTAGGTTAGGTTAGGTTAGGTTAGGTTAGGTTAGGTTAGGTTAGGTTAGGTTAGGTTAGGTTAGGTTAGGTTAGGTTAGGTTAGGTTAGGTTAGGTTAGGTTAGGTTAGGTTAGGTTAGGTTAGGTTAGGTTAGGTTAGGTTAGGTTAGGTTAGGTTAGGTTAGGTTAGGTTAGGTTAGGTTAGGTTAGGTTAGGTTAGGTTAGGTTAGGTTAGGTTAGGTTAGGTTAGGTTAGGTTAGGTTAGGTTAGGTTAGGTTAGGTTAGGTTAGGTTAGGTTAGGTTAGGTTAGGTTAGGTTAGGTTAGGTTAGGTTAGGTTAGGTTAGGTTAGGTTAGGTTAG